>BSBM01000070.1:6350000-8780000 GCA_027924585.1 Larix kaempferi
GTTCCACATATGATCCACTAATGCAGTGCTATTGATGAAATTGCACACACTTGTTGAGCTCTGTGTGCAAATTCGAACTATATATTTTTTGAATAGATCTGTTGTTGTTTTCTATTTTTAATTAATTTATAACTACACTCATGTCAAATTTGTAAAAAACATAGGTCGTTTATTTGGCCTATAACTTTTGATTGGCTAACATATTTCGAAAACAGAAAAGAACTTGTACAAGAGTATAAGAATACCTACAAGCTAAAAAGAAAGTTGATTGATTATGTTCAAACCATGATATGGTGGACCAACACTCGACTATGTCGTTTAAGGCTTCACTGACTTTCGTAATTTTAAAAAAATATAAAATTAACTTTTAAAATTTCTGAAAAATAGCCCCACACAAGATTTGTCTGTTTCCTACGCTTCTACATATTTTTTTCCTCATAAATTGACAATTTACATAACAAACCAGTGGACCAACAAAAACATGTGCATTATGTTTTAGAGAAAAAAATAACAACCCAATCTTAAAATAATGACATTTTGGGGTGGTTATACCATTTTTCCATAAATAAAAGTTATATATTCCAGAAGGTGATCCGTTTTTCTACGTTTCATCTTTTTATACCTAATTCAAAAAAAAATTGTAGGTACCTCTAATAATTCATTTTAATGATAATATTTTTGTTTTTCCAGCATGTCATTGCAACTAACGTGTCATAATTGGGTATCATTACCTTGCACCAACCCTTGTGCAACCTTTTTTTGGATGATAAGTGAACAAACAAAAATTGCAGTGTTAGGAACCCAAAGTAAATGGACTTCAAGACTTGTATATGACTCTGTAAAATAAAAATTGCACTCACTGCAAAGCCATAAGTAGCTTCCATGTGAGTTTTCATCCTTCTTCCATATCTTTGTGACATACTTCTGGAGAGGAGAACCAATGGTATAATTCTATTGGTTTTCTCCCCTCATTTCTTCTCTTTTCACCCACTTCTTCCATCAACAATTCCATGGTCAGAGCCTATTTGAGATAATGAATATTATGCATATAGAAAATATAAGATAATAAGAAGGAACTAGAAGAAGAAATGATGGTATTTTGAGTTTTTTTCATAATTGCCTATAAAAATGTTGTTTTAACTACTTCCCTTCAAGTGTGCTCTCTAAAGTGGCCAAATGATAGTGATTTTCTACCATTAATGCTTGCTCCCAATTCTTCACAGAAATACCTTCCAAATATGCTCTCCAAATTATTGTTCTTCTCTCTAATTTTCTTCTCTCCAAAGTCTGCTAGAACAAAATGAGAGGAAGTAGGGTTTTCCTATGGTTTTGTAGCCTATTTGAAGAAAAAAATGGGGACGACAAGATTTTACTAGTTGTGTGGAGACCATGTGTCAACCCCTATTCTCTTTCCTTTCAAATACTCCCGTGTGAGATATTCCTACTATTTATCTCTTTTGTCTCAGGTAGGAACCATTTTGTGAAATAAGAAATGGCTCTCACGCTACCCAAAATGGATCTGGTAGAAAATTGTAGGATCCTAGCAAATCTAGAGTGGCTTAGCGAATCCATCTTTATGTATTTCAATATGGGGTAAAATCCTTCCACAAAGAGGGAAAATTGTCACCATATTAAGGGATTCTCCATCTTAGGTATTCTAGGCACAAAGAGGGCAAATTGTCACCATTATGAGCATTTTCCAAGCAATTCTGGGCAGTTTAGGAAGTTCTAGGTTAATTATGGACACTGATGAAGCATGAGCATTTTTAGTTCTTCAAAAATGGGCAACATTCAAGCAGATACAAGTACATAAATAGAGAAGAAAAGAATAGTTTTGAGTGCATTTTTGGTAACCTGGGCATGAAAATAGCCTCATATATTCCCTCTTTATAATTCTTGGCACACTTAGGTGAAACCTAGGCGTCACTCCTGAGTGCATTTTTGGTAACCTGGGCATGAAAACAACCTCATATATTCCCTCTTTATAATTCTTGGCACACTTAGGTGAAATACGGAAATCATTCTCTAGGCTCTTGGTATGAACAACCCTCAAACAACCTTAAAATAACAATAAATTCATATTTTGGTAGCTTGGACTTCTGGGTATATTCCAAGTGGATCTAGGCATTTTTCACCATGAATCTATGCCAAGTTTTGCACTAGAGTCTATGCCAAGTATTCTATGATCAAGAGAACTCAATGTTCTAGCAACAAGTTCAACAATCTTGTGCAAGGCCACATTAGTTGGTCAAAAGTTACGTAGTCAACATTAGTTTTTGTTTCCATGGAAAAAATATCACAGTTTCATATATTAAATAAAACCACCTTTTACAGAATATTAGATGATCTTTTTTAGATAATGTAAATTTCTCCGAAGAGAAAAAAATAGTACTACAACTTTTAAAAATGATGTTAGAAAACATACATAAGAATTTTTCAAAACTAATTATGGTAATGTTCCTTTTTAAAAGAAAAAGCATTACTACATCCTTCAAAAAGTATTATAAAAACCATAAAAAATTCCTTCCACCATTGTGAATTGTATATATCAAAACTGAAAATGAAAATTTAGGCTAGAAAAAGTATGTCCTTCTAGAGAGAAAAGAAACCATTGTGAGAAACTAGTAACTATATATATTCAACTATGCCTCTGAAGGGTGTTGGATCATATTCGGTAATGGTATCTCCAGTTGTGCCCCACCTATGCCAAACTACTATACATAGTCAACATCAGTTCCATTATAGTGATAATGATTAAACTAGACCTAGTTAGCATTTCCCTTAGCCGACTTGGTTTCATACAACAAGGTAGTTATCATCCTTGAGCGCAAATCCTAGTGTTGATTGTTAGGATTCACTTTTGACAATGCACTCCAAACACACTCTAGGGTGTTAGTCATGTTTCTCTATCCTTCTATAATTATTTAATATATCTCAATTCTAATTCATTTTCTCATTATTATGTTAGCAATATGTATTAGCGTGAGTTGCCTCATATCCTTAAGGATTTGGCGCATTGAGCTTCTTCAATGTTCTATATTAGTAGCTTAACTTTGTAATACAAATAGAGTATATAGATTGAGTTATATATTCTTATCTCTATTGATATTACAAAGTTAAGCTACTAATCTCTTATCAATGATTGATTTTTGTTTTATATCTATTTTATTTGCTATAGAGTTCCCATGCCTAATTGGAGTCTAAACAAATATTCTTCTCAAAATATCTAAAACTTGAACTTGTCTGCCACAATGCTTCCAAAGTCCGAGATACCCCTATCCCAATTTTTATTCACAATGTCAAATCACAGAGAGAATGCTTGTAATTATTTACACAATACTTATTATGTTAAAGTGATGTAAGTGATCTTGTTTGATTAAATTGCCATATTTTCAAATTGCTTTGTGCCAACTCATCCCTCCACATTGACAAGATGAATTGCTGACTAATTGAATGGCATCACCTTGTCAAATATTTTGATTTTAATGTCAAGCTGTGGTTTCGATATGCTTAGGTTTATGTGCTTAGGGGATTTTTCTCTATTCACAATGTGTATGGTTTATTTGGTGTCCCCATAGCACTTGGGCTACCCAATTTTTTAGTTTTGTTTGTTGTGAAAAATCATTATTGCAATCACTTGAAGCTTCATTTGCTTCCAACGGCTCTTTTTTTCCCTCACAATTCACTCAAGTTTGCTTGGATCCGAAGGCATTGTTAAGGCCACTACTGAAATCCACATTTCCCTCAGAACCTGACATCTGCTCTAGTTGAGAATGCATGCCATTTTTCTTCTTTGTGTCTTGGCTTTCCATTCGTTCTAAACTATTAGGAGGAATGTTCATTTTTGCAAATTCACCAAGCTTCCCATAAGCCACTTGATCATATGCCCCAGAATTATATAATTCCCTAGTACAAAATGTTCACCATCTAGCCAAGGAAGCTTGCTCTGTCCAGGAACACCACATGTCTCTTAATCACACTAATCACATAGGTTTTGTATCTATTGGGGAGATCATCCTCAGGTAATAAAAATTCAATTTTCTTTATTTTTTGGCCCATCCATAGATAAAGGACTCCTCTTATGTCTTTGATAGAGGATACAAGCTGGAATAAATTTTGTGTAGTTCTAAACAAATTTTAGGAGGGAATTCATTAAAATATTCCATGTTATTGGGTAGGAAATTGCATGGAACCCAGGAGATGGATAATTTTTTTTATTGAGGTTGGATTCTATTGTGAGTCTACATGTAGATGATCTACTTCCTTATGAATTGGCCTCCCATATTAACTCCTAGCATTCAAAATACGTGTTTGATGTTTATGATGAAAAGTCCATAGATTTATGGAACTCATGTTGGAACTCAACAACATAGCTCATGCTCACAAGGAAACACTCTGATTTATGGAATGAAGAAATGTTTCACTACTTGCAATTTACATCACATCTGTAGGGAGCATAGAAATCAAGTAGATGGTCTAGCCAAGGAAGCTTGCTCTGTCAATGAATAACACATGTCTCTTAATCACACTAATCACATAGGCTTCATATCTACCGGGGAGATCATCGTCAAGTAATAATACTTTGATTTTGTTTATCCTGGTTACATTGTTGATTGGCAAGTTTAGTCGTAGGTTAGTTGTTTCCAATATGCCTAATTGATTCATATAAACATCATCAACAAGTAGGGGTCATCACAAACTGTGAAGCAATATTTGTGTACTTGCACTTATGTGATAATGAATTTGTACAATTTAAATTCTTTTCGAATGGTTTACAGATCAAAATCCCTCCTGCAAAAAATATACTCTACACACAATAGCTGCTAAGACAACTCTAGTTTTTTACACTTCCCAGTATTGCACCCCAGTGTGCACTCTGACTATTTTTATCAGTAAAATACTAGGAGACAATCCCAAATCAGGTTCATGTTAATATGAAATTTTATTTTTCATTCTGAAATGTTTCACACAATATCACTTGGATGAATTGTACACTGAATTCAGCAACAGTGGGAATTCCAGCTATGGAGGAATGATTTTCATTATTGTTTAAATACACTGTTGTTCTATCCACCAAAGCAGGCACAGTTAACACCTTGGGACATGAAGTACAATGTCTTCTGGAATGTTTAAAACTTCGTTGGCCTTCAAAATATTCCCTAGAGCTTCAAAAGCAGGCTCAACACTCAATCCATTCTGATCACGAATCTCTGGATGCTCTGAAGCAAAATAGGTATCCCTGACTTCAGTTTCAAGTGGAAGACACATCATCCTCAAAGTCCTGTGCATTTTTCCATGTGAACCCATTTATGCATGGAATAATTGTTGAAGTTGTTAGATGGGATTTTATGAATCGATGATCCATTTCATTTTTTGAACAACTCCTAAGGTAGATTTACCCTATGTGATGGTTTGGTTAGACCATGTGTTCCATAATCTCCATACCTGGGTGGAAAATTCACATTTCAAGAATAGGTTTCCATAGTTTTTTGCTTCCCTAAGACATCCTCTACACCTTGATGGACCTACCCTCTGAGCCTCAGAGGAAGGAGCTAGAGGTAAAAACCCTAACTTAAAGCTAAAGTTACTAGTGAAAGTGACACAACCCTTATTACATAAAAGTGAATTTTTACAAATATTAAAATATGATATTGTAAAGACCTATGACTACAACATTAGTACAAGATCATGATGATAAGTGACAAGGACCTTATTACATAAAATTGGCCTCTTAAAAATATTGAAACATGATATTATAAAGGCAGTACTCTAAATGCATGACAAAATGGTCCTTTTTTGGTTGCTCAGAATACTAGGAGGGGAACAGGCATTTTTGTCCTGAAATCCACTAGGAATCATCTTGGATTAATGAAATCATAGACATCATATGTTAACATTGCACAATCTGATTGCATTAGTAGTATTCAAAGGTGCCAAATCCATTTCTGCATTAAAAACGACAATTCATTCAACAAAGATTGTCTAGCCAGATTCCAGTGGTGGAAAATTGGAAAAGGTCAAGATCATAGAATGTTTAAAACTAGAACATGCCCTTAATAATATGCTAAAGAACATCAAAATGATATCATAGTATGGATACACAAAAGTCCATATGTAACATGCACACCTCTATAGAAATTTAAAGGACACATCCAATGCAAGAGTCTTTGAATTTTGTTGAGATACGATATGCAACAACTTGATCTTTTACAACACATGGTTGAGTAAGAGTCCTTATATTTTACAATACTTAGTAATGATAGGCCTAGGTGGGGGAATTCAAACACTGGACATGGAAAGAATGTGAAGAAAGTGATATTGGATTATGACCAGTGAGTGAAATTCAAATATCCTATTGAGTTCATAGTGCTAATAATGAGCATGATATATTATGCAAATTTAGATCTATACTTTTTGGGAGAGGGTGGGTCGGGGGAGGGGGTATTTAAGGCCATTGATAGGATAATAGTGAAAGGTAGATATGATATTCATCAAATAGTTCTTATATTGGATTTATTTTAACAAATCCAATAAATCATACATAATATGTGGGAAAAGTTGAATACCCATCTTTACATGGTCGCATACACGTTCAACACCAAATGCTAGGTGGAAGTCCCTAGGATATTTCCACCTATAGATGTTCTTGTGATGGATGCATTGAAAAAATCCATCTCCAAGGTGTATTCTCCATAGTAGGTGGGGATAAGCAACAATGGTTTGAAAATATTGTTGAGTTCAATGCAAGAGGAACCAATTAGATGGTAAAGGATGCATGGGAATACAAATCTATAGATTCATTAGCATGCCATCCATTTCCTATCATAGGTTTCAGTTCCTCGATTGTTGAGAGGAAGTGGTCTAGTGAAAACTTCATCCATTTTTTTAAGAGGGAAGATTACTTGTAACCCAATAAAGCTATTGGTATATGTACATAGTATCATTTGGTTTCAAGGATGAAGACTCTAGAATATTTGAAAGGATTAACCATATGTTGTAATGTGGATCTACTAGAGGATGCTAGAAAAATTTATGAGCAGGTTATACATGCACAATTAGGATTGGTTCGTATGCCACTAAATTCTATATTAGAGTATGACAATGACATTGATCATGGCAAAGTTGATGAGTTGCAAGATTTTTTGCATTGTCGTCATTTGTTGTGCATGCCTTTGTTTTCTTTTACTTTTTGATTCTATGGAGATATCCAATATTTTATGTTTTGATTTGTCAGCTCTATATGAGTTGAACTTGACATTGATGTATCAATGAATTTGATATTTCAATGTACTTTTATTCTCACTAGTAATGAGAAAATAAATGGTTCATCCATTATAGAACACTTCCTAAATTTTTAAAAAACTAATTTGGTATTTCAGGATTTTTAATTATATTTTTATTGTTTTAAAATCTGGATAATAAAAATTAATTTCTATGCTTCTCTAGATCTTTAGAAAGAGAAAAATGTTGGTTGTGGAGCCAGATCTTCTAGTCTCATAAGATGATATTGTATCAGCCGTGTTTGTACCCCAGTTTTATATGATATGTAGATGGACTGTACACTCACCCCATCGGGGGGGTGTGGGGGGGCATCGCCAGCTGTTTTGCGGGCCCATGGTTTTGGGTATCCCGTGGTATTTTCCCATTGTATTTCCCTTATAAAATAAAGACATTGTAATACGGCTAGGCATGAAGATGATGTATTAGGTTTTATGCATTGTAAAGATCTCTGAGATCGGGAGAGAGACTGTGAAACAGAGAAGAGGAAGTGCAGCGGTTGTGCTGCAGGTTGTATCCCTTCACCTTGCTGGACGGTAATAATAATAAGGACTGGCAAATTCAGTGTGGACGTAGCCCAAGTTGGGTGAGCCACGATATATCTGTGTCTCTCTTGTAATGTGTATGTGTGATTATATTTGCATTTCTGTTTATTGTTATTGCTCTGCGATCCTGTTTTTCTAGCAAAAAAATCCCAAGGGTTAGCCCAATTGGTTAGTGGCTAGTGCCATGGTTTCCAGGACATTGTTGGTAATAAGAGCCCAATTGGTTAGTGCCATGGTTTCCATGACATTGTTGGTAATCAGGCATGCTATACAGGACCCTAGTTCAATTTGCACAGGGTTAGGCACACTAATTATATGTCGTCTGCTTTACATTGGGCACCATCATTGGAATGTCCAGGGGATTTATTTCCAAGGAAAACAGATCTTTGTTTTTTGTAATATATTTATTTTGGTGCCATTGTTCCCTGGCCATAGTAAATTGAAGAGGGATATTCCAACGGTTCCCAAAAATTTTCTTATGCTCCCCCATCATAGATCCCCGGATGTTGAACTGCTACATATGCTACACCACAAAGTCAAAGCAACTTATTTTTCTTGTAGATTCAAAGTGAGAATGGGGTTAATTTAGTGCTAATAGAATGTTTTGATTCCTAGTTCTCTCTTGAGCTTGATTCTGCACTTGAGTAAATTGAGTCAAGTCAGCTCCGTGGAGTCTGACTCAACCCTGGGTAATGCTTGCGATGTTAACTCACATATGTTACTTAGATTCAAAAATCAAACACAAATTATATTGACTCAACAAGTCTGATTTGTGCGTATGGAGACTCAAGTTTGGTGGTATGTCTGTAAAATATGTAGGAAAAAACAAACGCTCATTTTACTTGTTTTTCTCACTAGATTTCACAGTTGACAATGAGCAAACCTAGCAATTTTCCAGATTCCATGGTGTTTTTTGGTGTGAACTATGATATGTATAATTTCAAATGAGTTATAACATATTATTGAGAATTTAAATTATATGGACATTGTAAACTTTTATGTTACTAAAAATTAGTTTTATTTTAAAATTTCATGAACCAACTACTGAGTTTTCACTAGACCAAGTCAACCTTATCTCCTTGTCCTAGTCACTCTCCTGGTCGTGTCTCATAGCTTTGGGTTAATTTATAAGGGAAGAACTTAGATCAAGTCACACCAAATATGCATCTGATTGAAAACATCAAGGATCATGAAATATTTTGAGATTGAAAATTAGAAAACTTGCAAATCCATATTCCATTATCAAACATTCCCAAAGCAGAATGTCTAGTGCTGGGATATGATAGAAATTTTAAGACAAGTCACTTTATCCTTCATAAACACAATACGAGGGATTTAAAACCCTCACACATTTGCATGGTTCCACAAGAAGATATATTATGCTTCCTGTTTAATTATGAACATGAGAAAATTTTTCAGGTAAACTATATCATACTCCAGTTGCGCCTTCCCTTCTTTGTACCCTATATTTGTACTGACCCCATTTGTCCTACTTCATATATGTTCCCTATATGAACCCATAGATAGAAAAAAAATGTTATTTTCTTGGTACTAGATACTTTATTGGAGAAGTGAAAAGGATACCAGTGAGAACACAACCATTCATTTACAATTTGATCTTTCCTATGTAACTCCAATCTCTTCAATTTTTGAGGTGTATACTTCTAGATATTTTCTGGAAAAATGGATTCACTATAGCTGAAGGTCCTATGTAAATTTGAGTATGGCTGTACAGAATTGAACATAAATGCTGTCAATTCAAAATTGAAGAAACAATATTTTGCATCCAATGATTTGACTTGTGCTCTTTTAATTTTTGATAGCAATATTCATGTTTTTTCCAGTGTGCAAGCGGTGCACTATTGTAGTTTAGAAGGTGTAAATGGAAACCAACAATGATCTTGACTAGTGAAGGAATGCTCTCACTCACTCTCTGTGTTGTGATTCTCTTCCCCTGCCCTAGTGAAAATGACCAGTGAATTGTTAGTGAAGACATGGAGAAATCATAGTGAAAAGATGTTCTTGGCCCACAATTCAATACAGTAATATTGACAAAACTTAGTCTAAATCAATTTGTTATGTAATGACCAATTCTAAAAGAGGCTCCTCAACATGAAAATTTCTATAACTGCTTGAAATCCTATTGTAGGCGTCTTTTACTGTTGCATAACAGTCAAGGTCTCTTTCATTAACTTATTGAAGAGAAGCTATCATGACATGAATTTTGATTCATGGAAACAAATGAATTGAATATTGTACTCATTTATTGGCCTTAAAACCTCACAAATAATATGCTTTGTCACCATTTTTCAATACCCTTATACCATTTATTTATTTATTTGTTATCATTTTCAATTATTTTCTATAATGTGATGTCATGCCCTTGTAAAATTCGAGTTGCGTTGAGAGTTGTACTAGTAGTGGTATATCGATAGCTTAAATGAATTTTTTAATTTTGTAGCCTTCTATTTTGTTGGAGCAATGCTTTATTTTGTTGGAGCAATGCTTTTGATATAAATAATATTTTCCAAAAGCTCTATGCACACGATGAAGTTCAAGAGTATATATATATATATGTTTAACATGATGTTATTGTATAGTTTCTTCCTCCAAGATTTTTGTTTTGGAATGAAATCAACAATGGAGTTAAGGGTTTTGATAGATTCATGAAATATATTGTGCTTGGCATAATGTTATTTTGATGTTGTGTTTCAAAAAGTTAAAATGGACTAAATTCATTAATGGAGTTCAAGGGCTTTGATAAATATATATGGAATATATACTATTTGATTCTTTGTTCTTCTATTTTATTTTGCTTTTACTTGTTATTGTAGTGTTGTATCTTTTCAGTTGTTGAGTTGAATATACACTTTTTTCAATATTATATTAGAACTAAAGATTTGATTTGCAGAGTAACATATTTTGATAATAATAATAAAATATGTAATCAAGTGAGATAAACATTCTTCTAAGAATTTAAACACAAAGTTTGTGGACTGAGTTGGTAGTGTTGAGTTTCAACTTTTGAGACTCAAAATGAAGATGTTGCTGAGCAAAGGATTTTATATAAGAGATATAGTTAGAGGAAGCCAACCCAAGACCAAAATGAAGTCAACAAGTGAGAGGCTAATTACCATGAAATTACTTAAATAATTTTAAATCTGAGTGGATATTTTCACACGTAAGTGGTGTCATTAAATTTAGAAGAATCCTATTGTACCTTGGCTAGTGTATGGATCTAAAGATGAAAATATTAGATTTATATCAATAAACATTCTTTTAAATTAATATGCAAAATCACAAAGCATAGAATTTTAAAAATTTGACATCTCAACCATGTTGTAGACTTGTGTAGACTAGTGTTTACATAAATTGGTGGGATTTTGGGAACATGGAACCTAAGCATGATGAAATGGAATTGTTGGGAGTATGAATCAAAAGAAGTTGAAAATGAACATCATCTTCAAGTAGAATTATCATGAACAATGCAAGTATCCCCGCAACAACCTTTGAATAGTGGGGAACATGGTGGGAGAATTCACCAACCCATGGAAGATGCTAATATACAAGCATGGTCATCAGTTAGGAGATCAACAAAGAATTAGAAACCAAGACTACAATATATGTTTCTAATCCAATAACAATGGAAATGACATTGGGGATTAAGAGAATTATTGAAGGTAAGTAATGGGTGTTGAATATGATAAGGTAAATAGATAGAAGTAGGTATTAAGCATTGCATCATAGTAACTACATTTTGTTCAACCATAGGATAATGGACCTATCTAATATATTAATAATAGTAGTTAATGATTAAATTAAATCTTGCAAACTAGTAAGAGGAGATGATTTTGAGGCATAGATGACAAAAATGACACTTGGAATTAAACGACCATGTTGGAGGTAGGTGGTGGATTTATGAAGGATGTTGAATGTGATGAGGTAATTGGATAGAAGTATATGTTTGAGCATTACATAAATACAAAGCTCAATTGTTTGTAAAAATATACAATCAATTTCATGTGTTAATTATTAGCGCACTTAAGTATTTTTAATATTCATTACAACTTTGGACCTATCTATTATCAACTAGAGATTTTGTCTAAATTCTTAAATGGTTGGTTGGACGAATGGATTTAAAAGGATGTATTGTCCCCTTCAATGATTAAAGTATTATTGTTACTACATTTTCCTCGGTTTAGGATGATTTGCAGGCTAACTTAAAACTATATAAAATATAAGTCTTTTCTACCTTCTTAGCCCAATACATACTAATATAAATAAAATTCTCGAAAGTAAACATTAAACCACATTTCACATATATATGTTGGTCAATATGCATTGACATTGGAGGTAGGTGATGAAGAGCAATGAAAGAGGACTATTCACTCTTTAGTCGTGCATAGTAACCCAAGTTTCCAATTAGCTTGAGTTCCAATCAAAATAAAATTGAATATGCATGCGACCAATTGTTTTACGAGTCATTATGATTCATCTATATATTGAAGATGGGCATGTGCATAGTTGGACATCTAGACAGTTGGTTGTTTATTTTTTCTTATATTTGTTATCATGGATTTTGATTAATGTATTACATATTAACTATTGAGTATCATCTTTTTAGTACATTTTTCCAATTTAAGGAAACCATTTTGACAACCATTTTTCTTTAAAAAAATTACGTTCAGATAATTGTGGCTAAATATGACCTATATGTTGTTTCCTTCTTAATAAATATGCATTTTGTGATAGGTATTTTATAACTTCAAACACCAACCATGCATATATTTATTAAAAGGAAGGAAAAAATCAATCATGTTGAAATATAGTGGTTCCATGCCAAATAATGGGTATCTTTTACCCATTCTAGCATTGTTTCAAAATTAAGAAGAATAGATTCTTCCAGTGTAGCAAGAATAAAGAGATGCATTCTCAAAACAAAATAGTGCATTCATAGTAGTTCTTTGTGGAGTAGTTATTGTTCTTGATTTACTACTTCATTGTCTTGTCTCATTATATTTTATTGTAATATAATGTGCTATTGTACTAATTTTATATCATTTTTCTCATGCAGACTTCACTTCTGGTGTCAATATCGATTGGGAATTTCAATTGTGGAATATTAAGTATGATTTCAAACATGGATCATGGAAAGAAAAAAACATCAAGACAAAAGGATGTAATATCATATTTTCAAAAGCCTCAATCCAATAATCCACTTCCTATTCATGCTTCAAGCTCTCTTGAGCAAGGTACTGGTGAGAGAGATGTCAACACCTTTGAGAATGCATCTACAACTGATACAATGGATGGTAGAATACATTCCTCTAGTGATCAAAGTGAGACAAATGTATTTTCATCAGAAAATGATAGTTCAAATGTTGAGGTTTTTCCTTGCAAGGTGACAGTCCATTCATGTAAAAGGAAAAAGGGCCAATGGGACATGGGGAGATGATTCCAATCTGATTGGGTCTCAAGATTCCCATTTATTGAACCAATACCTCCAACAAATGAGAATGAAACCTCACAAGAATTTAAATGCATTTAATGTAGTTGGAAACTTGTCAAGGTAGTGAAATTGTTGATGAAGTTAGACACAATAGAGAAGTACGTTGGAAAGGTGTATGATAAAGAAACTATAAATGATGAGAAGAAATCTACTGCTAGATGGAAATCTCTTAGCCAATGTCGACATCTCGAATATGAAGAGGAATATAATAAATTCTTAATAAAAAAGAGAAAACTCAAGGAAAGTGGAGGAACCATCACATCTCAATTTGAAAAGATGATGGGAACAAATTTGTTATTATAAAAGATGATACAATTCAGCATTGTATTTCACATCCTATCCAATAGTTATCCTATAATTGATTCCAAAAATGACGAAATATCTATCTTTATTCAAGTGCCAAATTTTCCATCTTCTCAATGGTCTTTAATGAGTGGTTGGGAATGGGGAAAATATATAGCTCAAGTAGAAAAGGATGATATGAAAGAGAAGATTGCAAATGCTACATTTTTGTCACTGTCTTTGGATGAGGTTACGGCTATTGATAATACTTCACGTATTCACATGAGAACTTATAAGGTCAATGACCATATCAGGCATTCCTATCTACATAGAATTCATAAAATGAGCAAAATTTCTACTACAAAAAATATTTATGAACTTGTTATTAATATTTTGAAGGAAATTGGTGGTATGGATGATTCAATGATCGCAAACAAGTTGGTATCTATTGGAGAAGATGGAGCATTAGTAATGCAAGGACAAAGGAACAACCTTTGTGCCAGACTACAACTCTCAGCTTCATCGTATATGCTTAGTATTCATTGTATGGCTCACAGAATTAATATTGCATTTCAAATAATGAGCAACTTTCCATTGGTTTAAAAAATTGAATATCTTGTACGTGAGGTTCATTCATACTTTTCTTGGATTCCCAAACGATTTTTAGAGTTTAAAAATTTTGTTGATGGTGTTACAAATGGAAAAAGCTATTAAAAGATGTTGATACAAGATGGATCTGATTGAAGGGACCAGTTGAAAGACTATGCGATGAATATGCATCCTTGGTAGGGGTGATGTATGAACATTGCTTAAGTGTAGAAAAAGATCAAACTCTTCTCTTTCTACTGACTTATATAGAGACATTATTAACATTAGTTGGAATTATTCCTATGCTTCATGAAATGAATAACCTCATGAAGATGTCTCAGAGTCGGGCGATGTATATTGTTGAATACACAACTGCACGAAAATCAACATGCCTTGCATTCGATAATTTGTATATGATGGCATAATATTTTATAGGTATAGCATTTACAAATTGGTCTAAGATAATCAATATAGAAAATTATGATTTTTTTTTAAGTTTGATGAAAAAGGGATGCTAAGTATGGCAGTGCATGGGAATATGGTTCTCTTTTATTATAATGATAAGATAGGAAGAACCACCAAAGAGTGCCATGTGTCATGAGAATGATTTGAAAATGTTATGATTTCAGTAAGCCGCAACTTGATACAAATCGCAAAGTCACTATCATTAGAGATAAGAGAACAATTTCCTCGAGATGAATTGTTGGAGGCCATGTCTGTGGTATACCCTCAATATTGGAACAATTTTCAATGTTCAAACACTTTAAAGGTTGACTTTATATCAAAATGAAAGACTTTGCAAGGCCATTTTTGTCGAGAGGCCGAGATACAAGGATAACATATTCAAGGTAGTTTAGATCGAAAAAAGTTGTCAGATCAAGCCGAATGCTTTGTTGAACCATTGTGGTCGCAATTTTCTAAGTTGGGAAATCCTCTAGAATATGGTGCAATTACAAGATAGTGGACTAAACTCGATGGTAGTCAAATGCTATTGCAAAGAATGTTATAATATTTAAAATTAGCGGATTTATGTCAAACCATGATTTTGGGATCAATGGAGGATGAGAGAATGTTTAGTGCACTATCATTCTTGAAGTAAAAGTTGGGGAGCAAGCTTGATAAAAATGTGGATACATGCTTAAGATTATATGTAACAAGGTATGAAGTTGAAAATTTTCCATATGAAAGAGCTCTAGCTCTTTGGCGATCATATCATGAAAGAATGGGAGAAAAAAATACCAAAAAAATCTCTAATGAACTTGGTATGGAACATAATGTTTTTGAGGACCATGTTGATGGTTCATCTAGAGAAGATCATGCTCAAAATGTTGAAAATGAGGACCAAGGTCAGAATGTGAATTGGAAAATTGATTTAACCTAAGACTGTATATGATCCAATATACATGAGGTACTCCTGAGTCTTATTTTGGTCTAGGTGTTCCATGGACCCTTGTTGGTTATGACTCTATGTTAATTTGAGGTTGTGTTTCAGGTAAAAATAGACTCTACAGTGTACCTTTTTATTGTAACATTGATGATTTGAGCTGACATTTCCTTGATGCAATTTATTTTAATATTGATGTTTTGATGTTTATCTCTTACATTATCTCTTTGATTCTTGCATGTGACAGGAAATGACACTGAAATTTGACAAAGCTAGGCCTAGGAGCTATGATGCTATCTCTTCTTATAGATAGTGTCCTAGAATTAAAGGATAAATAACTAATTTTACAACACTTCCATTCAGAAAGAATGGGCTCATTCAAGTACATGAAACCATGTTGGTGTTTAGCTCTAATATCTTGACAAATTTTTAAGGTTCGTTTATTTCTTTTATTTGAAGATTTTTGTCAATTTTCAAAGTTTGAGTGTATTTTGGTTAAATATTTTGTTAGTCCTTTGAATGCTTCTAGTTGTCATTTGATGCTTGATTGAACCTTTTGTTTTATCTTGGTTCAAGATTGGTTTCAGTTGATTTCCATTGATTCAGGGTTTGAGGAAAGATGTTTTTATTTCCTTTCAATTGCATGAATTAATTGTCTTCACTTTTTCAAATATTTGATGTTGATTGTATATTTTCTGTGTAAATACTTATTGTTATTCAGAAAAATAAATGAGCTCTACATAGCTAATCGAAGAGAAAAATGTGTTATGCACTCAGTTCCTATGTATTGATCGTAGGAGACCTATTGGCATGAGACCAACATTCCTCTAGCAAATGGCATAATTACAATGCATAATTGTCTTAGCCTCCATGGGCATAAATGGATAGTGGAAGCCAAGATAAGGAGTTCACAAATCAACCTACTATAGGGATGGAAAATAACCTAGTTGGGAATACACTATATTAAGGTTGTGGGTCTTGATGAGACTCCATGTTGTAATGATGGTTAGTGGGTGTCATAATCACTCCACAATGTAAAATGTATGATTCTATCGGTTTTTCAATTTGTCAAGATTCAAGTCCCCACATGTCCGTTGGAATGTTAAGGGACAAGATAACAAGTGGAGTCCCACTTTCCCTGAATCTAGTTAGTGCAATTGTGTTTCACTGACACCTTCCAGTTTTTAGTCTAGGTGTTCTCTTGTTGATGATGTGACTCATGTTATTTGACTAACTATGTTGTTTGTCTATTTTTGAAGTAGGTTTGAAAGTCTTTATGATAGCAAGATCACTATATGTCAATTTGAGGTTGCATTTTAGATAAAAATAGATTCTATATTTTTTGTTTTTCGTTGTAGCATTGATGATTGGGACTACATTTCCTTGATGTAAGTTATTTAAGATTGATGTTTTGATATTTAACTATTTCATTCTCTTTCTTATTTGTGACAGGAAATGAAGTTGGAATTTGACAAAGATGAGGCCTACCTCTTCACATAGATAGTGTCCTAGTATTAAAGGATAAATACATAATTTAAGAAGAATTCCACTAAGCAATAATGGCCTCATTCTAGTACATGAAACCATGTTAATGTATATCTCTAATACGTTGGAAAATTTCTATGGTTTGTTTACTTCGTATGTTTGTAGTATTATGTCGATTGTGGAATTTTGGGTTTATTTTGGTTAAATATTGTGCTAGTCTCTTGAATGCTTATAGTTATTATTTGATGCTTGAATGAACCCTTTGTTGTAGCTTCATTGGTTTCATTTCATTTTCTTTGATTCAATGGTTTGATGAAAGATGTTTTTTATTTCCTTCCACTTCCATGAATTAAGCATCTTCACTTTTTACAATGTATTTACTTATTTCATATTTTCTTTGAAAGTACTTATTAGTATTCATAAAGAGAAATGAGCTCTGCATAGCTAAGTGAAGAGAAAAATGGTCTATGTACTAGGTTCCTATGCATTCTTCGTAGGAGACCTATTGGCATGAGACTGACATTCCTCTAATGTAATTGGCATAATTTTCACATGTCATGGGAAAACTTGGATTATATTAGAAAACTCTAATGGGGAAGAAAACCCATTGTATTGAACAATAGTTCCCTTTTCCATTTAATTCTACCATTTTCATTATTTGGATTGTAATCATCAATATAATATAAATTAGGGTGCACTAAATCTTATATTAATGACCATCTTTTATTGTAGGTTTCAGGTGCTAGAACCACCTATGTTATGTTGTTTTCTTCATCAATGTTTGTACCTGCTAGCTCATTTTGGAGACCTAGATGGTCTGCAACTTTCCATCTTTTTTCCCACCAACTTTTAACTTAGGTTCAAATATGATCATAGAGTAAAATACTAAAAATGGCATTGGAAGCTTACCATTATTCTTTTTCCATTCTTGGATCTATTATCGATGCGCATGCCTTCTAGGGAGGTTAGTAGAAATGAATTCCATCTCATATTCCTCTCCTTCCATGTGTTGCAGTGATCTACAAAACATGTTGGTCAAGTACTAATTCCCCAAATACTTTGAAATAAGTGGAACCAATCCACAATTGATCGATTGATCTTCTCTATTCCCTCAATGTCAAAATTATTTTGCAACTATATGTCTAGTTAATAACCTTTAGAACTGAATTGTATGCCTATGTGCAACTCGAGATATCTTTGGAATCCATCCTCCTACAAATTTAAATAGCATCCTTAAATAATTATTATTTTTTGCTCTACATAGAACCTAGGTGCTCCAAGACCTGTCTGCTTAATCTCAACTAGTTCATGATCATTAATATATGCTTAGGTCTTGAACCTCCTTTGTTGATTGCATTTGTTTTATCATGGATGGATGGCTTAGAATGATGCCTTGGAGTTCATATTGGTAGATATTTGCTTCATATTATGGTGACATGTATAATTTGTGATCTCATTTGATATGGATCAACATAAGGGAAGAAAAGGTAAAAGGCCATTTGATATGTTGATTTACTTTCTCCAACCTTTTGTTTACCATGGAGGTAATTAAGTTACATTTCTCTTGATCCAAATATCCAACATTTTTTACTTCAACTTAACATGCTCAATGTTATCGATGGTCGATAATTGATATTGATGAAATTCTTCTTTGAGTTTTGTATTGGATAGGCTTCATGGATATTCAAATTTCATGGTGATATATTTTGTTTAATGGGTCTTGTTATACCTAAACCCGCACTTTCACAATGCAAAGTCCAACACATCAATTAGGATAGGCTCGATGTAACCTTGGATGTGATTCCCATTGTCACCTCAGCATCCACCTCTTTCACTTCATAGCTAGAGCATTTTCAACCTTAAGGGGGGTTCCCTAAAGACTACACTTGATCTGAAAATTAGGCACTTAGTACATACAATAGATCATATAGCAAGAAAAGCGTTATAATAGATTTAAGGAATATAGATTGGATCCATCCATATTGTTCCTTTTTCTCTTGGGTTATGGAGTCTCTTGTGATGACATAGACTAAAGGTGAAATGGTGAAAAACTTAACAGGATATTGCAAAAAATAAGCCCTACTAATTAAACTAATTGAACTTTATATCAATACTGGATGAAACTACTTTAAACCAATGAAGTTTTCTTCATAACAACAAACATATAATTAACCATGCAATTAGAGTCTTAGACATAAGTTATAACCAACAATATTATTATTCAAATCTTCATAACAAAATAAACTTATGGCAATGATCACATATACATCATGTATTGCACAATACAACAAGGTCAGTAGGAGCCACACTATTGAATTCCCCCAAATCAAACCCTGGGACACAACCAAAATCCACACAAAAGATAGATTCAAGCCAATACATTAAAGACCTTTAGTTGCAACATTGATATAATATCCCAATCTACACATGATAAATTAGATGGAAGGCACTATTACATCAAATAATCCCCTAATAGACTAAGATCAAATCACTCTAAGCCTAGGAATCTAATCTCCAAGAATGCAATCCCTTTCTCTTCTTCATCCTCAATTTAAATAGAAGATAGATGGATTGAGCATTTCTGATTGTTTCAAGGATGATCAATACGATTACGGTAATGGTATTATAACATGCATCAAAGGTATGCAATCATTGATTTTTTTTGTGTGTAATGAGAGAGTTGAATTATTGGATGAAATACTAATGTTTGGTTGTTTTATTATTGTAAAAAGAAAACAAAATGGAACCTATTAAGCACATAAGACATGATTAAAACACAGAAAAGGGTTGACAAAAAAAAAATTATGCTTGCCTTTTTTCGTACTTAACAATTCATATTTGTTGTGATGTTCATATTTAATTAATTTACAATCGTCCATGGATGCTTTGTACTAGGTGCTAGTGTACAAAGAAGAGTCTTCTGGATAATTGATTGAAATCGGATTACATATGGTTTGTGAGTGAATGTTGGTGTATCAAGGGTTAATTGAATAATTTGTAAGTACCTATGTTATTTTATGGTAATGATATTGATCATTTATTTAAATGCTCCTAATGATATCTTGGACTACAATGTTTTGATGAATGAAGATGGAATTGGGGATGATCCTCTGGAACATGATTATGTTGATGATGAATATGATGATTATGATGAAGATGAGAATGATCATAACAATTTTTTGAACCCTCAGGAAGACGATAATGATGCAGAAGCTACAACATCTCATGGCCAATTCCTGAGACCAATAGAAACAATTTGATCATCATAAATGGAGGTAACTCAGACGGAGAAGATAAGATGGTGAAGGATGAGTTCAAGTTCAAGGCCTATAAGCAGAGTATGATTTTTTACAAGATGTGAATAATTATGTGGATCTGGAGTGCTTGGGACAACTACTACTATGACAACACCAACAACCCCCATTGCCCATATGGTAGCAGATAGTATGTTTCATGTTCACACTACTAAAGTTGTTGACCATTCTTCTACAAAAGTTTCTACTAAAACAACTGGGTTATTGGATGTGGATGCAACATCCAAGTGTTTACAGAACTACATCTCTCAACCACTGTGTAAGAAACTTCATACTCTTTGTTTCTCAAGTGAGCTTTTTATATTTAACTAAATAAGTACTTGCACTTCCTTCTAATCCTTGAAAACCTTATGGAAACCAAATCCAACCCCTTTCTCCCCCACCCCAATCAACCTTTTGAAGGGTTTGTTCCAAAAGGTGTTACCCAAGATCCATGAAGTTATATTAGCTATTACAAATAGATAATTTATATATTATCTATTAAGTATAATTTCCATTTCAATAACACATAAGCAATTCAAGGAAGACACAAAGTATATAATTGAATGAAGATTCTCCACGATTTCATAATTTTATGAATGATTCACCAATAATTTATAAGGTTTTATAATGTAATGAAAGATTCACCAATATTTTATAATTTTTTTAAAGATTCGCTAATATTTTACAAGGTTTTATAATTCAATGAAAGATTCACGAAGATTTTATAATTTTATGAAATATTCACCAATATTTTACAGGATTACATAAATTATGAAAAAATTGCCAAAAACATTATATATACATATTATACTGTTGATAAAATAGCCCTCAACGTTTCCATGTATCATGGGGATTCACCCAATTATTTTACATATAAATATGGGGAGGTTCTTAAAAATATACTTGATTGAGAAAGAGTTGATCTCTCTAGATCCTCATTTAAAAGAATTAAAGACTATTTGTCATGTTGGAAGGAAATTTAGTTGAAATTGGGTGAATGTAAAAATGATTTCCCAAAACATATGGTAAGATCTCAGAATTGATCCCAATGAATATGAAGTCACTGTGCGATGTGTTTTGTTTGATGTTTCATACCACCTATAACTCCAACAAATATTATGGTAAGGATTTCTCCTTTGACTCTTTTGTGGTTTATTAATTAACGCACTAGAAAAATTTCTTAATGAAGGGAAACCTAAGGTCAAAGAATAGGCCCATTTATTGAAGGGAAAAGTTCTACAAAATTATAGAGAAATAGGTTGATAGGATAAAATGAAAAACTACATCAACCATACTAATAAGAAGATCCATGGTGATCGAACTTTGAATAAGAATGATAAAAATAACAAGACTTGCCAATATTGTAAGAAACTGAGACATATAGAGAAGGCTTATTGGTAGAATACCAAGGACCTAGAGGAGAAAGTTAAGAAACTTAAAGGAGACAAGTCAGATAGAATATTGACTAACCTACATAACTTAACTTCAAAAGGTAATCTAGATAACTATATGTTTTATATTAGTGATTATTAGGCCTTGTATGCCCATACTTGTCAAAGTTGAATGGATAATCAACTTTGGTTCCACCCATCATATGGCTAAGGATTCTTCCCTCTTCTCTTCATTAAAGGAGGCTATAGAAAATTAAATGTATGATGTAGAAGAATATTATGCACTTATTGTTGTTGTTTGTGGAAAGATTGAATGTCATAATGGTGTGATAATTGATGTGTATCATGTGCCTAGTTTGAGTAAAAATTTGTTGCGTGTACCCCAATTAAATCAAAATAGCAAGAAAGTAGAGTTTTTGCTAAATTGATTTTGTGTAAACGATATGCACAAAAACATTGACATTGTCATCAAAGGCTTTATTGATCCAAAGGATAGACTGCATAAGTCCTATGAATTTTGCAAGAAATACCTAGGACTAATTGCACTCGTATCACATCAAAAATTGGAGTATACTTTGGCATGAATGACTTGGACATTTGAATTTCTGTAGCTTGAAATAGATAGTGAAAACCAACGTGGTTGTTAGACTACCTAAGGTCCTTCCCATCCTTATATTATATTGGGAAGGAAGTATGCTTGAAATCATCCTTGTGTTTCATTTTAAATAGGGAAATCTTGGAGAGAAAAGACTCAATTGGAAGTTCTCCATTATGACACGTGCTTCTTGAACAAACCATCACTAGGTGCAAGGTATGTATTGAGTTTAATTGATGACTTTTCTAGATATACTTGGGTGTATTTATTGAAGAATAAGAGGCATGTCTTTGAAAAGTTCAAACAATTTAGGGAATTTGATAAAAAGTAATATAATTGACCTACTAAATGTTTAAGATTAGAAAATGGAGGATAATATGTAGGAAATGATTTTGAAAAATACTTGTGATAGAATGGTAACTCATGGTACAAATATATACCTTACACAACTCAACAAAATGGTATTGATGAAATAAAGAATCAGAATTTGGTAGAAATAACATGTTGTTTTCTTTAGGAAAGGCCTACCAACTAAGTTTTGCGCAAAAGTTGTATATTGCCCAAACTATTTGTTAAATATGATTTTGACTAAAGTTGTATGGGACATGACTCCAGTTGAAAAAATGCATGGAAGGATACCCTCAGTTGGACATTGTAAAACCTTCGGATACATAGTATGGGCTCATATTATGGATGGCACAAGGAAGAAATTGGATACAAAGATTCATGGTTGTATGATGATGGGCTACTCTAAATAGTCAAAGGCCTACAAATTTTTTGATCTTGTCAAATAGGATATTATCTAAAAAAAGAGATGGTATCTTTGATGAGAATACTCTTAGGTGCACTCTATTAATTTCATCTTATGACTTGTTGAGAAATTATCCTTTGGAAAGTCTAAAAGGATCTTTGATCAATTGGTTAGTTGACTCCCTTGCTCAAATCAACATACACTCACCATGCCCTAGAAGAATTGACTACAAGATTTGGTACCCTGTGCAATGTAGAAATTATGATCTTGGTACATTAACTACCTCAACAACTGGGGTTTGTCTTCCCAAATGGTCAACAAAACAATTGATTCTATTGGACCTGATATAAGAAGAATTAATGACTAAAAAGGACTAGAAGCCAAAAAAATCATGGTATTATTGCTCTAATGACACATGTGCTATATTTATGTGATACATGTAGAATTTGAGGATACAAATCTAGATACTAAACAAAATAGTAATATTGTGAAAGAGATCAGCAATGTACAAATTCATGTAGCAAATGTGTTAAACATTAATCATCACTCAAAATAGAGAAGTCAATAACATGAGAGAAAGAGAATTTCATATACATTGAGCTTCAGTGCGTGAAGGCAAATGGTATAAATAGAAAGGCAATTTAAATTATGATAGAAGGAAATTTGAATTGCTCATGTTGTGCATGACAGGATAGTAAGGCTTAACTAGAGCTAGATAACCTTAGTTAGCCATGCACACTCTCCAATATTGATTTTAACTGACTTATGACTTACCTAAGTGGACTTATCTCCTTAGTGAAATGCAAGGAGAAACTGATTACAACTGATAGAAGGAACATGCGATGACTGAAGGCACATGCATGAGGTGCACATCCATAAAAACAATCAAGGAGGGCGGGGTTTGCTCATAATGCCTAAAATAGAGGTGCATAGAGTCCTTAAACAATGGAGTAAACTCCCCAAATTCACTCCATTACTAAAACTTGTAATGTCGAGCCCTAATTCAAGGAAAATAAGCCCTGATTGAAGGAATTTCCCCTCATATTCCAAAATAGACTTCAGGAGTTCTAAAAAGGGAAGATAAGGTAGTTTAGGACCCTTAGAGTTTAGAAGTAAGCTCTAGGGTGACTCAGGTGGTCAAACTGAATGTGATTTAGCCCACCAGAATCATGAAATCATAGTCTAAGTCTCTAGGTAGGATAATGAAGCTAAGGAGGGTGTTATTCTACTCTATGTGAAATACATGCAAAAAATGGGTCATGGAAATTTGCATCCATGTTAGGTACCCATGTACAAAATATTCTCTAAAACTGAGTAAGAGGGAAAAACAACAAGGGAACCCCCTCCCCCTAAAAGAGAATGTAAATGAGAAGGCGAAAGAGCCTACTTAGAGGGAGCCTTCAATTTCAAGGAAATTTGTATCTTGGTGAACTGCTTCTCGATGAAGGGCTTTGCAAAGATCCCTGCAAACTCTTGTGAACTCCTCCTCCTCTTGAAGTGCATGTGAGTCGATTTATGAGATCCAAACACTTCGAAGTGCTTGAATGGTGGTTCTTGACCACTCCTTGGTTTGAATGGAGGAAACCCCTTGAATATTTTGTGTGGAACTTGGTGAATTGTAGGAGCAAAAGTTGTATATTTGATGTATGAAGCGACATTCTAAAGTCCTTTCTTAATGAGAATGTCACGTCCCCATCTTGACCCCATTGCATTAAAATGTAAATGATGTAATATTGTTATAAAATCATGGTGAGGAACTCAAGGCCAAGGCCCTGCCATCGATTTATTGATGCATATGGTTTACGTGCTAGCCAGGCACATTGGAATTTCAAATATCTTATAAATATGCATTTAATAAAATACCCACAACTAGCTATGCGATGCAACAAGAGATGGGGGCATGATTTTACAAGGAATTGGGAGGGAAATATTCAAACCCTTGGAGCCAATCAGGTCAAGCCAAGTGTCAATGAGAGTACGCATCAAACCCTCAACTACCCATGTTGACTTTTGTACCCAATCATTGATTTCTCCCAAGAGTTGGTTGAGATAGTTAATGCCTTGGGGAATGAGAGGTAGGTCTGTCCAAAAATTTGAGTATGGGCAACCACCTTGCATGAAAAAAAATGTTTGGCTTCCTTGGCAAGAAAAGAGCCATGAATTTTCCTCCCAAGCCATAACCCATCAAGCAATTTTTCCTCGCGTTTTTGGAGCTGCCAGGGCAGTTTTCCTCCATGTTTTCCTGTATTTCCCTTGTTTTTTAGTTGGGAAGAGGGCGTTTTGTTTGGTTTACCAATGGTGAAGAGAACAGATCATTTTGGGGTTTCAATGAGGCCGTTTGGGCCATTGGAAATGCCCATAACCTGTGGAAGAAATTGGGTTTCTCCCTGGGACGATTTTCCCTTTTTCACAGTCCGTTTTTGGTATGCCCACGATTTGGGAAAGCCCATGGCCATCTTGTTTGTAAAACCCCATTGCTGGAAATGTGTATCCATGCCCAGTTTCTGAGTTTGCTATGTGTAATAGTATGTTGGGGTTGAGATGGTTATCTCTTGCTTTGGCTGTGCATGAGCTTGAATGTCCCCTTTTCCTTGTAAGAATCATGCTGAGCTTGGGGGTGGCAGTTGTGTTGAGAGATTGATGAACACAACTGGCCTATGGATGGGTGGAACATTGCAGTAACATAGCTAGTTGTTTGGGGTAGCATTACATAAAGATGAGTATTTTCTTATATGTAATTACTTCTGCAAATTTATTAATTTGTTGACTGTGTTAAATTGAATGGTAGCATGTTATGTGTGTGGATGATGTGATTCCACTGTGCATGTTTGTTCTAAATTGCATCTGCACACATTTGATTTTAATTGCTGTGGATTTAATGGGCTGAGTTTCTGTGAAATCCCTATAGATTGGAATCATGTTCCCTTACCGGAGTTGGATCCACGGGAGGGGACATTACAGTTGGTATCAAAGCTTATGGTTCAACACTACGGCTGTTGGGCCTTTCATAGAAATATAAATCATTGTGTGTACATGTATTTTGTATTTGGAATTAAAATGCATTAAAGAAACCTGAAGATCTCATGGCTTCTATTCGTTAGAATGGGAAATCATTCCCATGATTGTTTTGGGGATTTTTGCAAAACTGCTTGCATTGATTCCATTCTATGAAATTGAGGAAGGAGGGAGAAAATCGCTTTTCAGGTTGAATGCTTGTTTTAAATCATTTCCAATGCAGTAGCATTCAGTTTTGTAATTGTTTGTTTACCTCCATGGAGGAGAGAAAGGAGGCACAACCTCTGCCATCTTATATTATTTTGTTGTTTTGTTGTTTTATTCTTGACATGAAAGAGGTGCAATTTTCTTGACATACTTTTTTTGTTTTGTTCTATGCGAGTATGATCTCTAATTATGCTTCATGTTCATCACAGAAAAAATTAGGAAAAATTTGAAATTTTTCTAACTGTTTTTGAAAATTTGAAAATTTTCTAAGTGTCTGCTGCTAAGGCTGCGGCGGCGGAATTAACGATAAGTTTTGTGCGTGGTGGTGGCAATTTTAACTTTAAAATCTGCAATGCGCACGGCGCGTGCGGCAAAAGTAATGTTAAATTCTACGACACTGGCGGTGGATCTAAGCTTAAAATTTGCACGCGGCGACAATTTTAGGTTTAAAAGTTGTGATGGAGGCTTGCGTGCAGTAGCGATTTTAGCCTTAAAACCTGCGATGCGGTTTCAATGACGAAGGCTTGCGGGCACAGAAGTTAAGGTTATCTTTTGCGACACAGTTGGCGGAGAAGTTGGTAATTCTGTGCCAAAAGGAAGAGAAAATCTCAAAAATTTCTAACTGTTTTCGAAATTTTTCCTAAGGGTTGTGGCAGCGAAAATTAGACTGACTTTCTACGCGCGCGGTGGCAGAAGTTACGGTAATTTTCTGCGACGCGGCAACAAAAATTAGACTAACTTTCTACGCGCACGGTGGCGGAAGATACCCTAATTTTCTACGATGCGGAGACAAAAATTAATCTAAATCGGCACGACACAGCGACACTTTTTAAGCTAAATCGGCGTGACACAATCGGCAAGTTAAGCTCAGTTCTAGCGACGCGCTTTGGCGAAATTTTGCGAAAGTTGCGATGCGCGCAGCAATTTTATCCATAAAATTTGCGACGTGGGTGGCAATTTTATCCCTAAAATTTGCGACGTGGGCGGCAATTTTATCCATAAAAATCTGCGACGCGGGCAGTGATTTTAGCCCTAAAGTTTCCGACACGGAGCGGCAATTTTATCCCTAAAATTTGCGACGCGGGTGGCAATTTTAGCCCTAAAATTTGTGATGTGGACAGTGATTTTAGCCTTAGTGGCTGCGACACAGTCGGGGAAGAAGATGCTAAGTCCACCGAAAATAGGGGAAAATACAGCAGTTTTTCAATGAATTTCAGGTGCCCGATATAGAAAAATATCTTTGAACTCGTGCGCCAGATTGCACGAAAAAAAAAAACGAGGGTGCTGCCCTTGACCCGCCTTGTAGTGGCGCGGGGAAGCCACAAGGGGGAAATCCCCCTTGACCCCTGTCGTTCCCCAGATACAGTTGTTGAAAGTGTGAAATGCATTCTCTATGCTTGGGATGAGAAGTAGGAATTGCATAGAAGGGATCGTGGAATCTCAGTGAGAGTAATGGGTTGTAATATCCATTATGGAGGATGAAAGGGAAATTCCTCACCTTAAACTATTTCTGTTTATAGCATAAGAATTGCATGTTTGGAAAATATCAGGAATGAATGATTACACTTATGTATATGTTGAATTACTAATTCATGAGGAGATCATAGTTAATGGTTGCTTGTATTCTTGGTAGGAAAGCCAAGAAAAGGATTAGCTATGATATGGAGGAGGAACTCCATGTTATGATGAGGAATGGGAAAGGGGGAATTCCTTAACTCCTCCATTGTTATTATATTTATATTCCCTAAGTTTATATACTAAAAATTATGGCATAGGGATGTTGGAAATGCAAGAGAATATTGCATGTGAAGTTCTTATGCATGAGCATGATGTTGCATATGGGTAAAGGTAGTGAAGTTACACATGCAATAGTCCACTAATGGTATTGCCTATGGTTGATGACAACTAATGTTGTTGGAATCAGACCATAGAAGCATGATTGAAAATGCAAGGGATTATATAGATAAGATGAATATACACTAGATGGCATATTAATAAACATTGGACAGTATATGTGATAATTTTTTGCGTGTATATGATATTGCATATTGGTAAAATAGTGAGGTTTTACATATGCAATGAGCCACTTAAGATAATGATTGTGGTTGCTAATAATCAGTTGTTTTCGCATTGGTTATAGGACCAAAGGCAACTGAAGCAAGGTTAACGAAGTTGATGACATTGTTGCACGTGACCAACGACCTTATGAAGAAAGGATGGTGCAACAAATCCGTGATCATGATGTTGGCAAAAGGACTAAGTAGCCTTGGTAAGAGGCCAACTGATCAGGTAACATCAAGTGATGTTAATAACAGTCATGCAGATAATGGTTAATTGTGCTTAATTGCATGAATGTTGAAAGAGGATTTGGTGAGATACCTTCACTATGTGTAAACTATGTTGAATTATTTGCATGTGGTATTGAGTTCCCGAATGGGAACGTTAACCTACCGAGTATGGTGAGGTGTGGGTAAGTGAAGGCAATGATCCTTACACCCTATAATTGCTTAGAATTCTCAATGCATTCATATGAAATTATATCAAGCCATTTGTGTATGTTGTTTGTGAGTTTAACAACCAAAGCATATGATGACTTATGGTCCTGTGGTAGTGTATGCCATATGAGACAAGCATGGTTAGGCCATAATAAGTTGGAATGCATAGTATTCATGAATTAATGCAAGGTTACATTGATGGGTTATGCATTAAGTGAATATACATCAAAATATTATGTAAATGTTGTGGATGTGCATGCATATGTGTGGGTGCACATGTTGAAATGCGTTGTGTGATATATATATATATATATTTCAATGCAATTAGATGATAGATGAAATGGTGAACTATTGTTAGTACTGAGAGCATTTCATGAGCTACTGTGAATGCAAGAGAATGATTACATAAAATGATGTAATTAAACCATGCAACTCTAGTATGGTAATGATTCACATGAAGTAGATGATTTTGGTGATATTAAAATGCTTCAGTGACTATGGCAGCAATGAAATATTATATGCATAGAGACTTACAAAGCGTTTGGCTGATGGAAGTTTCAGATTTCAGGTAGATTGTTTTGAGCATGGAAAATATGGGTAAGTCCATGATGATGACGGGAATCTACCGTGAGCAAGAGCCAAATGATATGAGAACAGACTCATGGCTAAGCGAATCAATTTCCGTAGAGGACAGAATTGCTATTCATACTTGAATTTAATTATCAATGCCATTGACTGATTAGAGAAATCATATTTGAATTTTATTGTTAAATGCTGCTAACTATTTGGCTATTTGATAAGTGTGCCAGGATGACACATTGCAGGCAGACCATGTATGATCGCCTGCAGAAGCCAAACTAGATGGGAAGGATCCCATGATTTGGAAATGGGTTTCAGGTGAAACGCCATTGTGAATTTTGATAATACCTCAGCTGAACTGCATGTGAGTGAGATGGTAAAACTATGCCAAGAAGGCATGTGTGGGTTATGGAACGTGAAAAGATTGGGGTGGCAAACTGAAGGACTATTGACTCAGAGAAGGGAGCCCCCATTATTCGCAAATAAAGAGCGGATACACCTGATAAATGGATGAGTATTCCGTGACCCTAACTAAGAATATACATGTCTGGTTATTAGATTTAAAATGCAGAGCATGTGTTATTATTATTCTAGACTACTTGAGTATGATTAGGGCCTACATGACTCACATCAAAAAGGGATGCATACCTTTCGAGTGTTGGGTTATGTTAGGGTTGTCAATATTGACTACACCCTAAGGGAATGGATGCATTCCTGGTGTTTCAATACTTGATAGTGAATGTTATGAAATATGATTACAATTTTAGAGAAGCAATACTGATGAGCCTACTTATCCTTCTTATGCTATCAACTTACACAGATGCACTCTGGTGTTGTACGTAAGAGGCAAAGTTAAGAAGGGTGCTCGAGAGGATTGTATGGGCAATGGTAACCTTTCTACGCTCACACTGAAGGACACTAGAAGAGATGGATGGGCCTAAGGAGCTATGTAACAGGAAAAGGGGCATCATCCTTGTGTGGTGTGAGTAGGGTATTGTGGGGTCATACTAGCCTGCAATCAAGTAAGTCACCTATGGAGTTCCTGGAGGGAACCACTAGTTTACATAAGAGAAGGATCCAAGTAATCATATTGTATGGTTCTTATTGCCTGATAAACCTAGAAGGTGTACTGGCTTGGCAATGGTTGTTGCATGCCTGATAAACCCAGTTGGTGTACTAGCTTGGCATTGGTTGTTTGCATGTTGTGGAGGTATTGGTGAATGGTGTTATTTCCTGACAAACCCAGTCGAAGAACTAGCTTGGAAATGATCATTGTATGCTTGATAAACCCAGTCAACATACTGGCTTAGCATTTTTGAAATGCTTGATAAACCCAGTCAGCATACTGGCTTAGCATACTGATTTTTGAAATGCTTGATAAACCCAGTTGGTGTACTGGCTTAGCATACTGATTTTTGGGATGCTTGATAAACCCAATCGGCGTACTGGCTTGGCATTGCCTGTTCAGATGATGTTGTGGAGCAGCATGTGTGTTGGCCAAGCATCCACCCCACAGGCAATCCAAGGCTTGTAAAGCAGAGAAGGAAACCTATGGAGTAGCGAGGAAATGCACAATACAGATAAGTATTCATTTTCATTTATTTCTTTCTTGGAATAATGAATATTTCAGGTATAAGTTTTCTAACAGCTAAGCTGATACACTGTGGTTTCTTTGTTGGAAACCTTGGTCATTGCAGGAAGCATGGACCCTAAAAGAACTATAAATTCTTGGTAAGCCAGAGAGTAACTGGTTGTGCACTATAAATTCTTGGTAAAACCAGATAGTAATTGGTTGTGCACTATAAATTCTTGGTAAATCCAGAGAGTAATTGATGAATTCAGAGAATAGTTGGTGGGGGCATTAACCACTTGATGTTGTGGACCAGCCGGCATGCTGGCCAAACATTCTTTAATTAATTAATAAAACTAGTTGGAGCACTGGCCTAGCATATTGCTAAATGAGATGATTGATGAAACCCAATCGACGTACTGGTTGGGCATTATCTATTCAAATGGTTGTGAAGTAGCCTGTGTGCTGGCCCAACATTCATTATTCTATCCACGGGCAATCTAAGGCTTATAAAGTGAAGAAGGAGCCTGTGGAATAAAGTGAAGACATCCAATGCAGATAAGTATTTGGTTACATTGCAGCTTCTTGCTTATGAAATACGTGTGTATATGATTTGTTTATGATTTCTTAAACTCTTGTTTGGAGACAAACCCTATGGAAATAAATTAAGCATATGAATTGACTCAATGTTTGAGTGTATGTATTGCTGGAAGCAAGGACTATGAAAGCATCTGGAGGATGCATGTGGACATGTGACTGTCCTAAAGAGCTTAGTATGGGCAGTAGTGAAAGATGGTGCTAGTGGACATGTGTGTGTCATAGCAGCCAAAGGTCCTGTAGGAAACAATGGGAAGGACTCCCACGTTGAAAATCCTTAAACAGACCTTAGACACTAAGTGTCATAGCCAAGAACGGGCAAGTAAAGCATTCACATTGAAGTGAAAGAGGCTAAGGAGCATGAAACCACAGTGATGGTGTGACTCCAGATTGGAACAAGACTAAGAGGGGGAAACCCTTACTCTTCTCTTTCATTTTTTATTGATGCATTTCAGAAACAAAGGATTGTTGAATGCATATTGTGACTAGAAGTTGATTGTGTTTATTGTTGAAATGAATTGTGAATGTTGAAATAGTTATTTCCCTATGAAAGGATGAACATGAACGAGTTCATGTGTATGTTGGGAAAGCATGAAATGTGTGGAAGTCTCATGGGTAAAGCATGGATGTTCCATGCCAATTGAGCAATTAATTGACTAATTTTAATATTGTGTTGTGCTTGTCCTCACAGGAATTGCCATGATGAATCTCACACGTGAGATAGTTAAAGCCATTGGTTTTGGCTGAAAATCTTCCTCAAGTAGTTGCCAGGACAACAAGAAAGATGGCAGCCATGAAAATTCCAGACTTGTAGATTAGCTGGAAGGTGAATAAAAGGAAGGGATTGCTATGGAGTGATGCCGCCTGCAGAGCTGGAAGATCAAAGCCAGCAGGAGCAGCTTGAGGAAGCAAAAGGACTTGATCCTGAAAGTTCAAATTCAAGCGATGAATGCAAGATAGACCTACCACCAGTTGTGAATTTTGAGGCATGTGTAAAGTGGGTATATATTCTGAAGTATTGGAACACCGAGGATGGTTTTATTCCAAGGGGAGGGGAATGTCACGTCCCCATATTGACCCCATTGCATTAAAATGGAAATGATGTAATATTGTTATAAAATCATGGTGAGGAGCTCAAGGCCAAGGCCCTGCCATTGATTTATTGATGCATATGGTTTACATGCTAGCCAGGCACATTGGAATTTCAAATATCTTGTAAATATGCATTTAATAAAATACCCACAACTAGATATGCAATGCAACAAGAGATGGGGTCATGATTTTACAAGGAATTGGGAGGGAAATATTCAAACCCTTGGAGCCAATCAGGTCAAGCCAAGTGTCAATGAGAGTACCCATCAAACCCTCAACTACCCATGTTGACTTTTGTACCCAATCATTGATTTCTCCCAAGAGTTGGTTGAGGTAGTTAATGCCTTGGGGAATGAGAGGTAGGGCTGTCCAAAAATTTGAGTATGGGAAACCACCCTACATGGAAAAACATGTTTGGCTTCCTTGGAAAGAAAAGAGCCATGAATTTTCCTCCCAAGCCATAACCCATCAAGCAGTTTTGCCTCTCTCACGTTTTTGGAGCTGCCTGGGCATTTTTCCTCCATGTTTTCCTGTATTGCCTTGTTTTTCAGTTGGGAAGAGGGCGTTTTTGTTTGGTTTACCAATGGTGAAGAGAACATATCGTTTTGGGGTTCAATGAGGCCATTTGGGCGATTGGAAACGCCCATAACCTGTGGAAGAAATTGGGTTTCTCCCTAGAGACGATTTTCCCTTTTTCACAGTCCATTTTGGTATTCCCATGATTTGGGAAAGCCCATGGCCATCTTGTTTGTAAAACCCCATTGCTAGAAATGTGTATCCATGCCCAGTTTATGAGTTTGCTGTGTGTAAGAGTATGTTGGGGTTAAGATGGGTTTCTCTTTCTTTGGTTGTGCATGAGCTTGAATGTCCCCTTTTCCTTGTAAGAATCATGCCTAGCTCGGGGGTGACAGTTGTGTTGAGAGATTGATGAACACAACTGGCCTATGGATGGGTGGAACGTTGCAGCAACATAGCTAGTTGTTTGGGGTAGCATTACATCAAGATGAGTATTTTCTTATATGTAATTACTTCTGCAAATTTATCAATTTGTTGACTGTGTTAAATTGAATGGTAGCATGTTATGTGTGTGGATGATGTTATTCCGTTGTGCATGTTTGTTCTAAATTGCATCTGCACACATTTGATTTTAATTGATGTGGATTTAATGGGTTGAGTTTCTGTGAAATCCTCTTAGATTGGCATCATGTTCCCTTACCGGAGTTGGATCCGCGAGAGGGGACGTTACAGAGAACTTGATCTCGTACAATTTCTCTCATAGATATTGAGTATGAAGAGACATTCTAGAGGTATTGTTTGATGGGAACTTGATTTGAGGCAAGTTTTCCAATAGATAGTAGAAAATTGTTGATCATTGTTGACTCTCAAAACGACACAGTTAGGGAAACAACACCATAAAAACCCTTGGAGGGATATTTAATGGGAGGAAGCAAATGGAAGCTTGGGTTGCATTTAGAGCCCTTTAGTAGATAGGATAGAATGGGTAAATCAATGGCGTTAAGTACATAAGTGAAATGAAAACGAGGTTGGATTAGCCTGACAAAATACAAGTACGATTTCAAAAAGAGAACGTTAGTCCATTAATAAATCTAAATGAGACATATATAACCATGTATGCATTAATTTCTAAACCAAAAATGATCATCTAACTAACGACTAAAGAAATTAATTATTCAATATTTACAAAGGAGTAAGAAAGCATAATGCGATAATTTCTCTAAAATGTAAGTGTTAGTCGTTACCATGAAAACTCATCAATAATTAAATCCATCCTGATGCTAATGTAGATTAAAGTAGCTGCTTTGATTATGCTAGGAGAAATGTTCAATTTTGTTCTATTGTGAAATTTTAAAATGCATTTAAAATTCAACGTGTCATTAATGAAGTAATATTAGCTAAATGAAAATGAAACTTTGTGTAGTCATTGTTAGCATAAAAATGAAGTAATAATTTGTATTCTACTAATGTCTAAGTAATTTTAACTCCATTTAATGATATGAAAAAATAAATTTTTCATTACATTCTGATTTTTAATTTTTGAATGCAATGAGAGATCTCAATTCATTCATGCAATAATATTAATGATAAACAGTGAACTTGGCATAATCCTCCTTTGGTAAAATTTAGCTTGCAAAATTTTATAAATTACACAAAGTGAAAGATAGCATAAGATATTACATAATGGCTACTTTTGTCTGAATTATATAGTGTTAGAAATGTTGATGTCAATTTAATACTGAGAGGGGGGTGAATCAGTATTAACACAGTTATCAACAGTTTTTACCTTCTTTAATAGATTAGTCTTAACTTAATCTTGATGATTAATTATGCATCCAATATAAAGAAAACCATTCATCCATTTATGCACTAAGGAAAAGAACATGAAACACATGAATTTTGATGTGGAAACCCAATGAGGAGAAAACCACAGAATGCTTCTTTTATAGTGAAAAATAATGCATTCAAGGAAACACCAACTTTCTGTATTTACAAGTACCAACTAGAAGGAGGCGCCGACCCCCTAGTTTTACAGGCTTTGACCTGAAGGAAGCACCGAATCCCTGTGTTTCTCCAACACCAACTGGAAGGAGGATACAACCCCCTTTATCCTTGCCCCATCATGTTTCCCATATATCCAAAATGTAATTCCAACTTACTGAACTTCTGATTCGCACACACTTCTGATCTTCTGATATTAATTCTACTGTGTGCTCTCTTAGTATGTAGATGATTCACTATCACTGTGTTGCATACATCACTTGACTTCTCATTCCTCTCAATTATGAACTTCTGTTGATGTCTTAATTCATATACTATGTGCTTGTTGATTCTGCAGTCTACGCCAAGATATGCTCTGTCGTTCTACTATTGCACAACTGCACTCTCCAATTGATATTGTGCCTTCAATTGATAGTTTTTTGTTTTGAGATACTACACCAGTAATAGATGGAACTGCACACTTACTGATGTGTCCATTCTGTTTAAGTGCCATAGTCTTTTAGACAATTTGTGACATGCCGTGCATCAATAGATTCGTCCTTTCAATTTAACACACTTGTCTCAGATCATCCTCATCATGACCCATTTATTGGATCGTGCTTTTTTTTTTTCTGTCATTGCGCATCATATGGAATTCTCAACTTCGCACACTTTCACTTCAATATTTATGCATCATCCAAACATCTGTGTATTACCTGATAAACTTCGGTTCTGTTTCTACGCTTCTATCTTACAACATTTGTGACTATTTGCGTGTTGTCTGCAATCTTGTCATTCAATATTCACGCAGTTGTGCATGCTTCTATTTTTCTGCCTTTCGATGTTTACATAAGCGTCATAGATCTACAACATCATTTTGCGCACCATTAGTTGTATCATTCCTCTATCTGTGCGCACTCATCTCTTTGTTAGATCATGTTGTTTTGTCCTTGATCCCTTGATGCCCCAAATATCAAGCTGAAACTTCTACTTGAAGCTCTTATGCTCTCGCAATAAATCTTACTTCAACTCTCCAACTTGCGTATCTATTTATACATGTCCTGCACGGATTGTATGTCCACAAGTTGGTTGTGGTATCCTTTCTTCCATACTTCAAGGATTATGCATATGCCACACGTCATCTTTTGTGCTATTGATGTGTCATCCTTTGTGTGTCTTACACCTCCATGGTACACAACTTAGTGGGACTTTACACCTTGGTGGTGTACACTTCCACTCTTGATGTACCATTGCTTTGATGTACTTGCACTTCCTTACTCTTCAACTTGGTGAGTGTTTGACCTTTGTTGTACCATCCCTTGTGGGTATTGCACACTTTATGTATAAAATCTTTGCAGAATATACACATTCACCAAATTCTTCTTGGTGGGACTTTGACCCTTGCTGCATCATTACTTGTGGGACATGCACACTTGATGTATTGATGCTTCACGGAATCTGCGCATAAACCAACTTCTTCTTGGTGGGACTTTGACCCTTGCTACATCATCACTTGTGGGACTTGCACCTTTGTTGTGCCTTCGGCTGTAGAATTTTCTCATAGACTAACTTCAACCAGTGTACACCTATTGGAAATTGTGTGCCCTTTACAACTGAAAGCATCTTATGATTTGGCAAGACTTGCACTCTTTCAGGACTATCTGACCATAGGTTGTTTCTTATAGTTTGTGCACTCCCGATCCTTGACTAAGCAATCTGTGTACCTTCCAGAGTTTTCTTTCAACATGCTTGCACACTTGTATCTTTGCTTAACCAACTCCTTAGCTTGCTTATGCAATGTACCTTTGTCCTACCAATTCTTTGGCTGATACCTTAAGTGAGTATGACTTGGTGGACTTGACTTCTATGTAGGTACCACATGTATTAGGATAGATTACTTGATATACCTTCCTTATGTGCTTCTTCAAACTCGATCTGCATGATGTATCCTTCTATGTACTTCTTCAAGCTCATCATGCATGATGTTTCCTTGGACACACATCATCATATTGGATGCAACATATATAATTTTTCAGACTGACATCTATATCTGTCACCTTCACCATCTTGCGCAGATACTTCTTCAAAGTGGTTTCCATATACTTCTTCACAATGTTGTAGGAATGTTGTATCCACTTTGACATCAGTTTAAATCAATGACTCAAACTGAATCATTGGACATCCTCTTTGACATTAGTTGACATCAATGACAACCAAATTTCAACAATCTCCCCCTTTGGCATTGATGTCGACACCTTATGAAGCTGTGTATGATCTTCTTTGAACTATATGCTTCATATGTACCTTGTCACAGTGCTCTCCCTAAGTATATGCAACCCTTGAGTTCTTTGGGATGTTGTGCTCTCTATTGTCAGTTCTTCCGCTACGTCTGCACTGACCATGCTTCTTTTTATTACTACAGCACATACCACATAGCTGATCTACTTCACGCTCTTTCACGTCTGTTGTATACTTCACACTCTTTCACGTCTGCTATCTTCTTGTTGTTTCTTTAATGATCATCATGTTGGTTCTTATGTTGCATTCATTACTTGTACAAACAGCTTCATGCATTATACTTTAGTCTTGTCAGCTTCATGCATCTCTGCTTACTTCATCTTCATGCCTCAGCTTCATGTATTTATGCTTGCTTCAACTTCATGTTGAACAGCTTCATGTATTTTTCCGCCTTTAACATTAATGGCAAAGAGGTTCCATTACTTACGCAATGTATGCTCACTTTTTTATTTTGCACTAGCCTCAACCTCAACTATCTTTAGGTATGACTCTCCTTGACTTCATGCTTCATTTCTCTATTGAACTTCTACACTGATGTCTTTTTATAATTATCTTTGATTGCTTTCTTGATATAGATGTTACATTGTTCCTTCAACTTGATCTCCTGTTCCTGTCACAATATTTCATCATTCCTTGCGTAGTGATCCATACAAATATCCTTTCGTGCTAACTGTGTAGTGTCGAAGTCAATACTCTACTGGTTTTGCATTATACTTCATGTGCCCGACTGCTTCATCTATCGCATTTACTGAGCTCTCATAGGACCTTGTCGCATTTAATGTTGTCGCATCCCTTGCAATGACAACCAAATATATGGCACACTTTTCATTCATCGGCCAAATCGGCATAAAAGTGGACATGACACTCAGTTCTTGTGGAAACAATGACGTGTCTCTTCCGTACTCAAACAACAGTATCCATCGTATGGTGCAGTTAATTGAATTTCTGCCTTTTTGTACTGTTCCCAAAAATTCATTAACTTTAGCATTTAGTTTTGGCGACTCCACCACCTTGTGCGACATTGAATGCATATCTCATAAAATTAATTCCATGCATGTGTACGCCTTTCCCTCAGCTCTATAATATTTATGCGAACAATGCCTGGTTCACTGCCTCTTGCACTCTTACTCTTCAATATCGCATTGTTGTTTGATCTTTCTTTTGGTTCTTCTTCATCCTTCCAATGGTTTCCTTCCTGAGAATGAACACATCCCTTGATAATGTGCGCCTTGTTTTTCATACTCGAGAATATGAGTTCACATGCCTGAGAGTAGATATGGGTGCATGGAAGCGCCAGATGGAGAACACTGAGTATCAATACCAGTATGCTCAGTCCCAAATATACCTCAGACATTCTAAGAAACTAACCCACTTGAGTCAACGGGTAGACAATCTGGAGTGCCATCAACAACTAATCTTAGCTAAATTGTCCCTACTTTGGCCTCAACAGGATGAACCAACGTCATCTGCAACTCTGCAGCTTCTTCCTCTGCATCCTACTTCAGAATGTACAACACTGGTTCTGGTGGATTTGGAGCTACGTCTTGCAAACCGGCTAGACACGGAGCTTGACCTCGAACTACGGCTATAGATTTCTTCAGCATTTTCATTTTTTCCATCTTTACCATCTTCTTGTATATGCCATCCTTGGCCTCAACATGGAGTTTTGACTCATGTGATTTTGTAATCATACCTAATTTTGAATATAATGAAAAGATCCATTTTGCATAGTCTCATATCTTTCAGCAATGTTTGATTCTTCATGTAAAAATATGGATATGGATGACTTTGAAAAATGGTATGTTAATGGAATTTTGATGATTATGTTAAACTTTAAATATACAAATGGGATCACCCTCCCATAGTAAAAAAAAAATTAAACTAAACTTTGAAATATAAAACTTGCAAAGAGAACACCACATAGCAACATAGCATATTGACTATATCATAAAAGAAATAACAAAAATAAAAGTTAAGACCGTATTGATTACTTAATCAAATCATTAAAAATGTTGTTTATATAAATAAAGCTTATATACATAAACTTAAAGGTAGAATATATAACCTTATTGCTGGCTTTATATAATAATCACAATTACCCAAACCATAATATAATATTAATATAAATGATAATCTATGAAAAGCAAATGAAGTCATTACATACTCCACTAAGTGAAACCTAATAAAAAAATATCTTAACAATAATCGTTAGATATTTGTATTAAAAAGATCATATTTAACCAAACACTACGCTAATACAATAATGGTTAGATATTTGTATTAAAAAAAGTTTATATTTATACAAAAATGATAAATATTGATCACAATCCATCAATAAAAGGAATGTTCTATGAAATCCTATTATAATCAAGTTTATATGTTCCTAGTAGATATATTTCCTTACACATTAGGATAATAATAAAAATACTACAATATATATTAGGAAATAAAAACACACATTAAGATAATAATAAAAATACTCTACAATATATATTAGGAAATAAAAACATAAGGTACTTATTTTTTCCCAAATGGTATTTTAATAGTTAATCTAATTTGGAAATTTATATCTTTTTCCTTTGCTTGCTTGTCTTCTTCTAATTGGTGCACTACCATAATGCCTTCCATCGAGACCTTCATGACCCAAGGGCTCCTACTCAACATAACATCCATACTCACTCATTTATGTTTTTCAGGATGAATCCCTTGCAATGGCCATAGACGAAGTGGGAGTAGATAATATAATTTCATGTGACAAACCAAGGTGTACCACAAGTCAAGAAAATAGGGACTTCAAAGAACCAATTTAGGATTCTTACTTAAGATATTTTCATAGAGTGGTAATCATAAATATACTAAATTCATACTCAACTTCCTTTAACATTGACAATTGTGAAGCACTCTCCATGGCATAATCATCTCAAATTATTCTCTACCCTCTATTTACTTTCCCATTTGTCATGGTATTGAGTCCATTTAAAATAGTAATTGATGATGCTACAGTAAGCCTCCGCCACATCCTTCTCACATCTCTGTAAATTCTTTTGGATTTTCTTTAATTTACTTAAGACATGACATTTATTCCTACAATGAAAGTGTCTTATTCTAACTCTAAGATTCTACCCTAAAACTCCAACAACATTAAAGCACTAGAAACAACAAAGCCACTCCAAAGACAATAAACACAAAGTGATGCCATCCGAAACAAACTAACAAATATAGAGCCACAAGGGAGAGCCCCTAGGAACTAAGAGAGTACTCCAAGACCAATAGACACAATAATACAAACCCAAAGATAATCCCAATAGCTAAAAAGGAATGCCCAAAAACACCAAGGAGAGTCATCAAATACTATCCAAGTTAGAGTTGTAGGTGGCTCCCTAGATAGCTTGCCCAATGTCAATACTCCACGTGCCAAACATTGGGATAGAAGAAATAACCATGGAACCTTCTAGAACCAACATAATATCAAACACACACATGAAATGTCATCCATCCACCAAATCCTTCATACACTCACACAACGTCACTATGGGGAGTAGTAATGAGTGCAAGAGGTTGGGTAATTGCTCATCTCACTGAGATTTATTACAACGCTTATGTTTTCCATTGAAAATATCATGCATATCTACTTTTATAACTAAGGTAGAGGAAACTATATGGATACCCCATTTATTTTTGAATATCTTCTATTTAAAAATGAGCCAATGTTGAATTGTGAATCAACTTCAATATTCAATTTTCTTAAAATTTAATAACATAAAATAGAGGCAACATGTTGCAAGAAATCAATTATCCTTTGGATGAAACATTAAAAAAATAATATATTGATAAACCAAAGGCCAAAAAAATAGTAAAAAAATCTCCAACAATTATTAAGATATCACATCTTTAATTTGTAATGGAATTAAATATTTATAATCCACTATTAGCTCATCTCATTGTTAAGATATAGAAGAGCAATTTTTTTTTTCATCCATCAAAATCATAAATAAATCACACCAACCACCCTTACAAAACTAGTAAGAAAATGGCTAAATGCTTTGAGCTACTAAGGAGATAATACAACTAAATTCCAATTCTTTTAATTTACATGGTTATGCTATGTTGTTGGGGTACCTGTCCCTAGGCATTGGGTTCGCATCCCCGTCCTGGGTACCGGAAACCGGGTTAGGTACTTCATTGACGTCCCCTGAAGTCCTCGTCGACGTTCCCAAGTATCGGGTACATTTGGACCAAATTTAGGGTACTTCACTTAATTTGGGGACGGAGTTGCCCGATTTTGGGGACTTTTGGGAAACTCCGATTTGTGATTTTTTTTTTTAAATTTAATTTTTATAATAAAAAAAACATTTTAGGGAGAGGGATGGGGTAGGTGTGGGTCTCCGTACCCTCAAAAGACCTCGCGGGCCTATGCCCTTCTCCCAACGCTGCTTCAGTTTGTTGTTGGCTTGATGAAGCCAAGTTAGCTATGACTTCAATGTTTTTTGCATTTTGAATTTTGGATGTAAACTTGTTGTTGGTGTATGCCATTGTGATTGAACATATATCATGATTAATGAATCATGATTCATATGAATATGCAAACAATAATTTCACTAATTTGAATTTCCACATGGTTTGTCTTTTAGACTCTTATGATTATGATATTATCTGAAATTCATATCATGTTTATATTTAAGATTCATAGAATCACATTTAATTTCCACTTTATATCAATGATTTATGAACTTTGAAACAATGTGCATATTAATTGTTTTTGTTACTTATTGAAATTTGAAATTGAATACTAGTGAAAAATAAATTAATTTAATTTTTTTATTTGATATATATATATACCCTAACGAATCTAAATCTCCTGTTTCAAAAAATGGCGTCTCAATCCCAGTCTCCGTCCCCGTCCCCAAGCTGTAAGTTTTAAACCTTAACAGTGAAGTACAAACTTATATCGATTCTTAAGCATTAACAGAAAATACACAATGGCACACACATTACACAGAGATTTTCACCTGGAAACCCTTAACCGGAAAAAAACCAGCAAAACTTAGAGCCGCATAGCTCCTTTTTCATTATATGTTTATTTTACATGTACAATACAATAAATGGTATTCTGCAGCATCTAAAACCCTAATTCGTTTACCCGAATTAGGTTTTAACCCTAATTCCTTTTACCGGAATTAGATAGAGTACAATGGGTCGAAAATCGCGAAAAAAGCAAAAAGCAACCATGTAAAGAGATATAACATACCCAACATTCTCCCACTTGTTGTTCTCTTCACATACAGGAGAAATTTATGACTTCAACAATTCAGGGCAACAATGCCCATGTTCTCTTTACACCAAGAGAACTTCTGAGTACTCACAAACTTTGTCAAAGAGTCTGCAACATTTACCAAAGTGTCAACCTTCTCCAGCAACACTTTGTTTTGTTCAACCATGTCTCTGACGAAATGGTACTGCACATCAATGTGCTTTGTCCTTGAGTGATAAGCAGGGTTCTTTGCTAGAAATATTGCACTTGAGCTATCACAGCCAATATTTACTGCATTTTGAACAAAACCAATACCTAAACACAATCTTTGCAACCATATAGCTTCCTTACTTGCATGGGTAGCTGCCATGTATTCAGCTTCTGTAGTTGAGAGTGCAACTACAGCTTGTCTTCTACTCATCCAACTGATTGCTCCTCCAAATAGATTAAAAACGTAGCCACTTGTAGATCTTCTGTGATCAAGATCTCCAGCCCAGTCAGCATCAGCAAATCCTTGTATATTTATCTCTCTGTTTAGACCGGGTCTTCCTTGGTAGCAGATTGCAGAATCTGTAGTGCCACGCAAATACCTGAAGACCCTTTTTATTGCAGTCCAATGTTCCTTTCCTGGTTTTGACATGTATCTACTCAAAACTCCCACTGCATGGGCTATATCTGGTCTAGTACAGACCATGGCATACATCAGACTACCAACTGCACTAGCATAGGGAACATGAGACATGTCCTCTACCTCTTCTTGTGTAGTGGGACACTGTTATGCAGATAACCTTACACCTACAGGAATGGGCACCTTCACTGGTTTGCTTTCCTGCATATTAAATCTCTTCAATATCGTTTCAACATATTTCCTCTGATTTAACCAGAGTTTCCTGTTTTCACGATCTCTTTTTATTTCCATGCCCAAAATGAAATTTGCAGCACCAAGATCTTTCATGTCAAATTCAGATGACAGCTGATTCTTGACATCCTTGATGATTTCTTTGTTGTTTCCAATTAGCAACATATCATCAACATACAATATTACATAAATAAAATGATCACCAATTAGCTTAAAATAAACACAGTGATCAGCTTTGCTTCTTGAGAAACCAAGTCCCAGTATATAAGTATCAAATTTTTGATACCACATTCTGGGAGATTGTTTCAAACCGTAGAGAGACTTTTTCAGCTTACAGACAAGCTCCTTTCTTCCTTTCAGCACAAACCGTTCTGGTTGCTTCATATAGATCTCTTCATTAATATTTCCATGTAGGAAAGCCGTCTTTACATCCATCTGTTCTACTTCAAGATCAAAAGCAGCAGAAATAGATAAAAGAAATCTAATAGAAGTCAATTTTGCAACAGGTGAAAAAATCTCACCAAAATCGATGCCCTCAATTTGGGAGTAACCTTTCGCAACTAGTCGAGCCTTGTACTTCTCCACTTTACCTGCTGCATTTAACTTCTTCTTGAATACCCATTTGCTTCCAATAGGCTTTCTTCCTTCTGGCAACTCAACCAGATCCCATGCCTCATTTTTGTCCAAGGCATCCATTTCTTCTATCATGGCCTTCTTCCATAGTTTACTATCTTCTGAATCCATTGCCTCTTTAGCAGTTCTAGGATCATCATCAGTAATAGATAACACAAAATTAGAACGAAAATCAGGGGGACTGTACCTTTCAACTTGCCTTCTTTCTCGGTCAGATCTCCTCAATACCGGAGTCTGTGGATCCGCCTCTTCATCTGATTCAGACGATTCTGCCTCCTCATCTGATTCAGACGAATCTGGTTCCTCAAAAGAGTCACCTCTTTCATCCTTGATATCAAAGTGTAGCTTCTCTGAATCCTTTTCCTTTGGTACATCCTCAATCTTGGAAGTGCTTTCAACTTCTCTGAAGATCACATCTCGACTGTAAACTGTTTTCCTTTTTACTGGGTTCCACAGCTTGTAACCTTTCACTCCATCCTTGTAACCAATGAAGATACATTTTTCCGCTTTATTATCCAACTTGCTCCTTTTCTCCTTTGGAACATGTACAAAAGCATCACACCCAAACACTCTGAGATGAGAGAGAGAGGGTTTCTTACCAGTCCAAACCTCATGAGGTGTCTTGTCAATTAACGTTGATGTGGGTGTCCTATTCACTAGGTAACACGCAGTGTCAACAGCTTCTGTCCAGAATTGTTGTGCTAGCCCTGCACCACTGAGCATACTCCTTGCCTTTTCCATCAATGTCCTGTTCATCCTTTCTGCAACCCCATTCTGTTGAGGTGTGTATGGAGTAGTCTTTTGCCTTGCTATTCCACACGTTTTACAGAACTCCTCAAATTCACTTTCACAGAATTCTCCACTGTTATCTGTTCTGAGTACTTTTATTTTCTTCTCAGTTTGATTCTCTACAAGAGCCTTAAATTCTTTGAATCTATTAAAAACCTCAGATTTCTTACGCAGGAAATAAATCCAAGTTTTCCTTGAGAAATCATCTATAAATGAAACATAATACACAGATTTACCAAGTGATGGAACAGGCACAGGTCCAAAAATATCACTGTGTATTAACTCTAAGATTCCTTTAGCTCTTACAACACCAGATGAGAATCTTACTCGATTCTGTTTACCATATAAGCAATGTTCACAGAAATCAAAATCTAATGTGAAATCAGACATGCCTTCAGCCATACTTTTACCTTGTAATAGTCGAAGACCCTTCTCTCCAATATGTCCCAGCCTTCGATGCCATAGCGATGTCTTCTCACTAGAGACAGTAAGGACTCTGTCTCCTCCATTTTTACCCTCAGGAACAATAGTACTGTTACATCCATTTTTGAAGGTGCTTCCCAACAACTTGTATAGAGTTCCAATCCGAACTCCCCTCATCAGCACCAGTGATTCTCGAACCATCTTGCATGTGTTCTTTTCAAATAATGTTTTCACACCTGCATCATCCATTTTACTTACAGATATAAGGTTTCTAGCCAGCTTTGGAATGTGCAGAACCCCGGGAAGAGTTTTAACCCTTCCATCTTTGAGCAGTAGCTTGATCTTTCCTCGACCCATGATTTTCGCCACCGAGTTGTCTCCCAGAAATACATCTCCTCCATCATACTTTTCGTATTCAGAAAACCACTCCCTGTGAGGAGTCATATGATAAGACGCACATGAGTCAATCAACCACGAATCATGCTATGCATGTGTACTTGAAGATGCCAGATACACATCTCCTCCTTCCTCTGTAGATTCTTTCCCATCTGCGGATGGAGCATCATTAGGTCCTCTGCTTTTATCAGTATTTTTGGATTTACAATCCTTCTTGTAATGCCCAGCTTTACCACACTTCCAGCATTTTCTTACAGAAGGTCCTGGAGATTTAGATCTCCCTCTAGATTTAGATCTACCACCTGAAGACTTATTTTTAGATCTGTCTCCAGGGCGACCTCTTACAAATAAGGCATCCTTGGCTGAACTATCTATGGATCTCCGCCTCATTTCCTCCGATAGTAGGGATGCAACCACATCATCGAAGTTTAGCGTGGTTGCATTACTCCCAATAGCTATAACCAGATTATCCCATGAATCTGGCAAAGAGCACAACAGACTAATACATTTTTCATCATCAGCAAGTGTAATACCAACAGATGTCAATTGACTTACCAGAGTATTGAAGGCGTTTAGATGCTCTGATACAGAGTCTCCATCAGTCATCCTCAGAAGGTACAATTTCTTTCGCAGAAATAACTTATTTACCAGGGACTTTGACTGATACAGATTTCCCAGTTTATCCCATAGCTTCTTTGCACTGTCTTCTCCAGATACGTTCACCAATACCGAATCTGCGAGGCAAAGACGAATGGTGCTCCTTGCTTTTCTTTCCAGCTTTTCCCATTCTTCTTTTACCGCACCAGAGGGCATGGTACCTGGATCTACTGCGATCCATTGTTCTCTATCTACCAGAAGATCTTCCATCTTGAGCTTCCATAGCTCAAAGCTCTGACCATTAAATTTCTCAATCTCGAATATAGAACTGCTCGCCATTCTTTAAAAAAATAAATCACCGCTGCAAAGCTCCCACTGAAACCAGGTTTATCACAAATCCAAGATCGAGCCAAACCCTTGGAAACAAAGGCGTCCCTCTGAACCCAAAAAAATGCTCTGATACCAAATGTAAGTTTTAAACCTTAATAGTGAAGTACAAACTTATATCGATTCTTAAGCATTAACAGAAAATACACAATGGCACACACATTACACAGAGATTTTCACCTGGAAACCCTTAACCGGGAAAAAACCAGCAAAACTTAGAGCCGCATAGCTCATTTTTCATTATATGTTTATTTTACATGTACAATACAATAAATGGTATTCTGCAGCATCTAAAACCCTAATTCGTTTACCCGAATTAGGTTTTAACCCTAATTCCTTTTACCGGAATTAAATAGAGTACAATGGGTCGAAAATCGCGAAAAAAGCAAAAAGCAACCATGTGAAGAGATATAACATACCCAACACAAGTTTCGTGGAAACTTAGTGGTTATGTATATAGGACTTTAAGTTTGATGAACGCAAGGATCCTTATGTTTGATGAACGCAAGGATCCTTATGTTTGATTATGTATTGAGGACTTTAAGTTTGATGAACGCAAGGTTCCTTTTAGAGGGTAAGTAAATTAATTTTAATTCAATATGGTTGAGTTGTGGAGGTATCTGGCAAAATAGTAAAGCTAATGGAGCTCGGCAAATTGATATGTTTCATGGCACTAAACTTGGTGAAATGAAAATATCGCTCGACTTTAGGAAAAAAAAAAGTCTAAAATATATGTAACGTTAAAAAGAAATGAAAATCTTTATGAAAAAAAAAATACAATATTCTTTTTGTCATAAATAACGAGGTCCCAGTCCGGGATGAGAAATACGTTTATTCTATTCAATTAATTTGACAGGAAAAATTACCTATCTCTCACCAATCTCTGATACCAATTTTTGTCTGATGCATTGAATGAATTTAATTTTTGTCTCCTAACATTGAAGTGATACCAATCTTAAAAGCTTTATAAACTTTACATTCTATTTAGGCAAAATCCAAATCTATTAAGACTTGGGAAATCTTAAAAGCTTTATAAAATTAAATTCTATTTTAGGCAAAATCTAAATCTATTGAGTAGTTGAATGCTTCGTACTTTTATTAAACAAATTTTGGATAGATATAAATGCAAAATCTGTCTAATTTTGTAGATTTGCAATTTCAAAATTAAAAAGTTGAAATTGGTGTAGTCTAAAATCTAAAAAAAATGAAACAGTTTATTATTTACATGATGACATTGACATCTCAATGTAAGCATGTGGAGCAGTTGATTTTGTTGACTAGGTGCATTGTTAACTGTTCACAATCAGGGCAATCTTTTACATAGATTGTCCATTGGCTAACTATGCAGAATCCTTATTAACTATAAGCTGTCAAGGTTTTGTCTTCAGCTTCTGTGGGCTTCCTAATCTTTAAAAACTTAATTGAAAGATTGAACTTAATTGAATTGTTTCAATATAGCTATTCAATTAATGTCTTATAGAAGAATAATTCATTAACATCTCGTAAGCCCATCTTGTTGTCAGCTGGAGAGCTTAGAGAATCAGTAGGAGAAGCTCTGCAATGTTCTAATTATTCAATTTCTTCACAGTTTCTGTGTCTCCTTCCCTGTGTTGCACCAAAACCTCTCAGCGAATTTATCGCTACGGTATCTTGCTTTATGGAATTTAATGGAGTACAGTAATGGTACTGGTATTGGCAGTGCTCATTGAAATCTTCTTTCCCGCATAGGAATATGAGTGACTTATATTCCTTCGATTTTGTCACTTAGTGGTATACAGAGTATATTTCTATATGAATGTGGCGACCTGGTTTTAGTCCTAATTGTGTCTTTTCATGACTGCAAATGCTCCTATAACTGGGTCTGGTTTCATGAGAATACCAGTGTATTCAGCTATGGGATTTGGATATTGATTTGGTTTTACTTCTATTACCACCCTCTTCTCAAAGCAGATGATCATGTTCAACAGTTTGAAGGATCAAATAGTCTGGAGCAAGTAATTCAGCTATAGCTTTAGCAATGATTTTATTCAATAATTGTGATACTCAATATAGAAGATGCATACAATATTGTTCATGCATCTCTCTCATGTCTATTGGTATTTTCTCTGGAGGTTTAGTGTTTAGTTCTTGAGATTTGTAAACTCAACTTATTTCCTTATGCTCTCCGTTTTTATGCAGTAAATAGCAATAACACAAACATTCGGGACTGCAGTCTGATTGACTTATAATCAGAAAATGCTAATTATGCCTGGTCTCAAGAACACGAACAATAATACTACCAGAGCTTCGAAGAAGGTGAAAAATGGCCTTCTTACAAGGAAGATTAGACTGATCTGCAATGATCCAGATGCCACAGACCTCTCAAGCGACAATGAATTGAAGCCTGCGACTCACAAGAGATCGATTAACGAGATTCACATACCATTAATTTCTTCAGCTGGCAGAATGATTCGGCGCAAACCCAAATCCAAATCCAAATCCATATCCAAGAGAAAATCGAAAATGGCCAGCAAGAAAAACAGAGCCTTGTGCAACTCAGGCTCCATTAAAGTAAGTTCTGCAAAGAACTGTAAATACCGCGGAGTGAGACAAAGAAAATGGGGAAAATGGGCTGCAGAGATCAGAGATCCCTCCAGAGGAGTCAAGCTGTGGCTTGTGACGTATGACACAGCAGAAGCAGCTGCACTGGCTTATGATAATGCAGCAAGAAAGTTCAGAGGACCATTAGCGTTCACCAACTTCGCTTATCCAATTCAAGCAACAACGGCTCCATCATCAGCTGAATGTGCTTCTGTATCTTGCATCTCCGAAGAAAATTCATACAGAGATTGTTGCAGTGTCTCTTTTTCAACTTCTGTAGAGGAAGTGGGTACAGCAGATTTGTTATGCCCGCCGTCGATTAACAATGCAAGATTTGATGATGATTGTTATTTTATGGAAGAATTTGGACACAGTTTTGAAATGGGTGATTGTGGGCTGGGATGTCTCTATTAACAGAGTTGGATGTGGATTCTCTGGATCTGCCCTCATATCATGAAATGGGTGATTACTGCGATGTAGTGATGTATCTATGAGATTGTTCCTGTCTCCCATTGTTTGCCCGTTTTTCGTTGGGTTTGCTGTTTCCATTAAGATATTGATTCATCGAATCTGTTTCGGAATTTTCAGAGTTTGGATGGAGAATGTCAGTTATGGATACTGAAGGAGAAGCTTCCAAGAGGATTATTTATGGTTAGAATAATGAATTAAAGATGCAGCTAATTAGATGTTTGTTATAAAAAAATATGTTTATCTTTATTATAAAAATTTCTGTTTAACGGTATAAAATTTGAACGGAAAGCAATATTAAGTTAATTAGATGTTTGTTATAAAAATAATTCTGTTTAACGATATAAAATTTGAACGGAAAGATAAATTGTGTCGTAAGATTCATTTTACATCATTTTTCCAAGTGGAATAATAAATTAAAAATTAAGTTTGATGTGTTATAAAAAAAAATTGTTTAATAATATAAAATTTGACTTTGAAGATAAATGATGTGTACCATTTTTTTTATTTTTTTTTCCATGGAAAAAAATCATATTCTTTGCACTCATAAGTGAAAACATAATACATTCCTGAGGTGCTTTATGTACATTTTAAAGTTAAACTTCAAAAACTTCCTCATTACCCTACGAGAGGATATTTACAAAATTTGCATAAAAACACATAATAATTCTTAGAGCAGAAAATTTGAGTCTTGATCAAACTTCAGCCCAAAAGTCAAGGATCTTCCTTTTTTGTTCCTGGAATCCATTACGCTTAGCTGTGACTAAACATACACCAGCTTCTATAAGCAGGCCTTCTTTGGATAGGGCATCTGCTACCACATTTTGTTCCCTAAAAACATAGTTGTAATCAATTTTACTAAAAGACGAAACTATCAAGTCCAGATTTTGTGCAATGTTATGTAAGTGAAGATTTTTGATGCAATGTTATTTCCTCAAGAGGATTGGATTAGTCATGTATCAATTCATGATAGTACTAGAGGTCCCGCATAGTATGCACAATGTAATTTGTATTTAGTTTTGAGATGGTATGCATCAGTTAAATCTCATGTTATTAAACAGGGTAATTTTTAGGTGATCGACAAGAGGTCACTCTAAGCCATGGAAATACATATAATAAAAAATGGTCTCGACATCGTGAGAATCATAACATTAATCATGTGAACATCCAATGGGAACTTTGCAACCAATGATCTAATACCTAGGTATATGTAGAGAATATGCATGATAATTTTCATTCTATTTTTGTCTTGTTATAATTATGAGATGAAGTTTCTTGAAGTGTGGGTGTATGTATTGCCTCACATTTCCATTACCTTTTAAATAAATTATTAGTCAATGTTATTATTTTTTATTTCAATCGAACCATTGGTGCCATAAGGTTGGTTGAGCTAGATATGCTCATGATACTTATAAACTATTTTATAATGTGACGATTATGAAAATGTGCTCAATGATGTGAGGTCCTAACTAGACATATATGTGTATTAAATATTTGGTATAGTTCTGCATGCTATTTTTGTATATTACCAAAATATACATGACTGAGACTACTCATGCTTTAATTTTATTACTGACCTGCAAGACCCCAATCTAGGGGGAATTGATTACTTTAGATAAGTATGTCATGCTTATGAGTTAGATGTTTATAATCCTAGTGAGGATGATGATGATATGTTGCACACATGTATTATGAACTAAATTGCATATTTAGACTCCACAAGAGTCTATAAGTGGAAAACGAGACTCTAAATTGATACAGAATGGGATACCCATACTTATTATCAATTTTTTATATTAAAGATATAACAGTTGGTGTGCTAAATGGATAGTATTTTTGTGTCATGTAGGAAGCAAGATAATTTTCCAAATTGGTTATCATATAGACATTATCCATTGTTAGGATGGATGGGTGAAAGGGAAATAATTTGAGAGGGGTATTACTACATGGGACCTTCTAATGGCATAGCGGATCAATGTATGTGGAGAGGTGAAGTGAGCCATTGCATATCCTACATTGTTCTTGTTATCTTGGAATAATAGGCTATGTAGGTTCATCACACCTCTAGACCTTCTAGAGACTGTTAATTCATAGTCAACTCGAAGAGTCTACTTAGTAGTCAATTGAGTGGTCGAGTAAGATACTGATTGGATGATCGACTAGAAGAGCAATTCAAACATAATAATTGAATGGTGTGCATAACTATGTCGAATTAAGTAGTTTATGATGTCCCCTTACCAATATATGCAAACCTTGTCTTCCTCACTTCAAGGGAGTTGGTTACAACTTGATTATATATAAGATGGCCCTATGGGTTAATCTCTGACATGGTGGTGTTCAATAGGTGTGAAATGTATTGTGTATGGAAATATTTTGGTTTCTTACACTGCTATGTATGTTGAACTATACTGAATTGTTATTAAGTGTTGTAATAGTGTCTTGAGACACCACCACTCTCTTGGAATACTAACTCTCTAGTCTACCAAATCCTTTTATTCTGTAAAATGGGATCAAAGCTAGTAGTTTGAGATCTATCCTATTGTCTACAAGTCTCGTGGAGGTTGCCAATTGTATGTGTTCTTGACGAGTCAAATATGTCTAGTAATTGACTTAGAGTTTTGAATTGTAGACTAAATCTAGGATTAGATGTGTCAATTGTCATCATGAGTTCTAGCCCGAAGCGTATGTTCTAAATAGACACAATTATGAAATTTGGGCACAGAACATGGAAACATTATTGAAGAGTAAAGCATTGTGGTAGTATACAAAATATGTAGTTCCATATCCAAGGGATGACCAGTATAAGTTTGTTATCAATGGGAAAAGGGTTGAGTATGTATGAGTCATAACAACCTACATCTCTAGAGAGATTTTATTTCATACAAGAATGATCAACTACCTAATGTTGTCTTGAAGAAGATGAAGTATATTTTTGATAAAATAAACATAAGGTTGGTTATGCAGATTGAGAACATGGATAATTTTAGGGGTGATTTATAGCCCATGTGCGAAATTATTGGGGCCAAACAAAAATCCTGGGCGAATTTTTAAAATGAAAAATAGTTTTTGAAATTTAACAAATTGGCCCACTATTTATTAATTCCACAATGGTGAAAAATCGGATAGCCAACCCCATGAGAGAGGGAAAAAATAATTTAGCCCCATGAAAGATGGTCGAAATGGTGATTTCGCCCCCATAATCCCCATAATGGAGGCCAAGGGTATTTGTTTCGCCGTAATTTTTAATTCATGGAGGTGTGAGCAATTAGTTTGTCCCCGTTTTTCATTAATGTAGGTGATTACCAATTTTTTCTCCCTTGATTTATGGACCATGGGGAAACGAGCAGTTACTTCACCCTATATTCGAGGTTGTGGGTTGAATTCGTCCCTAAAAAATCACATTTATACTTTGTTGGGAAAAATCATCTGTGGAATTTAATTAATGGTGGTTTCAATGGTGTTTTTTGACCTCGGCATTTCGTGGTAAATGACAAATTCAGGGCTTTTAGCTCCCAAATTTGTTAGTTGAATATTTTTTAAATTAAAAGATGTTCCATATAGGGGAAAAGCATGCAATGATCTAGTAAAATAGGGATGATTGTTTCCTATATAATGGTGAAAGAGTTAGCAATTAATCCCATAAAAACCCACATGAAGAATCATCATATCTTTGCATGAAGCTTGATTTCGGTTACAATTTGACAGTGGCTGAGTGGAAAGCAATTCGACAGTGGCTGAGTGGAAAATATCTGTATTTGTTCAAGGTTCTCTGGGGTTTGCAGTCTTTACAGAGGTTAGTTTCCATAGAAAATTTGTTTCCTCCAACGCTTAGAAGCTAAATCTTGGAAAATTGTCTAACATTTTTGTTGTGCATGTTGCTTAGATATCCTATTCAACAAGGTATATCCTATGGTTAGATATACCTATTCAACAAGGTATATCCTATTGTTAGATATACATATTCAACAAGGTATATCTCGGGGTTTGCAGTCTTTTGAGGAAATGAGACCATGGTTAGATATCCTATTCAACAAGGTATATCCTGACAGGAAGAGGCGAGCACATACTTTAACCCATGAATTAGGGCGGGCATTTTACTGAGGCCACTTAGGCAGTTTTACTACCTCTGGTGCAAAACATCCTGAAACCCTGTTTTTGCAGGCCTTTAACTTTGTCATCAAACACCCTCTTTGAGAGCTGAGACCATGTTAAGATAGCCTCTTCAACAAGAAACAACATGATAGTTTTAGATAGTTTTTACCATTCACCTATGAGGTACGGAATGCATTTCCCCAAGGCTACTTGGATCCATTTTCCAATACAGTCATTTTTCAGAATGTCTAAAATTGCTTGAACCCTTGTTTTGGCAGATCTATAACTTTGTCTTAAAGCACTCTTTTGAAGAACTGAGACCATGGTTAGATAGCATATTCAACAAGCTATAGCCTGATATGATCATGTGTGAATTTTTACCAAACCATGAATTATGGAAGGCATTTTACCAAGGCCACCTAGACCAGTTTTCCAACAATTAGCCATTTTCAAAAACTTCTCCAAAGTTTATCCTGAAACCCTATTTTGGAAGACTTGTAAATTTGTCCTCATACATGATTATGGAGAACTGAGACCATGACTAGATAGTCACTTCAAAAATCTATAGCCTTATATGATGGTGCATGCATTTTTCTCAAACCATGAATTATGGCGGGCATTCTCTTAGAGCAGTTTTGACTACTTTTTCCATAGTCAATTTCCAAAGTCTCACAAACTTGCCAAACTTTTCAAGAATGATATCAGATTGCAACACTGACTTAATGATTGCACCAGAACACCATCATGTGTCTTTCCATCTTCATCACACATGACACATCATCATACATGCCACATCATCACTTGTAGGTCCATTTTGGAAACTAGGGTTTTGCTCGGTAAGGGAGTGTGCAATTTTTGCACATGGGGGTCAACTTTGCAAAATCATCAACCGGGGACTTATGGCTAGTGTTCCCAGTTGGAACCTTCCTAGACACACTTGTGGGACTCCCTGGATCCCGGTTTTGTTGCACAGTTGGAATTCTATGGCCTCGGTAGGTATCCAACAGGTGTCCCTAAAGGCCTTTTGGATGCGAGATGGAATGATCCATAAAATGATGTTATTGCCACCATGACTAGGTTATTTGTAAACCGATAATGGGTCTCGAGATGTACCAAGTGTAAGTAAGGAAAACAAGGGGCACATTCCCTAAGTGACACTTCTTAGGCTCAATCCCCATGAAAAATATCTAGAATCCACAAAGCATTCTCATTCTTGGGGATTATTTAATGGGTATTGGGTCTTCAATAGCATGGATGGGTCTTGAGCCATTTACAATAGTTTAGATGGTGATGGTGACAACGTGGGTAGGAAGAGAATGGTGGTGATGTTCATGGTGGCATGGTGATGGTGACAATGACCATGGGGATAGTGATAATGAGCATGGAGACGATGATGGTGATAGTGAGCATGAAAATGGGTATTAGGATGTAGATATTATGGTTTACTTAGATGGGAGGAAAAAACAAAGAAAACAAATCCATGACAAAAATTATGCAATTTATCAAGTTCTACCAAGTCTATGCAATTTATCAAGCTATCAAGCTATCAATGTCTGGCTGCAGTAGTCAAAATATTAATGTCAATAATCAATGAGACCATGAAACAAAATCATAGCATACATGTACACCACATACCTATAACATAGTACACAATAAAACATGCAAACCACATACCAGATTACCTACCTATGGTCATTCAACTAGACCATCAAGATCACCTCGAATACCAAGGGTTTCCCTTAACCTCTCATGCTCAGAGTAAGGCAATAAGTATCATGCCTTTGATAAGTTATTCCTTGGCATTGTTTGCAGCTGGAGGTTTGTGCCAATAACTAAGTTTGTATAATGGTATACACTCTCACCTGGTCTATAATATTCATATGTATACCCTTTTCTATTTGCTGAGTGGGAAACTCGGATCAAATATTCTCCCTTTATAACCATCGACCCAATCGGAAAATCATTGGCCTCAAAGTCTCGTAATGGGACATTTAGGGTTTGCTTCCCCTCTAAGCAACGTTCCATCCAATAGTCAGTGCGCCATGCATTGCGTCTCGGGGAAACCACTACATATATGTGCCCATCCTAGAGAAAATATAGTTCCATTTTCCCTATCATTGGGCTCTTGGTGGGATATTTGTATCTTTAAAATATTTTATATAATTAACGTGGATTCTAGGGTTTTGACGATGGTCGATGAAGAAAAAAAGGTGATTATGATCAAGATTATTCTTCTAGGGCTCATAAACTTTGGCCTTTGCATGAGATATGGGGATTATTAGAATTTTTTAGACAAAATAGATGGGATCTACGAAGGATATTTGATATACAAGTTGGATGTGGGCACTTATAGGAGTTTTTTCATACTAGGGGAGGATATTGGGGTCTCAACCATGGTCAAATGGGGAAAGAAGAGCCATATGACATAATTGAATATTTCATAGTTGATGGGACAAAAGGAATTATTAAACCATTACAAACATCCTTTAAAGGGGAAATTTAACTACCAAGTGGGGTACATACACAATTATGAGTTTTTGTTCACTAGGGATGGGTCTCAAGGCCTTATTGATGGTAATATGCAAGGCTTTAGGAGGTTTCCTATTAGAAAAATAGGATCGTAGAGCAATAACAATAAACAGAAATGCAAATATAATCACACAAACACATTGCAAGATAGACATCAATATATCGTGGTTCACCCAAGATGGGCTACGTCCACACTCAAATTTGCCGGTCCTTCTTATTATTCTATCTAGCAAAGTAAAGGGATACAACCTGCAGCACAACCGCTGCAGTTCCTCTTCACTATCTCATAGTCTCTCTTCCTGATATCAGATATCTTTACAATGCATAATAACTAATACATCAACCCTAGCCGTGTTACAATGTATTTCTTTTATATGGGAAAATACCACAGGCTACGCAAAACCATGGGCCCGAAAATTGTTGGCAAGGGCACTGCCCCTACACCCTTGTGACTCGGGGGCATTGCCCTTGAACCCCAAAGGTTGGGGAATGAGTGTACAGTCCTCTGGGGTGCATGACTAAGACAATATCATCTATGAGGTTGGAATATCAGGATCCACAACCAACAATCTCCCACTTGGAGATTGATCACAACAACTCCACCGCTGCTGGACTTGGACTTCGCAAATTTCTCCTCTTCATCTTCATGCTAGAAGGCCAACTAAAACCAAGCAAGAACTCAGTTTCTCTCTGGTCACTACCTTTGTGAACATGTCATCGGAATTCTGGCTACTATGTATCTTTTCCAGCTTCAACAGTTCATCTTTTAGAATAGAGCATATGAAATGGTACTTGAGCTGTATATGTTTAGTTCTAGAATGGAATGCTGAGTTATTTGCAAGATGAATGGCACTCTGGTTGTTACTATACAACCTACTATCCTTCTACTTCTTACCCAATTCCTCCATAAACCTCTACAACCAAATCATCTCTTTACTAGCCTCTATAACAGCAACATACTCTGCATCCGTTATTGAAAGTGAAACAACCTTCTGCAGTTTCGAAATCCAACTTATTGTTGTTCCACCTATAGTAAACACATACCCTGTGGTGCTCCTCTTGCTATCCTTATTACCCGCCATATCTGCATCAACATATCCCTGTAAAACAGTGTCTGAACCTCCAAAACATAATTCCTGAGTGGTAGTACCTCTCAAATACCTGAGAATCCACTGTACTGCCTTCCAATGTTCTTTACCTGGATTGTTCATATATCTGCCCACAACTCCCATTGCTTGTTCAATATCTAGTCTTGTGCACACCATGGCATACATCAAGCTGACAATTGCTGATTGATAGGGAATCTTGGACATGTAATATGTCTCTTCTTATGTGTTGGGACACATTTCCTTACTTAGACTGAAATGGATGGCCAAAGGTGTATTAATTGGTTTTGCATTCTGCATTTTGAACCTCTCCAACACCTTTTGTATGTACTCACTCTGAGACAATGTCAATTTGCGATTTTTTTTGTCTCTCGTTATTCTCATACCAAGGATTTGCTTTGCAGCACTCAAATCCTTCATCGCAAATGAATTAGCTAGCTTCCTTTTGAGTACATTTATATCCTGCATGTTAGACCCTACAATAAGCATGTCATCCACATACAATATGAAGATAATATATCTTTCATTATCTAGCTTCTTGAAATCAACATAGTGGTCAGAATGACATCTACTATAACCTTGTTCTATCATAAACCTGTCAAATTTTAGATACCACTGCCTTGGAGCTTGCTTCAAGCCATACAAGCTCTTTTTCAACCTGCACAACAAATTATCCTTCCCTTTGACCTCATACCCTTGTGGTTGCTACATATATATCTCTTCCTCCAAATCCCCATGGAGAAAGGTTGTTTTTACATCTAATTGTTCAAGATGCAAATCTTCTACCGCCACTAGACTTAAAATAGTCCTAATTGAATTCATCTTAACAATAGGAGAAAATATTTCATCAAAATCTATACCTTTCTTCTGTGCAAACCCCTTTACAACAAGTCTGGACTTGTACTGCTTCTTACCTCCTTCTTCTTCCTCCAACTTGTAAATCCATTTGTTCTGCAAGGCTCTTTTACCATTGATCCTTTAGTGATCTTCCACCGCGTTTCTCCAAACATAGATAGATAGCCTCCATCTCCCAACTGCCCTGTTGAGATCAGATTTCTTTTCATTGCAGGAATATGCCTAACATCTTTCAACATCCAATCAGTTCCATTCTTAAATTTTATCCATACCTTACCCATTCAGACAATTTTACATGGCTCATCATCACCCAATAAAACATGTTCAAAATTGCCTAGAACATAATCATGAAAATTTTTCCTATGGGGTGTAGCACGACATGAAGCCCCTGAATCTACTACCCAATAATCACTTGTATTATCTAATGCAAGAATCAAAGCATCTTGTAACACATCACTTGCTACATTTGTTTCCTGGGTAGTTTCCTGCTATCCATCTCCTTTCTTCTTTAGAGATCTGCAGTCTTTCTTCAGATGTCCTTTCTTTCCATAGTTCTAGCACTTTATCTTTCCCAGTCTGGACTTGGATTTGCCCATTTTAGACTTGCCACGATTACCTTGGCTCTTTCCTCTCTCCTTTTGTCTTCCCCTACTCTCCATGGTCAATGCATTACCTGATGTCTCACCTGTGCTTTTTGTTCGCATTTCCTTGCTAAGAATAACACCGATAACATCATTAAATTTCAAGGTGTTTGAACCAGAGACAGAGTTGCTTACAACCATGACCAAGCTATTCCAACTTTCTGGCAATGAACACAAGATTAGAAGAGCCCTAACCTCATCATCGAAGTTCACACTTACAGAACATAGTTTATTTGTAATCGTATTAAATTCATTTAAATGATCAGTAACAGATCCACCTTCAGACATCTTCATATTAAATAAATGATTCATTAGAAATACCTTGTTGGAGGCCAAGGGTTTTTCATACAGCTTACTCAGTGCACTCATCAAACCCTCTGTTATCGTTTCTTTTGAGATATTGAAAGCCATCGACGAATCCAGGGACAGTCGTATTGTTCCCAGTGCCTTTCTATCAAGAACCTCCCATTCTTCGACCTTCATAGCCGACAGCTGCTTTTCTCTTCCTCCCAACGGAAAGAATAGATCCTTCTGGTACAGATAGTCCTCCATTTGCATTTTCCATAACTGGAAGTTTTGGCCATTAAAAATCTCGACCTTAAACTTTCCTTCTTCCACCATTGCTCCCACTCGAACCAGAAACCCTAGCTTTCTGCGGGTTTAACTGCCAAATAGACCTTTTGCTCTGATACGAATTGTTAGAAAAATAGGATCGCAAAGCAATAACAATAAATAGAAATGCAAATATAATCACACAAACACATTACAAGAGAGACACCAATATATCATGGTTCACCCAAGATGGGCTACGTCCACACTGAAATTTGCCAGTCCTTCTTATTATACCGTCCATCAGAGTGAAGGGATACAACTTGCAGCACAACCGCTGCACTTCCTCTTCACTGTCTCACAGTCTCTCTTCCTGATCTCATAGATCTTTACAATGCAGAAGCAGCTGCAGTGGCTTATGATAATGCAGCAAGAAATTTCAGAGGACCATTAGCGTTCAACAACTTCGCTTATGCAATTCAAGCAATAACAGCTCCATCATCAGCTGAATGTGCTTCTGTGTCTTGCATCTCGGAAGAAAATTCATACAAAGATTGTTGCAGTGTCTCTTTTTCAACTCCTGTAGAAGAACTGGGTACAACAGATTTGTTATGTTCGTCGTCCATTAACAATGCAAGATTTGATGATGATTGTTATTTGATGGAAGAATTTGGACACAGATTTGAAATGGGTGATTGTGGGATGTCACAATTAGCAGAGTTGGACATTGATTCTGATCTGGATCTGCTCCCATATGATTAAAATGATATGATGGGCTTTTGTTCATCCGATGTACTGATGTATCCATGAATTGTTACTTTGTCCCCCTGTTTGGGATTTTTAGATTTTGGAAGGAGAATGTCAGTTATGGATATTGAAGGAGAACCTTTCATGTGGATTATAGAAGGATTATAATTCATAATGAATTAAATCTTTACACTGTGGATTATGGATCGTGGATTATGGATTATAGTTTATAATGAATTAATTTTTTATATGATAGGTGTTTATTATATTATATGTGTTTATATCTTAGAATTTGGGGTTGGATTACTATGGTGTTTTTAAAAAATGGATTATTTTGATTACATAAGTATATATTATGAGTTAGGTGTATGTAATTTGATTGGCAATGTAATTTTAATCTAATTAGAGGAATTTTGAATAAAAATGCAACATTCTAAATTGACTATAACTAAATATTTATCTTTATTATTTGTATTAAAATTCTTATGTTGTATATTTTTAATAAATATATATTATATAAAATAATTTTTTTTTTATCTAAAACATCAAAATATCAAAATAAATAAATAAAAATTAAATAGATTTACTTTTTATATAGAGGTGAAATATTCACCATTATACATTTGTTATTGAACATGTTAATTTCTTGAATGATTTTGTAAATATTTAAAAAATAAAAAGAAAAAAAATATATGATTAAAGATGTGAAGATGTATAAATGAGAATAACTAACTACCAAGCAAAATGGCCAAAATATATAATGGTATATCAATAAGATAGATAAATAAATAATTCTATATGAATTAGATCTAAATATATATTTATATATATATATAATAATTAAATGAATATATATATTTAATAATTAAATGAAATAATAAGTAATTTTTAATAATTTTGATTTCTAAAAATTTATAAAACTAAAATGATATCTCTCACTTTCAAAGGGTAGATAATAATGTATTAAGTTATCTTGTGAATATTAAAGGGTGGGATCATGACTGATATATTACGTTATCTAATATTAAATTATAAAAATAAAAATAATGTTTGGAAACAATTTACAAGATTGAGTATTTTTGTGAAAGTTTGAATTATAAATAAAAATGAAATATATATATTCAAAAAGTTATGGATTTGTAATTATTATTAGTTTAATAAAAAAATATTATATAAATATAGATTTACGTAAAAAATTATAAATATATCTTTTGAAAAATATGATTATATATTTATTATATTTTGTATAATAAATATATAATAGTACAAATAAATGATTATAATTATATTATACTTTTATATTATATGTTAGTAAAGCATATATATATATAAAGTTATGGATTTGCAACTATTATTAGTTTAATAAAAAAATATTATATAAATATGGATTTACATAAAAAATTATAAATATATCTTTTGAAAAATATATTTATTATATTTTGTATAGTAAATATATAATAGTACAAATAAATGATTATAATTATATTATACTTTTATATTATATTTTAGTAAAGTATAAGTAGAATTTTTTTATGATACAATGATCCATTTTCTTATATACTTTTGCATTAATAAGGAATGAAGCTATCTTACATATATTTTGTTTGAAGCTTTTAATAATAAGGTTTTGAATTTCTTCTAATTTGTTGGTGACTATATGTAAGTACAACATCTCTTTTATTCTAAATATCATTCAAACATATTGCATTGAAGTGGTAGGAAATCTTCATATTTTTCATTTAATAGACTTTTTTTTTTTCAAATATATTCTGGATGGTGAACTTATATATTCGTTGATAATAGTAGGACATGCAAATGTGAATCCCATTCAAATGAGATTTAGATATTATTTTTATAATTTCTTTTAATTTAAAAAAAAAAAAATCTATTTTATTTCAAATTTAATTATAATGATATTTTTTCTCAACAATAAATGTCTCAATATTTTGAGGTTTTTCACTTTTAAATAATTTGCTTTTTACTTTACTTCTATGAATCCATTTTTGTCCTAAACTTTTTCACGTCTATTTAAAACATTGACACTATATTTTTTTTTATTACCTTTAATTTATTTTACTTATGTTAAATATAGAATCTTTTTATTCTAATTTGTTTTCCTATTATAGAAATAAAGATTTGATCACCAACTTAAATGAGTAACTATTCTTTCTTTTTCCATTTTTGTTTTTTCTTCTTATTTATTTTACTCTTCTTCCTCAAAATATTGATTAGTTCATAAATCTTAACACAAGAGCCACAAGGTGGTGATGTTTTCAACATTGCTACTTGGAACATTGGCATGTGCATTTGAAATTATGGTAAAACAATAAAATGAAAATTTGACAAGAGCAATGAACTATATTTTGGTGCAAGTGCTGGAAAAGTGTGCAGTGTGTAGAGATTTAGGAAAAGGGAAAAGAACACGTTGTGGCAATTATTCATATGGAGTATGCCAAAATGTAGAGATTTAGGAAAAGGGAAAAAAACACGTTATGGCAATTATTCATATGGAGTATGCCAAAACATATGAACAATGTCAATACAATGTTTGAAGGGAAAGTACAACACTGCATAAAATAGAACAAAGAATAATTGATGTCATAAGGTAAGGAATTCACAAAAGAGAGAATGATATGTCATTAGATTGCCATAATGTCAATGCATGTATATATATGCAATAGATTCAAAAAAATATAGAGTTTAACTGATCATTTAGATTGACAATGCAAAAATTCTACGTGATAAAGAGGAAAAACTATGCAATGGTAGTTCATATAGATACAAACACTGTCAAAACACCTTTACGAATGTTCAAAAGTGTAACATCCCAAAAAAATTCACAAAAATTTAAAAATTTTCGACATAGTAATTAATGCCTATTTTAATTGTGCGGAAAATAAATACTTAAAAGTCATCTTGATGTACTAAATACCATACTCTTTTAAAGTGTAAAGTTTGCGACTAGATGATTAAATCTATGCTTCGATGTCAATCTTATTCTACTGTACTTTTACAAACTTTCTATTGTTTGATACAATGATTGATGTTTTAAATGTATTAACTATCATGCTTTTGTTGATGATGAAGGGGTCCTACGAACGCCCCGAGGCTTACTTAACATTTGTGCTAAAGTATTTGAATTCGTACTTGATGCAGTTTACAGGTAAGGACTAGTGTTTACGACAAGTGACTGAAGAGTATCTTAAACAGTTTTCAGTAATCTCCCATGTAATAGTGTTTAAAAGACAACACATCGGACATGCCATCGGGTGAGAAACTTTGGTTAAAAACTAAACGTTTAACCTATACTAGCTCTTTATTTCTTTGTACAAGTGTTTATCTAAGATTGAAAAAAGAGAAATCTTACCTTTATATATTTTATTATGAGTTCTAAAATAAATGCAGAACTTATAAAGATAACTGATATCTATATGTAAATGCTAAATACAATTACTGCATCTATTTATATGCAACCCGTAACTTTGAATTCTAAACTAGAGAATATATGTATCAATCATAACTCAATTCGATGCTTAGAAATATATATAATTTTCATTTTAATTCTATGCTAAACTAGAAATATATGTATATTTCATATCTCAAATCTAACTTAGAAGTTCTATTTACAAATGATTTAATGTTTGCCTAGGAACTATATACTACAATTCTATTCTAATTCCATGTGATAATATAATTTCTTGAGTACTAAGTTCAATACAAAATGTATGTGTGTGCAATCGTGATTCTTTTATAATACCAAGGAGATCCTAGCAATGGAAACTAATACAACGTTGTTCTAAACCCAAGTGTTTATTTCCATGACAGGGTTGTGAGTTCATACTATTAAATTGATACTTTTTAAGTGGGTAAGAGTTAAAGCTTATGAGGCTTTCGTGCTGGCAGGAATAACTGTCCCTTCTGCATTTATTGTCACCACTGTCGAGACAATGGAATGTCTCCGTGGACTACAACGTGGTGCTATTCACGTGGAGGTATGGTAATAATCTTGTCCACCATGATGAGTTGTAAGTCTTTTGGGTTGAAGCTTTGTTGAGATGTACTTCTTGGTGGCTACGATAATGATGATAATCATTAAACTTGATTTAATGCTTGGGTTATGAAAAAACCCTACAATGATCTCCACCGTTGATCTAGCCAGGGTTTCGGTCTTGGGATTCTGACCCTACTTTCCATTATGTTATGCGAGGTTACTATCTTCTTGGGCATTTGATGTAATGGATTTGAAGGATGGCCGACAGGCCGAGAGCCTTCAGGGTTTGGTAGCAAGTGTTTGTGAAGAGTTTTTCCCGTATTGAAACCACGACCTATCGAGAGCTTAAAAAATGGATTCTTAAGGAAGTTTACAGTAGCAGCTTTGCTTTTAAAGTTCAGAGTGAGTGGCCAAGTCCTCGTGGTAGTTGATGCAGTCCTTAGCTTTTCATAACTATTCATTGGTAGTGAAATGAGAATTGTTTCCTCCTTTCTTTGCATTCGACTATGGAGTAATGGTTGTAGTTGCACTTGTCTGGGCGTTTTGCTCTGGTGATAACTTGAAAAGGTAATGTCTTCGACTTTAACCCTGCGACTTCCATACTATTTTGAAAATGCAGCAAATGTTATTTTGCCAGTAATGAATCCTTTTAAATCTCGTTTTGACCACATCTCGTTCAAAATTGCAAGTCCCTTCGTCTATGGCTTTACCAGTTTAGGTTTTTGATAGATGGCTACTGCAATTTTAGACTAGTAAGCCTCGGAGGTTACCTTGTTTTTCTGGTTAGATAAAAAAATGATAGGCCTTCATGTGTAAAGTCCTGAGACCTCATGTTTTTCTCTGATCGCTTGTCTTTCGTCGGAAAGCGTGTGAACTGTTGATACCTTGGGGAGGATATAAACCTCGACCCAAAGGGCATGAACCCTGTGATGTTTAATTTTCACTTTACAACTGTAATAGATGAATAACATAGCCATGGGGAGAGTTTTTCCTTTCCACTATCTTGAATAATGCAGAAACTATGTTTCCTAAAGTATTGGTATTCATGTTCAGTTTTTAGAGCAATGTTCCAGCCTGTATGAAGTCCTTCGATTTTGTAACAACTGTGTTTCCCTTTTTTTGTTGAACTTCGAAGGCTAGGGTTTTGACCCTATGTTAAAAATGTTCAAACAATAATCTACAGTTTTTGGGTAATGGTTTGCTAAATCAAAAAGGTTTTGCTTCTGTAAAAGGTTATGATCTTAGTAGAATACTCGTATGGTTACTTCTCTTTTAAGTTTTTCAATTGACAACGTGATAAAAGAAAACTTGAGCTGGTGTCGAAATGTTTCTTAGTTCAATCTACAGGAATGAATGGTCAAACGTTTGTGTGCTTAGGTTGATGGAAAAAAGAATTGTTATTTAAAGTTCAAGTCTATCAAAAGAAAATATGCACTGGCCGAGTGCCGAGAGTAGATGTCTTGGTTTTACAGTTATGTACTGAGTTTGGAAATTATTTCGTATCCTACTTTTAAATGATGAAGTGGAAAAAGGCTTTGAACTGAAGACTCTGTTTTAGTAAACAATAGTAGTTCTACTTTTTTAACAGTTGCAATTAAGGAAAGAAATTGAAGAAACCCTAAACTAAGTTTTCAATTCTATGAAACAAGTAAAGGGGTATCTATAGTTTAAACAATAAAATAAAATGAATATTGTGCATAATAATTATTGCTGACTGAAATAAGGAAAGTGTGGTAAGATTAGAAATATGATATAATGTTTATTGATGCTATTTAACTTGCAATTGTTACAGTTTCCTAAATACTGTGTAACAGAAAAATACTTTCAAAAACTTATATAAGAAAACTGTTTGTTTTCATGATATATATATAATTGATAACCGAAACTGGCCATAATATTATGTGCTTAGAAAAATTAAATGTTTTTGTAGCAATCACTTCAATACATTCTGGTGCAAGAATACAGTAAATTTATAAAATATCTGACTAATGACAGAATGACAAAAGTAGGGCATAGAAGCATATTACTTCCTACAGAATATTAATGGTAGGAAATCTAACGAAATATAACAGAGTTGATCTATTCATTCAATTGGCAATCTGCCTATCAAATCATCTTCATTAATTTCTTCTCTGTACTAGAGTACGATGCAGATCCATTAGCATGGGGAAAAATGCAGAGAGTATTTATTCAATTTATCATTACTATTCAATATTCTAATTAGGTTTAGAAACTGAAAAATAAATGCATCTTAACATGAACACATTCTGTAAATAAGAATTAAATACTTGTAAATAAGTAAATTTATCTACTTAATAACAGATAAGCAATTAGAACCTGTAGATGAAGATAGGGCCGACAAACACCCAAGGAGGCCTGTTTCTCCCAACCTTTTCCAGAAGAAGCAGCCAAACTGTTGGCTTCCTATGGACCCCCAAGCCTGCTTACTGACCACTAAGTAGATGGAATCTGTGTAGAAGCAAGGCACTAACTAAAACTTCTGCACTCAAAATATGCTTTCTGCACTCAGCAATATAATTTCTGCACTCAGCAATAATGGATAGACTCACAACATGATCAAAAACTTAGCATATCCCCTCATCAAATCTCTTGGGTGCAAGCACAACAAAACCCCAAGGTAAATTTCCTCGTCAGGAAAAGTGATGAACCTCAGTTCATAATTTGATGACTATTATATAGACTGCCTAGGTCTTTTAGTGGGCAGTTTGGAATAAATGAGTCTCAAGTTCCAGTCCCACCTTCCAGGGCACTATGACCACATTTCAAGGGAGTTGTCTAATACCAACAGCTAGTTAATTGCATCATGATGCTGCCACTTGTCCATTGCCTTCTACCCAGATTCAATTCCACCTAGTGGGTCAGTAACCACTCTTTCAATAGTCTCCTTGGGTGTTTGTCTACTATTTTATTTATTAAATAATAAAATATTGTGCAAATTACAGTCATCCTTGGACACCTGACCAAAATAAAACTTTACAATAAAAGTTAACATAATGTTTCCAACATAAAATATTCTTAAACAAAAAAGGGTATGTTACAAAAAGAAAGCAGATATTGATGTCCAATCATAGAGAAAATTGTTCTAGAAGTATTATATACTATGTAAAAGGAAACAAAGACAGAATGTCTTCGACAAAACTACAAGATTTACAGAGATAAATCTGTTGTAGTGGTAGCATATTAAGTCTGCAGCGAAGTCTGTGAGAGAAAGCCCTGCAGCAAGTTCTGGACCAGTAGTAAGATCAAGCATATCAGACCATCACTTGTCCTGGTTTTTTTTCCTGCACATGGAACATAGATTATTGTCAGAGGAATGCGAGGAAAAAAAATTTAATTTCGAGTACAAAAAATGAAGCAGTTGTTAAACTGGAGGAAATTTAATGTTCTAAATCTTACTTGCATTCTTCATGTGCAATGACTGTTGGAATAGATAGAGTGCTAGAATAAAAACTGAAACCATGGAGCAATTACTTCATGTATTTATTTAGGAAACAAGCCATCTACTCTCATGGAGGCTGACGCAGTGAATATTTTTTAAGAATATTTATTATGTTTCTAAATAGGGAGACGTGGCAAAGTCAATGGCCAGCTTTTGTGTATGGAAGCTTCTATAGTTCCATACAGAAAGAATAGGCCGTTTTTTTTCATACAAGATATATGCAAATGATTGCTTTTGCATAAGTATAACAAACAAAAAACACAATTTTCCTTTAGCTTGTGTTTTGGTTTTCATATGTTCCAAGGCGGAAATGTTTTCTTCATATGAAATGTATAGAAAGAACAATTTGCCATTCCTCTAGAAAAGAAGTAGTTGAGAAGAATGTAGCGAGTAATAAAAAAATTAAACTATGGAGAAGAAAGTGGCTAAGAAAAATACGGTTGATTGGAAAAAGAGTTATGTTGTCATTGACGGTAGTGTTCGTAAACTTAAGTGGCATATTGTTTTAAAATCAAAATACCGCAAGAAACATAAAACAACATGAAATGGTATTGTCTATTAGAATGTTGTGAGGAGTCATGGTTTTTATCATGAGATTTCCGACAATTAAATACCATAGAAATGGAACTCTTTTTTTGGACTGTATGTTTGAGCATTTCCTATATTCAAGAATTCAGGAGATAAATTTCGTTTTCCAGATCCAATATATAATACAGAAGAGGAGATTGCAATGGACAAAGCCTATGGAAGTTTGGCTTTAAGCAGTAAGAAAAACAGTTAGAGCGAAAAAACATTGACAATTAAAAACACACTACATTATTTATAATCATAAATTGTGTAAACAAATAATGTGAAATGTATTTTTTTTTCAAACCTGTAGATTGCCAAAAACAGACAAAACATATCTAATCTGAAGAGAAGAAAAATTTGATGTTAGCATTAAACATAATCCAGATTCTTCAAAAATATTGTGAAGAGCATGTGTGTGCAAGTTGCAAATCACAGTACCTATGGGTGGAGCAAATGCAAATGTAGAGGCCCATCAAATATTTAAGGAACGAAAGGAAATTTGATTTTAACAAGGAAGCATGTACCTATTGCAAGACAATGTGAAGAGCATCAACTAAAACATTGACAACCATAGGACATGCAAAGAGTAAACAGGAAATGTGCATTTTCCTAAAGTTGTAAATGGGAAAAAGAGTAAGAGGACATTTAATCTGAGAAGAAGGAATAATTGCTACTGGTATCAAGATGTAATCAAGATTCTTGTAACATATTATGTGACATCTGACAAATCATATGATATTGTTGTTGAGCCTGCAAATATTTGGACAACAAGGCTTATGAGATACAGGCATAAACATATGCAAAAGAAAGCCAATGGAAAAATAAGTTGTTGATGCAAAAAAGACAAAGGGTATGTGAAAAAATAGTTTGTGCTTAGGTTGCAAATAATAGTATATGTTCTATGTTGCAGAAAACAAAATAGCTTGGAACATACTGCAAATGTGTAGTTAAATCAAGGCACAGGAACATAATATAGTTAAGAGATGGGGCAATAACAGTAAGTTGGATTTATTTGATTCTAAATGATTTGTTGTTGTGCATGTTTAATTTGCATTTTGAAAAAGAAAAAAAATAAGAACAATACAATAAATAGAGCATGCAGATTGAACATCCAAATTACACTTGCTGGAGACTAATCAACTGTAAAGGAAGAGATGTATCTAGCATAGTCTTGAAACAATGCAAAATTGCTTTCAGGTACAAAGAATATTGCAGGAAAACTTTCCGATGAACATGTACCATGTTAGTGGTTGTTGCAATGCATGGAAAGAAACAATGGTAGATCCTGTAGACAAGCATTTCAAAAAAACAGAGAGTTTGAACTGAAAGCAAGGTATCTTCTCTTCAAATGGCAGGTCGCAATCATTGGCAAGGTCAGAAAGTTGTTTCAGAATATCTTTTGTTTATGGAGTAAGGACAATAGGAGGCTCTAAGAAATGGATGGACAGTGTGTCAAATAACATTGACCTTCCCATTTTCTATTGACTGTGTTCTCTTTCTTCCAAATCGTTGCACAAGTGTGGGAAATAGTGAAGACATTTGATCGAATGCAGCTTGAGAATCTATGCAGCTGTATAATCTAGATATTTTTAAATTTTTGTTTATCTTTTTTTTTGTGTTTAAAAATAGGAGTGAAGCAAGTGCAGGGGAGAATGAAAACATCAAAACATGATGGTAAACATTTTTTAGTTGCAATGAAACTTAATTTCAACAAAAAAAACATAGGAATGTATTCGTTAACAAACAAGAAAATTTGTAAGAATGAGGAGTGCAACATCCCGAGAAAAGACTATTTTGTTATTTTGAATATTATTTTATTTTGAAGAAGTATCAGAAGTATTTGATTAAATTACTAAGAATGATATGTATTTATACATGCAAATGGGCCCAACAAACAACTAAGAATAGTTGGGGTTGTTGAGTTCCTAGGTGAGCTTACCTCACACAAGCTGGCAGAGTTGGAAATACCAACACCAACACCCCCCATAAGCAAAACATAAGGAGGAAATAAAATAAAACAAGGATGGGTCCCGGCAACTAGGTCTGATAAGGTACCCATATACAAACTACTCTCATAAACAAAGAAAATGAGAAAACCTCATGGGAAAAACTCCTCCCCAAAAGAGAGAAAATCACACATGCCGAAAAAAGGCAATGGAGCTGAAACTGATGAAGATCCAAGTGTCAAGTTTCGAACTCCTAAATGTAGAATCCAAAATGTTGATGCACACCACCCCAAGGAAGGATTGGATACCACCCCCCCACAATGCTGAACTGAGTGGAAAAGATGGTGGTAGTGAATGTCACAACTGATGGCAAAAGGATGAAGGTGATAGTTGAAGCCAGTGATAATGTTCAACAAAACACTCCATTGTGGAAAGCTCCAAGACACTATGAAACAAAGCAGTACAAGGAGACGAAATCCTCGTGACACTCCAACAACCTATGTGCACGAGTGGCCCGAAATCCACTACTCAAAAGTGCAAAATGAGAGGTACCATCAAAATATACAATCATGGACAACAATTCTCATTATGGGTTCCGGCAAACAAAGGCATTTTAGATACCCATTTACAAATGAGGAATCAATACTGCTCATTGACAAATGTGGTGTGCAACATCTCTTTAGAAAGAGAGAAAATATCTCAACGCAATGCTGCAAACAAACGCAAAAAAAATGAAGGCTCCAAGAGTAGTGATGGCAAACATATGGCCAAAAACCCTCGAATACAATAGGCAAAAGTGATGCCAAAAGACCTCCAAATCTCCAATTCTCCCCCATTAAACACAACTGAGGGATATCACCGATAACAAAATGCAGCAATAGATATCAATCAAATATGAATCAGTGAAGCAACCCAGTCAAAGCTTCAGTCAGCTGCCATCACTGGTCAAACATCAGTGGACCACCAAAGCAAATCAATGGTAAGAGGAACATTGTACAATCGAAGACACACATCGATATGAAGTCCTCAAACAGCTATGCAAATGATTCCAGGACCATTCATCAATCCAACCACAATGAATAGTCGACACTGATCCAAGGTTATGTCTTTCACATCTTTTTTGAAAATTTTGAAAAGTAGAGTTGCCAGTCTTCCAAGAATTTTGTTTCCTGGGTACATTCCTCCGATTCTTATGAGGATGTCTATATGGCACATAGTTTTGTTCTGGATGAACAAAAGAAGTAGTCTGAGGTTCTTGTTCACTGATAGAAGCAACAACAACATTCTCAAGTTTTGGCTTGTTATTGACAGCCAACTCAGCAACACATTCATCAACGGGTTGCTCTTCATTATGAATTCCACCAAATAACGAATACAACATTCCTTGACTCAGCAAGGCCAGCTAATGACAAAGGGGGAGCAGCAGCATCATATCCAAGATCCGCTCTTGAGGTTTGCAACTCAGGGACAATAGGAACAGCAATTCCCTGGCCATTCTTCCCAAGTCCTCCTCCGGTATAGCCCATTTTGCTCAGCAGGAGAGACCCAATACCTATAGTGTGTTTTTCAAAGCTAGGAGAAACACAACCATTAGTAGACAATAAAGCATGTGATGAAATAGAGACATTGACATACTTACAACCAAGTGGGCTGCAATCATCAATAGGTGATTTGGGCAGCTCAATAGTCTTCATCTCAGCAAACCAGTAATCCTTGAATTGTCTCATCCTTCTCAGTAAGCTGCGGCAACAAGGAGTCATGAGCTTCCTTCAAAGCTTGATACTCATCAAACATCCTATCATCTTTTGCTTGAAGAGAAGTTGTTGTTGCGCAAAGCTCATCAACAGAATCCTGTAAGTGAGCAGCCTCATTAGTTAGCTGGGCATTTGTCTCTTCCAACCTGCAAACATGCTGCTTTAAGGTATCATGTTCTGTTGTTGAAAGAGCTTTTTATTTCGTCTTCCAGATTATAGAGAAGATTGACCTTTGCTAGAAATTTGTCTTCAAGGTCTTCAAGGAAATTTTCCATGTTTCTTTGCAGGATATCAACCTTTTGGGATTTTTCAGTCAAAGCAATTATCAACTGATTCTTTAGTTCCACATTCTCTACCTCCAACAAGGCAACGGTGGACTGCAAGGAAAGGAACTCATGACGAAGCTGATTAGAGGTCTTCTTCTCACGTAATTTCTGCAATCTTCTACCCATCTTCAAGCAATAAAACAACTAGCAATACAAACATGAATGGCAAAAAAGTATGCCAAAAAGAGTCTCCAGCCAACGAATATGATGATCTCAGCCACACAAAAGCACTTGCCAATAAAGCTCCTTCTTTGAAGAAACCTAGCCGTAACAGCACTACCCACTGCAAAAGGCACCCGGACTCTGAAAAATAGGTAATGATCAGGGCCGAGACAATCCAGGCCAACCAAGGGCAACGGACCACGTCCAGAATCATCACTGGCAGACTCGAATAGTAAGAGAATTAAGCCACCTCCACGCTTCGAGGACAGATCAAAACCACATTCTTCAGATCACACAGGTGGAGATTATGAGTAGACCTCTCAATCACCCACGTGATCTCCTGGAGGCTGATGGCTCAGCAAATGATAAAGACCCACAGATGAAATTATCGTCCCATTGTACAAAGACAAACCACAGATGATAAAAAAACTGCAATCCACCAGAAAACATGGTGTTGGTAGAATATCCATACACATGAAAGAGACCCGTAAAGAAAACTCTACAAAATCGAGCCTCGGTCAATGGAGTCTCCAAAGGAAGTTGATGCAATGGCTTCAGACCTCCGAATGACCCTGGATGAAAACAAAATAGTCCAAAGAGCAGTCGACCTTTCTCTTAATAATAAGAAGGGATCTGTTGAATGAGAGCCCGGATCATAGATGCCCACTTCAGAAGAATAGAGTAGGAAAAGCCACGATCTAATTGCAAGGGATTTGCAGATAAAGAATGACGGAGGGGGGTAGCGCCATCCGGGATCGATTTGGAATTGATGGGCTAGAGCCTTCCTCGTACGGGCTTCTACAATTTCAAAGATTTTGTGCTCTCCATCCAAAAGCAGAGGGCAGTGGGAAGAGATCTGCCACAACAACAGTGACGTCCTTGCAGCCACAGTAAGTTCATAGAAATCCCAAGTGGATCTAGGGACTAGATTTGACAAACAATCCTAGATCAGTGCTCAAAATACGCCCATGCCCAGATAAAAAAATTCAGAAGTTGTCACCTCTCAAAGCCACGGTAGAGGTGGTTTTGGTTGTTGCAAACCACACTGCAAAAATAGCACATGAATCGCTTTGCGGATCTCAATTTTGGTGAAATTAAACAACAACAACAAAAAGGACAGCGAGATATTTTCCGTCTGCGATAATCCAATCCCAAGGCTTTGGAGAGAGATTTAAATGGTGAAGCTGCAGACAAGTTCTCTTAAAAAATGTCCCCTCTGGCACTCTATGAATCTCATTTATCAAATGCATGAAATGTCTGTCAAAGAGGAGACACCATGGTGGAGAGAGAAATTTTAACGGTCAGTCTGCATAAAGATGGACTGCAAATGACATAACGGTCATTCACCGTATCATGCATTACCCAAAAGTGATGGAGATCTCACAGGCTTTAGAAAACTCGCTCTGGATTTGAATCTCTGGTCACAATAAAAAAAACAATTGCTACGATCTTGAAAATACAGATTGCCGTGGGGAGATCTGAAATTCATAGGATAGCTATTAGCTGGATCAAGATCCTTAATAGATCAAGACTTTTAGAGCTCACGGCTAGGACCAAAAGGGCAGATCGGATGCTTCAAAAAAGAGATCAAACTTCAACCAATCCTCAGCAGGTGAAATGGATTCCAATCAGGCTCTTCAGGACTTGGATAGATCAGAGTAGGATAGTTACAGCCTTGTCTCAAGCAGCAACAACTAGCACCATGTCTAACTTAACAAACAAGCATGAAGAAGTTGTGAAGAGGATTCTTCTCGAGCTCCACCACCAGCAACGCCCGATCGACTTCCAATGGAGCAAAATCCCTCCAACACAATCTAGCATTTGCGGTGGGAGAGTATCCACAGGAGCCGATCTCAGTTTACGATCATGCAGCTGTCCAGCACGAACAGGAAGAGTATAGGATCAAGGCCACACATGATCAATGCAAAGCCACCACACTAGTTATTGAAGAGGATCACGTCCAGGTTGAAGGGAGTTCAAGGAATTGCCAACATATAAATTGCATTAGTGGCCGCCAGCCCAGCATATCCACCTCTGATCACTATTACTGAGGGATATTCACAGCTTTGATATTTAATTGTAAAGATATGGATTCATAAATTCAAAAAATGGATCCTCAAATGATCTCTCTGCCACTGGTGGTATGCACAGCAAAGAAAATCTGAAAGGAAATGCAATATACAGATCACAAATCAGATTTGAAGGCTACAATCTACCAACTCAAATCACAAAATCCCCAAGATCTGACTAGAGATCCAGGACACCGAGACATCTAGGAATAACCTCTGCAAACCAAAATCTTCCACACAAGACAAGAGGTTTGCAGAGATGGCTCTGATACCATGAAGAAGTATCAAAAGTGTATTTGATTAAATGACTAAGAATGATATGTATTTATACATGCAAATAGGCCCAACAAAAAGCTAAGAATAGTTGGGGATGTTGAGTTCTTAGGTGAGCTTACCTCACACAAGCTGGCAGCGATAGCTAGCAAAGTTGGAAATACCAACGCCAACATATTTTACGCTGTAATAAATGCATGACACATGCATGAGCCAAGGGGGCTCGGAAAAGAAACGCTAATAGTTGAGTAAGTGTTGAGCTGAGGAGCCCTGCAGCACTTCGACTCGAACTAAAAGACTGATGTTGAGCTAGGGGCTCTGGAGCATCAAGTGAACAAAGGATTATTTTTAAATAATGACTTATAGTTATTTTATTCTCTCAAACTGACTGAGGGCAACCACTCAAAGAGAATCTGAGCATACGAGGATCTAGATAGGTCAGTAGTCCCCAAATTAAAATCGAAACTGTTCCATAGGAGAGTAAAAGTCAAATTTATTAAGTAAAGAGTTAAAATGAATTGTGAGGATTAAAATAAAGAAAAATTAATTATTAATGACTAAAATCTACTAGGTGTCAGTTAGAAAACTGAGTGCTGTCAAACCCAAAATATCTAGCAACCTCGCTCCAAAAACTATTAATAGCAGAGAAGGTAACGTTGCAGGGGCACGTTTTCCAAGTTGCACTAAAAAGGGTCCAGTTGTGAGTCTGAGCGCTCAACACCAGAGTACAAAACCTGGTGTGTCCAATAAAAGGACTGTCCTGGGAGGACTGCATGATTATTTATTGCATGGAAAATGCCAGTTAGATGGACTCACACCTTATAGGCTGATAAACGAACCTTGTGGACGCTCTGCTGTAGTAAAAGATATAGATAATTACCGTAGGCCCTCCTAGATACTCACTATGCTTAGCTTGGCTCGGGGGTGACCGGTGGAACGGTCCAGGAATGGATTGCGGTCTACAGTTGGGAGGACAGTGGAAGTTCCTCAGTCAGTCAGGCTGCGAATAAATTTCTGATAAGTATCTTATTAAGTTCTGCTATCTTTTCTTTATTTTATGCATCTGTCTTTTTCTTATATTACATTACGATTCTGAATCTTAAAATGCAGATCCGTTGATTTGGCAGGTGATCCAATACAATGTATTAGATCAGAGTCTATTGACCATTTATTTCGTTAAATAGAGGTAGATCTATCTTTGTTATCACATAGGTTAAGTTCTGGATTTATAGATATTAACATTGTACAGTTGAATGTTAGAGGTTGCAGATCCGTGTCGTTAAAATCTGATAAAGGTTAGATATGAGCTCATTACGCTGACCTGGAATAAAATAATGCAGGATTTCTTCTCCTTAAGATGTTAATAGTACTTAAACTGACAAAGCAGATCTGAATAGGGTTATCTCTTAGAATGAAAACTATTGCCCTACTAGTAAGATTCAAGAATGATAATGCAAGATTTTTATTGATGAGTTAGATCTGGTTAAAGTTAGTTATTTAAATATATTTTTGTTATTATATGTTTGAAGCACCTTTTTTTGTTTTGTAAACCTAAATAGAGAAAAATCTCCATAACCCTTATACAAGGAGAGGAATCTTTCAGATTCTCGAGCATTAAAACCCTAAACCCTGCCTGGGATAAATAGGTGAAGAACACTTCATAGAATAACGATTATAATATTAAATTCCTACTTAGACATGGCTGTATATCACAATTCAAGGATTTCAACTTCAATTATGTTTTATACCGAATCTCTTCCAATAGAAAACAATACCCAAACGATTGCAAAACAAGACTCTGTTCTTTTAAAATAAATAGAGACTTCAGTACACATTTCTCAAGTGAATGGTCTCACAGGAAACCATGCATAAGGGCCGTGTTTCCTTAATTTAGGGCCATACTTCCTCTGTCTCTATACCCAGGTTTTTAAATCGACGCTTATACTCAAACAAAGACTTCATCCTTCGGATTTTTCAAGTAGAATTAACATACATTTTACTATAGAATTTAGCTACAGTATTCAAGCAAACCGACTACTCTTCATGACATGATGCTTTCTACTATCACATAGATATTATTTAAACATTCTCATTTCCTTCACCTACAGGAAATTGTTCTACTTAACTACAAACATTGGGAGAAAACTACCATTCATCTTCAACAAGCATTTTTTCCTCAATATCAATCAAACCTAATCTTTTTCTCTACAGTTAGATTTGGCAAGAGGGTTTTCCTTAAACCTTTGTAATTATAGAACCTTCATAAAAGACCAAACATAGTACGAGTCTATTGCTTTCACAAGCTAGGGACACACCCAGCTACATCATATTAGAAGAAATTACAAACAGTTCGGGCATCACAAATAAAAGTAGAATAGAAACGCAAGAATCTTAGCATTTAACCAACACAGGCAGTATCTATACCTATTTTCTTTCTTCCCAATCCTTTAAATGTTTGACAAAACAGAAGGAGCCAGCAAAGACGACCCACAAATGGTCTCTAGCCACCAGTTAGAACTTTCTTCTTAACGATGGCGAATGGGCAACATTGCGCAGGCTTTTCTCTCCTTGTAACTCCCAAAGCCACCTTCAAAATTGTAAACACACTCCCCATTCAAGCGAACACAATTCTTATTACAAACGAAGGTAAGCCTAGGTACCCCAGGTATTACCAGGTTTCAAAAAGAAGTTTGCTACCGTAATTCAGGCATCCCCTCCAGAGATGAACGCTGATCGCTTCAATGAGTGCTACCTGCCTCATAAACAAACAAGGAAAACGTAGGGGGTTATTACTATCAGAAGAAAAGAGCTAGAGGCGAAGGAACAATCAAAACAGTTCCTGTAAAATAATAAGAACAACGCAGTAGCAAATGATTATTTACCTTGGTTCAGTAGTATTAGAGTAGCTTCTAGTGATGTAACTAGGATCGCGCCAAAGGTATGACCAGAGTTCCCTTCTCAGCCTTGGAACCCCATATTGTTTCCCCAAAAGCCACAAATCGAAAAATGCAGAGCCAGAGACAGATAGCCTCCGCACATGGAGGGAAAAAATGCCCTCGAGCGCGCTCGGGGGCGCCCCTAATCTCAATTTTCGCGCATTTCCAGCAGACCCACCTACAGCCTGGGCTTGCCTTCAGGCATCGATGCTTTCTGACGAAATTTGACAGCTACAGTACAAAACTGACAGCTGAGGTTACCCTTTTTCCTTGGCGGCAAAAAAAAATAAGGCTATTAAATGATATAACTACCAGTTCGGACAGCATTCTTAGCTTACGTTTTGAACCAGCAGCGTAACCGCCATATCCTGTGGCTTGGTGGCGAGAGCTCACAGCCAGCCAACACCCTTGAAATCGGGTCAGATAGATCCGCCATCCATTGATCTTATCGCTTACCAGATCACTCACTGTTTAAGCTTTCAATACGTGTAGCCTCTTCTTCCCCTCAAAGACTGGCGATTACTTCCGGGAAAATTGAAATTGAAATTGAAATTTACCCGCCCCCGCCTCCGTCTCCGCTTTCCAATTGCATGTGCGCGAAGGGGAGTTTTTAGCCCAGCTGATGTCATGTAAGGGTGCCCCCCGAGGCGCCCTTTTTACCTCCATGTGCGGAGGCTAAGAGAGAGGGTTTGTAACCTTGATCCATTTCCCCATACGATGATGTGGACTCCACTGTCTGAAACTTCACATGGCAGTATTGAATGTGCCACGCACCGAGTCGCATCACCTTTATCAATGTTAGGAATCTTGGGTGTTGCCTTTTCAACGAAGGTTTAGGGTTTAGGAACCTTTCATATGGCATTTTAAGACCAAGGAATCGAGGGGGTTTATTTTTCATACACCATAACTTCACTTCCCAAAACATCAACTTGATCTTCATTACCTTATTTTTCCTTGCTTTAGAATATTCACAGCTTAAGTGTGTACCTGCAATAAGAGTCATTTTTGCAAGGTGTGTTAGCTCTTGCGAGCTAAGTAAGACATGGGGGTCCAAGGGAACCTTCCTCAACCTACCATGTGTGCACCTTCCATGGGTAGCATGTAAATCCTCTCCAACTTAAACAAAGCAAAAGAAAAGAAAAAAAAGGGATCCATTACACAAGCATGGAGGTAAAACCTTAATTGAGTAAATTCAGGATCATCATCATCACCATTAAGTGGTTTAAACTCTTACAGTCATAGTGGTAGTAAAGAACACTTTATAGTCAGCCTAGATACTTGTTACGGTGGTTACACTTTTAGAAGCTACCTTTTTACATCTTAGGGTTTCAAGAGTATTAACTCCATTGGAAAATTTTAAAAATTTTCGCATCTTTTGGGTTATTACAAGTGGTATCAGAGCTCCGGTTTGGAAACTCAAGACCTATGAGCCTACTGCTGCAAAACTAACTAAAACCTTGTTTGCTACACTTCGGGACACTGTTCAGGAAACAACAAACACTATGAATGCTGAAAGGGAAGACAATCAACATGGTAATCTAAATTCAATCCCTAGGGAATAGGAAATAGTAGTGGAACTGAATGACAGTGATGGCGCTGACAAAACCTCTGATTTGTTGAAGACAGTACAGAATCTACAGGCTGAATTCCAAAATTTCAAAGATGATAATCTCAACGAAAGAAGGGAACAACATGAGGTCAACGAGGCAATATTACAGAAATTAACCAGGAAGAAGAACCATAAGAAAACCACCCACTTAGCAACCCGGAAAGTACCTAAACATCACTACAGAAAGAGAAGCTATAGTCCAGACTTTAGGAAACTTGAGGAATCATCCGAACAGTCGGATTCTTCCAGCTCCCCTGACGATGACTCTAGATATTCTTCTGATTTCTATGTCCCTTTTCCTTGCAAGAAAAAGTATAAGGAGGACATCCTTCAAGGAGAATTCAAAAAAATTAAGGCCCCAACCTTTGAGGGAGACCATGATGCAGGAGAAAAGGTCGAAGAATGGCTACTAGGGATGAATAAGTACTTCCAGGAGCATCAATATTCCAGCCGCATGAAGGCTCGTCTGGCCATTTACAACCTAAACGGTAAGGCTGCCAGGTGGTGGCAGGATTTAAAACACACCAAGGATATAAAAAGGACGGAAGTTGGTTGGAAGGATTTTAGAACGCTATTTCAAGAGAAATACATGTCCGAGAGATTCTTTGACAGAAAGATTAAAGAGTTCCATGAATTGCAATTAAACTCTCTCACTATGGATGAGCTCATTAATAGATTCTTAGAATTGTTACACTATGTACCCTACGTAAAATATGAGAAGGTAAAGATCCAACAGTTTTTAGGATGCCTCCCAACCTACTACAGAAACAAAATCGAGTTCGATGCACCTAAGAATATGGAAATGGCCTTGCACAAGGCCTGACTCTGTTATGAACATAATCAACACCAAACTGATCTTCTGAATAAAAAGAAGGACAAAATGAAACCAGTTTTTGACAGCCGAAAGAAAGGGTTTAGACCCCCTCCTTACAGGAAGCAGAACAACAACTTTCCACCAAACAGATTCTTTCCAAAGATTGTAACGCAACCCAACAACTCGGAGCGAACTGTTAACAAGCCCACTTTTGATAGAGGGATTAGGCCAGCTCCTACACCAGGTAAATGTTGGGGGTGCCAAGGACCCCATTACTACCGAGACTGCCCAAACAATAAGAATGTTAAGGTCCTCAACAACCTACAGGAAGAATTCACTGTAGAAGACCTAGCAAGAACACCCCGGATATGCACTGCCTTGGAAGGCAGACAAGCAGACTACCAATCCACCATGGTCGAAATCGAAGGTAAGATTTTGAATATACCTGTATCTATTTTAATTGATCCAGGAGCTTGCCAAAGTTATGTTTCTCCCAAAATTGTCAAAACTTGTAAAATGAACAAAGTAAAACATATCAAACCTTGGCTAGTACAACTAGCCACCGGTACAAAAAGGAAGATAACTGAACTGGTTAAAAGCTGCCAGCTGGATATGAATGGCTTACAAACTGAAGCGGAGCTAAATATTCTACCTTTGGGAGCCTATGACCTGTTGATAGGTATGGATTGGCTAGAGCAACATCGGGTTATGCTGGACTGTTTAAACAAAAGTTTTACGTGCACACCTGCATGGAAATCAAAGTAAAGTACAAGGTATACCCAGGAAGGTTCTTATCCGACACATCTCAGCTTTGCAGGTAAAGAAAAGTGCACGGAAGGGCTGTAAGTTGTATGCTATTAATATCCATAACCTAGAAACAGAAAATGAACTTCAAATTGAAGATTTTACTATGTTAGAAGAATTTCGAGATATATTCCTAGATGAGATTCCTAGATTGCCACCCAAAAAGGATTTGGACTTTTCTATAGAATTATTACCTAGATCAGTGCCCGTCTCAAAGGCACCATACCGTATGAGTACTCCCGAGATAATAGAGCTAAAGCTTCAACTACAAGAACTGATAGATAAAGGCTACATTCGTCCTAGTGTGTCCCCGTGGGGAGCACCCATCCTCTTCGTCAAGAAGAAGGATGGAACCCTACATATGTGCATTGATTATAGACAGCTGAATAAACTAACAATTAAAAATAGATACCCTCTTCCAAGGATAGATGACTTGTTTGACCAAGCTGGGGGAGCAAGGGTGTTTTCCAAAATTGATTTACGCTTCGGGTACCATCAGGTAAGAATCCGAGAAGAAGACATCAGCAAAACTGCCTTTAGGACATGGTACGGGCACTATGAATTTGTGGTGATGCCCTTCGGGCTAACAAACACACCCGCAAATTTTATGTATATGATGAACAATATTTTCAGTAAGTACTTAGATAAGTTCGTACTAGTGTTCATTGATGACATACTTATTTACTCTAAGAATGAAGCAGAACATCAGGAGCACCTCAAGACCGTCTTGCAAATCTTAAGGAAACATCAGCTCTACGCCAAGTTCAGCAAATGCGACTTCTATAGAAACCAAATTCAGTACCTTGGACATATTATCTCCAAAAAGGGGATAGTTGTAGATCCAGAAAAGATTAAAGCGATCGAGGAGTGGCTGACCCCCGCAAATTTCACAGACATTAGATCCTTCTTAGGACTGGCTGGATATTATCGTAAATTCATTAAAAAATTTCTAGGATAGCCTGCCCTATGACCTCCTTACAAAGGAAGGAGAGTAAATTATTATGGACAACCAAGTGTGAAGAGAGCTTTCAGAAGCTGAAACAGTTATTAACAACTGCACCCATTTTAAGGATTGCAAATCCAGACGGAGATTTTGTGGTTTGCACTGACGCAAGTAATGAAGGGCTTGGAGGAGTCGTCCTAGAAATGACTTCGTAATTTGTTACGAGTCACGGAAACTAAAGGATCATGAAAAGAATTACCCCACTCATGACCTCGAACTAGCTACCATTATCCATGCACTAAAACTATGGAGACACTATTTGATGGGAAAGAAATTCCTTCTAAAGACAGATAACATGAGTCTGAAATATCTTTTTGATCAACCTGACTTAAATGCTAGGCAAGCTAGATGGCTGGAATTCCTAAGTGAGTGCAACTTTGAGCTGAAAAACATCAAGGGAAAAGAAAATAAGATTGCAGACGCACTAGGCCACAGAGTTCACCTATTACACAACGTTATAGTAATTCAAACCAGTTCTGACCTGGTTGATAAAATCAGGATAGCATGCAAAAATGATCATTTTTACACTGAAATGGTGAAAAAAATACAGGAAGACAGGTTGTTTGTACAACAGAAATTCTACAAAATTGATGACACAGGACTACTTTGGTTAAAAGATAGATTATACATTCTCGACAGTGGAAATATCAGGTTTGATATATTAAACGAATTTCACCAGAAACCTTATTCTGGACATCCAGGATATCAGAAAATGATATCAGCTGTTAAGAAATTTTATTTTTGGCCAAAATTAAAATATGATATCGCACTGATTATTGCCAAATCTCAAGAATGCCAGTTGGTAAAGGCATAACATCAACATCCATCAGGGATGCTGCAACCCTTACCTATTCCGGAATGGAAATGGGAAGTAATCAGCATGGACTTTATCACAGGTTTGCCAAAAAGCAAGAAACATAATGATTCAATCATGGTGGTGGTAGACAAGCTATCTAAGTCTGCACACTTTATTCTGGTTAAGTCCACCCACAAAGCTGTAAATATTGCAGACATATTTTTAAAGGAGATATTTTAGTTGCATGGCATACCTAAGGCTATCATCTCCAATAGGGACACAAAATTCACCAGTAATTTCTGGAGAGCCTTTTTTTCTGGTTTAGAAACACAACTACAATTTAGCAATGCTTACCACCCGCAAACAGATGGGAAAACAAAGCGAGTCAACCAAATCCTTGAGGACATGCTCAGGATGTATGTCATGAACAATCCCAACAAATGGGAGGAGTATTTACACTTAGCAGAATTTTCATACAATAACGGATTTCAAGCCTCGGCTAAAATGAGCCCGTTTGAAATATTGTATGGCAGGAAATGCAGAACCATGGTCACTTGGGACAGCCCAGTGGATCGACTTATGTTGGCACCAGACCTCTTGAAGGACCTGGAACAGCTGGTTGTAAAAGTACAGCAGAATCTGAAAGAGGCATAGGATAGGTAAAAGAGTTACGCAGACAGAAAATGGCAGTATAAGGACTATAAAATTGGCGAGCATGTATACTTAAAGGTCAAGGCAAAAAGGAGTTCTCTAAGTTTGGGAAAATGCAGCAAAATAGCTCCGTGTTTCTGTGGGCCATTCGAGATACTGGCCAAGAGGGGACCAGTACATATAAGAGTGCATAATGTTTTCCATATATCCTTACTTAAGAAATATGTTTACGATTCTAAACATGTGATTGATTGGTCTTTGTTATAGGTAGAAGCCGAAGGGGAATTTATACCGGAACCACTTCGCATACTGGACAGGAGAGAGGTATCGCTCAGAAAGCGAACCATTGTCTAGCTGAAGGTGCAGTGGAAACATTTCGAGCCTGAAGAGGCTACTTGGGAGAACGAGACTGAAATGAAAGAGGCCTACTCCTCCTTGTTTCATGGTCTCAGTTCAAGTCCATAACACCGGGATGGTGTTGTTCTAAGCCGGGAGGGATGTAACATCCCGAGAAAATACTATTTTTTTATTTTGAATATTATTTTATTTTACGCTGTAATAAATTCATGACACATGCATGAGCCAAGGGGGATCAAAAAAGAAATGCTAATAGTTGAGTAAGTGTTGAGCTAAGGAGCTCTGGAGCACTTCAACTCGAACTAAAAGACTGATGTTGAGCTAGGGGCTCTGGAGCATCAAGTGAACAAAGGATTATTTTTAAATAATGACTTATAGTTATTTTATTCTCTCAAACTGACTGAGGGCAACCATTCAAAGATAAGCTAAGCATACGAGGATCTAGATAGATCAGTAGTCCCCAAATTAAAATCGAAACTGTCCCATAGGAGAGTAAAAGTAAAATTTATTAAGTAAAGAGTTAAAATGAATTGTGAGGATTAAAATAAAGAAATATTAATTATTAATGACTAAAATCTGCTAGGTGTTAGTTAGAAAACTGAGTGCTGTCAAACCCAAAATATCTAGCGACCTTGCCCCAAAAAGTATTAATAGCAGAGAAGGTAACATTGCAAGGGCACGTTTTCCAAGTTGCACTGAAAAAGGGTCTAGTTGTGAGTCTAAGCGTTCAACACCAGAGTACAGAACCTGGTGTGTGCAATAAAAGGACTGTCCTGGGAGGACTACAGGATTATTTATTGCATGGAAAATGCTAGTTAGATGGACTCACACCTTATAGGATGATAAACGAACCTTGTGGACGCTCTGTTGTAGTAAAAGATATAGATAATTACCCTAGGTCCTTCTAGATACTCGCTATGCTCAGCTTGGCTCGGGGGTGACTGGTGGAACAGTCCAGGAACAGATTGCACTCTACGGTTGGGAGGACAGTGGAAGTTCCTCAGTCAGTCAGGCTGCGAATAAATTTCTGATAAGTATCTTATTAAGTTCTACTATGTTTTCTTTATTTTATGCATATTCCTTTTTCTTATATTACATTACAATTGTGAATCTTAAAATGTAGATCCATTGATTTGACAGGTGATCCAATACAATGTATTAGATCAGAGTCTATTAACCATTTATTTCATTAAATATAGGTAGATCTATCTTTGTTATCACATAGGTTAAGTTCTGGTTTTATAGATATTAACACTTTACAGTTGAATTTTAGAGGTTGCAAATCCGTGTCATTAAAATCTGATAAAGGTTAGATATGAGCTCATTATGCTGACCTGGAATAAAATAATGCAGGATTTCTTCTCCTTAAGATGTTGATAGTACTTAAACTGACAAAGCAGATCTGAATAGGGTTATTTCTTAGAATGAAAACTATTGCCCTACTAGTAAGATTCAAGACTGATAATGCAATATTTTTATTGATGAGTTAGATCTGGTTAAAGTTAGTTATTTAAATATATTTTTGTTATTATCTGTTTGAAGCACCTTTTTTTGTTTTGTAAATGTAAATAGAGAAAAATCTCCATAACCCTTATACAAGGAGAGTAATCTTTCGGATTCCCGAGCATTAAAACACTAAACCCTGCCTGGGATAAATAGGTGAAGAACACTTCATAGAATAATGATTATAATATTAAAATCCTACTTAGACATGGATGTATATCACGATTCGAGGGTTTCAACTTCAATTATGTTTTATACCAAATCTCTTCCAATACAAAACAATACCCAAACGATTGCAAAACAAGACTCTGTTCTTTTAAAATAAATACAGACTTCAGTACACATTTCTCAAGTGAATGGTCTCACAGGAAACCATGCATAAGGGCTGCGTTTCCTTAATTTAGGGCCATACTTCCTCTGTCTCTATACCCAGGTTTTTAAATCGACACTTATACTCAAACAAAGACTTCATCATTCGGATTTTTCAAGTAGAATTAACATACATTTTACTATAGAATTTAGCTACAGTATTCAAGCAAAATGACTACTCTTCACGACATGATGCTTTCTACTGTCACATAGATATTATTTAAACATTCTCATTTTCTTCACCTACATGAAACTATTCTACTTAACTACAAACAGTGGGAGCAAACTACCATTCATCTTCAACAAGCATTTTTTCCTCAATATCAATCAAACCTAATCTTTTTCTCTACAGTTAGATTTGGCAAGAGGGTTTTCCTTAAACCTTCGTAATTATAGAACCTTCATAAAAGACCAAACAGAGTACGAGTCTATTGCTTTCACAAGCTAGGGACACACCCAACTACATCATATTAGAAGAAATTACAAACAGTCCGGGCATCACAAATAAAAGTAGAAACGCAGGAATATTAGCATTTAACCAATGCAGGCAGTATCTATAAATATTTTCTTTCTTTCCCAATCCTTTAAATGTTTGACGAAACAGAAGGAGCCAGCAAAGATGACCCACAAATGGTCTCTAGCCACCAGTTAATGTTAGGATATTCCTATACTCCATCCTAGTCCCACCAGTATTTTGATCATTTACATCTTCATTCATGCATGCACCTTTAGGGTTTGCATGCATTCTAGGGTTTGCATGCATTTTGCATGCATCCCAGTCATCAGTCCAACACCTAGCCCTCAGTTAGCCAGCACCCAGGAGCTTCTCACTATTCAGTTTTATCCCTCCAGTTGCTTAATGCGCTCTTCTTCCTTGATTTTAGGGAGCAACTCGCCCTTCGTCACCTACTAGTCCAGTTGTCACTCAGTTACAGTCAGTTACAGTCAGTTATAGTCAGTTACAGTAATTTACACTTAGTTACATTGAGTTACACTCAGTTACACCTACCAGAGTTAGTTTGACTGATGGTTGACAGTTACTTGAGCATTGATGACTCCACTGATGATGATGAAGACTTCCAGTTGCGCTCCGATGATCATGAGGACACCTAGTTGTGCTCCGATGACACTCTATTGATCTTATGATCACTCTGAGAGGCTAATTCGAATTTCCACCTTAGGCATTTGAATCCTCTCTACCATTGTACTATTTATTTGTCCATACTGTGATTAATTAATTAGTGTGTGTGAAGTATTATTGCTTCTATCTGAGTTCTACTGTATTATTATTATGTTGCTCATTATACTGTATTGATCACTCTTCTTCTATTTTCTTGCTTAATCATAATTACTCTTGTGAGGTATACATCATCTCTTAGATCTGCTGTGAGGATTTTCACATGGTATCAGAGCATTTTGAGAGTATTGTTTATCTCCATTCTTGAGAGTTTTTTGCAGGTTATTACCAATATTTCGAGTGCAGCAGTTGCAACAGTTTCTGCATTTTTGCAGCAGTAGCAGTTGCAGTTATTCTATATTGTTTTTGCAGGTCCTCTACAGCTTCAATGTATTCATGAGGAATTACTCCTCTTGATCCACTCAACTACGATGAATGGAAACCAAGAATGATAGTATACTTAAAGATCCATGATATTTTTTATTGTTATTTTGAAAGAGAGTTCAAATCCCCTAAAGAGAAGATTGACTGGTTAAATAAAAGTGACATGCACTTTGCAGCAATAATGTTTTCTTTGTTTGCACGCCAGAGATTCCAATTCAAATACCGTAATGGTGTTGAAACTCCAAAGCAGTTATGGACTCCAAAAGAGATATGGGCTCACCTGGATGAAAAATTTTGCAAAAAGAATGAAGGACTTGGTCCTAACCCATTCGAAAGCAAGCAAAGTGATGCATTCGCTCCTCTTGATGGTCTCTCAGATCATGAACCAATATGATCTCATATTGAAATTGTTGACAAAGAACTTGCAGATTCTCCACTCATGCTCAAACTTTCTTCTCTTTATGTGCCAGCTCACACTCTAGATATTGCAGAAGGTCCTAAATCCTCTCTTGCACCAGAGTCTGTTGGTTTGCATCATGATCACATGATTATTTCAGAGGTCAAAACAACTTTTGAAGGTAATGCATTCGCTCCTCTCCAGCTAACTCCTCTTTTATACTACTATATGATCATAATTCCATGCTTTCAGAAAGTCATTGAAGAATATGGCCATTGCCATTCGCTTGGGATAATTTCTCATGCATCTACTGGTTTTGATCTCACCTCTCATGGTTCAAAGGAGATCTCAAGAAACCATGATTCAAGTCTTGGATCTAATTTGGATTCTAAGCAATTACTGCTTGGGATAATTTCTCATGAATATGATAGTTTTGATCTCACCCCTGCTGGTTCAAAGGAGATCTCAAGAAACTGTTTTTTAAGTCTTAAATCTGATTTTGATTTCAAGCAAACATGTAATAGTTATTTTTGGCATAATCTCACCCATGGTGGTTTGAAGGAGAAGACAAAAGACTATATTCACTTTCACAGATTTGATCCTACCTCAGCTGATTCAAATCACAGGTTCAAGGATCATTCTTATACTGTTGGATTTGTTCTCATCACATTCAATCTGAAGAGCAAGTACAAGCACATGCTTTTTGAGCATGATCCACTTCTTCCCAAGAAGAAGATACCTCTAGACATATGACCAAGCATCACACATGCTTGAGTTTGGAGAATTTATTTTTATGTGTGCCTTACGGTCTATTTTTTGAGGAGGGGGTATGTTTCCCATGAAATTTTCCCACTTCCTTGGTTTATTGATTGTTATTATTCATTGTATTGGGTGACCTTTGCTCTTAGTTACCAGGGCCCAGGATGGATTAAGGGGGGGTGTTAGGATATTCCTATACTCCATCCTAGTCCCACCAGTATTTTGATCATTTACATTTTCAGTCATGCATGCACCTTTAGGGTTTGCATGCATTCTAGGGTTTGCATGCATCCCAGTCATCAGTCTAGCACCTAGCCCTCAGTTAGACAGCCCCCAAGAGCTTCTCACTATTCAGTTTTAGCCCTCCAGTTGCTTAATGTGCCCTTCTTCCTTGATTTTAGGGAGCAACTCGCCCTTCTTCACCTACCAGTCTAGTTGTCACTCAGTTACAGTCAGTTACAGTCAGTTATAGTCAGTTACACTTAGTTACATTGAGTTACACTCACTTACACCTACCAGAGTTAGTTTGACTGATGGTTTCCAATTACTTGAGCATTGATGACTCCACTGATGATGATGAAGACTTCCAGTTGCACTCCGATGATCATGAGGACACCTAGTTGTGCTCCGATGACACTCTATTGATCTTATGATCACTCTGAGAGGCTAATTCGAATTGCCACCTTAGGCATTCGAATCCTCTCTACCATTGTACTATTTATTTGTCCATACTGTGATTAATTAATTAGTGTGTGTGAAGTATTATTGCTTCTATCTGAGTTCTACTGTATTATTATTTTGTTGCTCATTATACTGTATTGATCACTCTTCTTCTATTTTCCTGCTTAATCATAATTACTCTTGTGAGGTATACATCATCTCTTAGATCTGCTATGAGGATTTTCACAATTAGAAATTTCTTCTTAACGGCGACGAATGGGAAACACAACGCGGGCTTTTCTCTCCTTGTAACTCCCAAAGCCACATTCAAAATTGTAAATACACTCCCCATTCACGCGAACAAAACTCTTATTACAAACGAAGGTAAGCCTAGGGACCCAGGTCTTACCAGGTTTCAAAAAGAAGTTTGCTCCCGTAAGTCAAGCATCCCCTCTAGAAATGAATGCAGACTGCTTCAATGAGTGCTACCTGCCTCATAAACAAACAACGAAAACATAAGGGGGTTATTACTATCAGAATAAAAGAGCTAGAGGCGAAGGAACAATCAAAACAGTTCCTGTAAAATAATAAGAACAATGTAGTAGCAAATGATTATTTACCTTGGTTCAATAGTATTAGAGTAGCTTCTGGTGATGTAACCAGGATCGCGCCAAAGGTATGACCAGAGTTCCCTTCTCATCCTTGGAACCCCATATTGTTTCCCCAATAGCCACAAATCGAATAATGCAGAGCCAGAGACAGAGAGAGGGTTTGTAACCTTGATCCATTTCCCCATACGACGATGTGGACTCCACTCTCTGAAACTTCACATGGCAATATTGAATGTGCCACACACCGAGTCGCATCACCTTTATCAATGTTATGAAGCTTGGGTGTTTCCTTTTCAACGAAGGTTTAGGGTTTAGGAACCTTTTGTATGCCATTTTAAGACCAAGGAATCGAGGGGGTTTATTTTTCATACACGATAACTTCACCTCCCAAAGCATCAACTTGATCTTCATTACCTTAGTTTTCCTTGCTTTAGAATATTCGCATCTTAAGTGTGTACCTGCAATAAGAGTCATTTTTGCAAGGTGTTTTAGCTCTTGCGAGCTAAGTAAGACATGGGGGTCCAAGGGGACCTTCCTCAACCTGCCATGTGTTCACCTTCCATGGGTAGCATGTAAATCCTCTCCAACTTAAACAAAGCAAAAGAAAAGAAAAAAAGGGGATCCATTACACAAGCATGGAGGTAAAACTTTAATTGAGTAAATTCAAGATCATCATCATCACCATTAAGTGGTTTAAACTCTTACAGTCATAGTGGTAGTAAAGAACTCTGTATAGTCAGCCTAGATACTTGTTACAGTGGTTACACTTTTAGAAGTTACCTTTTTACATCTTAGGGTTTCGAGAGTATTAACTCCGTTGGAAAATTTTAAATTTTTTTGTATCTTTTGGGTTATTACAAGGAGTTGTTTTTTCACCTAGTTTTCAAATTCTCATGACATCGAGTATTCTATTGTTCATTTCCAAGGTGTATAGTCCTTGAGAAAAGAGTCTTCGAAGATTTAATACTATTGATGAAATGCTCTTGGAGTATTCTTCATATGTCACAGTTGCAACATCTGGGAATATTTCTTTCAGTTGTAGGCCACATATTGTGCATTCGATTATGCCATCCTCTGTGTCCAACTTCCATAGAAAATTGTGTTCATATATTGTTTTTTTTTCATGGTTGCAAAATGCACATGTGCAAGTATTTAGTATCATTGGCAATTTTCATTCACTACAAATGCATTGGAAAGGTGGTGCAAACACGTTTCTTACTTTCAACGTCCCATAGATCTGAGAGAATTGAGAAAGGATAAGCATATAAGAAGAAAAATATACGAAATAGAAATTTAATCTTCAAGTAGAAAATGAAATAGCATTGACAATGGTCAATGTCAATTCAAGGGGGAAACAAGCATTCTTGTTTTCTTTTTTCTTCCTATTATTTTTAATGTGTTGTGGGAAATTTTTTTGAGCAGAACAAGTTGGATATGTAACATTTCTCTTTGTTTCCCTATTCTTCTGTAAAAAATGTAACTATGTGCCAAGGTCCTACGAGTAAACTATGTGAGTGTTGTTATTTATTTCATAAGTTGTAATTGCTAAATTTTAGGCTTAGGAGACTGTGGGCACAACACAAATTAACGATGGCGTCATACGTTAGTCTTAAAGTCCGTCTTTGTAGGAATTACTATTCGCTGTAGGCATCTTAGTAAGGTCCGATGACCTATGTATTAGTGAACTATTATTTAAATAAGACTAATTATCTTACTTATTATTAGTTTCCTAAGCCCGTAAAGGGTGACGGATGATTATTACTAAGCTTCAAATACTGGAAGAAGAGGATTCTTCCCAATGAGAAATAATTATTCTGAATAAGTTTTATAATATAAACTATCATATATATATATATATATAATTTATAATCCATGTCCCTTGCCAAATCAAGGAATCTTATTTCCTTTTAGAATATGACTAATCAAAAGAGATAAACAAATATTATAAGACAATCGTATTTATATACACCGGGTTGCAGCAAATAGGGGGAAATAACCCACGGGGGAGTTGGTGCTTTGCTTGACTAGTTAGAAAACGACCTCTGCAACAAATGTGATGGGAATACGAACTCGATGATAAGGGTTGGTAAGTAATCTATGCTTGAACTATGCATTATATGTCTGACTGAGTTATTTTGGAATGGCGATCCTTGCATACCAGGATTTGATAGATTTAACATCTTATATATATATCGATCTCTGCCTCCTTACTAAATTTTGAAGCGATCCCATTACTCCCTTATTTTCATCTCTATGATGGTAAGCGAGTTCTGTTTTTCCTATTTGATGAAGCATTCTCTACACTAGAGGTTTGATAAACTTTTATAGATAGTCCTACATCAAAAGCGAGCTATGCTTAGATTGTTCAACTTTGACTTATGATGTTTAAGTTCCGCATAAATACGAGCTAGGCTTAGCAACAAATTTTGTGTTGATAGCCTTTTTTCATAAAAAGAAACCTCCCTGTAATTATTTAGAGTTATATCTCTGCATAAATACGAGTTATGCTTCCCTTATGAACAGAGTTAGGGTTGATAACCTACACGAAAAGCAACCTCCATGTATATATATATAGCTTGGTAGGTTAGTTTAACTAGTTGAGAGTTGTGAGTTGTAAGGAGAAGGTCTCAGGGTCAAATCCCTGGGTCTATGCATAGATATTTAAGGGCCTATTCTTGATGTCCCCACTGGGTTAGGTCCCGTAATCAAATCGTTTACCTTGGGTACCATCCTCAAAATGAGGGGAAATACCTCAGTATTTTCCCATGATATGTTCCAAGGAAAATAAAATAAAATATATCTATATATATATCATTGTATAGTATAATCTATGCTTCCTGTGAACAAATTTTGAGATGATAGCATTGGAGGGCATCTTAGTTTCTCGGATCGTTCTCAAATGGTGGTATTTTTTCTTTTATCTCTTTATTTGAACCGAAGTGCATGTTTAGGTATCGGGTTCACCTCTGTTATTTTAATGCATATTACATTCTTTAGAATAGAAAAGGGTAATTTCCCTATTCCCCATGTATATATGTAATATTTGTGGTAAGTTTTTAAGGCCGGAAACGCTCTTTTTATAATTTTTCGCTAAGAGGAATTTATAAAAAGCATAATTATTCACCACAATTATTCGTTGCATGTCTTGTTCATATTTGAAAATAGTGTAAATCCTATGTGTGATATATTTCCTTTGACGCATATATATAAGATCTATTTTAGGCTGAAGAAATGACCTATTTAAAAGGGTTAAACTCTCAGTGGGAGCCAACACTATTCTTTATTTGTGCCTAAAATGGATGTTTTTCCGATGGTTGGATTCTCTATAGAAAGCAGTGAGGGATGCATCCCTGTCATACCTTTGGATGGAATTTTATATTATGAAGGTTAACTAGATGTTGATGAACGTAGCCTCCTTGATCTACTCTTACAAGTAATTTTCTTTATCTTTCATGGAGTGATAAATAGAGAGGGCATGATGTAATACCCCAATTTTGACCTTTATGAAATATTGGCTTTTAATGTAAATATTGTATACATGTGATGTATGTTTCCCTAGCGTGGAGCTCTAGGCCAACGCCCTATTAGTGTATCTTCGGATTTTATTTAAAATGGACAAGCATTTGATATTTTGTTACCCATGTGCTATTAAGCCATGGAATATTGTAATTTGATGTAAATATTAATATTTCAATAAAATACCAAAACTGGCTATGGAAGCAACGAATGAGAAGGGGCCATGTGTATTCCACTAGGGAGTGATGAGGGGGTTGTGGGGATGAACTATATGCTTCCAAATGTCATTGTGAGAACCCATTTGACTTTCCTTGTTGACATTTAATTATGTTGTAAGGAAGTTGTTGAAGAATTCAGTCCATGGCTTCAATGGAGCATGGGCAGCCCAGAAATTCGTATGGCAGGTATTGGATCTGTTTTTCTTGTACCACAAATCACTCTACCTCATGGGAATAGGTTCTTCCTCATTTCCATTCCATTGTTTAACATCCCAGCATCAGTTCTCATCCATTATGAATGCCCAACAGTGAGAAAAACTAGAAATTGAAACTTTGCAAGAACCCGTTTTGAAGTGCCATAAACGCCCAGAATTGAGTATTGACAGTGAAATCCAATGGGGGATCCATAGATATGAACCTTGGGGTGAAATTGAGAGTATTAGATACCTCGAAATCCATTGGAAAACCCAGTTTTTACAGCCCAAAAATCAAGTGTCAAGATTGAGTTATTGGATGACAGAATTGTGAGAAATCCAAGTGTGAATGATTGAATAGAGGTTGGGTTTGCTTGATAAACCCAGTGAAGGCTAGAATCTCAGGGAATTAGAAACTAGACCTTTCTATTCCCACCCTGAATATCACTAGAGGGAAGGGATGCCTGAGGGACTGTGCAACAGAGAAGGGGACCTTCCTTGTGTTGGGTGAGGTAGGTATTGTGGGTGTCATGACTATGGAGTTCATTTGAGATGCCTGTAGCTCTGTGGTTGAGCTCACTGGCTTAGCATCCTCCTCCTCTATCTTTTTTATTCGTAATAAACCCAACTGTGTGTTGGCTTAGCATAGCTGTTGAGTGAAACCATGGTTGTGAGTGAGCCCATCTGGTTCCACCTTAGTGGATACACGACCCAGCTTGGGGGTGATTCCTCAGCTGAAAGAATATAGGTTGGATAGAGATCGATGGTTGGGTGGATCATTTCTCTCACATAGCCAGTTGTTTGGACAACTTCATCTTCAAGATATGTGTTCTATGTAGTTTAAATTATATGCATTCTGTGTTCTGCAATGTGTTAATTCTGAATGATAATTATTCATGTTAATGGAATTGATATGAAGTCTGTGCATAGCATGAGAAGGGGATTGATTCTCTGCATATTGAATCATCATCTACTTGTGATAGATATGTTGATGCATTGCAATTGTGTGTGTGCAAATATGATTTAATTCCACTGTGTTTATATTGAGTATGAATTTGCACACATAAGTTTTTATTTATTATGAATTTTTTAGTAATGTATGGGGATGAGTTTACCAAATAAGCTTTGGAATATCAGTCATGTTTCCTCTGTGGATTGGAATGATGGGAGGGGAGGTGACACGTGACCTTAAGTTGAAAGTAGTAAGGTATGGATTGTCGTGTGAAGACATCTTCCTTGTCTTAATTATGACTTCCCTTCTCTTAATTACATTGCTAGCCTTAATGGAAAAATAGAGTGTGGATCTATTAGTGTGCTTACATTCTTCCTAAGAACAAAGTGTGCTTCTAATATGCATGAAAGTAAATAATTATATTTATGCTAAAGAAAATGCAAGGATGCATCCCTTGGCTTAGCTTAAACCCTTGGTTGAATTATATCTTTCCTTGTAATATTTAAGTGAACTAATCCAGCTAGGGCACATCCCTAGGATTGACTTGAATCCTTGTTTAAATTTATTGTGTTGATAAGTCTATAATGGAATGTCCCTTGACTTGTTTTCCTCATTTGAAAAATTTAGTCTAGAGATTCACTTTAAGTGTAGGCTTGGTGGTATAAAAGAATAGCTCTAATATTACTGTGTAAATTCATACTAAACAAAAAAAGAAATAGCTATCTCAGATAGAGTATGCTTAAGAATTGGATTGAGATTTAATCTTGGTCTCTGGTGATATAGGAGAGTGGGATGAGTCTCGGTAAAATATTCCTCCATCCTAGTGGATTCATTTCCTAGCTCGGGGGTGGTCTCTCGATGGAATAACACACGTGGGACAGAGAATCTATGGTTGGGTGGAAAGCTATAGTTAAGCCTTCAGTCGCTTGATTCTAATCGAACCATTAGTGATTCCTTTGTTGTGTTGTATTTGTTTTTATTGAAGATGACAAGTTATAAGCATATGATTTGAGATGTTACCTTGATCGTCAAATTTCTGTTATGTTGTGCTGATTTGCTGTAAATACATAAATGGCTTTAGCATTTTTCATATTCATGGGTATTAAATAGGAGTTTTGCATCCTTATACATGTTGCGTATTTTAATCAATTGGTTATCCTAGAATAAAAGACCATGGATCATAGATAAGCAATTATAAACTATCACAAATGGTTGTGTTTATGTAATGATTCATTTATAACACACGTCAATGCTTCTTATTTATAAGTGATGTTAATATTCAATCAAATGGTATTAAGATAAAACTAAGTCAATGTCAATGGTATTGTGATCACCATATGTAGAAGTGGATGTCCTAGGGAATTTGAATAGGATATGTCGAATTGTAGGATCTCTAAATCACATTCAAAATTCATTGACTTGATGTAATGGTTATATGTAGAAGGATTGTACAATTGGTTATGAGTTAAATGATTTTGAATGTGTTTTTATGCATACAATTTTGAGTAGGTATTAAGCTCTACATATAAAAGGTAGACCTTATGGATGTAATTGATATATTCATGTGTATCAATGTCATAAAGAGCTATTGGTAATAGGTAATGTATGCTTAAAGATGCTATCATTATGTCCTAGTGACTTGAGTTTATGTATTAGTAATAAAGGTTACCACTACCGATGTAATTAGCTAGGAGCAATGTGTCATATGGATATTAAAGGAGGTTAGTACCGTGAGAGTTTCAATAAGTTATTAAGAAATCCCTAATAGTTCCTTATGAGAACAATGCTGCTATGTAGATGTTGTTATAAGCTTCCCTAGAGATAAATGTGTAAAGTAATTATCCTTTGTCTCTTTTCAATGATAAGATTTAATTGACAAAAGAGAAGTTTTCATTCTGGCATCGAGTATGCTTAATTAGGGTAAGACTAAAGTTTTGTTTGGGAAGATACGAATATTTATTTGTGATGTTTAGTATTATAAGACTAGAACACATTCCTTGTGTGGAAGTAAAGGAAAAAATTTACACTCCATTTCCTCCAAATACCAACAAGCATATTGGGTGTGTTACAAAGTGGTATCAGAGCGAGATTCCAGCATTGTGGCCTAATTGGACTCACATAGGTACAGGTAAGTTGCGTACTCTATGAACTGTCGTTTATTTTGCAAAGTTGTTTTCAATTTTTTTTTTTTATCTTAGTCATGTAAATGCTAAGACATGATAGTTATGTTTGTTTACTAGCATATTTTCTAGACTATAAGGGATATAGTTTAAGGATTATGAGTAGTAGATGAATGACATAAAGTATTTAATTAAACTCAACAAGATTTATTAAATGCATAGCACTGTGAATATGTATGATTATCCAACACCATGCATGGGAAAATAAATACAGTAATGGATAAAGAAATCATGTGCTTTGCAACTTGGGTTGGTTATGAATAGATATTATGGTGATGATAAATTAAAGATATGACTATTGCTTTTAAAAAGGAAGAAGTAAAGATAGTGTTCCCATAAATAATTGTAGACAAAAGCGTTTAGTCGATAAGACCCTAGTTTCACGATATATATATATATATTTTTTAAACCCTAAATTGGCATGAAGGAAAGGATTGTAAACTTATCAGGTGGATAAGTTACTATATTCCATGAGAAAACAAATTTTATGAAAGGGAACAATAATTGTTTATCTAATAACATTGAAGGATTATGTCCAGGATGTATGACTGATGGAAATGATAATTAAAATGTAATGTTGACTATAATCCATATTGTATGGATATTAGAGTTAATCCACTCCAGAGTGAGTGATGAGATTTAACGTCTTATTATATTTGTTTGATTATAGGATTACATATAGAAACTAAAACCAATGTTTTGAAAAAGACTGAAAATTTTGACTGTGAAAAGTTGCTTTTGATAGATCGACAGTATCTACATGACTCATTGAAAAACAAGAGTATTATACATATTGTGCATAAATATGGGGATTTTATAGCAATGGTTTAAATAAAGACCAAAATTAAAGACTAATATAAAGTGATAGTTAAATCACTAAAGCATATGAAATGTTTATGAGAAATAGTTGTTCGATAAATAGGTAAACCTATTATTGATGAATGAATGATGTAATGTTGCGACTAACTACTTTATATGTAAAGTTGTAACAGATTCATAGGACTTGGTGATGGCAATGAAGCCACGAGAAGAACCAAGTTTATGTGTCGCAAGTGGTCAAATATTGTGAATGACAGAAAATGAAGACCAATATATATATATGAGTCATAGAATGGGGAAAGACAATATCGAAACAAAAAAGCACCAAGTGGCAAAATTGATGATCCTACTCTACTATGCTAAAATAATTTCCTAGACTCAATCAAGAGAGCTTGAGTGAAAAATTCCTAGACTTAAGCAAGAGAGTTTGAGTGGAAAATTCCTGGACTCAAGCAAGGGAGCTTGAGTGGAAGAGAGAAAGAGCCGGTGATCATCAATGGCAAGACCTAGGAGTACAAAATGAATATAACAACTAGAAGACAAGACATTGTTTGATGTTTTTTTTAAGAAGGAAACTTTTTGACTCACAATCAAAACAGGGGTAATCTCAAGATCTTAAAGCCCGTAATACCACACATAAATTGTTGTCAAATCTCAAAGGAGAGTTCTATGATTAGCAAAGTGTTACTGAAGTCCAAAAACTCAAGGGAGAGTTTTTTTGTTCAACAAAGTATTTTTGAAGTCTTTCGTGTCCATGATATAACAATGGAACATAGAGTAAGAGATGCCAAGTAAAATGGGATATTAGCTTCCCTAATGTGTAAGTATTATATCCAATTAATATTACAGATAATGCAAAATTCATCTAAGACAAGAATGAATGTCGAAATTGGAGATTAGTTGCTTGAAAATATATGATATAATGTTACTAACTTGTGAATGAGAGGAATGTCTATTGCAAGTTAAAGACTAGCTAAGCATCCGAGTATTGGAAGTAAAGGACGTCCTCCAAAAGACAAGTAAAATATTGCTTTATCTATGCATTCTTTTTTGTTTATATTAAGAAATAATCATGTGTCATGTTGTCTTATGGTGATAAGAACATAAATTTCAATGAAAGAAACTAGGATATTTCCATGCATGACAACAACAATATGATGCAAAAGAACTTATTACTTACGTACTGATTAAAAATCGAATTTTTTTTGGTATATTTATATTATGCTGAAGAATTTTGGAAAGCTTTGTATGGTTGTGTAAAGTGCAGGATAAGAAAGAAAGATGAACACATAGGATGTGTAGAAGATCGAAGATGATTAAAAGACAAGGATAAAGGAATGGAAGATTATGAACACCGATGATGGTGTTATTCTCAAGGGGGGGAGGATGTAAAATCACTCTTTTATTCCCTATTCTTTTGTAAAAAAATTGTAACTATGTACTTCTTTCTGGTGAGGAACTCAAGCCCAAGGCCGCACCAGTAAACTATATGAGTTTTGTTATTTATTTCCTAAGTTGTAGTTCCTAAATTTTAGACTTAGGAGACTGCGAGAACAACACAACTTAACGATGAGGGAAAGAATCCACTATGGGGAGAGGTGAAATGGCTAGGAAGCCATGCATTTGATGAACTTATTCTTAAGTGTCATCTTAAATTTATGTTAGTCTTAAAGTCCTTCTTTGTAGGAATTACTATTTGTTGTAGGCATCTAAGTAAGATCCTATGACCTATGTATTAGTGAACTATTATTTAAATAAGACTAAGTATCTTACTTATTATTAGTTTCCTAAGTTCGAAAGGGTGCCGGATGATTATTACTAAGCTTCAAATACTAGAAGAAGAGAATTCTTCCCAATGAAGAATAATTATTCTAAGTAATTTTTATAATATAACTATAATATATATATATATATAATCCCTATCCCTTTCCAAATCAAGGAAGCTTATTTCCTTGTAGAATAAGGCTAATCAAAAGACATAAACAAATATTATAAAACAATCATGTCAATAGAATATAAATATATATTAGTTAAAGCTTGGGGAAAATCTCTTAGAGAGATCGAAGGGATTTTTGTCTCCATATTGGAGCACCCTAATCTTCTAACTGCCACTTGGAAGTTCTTTCTTTGTGATTGTTGAGTTCAATCTCCACTTGGTAGAGGGATCACTAATCAAATTTGAAGGGTTGGTTTTAATTTCATATAAAAGGATATATATTTATTAAACCCTTCAATGTTGAAACACTAAAAAAAAATTGTACTTTAATTGAAAAGAAAAAGTTAGTTACACATTTCATAAAAAAAGGGTTAATAAAATAAATTATACTTCCAAATTTTAACAAAAATGAGTAAATTATAAAATTTTTACAATACCCTACAGTAATTTCAAAACACAATCGGTAAGCTTTTAAAACACAGGACTTACTTCTGTAAGGGATCCAAAATATTGGAAGTGTGGACACAATGTTCAGCTTTGCATAGTGGTTTTTTTATTCGCTACCGAAATCCATTCCTGCATATGAATGAACAATACCAAATCTTTGAGAAAAATATATGGCCAAACATAATTACAGAGATCAAGATGCAACTTGTTGTGTAATCCAAACAGAAATACACAGTAAGCAAGCAAATAATTTTAAATGATTTATGATTACTCAACACACGTTTTCAATGCCATTGGACTTCGATGATGGAGACTAGAGTGGAGGCCCTCTTCTTCAAAAGCATCTTAGACTCAAATTCACCAGATCTTTCACCACAAAAACTTCACCACGGGAAATGATGGTTCCAAAATCCCATCTCTTCAAATAACAGTTGAACTCCATGAAATTTAAGAAAAAAAAATATTTCCAAGAATCAAATATGAAAACCTTCCTCAAACACAAAAATCAAAATCGGAGTTTGAGCTGGAAAAAACTTCTTTCCAAATTCCAAGATTCAAAATATCGAAATTTTCCCATCACAAAAATCAAAGCTTGATTTGAGCAACCAAAGACTTGGAAAAACTCCTCCTAAAAGGCCATAATTTTAGGAAGATGTTTGAGTTAATTAATTAAATAATATCTGCCTCCTTACTGAATTGTGAAGCGATCCCATTACTCCCGTATTTTCATCTCTATGATGGTAAGCGAGTTCTGTTTTTCCTATTTGATGAAGCAATCTCTATACAGGATGTTTGATAAATTTTTATTAGACAATCCTACATCAAAAGCGATCTCTTCTTAGATTGTTCAGCTTCGACTTGTTTAAGTTCTGCATAAATACAACCTATGCTTATGAATGGAATTTGCGTTCATAGCCTCTCTTCATAAAAGTGACCTCCCTGTAATTATTTATAGTTATATCTCTGCATAAATACGAGTTATGCTTCCCTTATGAACAAAGTTAGGTTTGATAACATCCAAAAAAGAAACCTCCCTATAAATATAAATATATATATATATATATATATATATATATAAAATGTTGCATAGCATGAGCTATGCTTCCTTGTGAACAGACTTTGAGATGATAGCGTTGGAGGGCATCTTGGTTTCTCAGATCGTTCTCAAATGGTGGTATTTTTTCTTTTATCTTTTTATTTGAACCAAAGTGCAGGTTTAGGTATGGGGTTCACCTCTGTTATTTTAATTCATATTACATTCTGTAGAATAGAAAAGGGTAATTTCCCTATTGCCCATATATATATATGTAATCTCTATGCCAATTTTTTAAGGTCGAAAATGCTCTTTTTATAATTGTTCGCTAAGAAGAGTTTACAAGGAGCATAATTAGTCATCACGGTTATTCCTTGCATGTCTTGTTGATCTTTGAAAAGAGTGTAAATCCTTTCTGTGATATCTTGCCTTTGACGCATATATAAAATATATCTTTTAGGGGGAAGAGATGACCTGTGTAAAAGGGTTAAACTCTCAGTGGGATCCAACACTATTCTTTATTTGTTCCTAAACTGGATGTTTATCTGAGGGTTGGATTCTCTATAGAAAGAAGTGAGGGACGCATCCCCGTCATACCTTTGGATGGCATTTTATATTATGTAGGTTAACTAGATGTTGAGGAACGTAGCCTCCTTGATCTACTCTTAAAAGTAATTTTATTTATCTTTCATGGGGTGATAAATAGAGAGGGCGTGACCTTAAGTTGAAGGTAGTAAGGTATGGATTGGCATGTGAAGCCATATTCCTTGTTTTTAATTATGATTTTCTTTCTCTTAATTACATTGTTGGCCTTCATGGAAAAATAGGAGCGTGGCTCTATTAGTGTGCTTACATTCTTCCTAAGAACAGAGTGTGCTTCTAATATGTGTGAATGTAAATAATTATATTTATGCTAATGAAAATACAAGGATGTAGCCCTTGGATTAGCTTAAACCCTTGGTTGAATTATATCTTTCCTTGTAATATTTAAGTGAACTAAGCGATCTAGCGCGCATCCATAGGCTTGACTTGAATCCTTGTTTAAATTGATTGTGTTGATAAGTTTGTAATGGAGCGGCCCTTGACTTGTTTTCCTCATTTGAAAAATTTAGTCTATAGATGCACTTTAAGTGTAGGCTCGGTGGTAAAAGGGAATAGCTCTAGAATATTATTGTGTAAATTCATACTAAAAAAAAAAAGAAATAGCTATCTAAGGTAGAGTATGCTTAATAATTGGACCAAGATTTAATCTTGGTCTCTTGTGATATAAGAGCATAGATGATTTTAGGGGCGAATTATAGCCCATGGGCAAATTTTAAGGGGGTTTTAAAATATATTGGGCAAATTTTTTATATTAAACTCTTTTTTTTCTTTGTTAAAATATAGCCCACAATTTATTTACCAAAAAAATGTTCAATATACATTAGCCAATTCATATTTACTAAGCAAAATGAAGAAAACTGGGTTTCGCCCGCTCAAAAATCAAATTTCAGTACACCAAAATGGCATTCGCCCCCCGATTTCCAGGAATGGTGGTTGCTGGGACAATTTCGCCCATGTTGGAGTTGAATTCGTGGTTTGAGTGGGTTTTATAGTTACCTTCGCCTCCAAAAATTCATTTGAAGCTGGTTCTAACCCTATAAATATGCTTATGCTTGGTCTAGAGTTGCACACATTACTCACAATCTCACAATTCGTGTTGTTCATCTTATTATACATTTTTTTCTAGGATTTTATAAACATTTGAGGGAACGAGATTCCAGTGCACACCATAGCTAAGAGGACGGGTCACGGCAGTCACGAGAGGATGGGGGATAGTTCATTGGTTGTGGACGGGTCACGACAATCACCATAGGATGGGTCACGGCCCACGACCTGGAGGTTAGTGTTCCTTAGCGTTCACATTTTATGCTATTGTAGTTTGGTGGTCAACTTTGTGATAAACTTGTGAAGTTCTTTCACAACTAGATGAAGAAGTTGCAATATATTCAGATTTTGCTTTTGTTGAATTGAGGAGAATTTCCCCTTTCTTATTTTAGACCAAAAATTCATATGCTACCCAAGCAAAAATAGTATGATGAGTATGATGAGGGAAAATATTTGGCTAAAATGATTATACACTAAAAAGTCATACATTACCCCAACACTACCCAAACACCATAAATGATGATAAGATTACGATGAGGGAAAATATTTGGCTAAGATGATTAGCTAAGGAAGTCTTCCAATTCCCTTCTTCTCTAAGGAGGTATTCATAACACCAAGGAGTTGTATTTCCTGAAAGTTATGTCATCATTGGCTAACCAATATTCCAACGTGTAGGCAGTTCTTCAAACATGTTTAAAATGATTTTTGGATCCACTCAGCCTTGCTGGCCATCTCCCATTAAGGTTGTTGAGTATGACCATTGAGAAGGTTTAAACTATTTTTGGAATCTCCTTCAAATATCGTTTTTTTAAGCAATGTCACAGGTACAATTTCTCCTCAACCTCCCAATCTTAACTCAATTAGCAGGATCTTAATGCTGCTTATTCCTCTTTTGCTTCTATTTTTGTGGATTAGGCCACTTTTACATTGTATTGATGAATATAATCATTTAGTTTTTCCCTTAATGTCGCTATTAGGTAGCATCTTTCCTTATTCTTTTATCTCTTAATTTCAGGATTTTGGAGTGACAATTGCACTTCCATTGTTGATCACCATTAATGTACTTTGGAATTACATTAGCCTACTCTTTTGGTCATTTGTGAAGAATTATAAAATTATCTTCTCTTCTTTTCTACTATTTCTATGATATTCCTTAAATAAATTATGTATCAAGTGGTTGTAATTCTGGCCTCCCCTAAAAACTCTAAAGCATTGAATGTTCCACAGCAAGTAGCCAACACTAAGTTAAACTTGTTAAAATCACTTTCATAGGGCTTTGTGAGACATTCTAGCTGACATTTGGTATGTGAATATAAGAGGGTTATCTTTTTTCCTTGGTGTGGATCTTGGCTTTGACATAGCAATCTACACAAATAAAATTACCCATTTAGATCAGTATGAGATATCACATCTCCTATTATCCAAGTTCTTGCACTCCATATTCTCAATAATTATCCATTAATATACATAGAAGCAGGAAATTGCACTTCTTCATGAGCAGGAAAATTGATTCCATTTACCTGAGGAACAGGGACTTTTCAAAGTAGATGAAGAAGAGCAAAGGAATTTGAAAATCAATCTCTAATCTAAGAGTAGTGTCTGGAATTTAGTGAAAAACGTAGCTTGAGCAGGAGCTTCTTGCATAGGTTAGGTGTGAACGTATGAGAAGAGGGTCAAGACAGTGAAAGTCTAAATTCCTTTGATCTCTTAGTCTTAGAAATCTAAATGAAACGTTCTGGATACACCTCATTGTTGAGGTGGTTGTTAGGGTTAATAAATTAGTTGAGATTGGTTGCTAGAATCAAGGAGTTGGTTGCTTGAATCAATGAAGTTAGTTGCTAGAATTGAAGAGAATAGTTATCTCTCTCAAAGCATAAATAGGACAAGACTGGAGGAGAAGTTGTAGAACACACCAAGGAATTTGTGTGAGGCACACACAAGTGAAGCCAACGAGGAGAGAATGCAAATAGTAGGAAGAAGATTGACCAACAAGATGGAAGACTGCTTGGACAATACTGTACATGGTGCAACAATTCCTCATACTTTTGTATCGGCATACACTACCCAAACACCATAAATGATGATAAGATTATGATGAGGAAAAATCTTTGGCAAAAATTATTATCTAAGGAAGTCTTCCAATTCCCTTCTTCTCTAAGGAGGTATCCATAACACAAAGGAGTTGTATTTCCTGGAAGCTATGTCATCATTGGCTAACCAATATTCCAACTTGTAGGAATTTATTCAAACATGTTTAAAATGATTGTCGGATCCACTCAGCCTTGATGGCCATCTCCCATTAAGGTTGTTGAGTATGCCCATTGAGAAGGTTTAAACTATTTTTGGAATCTCCTTCAAATATCATCTATTTAAGCAATGTCACAGGTACAATTTCTCCTCAACCTCCCAAGCTAAACTCAATTAGCAGGATCTTAATGCTATGTATTCCTCTTCTGCTTCTATTTTTGTGGATTAGGCCACTTTTACATTGCATTGATGAATATAGTCATTTAGTTTTGCTCTTAATGTCGCTATTAGGTAGCATCTTTCCTTATTCTTTTGTCTTTCAATTTCAGGATTTTAGAGTGACAATTGCACTTCCATTGCTGATCACCACTAATGTACTTTTGAATTACATTAGCCTACTTTTTCCGGTCATTTGTGGAGAATTATAAAATTATCTTCTCTTATTTTCTACTATTTCTATGCTATTCCTTAAATAAATTTTGTATCAAGTGGTTGTAATTCTGGCCTCCCCTAAAAAATCTAAAGCATTGAATGTTCCAAAGCAAGTAGCCAACACTAAGTTGAACCTATTAAAAGCACTTTCATAAGGCTTTGTGAGACATTCGAGCTGACTTTTGGTATGTGAACATAAGAGGGTTACCTTTTTTCCTTGGTGTGGATATTGGATTTGACATAACAATCTACATAAATAAAATTACCCATTTAGATCAGTATGAGATAGCACATCTCCTATTATCCAAGTTCTTGCACTCCATATTCTCAATAATTATCCATTAATATACATAGAATCAGGAAATTGCACATCTTCATGAGCAGGAAAGTTGATTCCATTTACTTGAGGAACAAGGACTTTTCAAAGTAGATGAAGAAGTGCAAAGGAATTTGAAAAGTAATCTCTAATCTAAGAGTAGTGTATGCAATTTAATGAAAAATGTAGCTTGAGCAGGAGATTCTTGCATAGGTTAGGTGTGAACGTATGAGAAGAGGGTCAATACAGTGAAAGTCTAAATTCCTTTGATCTCTTAGTCTTAGAAATCCAAATGAAATGTTCTGGATACACCTCATTGTTGAGGTGGTTGTTAGGGTTAATAAATTAGTTGAGATTGGTTGCTAGAATCAAGGAGTTTGTTGCTCGAATCAAGGAAGTTAGTTGTTAGAATTGAAGACATTAGTTATCTCTCTCAAAGCATAAATAGGACAAGATTGGAGGAGAAGTTGTAGAACACACCAAGGAATTTGTGTGGGGAACACACACAATTGAAGGAATATGTTACCCTTGATTTGATTAGATGAATCACTGAAGCGCTTCTGCTGTGATTATACAGTAGATATTGTTTTATTTTTTCAGAAACAGGATATTTCGAAGATGTGTCTCCACTTTGTATTTCACTAAGAAGCATTCTTTTGCATGATACATAGGGGCATTGTTGACATATTTGTTTCCTTTTTATTGTATTTATTACATTATTTTGATTTCCTTTTTGTTCTCTTTTCTAAATTTGGCAAGGTTCACTTTTGAAAGTTCTGAGAATGGTACTAGATTCTTCACCACCATCAGTAGCAGCCATGTCAGAAGTGCAAACAGTTGAATTAGATGAAGTGTGCTATGGGACTGCTATGGTAAGACAATTTGTGGAAATAGGTTCCTTATTTAGGCTTTCTTTGTTGTGTTTTTTTTCTCATAAAATTTATTGTATGATTGTAACAAAATATTTATCCAAGCAATATCTAAAAATCAACATTTACAGTTGAACAAAGTTGGGGGATCCCTGTTGGTGTATTTGTAACTTCGGAAGATATTCACTTGTATATTGTATTTGTACTTTATTGTATCCCCTACGAAGATGTATTATTCCTCCGACTGGAAGTGTCGTCAGTTGTACTTGCATGTGTCGCAAGTTATATTGTAAGTGTCGTAACTTATACTTGATGGGTTATTAGACCACCTTGATGGGGTAGTCCCTGTATGAGTCATGTGGGTTAAAGAGTTATTAGACCACCCTAGTGGGGGTCGACCTAGTCAACATTATGTTAAGTGTTTAAGTTGGGACCGACCTAGCTAAAGTTAAAAGACAAGTGAATTAGTGTATAAATAGAGAGTGTGTCTCTCTCATTTTACACATTCTATTATTCACTCACTTCGCATTAGTGAGAGAAGAGGAGGGTGAACACAAGTGGAGGAGGAGCATGCTGCTGAATATATCTATCTCTTGGGTTTGATCATGGTGATCCTTGTATTGATGCTTATTTTATATCCGAGGAAGTTGCGGGGTTTTTCACCTTCCTGGTTTTCCCCGGTGAAATGTTTTGTATCTCTTGTCTCTTATGCTTGATATGTTGTACATGTTATTCTTTCAGTTAAGATCCTCGATATATTGAATTAAATGATGAAAAATATAACATGGTATTAGAGATAGCCTGAAGGAAGGCATGGTATGGCATTTATGAGACTTGTTGCACTTGCGACAAATTGGAAGCTAGGGCTTGATATAGCAAAAACCAGTCATTGTGGCACTTTCTCTATAAATCCATTTTGGGGAAGGTTCAAGTTCTGAAACTTTTACAGGTCGAAGGTAACATCCCCATGTACCTTCTGTCTGAAGCAAAACATCGGATTCGTTGTACTTTGTGATTTATGATCTGTACAATTTAGGGTTTCTGCCTCTTCCAGATCTCAGTCATAAACAGGTGACCTAGGAAAAAAGTTCACAACTTGGGATAGGAAGCTGATCCACATGAAATTTTGTAAAAAGTGACAGGTAGGGCATAGACTGTACTTTCACAGATCCACTTTTCATAGGCCGAAATTGAACCAGTGACACATGGTATGCCGTACAAGTTCTCTCTCTTGTTTTATCCCATAAATAGGTCACGTTGTGACACTTGGCATAACTCTCTCTCTCAGCGAATCCAATTGAGGTCAGACCTATGCGGTTGGAAAGATGATAGGTCAGACTACCACAAGCCGAAGTTTCAGACCCTATGGATTTGTAATTTCAGAGATGCACTAGAAACAAACAGGTGCATATTTATGTCAAAATGGATTCTGAGCACCTTCATTCTTGGCTTGTCACTGCTACGGGAATTTAGGGCTTCAGGGAAAGTTTCAATTTTTGGAATGGGAGTCCATGGCTGAGTGCTCCTCATAAAAATTGAAATTTAGAGACCAAGATCGAATTTTTTTGTTGGGCAGAAGGTCGGGCTTGATCAAACCCTAGTTCGGGATTTTGATCGGAAAGGTGGAAAATTAGGGCTTCTGCAAAAGTTGGAATTTTTGAAATCTGTGACCAAGGCTGGAAGCTCCTTAGAAAAATCAAAGTTTAGAACACAAGATCGAAACTTTTGGATGGGCAGAAGACCGAGCTTTATCAAACCCTAGTTCGGGATCTTGTCTAGAAGATCCGGAAGCTTCAAAGGCAATTTTGAGGGGTCAAATTTTGTAGTTTTCAAAATTGAAGTATACCAGCCTGATCAACTCAGCAAGGCACATCTTTTCATCCAATCAGAAGTTTGAAATTCAAAGTTTGAATTTTTAGGGTTTCTCTGACAAACTCTAATCCAGATCCAGTTTCAGCAAATCAAAGTGGATTGGGTTAACCCTAGAAGAGAATGAATTGGACACCTGCATAAGTGAAGAAGTTCCAGTTCCAGAGGGAGATGAGGCGAATGCCTTACATAAGAATGATACAAGCAATCTCGACAGGTATGACTTGAGGAGATACGGGTATGTTTCAAAATCTATTCATGATTAAGGTTATAATATGTTTGTCTTCATATTATTGAGGTTAGTACAATATTGATTAATTTTAGACTTGTCTTATCATCCTAGTAAAAGTATGAATGCATGTGAATGATAGAAGACATTCATTGATTAGGGGTATGACACTTATGATTGTACTAATACACTGTGGTGTTTTATGAGGATTATGTTGTCCGCTAACATAAAAGGAACATCAAGAAAGTTCTAGATCAAGAACATATGACCATGGTTACATGAAGACATAGACTCATCCATATTCATGGATCACATAGAATCTCTACTTACGAGGTATGTATGATTTGGTTCTACAATGGTTAACTTGTGAGATATGTAGGTTACTAGCACAAGTCATTGAAAAGAACAATAAGACATTATGTGGGTATGTTAAAATCCTATCGTGTGTTAGGATCTTATATAAGTATATTTGGCATGATTGATAATGATTATTCATGAAGTTATAAGTTTAAGTAATCAAGGGTTTATGCATATTATGTTTCTTACTTTGATTGATGATATGACTAACCAGAAGAGTCCTATGGTCAAATAAGAATATGCATGAGTAATAGAAGTCCTCCTGAAACCTTGAATACTAATGCTTGTGATAAATTACTTGTGTGTGAAATAATCATGACCATACATGTTAAGTTTATTTAGGAATAATGTTTTCATAGTATTGAGATTATACTAATGGATGTATGATCATGTATGAGATCTTGAGGATGACACTAATGCACACTTAAGCATGCATAGTGGTCCAGGATGAATATAAGTTCAATGACAGGTAATCCAAGAAGCAAACATCAAGAGGGAGCACACTTCAGTAGTTCCTGCAAAGAAGCAAAGATTGAGAGGGAGTCCACCCTACAACTAAACAAAGATAAGTATTTGAATTGTTATATATATGATTACTTAAATGATGTTGTCCAGCCATGTACATACTTATGATTTAGGATGTATATTATGCATATTAGAAAGTTGCATTAATGAAGAGTATACTACTAATATGCATGTGATGGGTAAGTGGCCTATGGCAGTGTACAACATTCCATTGCTACTTATCTGGAATGAAACCTCTTTGCTGACATGTTGGGAGTAGTGCAAACTCTTAACAATGTTCTGGTAGAGATGGAAGGCATCTAGAAAGTTACCGTATGAATATGGGATATGGATGTTAGGTGAGTTATATGTCGTAATAATTACGTTGCAGTACAGTTGCCCAACTATTTACTTGTCAATCCGAGGTACGTAAACTGACGAAGCATGTGCACTGTTTGTGCAGGACTGAAGTAGATCTAATCTAACTTAATCTAATTTGCTGAAATCAAATTAATCTAGGAAAGCATGGAAACACTAACTAAGAAAGCATTGAAATTGCGTAAGAGAAATACAACATGTGAAGAGTTAACAACAATGACATAAGTGAGCTCACATCTATAAATCAATAATCAAATGACAAACATGGAAACATAACAATGAAAGCTTAAATCAAATTAAGAATCTCAAATCAAAGACTAATCTAACAAATACAAAATCCAATGCAATTTAACTTCATTACAACCCTCTTACAAGCTTAATCTAACTTAATTACCACTTAATGGAATGGAGAAGGAGCACTCTCCTTTATACATGAGAGTCCTTAAGAAAAAGATAAGAATGCATTAATTACAGATTCATTATTCTCTCAACTACTCTCAACCACTTTCCTATTATTACAAGATATGGTGCCTTCAAATCCTCCACATATCTCTCATGAATCCTAGATAAGATATGCCAACCAAATCTTCCATGATCTTCTCCTTAAGAATAGGCTTGAATAACTATCTCCTTTGGAATGGTGTAAGAGATATTTGAGAAGTCTCTTTGATTTAATCATTCACATATTCCTACACATTACAAAGCTCACACATAATTGAGATATATATGAAAACATGTATATTTTCTAATATTTAATCATAAATTCACTCTTAATACTAAAATGAATAAAGTGGAAAATAATAATGTGAAACCCAAATGTATTTATGCAAATGATATGATGAAGGTTTAATAGGGCGATGAAATGTAAGGAATAGTGAAGGGAAAGGTGGATGAAAATACGACATTTCTGAGTCCTAACATCCTCCCCAACTGAAGGTGTTGCATGCCTTCATGCAACCATGCATGGATCTTCTGAAGAACCTTTGGCATCTAAACTTTGGTTTTGATTGATGATGTCTTTTTAATGATGAATGTTTCCAATATATGTGGGAGACATGAGTAACAGCTGACATTTTCCTATGGTTGGTTCTTGTGTAACAACCATGAATATAAGAATGTTGGTTCTTGTGTTAACAACATTCATTTATATATATATATATATTTTTTTTTATTTATTTTTTTATTTTTTTTATTTTTTTCGCTTGCTGTTATGATAATAATTGTAACCACACACTTCACTGGAAATCATAAGCTATCAATGTGCATAAGAGAGCATCACTAAGTATAACAAAGCCATTTCTCAATTTGGTATGAATCATGCCAATGTATATCAATGCATGAAGTAAAGTGCATCATGGGTTTGTTGGAAAAGAAATTTGTGGGAATGGTAAATGGGATGAAAATGGAATGATGATAAAGGAAAAATGTGGTGATTATGACAATAGTTCCCCCTCCCCAACTGAATCGGTTGCATGCCCTCATGCAACATAGTGTAGGTCATGGAAGGGAAAACGAAATGAAGTGTGGTGAGGGAATTTTCCAAAATATTCAAGTCAGCATAGAAGGAATTTCATGATCAAAGCTTAGAAAACAACATACCTCCACTCACCCAAAATGTAGATGAACTATGCAATAGGAATGTAGTTGTTGCAGCTGCTGGAGTAGAAAATCGTGACTATCACTGTAGCTGCAACTACTGTAACGGCTGGCAGAAAGAATATGGAACTGCGACGGCTGGAAGATGGAAGGTGTCACTGCTGTAGGATCATAAAAATGTAGTTGTGAATGGCGTCGTTGCTGTAACGTGAAAGACGGCACTGTTGTAGGAACATGTGAAAGGTGACTGCTACTGTAGCAGCACTACTGTAACAACAAGTGTTGGACCTGCTAAAACAACAACTGTCGAAACTGATGTAACTGCCGTAACAACAACTGCTATAACAATGATGGTTGTAACAGCAACTGCGGGAACTGCAAGGACTATCACTGCTGAATCAGAGAATGGGAGGTGGAGGCATCTGAACTGGTGCTGTGGAACTGTCAGACTCTCATAGATGAATTCAAGCTATTGTAACTGCTGAGGGAATCGGGAAAAAGTGTATAGTCTTCATCCGCTACAAACCTGATGGTACAATTCTAATCATGCGAATGGATGTGTCGATGTCGAGCATGAAGATAAATAACTGGATTACCGACCATTGATGAATGCCGTTAACCAGTGCGAGGCAACTCACCATTGATGTCAATGAGTGCCAAGGTACCCGAGTACATCTTGCAAAGTGCGAATGGATGTGCTGAGGTCGAGCCACTTGCAAGATCTGATGATCAAGGGACATTGATGTATTCCCATGATCGTCAGCGAGAGAACTTGCCATTAAGGCATGCAAGCTTCTAGGTACTCAAAATGGACTCTAGTCTATATCCTAGATGAGGTGCTGAGGTCGATGGGGCAAGACTTGTTGAAAGGTAGGCCTTAAGGAATCCTACATCAGTCAACGTGAGTTTTTACAAAAATATTGGTAGGACTATAGGAAAGATCTCAGTAGCAATAGTGCTTATGGAAAGGGAATGTAATTATGGAGAGGGAGCGGAATGGTTTTATTTGCGAGGAAAAAGATGAACTGAAAAATGGGGTAAACTATATGCAAGTCAAAAAAATAGGCATGTGTGAAGTCATGACAGATAAGGCAATGGAATATTGGATTCCAACATGGATGACTAATGTGCTTTGAAGGAGAAATGTGGGTAAACAAATCATGACGCAATTGGTTTCTGTGTAACTGCAAATGTCATGAAACGTGCGATGAGAAGCAGCTCTTTCAAGCTATCAACAAATCATGTTTTCTCTGATTTTTATTTTTATTTTTAGAATCACTGCAGCATTAAAAATGATCGTCTGTGAATCTAAAAAGAAACTTAGTACCAATTCTGCATGAAAACTATCAGAGTTTTGAAAATATAACATGCAGAAATAAGTATTAATGCGGCAAATTAAAAATAAAAGACATTGTTACCTGTTGCCGTTGCGCTTGCGCAGCTATTCAATGCGCAGCTGTTCAATACGCAGCTATACTCAAATGGCTATTCAATGCACAACTGTTTAACGCGCATCTATACTCAAATGGTTGTTCAATGCGCAGCTGTTTAACGTGCAGCTGTTCAATACACAGCTGTTCAATGCGCAGCTATACAATGCACAGCTATTCAACGCACAGCTACACTACGCGCAGCTGTTCAATGCCCAGCTATACTCAAATGGTTGTTCAATGCGCAGCTATACTCAAATGGCTGTTCAATGCGCAGCTGTTTAACGTCCAGTTGTTCAATACGCAGCTGTTCAACGTGCAGTTGTTCAATACGTAGCTGTTCAATACGCAGCTGTTCAACGTGCAGCTGTTCAATACGCAGATGTTCAACGCGCAGCTGTTCAATACACAGCTGTTCAATATGCAGCTGTTTAATACGCATCTGTTTAACGTGCAGCTCCTCCCGACTCAATTCCTCTCGTCGCAGCTCTTCCCTCATGGTCCTTAGTTCATAGCTCGGTGCAATAGTCCATGTGGCTCTCTTGTCCAGTGACCAATGGTCCACATAGAAACATGAGCGGGCTCTGCTTGACTGTCAAATGTTCGATTTCCATAGAGCCATGCTTGAGAGCACGCTGAACAAGTCGAATACTTGAAGGATCATATTCAGAGAATACATATGCAATATCGTTGGGATTTGCATTATCAACATCATTGATAGGTGCCAAAACATTGGGTAGGTGCGCGGTGGAGAACAGAACCTCGACTTTTCCTTATTTTCAAGGTTCCATCATGATTTTTAGGTAAAGCCAGGAGATTTTGTGCTGTCCTTGCGATCTTCCCTACTACCAACGCACAGACTTAAGCTTGGATGCCTTCATTATTGCCTGGAAATGTATTAAAAGAATGCTAATGACGGTGATGTGTTGCAGCTGCAGGAACTCAAGCGTAAACTCCTCCTCATCTTCTTTATTCAATGTTGCGTTGCCTCGGCTATTAAGTATTCCCAGCCCTTTCCTCCTTCAAGTGATGCCATTCCTCATGATAGACTTTTGGGGTTTGGATTGGTAGTCGTTGTAGTTTCTGAACTCCAGATATGTTTCCCTGAATTGCCATCAAATATAATCGCCTACTTCTGGGATCACAATTTTTCTTGCAATATAATCATCAACGTGCATAGAAGGTGGTCAATTAATATTAGGGTTGCGCTATCAAAATATTCTCCTCTGATCCGAGTCTAAATAGAACCATAGATTAAGATCATCAATTAAGTCTGGAAGAGATGAAACGGCAAGAAGATTGCAGGAAATTAAATTGATACCCAAATGGGATTGCAAGAAGATTGCAGTTGAACGTACAAGTGGATCTTCGTCTCTGCATTTCTTTAAAACTTATGAGCGCCACCATTTCAAACTTTGGAAAAGGATGGGAATTCTGCCAACAATCACATAAAATCATTAGCCAGAGGGCTGACAGATGTAAAGCAACAGATGCATTTTGTGTATCGACCCATATGCGGTGGAAATTACTGCGGAGGCAGATTAGCATAGCAGTTTAAGTTTCCAGGAAAGTTACTAATAATTTACATGCCGATCCTTCCTACTAAAAATGCTCAGTCGTTGTCGATACTAAGATTAGACCTATCGCCCTCGGATGCAATCCCTTATCTGTCCTCCTTCTAATCTGTTGTGAAAACTTGCAAACTTTCTTGGATCAATTATCGTGCCACGACAGTAAGATGGTTATCAGGATTTGTTTATCTTTTAAGTGAGCTTAGAAATTCTAGCAGAAAAAAAACACCATAAACCAATCATTCAAGTAAGCGCATAGATCTTGGTGGAGTTGTAACGAACTCACCCCATTTAACCTATTTGCATGCATACAAGAAAATAGTTGCGGTGACTTGCATCCCTTTCTCCACAACGTCCATCATTCATTGCTCTGATATTATGACGAATTGACTAAAATTTTCTAAGGAAAGATCCCAGGAGCAGATTACCGTGAAAAGATAAGGATAGACAAATTAAATCGACTGCAAAGACGCGTTGGATGATAGTGCATGGCATTTGAAGTCATAGAGATTTATGCTAGATTAGATTTGCCCATAATTTCCAGTTGGCTATCCCTGCTGGACTAAGAGTTTTGACGATCAGAAAATAGTAGCTTCAGGATTCAAGATTCAGTTGAAGACAAATAATCAAAGATCTAGTTCCAAACAAATCCATACCGATTTCGAGATTTATTTTGGACAACCTAAAGATTAGAGAAATTGATCCCTTATCCCTTTATACTCTCATTCATAGTTTCCTGTCATATTCTTTTCTCTCACACATTTTAATTGTTGTTTTATTCCGCTCATAGTTTTATTCAATTGTGTGTTGCAGAATTAATGTTTCATGTTTTGTTGCAGGCTTAGTTCCAGGCATCGACAGAACAAAAGCAAAAATATGGCATTGCTGTGACTCCAACTGACGAGAAGCTTATAGACGTGACACTGTTGGGCGTTGTTTCAGCTACAGCTGTAACAACATGATTTTTACAGTTTCAGCATGTAGTTTTTGCAGGCCAATTTTCTTTTTTTTTGCAAATGGAGATCTAAAAAAAAATTAGAGCATCATTATTCTTTCTGAAAATCGTTATAGCCATCCTATTTCTGATCCTCAGATCGCACGAAGCACAGAGGAGAGCATACTTATTGAAAACTTAAAAAAACTGAAAATCTACCTATTCTATGCTAATTAAAATTTAGAATTATGTTAAGTGTAGTCAACTATCCAATGTAGCCAGGCACGTAACAGTAACAACAATATGTTCTCTTTCAAGTTCGTAAATAATAATAATCGGAAATATGTATAAACATGCGAAATTTGTTGAAACACTAAATTAACAAAATAAAAACTAAATGCGTCTAACCTGGTGCGTGCTTGAAACCATTGTTCGATAAGACTTTCATAAGCGTAATTCGCCTCGCTCAGATCATGTTGCAACTCCTCATTATCTTCCTCGATTTCCTGTTCTGATGCATAAGAATTCTCATTCGTTGGTGGAGGAGTAATTAAACTCTCGGCCACTGTCAAGATCTCTTCCTTGTGAGAGGAGGAGATCCTGACTTTTGCAAGGATCTGAGTGAGTTGTTCCAAGTTGATACTCATGGTTAAACCATATTGTAAAAGGGATTCTTACAACACCCAAATCAAAATCTGAAAATCACTCTTGCTGAAAACAAAACACTCTTGCCGAAACACATGAAAACCTCTTCACAGTTGCAGAAATTGAAATTGAAAAAACATGCTTGCAGAAATTGAAATTTACGCTAAATTGCAGAAATTGAAATTTACACTAAATTGCAGAAATTGAAACACACTTGCAGAAATTGAAATTTACTCTAAATTGCAGAAATTGAAACACACCCTTCATGCCCTTACCCATATGTCACCTCAGAGTTAGGAGCATGAATAATCACACTTGCATAAAAAAAATTAATACCTCAATCCCTTGTGCTTCCCCAGCAACGGCGCCAAAATGTTAGGTGAGTTATATGTCGTAATAATTACGTTGCACTACAGTTGCCCAACTATTTACTTGTCAATCCGGGGTACGTAAACTGACGAAGCACATGCACTGTTTGTGCAGGACTGAAGTAGATCTAATCTAACTTAATCTAATTTGCTGAAATCAAATTAATCTAGGAAAGCATGGAAACACTAACTAAGAAAGCATTGAAATTGCGTAAGAGAAATACAACATGTGAAGAGTTAACAACAATGACATAAGTGAGCTCACATCTATAAATCAATAATCAAATGACAAACATGGAAGCATAACAATGAAAGCTTAAATCAAATTAAGAATCTCAAATCAAAGACTAATCTAACAAATACAAAATCCAATCCAATCCAACTTCATTACAACCCTCTTACAAAATGTTAGGTGAGTTATATGTCGTAATAATTACGTTGCAATACAGTTGCCCAACTATTTACTTGTCAATCCGGGGTACGTAAACTGACGAAGCACATGCACTGTTTGTGCAGGACTGAATTAGATCTAATCTAACTTAATCTAATTTGCTGAAATCAAATTAATCTAGGAAAGCATGGAAACACTAACTAAGAAAGCATTGAAATTGCGTAAGAGAAATACAACATGTGAAGAGTTAACAACAATGACATAAGTGAGCTCACATCTATAAATCAATAATCAAATGACAAACATGGAAGCATAACAATGAAAGCTTAAATCAAATTAAGAATCTCAAATCAAAGACTAATCTAACAAATACGAAATCCAATACAATCCAACTTCATTACAACCCTCTTACAAGCTTAATCTAACTTAATTACCACTTAATGGAATGGAGAAGGAGCACTCTCCTTTATACATGAGAGTCCTTAAGAAAAAGATAAGAATGCATTAATTACAGATTCATTATTCTCTCAACTACTCTCAACCACTTTCCTATTATTACAAGATATGGTGCCTTCAAATCCTCCACATATCTCTCATGAATCCTAGATAAGATATGCCAACCAAATCTTCCATGATCTTCTCCTTAAGAATAGGCTTGAATAACTATCTCCTTTGGAATGGTGTAAGAGATATTTGAGAAGTCTCTTTGATTTAATCATTCACATATTTCTACACATTACAAAGCTCACACATAATTGAGATATATATGAAAACATGTATATTTTCTAATATTTAATCATAAATTCACTCTTAATACTAAAATGAATAAAGTGGAAAATAATAATGTGAAACCCAAATGTATTTATGCAAATGATATGATGAAGGTTTAATAGGGCGATGAAATGTAAGGAATAGTGAAGGGAAAGGTGGATGAAAATACGACATTTCTGAGTCCTAACAATGGATAAATGTTGTATTGAATCATTGGCTAAGATAATTGCATGACTGTATGACTTATGCCTTTATGTATAAGACTTTGTTCTGTAAACTATGAGAATTTTCTAATCATGCAATTGAATTTTAATTGTAGGAAAGATCACGTACAATCACCTACAAAAGAAGGACTACAACATTTGTTCCAGCAACGAAGATCAGAGAAAACTATCTATTAAAGATATTGAAGAATCTGAAGTTTCTAGGATACGGGATGCAATAATGGAAGAATGACATGATCGAGGAATACCAGTCGATCATGAAGAATGATGTTTGGGATGTGTTCCCAAGAAGAGAAGGGAAGTCTATTGTGACTTCCAAGTGGATCTATAAGATCAAGCATGTTGCAGATGGTAGCATAGAGAAATACAAGGCAAGGTTTGTAGCTCATGGCTTCTCCCAGAATGAAGGGATAGATTATGAAGAGACCTTTGCACCTGTATCCAGATACACTTCCATCAGAACAATACTTGCTCTGGCTTCAATGATGAAGTGGAAGATACACTAGATGGATGTCAAGACAACTTTCTTGAATGGTGTAGATGAAGAGGAAGTGTATGTGGAGAAGCCTCTCGGTTTTGAGACACATGACAGGGATTCATATGTGTGTAGATTGAAGAAATCCTTGTATGGCTTGAAGCAAGCTCCTAGGACTTGGTATGGTAGGATAGACAACTTTCTATCCAGTTTGGGCTTTACCAAGAGTAAAGCGGATTCCAACCTTTACTACAAGGTTGAGGAAGGTAATCCAGTCATACTACTATTGTATGTGGATGACCTGTTTGTTATAGGTGAGGATAGATTGATTGCCGATACAAAGAGGAAGCTTGCTGCCAAGTTTGAGATGAAGGACTTGGGGATGATGCACTACTTTCTAGGCATGGAGGTGTGGCAGAGTGCAGATGGAATCTTCCTTAGACAAGGGAAGTATGCAGTAGAGATCCTGAAGCGGTACGGGATGATGGACTGCAAGGCCATGGCCACACCTATGGCATTGAACCTGAAGCTTCTGTGTGATGCTTCATCTGATCCAATTGATGTCACGGTGTATCGTTAGATGATTGGGTCCTTGATGCACCTGACGAACACGAGACCAGATATTTGCTTTGTGGTGAAAACATTGAGCCAGTTCTTGACGGATCCCAGAGGTGTTCACCTGGTTACTGTAAAACATATTCTGTGGTACCTAAAGGGTACAATTGATTAGGGGCTCAAGTATGATACGAATCAAAAGTTTGACTTGGAGGGTTATGTTGATTCATATTGGGCAGAAAGTGCTATAGATAGGAAGAGCACTTCTGGGTGTTGCTTCAGTATGGGATTAGGTGTGATCTCTTGGTTCAGTAGGAAGCAGTCCTGTGTAGCACTGAGTATAGATGAAGCAGAGTATGCCATAGCTTGTTCGGCTAGTTGTGAGGTAGTATGGCTTAGGAAGCTACTGTCTGAGTTATTTGATCTATCGTTGGATGCTGCTAGTATCTTTTGTGACAACCAGAGTTGTGTGAAGTTGTCTGAGAAACCAGTGTTCCATGATAGGTCAAAGCTCATTAAGATCAAATATCACTATATCAGGGATATGGTGCAGAGAGGAGCAATGAAGCTCATGTATGTTGCAACAGATGAGCAGTTTGCAGATGTGTTGACGAAACCACTAGCCAAAGTGAAGTTTGAGTACTTCAGAGAGAGGCTTGGTGTTCTTCAGATTGAAGATACTTCGAGGAAGAAGTGATGGGACACATTTGCAGGATCCATTCCAAGCACGGTGAGAGGAGGATCCTTCCCATGGCTGTGGATGTAAGCGTTGTGTGATGAGCATCAAGACGATGCTCCAGGTACTGCTTTGGATATGCATCAGTTGGATGCTTTGTATGATTAGTTGGATCATGTATATTGATATGAATCAGTTGGATGCTTTGTATGATTAGTTGGATCATGTATATGACATGCATCAGGATGATGCAGTGACGATGATCAGGATGATCATGTGTGATGAGTATCAGGATGATGCTCTAGATTACATGCATCAGGACGATGCAGTGATGATGATCAGGATGCTCATGTCTGATGAGTATCAGGATGATGCTCTTGATGACATGCATCAGGACGATGCGGTGACAATGATCAGGGTGATCATGTGTGATGAGTATTAGGACGATGCTCTGGATGAAATGCATCAAGACGATGTAGTGACGATGATTAGGATGATCATGTGTGATGAGTATCACGATGATGTTCTGGATGAGATGCATCAGGACGATGCAGTGACGATCATTAGGATGATCATGTGTGATGAGTATCAGGATGATACTCTAGATGATATGCTTCAGGACGATGCTATGATGATGATCAGGATGATCATGTACATCATGACAATGTATGGTGAGTATCAGGTTGATACTCTATGGCCGTGGAAAGGTTGTGTAGATGATCAAGTAAGTTGACTTGGGAGATCTTGTCGGTCGTGCTGCGGCACATAAAGGATCCTAGGATACTCTTTCGAGGCATTGCTCTGGGAGGACATGTAACTAGACCTGGGATATCTTGTCAGTCGTGCTGCGGCACATAAAGGATCTTGTGATACTCTTTCGAGGATTTGTCCTATGGCATATAATAGCACCCTGGGAGATCCAATAGGTTGATAAGTACGCTCGTAATTAGTCCTGGGATGCTCTTTCGAGGTTTTTCCATGACCAAATGTAACTAGACCTGGGATATCCGATAGGTTGAGCAGTATGCTTGTAATCAGTCCTCAGATTCTCTTTCGAGGCTTTGTGAGAGCCACATGTAAGTAGACCTTGGAGATCTTGCCGGTCATGCTTATGCACATAAAGGATCCTGGGATACTCTTTCGAGGCATTGTTGTGGGAGTCACATGTAAGTTGACCTGGGAGATCTTTCCGGTCATGCTTCGACACATAAAGTATCCTGGGATACTCTTTCGAGGCATTGTGATGCACGTAATAATTCCTGAGGATTCCACAATATGTCCAGTGTTTATGAAGATCTACAGGAGGTGGGCCTACATCCAGCATGAAAAATGGCTGGCTCTGTAGAACTTCCTATGACGAGAAGAATTCAGATATAGCCTAGTGATCAAGATGTTGAGTACAATAGCAGTGATGATGATGATGCTCCCTGATCCAGTGACAATGATCTAGCTCCAGAATTGAAGACTTGTTCCTATATGTATTGATCACTTGTGTGAAGAGAATACCTTCGTAGTTAAGAGGGAGTGTTGATGTATTTGTAACTTCGGAAGATATTCACTTGTATATTGCATTTGTACTTTATTGTATCCCCTACGGAGATGTATTATTACTCCGATTGGAAGTGTCGTCAGTTGTACTTGCATGTGTCGCAAGTTATATTGTATGTGTCGTAACTTATACTTGATGGGTTATTAGACCACCTTGATGGGGTCGGCCCGGTATGAGTCATGTGGGTTAAAGGATTATTAGACCACCCTAGTGGGGGTCGAACCAGTCAACATTATGTTAAGTGGTTAAGTTGGTGCCGACCTAGCTAAAGTTAAAAGAAAAGTGAAGAAGTGTATAAATAGAGAGTGTGCCTCTCTCATTTTACACATTATATTATTCACTCACTTCGCATTAGTTGAGATAAGAGGAGGGTACGCACAAGTGGAGGAGGAGCATGCTGCTAAAGATATCTATCTCTTGGGTTTGATCATGGTGATCCTTGTATTGATGCTTATTCTATCTCCGAGGAAGTTGCGGGGTTTTTCACCTTCTTGGTTTTCCCTGGTGAAATGTTTTGTGTCTCTTGTCTCTTGTCTCTTATGCTTGATATGTTGTACATGTTGTTCTTTCAGTTAAGATCCTGGATCTATTGAATTAAATGATGAAAAATCTAACAATCCCTGCATGGCTTGATTGCACCTGTGACTTATTTGTGGCATCCATCTCTTGGTAATACACATAAAGAGACAACCAACATAGACTCGAAGGATGGTAGTGCTATTAATGATGAAAAAAGGGATGAGAACAATCAGACATAGTATTTATGGATATGGATCCATGTTGCTTCCTTTGATGATGCATTCAATACTTTACAGTCTTCTTGTCAGAGACAAGTGATGTATTCCGTGGAAAAAAGTCGTAATATTTTATTAGATATAAAAAGTGTACATTCTGCAGATGCATGTTTCAACATTTCATAAGATAAAAAAAAACCTTGTGCATAATAAAGCCGGTACTTACTATATTCCTTATCATAGATCCAAGGCTTACAAATAGTCTTCATGGATGAAAAAAAAAATGATTTTCTATCAAAAAACACTCCAAAGAGACAATATTCCTACCTTCACTAAATCTAGACTCGTAACAGAGCTATATTTTTTCACATATATCCCAAAAGGAGACTCATAACCATGCCAACATGTTATGTTGGATTTTAAAATCCATCAAACAACTTAATAGTTTCAAAGAGTATTTAAAAGATGCAATTTGTATGTCTAGAAAGACCCACAAACTTGTCCATAACACTGTTGTACCATAAATAAGCCTATCAGAAATGATAACTGACTGTAATATGGAGGAATTGAAAATCTGGATATAGGTTGAGTGTTGAAAGATAAGCTATGATGGGTTTCTTTTCCATTCACACACCAGGGTATTTTTTAAGGATTCTAATATTATACTTAAGTATAGTATCCTAGGCGATTATTTTGGATTGAAAAAAATATGTATATAGATAGGTAGGCGAATATTAAATATTAAGTATACAATTTACTATTGAAATGTGTAAATTTTGGCAAATATTATGATAAAAAAACATATTTTATGTAAATATAGGCGATATTAGAGACTAAAAATGACCAAATAATGAATTTATTTTTTGAAAAAAATCCCGAAAAATAGCAATTTGGCTTAAAAATAGCGAAATTTCACCCTTAAAAATTACCCTATCACACACACACAGCAAGTTGTACCTTCTTTTGAAAGTATTTTCCACCTAATCACATCCCAAAACAAAGTTTAGAGGCTTATGCAAACCTACAACCAATATTATTAAAAGATTCTTCCACTTGTTATTCCTACATGAATATTTCTTCAAAAACAAAGAGTCATAATACCCATAAAGGGTCTGTACCCACGTTTTCACCTTCTCTATCCAACCTTAGAATTTAATCAATTGAAGACGTAGAACATCCTTTGCACGAATTGTGACATAGTTTTGTAAACAAAATATCAAAACATAAATTCTTGGATCTTACTGATGTCTTGTCTGGGTGAATAAATCCATCCCTTCTTTGCATAAGAATGTCAATCGTTGGCTCTAGCAACAAGTCTTCATTAGACAGTGCATATGCCTTAGTGTTAAGTTATCTATACACAAGATGATAGGAGATTTCAGTAAAGCTTTGTGTTATTCTATTCAACTGCTCCAAGATTGTTTGGAGAATCATATTGTTCATCATAGGTAGGAGAATCATATTGTCCATCGTAGGTAGGCCTGTCATCCATTTAATTACCAATAGTGAGTCTAGAAACACCTGTATGTCTTCCCTTTTTCTATTATCACTTTCAACAACAGTTCCAATACTAAAAACTCTATGTAATTATGTGAATCACTTTGTATTGCAGCTTTATCTGTCAATTTATTATTTTTTGATACTTTACTTACATGTCATTCTGGTTTTGGGTGTAGCCAGGGCTGGATGAATCGAGTTATTTCACTTTCATCTAACCATGTATTTTTCATGTGAGTCCTTTACATTTTGTTGAGTTTTTAAATTTTCATGTCGCCATACATGGAAAAATCCCTACATTCATCAAGAAACATCTCTACATTAGATGTCCTTCAATTTTCATCGAAAGATTTACGGTGTTCAACTCAAGAATCCAAAAAAACATAGGGTTTTCAACTCAAGGGTGTTAAACTACTTGATGCAAATATTAAGTACATTTTTTTACAAAAATAAAACAATGTTCAGCCCTACCATGAGACTAAATATGAAAGTGCTACATATCAAAATGGATGGAATATAATAAAAAAGAATACATAAGTGGGAGTGACTTGGCAAGAAAAAAGGGGCACGATATCAAGTCAGTAGCAGTAAGAGAAAAAATGATGCTTAACCTCTCATAAATGATGAGACATTCAGTCCTAGGATGATTGTGGAGTCTTTAATTCTAGCTTTTTTCTGGGAATTATTGGCCTAAAATGAATTGATGGAAATCCTCTCATATGGAATGAAGGCTACAAATGGGTTTGTGGATGGCTAATAATTCAAACTGACCAAATGCCTCATCCCTCACACTGATTAGATCTCTAGACAAAGAAAAGGGAGGAATGGAGGAAGGGACAAGACTCTATACTATACTGGGAGTGGTTTCCTACATTCTATTTATCTACTCGAATTTTTTGGATGTTCACATTCTTCCATTTTCATAGCCAAGAATGAGCTTTTTGGAATGGAATGGATCTCACTTTCTGGTGGATGGAAAGGAATTGTATGTTAATGGGTGTAATTCATATTGGTTAATGGACCAAAGCATGGAGGATTCCACCAGCACAGAGTGAAGACAATGCTTAGGAAGGGTGCATAAATGTGTCTCAACATGTTTCAAACATGGGCCTTCAATGATGGAGGATACAATGCTCTTCAATTGTATCCTGGAATATTTTATCGAAGTGTTTTTAGGGCATTAGATTTTGTTATTGTGGAAGCTAGATGGAATGGGTTAGGTTGATTCTTGGCCTTGTTAATAATACCAATGTGTATGGTGGAAAGGTTCAATATGTAGAATGGGTACATGTAGCTGGAATGAATGTGGGGTATTCAAATGATTCATTTTTATCTAATCCCACCATTAGATGATTCTACAAGGAATATGTTGAGTTTGTTTTAATGAGGAAAAACAGTGTTGGTGGAGTTGAGTACCACAATGAGCTAGCCATATCTGCATGCGATATTGTGAATGAGGCTCATAGTATGTCAAATGCATCTAGTCATACACTTTAGACCTGGATAAATGAAATGGAAAAGCTCATAAATTCTCTGGATAATAGGCATCTTCTCACTGTTGGGCTTGAAGGCTTCTATGGGAAGACAACACCTAATAAATTTGAATTGAATCATGGAGATTGGGATGCCTCACTTGGTCCAGATTTCATTTCGAATACAGAAGTTGAAGAGATTAAATTTTCCTCTGTCCATGCATATCTTGATAGTTGGATTCCTAATGTGAAGTTAGAGGACCACCTCAAGTATATATCTAAATGGGTGACCTCTCATATTGATGATGGAGAGCAAATCATGAAGAAACCTGTGATTTTTATAGTTTTTGGAATTTATTCATGTCATAAAGGTTTTGCACAAATCCATCGAGATCGGATGTTGAAAACTATGTATGGAAAAAAAGACCAGTCAACTAGGAAAGGTGGGGCTGGAGCTAGAGCGCTGGTTTGGCAGTTTGTAGTAGAGGAGATGGAAGAATATGTGGATGAGTTTGCATTTGTTCCATGGTATTTTCCTTCTACATTTAAGTTGATTGTGGAGCATTCCTGGAAATCATAAACTTTATATGAATATCAACCTCAACTAAAGCAGAGCTTATATGTTGTGTGCTCCAAGTTGAAGAATCATTGAATTGTCTTATACTCAGCAGCCTTTTGAACTATGGAGAGGAAAATTCCATTTTTAACTATGTAAGGCATGAGCCCATTTCACACACTATGTCTGACGAGTTGAAGACTCCATAGCATGATTTATTCTTAATTTAAAAGGTTGTCACTATAAAACTACCATTTTAAACTACGCTATAAGGTTGATATCGATATCTTTTTGCAATATGGTTGCATTTCATGTCTCGACAGAGATGTTGGTGCCCCCTTTGTAGATTTATATTGTAACTTTATTCTTGGAGATTTTAATTTTACATTGGAATATTTTATAGCTATTTATGTATTGAGCCCCATAGATATCCATTAAGGAGGTTTCACTCAATGAATTAAATTATGTGGTATTTTTTGGAAGGAATATAAGCCAAATGCTTAAATGTTTAAAAACAAACGATGAGGCATTCATACATCATAAATGGAACACTGAAAGACACATGCACTAAAAAGAACTTGATAACATTAAAAATGCATAAATCTTCAGTCATCAAAAAGGGAGAGTGAATACCAGTGTATAGGGATACAAAACAAAAGTGAAGTTCTAAATTTGCATGATGTGTACCTAGGCATCTCCTTGTGAAATTGATGGTGATTGGTTAGAACCCGATTTTGAGTTCTCACTTATTTGAGGTGGACTTCTTTGGTAAATGTCTGATGCTACCCACAAACTACAAAGAGGATCATTCCACCTTATTACACTATCAAGTCCCCCTAGCAGCAATAATGTTGAAGGACCATATGACCCAAAAACTAATTATTTAGGTGCATTGTAAACATTAAATAAATCAAAACCATTTAATATGGTAGACCTCATTTTATTAGTTGATTCCATCGATAGAGACTTTGGAAAAGATACAGCTCACACATTTTCTTGTTGAATACCTTCCCAAATAATACTAATTTGAGTCCTTGATGGTCCTTCTATTTGAGAGAAGAGTGAAAGGATGTTAAGGATAAATTATGGTTGGTAGTGTAGCACTATTGATTTGTATTACCAGTATGGAAGCAATCTAGCATGCTCAGTATAAACTATGGGGATCATTTCATTATTCTGATATATAACTAGATGGCATGGATGGTGGCCCGACTCATAATTTCACTATATTGCAGATAACTATGCATGAAATTCCAAGAAGGCCAAGAAACCCTAGCAACTCCAACAGAGACAAAGATCAAGTACAAGTGAACAACCAAGAGAGAGAAAGAAAAGTGATAATCAACAACGTCTCCTCCACAAGAGCAAACCCTAGTCACTAGAGAAAACTCCAAATAAAGATTGTCTCCTCTAGCCTAACTTCATAACTCCACCAAGGGTTCATGAGGAAACCTTATCCATTTCCAAATTACCACATTAAATTGATTGCTTCTTACTTACTGAAGCCCCACTACTATCACCTATTTGTCATTTACAAAAACTTTCATAATTTTGATCAGGATTGTTATTATTGCATGCACTACATCAACTAGGTTTTGTTTTCCTAGTGTGAGGTATGTTTTATATAACATATATACATATGGTGAACCATATCAATTACCTGATATTTTGATATACTATCTAAATTCCATTCATAAATAATATATTTATGGAATTCTCTTATGTATTCACTCCTACCTTTGCTAATCAAGTCAGCAACATCGGCATAAGGTATGGACTAGTGTGTAGGCAATATTTCATAGGAAATATAGGTATGTTCTTGATCTTAGACTTCTTCCATCGTGGAAAACTTCCATCCACCATAAATGATGGTGATTTCTTTTTCAAACTAAGCTTTGTCGATCTCTAGTTTTTTCTCAATTTCCTTTATTTCTTTTGGAAATTGACCGGGAAACTAATGAACTAGAGGAAGATTAGACATTTTCATTTTTTAGTTTCTTTAAGCTTCTTAGTTATTTTCACTATTTTTTGAGTTATTGATTCTATTATGCAATATGTCCTATCAGAATTCTTGATTATGCTATTTGATTTCCTGTTGTATGTTCAATGACCATCTGGATTTTCTCTAGCTTTTGATCAATTGTTTCTTTCAAATAGTCCACATCTTCTACTGATTCATTTGTGGTGGCTTGCAGGGCTTCTATATGGTCTTACTTTGCAAATTGGTTTGATGAAATAGTGAATTGAACTAGACCTTTAAGAGCAAGATTGCTCCAGTTTGTTGGTCGAAGACCTTTTTTATTGAAGTATATGTTCCTTCACCTGGAATGACTATAGGAATGGCTAAGGACTTCTGGTCACCTTCCTCTAATTTCAAAGGCTTAAAAGGAGGAAAGGCATACTGTGTTTTTTATTTCATTTCCTTATGCACTTTTCCACTAATGGCCAAAGTTTGATGCAGCGGAAGAAGATAATGATTGTATTTGGACTTTTATAGTATCATATTGTTTGAACCATAAATAAAAAGAAATCCATTTATTATTCTGCTCCCTATATTCTCTCCATTGCTTTCCATTTTCTTTTTTTTTAGAGAGTTTAAACCATGTTATATTCTACAGCCATGGGATTGGAGTATCATATTCCAATTGAAAATATTTTTGACCCATTCATTCTTTGTATCAAAAGGGGAATGTCCTTGTTCTATTTGAAAGAATCGTCTCATCTCTTTGATAGTCGGCTCATTGATATTCTTAGGAAGTTTATCAATCCATCTGTTGGTTGCAATAATAGTAAGTAAATATTTTGATGGCCTATATCCTAGGCCATATCTAGACTTTGCATGTCTTTGAGATGCTGAAATATTTTAGACCTGCTCAGTAGGATCTTTAGAGATGAAATTCATCATACAGTAAAAGGTTGCATCTAAGTTGCATGCAATCAACCTCAGGTTATTTCCATTGACATTTACGAGTAGGTTATTTTATGAACACACTTGTTTTTTAGGGGCTTGCCAAGCTTTAGTATACAATCTCGTTTTTCTATGATGGTACTTCCTCACTAGTTATTACCTAAAGCACTCCTTATAATGATAATGGTTCTTGTTGGAAACAAACTAGTGACGCATATATATATATATATATATATTCAACTTGTTTTTCATCTGCCATCTTGACTAGTGATTGCTCACACCTACATTGACCCCCATTTCACACCACAAGGTGAATTGCTCACACCCACATTGACCCCCATTTCACACCACAAGGTGAAAGAGCATATGCAAACACAACATGGAATGAGAGAACAAACTCCAATAGAAAAGGAATGGAGCGATAGTCAGAGGATAGAGGGAAAGATACGAATTTTTAAAACATTTTGCATGGTAGGTGGGGATTTGGTCATTAGAAGGATGATTCTTGGATGTTACTCTTACTTTTGAAGAGAGAATGATTACATTTTGGAATATTTAGATTAGGTTTCATAGGTCAAATCCCCAATGCGTACATAAATTGAATGTGTGGAAGGAGTCTTTTTTTTACCATTTGTAGGGAGCCTCTTGTCGATAATTTGGTCTCAAGGTGAGAGGGTGTAGACCCTTGTGTCATTGAAAGAAACATTTTTCTAAAGGGAATTTCCGCTCCAAATTTTGGCTGATATTTGCTTTTCCTTGAGTCCCACTTACTGAAACTTGGGTCCAAACCTTGTTATGATTGTACCGAAAATGTTTCTAGTATGGAAGTTGGCAAGAAACACTTGGTAATATCTTGGAAAGCATAGCCTAGTCATTTGGAAACATCTTTTGGAAGTTTCTTGATAGTTAATTGTAGAAGAAACATTTCTGTAAGATTTTATTAATTTTCTTTCATAAATGGCATACAACTCTATAGCGGGCACAAAACTGAAAAAACGAATATAAATACCAATTATTTGGAGTATTTTATAGTGTTGTAGTAGAGGGATGGAGTTATATGTCAGTTATCTTTGTTGGTGAAATAAACCTCAGAATCATAAGGAAATAAAAGATACATGTGTTATAATTGTATCTTACATTTAGCATTGAACTTAATGTCATGGTTGTAGTCCACATGTAATGTAAATTGTGCTTGTTTCCTTTCTTAGCATTATAGACTATTGAAATTTTTTGGCTTTTAATTTTTAAATGTGCAGACCTGCCAAAGAGTATTACTTAATTTGTTGTACACAACTTTGGATTATGCTAAGAATGGCCTGATTGCAGCAATATTATTTTTCAAAGTAAGTGGTTTTCCTCTCTTTCACACTCGTATTTGCATTTACAAACACTTACATTGTTATGCTAGAATTCTATATTGACTTTGGAAAATTATGGCTTTTCAATATAGAGTGTTAATGTGTAGAGCAATTTCAACTTTGAGGCATCAGAATTCTTCTTCTTCTTTTCACATATCTGGCTTGCAACTAATCTACCCAATGGAAGAAATTGATAATCTCTTTTTTTTTTAAGATGATTGGTATAACCAAAGCAAAGCTGGACATAAAATCCATAAGAACCCAAGCTCAGTGAGCATCAACTATTTAGTTAAGAGAAACATGTTGAAATCAAATGTCAACTGAAACTGAAACAAAACTTTCAAATTTTAAGGGAACGAGGAAAAGGAATATATAAAAATCTTATATATATATGGATACCAGTCAAGTTCAAATTCCATTGCTTTCATTAGATACCTATTTTATATGATTATCTCTGTGGGAAATATCAACAACATCATCATCTACAGTACTAGGCCTTAGCATTTCATCAATCAGCTTTTGTGCTTGGGGTGCCCTTTTGGGTCCTCTCTTTCTAGGTATAGGGGCAGTAGTTGTAGAGGTAGGATTTTTAAGTTTTATTTTTGAGGTCTTGGTGGCCTTATCAAAAACAAGCTTCTTTGACCCCTTCTTATGAATGGCTTCTTCATAATCAGTGTCATCATGTTCTTCAAGTCCAAAATCAGAATCACTGTCACTAACAACCGTGGCCTTCTTGGTTCTCCCATTGGAAGCCTTCTTCCCTTTTGCACCAACCTTCCTTGGTTATTTCTCTTTCTCTTCATTTTCTTCTTCTTCTAAAATGGTTCCCATTGTATCATCTTCATCTGACATCTTCAATTTTTCCAATCGAACTTTCTAAACCTTCTTAATATGAAATCCACAAGTCTATGTACATTCAAAACCATTTTTGTTGTACTCTAATTTTCAATCTTTGGAGTTGTAATAAACCTGGAAATATTGCTGATCGCAAAACTCAAGTTTGACTTGGTTGTTGTAAGAGAAATCAAGCTGCTCAACAATTGTATGTATAATGACGCATTAGCCGGCTTTGAATCACTGGTTGATAATTTGAACCCAAATTCTATAGGAATAGATGTTGACCTGCAATTTACCATACAAAATGTCTCCAATAGACTTCTAGCCTACTTAGTTTGAGAAACAAATGCATAGTCGTTAGTTGGCCAAAATTTTACACCTATTCAATATTGTAAGAGGCCTAAATCATAGCCTTTGGAGCTGTCATAAATCTGTAATACTGCTGACTACAGAACTCAAGTATGACATGGTTGTTATAAGATTGATCAAGCTACCCACAAACTGTGCATACACTAACTCATTAGTCAGTATTGAATCTTAGTCAATAGTTGATAGGTGTAGATGTTTCTTTGCAATCTTCCATAAGAAATCTCTCTAATAGACTTCCATGAAATGATGTTTTGCATAATTCATTTTTACAATAAGGTAATGGTGCATGACTCCAAACGGCTGGGGCAAATTAAGCAAATTCCTATTTTGTTCTAAAGAGGTTATATGGCCCTCATCTTCCTTGTAGAGCATTTTGTACAAATTGTGGATGGTCTTAGGTTGGGCTTGATGATATGTACTCTTAACAGCTTCATACTGAGGTGAACTTCCATATATCTAGAGAGCATATGATCCATTGACTCTGCTCTCTTCATGTCTCATGAATTTGAGGAACACTTCATCTTCAGTAACATACCCTGTATCTCTAGAATTCATAATATTATATCAAGTGTGAGTAATATTATATAAAAGTGATTCTTGATGAAGCTAAAAAAAAATTTCCTCTTTGTGTATTGGGGGAAAATGTATTCTTGGTCTTCTATGGCCATGCTGTCAAATATTTTTCACACCTTCGTACAAATTTGGGACTAGGTGTGGATGGTTGGGGAATATCACTTAAAGGAATTATGAGCATGGTAGTTTTATTGGGACTTACAATTGTTGGGATTTACTGTTGGACAGTTAAATATGTGGTAAATGATCCAACACTTCCAAAAGTCGAAGCAAGAAAAAAGGTATAATTCCATGTCTTATATACTAATGATAAAAAAAAGGGTTTGGTTGATGGATTCTTGTTAATATTCAACCTCAAATGTGTTGTCAACTAATGGTGGTAATATGCATGCAGAAAGAAAAACCCAAGTTGGGAATGGTTGAGAGTGCAATTTTTTTTTTTTTGAAATGAAGGAATATGCGAGACATAGCTACTCTTGTGGTAGGCTATGGAATAAATATAAATCTAGTGGAAGTGACATGGAACCAAATTGAAGGCTTGGGTATTTCTAGGGTTTATTTCTTATCATATTTAAGTTGTACAAGATAGCTTCTTAACAAATAATAAGTTAAGAATTTTGTGTTTGGATTGGATGCGACCACCTCATGTATTTTGAACTTTCATCTCATGATATTCCTAATTGTATTAGGAGGATTATTACCACTATTAATACCATAGCATTTTGTTCTTTGTTTTTTCAATTCATTTTGTTTACTTTGAGGCTTTTCTATTAGAATCTTGGTTAAATTTTTCACTGCTATGGTTTCTCATTTAGTTCACGGATTTCTTTAATCACTCCAAATGTCACTTAGGTGTCCATTATTTGAGATGCAATTCAACCACGGACTATTGATTGTGTTGATATGTTTATTGGTCTATGTAGTAGTTGCAATGCTACTCATATATCATTTTAAATAGTACAACAACAATAATCTGGAATATATAATCAACAAAGTAGATAACTGATATTTATTATAAGAATCACGAATACATGCCTGGTATTGTTCATTAGCACTTGTGGCATTTGGAAACTTCTCTGACATTGAACCTTATGTTTGTAGAAGTCTCTTGACAATAGAAAATTGATGCCCACAGTAGAAGTGTCCACCTATATTGATATTAAAATGCCCAAAACTGATTCTACAATTATATGCTGACAGCTTGAATAATATATTTCAGATCTGCATTGGTAATGCTTGTGGTCACACTTGGTATTTTGACAAACACTTTTCCCAATTTACTAGATTTTCCTATAGGTGCTTAAAGCCAAATTTGATATGTTGTTTGCTTGATTTTGACTATTGTTAATGGTCATAATTCAGAATCACATAAACTATTGCTAACATGAAATGAAACACATAAAATAGATGCAAACTGGATTCTCCCCCTTCATCACTCACACATTCATTTATAATAAACATAATCATATTTTGGATAGGATGCTACAGCCACAGTTTGTAGAAAATACCTCAAATATATCAGAGGAGAACTCAGACCTGTGATGTGTTGTAGATGATAGCCAATGGTTACTCAAACTTGCACTTGGTTGGGAGAAAACGGGCCTCTAGAATACCGAGTCTAGACAAATTGTTTTGATGGTCACGATTTGGGAACCAATATGCTGTTGGAACCCAAAATGAGACTTCATGAGATAATATAGCCTATGTGTAGCAGATACAAAGTGCACTGGGTTCCCAAACTAGATCTCAACAATCTAGCAAGAAATGCATCCACGCTTCAGTCAATATGTTAAATAAATGTAACTACTGAAGATATTATAGATGTACTTGTATATTGTATTATTGTATTCCTCCTTCGAGAGATGTCATTGATGTAATTAATAATGTAAGAGTCAATGTAAACCCTAACTATTAGGTTGGATTGGAAATAGCTAGAAAAGAATATTTTATTGTAAAGTGTATAGGTCATCCCAATTAGGTGAGTTAAATATGACCTAATTAGTAAAAAGGTCAAGTCACTTGTTAAGTATAAATAGGGGAGTGAGTTGCTCATTTTGATCACTCATCTCACTCACTCAAGTTCGCATAGGAGAGAGAGAAGTTCGCACAAGTGAAGGAGAGGAGCTGATTTTTTCTTGGGGTTTTATCTTGTACTTGTGAATTCTATATTGAGGAAGTTTTGCCAGGGTTTTCTCCCTTGTGGTTTCCCCAAGAGAAATATTATGTTCTTTGTGTTTATTGTGCTTGTATTTAATTCAATGATTAGTTTGTTTAATGTTATTATGCTAAACAAGTGAAAAAATCTAGTGGTCATTCAAAGAAATGCTAATTTGAAAGGAACACCCCTACCAACTCAAATGTGCTTGATGGTTTTGTAGGGTTTCCAAATGCTTTGTGATTCACAAAGATGCTAGGTGCTAACACTAAAGTTTTGAACTTGATATTTTATAAAATTTTGAAGTGTCTAGGGCAAGTAATGAAGTGCCTAAGCAAACATGGAAGTAGATGGGGGTGTTTTTATCTTCATTGCGAGAATTTTGAAGTGCCTGGGGAAACTATTGAAGTGTATGGGCGTTTTTATCATCGTTGGGAGAATTTTGGAGTAGTCGAGGCAAATATTGAAGTGCATGGGGCATTTCTATCATAATTGGGTCAATTTAGAAGTGCATGGGGCAAGTATTGAAGTGATTGGGGGCAATTTTGAAGTGCTTGGGGAAAATATTGAAGTGCATGGGGAGTTTTATCATCCTTGGGAGAATTTATAAGTGTCTCAGAAAATATTGAAGTGGTTAGGGAATTTTTATCATCGTTCGAAGAATTTTGAAGTGTACGGGGCAAGTATTGAAGTGCCTAGGGTGTTTTTCTTTTCAATGGGTGAATTTTGAAGTGCATGGGGTGTTTTTCTTGTCAATGGGAAAATTTGAAGTGCATGGGGCGTTTTTCTTATCACTGGGTGAATTAGAGAGTGAGATATTTGAGAAGACCAACACTCACAATAGATTGGTTGTGGAGTATACTATTTCAAAACAAATAAAGTATTCACCCCTGTATTCATTGAGTTTTTGCATAGGGGTAGAACCTCTAGTTGATCCTTTTGTAATCTAAAATTTTCCATGTAAATAATAAAGAGTCGTGGTGAATAGGACAATTACCATTACCATTACCATTCCTTTTCTATCATAAAGAAAATTTATCAAAAGAGGTCATCAAAATTCATAGGGATCTCATTTTTCATGGATTCATTTTGGTGGTTTTTACATCTCAATTTTTGGCACATGATATGAAGTTTAGCTTCTTATTGTTACCTTGCTTCTTGTGTTGCTTCATTTTTCTCGATTGCCACTTGTCACTAAATCTTTTGTTCATGCCTAGGAATCTATATTCTTTCTTCTTTTGATTTCATATTGGTTTTTTCATATCATCTCTATCAAACATTGCCTCGCGTTGTACTTCTTCGAGACTATGTATTATGCCTACATAAGATATTCATCATAATATTCCTTGTATTGCCATCTATGAGTCCTTGCATAAATAAATGTTGTTTGCTAGGGTGATATCAAGCTCCAATAAGAAAACCTATGAACTTGGTTTGGCAAACCTAATTGAGACACCAATGTCACTATCTTACATAACTTACGAAGTATGCTTAATCATTGTCCATTGTTTGTTGTGAATTGTTTGGTAAATGCACATTGCTGTGCAATGAATTGTTATTGTTTGATGCTTAGTGAATTTATTGGTAAATGCCTATTTTTGTGCATTGCATGTTTACTGAGGTTTCTCTTGATAAATACTTACACACTATGAGTAAGTTATGGTGCATATATGGGTTGTGATCTCATAAATTAGGGGTGGAGCCCTAATTCCTCTACCTAGTTTGCATTCATACACTAGGATGTTTTCCTGAAAAACTAGGATGTTACATGTTACTAGGACTTGCCTCTCTTCACTGTCCATTAAATTGATTGGTAAATGCTTAAGTAGGATGCATGACACATAAATGGTATGAAATCATGTTGTGGTTTATTATGGTATTTTACAGCTCTGTCATGTATTAGTGAGGAATAAGAGATTATATAAGACCTTAGTATATGACATGTTATTATTTCATGCTAATCCTTATTGCTCCCAATAGAATGCATATTTTGATATGATGATGGATTATACTAATGATGGATGAGTTGTTATTCCATGTTCATAGTACTAATGTTGAAATATGGCAGCTTATCATGACATATTAATGAGATGCTTAGTGAAATTATGAAAGTATCATAACCAGTTATGTTATGATGACTTAGATGTTAAACTTGGCATGACTTATTGTGACAATGGATTATGATGTATTGTTATGCAATATGAACTAGTGGCTAGACATTCTTTTTAGCACATGATTCAAGGTTGATCCATGATATATTATTATATTGAGAAATGGTTACTAATGATTATTCATTATGGTAAGGGAAAGTTGTTCTAGATGATCCACCCAAATAGCCTAGTGAGGCTAATTATTCTATGATTTCATGGGATCCCATAACCACGAATGAGAATGGCTAATATAAATATATTATGGGTTGGGGGACAAACCAAACAATTAGATCTATGCCAGAAGCTCTTGAATTTAGTACAAGAATTTGGGAAGGTGGCAATGCCACAGATACTTCCCGGAGAACTTCTGATGTGACCAGAGTCCACGGTTGGAGACATACTAACTGGGAGGCAGGTTTATGTAGGACTTCTAATGCCTAGGGCTAGTTCCTTGAGGGTGTTGTGGAGGATGTTTATGCTAAAATTTTGAGATTCTTGGGGTATAATGATCTTTATATCAGGATCGGGGTACCGAGAACTAGATGTCGGTAGTACCGATGAGGCCCAGATTTCGGTTAAATTCCGAGGAGGCTGCACTATTACCAGAAGTGGGAGGGTGGCAATGCCGCGGTAACCTCCCTGGGAACTTCTGATGCCTACTGAATGAGCTGTGGATAGGTTACAGTAGAGGGCCCGTGCCATGGCGAGCAGGACCATCCGGAGTTGAAGGGGAGGTTTATGGAGGTGGCGGATGGTATGATTCTCAAGGAGAGGGATGAAAAGAGGAAGTAAACTGATACACAGTTATAAATTATTAATTAATTGTTATGTGTGTATGATGCATAATTGTTGCTATGGTTTCATACTAGACTGATAGGGAGTTACTTAAGAGCATGTTGTAACTTAGGGAATTTGATTGCATTAGTGTGGTTTGGAGACTTCTATGTGGTGGCCACACATATAAATCTCTAAAATTCCCAATAGTACTACCTACCTATATACTCTAGTATTTACTTGATTGATTGATTGAATAAGTAATGTATTTATTGCTTGAAGATTATAAATTCGAGACGAAGCTTCCTGAAGGGGGGAAGTATGTAACAACTCTCATGTAAAATAATGAAATAAAAGGGGTAAAATAATAAAAAAGGAATATATAATTAAATGCAAAATAATAAATAAAAGGGGTAATAATATAATGGGGAATATGAAAGAAAAATGGGGAAAAACAAATTGCATTAAAATAAATTAAGAAAAGGGGGAGAAGGGGGAGATAAAAGGAGGAGAATAAGAAGAGAAGGGATCATTTTGGTCTTTTGGAATTTTGGAAGGAGAGCTCTGAAGGTGACAAGAAAGAGGAAATCAAGAAAGCTCTAGCATAGGGTTAGTTGTTGGGGGCTCGAGGGTCTCAACCATTGGCTGGGGGTTGATTGGGTGGAGAGTCACCCCCCACCTTCAGTTGTGGGCATTGGAGTTATGAAGGTAAATGGTAGCTGCTAGGTCATCTAACCAGGTATGGCTCCTTAAATCTCCATAGAATATTTTATGTTATATTGTTGATTAGATCCACTTTGTATGTCAGATCTTATTTTCATGTTGCTTAGATCCACCTTGATATGCATGTAGTAAATATGTTATTATTTATGAGATTCATTGTTTTTGTCATATCCTCTTTGCATGCTGGTTATATTTTGTTATTATGTGGCTTGATGAATCTAAGGTTGTTACATCATCTTTGATGAATTCAATGGCAATTTGAAGGAAGAATGTATTGTCATGCAATTAGTATTATCAGTTGTTTTTCCTGTAAAAGAAACAATGAGACCTTTTCTTTTCAATGGATAGCTACCAATTTCTTTGTCATAGAGATGGACAAGGGAATCATAAAGAGATTTAGTAGTATGGATTTTTCCAGTTCCAACACTTCATGTCAAGAAAAGATGAATCATGGTCGACTGGTCATTTTTTTCCTCGCAATAATTTCTTTTACAATTGATTATTGTTCCTTGTTTAATGCTTGTGATATTGCATGGCATTGATTCATATATGGAAGATATGGATTTTACCTTAAGTTAAAAGAAGGTTTGGTTTGTGTCAGATGGCTTGAGTTCTTGCATTGCAAATCAGATCAGATGTCATACTATTCCAAGGCAGGTTCGTTTGTTCTTGCCTTGTTCAAGCCACTATGCTCGACTGTTTCGTGAAGTTGCAATTCAACATTTTAAATTTCAATGTCTATGTCACCCCACTTTTTGGCTGTATTGGCCATGAACTTCTGCTCTATGCAAGAGATTTCCTCTTTTCGGCTTAAGTATGCCTCAACCCATGTTCTAAAACCACTTTTCAACAGATTGTAATTGTGTATGTGCACGAGGAAGAGGAGCATCTTTCCTCGAGCCTAGTTCTCAGTATCCTTTTCTCTGATGTACCAAATGATACAAGGTCAACTTATTTTGACTGTTATTTATTTAAGGAAACTCTAACAAGATGCATATTCTGCTAAAGAAACATGTCCAATTTCGGGTGGATGCTCAATGTACTTGTCTGTGATAGATGGAGAAATCATGTCTTTAGATTCATTGGGTTCATTATATAGTAATGATGGTTTCTTTAGGATGAATCTCTTTTATCATCTAGTGCAGTATTGATAAAAATTTTCTTTCTAGAAGATGAATGCAATGGAAAAGATAGAACAACATGAACTGCTTGACTAATGCACATTTGTTGCATGTTCAATAACATTTTTCGAGCCTGCTTATTGTTTCAATCTTGTTAGTGACACAAGGACATGTCGGCCAGACCCTTTTTCTTAACTATAACACATAACAAACACACAAGCGCTCACAAAGACTAGATGCGAACTGGAAATGCCAAGAAGTTGGATTCTATTACTTGAATCAATTACAAAGTTACATGCAATCTAATAAACAAGTCGGCCTTAGCTTGTTACAATATACATAAGTAAATATCTGTTTTCTCAGTGTATTTCTCTCTGTGTGTGTGATCCTCTCCTTCCTTCTCTGAAAGAAAGAGTAAATGGTGAAGACCCCTTCCTCTATGCCTCCGCACCAGTATTCTACTCTACTCTATTGTTTCATTTGAGGTTCAATCCGTTCCACAAGACGTCCTTCTCTCTCCACCACTCGAACTCTGACCTGATGGATACTGCAGTTGTCAGCACCCCCTGACCGTCCTACACAACCTAATCCTATGGAGACACCTAGACTAGTCTCAACCACCTTCCTAACTACCATTAACTTCCTCAAAAACCCACAATGGATGTTGCCTTGAACCCTGCACCTCTCTAACTTCACTACAGTTGTCAGTCTTATCACTGTCTTCTTCGACATGTCGACCATAATGTACTTTTTCAATCCTCAGCTTAACCTAATGGCTTCACTTAGTGTCCACGGTTTCCATTCTGCCCCATCCTCCTCGCTTGGCCTTTTCCGCTTTCGTCGATGTCGATGTTTGACCTCTTTTTGACTTCTTAACTCCTTCGACTTCCACTCTTTTCGATGTCAAACTTTATTCCAATTGACCATACTTCGATAACTTTCTGCTCGACTACATGGCTTCGACTACCAATATTCTTCATGGCTAGTGGCCGTTGGCAATCCCCCTGGTCGACCTTCTATCGATCAACTTTGACTACTTTGACTAGGCCCCGATGCCCCTTCATCAATCTCCTGAGGTGAAAAAGAACCTGAATGCTCCGTCAGTCTCTGGTATTCCTCTTTTGAAATCCATGTCGCCTCATTCGACTTAGCATCCCTCCATCGAACTAAATATTCTTTCTTCCGTGAAATCCGCATGCATACTAATTCACGCTCCTCCACTACTTCGGCGATCTCTTATTTGTGTCAATCTGGAATTTGTCCTATCCAGTCGATATTTGACACTTCCACGCTGCTACTTTTTGAACCTTCTTGATACTTGTACATATCTGAGACATTGAAGGTAGGAGAAATGTTCAATTCCTTCGGTAGCTCCAACACATAAGCATTGTCTGAAATATTATTCAGGATCTTACACAGTCCAATCTTATTCAGCTTCAGCTTGTTGTATGATCCTGTCGGGAACCTCTCTTTCCTCAAGTGCGTATAGACTAAGTCTCCCTCATTGAATGATTGTAGCCTCTTCTTCCTATCGCCTCTTAACTTGTAGGTCGCGTTTCTCTTTTCAATGCACTTGTGTACATATTCATGCACTTCTTTCATATGCTCTGCAAATGTTTCTGCATGTGCACTCTATCTGATCTCCGTTGGTATCACGACCAAATCCACCACACCATGTGGGCTTCGACCATGAACAATATGGAATGGGCTCATACCTGTCGATTGATTCACATAATTATTGTATAAAAATTCTGCTTGCACCAACACGTTCTCCCACTGCTTGGGTTTGTCGGTTGTCAAACATCTCAGAAGGTTTCCCAAAATTTTGTTTACCACATCGATCTATCCATCAGTCTGTGGATGGTATGCCAAGATAAACTGTAACTTTATGTCCATCTTCTTCCACAGGGTTCTCCATAAATGACCCATAAACTTGGTATTTCTGTCCGATGTTATACTCTTAGGAAACCCATGCAATCTGACTATCTCCTTGAAGAATAGTACATAAATGCTTGTGGTGTCAGTTGTCTTCTGGCATGGAATAAAGTGTGCCATTTTCGAAAATCTGTCGGCTATCACAAAGATTGAGTTGTTACCTTGCTGCGTATTCGACAATCGTAGCACAAAATCGATGCTGAGGTGCTCCCATGGGGTATTTGGTATTGGTAATGGTGCATACAACCCCGTATTCTGACTTCATCCCTTGGCCAACTGGAAAATTAGACATTATCGTACCCACTTACCGAAATCTATCATCATTCATGGCCAATAATACTTTTCTTTGACCAATGCCTTGGTCTTGTCGATGCCAAAATCACCTACTAATCTGCCACTATGCAATTCTCAGATTAGGTTCTCTCTTACAGATCCTCTGGGAATACACAACTATTGTCCCTTGAATAGGTATCCTTTGTGGATAAAATAATCCAAGTATGGAGTTCTATCGACACTCCATGGTTCGCGACTAGCCTTCCATGCTTTCCCAAAATCTTCGTCGATCTCATACTATGTCTTCACCGACTCTATTCCTATCGCCTAAACTGTTTTTGTTTTCAATAATGTAACTCTTCAACTCAGCGCATTAGCAACCTTGTTCGACTTGACGGACTTATGTCGCAACATGAAGGTATATCCCTGCAAGAATTTATCCCACTTGATGTGTCGCTGATTCAACTTCGACTGAGTATTCAAATACCTCAGTGCTTGGTGGTCTTTGTATAACACAAATTCCTGGGGAAGCAAATAATGCCTCCACTTCTTCAGTGCTTGGACAATAGCATAGAACTCCTATTCGTAGACTGAATATTTATGCTTTGCTTCATCCAACTTTTCATTGAAGAATGCAATTGGTCGGCCCTCCTGGCTCAACATTGCGCTAATTGCCATTCCACTCACGTTGCAATAGACTTGGAATTTTTTTTCGAAATCTGGGAGAGCTAACACTAGGCTCTCTGTCACCTTCTACTTCAACTTGTCGAAGGATTTCTGGGGAGATTTCGTCCACTTGAAATCCCCTTTATTCATGCACTCTGTCAACGGTGCACATATGTGAATGAATCCTCTGAGGAACTTCCTGTAGAAACTAGCAAGTCCATGGAAACTCTACACTCCTCTCGTGCTTATCGATTCTGGCCACTCCAATATATCCTTTACCTTTTCTGGGTCCATCACAAACCCTTTACCTAAGATTACAAATCCCAAGTACACTAGTTCTTCCTTCATGAAGAAACAATTCTACAGGTTCACCATCAGCTTCTCTTACAAATCACATAGTCGCTAGGAAGGAACTTTCGTTTCAGCTTGGAAACCATTCTGTCCCAAGACTTAATTTTCTCCTTTCCTTTCTTGGTTATGTCGGCCTATACATTGTCCCACCACAATGAGGCATGACCCTTCAACCTTAGACATGTAGTTTTAACCCTTTTAGGATCCTCTATCTGCTCTATGTCGAAGTATTTCTCCATCTCTCTAAACCAGTCTATCAAGTCTTCAGGATCCATACTTCTTGAGTAGGTACATACATCCATCTTTTTCTTACCCCTCATCTCTGTCAGTAGCTTGATAATTTGATCCTCTGGTTCTTCTTCCACGGCTTCTCGAGCTTCCACTTCCATGACTTCTTCGCCACTATGGTCAAGTGCATCGGGAATGCATCTACATCTCTAGATTCCTTGGATCGTTGCGACCTCATTGGTCAAACTTCTCATTGTTCGCATGCATTCATCGAACATTTCACGATCAACTATAATTCCTGCGCCTCGCGCTCTTTGTCTTACACCACAAAAATTTACACCTCTTTGTGCCATTCTTTCAACCGCAGCTGAAATCTCCTCTCGTCCAATCGCAACTGGACTTTCACTACTCACTCATAACTCTACCCAACCACAACTGGAGCTGTTCATGCACTCGCAGGCTCAACCTGATCCCAGGATTCCGTTGCTCAATACCACTTGACGCTATGGAAGTTGGTATCGAGATATCTCCTATCTTCAGGATAATGTTGCTCTAATCCCACTTGACACAAGGGCTGGTCGGTCAGACCCTCTTTCTTAACTATAACACACAACAAACACACAAGTGCTCACAAAGACTAGATGTGAACTAGAAATGCCCATAAGTTGGCTTCTATTACTTGAATCAATTACAAAGTCACATGCAATCTAATAAACAAGTCAGTCTTAGCTTGTTACAATATACAGAAGTAAATCTATGTTTTCTCAGTGTGTTTCTCTATCTGTGTGTGATCCTCTCCTTCCTTCTCTGAACGAAAGAGTAAATGGTGAAGACCCCTTCCTCTGTGCCTCCGCACAAGTCTTCTACTCTTCTCTACTGCTGCTCCTGAGTTTCACTCCATTCCTCGAGAAGTCCTTCTCTTCCACCGCTCGACCTCTAACCTGACGGATCTTGCAGTCGTCAGATCCCCTTGATCATCCTGCACAACCTCATCCTATGGCGACACTTGGCCTAGTTTCAACCACTTTCCTAAATGCCATTAAATTCCTCAACAACCCACAACGGTTGTTTCCTTGAGCCCTACACCTCTCTGACATCGCTACAGTTGTTGGTCTTATCACTATCCTCTTCAACATGTTGACCATACTATACTTTGTCAGTCCTCAACTTAACTTGTCGGCTTCACTTAGTCTCCACGGCTTCCAATCCGCCCCATCCTCCTCGCTTGGCCTTTTCCGCTTTCGTCGATGTCGATGTTCGACCTCTTTTCGACTCCTTCGACTTCCACTCCTGTCGATGTCGACCTTAACTCCCGTCGACCATACTTTGACAGCTTCCTACTCGACTACATGGCTTTGACTACCAATATTCTTCGCACCGGTGGTCGTCGAAAATCCCCCTGGCCGACCTTCTTCTGTCAATCAACTTCGACTATTTTTCCTAGGCCTTGATGCCATTGCATCAATTAGCATTGTCAGAAACAACTTTTTTCTTTGATTTTCTTGAATGCAAGTGTCATTGGACAATCTATCTTCGTTATGTAGGAGCTTACTTATGTTGTTGTAGCATATGCATCCAAGATGAATTGTGCATCAGTATTTACTTCCCACAGATCCAGAACACCTTTTGCAAATGCATTGATCCAAATGTATAAAGGATCTCTTTTTAGTAGCAAGGTAGGGTGTTTGATACAACAATGCAAGAGAGTGGTCTTTTCATCCCTGCTAAGTTGCAATTCATCTAGGAATTATTGAAACAACATTTTCTTTGGGTAATCTACATATTCAATTAGACAATGTATTTGCTTAGATTTTTCAATTATCTCATTCGAGCTATCTTCAAGTGGCTCTAGAATTGTTGTAACGCCAATAGGGGGCAAGGGGAAATTAAATCTGCATGTAGAATGCAAATGTTTCCCGCATTTCCTAGTGTGTCGATGTGTTTGAAATTTCACAAAGTCATGCTTAAGCATGGTTGAACCTGTTGAAATATATCAGTCTACAAAGGTTGTTATCTCGTCATTGTTGTTTCTTCCATCGATTGGTACATTCTTGACCCACAGAATCCCATGCTCATGCTCCTTTCCCCTTTTTTGGAATTCAATTGTGAAGAAAAAATCTTGCACTTCGCCAAAGAAGCTACTATTTTTAAAGATCAAAGACTTCAATGCATTCATTTTGTGTCTATCATAACGATCACAAACCACATAATGTTTTCTTATCAATGAATCAATATCTTCTTATGCATATGAATTTGTTTTTGCTTCATGATGTCTCACCTCAAGTTCATGTAATGCATTTCACAAGGGTGCTCAAAGGTGCTTAGCACTAGTATAGCTAACAAAGAAAGTTGGTGGCCCTAGTTGGCGAATCATCGCAAACAGAATTTTTTTCATACAATCGAAATAGTCTGGAGATGTTCGAACTGCTTTCAATGTGCCATATGCAATCTATGATTTTAATTTTGTCAAGGTTTGTTTGTTTTTTGACATCTTTGGAAACTATTTTTTTTCCTTTTAGTTCTCCTATGCGTATTGATATCCAACAAGTGCTCGAAATTTGTTTAATAATAACTTTTATTGTTTTAAAGAAAAGATTTGTTGGATGTGCTTCAAAGTCAATGTTTTCATGTTGGATTTCCCACTTTGATATTTGCTGATGACGACAGTGCTTGTAGATATTTGGATCACGGCTATATCCATAAAACAAAGTTTGGAAATTCAACTCTTCATAGTATCTATCTTGGAAAATGCCCAGCGGGCGAAAATTTTTAGAAGGTGCTAGCTGTTCTATGATTTTGTTGGCTAATTCATCTAGCAAATTGGTTTCTCCATATCCATGGACCAATGTTTCTGAAACAAGTTCAAGGGAAAGCTCATATATAGAGTCATTGTCTGATTCAAAGAGAATGGCACTATCTTCATTGGACGCTTCATTTTTTGATGCATGTGTACCTGCTTCTTTTTTAGCGAAGATGCATAACATCTCTTCCCATTTTTCATTAACAGTGATGCCTTCATTTTTGTAAAGCTCAGTATCACATAAATATCGTAATGTTGTCATGACAAACTTTGGATGCACATTACCAGATAAGAATGGATTTTTGATATCCAACTTACGTTTCAACGTAACTGCAACTGTGAGAGTATCATATAGATTTCTAGGCAAAGCAACTTTCACATTCTCCAAATATGCAGGGACATTGATGATTGTTCCGGCTAAACCTATTTGTGCTCACTTATAACCAGGTTGATGTATTTGTGTGAAGTAATTTCTAGGCGTGACCAATCGCTCTTCAAGAGGATTCAACATAGTTACAGATGAAATTGGGAGGTTATGACAAATAGAAATGGGCGATGCATAAAGCAGAAGTTCTGCACTGGAAATGCTTTTCTTGCAAAACTTGCAAATTTGATGGGTCAAAAGAAATAAGGACTCGTCACTGTCCTTCGACAAGCTTCTGAAAGAAAAAATAGTTTTATTATCAACATTTTGAATATCTCTTTTGAAATGGCAATCACTTGCAACAAGAACGTGGATGGGTAGGTGTATCTTTGATACTTTTCAAGTACGTAAGAGTTTGTTTTTTTGCAATGCTAGATATCTTCTCGTCCTGACATTTTTTTGAAGTCTCTCAGCATATGGTTTCCTTCAAAAATCGTAGGTTGTTTGGTGGGTCTTTATTGAATTCCATGTTGCAAATTGATTTCATGTTCTGTTTGTCACGCATCAATTCCATTTGTCTTATTGTTTTCCTTTTGTAGTATGATATGTTTTTTTTACAACTTTATGAACCACTCCTACATGTTTTTTTTCCTAACTTCAATGTTCTTTGTTGTTTCATTGTACAATGTTCTTATGGTGTATTTTCCATAGCAATTGTGATTTTCCATGCATTGAAGTTGCTCATTTGTATTAACCAATGTGTCATTCGAGGAGGTTGTTTTCCTATGAATAGTTGCAGTTGGGAAAGTGTTTCTTAAGTTTTCTACTACCAATGGATGGAAATGTGAATGGGTTGCATATACTTCATGGTGCAAGAGATAAATGTTTGAAGTCATTCCATTTGTTGAATAAAAGCATGACATGATTCCTTACACTTTGGTTTCCCATAAGAATATGTTAATGTACAACAATTTACACAACCATTGTAGAACAAATTGATTCACGTGTACATACCCAAATCGAGATGGTTGTGCCAATTGAACCATAAATGTCTCCCAACTAGAAACAAGTTGTTTTCCTTCTATGATGTCTTTATGTAGATATCTGTGCAAGCATTCAGCTGCTCTACTATCATTCGACGCCATGGAATTACAAAACGATTGGAGAATAGCTTTTGAAAGACTAGCATTGTTTGAAAAAAGTTCCACTTCATAGATAGACTCGAATAGTGAGTCATGGAAATTGCCCTTGATTCCAACAAAGAGAATGAAACCTTGTTGTATCAAAGCCTCCATAAAAATTGAAATTTCAACTTGCAAATCAACACAATGGAGCATATGAATATTTTGGAACATTTGTCTGGAAACAAAATGGCTTCTTACTATTGAACCATATGATAACAAAGGTTCAAAATGGCCAGAAGTCGGCGTATGATCATGAAAAAGAATATTGTAGCAATATCATGTCTTTCCAGAGTTGAAATAAAGATATTTATTTTTCCTAGTGGATGACCATACAACAATAGGGCCATTCAACCAATTTGCAAACCATTTTATGCAGAATATATCACCCCATAATACACATGTATTTTCTTCATTGACTTGCGAAGCAGATTGTGACATCCAATCAAGATACAAGTCAACATTTTGTATTCCATGCAAATCAAACAAGATTTCAATTGCTAGATATATTTGTATTGAATCCAATGCATTGGGTTGGCCTTGAGCTAAAGACAAGAAGAAATGGTTAATGATTGTCTCTCTTATTTCAATCGATGTGTATCGATAATGCAAAAAACTGCAAATGCATCGAAGAGGCAATCCTCTACTTGATAGTGGAAATACCTTAGTTGGAACAGATTGTTCTTAGACAGTGCAACACCAATATCCTCAAAAGGGAGATTTCTAATTGGAGGAAAGTGAATGTTTTTGATGCAATGTCCCATGTGGCTCTTCCCTTGATATTTCCCTCCTCCCCACCTTTAGCCCAAGAAGGAAAGCATAAGCAGTAGAAAATGGGGGGATTGCACTGTACCTTGTGAAAAATGTATCTGCAATGAAAAAAATCCATATTAAGAAAAATGTAAATGAACAATTGAAGTGTGTAGGGAACTCATACAATAAACTATTCCACTAGCAGAAAAATAATGGGGAAAAAAAGAGAAAGGAACAAGTTGAAGGAATCACTTTTACACCAATAGTACTCGATCTCTCTAGAGGGAAATGTACAATCAATTTAGATTTTTTTTATGAATTATTTATAAATTGCAGTCCTTAAAATGGGGTGAGCAACACATTTGCAAAAGGATGCTCCATAAATCTTGGTACTAGAAACCAAGGTTATTAATGTCGATGGAGTTCTGCACATGACTATATATATATATAGGAAATGGGAGAATTGTTGCAAAGGTTTTAAAAACATTCAACTCTAAAAATTAATGCATGAAAAATTGCTACAAAAGTTTATAAGACATTGAAATTGACATTTGAAAACCAATACCATTAAATTGTTTACCAAATACAATCCACAAAAAATGAGTTTCAAATCAAATTAAAATATATTGATGAGTGAATTTTTTTTAAACATATCAACTCAGAGACAATGAAATTCAAAAACAAATATCTATAAAATGTAACATACTTATGATAAGTGTTTCTTAAATTTTTTTTTTGTCAGAGCCATTGGTAGTCTCAACCCTTTGTTATCATCCTAGATGGAACTGCACCACCCAATGTTGAAAAAAAATGTAACACAACAATGAAACAATAAGAAAATATGCTGTCACAATATCAAGAGGCTTGCAAAGTGAACATGGAAGAAACCAATAACTTGGCCAAGAGTTGGAATGCCATTTTTTTTAACAATGGTAAATATTGGAAAATGACACTTTCAAGGTTTTTTTTTATTTTTTATGGAACAAGCCATCAATTGTTTACAAAACAGAGTGCTGAAAAATTCCTCTTTGTAGACAACCTAACAATATATATGTTCAAAGTATCTTGTTGGAATAGAAACTAACATGGATGCATATTTGTATACACTGTGAGCTCTTTTGATGTAAGAGCAAAACAAGAATTTGACACAGTGACAAGTCTTTGCAGACTTGAAACTTGTAACTGAGTAAAGCTACCATTAAAAATACAACATTGTCCGAAAGAATCCAAATTGAACAGGAAAAGAAATAATTTCATAAACCTTTCTTCTACCAATGTCTATGGAAATTGTAACACTCAAATCAATCTCCTATCTAATAGAATATTAAATTTAGAAGAGTGTGACCAACACATTTGTAAAAGAGCGATCCATAATGTTGTTTCTATAGACTAGAACCACTATAGTCAATATACATTGAACTGCCTATATGTTGAAATTTTAGGAATATATATATATATATATATATATATATATATATATATATATATATATATATATATATAAAATGAAAGCAACTCCATGAAATTAAGAACAGTATTACGACAAATTCTATACTCTAAGAATATGACCATGGTCGGAGTGAACAACTTGTTCAAGGTTTAAAAGACCAGTTTTTTAAGAATTCCATTTATTGATGAGTACAATTGTGAAGATTTGATTTTTTGATCCAACGAAACAACATATGATTCGGTAATGGGGTCCCATAAAATTCCTTTTTATAAATAGATGGACAATATTTTTGTTTAAACTATGTTATTGGATTGGAGAGTAACAACCACCTTGAAGCTGTGAAGATCTTCAATTCCCAAGGAGAAGGTGCTCCAAAACATCGGCATTGGCATTGCCATGGAAAAAACAATATCATTAAATTGTTTACCAAACAGAATCCACAAACCACTGAGTATGAAATCAAATTGGAAGACACCAATGGGTGTTTCTTTTGAACATGTTTATTTAGAGCCAATGGCAATAAAAAAACCAATGGCTGTAAAATGGAAGACATTGATGATAAGTGTTTCTTAAAAATTTATTTTTTCCAGAGGCATTGAAAGGCTCAACCTTTTAATTATAGTATATATATATATATAATCTTGTTACAACGTATTTTTCCACCTTGTGAACATCAACATTGATTGGCCTTTAGTATCCATTGTATTGACTCGGATCCATTATTTTCCCTTCAGGAACCAAGTTTCCCTATTTTTGTTCCTGTACGCTTGTTGTTCCATTATAGCCAGCGTACACATAGGCTGCACCTAATTAGCCTGCGTACATCGAGTTACATGGTAAAAGATAGTAAAAACTCTATTTTTACTCCCATAAGGTGGTCTTAGGGTGAGCTTTGGTCCTCCATATACCCCGAAACGACTCAATTCGACCTTTCACTTACCTTTGGAAGGCTATATATTGACCTCTTATGGTGTATAGAAGGGAGGAAAAAGAGAGAGCAACATAACTATAGTGGATTTTTTCCATGGCTTGAGTCTACACTCATTGATCCTTGTTGTTGTGAACTCCTTATGTTCAACTACCAAATGCCTTTCATAGTTTGAGTTTGCCATTGCATGAGGGGTTGAAGTGGTGGAGGCACAAGTGGAGAGACCTAGTTTTTGGTTCAGATTGGTTGCCGGCAAGGGGTTATATCATGTACTTCTTGTTATTCTTAATGGAATGTAACATCCCATAAAAATACCAAAATTTAAAAAATTTAAAAATAGCAATAATTATCGAAGTTAATGCAGAAAATAATTAAAATTATTAACTAGGATAATTAATAACGATGACACATCATGTTTCACAAAATAAATTATGACGTAGTTGTATTTTCTATTTCAGATTTAAATGGATGCTAATCTCCTTAACAAAAGATCTTTTATGATTATGCACAAGAATACAAATTACAGATCTGCTTAAGTTCTAAGTGCGATTACATACTGTACATAGGTTTGTATTATTATGATGTTCTTGATGATGTGCTGACAGTTTGTTTTTATGATGATGAAGAGGTCCTACGAGGTACCCTAGGGTTTACTTAGCTACGTTTAGTTAAGGAATTTGAATCCTGTTTCCATGTGTAGACCGCAGGTAAGAATTTCCATGACAAACATGTGTTTAGAGTATATGTGTCTTTCAATTCATCGTCAATGTTATAATAAAATGCTACGTACTTCCTTGCGGAATAAAATTACTAGAGGTATGGATATTTAGTTTCAATTCTAGTTTATGAGCTAACTTACAAACTCTTCAATGTTATGAATTTACGTCGTCCAGTTGTTTTTAAAATACTTTGTTTATTATCATATGACTATTGTCATTAATATCAAAAGTAGTGAAACCAATGTCCATTGGAAATTCTATTAGAGAACTGGTAGAAACAATGTTTATACTATTGCACTAACAATACATTTTGCATCTACAGAACTCAGACTATTTTAAAGTCTCACAATTATTTATAGGGTTTGCAGGGTTTGCAGGCCTAGAGGAGGAGTTGCTTGGCCACTGGGTAAGCCTCAGAGGTTCACTTCCTCGTAGATACCCTAGGCGCAATGTGGCCGAAGTTCTTTTGTTTTTAATGAGTCTGTTACTGTCAGATTTTTGGCAAGGTTTTCTTGGGCATGGTGATGATTGTTTTTAAATGATAATTTCTGTAGAGAGGATAACCCTTAGTTGTTTCGGCTCTGTGAGGCCTGGCTGTGTCGTTGAAAGGAATTTTTGAACTTGTATTTGAATTGTTCTTTGTTAAGGGTAAAACTCTATGTAGTTTGTTGCTCCATGGCCTCGTTTTAATGTTTTTGGTTGATAAGGGGTAAGCCCTGTGTACTGTTGGAACATTGACAAGTCCGTAATGTAAACTCTGTTATAAATTTTGAATGAGAAACCAAGAACAGAGGGTTCTCTTGCACTTATAAACAATGGCTCATTTTGCAATGGAATGTTGTGTTTTAAAGTAATGGTTAAGAAATTGTGTAAATAATTGTTAAGGTGGTGTCAAACAACGAAAGTTGCCTTCAGCTGAGTGTTATGGTTTGCATAATTGTAGATAGTTGTTTCATGTACTTCATTATCGTTGTTGATATTTATGTTTTGGAAATGTGATGAGATAAAGTTCGGCTGTTATACATTTTCGAAAATGGCTATGCCACAGGGTTCTATTTTGTTTCATGAATGAAACCCTACCTGTATCTTTCATTGGCAACCTTGTTTGTATAGAGAAGTCAAACCCATGAACTGGTCCTTAACTCGTACATGTGAATGTTTCGACACTATGTATGTTTTCTTGCTAGGGTTGTGAGCTATTGTTAGATATAGATACTGAATCGTGCTTTCTGCTAAGTGATGCTTATTGTCTTGTTAATAGTCTTGATATGTTTTAAAAGATGGTAAGCTTATATAAAATGTGAGTTAGGGTTTGGAAAATCCATAACTGTTATAACATCAGAAATAAATGTCTATTGATGGCCATGAAAGACTTGAGGAGAACTTATTGAACTGTGTTTTAAATAAACATTTAGAGTCTGGGTTCTGTGATAACATAGGGTTTTTGATGCTATTGTGCAGGTATTTGTATTTCATAATTGAAATCAAATGTGATAGTTTGTAAATAAATAATATGTGTGTACTTATAACAATACTGTACAGAACATAGTTTTGCAGTTGTTATATTTCTTGGAATATAAATACTTGAAAATATAGAATTTATAATATTGAAAATGCATGTTATTACTATCTGATTAGATAGAGTTGAAATGAAAAGTATGGATCTGTGCAGAAACAAAATGTGTTTTTCTTTTAATTAAGAAATAGATGAATGCCATGCATCTATTTATACTATACTGTAATTTTTTCCTGCATTTTAAACATATGATTGAAATGACAGAATTTAACAAGAACACTATTGTATTCATCTTTTCAATTAATGTCATTCTACATATCACTCATCTTTCTTAATTTACTTCTCTATACCAGAGTACGATGCAGAAAACAGCATGGGAAAAAATATAGAGTTGGCTATCAATTTAATCATTTCATAAAGCTTTTTCATTCAGAATCATACTTAGATCAGAAAATAAAATAGTTTCTTCTATATGACTGTAATTAATAATTCTATTATGCAGAAACATTTAACTGTAAACAAAAGTAAGAATAGTAAAACCTGGTTGATTGTAGCAGAAACAAATAGCCCAAGGAACCGGTTCCACCCAACCTATTCCTGAAGAGAGCCAAGTTACTTTCCTTAGGACCCCCGAGCCTGTCCACTGAACCACCAGGAGGAAGATTCTGTAGAAGCCTTAGTACATCAACTTGCAGTAGAATATAGATTATCTAGTCATCAAGACTCAGCAGTCAAAGAGACCTGCACCAGCACCTCTGGTTTTCCTTCTCAGTATCACTAGCAGAATCACAATTGCACTCTCACGTAACCTCCCTATTCGAATCTCTCAGTGATCACCTGATGCACTTGAGGAATATTTCTGTAGAAAATATTGTAGGAGCTTCCTGCTCAATTTGAATTGCCTTATCTAGGATGCCTAGGCCTTTTAATGGTTAACTGGTCATTAATGAGCTGCCTGCTCTCTTCCACCACCCGGTGGATAATGCCAAAAATTTAGGGGCAGTTGTCCCATAACCAACAGCTAGTGATGGAGTGCAAATGCTGCCATATGTCCCATGCCTTCTAACAACTTCCATTCCTCCTAGTGGGTCAATGAACACTCATTTAATAGTTCCCTTGGGTGTTTGTCTCCTATTTTTAATTTATTAAATAATAGTAATCAGTAATTACAATCATCCTTGACCAATCTTGGTCATAATTACAAAACTTTTTAATTATAATTTAACATAAAGTATTTTGCAAATAAAATAATATTCTCAGAATTTGGGTAGGTGACATACACCCCCCCTTAAGTCTCAACATCATCCTCGATATTGTTTAATCACTCTCTAAGTGTTCCTGAAACAGAGTTGGGTATGCTTCCCGCATACTACGATCCAAATCCCAAGTTGCCTCTTCTAGGCTAAGGTGCTTCCATTGCACCTTTACCTGCCCAATGGTGCGATTCCGGAGTAGAGTTTCCCTCCTTTCGAGGATACAGTCCGGTTCCACCTGAAAATCATTGTCTTGTCCCACCTATACATCATTCCAATTCACAACATGAGTAGCATCGTGTACATACTTCTTTAAAAATGATATATGAAAAACATCATGTATCTTTAAATTTGGTGGCAAAGCTAGTTGGTATGCCACTGGTCAAACCCTTGACAATATTTCGAAAGGACCACAATACCTGGGTGCCAACTTGGCACAGCTTCCCAATTTCAATGAACTCTTTTTCGGTCTTACCTTAAGAAAAACATGTTCACCAACCAGGAACTCTTTATGAGTCCTTCTAAGATTTGCTTGACTCTTTTGCCTATCTTGGGCAGCTTTCAGATTTCTTTGTACCTGTTTCACAATTAGTTCTAATTCCTACAACAATTCAGGTCCTAAAATAACTCTATTTACTGGGTCATTCCAAGAAATAGATGTATCACATTTCTTACCATAAAGAATTTCAAAAGGGCTAAGCCTGGCTGATGCATGATAATGGTTATTATATGCAAATTCTGCTAAATGCAAGTAGTCTTCCCACTTACCAGGCTGATCCTTAACATACATCCTAAGCAAGTCTTCCAATACCTGATTCACTCTTTCTGTATGTCCATCCATTTGTGGATGAAATGCTGTACTAAAGTTTAAGGTTGTATTCAACCCTTTAAACAAAGAGCTCCAGAAGTTTCCAGTAAGCTTCGAATCACGGTCTGAAATTATCACTTTTGCTATCCCATGTAATTGAAAAATTTGTTTCATGAATATTTCTACAATGTCTGGAGCCTTATGAGTAGTCTTCATAGGTATAAAGTGTGCTTCCTTACTGATTTTATCCACTACCACCATGATAGATTCATTTTGTTTCTGATTTTTGGGTAGTTCGGTAATAAAATCTATGCTTATAACTTCCCATTTCTAGCTAGGTATAGGCAATGGCTGCAATAGTCTAACTGGATGTTGATGTTCAACCTTCACTTTTTGACAGTCCAAACACTTAGCTATGTATTTTGCTACTTCATCCTTCATTCTGGGCCAATAGTACTCTTTCCATAGCATAGTGATGGTTTTTTGATAACCTGGATCACCAGAGTAATGGCTTTTGTGCATCTCATCAAAGATCAGAATTTTTACTTCTGGTATGCTGGGTACATACAATCTGTTTTTGTATAATAACAGTCCATTTTCCTTTAAACTGTAATATGCCATAGAATTTTCAGAATTGCTATTTGTTGTATTTTCTTGTAATTTTCTGTATTCTTCATCCGTTTCACTCCTTTCAATGATCTGATTTTCTAAATCTGTTGAGTATGTATTGATGGCTGAAATAAAATTCAACTTTGCTTTACGACTTAATGCATCAACAACCTTGTTCTCTTTTCCTTTAATATGCTGAATTTCGAAATCATATTCGCTTAGAAAAGTTAACCATCTAGCTTGTCTAGCGTTCAAATTTTTCTGATATAATAAATACTTCAGTCCCATGTTATCTGTCAACAAGGTAAATTTTCTACCAATAAGATGGTGACGCCACATTTTTAAAGTGTGAATTACTACTAATAACTCTAAATCATAAGTAGAGTAGTTCTTCTCATGTATTTTCAGTTTTCTAGACTTGTATGCAACAACATGTCCTTCTTGTGTTAGGAATCCTCTGAGACAATCATTACATGCATCGGTGCATGCTATAAAATCCTTATTAGGATCTGTTATCCTCAAAATAGGCGTTGTAGTTAGTAATTCCTTTAGCTTCTTAAAACTGTCTGAACATTTATCATCCCACACAAATTTCTTCCCTTTCTTCTGTAAAGAGGTTATGGGGTTTGCAATTTTTGAAAAGCTCTCTATAAATTTTCTATAATATCCAGTGATACCCATAAATGATCGTACATCCAACACATCCTCAGGAACTGGCCAAGCATTAATGGCTTTTATCTTATCGGGGTCAACCGAGATTCCTTCCTTAGAAATTATGTGTCCTAAATACTGAATTTTATCCTTGTGAAAGTCACACTTACTAAACTAGCGTATAGTTGATGATCTCTCAGAACTTGTAAGATAATATGCAGATGTTCGCCATGCTCTTCTTTGCTTTTAGAATACACTAGAATGTCGTCTATGAACACAATGGCAAACTTATCCAAGTATTTGTGCAGAATATTGTTCATTAAACACATAAACATAGCCGAAGCATTAGTCAATCCGAATGGCATGACTATGAACTCATAATGTCCATATCGAGTTCTAAAGGCTATTTTAAAAATATCCTCATCCTTCACATGAACTTGATGATATCTTGACCTTAAATCAATGTTTGAAAATATCGTTGCTCCATGTAGCTGATCAAATAGATTGTCTATGCAGGGCAACGGATATTGATTCTTGATTGTCATCTTATTCAGCTGGTGATAATCTATGCACAGTCTTAAAGTGTCATCTCTCTTCTTAAAAAATATAACAGGTGCTCCCCAAGGAGACACGCTGGGTCTTATATAGTTTTTATCAATCAATTCCTTCAACTATGATTTCAACTCATTTAATTCTAGTATATTCATCCTATATGGAGCTTTAGAATTCGGTACCGCTCCCGGTATTAACTCGATGGTAAAATCTAGATCTCTCTTAGGGGGTAATCCCGGAATATCTTCAGGAAAAAGATCTTTGAAATCTTTTATGACATGTATATCTTCTAGTTTTAGTTTGTCCTATTTAGTAATCAACTCATCATTCACTACATTTACTACAAACATTTGACATCCTTTTCTAATTGCCCTCTTTACTTGCATGGCAGAAATCTGTCTAAGGGATGTCTTTCTTGGAATACCTTTTACTTCTATTGTTTCTCCTTCATCATTTAAACATGTAAAACTTTTCTCATAACAATTTAGAATGACATGATGGGCTTCTAACCAGTCCATTCCGATTATAATATCATAGGATCCTAAAGGTAAAACATTCAACTTGGTTTGTGTCTTTAACTAATTCATGGATAAAGCACAACTTTCAATAAAATCAAATACTTTCCTTTCTGTTCCTGTTGCTAGTCTAACTAACCAGGATTTATTGAATTTTTATGTTTTAAATTTAAAACATTGTACAATATCTGGTGATATATAACTTAGGCTAGCACCTGGATCAATCAAAATATCTTCCTTCCCAATTAAGTTGTATATTGTCATCTTTGCCTTTAATGATTCTGAATAATCATAAATTTGGAAGTACTTCTTTATGCCGGACAACCATGCTTCTGCTGTCTCTCCTTTTTCAGTTTCACTATTGAAGGTTGGGGGTTTGATTTTCTTGAACTCCCCAGAAATCTGTTCATACTGTTTGTGACTCTTTCTTTTGGGTTTGTAGTCTCCTTTGCTGCTATCACTTGAATAATTTCGTTTCTTTTTCCGTTTTTCATGGGCAGCTTCTAATGATGTTGAAATGCTATTTGCATCATTAGTTTTTATTTTCTTACCCCTATCTTGATGAGGTAAATCTTCAATCTTGGAGGTATTTTCAATTTCTCTATCCTGTTCATCAGTTGGGCATTGTTCGAACAGTACTTGGTTAAGTTCCTCTTGTGCTTTCAAATTTTTTTCATTGTCTTGTTTTACAGATCTGATTTCTGCTTTTAACTCTTGAAATGCACGTAACAATTATGATGAATCGTCATTTAATTCGCCATGGATTTCTTCTTCATAATGTTGTCCTGTGCTATGACTGTTGGGTAGAAATCTATCCTATATATGTTCAGCTGATCCTCCGATACCTGTAGCTTAAAAACAATTGATGTATAACATAAATAGTTTAAAATTTTAGTTAGTAAGATTTTTGCTATAATAATTTTTTTTTTTTTTTTTGCGTGTTCTTTTGACCTTTTCAGGCCTAGAGTTCAAACGTGAGCTCTGATACCACATGTAACATCCCATAAAAATACCAAAATTTAAATTTTTTTAAAATAGCAATAATTATCGAAGTTGTTAATGCGAAAAATAATTAAAATTCTTAACTAGGATAATTAATAACGATGACACGTCATATTTCCCAAAATAAAATATGACGTAGTTGTATTTTCTATTTCATATTTAAATGGATGCTAATCTCCTTAACGAAAGATCTTTTATGATTATCCACAAGAATACAAATTACAGATCTGCTTAAGTTCTAAGTGCGATTACATACTATACATAGCTTTGTATTATTAAGATGTTCTTGATGATGTGCTGACAGTTTGTTTGTATGATGATGAAGGGGTCCTACGAGGTACCATGGGGTCTACTTAGCTACGTTTAGCTAAGGCATTTGAATCTTGTTTCCATGTGCAGACCGTAGGTAAGAATTTCCACGACAAACATGTGTTAAGAGTACATGTGTCTTTCAATTCATCGGCAATGTTATAATAAAATGCTACGTACTTCCTTGCGGAATAAAATTACTAGAGGTATGGATATTTAGTTTCAATTCTAGTTTTTGAGCCGACTTACAAACTCTTCAGTGTTATGAATTTACGTCGTCTAGTTGTTTTTATAATACTTTGTTTATTATCATATGACTATTGTCATTAATATGAAAAGCAGTGAAACCAATGTCCATTGGAAATTCTATTAGAGAACTGGTAGAAACAATGTTTATACTATTGCACTAACAATACATTTTGCATCTACAGAACTTAGACTATTTTAAAGTCTCACAATTATCATTTGATTAACAATATATGAAATATATAGTAGTTATAGTACTAATACTATAATTTAACATTATGATGTGCATGCAACTTTACCTAAAGTCTTACTATTATCCATTGATTTCAATACATATTTAATATAGGGATTACATATTGTGAATATAGCGCTTATGCTATGAACTAGCATTATATAATGAATTAACATAACCTAGACTATATCTAAAGTATTCATTTATCAAATGGATGACATTATATATAAAAAATTCATCCTATTGCTATACAAAAACTACAGAAATGAAATAGAAATATTCTATAGTGACTATGCATCCACATAATACTTTGGCATATAATATAAATGTCACGATGCCTAAAAAAAATCTTTGAACTATATAGAAATATGCACTTATGGATCTACTATTGCAATGATACAATCCACAATATGCACCCTAGCTTTTATTCTAAGCTTTGACATTGTATGATATTACTCTACGAAATCAAAATCATTGTTGGTAAGGATTTGACGAGTATTAAATTGTTGTTGGAATGAACTGGCAGGTTGATAGTGTCCGTCCAAGTATTAATGGTCCTGACCAAACTCCACAGTGGAGTGTGCTGCTGTCAATCCACGTAATCCACCCACGTGAAACTCGGTTGATAATACAACTATGAATCCGAGCTGTGCATGGTTAACATATCGATTTTTCCCCGAGCTGTACATGGTGTTGTCCCTTGGTATGTGATGTTGGCATCGTCGTGGTTGTTACCATTAATGAGGTATTAATGTGATGGTTTCCAGATTCTCAACGTATTTGGTTGGCACCATCACGCTCGTAGATTTCACAAGATCTTGATTGTTGAAAGAGAAACCCTTTGTAAGTGTTGATGGAGTGTCTTCCAGTATTCATTTTTATGTTAGAGTTGGAGTTGTGAGGCCGACAAGCTTCTAACATGTAGGGTTTGAAAGAGTATTTCTCGAAAGGTTTCGATCCTGAGACTTGTGGAAAGAACCTGCTAGTTCAAGGTGGCATGAACAATGGAGAGCCGAGCCACTGGTTTTCCTTATTTCATACAGTTTTCACCAGGTGATACTATTGTCGAAAGTTACAGGCGTCTTTCTCTTGTACTTTATAATGCTGGTGATGTTTCCACACTAGTCTTAACGTATTAATGTTTAAAGTCTTTCCTGAGATTTGTATCCTCGTTTAACCTCTTCAATACTGTGTGACAAGTGCAAAATGTCGATGAAGTGTCAGAGTTTGTGGGCCTAGAGGAGAAGGAGTTGCTCGGCCATCGGGTAAGCCTTGGAGGTTCACTTCCTCGTAGGTACCCTGGGCACGATGTGGCCGAAGTTCTTTTGTTCATAATGAGTTTGTTACTGTCAAATTTTTGACAAGATTTTCTTGGCCATGGTGATGATTTTTTTTAAATGATAATTTCTGTAGAGAGGATAACCCTTAGTTGTTTCGGCTCTGTGAGGCATGGCTGCATCGTTGAAAGGAATTTTTGAACTTGTATTTGTACTATTGTTTGTTAAGGGTAAAACCCTGGGTAGTTTGTTGCTCCATGGCCTCGTTTTAATGTTTTTGGTTGATAAGGGGTAAGCCCTATGTACTGTTGGAACCTTGACGTGTCCGTAATGTAAACTCTGTTATAAATTTTGAATGGGAAACCAAGAACTGAGGGTATTCTTGCACTTATAAACAATGGCTCGTTTTGCAATGGAACATTGTGTTTTAAAGTAATGGTTAAGAAATTGTGTAAATAATTGTTAAGGTGGTGCCGAACAACGATAGTTGTCTTCAGCCGAGAGTTATGGTTTGCATAATTGTAGATAGTTGTTTCATGTACTTTGTTATCGTTGTTGATAATTATGTTTTGGAAATGTGATGAGATAAATTTTGACTGTTATACATTTTCGAAAATGGCTATGCCACAGGGTTCTATTTTGTTTCACGAATGAAACCCTACCTGTAGCTTTCGTTGGCAACCTTGTTTGTATAGAGAAGTCAAACCCACAAACTGGTCTTTAACTCGTACATGTGAATGTTTCGACACTGTGTATGTTTTATTGCTAGGGTTGTGAGCTATCGTTAGACATAGATACTGAATCGTGCTTTCTACTAAGTGATGCTTATTGTCTTGTTAATAGTATTGATATGTTTTAAAAGATGGTAAGGTTATATAAAATGTTAGTTAGGTTTTGGAAAATCCATAACTGTTATAACCTTAGAAATAAATGTCTATTGATGGCCATGAAAGACTTGAGGAGAAGTTATTGAACTGTGTTTTAAATAAATATTTAGAGTCTAGGTTCTGTGATAACATAGGGGTTTGATGCTATTGTGTAGGTATTTGCATTTCATAATTGAAATCAAATGTGATAGTTTGTAAATAAATAATATGTGTGTACTTATAACAGTACTGTAGAGAACATAGTTTTGCAACTGTTATATTTCTTGGAATATAAATACTTGAAAATATAGAATTTATAATATTGAAAATGCATGTTCTTACTATCTGATTAGATAGAGTTGAAATGAAAAGTATGGATCTGTGCAAAAACAAAATGTGTTTTTCTTTTAATTAAGAAATAGATGAATGCCATGCATCTATTTATACTATACTGTAATGTTTTCCTGCGTTTTAAACATATGATTGAAATGACAGAATTTAACAAGAACACTATTGTATTCACCTTTTCAATTAATGTCATTCTGCCTATCACTCATCTTTCTTAATTTACTTCTCTATACTGGAGTACGATGCAGAAAACAACATGGGAAAAAATATAGAGTTGGTTATCGATTCAATCATTTCATAAAGCTTTTTCATTCATAATCATACTTAGATTAGAAAATAAAATAATTTCTTTTATATCACTGTAATTAATAATTCTATTATGCAGAAACATTTAACTGTAAACAAAAGTAAGAACAGTAAAACTTGGTTGACTGTAGGAGAATCAAATAGCCCAAGGAACCTGTTCCACCCAACCTATTCTTGAAGATAGCCAAGTTGCTTGCATTAGGACCCCCGATCCTATTCACTGAACCACCAAGAGGAAGATTCTGTAGAAGGCTTAGTACATCAACTTGCAGTAGAATATAGATTATCCAGTCATCAAGACTCAACAGTCAAAGAGACCTGTACCAGCACCTTTGGTTTTCCTTCTCAGTATCACTAGCAGACTCACAATTTCACTCTCACATAGCTTCCCTATTCGAATCTCTCAGTGATCACCTGATGCGCTTGAGGAATATTTCTGCAGAAAATATTGTAGGAGTTGCCTGCTCAATTCGAATTGCCTTATCTAGGCTGCCTAGGCCTTTTAGTGGTTAACTAGTCATTAATGAGCTACCTGCTCTTTTCCACCCACCTGGTGGATAATGCCACAAATTTAGGGGTAGTTGTCCCATAACCAACAACTAGTGGTGGAGTGCAAATGCTGCCATCTGTCCCATGCCTTCTAACAGCTTCCATTCCTCCTAGTGGGTCAGTGAACACTCATTTAACAGTTCCCTTGGGTGTTTGTCTCCTACTTTTAATTTATTAAATAATAATAATCAGTAATTACAATCATCCTTGACCAAACTTGGTCATAATTACAAAACTTTGTAATTATAATTTAACATAAAGTGTTTTGCAAATAAAATAATAATCTCAAAATTTGGGTAGGTGACATGGAAATACTCATTTTCTCGTCCAATTGATGTTGTGAATGTTGTTTAAATTATGTTGGGTTACATTTGCTTATGATATCATGGATCATGCTATTGATTATGCTAATATCTTTCACATATTATATGCACTTGCTTGTATTTTTTGTTGAGACTAAGTTGCAGGTTCAAGTGTAGATTGGAAAGCTCAATGGGGATCTACTTCGAACATTCGGTTGAAGGTTGGTCTTATTCTCCATATCTTAGCATTTTCATAATAATAGCATCACATTGGGAATTGATTTATTTTTTGGTAGTCATCTATTTGTTGTGGTTTGCCCCGAGCCATAGGAAGTTTTTCTCCGTAACAGAAATGGCGACTCCGGTGGGGAGGAACCTCCATTTTGGGGATTTTTAGGCATTTTTCCTTATTTTGAGTTGTTGTGCGTCGAGCTTCTGTGTCATTGATTGGCCGTTGGGATTTACATTAGAAAACTAGTTTTTTTTTTTTTTTTTTATCTGGGTTTTTTGACTCTTTTTGGGCTCATTTTCCTTTCCCTGTACGTGATTCAACCTAGTTTTGCCCGCATCTACCCACCCCTGTGTGAACTATAGCCCACGTCTACCCACTATTGTTCTATAAAGAGTCGCGTACAACTCCAGGATTGTTTGATTTTTGACCTTGGGTTGTTGTTGGGTTGGTTCTGAGTGTTCCTGAGTCTTAGTTGGCCTGTTTCCTGACTGTTCCATGCTCTGTTTGTGACCAAAAACTCCTCTTTCTTTAGTTTTTGAGCTTTTTGGTTTCCCACCATTTTTTGTTTTTATAGCTCATTAGCTTGGCTAAGTCTTACTATTTAGGATTTGCTGGGTTGTCTACTTGATATGCTCTACATTTCTTTACTGAATAGTCATATTTGGCTTACATTTTTTTCATTTCCATTTATATTGAAAAAATACAAAAAACATTGTTTTGCATTTTCCTTCCATTTATAAGAGAAAATACAAAAATATTTGCTTTATGTTCTACATTTTGCATCATAGTGCTTGTGATTTCATCTAGGACTTGCTTGTGCATTGAAAGTTTAAAAGTGATTGCATTTTATTTCGAACCGTTGGATTTATTGTCATATTAGTGGCATGCTCTTCTATTGAAAAGATGAGTCTAGTGTTTTTCGGTTGTGCATACCATTGAGTCTTATACATCATCAGTTTCACGACCATATCCTTTGAGTAATTATAGCCTTTTAAAATCAATGCTTAATCTTAAAATTGATTAGAAATGGTTTTATTTTTATAGGGTGCACCAACTAGATTAGGTTTAGAGTCTTGGAATAGATCATTGTGAGTTAACAATCCAAGACTATTGAACCAAAATTATGTGTTTGAATAGGGAGTGGTGAAACCCATAGTATACATCATTGTTCTCAGGAAGCTCTACTCAAACCAGAGTTAAGCACGAGGTCACAGGAGGTTGGTTGTGGGGATATCTCTCGAATACTAGTTGAACGTGGGATATATTTCCAGGATTTGTTCGTGTACAGGGGCTCTTGGGGGATTTGACCCTATTGAGTTTCGGGCTTAGCTACCCTACCCATACGACGAATCCCACTTGCAAATGTCCTCCTCAGCATTGGTTTAATGTGGTGGCCTTAGTTGCTTTACCTAGGTATCACACAGGGCACTCGTTTTGGTTCTTCTACGATTGTCTTGAGTCAGATAGGGGTTGGACATCACAGTTTCCTGTTGTATAGGGATTTGACCCTGTGCATGCAGTGAAATCTGGGAATCCTTATAACTAATTTTGTTACCTCCGGTTATAGTTTGGGAGTCTCAAGCCTCTCCTAAGTGAGACATACCAGTTGTAGTGTCGGGAGGTCCCTTGAGCCAGTCCTGTTTGTGTGCGTTTCGTTGTAGTTTCTTTAGGTGACTTCTCTTTGATCGTTAGTTGGCCATTATGAGGCGTTTAGATTTGTTTACTTTTTGGAGTTATCATGGAGCGAGATCCACCTTTCCGTCGATCTCGTCGTTTGGCTAGTCTACCAGCAGATGAGCTAACACGTCCTTTTTATAAGAGGCGTCAGAGGATTCCTCTCGATCCTTTTGATACTTTTGAAGAGCTTCAAGATCACATTATGACTTTTGCATCTGGCATTACGGGAGGAATTCCCGTGACTTTGTCGGGTGCTGTCGATGGATATACCACTCCTTCCACTCCTATGGATGTTGGAGAGGAAGTTTCACCCCCACACGTCACTCCTATGGGCTTTGGGTCGAACCTACCCCCGGAGTCAAACCCATTTTATGGTACACACTCACATGGTTTCTGATATGGGATGCCAGATCTTAATCATACAATAAACCCTTTGACCACTAATCCCTTTTCATTTGGTATGCCCAATCTTAATTCGAATGTTACATCCACTTCATTGGGTAGTCAAGCTAACACTAGCCTTGGTGCTGGGGGCACTGCTCCCTCCGGGGGCGGTACACCCTCTTTTACTCCATTTCAATTTAGGTCTAGTCATATCCCCTCAGCTACTACAACTGTTGGGGGAGGACCACCTCCCAGGACTACCCCTCATTTCGGTGGGAATGCTTCTCATAACACGGCTCATATTCCACAATCTAACACGCATGCTTCTACGCATATACCTCTGACTAAGACCACGTTTTCTAACCTGCATGTCCCTCCTAACATGGGAGGTGGGAATGAACCTTTATATGGTCATCACTCGACTGCTCCTGCTACGACTAGCACCTATATTCCCCATAATTATGGTGGTAATCCTTCTTATAATGCAGCCGGTTTTGGCCCTTACTACAACCCTCCTCACTATGGTGCTTATAACACATATATACCTTCGTACCCTTACACGGGTCGGGGTGGAGGCAGTTATCATCCTTATGGTCATGTTCATGGTTCATATAATCCTTTAGGTCCGTAAGGTCAGCCTCTTTTGGGAGCTTACAATCCAGCTTTACAGCCTCAGCTCCCGTTTCTTGCTCGGTTGAATCTACCAAATCTTTCGAAGCTCATGAATGATCCGGTGTGTCACGATCCTACTTGGCGTCCAGTCCCTACCAAGATCCCTTCTGACATTCCAAAGTTTGAAGGGAAGAATGGTGAGGATCCGAGTGATCATGTTACTACTTTTCACCTTTGGTGCTCCTTGAATTCGTTAAATCATGACTCCATCCGTTTGAGACTATTTCACTGCATCCTCATGGGGGCACCCGTGAAATGGTACATCGAGTTGCCTAGGGGCACTTATAGGGGTTTTAATGAGACAGCTTTGGTTTTCTTAGATCACTTTCAGTTGCCGTTTCGTTATGATACTGGCATCGAACTTTTATCTACCTTCCACTAGAACAAGGCCATGCACATATCTGATCACATTGAAGAGTGGCGTCGATGGAAGAGGCTAGTGAAAGCCAACATTCCTCCAAACTTTCTATTGGAGTGGTTCCTCAAGTATTTACTTCCCTACATATCTAAGGACGTTTCGGTGCCCAGCATTATGGCTGAGGAGCAAGCTATATTCAAAGCCCAACAGCTAGATTTACTCTATGCTCAATCTGGTATCATGTACGATATTATTCCTGACGTACCATGCTCACATCATGAGCCCAAGCTTGTTCCTGTACCACATGTTCATGGCATTGTTGGATCCACGAGTACTCGACCCATAGACTTGGTTACAAATCAAATGCAAAATTTGTTTATTAGCCAATCTACCCCGGACAGGCTCACGCCTCGTCCACTTCCACCCAATTGTTTGATGTCCATTCTATATAGTCGGCGAACCCATCAGGTAACCAGCAACCTGGTGGAAAGAAGAAGGGGATAAACAATTGTAAGGGTGGGAAAAATGGGAATAATAGAAGTAATAGAAATACTCCTATAAAAGAGAACACCAACCCTCCTCGGGACGACGGAAATGCTGGTGGGGACCGTAAGCCTAGACGTAAGGTGAAATTCCCTTGCAAACCTTGTGGGTAGGATCATCTTACTCACTTGTGTCCTCGATATGAAGAAGCATCGAAGCATCTTGCATAGATCCCAGCTATGTTGAAAGATCCCCTTCTGCATCATCAGAATATGGCTTCGAATGCTCCCGTCACTGGCTATGGGACTATTGAAACTTCGTCGTCCTCTTCTCATGCTGGTGGCTACGGATGCGTGAACATGGTACAATCTCAGGTTAGTGTTGCTACTTGTCAATGCGATTATGGTGCACCACAACCGAATATGGGGAATGAGCCTCCTCCTCCTCCTGACTCTTCTCTACATATCGAGAAGCCCACTACTATGCCGCGAATACCGAAAGGTGTTCTTAAGCGCTCCACGCATAATCCCAATGCCCGAGCCACCCAGAACTACTCCATTGTAGAATATTTGGGCCAAACTCCGTGTGCCATGTTGGCTCTTGAGGTTTTACAGGAATGTCCTTCGCAGAGTAACTCCCTTCTATCTGCTTTGGGAGTATGGGATGATGGTAGCCCTAATGTCATTAAATTTGACACTACTGATATAGAGCCTCGCTTTCCTTATTATGTGGCTTTTCAAGTCCATGTGAGGTGCTTAGAGAAATTCGTTAAACGTACGGTGGTTGACGAAGGTGCTTACACCTCAGTAATTTCGTTGGATTGTTGGAAATCTCTTGGCTCTCCTCCCTTATCAAAATATATGACCATGCTTACTGCGTTCGATGGTTGGTCGTTTAGGCCACATGGTATTCTCCCTTCCCTTGAGGTCGACTTGGGTGGGAAATCTGTGCCTATTGAAGTCGAGGTGGTTGATGCGCCCATCAACTACAACCTTCTTCTAGGTAGGAATTGGATCTACGCAATGAGGGCAATCGTGTCCTCTGTGTTTAGAGTTATTTGCTTTCCTCACGAAGGGAGAATTGTGATGGTCGATCAGCTAGACTTCCGTAGTTCCAACTCCGTAGCATCGTCGGGAACTGTTGTTCCCCAAATCAAAGATTCTCAGCTAGAAACTGGGAACATTGGTGTAGGATTGTATCCATCCTTGATGGGATCATTCGACTTTGTTGCACCAATTGAATTTATTGGAACTGTTTCTGATAGTGCGTCATCCTCTTTAAGTAATGTACCATTCTGGACCTCGTATTTTAATGATTCATGGAATTTACCGTCCGCAAGTGCCCCATCTGGATACATTTCGCACATTGGAATGGCTATGCCATTATCTGCAGCTGAGCTTGCATACCATGAAATTCAACAAGCCCCCACAGAGATGGATCCCTCCTCTTCACGGACAGAAGAGGAAGATCTTGTTATGCTGCTGGCATGGGAAGTCGACTCGTCTTGCTCGCACGATTGTCTTGATGGTACTTTTCCTTTGGATGAACCCATCATTGAGGACATGTGTGGTAGTGAGAAGCCTTGGGAAGATTTGCATCATCGCTCTTATTTTCTTCCTATCCTCGATCTTCTTGAGCGAGAAGAGTTTAGGACGACTCTTGCAGAGAAGGTTGGTAACCCTGTGGCTCCTTTGGACTCACATGGGATTTACGCGGAGGGAAATATGGCTAATATCTCCCCAACCATACTGATCAACATCTCTCGCACGCCTGGAAATATAGAGAACATTTATATCGGTGTTGATTGTTCTCCCGATGAGATCCGCATATACACTGAGTTATTCAAGGAATTTCAGGATGTTTTTTCCTGGTCATATGAGGAGATTCCAGGAATAGACCCTAGCATTTTCGAACATGAGATTAAGACATACCCTAATGCTAAGTCAGTTCGACAACGTCTTCATGCTATGAATCCTAGGAAGGCAGCCACGATAAAGGCAAAGGTGAAGAAACTAATTAAATTTGGTTTCATCTGCCCGGTTCCCCTTACCGAATGGGTGTCAAATCTTGCTCCTGTGGATAAGAAGCAGGGAACCATTCGTTTATGCATAGATTTTAGAGATTTGAATCAATCATGTCCGAAAGATAACTTTCCCACTCAATTCATAGATCAAATTTTGGATGGGTGTGCGGGAAGCGAGGTTTTTTCGTTTATGGACGGTTTCTCAGGATATAACCAGATCCAGATTAAGCCTAAGGATCAACATAAAATTGCTTTTATATGTCCTTGGGGTACATTTACATACCGAAAAATTCCCTTGGGCCTTAAAAATGATGGAGCTACATTTCAACGTGCTATGACCTATGCGTTTCATGACCTTAAGCATATAGTGCAGGCTTACTTGGATGATATTGCTGGCCATTCTCGCAAGAGAGTGGACCACCCCAAGCACCTTCAAGGGAGAGCCACTTTCCTACGATATTTTATAGTGAATTATGCCAGTCTTACCAAAGGTTTCACACAACTTTTGAAGAAGGACACTCCATTTATCTTTGATGAGTGAGCCTGACAGTCTTTCGACACTTTGAAGAAAGATTTGGTGTCGGCCCCTTTGCTTAGTCCACCTAACTTTGCTAGAGATTTCTTGCTTTATGTGGCCACGTCTCTTGAGATGATTGGCATGGTCTTAGTTCAGGTAGATGATGTGCTGCAAGAGCATGTTGTCTATTATGTTAGTCGAAATCTAGTAGATGTTTAGTTGAGATACACTCATGTGGAGAAATTGGCACTTGCGACTGTCCATGCAGTCCAATGTTTACGGCATTACATTATGCTTAGGAAAATGACTTTCATAGCACACATCAATACATTTCAGTTCGTGCTTTCATGACGATTAATTGGGGGGACATATAATAAGTGGATTGTTATTATTCAGGAGTTCGATCTCGATTTTGCTTTGGCAAAGTCAGTGAAATCCTTGGTTTTTGCTGAGCTCATGTCGGATTTTTCGTGACTTGATGAGGACGTCGTCCATGAATATTCCTTTGTGGATGAGCAATTATTCCTTATCTCGTCAGCAGACCCTTGGTATGGGGATATCATCATATATCTCCAAACTTTGAAGTTCACTTCCCACTATTCACAGGATGAACGATGGCATGTGAGTCATCAAGCTAAATATTATGTCATCGTCGGTGACACTTTGTATCATGGGGGAAAGGAATCTATCCTCTGTTGTTGTTTGAATCATGAAGAAGCGGAGTAAGTGTTGAATGACTGCCACGGCGGGGCGTGTGGTGGTCAGTTATCTGGGCTTGCGACAACCCAACGTATCATGCGAGTAGGTTACTTCTAGCCTTCGGTCTTCAAAGATTGTATGAACGCCATGAAGAGATGTCACCCTTTCCAGGTGGTTTCTTGAAATATACACTCGCATCCTATGCCCCTTCATCCGGTCGTCGCCATTGGTCCCTTCACTAAGTGGGGGGCGGATTTCATGAATTGCAAACCAACTTCAGCTGGGGGGCATCATCATATCATTGTGTCTGTGGAATACTTTTCCAAATGGGATGAGGCCATGCATACTGTAAAAGATGATGGTGATACTGCAGCCCACTTCATGTTCAATCATATTATTGCTCGATTCGGTATCCCGAAAGAGATTGTCACTGACCATGGCAGTCACTTTCAAAACAAAATGATGGTGGATTTGTCACTCAAGCTTGGGTTTTGTCAAGATCGTTCATCTTATTACTACCCCCAAGCAAATGGTCAGGTTGAGGCAGTTAGTAATTCCTTAAAGACCATTCTCTAACATACCATCCATCAAAGCAAGATCAATTGGCACATTATGTTATATCCTACTTTGTGGGCATATCGAACCGCAGTTAAGACTTCCACTGGTTTCTCACCATTTCAACTAGTACATGGTGTAGATTCTAAATTACCGATTGAATGCGAAATCCCTTCATTGAAACTAGCCATAGATCTCCTTCCTGATGCTTCAGATGTTGAGCAATGTTTGATCCACCTTGAACAGCTTGACGAGTAGCGTTGAGATGCCGCCATGGCTATAGATGCCAACAAACGTCATGTCAAGGTTCAGTATGATAGGTCTATCTGTCCCCGGTAGTATGTTGAAGGTGACTTGATCCTCTTGTATGACCAAGCTAAGGAACCCCTGGGAGCAAGCAAGTTTAACCCCATGTGGCATGGTCCTTACATAGTGTGGCGTGTCCTTGACAAAGGAGCCTACAAATTGGAATACTGTGAGGGGAACGCCTTGAAGGAGCTTAGAAATGGGCTCTACCTCAAGCGGTATTATGCTTGAGATTCTAGCTTGAGCTAATACTTTTGTATACTATTGTATAGTTGCTTCTGTATATAGTTTACATTTCTTTTGGTTTTTTGGATCTACAGATTCGCTTCTGTTTGGTTGACAGATGTTAGCAGAATCTCTTGTGTTTGTGGGATTTGTGGATGGTGCTAGCAGTCATACGCAGCGACTCGCTTCTGCTGCGTGGGTTATTTATTCACCCGACCATCAGATTGTGTCTTCAGGAGGTGTCTGTCTCAATCCTACATCCAACAATGTGGATGAGTACAATGTCGTAGTTGAGCTAATTCGAGATGCCATTTCGCATGGCATCCTATCTTTAGAAGTCCGCCTAGACTTGCAACTGGTTGTGTCTCAATTGAATGGCCAATATCATGTGAGGGATCCTACATTACTACGAAGGTTCTTAAGGGTAAGACTCTTGGAGTGTCATTTTGTTTCCATTACATACATTCATGTTCTGAGATGTTTTAATCACATATCTGATCCATATGCTAATTATGTCCTAGATTGAAATTTGTCACATCAATAAAGAAGCACACAAATAGACATTCATTCACACATTTGTACATACACAAATAGTAGAACTGGAGAATCATAGTTTTTCATTAATAATAAGTTCAAAATGTGGTGTCACAGTACAAAACTGGAGCCCGTAGCTCTCAAAAATATACATAATCGATACAAAAATATAGGACTCTGAGATATCTAATCCCTACAGGGAGGCCTAGCTGCCTTGGCAGGATGTGTTTGAACATAGTAATGTAGTGAATTGGCTATGCGCCACAGTAACCAAACCTAGGTGCTTGGTACTCCTACAACATGTTGCTGCATCGCCTCTGACAGATGCTCCACCTCGACAAGTGATACTCTGGTAGTCATGTGGGTCAAGTTGACTCGTACTGTCTCTAGTGTGTGCTCTGCTATAGCGCCAACTGCCTCTCCACCCTACCTTGTCAACGATGTCTTGGGTAGCCCTCTAGTCTTCGCGAACCAGCATCTGCGAGCAAACAATAGAATGTCAATATGTGATACCACACCAAAATGATTTTTGCTTTTCCATTATAATAAAAAATTAAAAAAAATTAAATACACAAAACATAAAAAAAGTACCGATGTCTCCGAATGCGGCCCCTGTATGGAGCGGCATGTCGCGGTCGCCCCGGTAGTCTATCCTCTCATATGGGTAGTCATCGATGGTGATGACCTGCCGAGCCCACTAGTGGAAGAACTCACCTAAATATGGTTACGCCTATCAACCACCACCCTGTCGCATCAGTACCTTTTCCCAACGAGTCAGGGTTGAGTCACGGAGATTGTGCGGAGGGACTTTAACCCTCAAACTAAGCCCTAGAACTCTCTCTCGAAGAAACTATGGAGTATACTGTGGAACCTGAATTTCCTTGCCTGCCCAAGCTGACACTCCGTTAACTGGGTCTTCATAGACACCAGTAACGTTGTGCACCAATCATACACTATAGATCTCATGCACTCTGTTGCGTAGAACATCACTGGCCTCGAAGCTTGATGTAAAGTTGTTGAACCTGTTATCCTCACGAGGGTGAGAACTATTATCTTCATGCTCAAGATCACAATGGATCCATTGGGTATCTGAATCCCCACCTTTGGTTACCGGGAATACAGTGCCAGTATATATAGTCAGTAATGGTGATCCCACCACCTACATTGCGGGACCGGAGACTAGCAACATCCCCTTGGCGGGACAACCCTATAATAAAATATATCTCATCCACCTCTAGTGAGAGCGGTTGACCATCCAGGTTGAAGTTCTGTGCATCTACATCCCAATAATCAATCAATCGATGGAGCAGTTGGTTTTGGGCCCTTAAACCCCCAATGCTCTAGAATTTGTAGAGTCCACATGCTTGTAGTGCTTGTTGTGCTGGTGAGTCTTGGCGGACATGCTCGTACACAACATCATGTTCCCTCTCCCTCTACTCTAGGACCATCCTGGAGGCAAAACCAATTTTTTTTTTTAGCTTTTATCATTTAAAAAGCCACATTCATGGCCTTGTACATAGGAAAAATTATCACAGTCACGTCCGTATGCAGTCAACGCATGCATTGACCGCATCGAGGAAACCCTACCTGCAACTTGCAGATCTATAGCTTGCGTACATCGCCATAGAGATGTAGGGTTGGGCTAATAAAATATTTGGACCACTAAAAATTGAAATAAAATCTATGAAATGGAAGAAGAGGATGAGATGACTAACCCGCTCCAGACAGCTCGAAGAATGGACGCCTGTAGCTTCTAGAATCAGCAACTGAAATCTAAGGTGAAAACTAACCCAGAACTCCTATTTGGGTAAAATGTGAAAATGGAATAGTAATTGTAATTTTTTATTACTATTTATAGTTTTTAAAACCCACTTTCCTATAGTTTTTACCGTTTTAAGCTGTTTTGGACTAATGTGTCATCCTGGAGTACCATTTTGAACAGATTTTTCCGATGAGAGTTGATTTTTTTTACCGTTTCACACCTACGGCAGGTATATTTCACACCCATCATATAGGTTAGATGTCATTTTCACCTGCATTATGCATTTGACCTTTGACCATTTGTCATTAACCCTAGGTGCGACCTTGCTTTTTAACCGACACATAGCCTTCACATTGTTATAGAAGTGTCGTTATTTGGCGGTGGGGCTTGTCCAAACATGGGTGCCCTAGTTAGAGCCTTTTTATGCCTTTTGGCGCCCATGTCATTGTCTCTCCTTAGGATCGGGAGTCCTTCATAGTTACACCATGTATTTGCAGTAAAGATTCATACTCTACTTTGTCTTATGTTGGCCATCTCCCATAAGGACTCCCCCATTGTATATCGAGTTGTGATTGCATTGCATCATCCTGCTTGCCACTTGAGCCTTGTGCCCGCTCCTACTTACTCAATCATTAGCCATGTGCTTGAGCACTTTCCATTTCGAGCCAAGTAGAGCTTTCATTTTCCTTTCGCAATTTGATGACCCTCTACCCTGAGGGAACACCCCCCCGAGTGTCCACATCTTGCACATGCTTCCTTGCATCATTCATAGGTATGTTCCACTGCTTGGGACTAGTTTGCTTGCTATTTGACACTCGTTCCCTCACCTATTGTACTATACGCAATTTATTATTTTTCAAGCTTTCCTAATATGAAAAAGACCAAAAAAAGAAAATCAAATATTCCAAAAAGGCGGATGGGAAAATATTTACTTCATTTTGTTGGCAGCTGTTGTGTCACCTTTGACTATAGTTGGACCTTCGGAGCTATCCTCTTTTCTCAGATTTTACTCCACCGACTGGTTAAGCTTCCAGTCATTATGGAGCCCTTTGTTGATGCCTCTTGCATCGCACAGTGTTCTTATCACTTGAGTCCATGCTTCCTAATTCTATCCATCTGCACATGCTCTTTTTCAAAGGAAGTCCCAAAAATAGAGTCGACCACTCCTCAGATCTCTTGACTATTGCATGTCAGCCATCCTTATTGAGTTAGTCCGTTCGTCCAAGTTCTTCCAAATATTTCAGCGTAGCTGTTACCTCATGCTAGTTGATGGGGGGTGCCTTAATGCCCTCCTTCCAGCGAGTTTTGTCCCGTCGACTTCAACTCATTTATTCCAGAATTGAGACTTAGAGTCGGTTGAGTACCTTGAGGCTTGGAGTCATTAGTGGTATATTCTCTCACCATCGACAGTTTTGGGAATACATCAATGTCCCTTGATCGATGGATTCATCTTAGTGTTCGACCTCAACACATCTATTCACACTTTGATGATTGTACTCTTTGCCTTGATGCCCATTTTCATTATTGGTGGGTTATCTCGCGTTTGTTAACGGTATAGATCATTGACCGGTAATCAGGCGATGTCACATCAGTTTCGACTTCAACACCTTTATTCACTTGATGGGACTTGCACCGTAGATGATCTGTGTAGAAGACCCTAGACATTAGTAGCATTTACTATGCCGCTCATGATCGTGACTGTACTTATGAGATTTCATTTCTCATACATCAGCAGTTTGTACCTCTTGTATTGCGCCAGTTGTTTCCTTTTCAGCAGGAGACCATATCTTACTATATGGGTCATGGCTATGACCACCTATAACATGTATTCACTATGTACTTCCTATCATGGCCATTGTATCAGATTGTTGTATTGTACCGACATGTATTTTTTTTCCTGGTGGATGACCATACATCAACAGGAACATTCAACCAATTTGCAAGCCATTTTATGCAGAAGATATCACCCCACAATCCACAAGTATTTCCTTCATTGACTTGTGAAGCAAATTGCGACATCCGATCAAGGTACAAGTCAACAATTTGTATTCCATGCAAATCAAACAGGATTTCAATTGCTAGATTTGTTTGTATTGAAGCCAATGCATTAGGTTTTCCTTGAGCTAAATACAAGTGGAAATGGTTAATAATTTCCTCTCTTATTTCAATCGATGTGTATCGATAATGCAACAAAACTGCAAATGCATCGAAGAGGCAATCCCCTACTCGATAGTGGAAATACCTTTGTCGGAACATATTGTTGTTAGACAATGCAACATCAATATCCTCAAAAGGTAGATGTCTAATTGGAGGAAAGTGCATGGTTTTGATGCAATGTCCCATGTGGTTCTTCCCTTGATATTTCCCTCCTCCCCACCTTTATCCCAAGAAGGAAAGCATAAGCAGTAGAAAATGGGGGGGATTGCAATGTGCCTTGTGAAAAATGTATCTGGAATGAAAAACATCCATATTAAGAAAAATATAAATGAACAATTGAAGTGTGTAGGGAACTCATACAATAACCTATTCCACAACTTGCAGAAAAATAATGGGGAAAAAAAGAGAAAGGAACAAGTTGAAGGAATCACCTTTACACCAATAGTACTTGATATCTCTAGAGGGAAATGTATAATCAATTTAGTTTTTTTTTATGAATTATTTATAAATTGGAGTCCTTAAAGTGGGGCGAGCAACACATTTTCAAAAGGATGCTCATTAAGTCTTTGTTCTAGAAACCAGGGTTATTAATGTCGATGGAGTTCTGCACAAGACTATATATATATATAGGAAATGGGAGAATTGTTGCAAAGGTTTTAAAAACATTGAACTCTAAAAATTAATGCAAGAAAAATTGCTACAATATTTTATAAGACATTGAAATTAACATCTAAAAACCAATACCATCAATTTGTTTACTAAATACAATCCACAAAAAATGAGTTTCAAATCAAATTAAAATACACTGATGAGTGATTTTTTTTAAACATATCAACTCAGAGACAATGAAATCCAAAAACAAATATCTATAAAATGTAACATACTTATGATAAGTGTTTCTTAAAACTCTTTTTTTGTCAGAGTTGTTGGTAGTCTCAACCCTTTGTTATCATCCTAGATGGAACTACACCACCCAATCTTGAAAAAAAATGTAACATAGCAATGAAACAATAAGAAAATATGCTGTCACAATATCAAGAGGCTTGCAAAGTGACCATGGAAGAAGCCAATAACTTGGACAAGAGTTGGAAGGCCAGTTTTTTTAACAATGGTAAATATTGGAAAATGACACTTTCAAGGTTTTTTATTTTTATGGAACAAGCCATCAGTTGTTTGCAGAACAGAGTGCTGAAAAATTCCTCTTCATAGACAACTTAACAATATAACAATATATCTGTTCAGAGTATCTTGTTGGAATAGAAACTAACATGGATGCAGATTTTTCAAAAGTTAAATTTAAAAGACATTATTTTTTAATAGATTCCATGTAGATTTGCATACACTGTGGAATCTTTTGACCCTACTAGGAAACATGAATTTGACTCAGGTACAAGTGTTTGCAATTCTAAGACCTATTTGAGCAAACGGAGGATTAAAAATATAAGATTGACCATAAGAAGTCAAGTCCGACGCGCACAAAAAATAAATCTGTAAACATTACTTTTACTGATGTATATGAAAATTGCAGCACTCATACTGATCTCCTAACTAAAAATATATTTCATTGACCAGAGATTTTTCAACACATTTGCAAAAGGGATATAAAAAAATATCGTTTCTAGAAACCAAAATCACTAAAGTCAATGTCCAATGAACTGTATAGATGTTGCAAATTTCACGAATATATATATATATATATATATATAATGAAAGAAGAGCACCCCAATGGATAAAGAACTACTACAATGTCTGAAGCCCAAGAAACTGACGATGGACAAAGCCAACAACTTCTCTAAGATTAAAGCGCCAAGGTTTCTAATGATTCCATACATTAATAAATACAAAACTGCATGATTGATTTTTTTAATGAAACAAACCAACATATGTAACGTCTATGGGGTGTTTCCAAAGTCCTTTTCATAGACACATGGACAATATGATAATACAAAGCAAAATAATATATCACAGGCTAGAATGTCATTTTTAATCCATTTTTGCCATCAATTTGTGAAATCTGATTATTTACTGAAGTAATATAAATATTATTTTACACATTATTTACAGAATAATAAATTAAAGTAATACTTAATTTTATTAAAAAAATATGGCAATTTCAATTCTAAGTTTGTATGTGACTTTTTATTTCTAACAAAATGTTCGACCATCAACCCTTCTTATTTGTCATTTTTGAAGAGAATGATTTATATGTTGACATGATGTGACACTATCTTTAGGTAGAATCAATGCATTCTCTAGTAATTACTACTAGACTCTTTTTAGACTCATTTTCGTTGTTGGCTACTTTAGATATTGGGTTTACTTTTCTTTTTAATTTAAGAAAGGAAGAGGGAAAAGATATACAAGTTTATAATTGAAGAATATGTTGTTTCTTTTGTATAAAAGGTAGTTCTTTATTTTTCCTAATTTTTTTCTTTGGGGATCCTTTTTGTTTCCTTGATCCAAGTTGAAATTTGATTTCTCATTTTGTTGAGGCACTTATTTCTCAAATGTGTCATCATGTAGTTCTTTAATTTCTTGAATAGTATTTTCTCTATCCTTCTCAGGGAAGGGGAATTTATGTTTTAATCCAAGAGAGACCTCTCATAGAGAAGGATTCAAAACTAAAAATATATTTTGACTTAAGCTAGTTTTTACATCATCAATGGGTTGGGAAGTGGCTTGAGGTTGCATTTTCATACTCAAGGTATTATTCTTCATTTTGTTGAATGGGGAGAGTATTCTTACTTGCACATATTTTATTAAAGTGGCCATATTCATGATAACCATTAAATTAAATGAGATTTCCTCATAATCCAACGCTGACAGACGAGTCTAGCTATCAATTTGCAATCATGATGTCTCATGGAGGCCTTCCTCAAGAAAAAATATCAATGTAGATTCAAGTGCCTCTTAACATGTCTAATATTTGCTAATTTATTTCTAAAAATATCCCTAGATTATACCAGTTGTCTCAAGAATTTCATTGTCCCCAAGATTTAGAGAGACATGGGGGAATTTGACCCAAATAAAATGATTCAAGGTTTCTCTTCCTTTGGATCAAATCCCAAATTCCCTTGGTCCATATACAATCCAATGACTCCTAGAAACCATGAACTACTGCAATAACAAAGTTGTGATCTTCTTTAAACTAAACAATGAAAGGAAAAATAATCCTTACCATAGAAATAGTAGAGGATTGTACCTTTCACATAAGAAACCCATTGAGCTTGAATCCTTGTTTCTGGGACTTTATGGTTCAACCACACCACCTGAATTTCTTGTTCAAGATGTGTTTTGTGTACGAAAATACTTTTCTCTTATAAATTGTAAAGGGAATGTTCAATTAGGGAATCCCCTCAATCTTTTTAATAAACTTTGAATGACTGGAATTTAATGTTTCTTGGATACAAAAACACCTATTCTTAAGTTTCTTACAAGTTGCACATTCATCCAATGGAAGGATATGGACCACTATATCCATTCTTCTAGCACAACCATGAATTCAAACTCGAAGCAAATACACCAAACTTAGAATCCTAAGGTATGAATTCAAGAATTATGTTTAGTCAAATCTATATTTGACCTCTTTTTTGAGTTATTTGACTAGAATCTTTGTTGTTATATAGACAAATAATAGTCTACTATAGAGTTCCTTATTGACCAAGGTAATTTAAATTAATTATTAAGTTTATCAATTGTTAAATTTCATTTTATTCTCATTATAATGTCACATTTAAATAGCATATCTACAAAGTTATTAATTGTTAAATTTTATTTTATTTTCATCATAATGTGTCTCATTCAAATTGCATATTAGTATACAAGTATTGAGGTTTGGTATAGCTCCCAGAGAATTTTAGGAAGATAAATATTCCTTTAGCAGAGAAAAACAAATAAATATTCCTCTAGAAAAGAAAAAACTATGTTAAATAGATAACATGGTTTTCAAATCTCAATATTTTGATATTAATAAGGATGTGAGGTCAAAACATTAATGGGGTGTAAGGGATGTGAAATAACGAGAGGCTTCAAGTCGGTCCCTTCTAGTAACAAGTGGACTACACTTGACATTATTACAACATGTGTGAACTGGGGAAGAGGTTAAGTGAGTTACCTCAACTTCCCACCATAGACCTTCGATAAAACCAACATTTAATCACCCTTATATGACCAGTATGACTCTATGTACGAGAGGGAAAGACCAAATCCTTTTAGCCATGATTATAGTTGGAGCTCAACATAAGAGGCATGTTTTTGGTCTCTGCGGGTTAGTTTTCTCAATTGTTCTTTTGGATAAGTTTGTTTTTCCATGTGCCTTTATTTCTGGTTGGTGTTGAATAATAAGTTGGCATTGATGTCAAGCAAGGAGGATATGCCCATGCTATCAAGGAAGAGGATCATTGGAGAAAGGGAGGTCCCGACAAGGGGCCTCTTGCTTAACTATGACACATAACAACACACAGGTGCTCACAAAACTGGTCGTGAACTGAATTCCAAAAGTTGGCTTCTTCTATTAAACAGAATCGGTTACAATGATAAATATAAACTAAACTAAACTAGTCGGCCTTAGCCTGTTACAATATACAAAACTAAAAATCTGTCTCTCAGTGTGTTCTCGGTTGTGTGTGATCTTCCTCCCTCTCACGGTCTCTATTGAATTAGAGATCTCGTTGAGAAATGGATGAACGATTTGTGATCCTTTGATGAATGATCCCTCTCACTGTTCCTTCACACTTCTCTTCTACCCTACTGTTGCTCTTCCCAAGGCTCACTCCATTCCCTAAGACACTCTTCCTCTGTCCGCTGAATCCTCCCTGATCCTGTAGACTTGTAGTTGTTAGTGTCCTCTGGTTGTGCTACACAACCTATACCTATGGTGACATCTGTCATGATCCTCAAACACCTTCATAACTGCCTTTAACTCCCTCAAAATAACTCCCTGAAAAACCACGAATGACTGCTAAGTACGTCGCCTTGACTCCTGCGCCTATCTGACTCTATGACAGTTATCAGCCCCCATCACCTGTCTCGACCATAATTCACTTCATCACCCTTTGACCTTGCTTGTCTTGTCGATCTAACTTAGACTCCATGGCTGCCAGTCTACCTTGTCCTCCACGCTTGGATTTCGTTGCTTCCATCGGTGTCGATGTTCAAACTTCGACACCTTTGCTCTACTTCCCAACGTCTATCGACCTTAAACCTATCAACTCTTGACCTCTTACTCCTGTCGATCGCATATCGACAACTTCTACTCGATTGTCTGGATTCGACTGCCAGTTTACTTCACACCTATGGTCGTCGGCATGTCCTCTGGTCGACCTCCTTCTATCGATCAACTGCTCCTAGGCCCCGATGATCTTGCATCAGCCTCTCCGGGTGAAAAATAACTCAATTGCTCCGTCAGTCTACTAAAATCCTTTTCTGAAATCCATGTCGCCTCCTGCAACTCACTGTCTCTCCATCAGACTAAATATTATTTCTTCTGCGAACTTCATGTACGTCTGACTTCGTGTTCCTCCAACACTTCAACAATTTATTCCTTGTCATGTCGACCTGGAATCCACACTGTCTAGTCGATGTTCGATACTTCCGTGCGGTTGCTTGTTGAAACTTCCTCATACTTTTATAGATCTGAGACATTGAACGTAGGTTAAATGCTCAAGTATTTCGGCAGCTCTAACACATAAGCATTGTCTGAAATATTCTTCAAGATATTACATGGTCCAACCTTCTTCAACTTCAGCTTGTTATATGTTCCCCTCGGAAATCTCTCCTTCCGAAAGTGTGCATAGACTAAGTCTCCTTCGCTGAACAACTATAACCTCTTCTTCATGTCATCTCTCAACTTGTATGCCGGGTTGCTCTTTTCAATGCGCTTACGCACATCTTCATGCACTTCCTTCATATGCTCTACAAATGACTCTCCATCTGCATTCTTCTAGATTTATGTCGGTATCTCGACCAAATCCACCACTCCATGTGGGCTTCATCCTTGAACAATCTGGAATGGGCTCATACCTGTCAATCGATTCACATAATTGTTATACGCGAACTTTGCTTGTGCCAACACATTCTTCCACTTCTTGGGTCTATCGGTCGTCAAACATCTCAAAAGGTTTTCCAAACTTCTATTTGCCACCTTGTTCTGTCCATCTATCTATGGATGATATGCCGAGCTAAACTACAACTTCATGTCTAGTTTCTTCCATAGGGTTCTCCAGAAATTCTCTATAAAATTGGTATCTCTATCCAACGTGATACTCTTCAGTAACCCATGCAATCTGACTATCTCCTTGAAGAATTGTACAACAATGCTTGTGGCGTCACTTGTCTTTTGACATGGAATAAAGTGTGGCATCTTCTAAAATATTTTGACTACAACAAAGATTGAGTCATTACCTTGTTGAGTCTTTGGAATTCCTAGCACAAAATCCATGCTTAGGTGCTCCCATGGGGTATTCGACACTAGTAATGGTGCATACAGTCTCGTATTCTGACTTCTTCCTTTTTCCAACTGGAAAACTCAACACTGTCGTACCCACTTTCTGACATCTGTCGTCATTCCTAGCCAAAAATACTTTTCTTGGACCAATGCCTTGGTCTTGCCGATGCCAAAATGACCTGCTAACCTGCCACTGTGCAGTTCTCAGATTAGGTTCTCCCTTACGGAGACTCTGGGAATACACAAAATGTTGTCCCTTGAATAGGTATCCCTCTTGGATAAAGCAATCCATGTATGGAGTCCTTTCGACACTCCATGGTTCACTAATTGCCCTCCATGCTTTTGCAAAATCCTGGTCGTTCGCATACTCTGTCTTCACTGACTCTATTCCTATTTCCTGAACTATCTTCATGTTCAACAATGCATCTCTTCAACTTAGCGCATCGACAACCTTGTTCAAATTTCCTGACTTATGTCACAACATGAAGGTATACCCCTGCAAAAATTCGACCCACTTCATGTGCCGCTGGTTCAACTTCGACTGAGTGTTCAAGTACCTCAGTGCTTGGTGATCTGTGTACAACACAAATTATTTGGGCAACAAATAATGCCTCCACTTCTTCAATGCTTGGACAATAGCATAGAATTCTTAGTCGTAGATCAAATATTTCTGCTTCGCTTCATCCAACTTCTCGTTGAAGAATGCAATTGGTCGGCCCTCCTGGCTCAACACTACTCCAATTTTCATTCCACTCACGTCGTAATCGACTTGCAAAACTTTGTCGAAATCTGAGAGCTCTAACATTGGGCTCTCAGTCACCTTCAGCTTCAACTTGTCTAAATCTCTCTAGGCATCTTACGTGCACTTGAACTCCCCTTTCCTCATGCACTCTGTCAATGGTGCACATATCCGACTGAATCCTCTGATGAACTTCTTGTTAAAAATAGTAAGCCCATGGAAACTTCGCACTCCTGTCATGCTTGTCGGTTCTGGCCAATCCAATATTGCCTTTACCTTTTCTGGGTCCATCACTAACCCTTTACCCGAGATTACAAATACCAAGTACACCAGTTCTTCCTTCATGAAGAAACATTTTTGTAGGTTCACCATCAACTTCTATTCCTGCACTTTCTGCAATACTTGTCGAATGTGCTCCAAGTGTTCGACCTTGGTTCAACTAAATATCAGAATGTCGTCTAGGTACACTACGATGAACTTTCCCAAGAATGGTTTCAATACTTCATTCATCAACCACATGAATGTACTGGGTGCATTAGTCAATCCAAATGGCATGACTAACCACTCATACAGTCCTTCCTTCGTCTTGAAGGTTGTTTTCCATTTATCGCCCTCTCTGAACCTGATCTAGTGATAACCACTTTTTAGGTCGATCTTTGTGAAGTATCTCTCTCCACTCAAGAAATCCATCAAGTCATCCATTCTAAAAAATGGAAACCGATACTTGATCGTGATTTTTTTTATGGCTCTAGAGTCTGTACACATCCTCCATTCTCCATCCTTCTTCGGTGCTAGTACAGCTGGTACTGCACATGAGCTCAGACTCTCTCTGATCAATCCTTTGTCCAACAATTCCTAGACTTTTTGATTGATTTCTTGACCCTCTACCGGAGTCATTCTATGTGGTTCCTTGTTTGGAAAAATCGATCCTGGAATCAATTCGATCTGATGGGATATGCTTCTCGTCGATGGCAATCCCGTTGGTGCCTCATCGACTGCTATGCTCTGAAACGCGTCGAACATCTCTTCAACTTTGACCAAAATATTCTTGATTTTTGACCTATCGAAACATGGTCCTTTCGGAATGATGGAGAAACATCCCGATGCTTCTCCTCCTCCATGAGGAAAATTCCTTGGCTGAACACATCAGCACTCGCTTCTTCCAATAGTTTCTTTCTCCCTTCTTGCAGTCGACTTGCTCCTCCTACTTCGGCTTCAACATCTTTTGCGTGCCATTTTTCCACATTGTGACTATGTTGGATCAACCATCATAGATCATCTTCCCACCATACTGCCATAGTATTCCTAACAACAGATTACATGTGTCCATTGGGATTACGTCGCACAGTACACTGTCTTCAAGCTTCCTCACCTTGAAGTTAATCAGGCACTAGCTGGTTACCTTCACATGGTGGCCCTTCTGCAACCAGGATATCTTGTATGGATTTGGGTTTTCTCGACATCTCAAATTGAACTTGTCGACACAAGATTCTCCGTATTACCACCATTGACTATGGTCTTGAAATACCTGTCGCCGATCAACACTCTAGTCCAAAAGATAGCCTTTCGTTGTGCCGACTATTTATCATCGCATTGGTCATCTTGAACCAACATTCCTTGAAGACATGTTTCGACCTCGTCTTCAACCATCTTCACCACTGTCTGATGTCGAACCCGCCTTCTTGTCGAACTCTGGGTTTCGACTCATCTGCCACATGTAGATTCTCCGGGCATTCATAAGCTTTGTGTCCTACACCCCGATACTTATAATAGACTACAGCTGGTATGTCAGCTCCTTTCTTTTCTGTTGGACCAGTTCGACCATACGCGCCCTGACCACGAGTCTCTCGACCATCCCGACGATTTCCCTTCATTTTCTCTCTTGTCGTTGTCCCTTCTGCACGTCGGTTTTCTTCGACGGATTCTCTCCTAGTTCCACAACTTTGGCCTTTCAAGGAAACAGCCTTCGCACCTCGACCATTCTCAAGACTTGATCTTTTCCTTTCCTTTCTTGACTCTGTCATCCTTCACATTGTCCCACCACAATGAGGCATGACCATTCAACCTCAGACATACATTTTTAACCCGTTTAGGATCCTCAATCTTCTCTATGTCGACGTATTTCTCCATCTCTTTGAACTAGTCCATCAAGTCTTTTGGGTCCAGAATTCTTGAGTAGGTAGGCACATCCATCTTTGTCTTACCCCTCATCTCTGATAGTAGCTTGATGAATTTATCTTCTGGTTCTTCCTCGACAGCTTCCCATGTTTCCACCTCTTTGACTTCCTCATCGCTATGGTCTAGCACATCAAGAATGCATCCACGTATCTATCTCTCTTTGATCACTGCGACTTCACTCGTCAAGCTTCGCATTGTTCGCATGCACTCATTGAACATTTCACAATCAACTGTGACTATTGCACCACACGCTCTTCGTCCTGCACCTCAGACATTAATGACTCTTTGAGCCATTCTTTCAACTAAATCAAAATCTTCACTCGTCCAATCCCAACCGTAAGTTCACAACTCGTGCACAACTCTACCCAACCACCGCTGGAGTTGTCGACACACTCGCAGGTTCTTCCGACTCTTCGAATTCAACAGCTCAACACTGGATTCTCTCCACCTTTGATACCAAATGGCACAAGGGAAATCCCGACAAGGAGCCTCTTGATTAACTATGACACACAAAAACACACAAGTGCTCACAAAACTAGTCATGAACTGAATGCCAGAAGTTGGCTTCTTCTATTAAACTGAATCAGTTATAATTATAAATAGAAAGTAAACTAAACTAGTCGGCCTTAGCCTGTTACAATATACAAAACTAAAAATCTATCTCTAAGTGTGTTCTCGGTTGTGTGTTATCTTTCTCCCTCTCATCGTCTCCACTGAATGAAAGAACTCGTTGATCAATGGATGAACGATATGTGATCCTCTGATGAGATATCCCTCTCACTGTGCCTTCGCATTGCTCTTCTACCTTGCTGCTGCTCTTCCTGAGGCTCACTCCGTTCCCTGAGACACTCTTCCTCTGTTTGTCGAATCCCCCCTAATCCTGTAGACCTGTAACTGTCAGCATCCTCTAGTTGTGGTGCATAACCTCTGTCTATGGTTACATTTGTCGTGACCCTCAACCACCTTCATAATTTCCTTTAACTTCCTTAAAAACCATGAAATATTTCTAAGTACGTCCCCTTGACTCCTGTGCCTCTCTGAATCTGTGACAGTTGTCAGCACCCATCACCTGTCTTGACCATACTCCACTTCGTCACCCTTCGACCTTGCTTTTCTTGTCGATCTAACTTAGACTCCACGGCTTCAAGTCTGCCCCATCTTCCATGATTGGCTTTCGTCACTTTTGTCGGTGTCGATATTTGACCTTCGACGCATTCACTCTACTTCCTGTCATCTGTTAACCTTAAACTTGTCGACTCTCGACCTCTTACTCCCATCGACCACATATCGACAGCTTCTTCTTGACTTCCTAGCTTCGACTGCCAGTTTACTTCGCACCAGTGGTCATCATCACGTCCTTTGGTCGGCCTCCTTCTGTCGATCAACTTCGACTATTTTACCTAGGCCCAGATGCTCCTGCATCAAGCATGCCCACAAGGAAGAGGATCATGCCCGTAAGGGGCCTAAGAATATTCCTGCAAGGTGCCTAAGGATATGCCAGCAAGGGGCTTAAATCATGCTCGCAAGGGGCCTAAGGATACAGGCATTTTAGCTTGCTACGGGAATCTAAAGCATCCTACAGGCATCCTACTGCGAGAATGTAAGTTCATTGACATATACAATGGACATGGAATCTATAGGAATTTTCACGGACATTTTGGGGATATGAAGGATGGGGTTAGTAATTTAACTAGTAATTATTAATTTAACTAATCTGGAAAATATAAAAGGACAAGATTATCAAAAGGTCACGATTCTCAGTTAGAAAGGATGCAACTCTTTTGAAAAGGTGTGATTATGAATGGACATGATGTTAAATATTTATTATGGTTGAAAAGGATTATTTAAACAAAAGTTCGATTTGGATGTAAGGGTCTCTAGAGCACAGATCACAAAAGTATCAAGAAAGGAAGAGACCATAATAATAAAGAATTTCCACGAGAAGAATTGATGCATTAAGAAAAGGATCTAGAAGTCAAAAATATCAAGGGAGGCTTGGTGGTGCTAGGGGAAGGTTGAAGCTTGCTAAGAAGGTTGTAGCCTCCTTCCAGTAGTGGCTGGAAAATAGGGGTGTTGTGGCATCCTTATCTGTTGGTGCAGATAGAAAACTGGCCCATGTTGGTGCATCCTTTTTGTTGTAGCAGAAAATGATTTTTGTAGAAATCATCTTATTAATGAGTTTGATTTTGTGGTTTTCTCTTTGAGGTTTCCACGATAAAATTTTGTGTCCTTACTTGTTTGATTCATAGTCTATCTTGTTTTTAATACTAATTGTTTTAATAAAAGAAAAAGAAGGAAATATTGATTCACCCCCCCCCCCCTCTCAATATTGCTAGATAAACCAACAGTTGGGACTTCACATGTGAGCATGATAGGTTAGGGTTCATTCGCACAAGGTTATCATAATCAAGGTTTCCTTCATCCAACTAATTTAGGATGTACATAGAGTAAAGGAACACTGCTATAACATCTAAGGGGAGAAGGGTCTTGTTAATTTATTAATGAAAGGAAACATTATATGGATCTGTTTAAAGAATTAATCTCTATGACTTGAAAGGTAGTCCCTAGAGGGAACACCATCAATTGCCAACATGAATAACAAATTTAATAAAGGGAAATTGGATATTGTTGACAAAAATTATTCCAAACATGTAAAGAAAGGTAGACCTCGACAATGGAAGAACACTTACAATGTAAACTCCTCTACCAAGCCTACCAAGGCTGAAATGGAGGCCATGGATCCACACTAAATACATGGTGACTTAGCCATTCTTGAAGAACATGACATGCAACAAAAGTTGACCATAACATATCAGATTCGAAGTTGACCAACATTTAAAATACAAAGTTGACCATAACATATCAAATTCAGGATGCAAAAAACATGATTTTGTAAACCTTTCTTTTACTGGTGTTCACCAAAATTTCTACACCCAAAACTGATATCTTGCAGAAGAGAACATCACATTTACAATAGGTTGATCAACATATTTGAAGTAAAAAGGTGCTCAATAAACGTTGGTTCTAGAAACCAGGGTCTCTGAAGTATTGTGATATATAGTGAACTGTCTATATGATATATATATATAAAATAAACTATTTAAATATTGCAGCAATCTATGTAGAAGAAAAGGTTTTGTATATAATGTCAATTTAAAAAAATATCAACATAATATCAAAACAGACATTTTAGTTTACACACACATATATATTTGAAATTGATGATATAAAAACAAGCAATTTGTTGAGAATATTTTACAAGGAAGCATCCACAGACGATGCATCTTTGATGCAAAAATGGATTTTGATTTCAAGGTTTGGCATACTAGGGCAGAAACATTTTTGCTGTGGCTTAGCAGCCTTGCATTCACAATATAAACGGCACGACATATACTAATAAATATCAACATAATATAAAAACAAGTATATATATATATATATATATATATATATATATATATATATATATATATATATATATTGAAATCTACAATTTACAAGGGAGAAAATTACTGAAAATATTTTATATCACAACATCCACATAGACTGCATCTTTGAGGCAAAAAATGAATTCTCATTTTGAGGTTGGGAAAGTTAGGATGAAAACATTCTTACTTTGGCCTACCAACCCCTTGTAAGTTCCAATCATTGGGTAAGGAGAGTTGTGAATGAACCTTTTTGTAGCTAGAAACTAATCATTTTCTAGTTGAAAACAGGCACATTGATTCTCCATACAAGTTCTACTAAGGATATACATATTGTACAACATAGTTATCCTCATGTCAACCATGAGCTTTGTCCTCAACCTTCTAATCACCTTTCATTTTCATTTTATGAATGCTAAAACTTCCATCAACAAAAGTCAAAAGCTATGATTAAGACTAATGAAGACAACTAATACGAAGAGAAGTGAAGCAATTGGATATTTTTTATTTTATTTTACCTCACTTCATTAAATGCCATAGGATTTGTTGCTCGACGGTTTTATTTTTAGGCTTCATTCGCCATTCTGTTCATTGTTTAAAATAACAATCTGTGTAAACTTTTTTTCATTTCAATGGATTTTCAGTGGAGCTATATTAATTACAAACCATTGAACATGAAATCAAATTCGAAGACACTGACGGGTGTTCCTTGCGAACATATAAAATCAGAGCAAAATTCCATATAGAAATCAATCGTTGTGAAATTCAAGGATACCGATGTGTCGGGCTCAGAGTCGGACGGGGCGGGATCTGTGGATGAGGTGTATACATGGACTTCAGATGGGGGTTCTAGATCGGAAGGGTCATCGGAGATCTAGGACACACCTCAGCAACCTATGCAATCCACACTTAACAACTTGGCTCCATATCCATTTTCCTTACTAAGTAAGCTAAAAACCTTGGCACCTTTTTTTTGTGGATTCATTATCTATTGATGAGAGGTATTTAATACAAGTTTTAGAGGGTAAGGGATCAAATATCGGGGATGAAGTCATTGGTGGGGGGCCGTATTTTTACCAAGGGATCAAGGTAATTGAACTATCGATTGAATGAAGAGACCCAGGTTGTAACACCGGAATACACTTTTCATAGTTCACCTCTGAAGCAGACCATCCCAAATGTTGCTTCGACATCACTAGCTAAGAACCTATCCCTGACAATTAATCTAGTATCTCTGGGAAAAAACATATCTCTACATCAATAGTCTCCTGGGGAGGATCAGGGTGATCCTTTACGATCTTCAGAACATATAGGTGATAAGCATAAGTGCTCTATAGATAAGCGGGAAGGTTTAATATTTTCCCCACCCAACATGACAAATGAGCCTAATTTGCCTAAGCCATCCTATTGTACTGTCTTAAAAATAAACCCTACTCTCATTACATACATCGGGAACATGCCAGTGGATAAGGGGAAGGGGCATGGCTCAGATGAAGAGGTGGATATAACCCATGATATGAAACATGCAAAGGGGATATACCAAGGGGGTCTGGAAAAAAATATTTCTCCTATAAAACGAGGAGTCCGAGGAAGGGGAAAATATTGAGTACGATGGTGGAAAAAAACACCCCTACTATTGAAGATGAACCTGTATTGATATCTACTAACTCCAAAATGGCGCTTAGAGGCATGAAAGCCCTGGAAAGGGTTAAGAAATGATCATCATGTCTCTCAACATTGAAGGGATTCGGGGCCCTCATAAAATTATATCCCTCAAGAGATTATTGGAGAAAGAGAAACCATATATGATCTTTCTTTAAGAGACCATGGCTATAGCTAAAAAGGCTCAGCTATTTTTCCTTAAACTGAAGAGGGATTGGGAAGTTGTCTCGATGGTCTCTTCGGGCCAATTTGGCGGACTCTTGGTGGTCTGGAACCCTAGAAAATGTAACCTAATTGGTTCAGTCACTATGCTTGGTATTAAATTAACTGGGTACGTAACTGGATATGCAGGAATTTTAAGTTTTATAAACTGCTATGCACCATATCTGGACCGTAAGGCATTTTGGGAAAGTGATGAAGTGTTGGAAATACTTGAGGAGAATAAATTGTTACTTGGGGGGGATCTGAATCTTATGTTATTATTAGCTGAAATATGGGGATCAAATGCTCAATAGGATACTTTAGGGAATTTTTTCAAGGATTTGTTCATTACGGCTGGTCTAGTAAATATTGAACCCCTTCCACTTGGCCCAATGTGGAGTAATGGAAGACAAGGATTGGATAGAATCTCAAAAATATTAGACATGATTATGATGGGGGATTCACTGGTGGACTCGACACCCAGATTCAGATCCTAGATAGATAAGGCCTACATTTCGGATCATAGTTCGATATTTCTGGAATTAGACTTTGAGGAAAAATATCGTATTACCCCTACAAGTATAATCATATGTGGAACAAGGATGCAGCCTTTAAATCCACGGTTCATCAGAATTGGATGGATTTCGAGAATCAAAATTTTGATCCTCCATCGTATTATCTGGTAGAAAAATTAAAGATTCTGAAATCGGGGGTATCAAGTGGGAAAGAATTAGGAAAAAAGAATAGAGGCTTGAACTCATAGAGGTTGAGAAGAACACTGAAAACATCCATAAGATGCATTTTGATGGGTTATTTCCAGGTCATCTTTATATATCCTTACAGTCGCTGGAGCAAAGGAAATTAAGCATATTGCAAAAAGAAGAAGAATCATGGCGCTAAATATCTGAGATCTGTGGATAAAGTTGGGGGATGGAAACAATAAATAATTTCACAAATTTGTAGATGGGAGAACGATACATAACTCAATATGGTCTATAAAATCGAAGGAAGGTGAATGGATAAACAAACAAATATACCTTCATAGGGAATCTATGAATCATTTTGAGAAATACTAGTAGGACCCTGAGGTACAAGTTATAAGGGAACAAATACAGGTGATCAGGGAATTTCCGTAACTTTTCTCAATTCAGGAGGGAGAGGAGGTATATAATCAGGTAACATTAATGAAGATCCATAAATTCCTGAAGGTATTTTCAAAATAAAAAAGGCCCGGTCCATATAGATGGACCGTGGAGCTATACTTGGAATTTTTTGACATTATGGGGGATGATCTACTTGCCATGGTGGAAGACACCATACATTCGGGTAGGATCCCGGAGGCATTAAACTCAACATTTATACCCTTGATTCCTAAATCATCCAATCTAACAACATTCAATGAGTACAGACCCATCTCCTTATGTAATCTAGCATACAAAATTGTTGCTAAGCTTATTGCAAACCGTATCAAGTTGGTTTTATCTAATTGCTTATCAAAAGAACAATTTGAATTTATGAATAACAGACAGATCCTTGATGTTGTAGGGGTGGCTCAAGAAACATTTCATAGTATAAAAACTCAGAATCTTAAGGCACTTATCCTACAACTGGACCTATCCAGGGCATATGACAAAGTTAACTTGGGATTTCTTTGGTTGGCTCTGATACAAATTGGAATTCCATGGAAGGAAATGAAGTGGATCATGGAATGTGTAACATCAGTGAAGTACTCAGTCCTGATAAATGGAATCCCTATGGAGTTCTTCACATGCTCACGTGGCCTCAGGAAAGGCTGCCCCTTGTCTCCTCTCCTCTTTCTAATTGTCATCGAAGGGCTGAGTAGAATGCTAATCAAAGCTAAAACAAACGGAGAAATCTATGGCATAAAGGTTACACAAAATATAGTGGTTACACATCAACTATTTGTTGATGATGTGATGCTATTCGGGGAAGTGAAAAAATATGAATGGATTTGTATAAAAAATATTCTTGGTCTCTTATGCAGATCTATAGGCATGGAAATTAAGGGTAGTAAATCAATATTTTTGGAACACAAGGCGGATCAGGCAATGAAGCTAGACATACAAGAACATATGCAATATGAAATGAAGGATCTAGCATGTGGTACACGCTACCTGGGATATTTCATAAAGCCTAACACATATTCTATTAAGGACTGTTACTGGCTATTCGAAAGATTTGATAAGAGAATACATCAGTGGTGTTGGAGATGGTTGTCCATGGGTGGCAGGGTCACACTAGCCAAATCGGTTATGCAGAACCTTCGTGTTTATTGGATGTCATTAAGTAAAGTTCCAAAAACAATCCTTTCAAGTATTAGGAGGAGATTCCATAATTTCATATGGTATGGAAAAGACATCCATAAAATCTATCTAGTGGAATGGTGTAAGGTAGCTAGTTTGTTTAAAAATGGTGGATGGTCTGTAAAGAACATATTTGTATTCTCCAACGCTCTTCTGGCTAAAAGTCTCTAGAGGGAACTCATGGTGAAATGTTTATGGGGCCATATCATCAAAGATAAATATTTAAGGAGTCTCTCGGTCACACAATGGCTCCGATGCCCTATTACACTTGTAAAGAAAGTATCGAACACCTGAGCGGGCCTCATTTTGTCTTACACTGTTATCGCTGAGTGGATTGCGTGGTTCTTAGGAAATGGAAGGTATATCATGATAGGAGAAGATCCAATTGTTGGAGGCCCAGGTTGCTATAGACTTTCGAATGATTTAATTTATCTGTTGCATAATCGTGGTATATACACTCTCCATCATGCTATCTTGACAGTCCCAAATACTTTTCCTAGCCAAAATTGGTTGGATGCCAAACCAATTGGTCTCCGGGGAGGAATGGCTAAGGAATGGAATGAATATACACATAGTATTCTCCATGGTAATGTTAGAATAACATAGAGCAATGCCTACCCTATTTGGATGTGGAATTCACATTCAGGAACCCTGACAACAAAACTGGATTACGAGGTATTATTCCAAGCATCTCCTATCAACCTGGAATGGTGGCATGGTGTATGCTGTAAGTGGAGACTTCTGCTCAAGCTAATTTTTTTTATATGGCTGACCCTTGAAGACAGGTTCCTAACTTGGAAAAACTTCCAGAAACGTGGATACAATGGACCAAACATATGCATACTTTGTAAACTTGTTGAAGACTCGGTCTCCCATATATTTATGGATTGTCAATATCTATTACAGGTATGGGAGTATATTGTTATTTATTTTCCTACTATCAGGGCTTGGAATGGATCCTCCCCACAAGAGTGCCTACAAAATTGGTTTGCTTCAAATGGAAGGCTAGGCGAGCTAGCTATTTACACTCTCTGAGAAACTTGGAAGTCCAGGAACCTCCTTATCTTTGAAAATAAGTTTACCTTCCCCTATAGATGTGTTGGAAAATACATGGAATGGTATTGTGAAGCTACAGGAAATTCAAATGATATAACACAGAAACCTCCAATATCACCAACACTTCTATCCTTTTCGGGTGTTGCTGCATGTTTTGATGGTGTATCTTAGTCTTTGGGTTCAAAGTGCGGTGTAGGAGCTGTCATTAAAATGGATGATCGCAGTAGTTATTTTATGTGGATGAATTGTGGCACTGGGTCCAACTCCTGGGCAGAATTGGTTGCACTCTGGATGGTGCTTTACATTTTCAAACAACTAAATATCGAACTAATTCATGTCTTTGGGGATTCTAGGATCATCATTAATTGGGTTAGTCATATGGGGGACATACATGCTATCGTTCTATCATCCTAGATGTCTCAAGTTCGAAGGATACTTCTAGATATGCAGGGGATCTGTTTTCACCATATATTTTGTGCTGACAATGATAAGGCAGATCTGATGTCCAGGCGGGGTCTATCTATTCGGGAGGGAAGTATTTTCTTTGAACTCAAAGAAGATAATTTACTGCGGGATTTTGGATCCCTTCCTATTTTTTCGAGTTAGCTGCTTCTTGGATGGTTGTTCTTATATTTTGCTGATCCATTTTTGTATCTTCTCTATAGCGGAGGTATTCAGTTATATTATTATATATCTCTTTCTTTTTTATCTTTTCATCATTGGTACCCCTTGGGATTTGGGTTGGATAGTTGGTTTTGGGGCTTCCTAAGGTTGAATTTTGCCGGATGTATGGGTTTATCGATGCAAATTGAGGGATCATGTGTGTGATGTTCTACCCTTTGGGATATCTTTAGGAAGTTGAAGAGGATGTAATTTTGCCAATTTTATATACTTTAATGGTATAGAGATTTTTCAATGTGGAAAAGAGTTCCATAAGACATTTATTTGAAAATGTAGACATATTGAATGTACATATCAGTAATAGTTTTAATATGATTTTTTTCCTCAAATGATACTTTATGGAATTTTAATTTTATGTGAATTGAAATGTAACTGCCTAGGAGATCCCCATTGTCAATTTATTTGGAAGAATGGTCAGTTTGTTGGTTATGATTTTGTGTATAAAGAGTAATTCTAAACAATTAAAAAAAATGAATAAAGTCAAATACTTAGCCTTTAATAATAGTGAAAAGTTTAAATTTAAAAATTCAAAAAACTTAAGAAAACATGTACTCATTTGAGGAAGTCCATTAATTCCTTATTGAACAAGTCTACTAATTGGTTGTTTAATTGTTGTGTTGCAAATAAAAACAAGATAAAAGACCACATTTGTATTTTAATTTTAAGCTAAAAATTAGGAAATTCCAATTATTCATTTTTTCACTATTCTATAAAGCCTTAGTTAAAAAATATTAAAAACTTAATACATATAAAAAGAAAAAGAAAAAAACACCTCTTAGCAAATTTAGGAATATTTTTCTTTGTTTTCTAGATAATAAAACTAATTAATTTTTTAAGATCAAGTAATCTACTCATACCTATTTCTTAATAAATATCATAACTTAGAGGTTGAGTCATAAAAACAATTGGCTTTCAACATAGTAAAATAAACAAGAATTTTGCCTAAATTCATAGTAGTTTGTAATTTTATATATTGTAACATAACAAGTTGTTAGCATTAGGGTGACATGTTGTAAATAGAGGTCATGAGTTCAAATTACAATGATGAATTTTCATTTTTTTTCAAAACTTGAAAATTGAATTTTTAGTTATTTATTATTCAACATTTACTATAACTAACAAATGGAATTAGCAACAAAACTGCTTATTACTGTCGCTGAAAAAATAGTAATAAAGCTAATCTACAAATAAATGATATTTTATTATAACAACAATAAAAAATAATTATATGAAAATAAGCTTTTGGCCTTACTATTACGATTTAAGTAAGATGGTAATCATTTTTATTCTTAGAAAGGTAATTTTATATTTAATAAAACACTTAATTTAATTTCTTAAAATTGATAGATTTTCAATTTTAAAAGATTAATTTTTATTTTCTAAGATTCAAAGTAATATTATCGAGCAATTCAAAACATATTTATTATTTATTTATAAATATTAGATTACCATTATGATTTAAGTACGATGGAAATCATTTTTTATTGTTAGAAATGTAATTTTATTTTTAATAAAAAACTTAATTTAATTTCTTAAAATTGATAGATTGTCAATTTTAAAAGATTAATTTTTATTTTCTAAGATTCACAGTAATATTATCTCGAGCAATTCAAAACATATTTTTTTTATATTTATAAATATTAGATAAAATATGGTGATTTTCGTAAACATAAATAAGAATATTATAATAAAAGAAGTTTTGGGTTTGTTTTCCAAATAAAAAAATTAAAAGCTAAGATGGACATTTAAAAATTTTGGATTTGTTTTCCAAATTTTAAACTTTAAATTTGATTTATTGGAAAATAGTTTTATTTCCTACAAATATAAATATATTTATGATAGAAGAAGGAACATAAATATAAATCTCTGGGAATTATCAAATATTAAGTAACTGTTCTCGTTTTCTTGCCCCACACATTAAAGAGATAGTGCTTGCAAATGATTTTATATGCGACTAGTGTATTTGGATTCATATCTGAATACCTCCACCACATTGGAAAAGTCCAACTAGTATTGATTTAATTCCTGGATGATTTAATTGATAGGTTTATTGGTAAGCTAAAAGTACGAAATATTTCAATTGGTAAGAAACAAAGTACATATCAAAATCAGATGGCAAGTTACTGTTTTTTTTGAATTTTGCAAATTGAATTTTTTTTTTTTCAAAATTTCACATCCGAGGGTAATTAGTCACTTTAGTTTCAAATCATAGTTTTGGCCAATCAGTATTATCAATTTATCAATTTCAGCCAATAATAAAATAAGAATTTAAATTTCAAATATTAAAAAAAAAAAATTAATTTTAAAATATTAAATTTAATATAAAATAATTTCAAAATATTTGAAAACAATATTTTTTATTGACAAAAAGCAAAAATAATTCAAAATTCAAAATCCTTGTTATATTATCTACCTTCCGTAGTAATAATAATAAGAATTAAAGGTAACTTAAACTTTTATTATAACTTTGTCATGGAAGGATAATTTTTTAATTAAAACTCATTATTGAAAAAATAATTTGTAATAAAAAATTTATTGGTGAAAGTCACAATTTTAAATATAAGAACCAAAAAGGTAAAAAAAAAATAATACAATGAAGCCCAACCAAAAACGAAATGTCGACGACATAATAATTTATCAAAAATACCCAGAAATCTATGTACTGTAAAACTACACACTAATCTTTTTGTAATAAATAATGGTGTACATTGTAATGAATAATGGTGTACATGACATAAATAATGACATGGTACGACTTCACGATCAGAAAGATATTTATTTATTTTACTAATTTGTGAGTAAAAATTACCAATCTCTGACTAATCTTGATTTGAAATATTGATGTAATGTTAAAGTGATATCAATTTTTGTTTGATATATTGATGAAAAAGTTCAAAGTTGAAGTGAAATCAATTTTTGTTTGAAACATTGAAGTAACATAGTTGTTATTTAATTTTTTTTAATCGTTCTTTCTCTTTGGTTTCACAAGATCAGGTTTCTGCAATATCTTTTTTAGGATATTCAGTTTTTGTATGTCCTTTTTACTGAGAATGGTCATGCGAATGCTCTTTCAAAGTGTGCTCTTCATTGTTTAGAGGGTATTCTGTGTTTTGAGCTTTGGGATGGCTATATTATTCGGGATGCTGGAAGCATCTTCTTATTTTGATCTTTTTTGTTCTTCTTTTTTTAGCAGATGTTCGTTGTGCTCTTTATTTTTGTTATTTGCTTGGGGATCCATCTTCTTAGTGAACATTTTCTTGGGTATTGGTTCTTGGGCCTATCAGGATGGGCTAGTTTTTCAATATGTGGTTGGGGGCAGACTGTACTATTTGGTCATTGTTGACTTGACTCAGGTGTGGGTGTCTTTTCTCTAGTCCGGAGGAATGGTTTTGTGAACTTCTTCCTCGCGCGGAGGATTGTAATTGGGTTCTATCTTTCATATACTTATCAACAAAGTATAGTTATTTTTTTGATTAAAAAAAATATTTACAATTTGAAAACTAAAAAGTTGAAAGCAATTTTTTATTTACATAACATTGACAATTCATACCGTAAGTATCTGTATCTGTGAAATGAAAAGTTTCCCTATAAATGTAATGTTAGATTAATTTTTGTAATTAATCTATAATTTGGGCCACACATGTAAATAATTAAAATGTGTCTGCTATCATTTAATTAAGCCTAAATATAGTGATCTAATTAATAATTGATTAATTGGCTTAAGGGTATAATTGTCATGAGATTATTGTGTAGATACCATTAGATAATTATTATTTCTATGAGGGGCGGAAATATAATTGTGATAAAATTAAAACTGCCCTAGCGGTTATTGTGATAAAACTGCCTAGCGGTTTATAAATAGGGTTATGGTCCCCATTCTACCACGACGCATTCCAATTTCTGAAAATCCTCTCAGAGAGAAGTTGACACAGAATCTAGTGGCTAGAATTGGAAGACCATCTCAAAGGGTTCTCTTCGTATAAGGTTTCTCCTTCAATGGATTCAGGTATGCTTCCGCTATTAATTTTCTACTCATTGTTTTAATCAGGAGATTCCAGTATATATAAATTAGGGTTTTCATTTTGGTTGAATTTAACAAGTGGTATCAGAGCCTACTTCTTGATTAATTCTTTGAGTTATTAATTTAATATATATATATATATATATATATATATATATATATATATATATGTCAATGGATTCAGTGAATCGTTTTGATAAAGTCAATAGAAATCGATTGTATTAATATAAGAATATACATAAATACATTTGGAAATTTTCCTACTTTCTGTGCTTTTAGCTATTTTTTCTATAAGAATATACATAAATACATTTGGAAATTTTCCTACTTTCTGTGCTTTTAGCTATTTTTTTCTATAAGAGTATACATAGATACATTCATTGGTTAAGAAGAGAGGTGCAGAAAAATTTGTATTTGAAGTCAAAAGTATTACCTTTCCAATGATTTATCTTAGAAATTTCTTTGGGAATAGTAGGTGATGATTCTGTTAAAGTTTCAAATATATATATATATATATATATATATATGAGTATAAAACGCCTTTATCCCTTGCTGCTGCAATATTTATCATGTTCTTATAATAATATATTAAGTTTTAATTTAATTTTTGTATTAAATAAATTTTTTCTTGGTTTAGCACATTTATTGTATTTAGTATATAATTATTGATCAAAACTGTGAATTTGAATTTGAATTTGATTTTTTTTTTTTTAATAGCATTTTATGATATTAATATTTAAGTTATTGATCTAGCATTTTAAATAGGCTAATTAAAGCGGAAAATCACCAAAGTGACATCTTTCGTGTAGATTAGTCTGTTCGGGGTGTTAGATATTTGTGTGTATGTGATTCATGCGGGTATTGATTGGCCCAAAGGAAAGTTAATATTTGGTCAAATTGCATACATACCTGTGGTGATAAATATGTGATGATTATAAAGGTAACTTAATGTGAATAATAAATCAATCCAAAGATAGATTTATTATTTGACATAACTTATCATCAATGTTTGATCACTACAACAAGAGTACCACTTACAGTTAATATTACTGTCCAAAGACTTGATATTAATGTTGTGCTAGGTATCTTGAAATGTCATAATTTGTTTTTTAAATTTAAAGATTATGTGTTTAATTGCTTATTTTATGTGAGCATGATGGTTTATTTGATTCATTTTATTTTGTTCTCTATTCAGCTTTTATATCAACTACTTCTATATCTGCCAACATCAATAATGTCCCTATGTTAAATGGGACTAATTTTAAGGACTGGAAAGAGAATATGATGATTCTCTTAGGCTGCATGGATATAGACTTAGCCTTGAGAATGCCCAAACCCGATGAACTCAATGAGGATAGTACTCAAGAGGATGAGGTTTATTGGGGTAAGTGGGAACGTTCAAATAGGCTAAGTCTTATGATCATGAACCGCGGCATTCCAGAAGCTTTCAGGGGTGCGGTAACCGATGAGGTTACTAATTCCAGTGACTTCCTTGCAGAAATTCAGAAACGTTTTGCCAAAAACGATAAGGCTGAAACGAGCACGCTTTTAGCAAGCTTGATTTCAATGAAGTACAAAAGCAAGGGTAATGTTCGGGAGTACATCATGGAGATGTCTCATCTTGCTTCAAAACTTAAGGCTTTGAAACTCGAGTTATCTGATGATTTCCTCGTGCATTTGGTTCTCATCTCTCTTCCTGCACAATTTAATCAATTCAAGGTCAGTTATAACTGTCAAAAGGATAAATGGACTCTTAATGAGCTCATTTCATTTTGTGTGCAAGAGGAAGAGAGATTGAAGCAAGACAAGACCGAAAGTGCTCATCTGGCTAGCACTTCCAAGGATAAGGGCAAACGAAAGAATAAGGATAATAAGGTTGCTGCTTCTAAGGGTCCAGAACAAAAGAAATAGAAAGTTGAGGTAACATGTTTCTTCTGTAATAAGCCTGGACATACTAAGAAGGAATGTACCAAGTATGCTGCTTGGCGTGTTAAGAAAGGTATATTTCTTACTTTGGTATGTTCTGAAGTTAATTTAGCTTCAGTATCTAGAAACACATGGTGGTTAGATTTTGGTGCTACTACTCACATTTGTGTTTCTATGCAGGGTTGCCTGAGTTACCGAAAACCAAGTGATGCTGAAAGATGCATCTATGTCGGAGATGGTCAGTCGGTAGAAGTAGAGGCAATAGGGCACTTTAGATTATTATTGAAATCTGGTTATTTTTTGGATCTAATAGATACTTTTGTTGTACCGTCTTTCAGACGTTATTTAATTTCAGTTTCTGTTTTGGACAAATCAGGTTATTGTTGTTCATTTGGAAACAATAAATTTACATTATCTATTAATTCAAATGCTGTTGGAACCGGTTTACTTAATGTTTATGATAATCTATATTTGTTGGAAACTGTTTCGTCCTATAATGAAACCTTGCATGTGGAATCACGAGGTACAAAGCATAAATTGAATAAAGATAATTCGGCTTCATTGTGGCACAAATGCCTAGGTCATATCTCTAAATCTAGAGTTGAGCGACTTGTGTCCGATGGGATTTTACTGTGGACCATACCCTATGGCATCTTGGAATGGTCAACAGTACTTTATAACATTCATAGATGACTATTCAAGATATGGCTACCTATTTCTTATACATGAGAAATCACAATCATTGGACTTGTTCAAAACATTTAAAGCAGAAGTTGAGTTACAACTCAACAAAAGAATAAAGAGCGTCAGATCTGACCGTAGTGGTGAATACTATGGTAGATATGACGGATCAGGTGAACAACGTCCAGGACCATTTGCTAATTACCTAGAGGAATGTGGGATCGTCCCTCAATACACCATGCCAGGATCACCTAGCATGAATGGTGTAGCAGAAAGACGAAACCGAACTCTTAAGGACATGGTAAGGAGTATGATTAGTCATTCTACTTTACCCGAAAAACTCTGGGGTGAAGCACTCAAAACGGCAGCTTATATCCTAAATCGGGTGCCAACTAAAGCGGCTGCTAAAACGCCTTATGAGCTTTGGACGGGTCGAAAGCCCAGTTTAAAGCATTTTCATATTTGGGGATGTCCAGCTGAAGCGAGACCTTATAAGCCTCATGAAAAGAAACTGGACTCTAAAACAGTTAGCAGCTACTTTATTGGCTATGCAGAGCGATCAAGGGGTTTTAAATTTTATGATCATGCTATTAGGTCAATTTTTGAGACGGGAACTGCAACATTTTTTGAGGATGTTGAGTTTGGGGGGAGAAATCAGGCTAGGAATATTGTCCTTGAGGAGGAAGAGGGATCTACTATTGCTTTTGATAATGTACAGGTTTCACTACCTATCATTGATCAAGAAGTAAATTTGGATCCTCAACCAACAGACAATATTGTTCAACCCTTAATTGCAAATGAGAACATTGCTCCTGAAGAACAAACTCAACAACCTCAAGAAAATATGCCATTAAGGAGATCCACTAGAGAGAGGAGAAGTGCAATTTCGGACGATTATATCGTATATCTCCAGGAACGTGAGGTAGAAAGTGGAATGATGGAAGATGATCCAATCAACTTCCAGCAAGCCATGAAAAGTTCCAACTCTCAGAAATGGATTGAAGCCATGAATGAAGAGTACAAATCTATGCAAGACAATAAAGTTTGGGAACTTGTCCCATTACCAGTTGGTACGAAGCCCATTGGTTGTAAATGGATATTTAAAACCACGCGGGATTCAAATGGTAATGTAGAAAGATATAAAGCACGTCTTGTAGCTAAAGGCTTTACTCAAAAAAGAAGGAATTGACTTCAAAGAGACCTTCTCTCCAGTTTCTACGAAGGACTCTTTCAGGATAATCATGGCACTAGTTGCACATTATGATCTTGAGTTACATCAAATGGATGTTAAAACAGCGTTTCTTAATGGTGACATTGATGAAACAATTTATATGGTACAACCAGAAAATTTTGTGTCCGAAGACTCAAAGAATATGGTTTGTAAATTAACTAAATCCATTTATGGGCTCAAGCAAGCTTCTCGTCAGTGGTACTTCAAATTTCATCAAATTATTGTCTCATGTGGTTTTGAGGCAAATCTTATGGATGAATGTGTGTATCACAAATTCAGTGGGAGTAAGTATATTTTCCTGGTTTTATATGTCGATGACATATTGCTAGCCACAAATGATATTATCATATTGCACGACACCAAGAGATTTTTATCAAAACATTTTGAGATGAAAGATCTTGGTGATGCCTCCTTTGTCTTAGGAATCCAGATACACCGAGATCGTTCTAGGGGTATTTTAGGATTGTCACAAAGGACCTATATTGATAAAGTCCTCCAAAGGTATGGCATGCAAAATAGCAAACCAGGTGATACCCCTGTCGCTAAAGGAGACAAATTCAGTCTTAATCAATGCCCTAAAAATAGTTTAGAAAGTCAAGAAATGCAGAAGATTCCTTACGCTTCGGCTGTGGGGAGTCTAATGTATGCTCAGGTATGTACACGTCCGGATATTGCGTACATTGTTGGCATGTTAGGAAGATATCTAAGTAACCCTGGAATGGATCATTGGAGAGCAGCCAAGAGGGTTATGAGATATTTACAGAGAACAAAAGAGTACATGCTTACATATAGGAGATCGGATCAGTTAGAGATCATTGGGTATTCCGACTCTGACTTTGCTGGATGCCAAGACAGCAGAAGATCCACATCAGGATATATTTATCTGTTGGCTGGTGGAGCAATTTCATGGAGGTCTGCCAAACAGACACTCATAACTTCATCCACCATGGAAGCAGAGTTTGTAGCATGTTATGGGGCATCCAATCAAGGAATATGGCTACGAAATTTTGTCACTGGACTGCGTGTTCTGGATGGTATTGAAAGACCACTGAAGATATTTTGTGACAATAAATCAACAGTTTTATATTCCAATAACAACAGGAGTTCTACAAAATCAAAATACATTGATATCAAGTTCCTAGTTGTAAAAGAAAAAGTACAGAGTGGACAGATATCCATAGAGCATATTGGAACAAACTCCATGATAGCGGATCCGCTTACAAAGGGATTACCACCCAAGGTCTTTCATGAGCACATTGCTCATATGGGTGTTGTCTCATTTGAGGATATCCAAATTTAGTGGGAGTTTATATTATTCATTGTATATTGCTCTATGTTATGTTTAGACTTTATCTATACATTTGGATTGTGTTCTGCAGAAATAAAGTATTCATTTTATTGCACTCTGTTAAATTATGCTAAAGATTTGATCTTAATAAAGTTAAGAAGGACCAGTTGGAAATAGGCATGAATAGATCACATTGCATGTAATTTCCATGCTATGCACTCATGATTGATCTATGTCATTTAGCTGTGCAGATATATGTGACCATTGATTGGTCTAGTAACGATTGATATAACAAAGGCCACCTTGATCCTATGTCAGTATAGTTAATGGACCCGATTGTTCGGATATACCCTAAGGACATGATAGCAAATTTTGAGCTCATAAGGTTAAGCACATTTATTTGATTACATATGCATGTGGCCCAGTGGGAGATTGTTAGATTAATTTTTGTAATTAATCTATAATTTGGGCCACACATGTAAATAATTAAAATGTGTGTGCTATCATTTAATTAAGCCTAAATATAGTGATCTAATTAATAATTGATTAATTGGCTTAAGGGTATAATTGTCATGAGATTATTGTGTAGATACCATTAGATAATTATTATTTCTATGAGGGGCGGAAATATAATTGTGATAAAATTAAAACTGCCCTAGCGGTTATTGTGATAAAACTGCCTAGCGGTTTATAAATAGGGTTATGGTCCCCATTCTACCACGACGCATTCCAATTTCTGAAAATCCTCTCAGAGAGAAGTTGACACAGAATCTAGTGGCTAGAATTGGAAGACCATCTCAAAGGGTTCTCTTCGTATAAGGTTTCTCCTTCAATGGATTCAGGTATGCTTCCGCTATTAATTTTCTACTCATTGTTTTAATCAGGAGATTCCAGTATATATAAATTAGGGTTTTCATTTTGGTTGAATTTAACATGTAAAATCTGCTGAGCACTGAAAGTTTGCCATTTGAAAGCTAAAAAGATTGAAGCCGTACTTATTTACACGATGACATTGATAACTCATGACAGTGAACATTTGGAGTTGTTGATTTTATTGACTAGGTGCATTCATTAACTATTCACAATCCTTACAAGAATAACCTGGCAATGCTTTGTCTTCAACGTCTGTGGAGTTAATCTTTATAAACTTAATTCAATTTTTTCAATATAGTTATTGAATTCATGAAGAATTCTGTTTAACGGTATAAAATTTGAATGGAAAGATAAATTGTGTCGTAAGATTTATTTTATATCATTCTTCCAAGTGGAATATTTATAGTTGGAATAATGAATTAAATATTAAGCTAGATGTTTGTTATAAAATAAATTATGTTTAACAATATAAAAACTTGTCTACACGGAGATAAATTGTGTGTAAGATTTATTTTTCATGGATATGAAATTTGATTACAAGATAAATTATTTAAGATTTATCTTACAACATTTATTGATATAAAATTTGAATAGATAAAGTTGAAATGAAAAAAAAAACTTCAAACTTAATTAACAAATAATTATTAATAAATTATAAAATTAATTTAATTTAATCACTTTATAATAATTATTTTTAATAAATTATGAATCATAATATGTATGTCATATTAAGCAAAATAAATAAATAAAAATATTAATAAAATAGTTGTTATTATTAATAAAATAGTTGTTATTATTAATAGTTGCTATATGTGTATGAGGGAGTCCACGAGGATTAGAGCAATTGGTAATGAGTAATTGAAATAAGAAGTTGTAAATGGAAGGTCACAAGTTCAAATCTCCATGATGTATGTCTATCATTAATTACAATATAATAATTATAAATTAATGATTATATATCATGATAAATATTATATTATATATAATAAATATAGAATATTGACTACTAGTACAACATAAATGGTTGTACATCATATTATCATGATAATATACTTTAGGTGTAGTACAAGTCTTCTACCATTTAAAAATGCCTTGTCCTCAAAGCATAGATAGAAAAATGATTTTTTTATATACAATGATCCATCTTCCTATGACTTTGTCCTATTTGGTAAGGTTGAGGAAAAAAATAGATAAGATGTTCAAAGCTTTGAGCAATACCATTGCATTAAGAAGGAATTAATCCATCCTAGACATATTCTTTCTTGAACTCTTTGATGATAAGTTTATGCTTTTTTTCTTCTTTATTTTGTTGACTTTGATTTGTATGGATATTTGGATGCTTTGATATGTAAGTACAATAGTGAATCTAGTTAAGTACCTTTTGATATCGATGCATTGATTTTACCGCAAGAGAATAGGTTACTTCACTCGAACATCTGTTATAACAAGGTTGAATACATGTCATGTCCTTTGGGAATATATATGACTAACATTAACTATAATATAATAAATATAGATTATAAATTATACATCATGATAAATATTATATTCTATGTAATAAATATAGAATATTGACTATGAGTACAACATAAATGATTATATATCATATCATCATGGCAATACTTCAATTATATTACAAGAATTGGGCCATGAGCCATAAATGATCTCCATTAGCAAAAATAAATTTGACCATAAGCGAATGGAATTAAACAACACTAATACCAATTGAAGTGAGCCCAATAGGTTATTTCAATCGAGCATCCATTATAACAAGGATATTTCCATATAATTCCTCAAAGGATATAACTACTTTTTATTTATTGTTACTCATGTCTTCAGTTGCAATTGGCATGCATCTAAATACCCATAAAAGAGGATAAGCCGTGTCCTTTAGGAAAAGGTAAGACTATCATTAATTACAATATAATAAATATAGAATATAATTAAATACTAATACAACATATGATGATTATACATCATATCATCATTGTAATATATTTTAGATATATTACATTCAAGAGTATATGGCGCTTGGCGGTTGAAGATTAAGTGTATATAAGATATTAGTTTTTTGATGTTAAGTTTTTATTCTAGTGTATAGATTTTTCAATTAAATAGAGACATGGATATCATGGCTTCATTGATAAGTTTTGTTCTAGCTTCATGGAAGTATTTCCTCTATCTCAAAGGTGATGCAAATCATTTAGTCAATCAAGATTGGTAATTTAACTGAGGGCACACACTTTTCTTTATGAGAACATATGACATTTTTGACATAATAAGGGATTAGTTAAAGAGATCATATGATATGATTGCATGGAGTATGTATGTGGATATGGAAAGTAGAGATTCATTGTTTTTTCAATAGCTTGACTTCCTTCTAGCGATCTCCACATGCATAATTGGACTCTTATACCACATATTACCCTAACCTAAGAGTATTAGTTAAACTAGGATAACGATATATGAGTTGAGGATAACAATGTGCATGGTCTTGGTTTAATAAGAAGTTTGCTAAAAGTAGTTTTTTCCTTTGGGAGCAATGATTGATAAAGCATGATTAGTTTAATTGGTAGGTAACCACTAGAGTTATTATACAAACAACCATGTAGGATGCTAATAAGTTGGAATTGAGTTGAGGATCAAACTCTAGTAGGAACCAAATTAACTTAGGATTTAAAGAACACGTTGTTCATGTCAGGGGATATTATTAACAAAATAGATATGTTGATTCCCATAGAACGTAAAGAAACATTAATATAAGGGACAATGTCTTCCTAAGAGTCAATCTAAAAAGGAATATAATATGAGTTTCCAAGAGTGCCAATGTATATTTGAGGTTCATTTGGTATTAGTCATGGATTAGTCATGTATCAATTCATGTTAGTACTCGAGGTTCTACGTAGGGTGCATAATGTCATTTGTATTTAGTTTTGAGATGGTATGCATAAGATGAATCTCATGTTATTAAATAAGGTAATTTTTATGTGATTGATAAGAGGTCATTCCGAGCCATGGAAATACAAATAATAAACAAATGGTCTCAAGATTTTGAGAAACATAACATTGATCATGTCAAGGTCCAATGGGAACATTGCAACCAATGATTTACTACCTCGGTAGATGTAGAGAATATGCATCATAATTTTCATTCTTTTTTGTCTTGCCATAACTTTTTGCGATGAAGTTTCTCAAAGTGTGGGTGTGTGTATTTCCTGGCATTTTTATGGATGTTATAGACATATATGTGTATTAAATATTTGGTATGGTTATGGATGTTATTTTTGTATATTATCAAAAAATATACGACTAAGACTACTGAGGTTTTAATTTTCTTATTGACTTCCATGACCCCAATCTAGGGGGAATTTATTACTTTAGATAAGTATGTCATGCTTATGAGTTCGGTGTTTACAATCCTAGAGGGTATGACGATGATATGAACTACATACATGCATTATGAACTAAATTGCATATTTAGACTCCACAAGAGTCTATAAGTGGAAAATGAGACTCTAAATTGATACAGAGTAGGATACAATTATTTATTATCAATTTTTTTATGTTAAAGATATCATATTTGGTGTGCTAAATGGATAATATTTCTGTGTCATGTAGGAAGCAAGATAATATCCCAAATTGTTTATCACATAGACATGATCCATTGTTATGATGGATGGGTGAAAGGGAAACAATTTCAGAGGGGTGTTAATGCATGGGACCTTCTAAGGACATAGAGGATCAATGTATGTGGAGAGGTGAATTGAGCCATTGCATATCCTACATTGTTCCTGTTATGTTGGAATAGTAGGCTATGTAGGTTCATCACACCTCTACACATTCTAGAGACTGTTAATTGGCAGTCAACTCAAAGAGTCAACTTAGTAGTCAATTGAGTGGTCGAGTAAGAGACTGATTGGATGGTCCACTAGAAGAGCAATTGGAACATAATAATCAACTAGTGTGCATAACAATGTAGAATTAAGTATTTTATTATGTTCCCTTACCAATATATGCAAACCTTGTCTTCCTCACTTCAAGGGAGTTATTTATAGCTTAATTCTATATAAGATGGACCTATGGCTTGATCTATGGCATGGTGGTGATCAATAGGTGTGAAATGTATTGTGTATGGAAATATTTTGGTTTCTTACACTCTATGTATGTTGAAATATACTCAGTTGTGGTTAAGTGTTGTAATAGTGTCCTTAGACACCACCACCCTCTTGGAATACTAGCTCCCTGGACTACCTAATCCTTTTATTATCTAACATGGGATCAAAGCTAGTGGTTTGATATCTATCCTATTGTCTACAAGTCTCGTGAGGGTTGTAAATTGTATGTGTTCCCAACGAGTCAAATATGTCTAGTAATTGACTTAGAGTTTTGACTTGTAGACTAAATCTAGGATTAGATTTGTCGATTGTTATCATGAGTTCTAGATTGAAGCGTATGTTCTAAATAGACATGATTATGAAATTTGGGCACAAAACATGGAAACATTATTGAAGAGTAAAGCATTATAGTAGTATACAAAATACGTAGTTCCATATCCAAGGGATGACCAATATAAGTTTTTTATCAATGGGAATGAGGTTGAGGATGTACGAGTCATAATGATCTATATCTCTAGAGAGACTTCATTTCATACAAGCAGGATCAACTACCTAATGTGTGATGTATCCAAATTCCTCATTACTACTTTGGGAAATGGGGTATACAATTTTTTTCTTAACTTCATCCATACAACAAAATATTAACCTCAATATTAATATGCAATCATTGATAAAATATAGTTCTCATCATTTAATTACTTATACATAGAAGTGAATATGTAATATTACTCTATTAACCTTTTATCATTTATTGGACTAAACATCCAAACAATAGAAAACATATTCATAACAATAATAACCTGCTTAGATTACCATTTAAACTCTCAATATCCACCCCATTAGATAAATTCAATTAGTATATCATCTTGTCAACTATATGGAGTACTTTCAAAACCCAAATAATTTTTTACTCTTTTAAAACTAACAATGACATACATATGCAAAAAATTACTCCAAGGATTGATTAAGTAGGATTATAATAATTTAGGCTCAATACATCAACATTCACCTAAAAATATTCTACTCAAGACATGCATTGATCCTCTTAGGTTCATTCACCTTCATCTGTGATCCATTAATCCTTAATAAGTATTATTTATCAACATGTCGCTACTTTCATACAAAATACAATATTACCTTAGGGTACTATTATATTAGTTTTTAAGTCCACTATCATTCTTGTAACTAAGCTCCAAAACATAAGAATTGTTGTTACTCTATTACAAGAAGACATCCTCTTATAAGAATTGTTGTTACTCTATTACAAGAAGACATCAATAGCATTTTGTATACTTCTACTTAATCATTATTTTACTCAAAATCAAAGCTAATATTATTATCTTAACTTCTTGTAAACTGTGAATCATTAAGCATGAGGAGTATAGTTAAATGTCTCCGTGGTTGATAAGATCTACTTTCTGCATGAAGATAATACTGCTTCAACAAAGCTTTGATCAAATCCTTTAAAAATTAAATAATACATTCTAAATCATGGAACTCCTATGTATTATTGCTAGCTACACATATATTTAACAATAATATACTCTGAAGATTGGATAATATCCATTTAGGGTTAAGTTCTAGTTTAATCAAATGGAGAGCTCATAGTCCAAGTATCTACCAAATCTTCCATTCAAAGTTGACATTGCATATTGTAGTTGAATGCTAATTCATGCTTGTAAGATAACTATGATCAAATAATTATTTATTATCCAACCTTTTTCTTAATTTTGAAACTAGAACACTAAGAACACTGGAACAATAGATCATAAATGAAGGGCATTCATAATGAATGAAAGACCATAGTTATACACAATCATTTAACTAAAGACAATAACATAGATAATAAAAGAACTGAACATTTCTCAATATTAAAATAAAATTTGGAGATACTTATCTCGATCTAGTAGAAATGGTAACTGAAGACTTAATTGCAACATTCTTCCCAACCTTCTACCTCTCTTTCCACGTATATTCTTTCCTCCAAGAGGGAACCCCAAGCGTGGTAACTAATCCACTTGGGTAAAGTATCAATTTAATGAGAACCTTTCCACTCTCATATTTCACAATAGCAATCCTTTCAGCCAACAGAGGGCCATGCCCATCTCTTCTAACCTCAAATTTTGAGTTATGATTACAAAAAGGGATAGTTTCACCCTTATAAGGAGAAACACTCTTAACAATTGTTATAAAATAACTATGTATATAAACAAAGCTCATGCCATCTCTTCTTTATGAATTGCATAATGTGTGTGTGTGTGTGTCCCAACATACAATTTACCAATTAGATAGAGGGTTGCACCCTTGAACAATCCAAACAATGGATAATTAAAAAAAAATTACTATATAAACAAACGTTCACAGTATAATTAAGAATTAGATTATCTTTAGAAGAAATAATATCATAATGGGTCAATTTTACCCAACCAACTTTATTGATTGCTCAAAAGTGGTAAAGGGGCGGACTGGTTCTACACCTAGCATCTTCAGGTAAAGCACACCAAAAAAAGAATCATCCCAACAGAAGGAAATTCTTTGCACGAGATTTTAAGAGATAAAATGGTACCAAAAATAATAATCTCCTAGGGAAGATGTCTATTTGAGGTGAAGTGCACTCAACAAGTTATACAACTTGACGAGAACCCAACATTGTTCTCATTTTTTGGGGGGTCAATTTTAGTAGCTATTTTTACCTCTGTTTCAAAAAATGTGTATACTGGTAGCACCATTTTACATTTTGAGCCATTTTTTTGTGATTTTGAAACTTCTTGGTCATAAGAAAACTATAACTTTTATTTACAAGGCATTTTTTCAAACTTTACAAAAAAATCTACATTTAATTAGTTATAGCAAAAAAATACACACATTTTTTTAAAGATTTAGAAGCTAGTTAGAACGAAAAATATATGCATTTCCAAAGTTTTTTCATTAAGCTGTTATCTTAAAGAAGTCATTTTTTGGGCAAATTTCTAAACAAATGAGAAAAAAGACATTTCAAACCATTTTTCAACGTATTTTCTTCTATTTGATGTATAAAAATGATAATCTTTAACATTATTTTGCATAAAGTGACGATTCACATAAAATCAACAAAACATATACCATATATTTCTAAATAGCATATTAAAAACATAACATTTATTCTCAAAATAAAATCCTAAATCCAAAACATTACAATAATATATTATCAAAAATTTGACAACTTTGACATTTTCCTCAACGATATGAAACTAATCAACAATATCATGCAACCCGAAATATTCATCGACATTGACATTTTCTGTTGGTTGGGTCTCTTTGTGGACCTCAATGTGTTCTTCCATTGGATCCTCTACTTCTACAAAATGCCCAAAGTGATATTTTCCAAACATCCCTTTTAAAGGAGTTTGAGGCTGTTTTGACATCTTTTCCATAAGTGACTCACTAACTTTCCTTTCTTCAAACCAATTTCCTGCATTTCATCCATAAGAACTTTCATAGCATTAATTCTTTGCTTGATATAATTGCACTGTAGTGGATCATTCTCAGTGGATATGCAATTTATTCCTTGTTGTAACAAACATGTTATTGTTGTACCTAATCACCACATACAAAACAAAAAACGTTAAATAACATAATGAAACATAAATCTAAAAAATATATATTACTGAATTTAGATTACGACACTAGTTTCATATGTAATATAAAAAATATTACTTGATCCTGAGAACAAATATAAAACCCAATCTCCTTCTTTTGAAAAAGTATATATGATATAATTAATCAATGCTTGTGGCTTCTGGTAGATGTTTATAGTCTCTCCTTTCAAATCTCTTTCTTCATATGTCATCTTGTTAACCATGACATTATAAGACAATATTTGACTATATTTGCCTTCACTCTTTGCATTGATTAAAAGATATTCACAGGTCTCAACTTTTGTCCGACATGCAAGATGTATGTTTTTAGTATCACTCATAAATGGATCAGTGTTGGAGATATGAATGTTAGGCTTATGCCTGTAACATAAATAGATAAGAATCTAATTAACTTATAGAAAAATAAGTTTGGTTTCTAAATTCAAATTTAAATAATAATATACTACAAATATCTTACCAATAAAGTTGTTTCCTTGAGTTTGATTTATCCTTGAAGGTTGTTAGCACTACTCCTCCTTGTACATCTGAATGGAAAACAAGAAATATTCATAGGGGTGATGTTGTGACGTCCAGAAATCTTGAAACCACTTTATTGAATGACTGGTATGTATAAGGATCACAATCATAAGTAATGTTTTTGATATTGTATCCATGAGGGATATCTGCAATAACTAGGGAGTACTCTTTTTTGGGAACAATGTTTTCATTTTTTGTACAATCACCCAAAATCACTTTATATTGCACAATGTCGAGCCCATTCCAAATGTGATGATCAAGGGTGTCATCAAGTTCAACGTTTGCAAGATGTTGTCTTCTTTGTCATTCTATTTTGGCTCTTTGAATATGAATTTTGAAAGACTTCAGTACTGTACTCTTCTTTGACATATTTCAAAACAAAATTATATCTATAAGCAATAAAATAGAAATGAATTCACTTAGAAATAAATAAAATAGAAAATGTCATAAATCATCATACCTTTTTGTATGCAACAAAAAAATCTTTTAAGTTTTCCATGGAGCTTGAATCTGGACATTTGACATCATCCCAACTCTTCTCACCCAACATTATAACCATATCCTCTTGTATTTTCATGTAAACCTTATGACTACATGATGTAAAAATCAAAGACGTTTAAAATGAAATCTAATAAGAGCACAATGCTTATTTAATACAAAATCTTAAACTCAAAAAATAAACTTTAAAAAATAAAAATAACCTATAAACTTACTTTTCAAATTTAATGCAAATTTCCTCCATGGATAATTCACCTCACTTTACATGTGATTATATTTCATATATAAGTGTTCGATTCTTCAAACCTTGCAATGATCTCCAAGGTGTTATAGTCATATCTTATGGCAAATTCTTGATGTCAAGGCCTCCTTGACAATTGCTCCATGCAATTGCTTTATTTTTTTTACCTTTTGTTTGTTTACGCCAATATTCTCCCACATGCTAAATATGTCATCAATCAAATCCCGGATGGGCCCTATTCTAAATTCCAACTGAAAATAGTTATCTACAACTCTGAATGCATCACTTCACTTCAAACCTTTTTGTTTCACATTGTCCTCTTTAATAGGGATACCTATTTCCATAAAACATTGTTTCCAAAAATCTGCATCAAATTTCGATCTATCCCCGCCACCTATTTGCTTAAATTCATTGTGGATAAATATAACTCTTTGAATGAATTTCACGGACATCGTATAGTCACTATTTGTGTTGTGAACCATGCCAATAGTTTTTCTCCCACATCTATTAAACCAACGTAAATGAATCACATTTCACTGTTTGAAAAATAGGGTTTTTGGGAAACTCTTGCATCAATTTTCTTCTAGCCTCCGCGGAATGATTCCCCCCCAAAACATAGTAGTTGTAATCAAAACATCTTGATTCATCAAATGCATCTCTAACATGAACATATTTTGGGTCAACAAGAACTAGTTAGTCCACATGTGCATAGGGATTGTGCCTCATCAATGCTTTCAAGTTGTGAACATGCAAGCGATGTGGTTTCCGAATTTGATACTTCTCTTTTACTTATATGTGTCTATGAAGTTGCTTCACATTTAAATCACATGTATTCCCATTGTGAACCAACTTATACCTCTGCAATCGATCTCAAATAGAATTTTTTGTTGTCTTAAAAACACCATCATCTAGATCACCACCTGGAGTGATGATTTCCAAACTGTCTCCTGAGTTTTCACTATGATTTTCAACATTGGATTGCACATCTTGTCTCCTCCTTTTATGTCTAGAAGCAGTTGTATCTAAAATAACAACTTGTTGATCAGGAATGGAAACATTCTCATCCATGGGTATTTTAGAAGATTGTCTCTTACTCTTACCAATAGAAGTAACATCCTCATCAACAACAATTTGTCGATCATGTTCAATTGGGAGATAAATCCTTTTGAATGTAACCTTCATAGGTACTTCATTTGATTGTTGGATGCCTTTTCCTTTCTATGCTTGTACTTATTCAGGAACATTTTGCACTCGTTTCTGCTTTGGTGTTTCTCCCTTCTTTGGTGCTTCTCCCTTATGAAGAGGGGCATTAATGACATCCATCGGATTTTCTTCTGTAGAATAAATTCCATTCAGAATATGGGAAAGTGGCACAGTAAAATCCCGCGAAATGAAAACATTATTGTATTAAATATATTACCTAGTCCTACAATTCAAACTATAAGAAATCTAGAAAGATATAAAAATATAGAAACTTACACTCTTGTGCTCAATATCGTGCATGACTCCTGCAAAAAATTCTATGAAAATTTCGTTTATCTTATAGTTTGAAACCTTCAAAGAATATCGGATTTTGACAAAGGTTTTAGCTTGTTTCACTAGTGCATAAACAATGTCTTTACTCGGCACCAAACAAATATCTCGCAACAATCCCAATGAGTGATAATCATTTTTAAGATATGCAAATGTAGCACAATATAAATGAATATTGTTTGGGTTCCCTTGATATTTCTCTTTCAGAAACCAAGAATAGTCCATTTTCTCTTCATCTAGTGCATGTTCCATTCTCTAGCATTCTTGGCTTTTAAATCATCATTGGATACAAATTCATCGTGCGCAACATTCTCAGATGGCCCAACTATTTTTTTCGCTGACTTCATCGATGATATCGCTCTAGAGATCTGTTTACAGATAACTTTCTTGATGCCATTTTTCCTATAGTCAGAAACAAAACAAAAAAATTTAGTATATGTTTTAAAAAAATTGTAAAACATATAGCTATAAAAAACATATTTTTTTTTAATTGTAGAGAGAGGGGGCTTGAGAAGATAAGCTTAACCCTTCCCTTGTGCACCAAAAGGGGCAGCCCTAAGACTTACCCCTTTGGGTGCACGACTCCTACCCTCGGTACCTTTTAGTGCCAAATGCATATCCCATGGACTATGCATTATTTTTTGGGTATGCATAACCCATGGACTATGCAATGGGCACGCCCCTTAGGCTATGCTATAGGTTCCCGTGGCATAGCCCAAGGGCTATGCATTTGCGGGCCTAGTTGTAACAACCCTCATTTAAATAATGAAATAAAAGGGGTAAAATAATAAAAATGGAATATATATAATGAAAAATAAAATTATAAATAAAAGGGGTAAATAATATAATGGGGAATATGAAAGATAAATGATGGAAAACAAATTGCATTAAAAGAAATTAAGAAAAAGGGGAGAAGGGGGAGATAAAAGGAGGAGAAGAAGAATAGAGGGGGATATTTTTGTCTTTTGGCATCTTGGAAGGAGAGCTCTGGAGGAGCCAAGAAAGAGGAAAGCAAGCAAGCTCTAGCATAGGGTTACTTGTTGGGGGATCAGGGGCCTCAACCATTGGCTAGGGTTTGGTTGGGTGGAGAGTCATCCCCCCATCTTCAGTTGCACACATTGGAGTTGTCAAGGTAATGGTATCTACCAGGTCATGTGCAGGTCATCTAATCAGGTATGCTTCCTTAAATTTTCATATTAAATTTTCTGTTATTATTGATTAGATCCATTGTTTTTCTCATATCTTCTTTGCATGTTGGTTATTTGTTTGTATTGTTATTTTTATAAGTTTACAGACATCACATTTGGTATCAGAGCTTTGTTCCAAATCTCGGGCCTAAGGGATCTTACTTCACACACATTGTTTGTTAATTATCATCCATTAGCCAATCTAATGAGTGATAAACTAGATCTGTTGGTTCAAGTTTTGATATTGAGAAAGCACTTGGGGATTTAGATTTTAGATCCATTGGTAATGACTTCTAAGCCCATTCTAGATAGTTAGGATTTGATTGTTGGTTCGACCCCTAATAGAAATAGACTAATTTCTACAAGCTGATCTCTGGATCGAATTGGAAATTGTGTGTATGAAAGCCTATTGGGGATTCAGATCTTATCATTCAATGAAGAGAATGTTGCATGCATAAAGTTATATTTGCATAAAATTAAATGCAAGCTATGTAAATCATTTTGTAAATCGTTCTACAGGTATTTGAAGGTTAAGTGTAGATATATATATTCAATTATTAATGAAATGCAATTCCTCTGGGCTAGATTCAAATTGTTAGATCCGTAATTATGAATAGAAGTGTTTGAAAAAGATTATGTAGTGGTTGATAACATTTTATATGAAATCTAGTTTTTACTAATTATTGTGTTGAAAGAAGTTTAGGGAGGAACATGCAATATATATGGGACTAAACCCATTTTCGTTTGGAATATGGGTCTGCAAAAAAAATATTGCATTGCATTACCGATCTAAGTTCGTGTATAGGTGGAATAGTTTTTTTTTATTATTCCAGAAACCGAGATTAGACCTAATTAGAAATGAAACCATTGTCAAACCGTGAGTTAGATGATGGTTAATTGCATTTACAATTTTACCTATTAAAAAAAAAGTGTTAGATAAAAAAAATAATTTATTATTACCTGAGAATAATATTTTATACTGTGTTCATAGTTACTCGATCTATACTGCTCTTCATAATAGCATGAAAAGTGAAATTTTGATTTATAAACTTGTATTAAAAGAAATGGGAATGATCAACAATAATCTTAGACGCCTACTGCGATCTACATGGTCCCTCCAAAAGGATGTTAGAAAACCCATGATCTACTAGTTTAGAACTTGACTGCATTAATTAAACCTGTAGCTATAGATCTGTGAAATAAGTGAATCCAAGGATTGGATTCCACCATAACCCTATGCTACCAGTCATAAATGGTGAGATTAACTCGCCTGTAAATGCATTGGAAGCATGCTGATTCAATTGAAGTATACCCTCATTTTCATCGATTGAGAAAAAACTTTGATTTTAAATACAAGCCTTGGGTAAGCCTTGAATTTGCACCATGATGTCGATAGAAGACTATTGTAGAAGAGCTACCGTGTGAAATTCCTTTTTAACCAATGCTCCACTGATTCGTTGTGTAAATTGTGTTGTGGTCATCAACATAAACTATTGTTTATCTTTATGGGATTATAGTTTCCTCAATACCTGTTGCAACTACCATAAAACTGTGAGTTGCGGTTATAAACTATGGGTTGTTCGTAATAGCCATTGTCATGAGGTTTTCAAAGTGAAGGAATTAGTTACAATGGTGGTTGAGGCATAAAACCTGTAATGAGACATGGAGGCCATAAAATTAGTCAATTGTTTACTATGCAATGCATGGTGCAACCCCAATGATCGATTGTGAATGCGCTCATAGATACATATATGCTAAGATTTTATATATGGTTAAGAGATAGTTCATCTTAGATCTGTCGTTCCAATGGAAAAAATAAATAAATAAAAAATGCTAAGTTTTTATATTTGGCTAAGAGATCATTATTATGTTGAAACACTCCCCATGCATTGTAGTGATCATTGATTTTCCTCCACTTAGCGGCGACAGAGATGTGTTTTGCACAATGGTCAAATCATGGGATTTTAAAACGGTTGGTTGAACACTTGGTTGCTTGGGTCGACGGGTAAATGAACAAGTAAGCAAAATCGGTTTGAGCGTTAGGTTATCCATCCATCATGTGTTCCTTATTTCACATGCAATCCATGACTCTCACCATAAGGACTCTCATCCATTCTAAAGGGAAGAATACCTATGATGAAAATAACTCAGTTGAATCCAGTAAGTTGAAAGAAGGCAAGGACAAAGGGAAGAGAAAGCATACAACTACAATGAAGAAAGGGGATACAAAACTTTCATGTTCTCATTATCTTAGAGATGGACATGATGCAGAACATTGTTGGAAGCTACATCCATAATTGAAACCGAAGTGGTTTAAGGATTGAAAAGAGAAGCAACAGGCCACGATTATTGTTGAGGACCTTGGATCAGATTCTGAGGATGAAACATAGATATCAATCGTAGGTGTGAAAGGTAAATATATTGTTGGTAATAATTCTAACATTGGTTCTTCATATGCTTATACTTGTAAAGATCACGACAGTTCTAAGGACAGAAAAAGGAATGCATTGTTTCATATAAGGGTAATTACAAAACAAACTAAGATCGACACACTCATAGATAGTGGATCCCAAGTTAATATTATTTCAGAAGAAGTAGTTAAGTAGTTGGGATTAACAACAAAGCCACACAAGAAACCTTATCCATTAGGATGGGTATGCAAAGATAAAATATTAAAAGTAACAAAACAATCTGATATAAAGTTTGCAATTACATCCAAGTTTGTAGATGAAGTTGAATTTCATGTGGTTCCATTAGATATCTGTGGAGTTGTGTTGGGTAGCCCGTATTTATATGATCGAAAGGAAATTTTCTATAGAGAACATAATCAATATCATTTGTTTAAAGAAGCAATTGAGTACATAGTACATTCACATTCATTTAAAAATGGCAGATCATTGGGAACTACACAATAACTGAAAAGGGTTGTTAATGCATGTCAGAATTTAACACTTATGTCTATGCAATATAAGGAAGAAAAGAATCCTAAGCATGAAAAGGAAGTGTCATTTCACACAATGCACCTATCATGGTTGATAGTGTTCCTATGGTAAAACATAAGCATGATATGGGTACAATCTCTTTCATATGTTTAATTTTGATATTCAACTTTCTACTCATCAGCAATATATGGTTGGTTCCAAAAATATTGAATGTAGATTTGGTTGAAAAAAGGATTAATGTACTTAACAATATCAGTGCAGTGTTGATTGTTATTATGATGAGTCAAATGTATAGGTTCCAGGAAAAATGGACAAATGATACGGGACAAGTGATACCAACATGTCCTCACTTGAATTCAAAATGATTCAGGCTTTTGGTGGTCCAAAAGCTTCCCAGTGGGAAGGTTTGATCCAGGAGGATCTCTAAGATCGATCAAAATTAAATTCTTCAAAATGTGAACTAAAATATTATAGATGCTTAGATCTCGGTGATACCTTTCTGGAAACATTTGTTTCATGCAAAATGGACTCTGGACGTGAAAGTTATCATGTTCTGAACTTTCAGCAAAACCACTAAAAATGGAAAAGGGGGAACCACGTGGCACCACTGCAAGGGTGACATGTGGCATGTACGGTGCTTACATGGCACCACTATAGAGCACCACGTGGTAGGATGCAGTCCATTTGGCAGGAAGAGTTGGCAGGTTAAGTGTACAGGTGGCATCCAATGGAAGATGAGGTGGACCAACCAGGGCATGCCACGTGGCAGCCTGGTTGGCACTTGGTTGTTTGGTTTACCAAAAATATTGGGTTCGGGGAGGATCAAACCCTCGAGCTCCTCTCCGCCAAAGTATCCACACTATCCACCGGACTGTGATTCCCACATGTTGTTTCTTAACTCTTTAAACGACCACTTCTATTTGAATTTGAATGTGTTATGTTTTGAAAAAGGGAGCGGGACCGAGGGCCATGTATTATGTTGTAACCATATTATATACAACCAAAAAATATACCACCAATAGACCACAGAACCATGGGCCAAGTGCCAAACCATTTCCATGACATATATTTGCCACCACAACAAAAAACAGAACCAAAACTATACCACCAATAGACCACAGAACCATGGGCCAAGTGCCAAACCATTTCCATGACATATATTTTCCACCACAACAAAAAACAGAACCATGGGCCAAGTGCCAAACCATTTCCATGACATATATTTGCCACCACAACAAAAAAATAGATATATGGGGAGAGGTCCGCGGGTTTGAACCCGTGACCTCCTCCCCCATTGAAAAACGCTTTAACCATTGCGCCAAACATTCCACATTTGATGGGAAATGAGATATAATATTTTTATATTTGGTTTTGGGTAGGATTATATCCCCAAAAGGGCGCGCTCCAATTTTGACCAAAAATCCAAACGAATTCACATTTTTATATGGTTTTTAAACCATATTTTTTTTTTCAGCAAAAAAAAAAAAAATGTACTATTGCTATTCATATGAATCAAATAGTACAAAGATATATCTAGGTCAGATCCTCATAATCCCATGAACCTATTATCGAGGCATAAGTGCCTATCCAATATAGTCAAAGGTGATATCCATTAGTCCAGAAAATGTAGGATATACAAAAATATTTCTTCCATAAAAAAAAATTGATAGAGCATAAAACTAACTTATCCAAACAAATAGTAAACCCCCATATCCGAAATGTTTGAATTCATCCTTTCTTCCCAAACTAAGTGACCTCCAACTCCTTCTAGTACCTGCTTTGATAATTTATCAGCTAGATCATTATGTTCCCTATAAATATGTTCAAAGGAAATGAACTCATGCTTATCAATCTCAAACCTTGTACGTAGACACCAATGATGGAGAGCTAAGACATTTAGCTGGAAATCTTCAGTTGCCCATTTGATAGTTACCCGTGAATCACCAAATACTTTCAGGTCAACTAAACCAAATATGTTTGTAGTCCTTAGAAAACACCACAAAGCCATTAATTCATCCTTCATATTAGTCCCCTTTCCACAATTCATACGGAGAGTAAAGTAATGGTTTTCATTTAAATATACCACTCCACCTGCCGCACAAATACCAAACTGTGCAGCACCATCAAAGAAGAGAACAGGTTGTTTAACAATTAAAGTGAACTGACTGATCCTGTCAGCAACATGCACATCTTTAAAAATTTGATAATTCTGCACCATCTTAAGGACAATAATCACACAAGCCAATACCTCTGGTGTTTTACCCTAGAATATAGTGCAATTACGGGCATACTAGATAACCCAAGAAATATAAATAGGCAATGGGAAATAAAGCTTACAAACTTTGTACCAGTTGAGTAGACACTGGTCAAATTTACCCACATCCCAGGTATTATCAATGTTCAGCTCAGCACAACATATATTCCAGACCTCTCTCCCAAATCTGCAATTCACAAATAGATGACAGATTGTTTCTAAAGTTTGCTTGCATAGAAAGCACCAATTAGGACCATTCCATCCACGCTTCAATAGATTATCCCAATTCTTAAGTGTTCCTTGCAAAGAATGCCATAAAAAACATTTAATTTTTAGAGGGACATTCCATTTCCAAAGTCTCCTATACCACCAATGCTGCGGGTATATGTAACGTTCCTAAAGGATCCTTGAATACGCTGTCTTCGTAGTCACATTTCCATCCTTCTCATTCCCTTTCCACACAATCATATCATTTCCAAAATTTAAAAAACATCCAACCGAGCATAACGCTTTCACATAGCAATCCCATTCATGCGCTTCAGAACCAACAAGACCCACATCGCTTGAACTTAGCCAATAATTGCTAGCACTGTAGCTATTGTTCCAATTTCTCACTGTGTTCAATTTGAACAGTCCATGGAATTTTAAGTAAGCTAGTAATCTATCTGACATCAAGTAAAAATATTCCATACCCAAAATTGGGTTATATTTTCTATTTAGAAATTGTTTATTATTTTTAAACAAAAATATATTATTTTATGGATATTTTCCATATTTTCTTGATTTTTTAATGGATCTTCATCCCATTAAGTTTGGGATCAAATATTTGATAATCCCTTTGTATTTGGAGGTGGATTTGGTATCTTTGGGCTATTTAAACCATTGTAATTTTCCTTGAGAAGGCATTGGGAAAATGTATTGAAGTTGTGGTGATATGATGCCAAAGTGCCTTTGAAGGTTTTGTAAGCTTATGCTCATTTGTAAGAGGATTTTTAGCCACTCTTGGGAGATTTTGGAGAGTGAGACGACTTCATTGTTAATGCCTAAGTCTCTTTGCATCAGTTTGAAGAATGCATTTTGTACCTATTCAAACATTTGTTGAAGACTAATAAGATCGTTCCTCATTGGAGCTGTTCCCGGAGATGTAGTCCATCAAGGACGAACTATGTTATCATATGGTGTCTTCACTTTTATGGTTTGCATATCTTGTGTTATTTATGTTTTTCAGTTCTTTAATCCTTTCATAAACTTGTTATTTAAATCCTTTTTACAAGTTAATTGGTTTAATAATTCACATGCAAATTCAAGTGCTAGTATATCCTATCATTTTCGGATCAGTGCCCTTCCTTAGTCCTTGTTTTTGATGATGATAAGGCTTAGTTCAGTTTTATGGTTAGTGTGGGGACCTGTTTGGACAATCTATGTTTTAATTTTGTTGGTCATAACCCCATCCTATGGGGGAATCCTCTATTAAATTGATTCACATATTGTTTCTATTTAGTTTAGTTAGCTATGCCTCTTATAAATTTCCAGTTTTGGACAAATGTTCTATCTCTAAAATTCGGATGCATCCTATGGTAAAATGTTCTGGTCTTGACATGTGCAACTATTTTTTCTATATTAATACAAATTTGAACCTTACAAAAAAAATACTCCCTACCCTATCCTTTTTTAGAGGATAATCTACCACATGTGGAAAGTAAGGTTATGATAATGTACTTATTGTGCAAGTATAAGGTCTTACCATCATAACCCTACCTGTAACATCCCTCTTTTATGCACTATTAATTCTGTAATGTAAATAAATATTTTACTGGATGACTGGTGAGGATCTCAAGGCTAGGGCCCCACCAGTGGACCTTGAAAGTATCGTTATTTACTTTCCTAGGTTGTAAGTTATAAATGGTAAAATTATAATGACGCAACTAAAATGATGGGCAGTTGAATCCACTAGGGGAGAAGCCAATGGCTAAAAAAACCATGAGGGTCTAGTTACGACGGTTGTCATCCTAAGTTAGATCCACTTATAAGTAGAAGGACGAGTTGAGTATTTAGTATCTGTCACTAAAACAAGTGTTTTACATACCTACTTATGAGGAACTAGTATTATTACATTAACCTTTAGGGTGTAATAGACATGTATATATATATATATATATATATTCATCTTAAGAAAAGGATGTAAGTAACTTAAAAGGATATATCTTGATATGTTTATATATACACATTAATACATCCTAAGAAATGATGCAAGTAACTTAAAAGGATATACCTTGATACATTTATATATATGTATACATTAATATGTCTTAAGAAAAGGATGCAAGTAACTTAAAAGGAGATATCTTGTTCCCTTGATTAGAAGGAGCACAGTTTTCTTTTTCCACTTGGCTCCTTCTTATCCCCATTTTTGTTATGAGTTCCAGTTCCTAAGGGAGGATTCTCGCTAAAGTCGGGTGAACACTTCGAGGAAAGGGAGCCTTGAGTAGTTTTGAGAAAATGCCAGCCTTTTGGGAAGGGATTTGTTTTTTTGGCCTCTCTGGCAGAAGAGAGAGGAAGCCGAGCCTTCCTCGGCGATGAGGATTGGTCTTTTAATTATGGCGAGGACGCACTCTAAACATAGAGGGAGTGATGCATATAAGAAGGTAAGTGAGGGGGAAATTGGGTACTCATTTGGTTCCGCAATGATGATATCTGTGACTGAGATCTCTGCACAGTAACATAGTTCTTCATATTTTGTTTTAGGATTTTTCCTTGTTCCCCAAGGTTTGAATCCCGATAAGGAGAAATATCTACCCAATGCTTTATGGCTGTGTATTGGCTTTGACTGTGGAAAATCGAGAATCCTGGATGGATCTCTCTCTTTTGTGTTGCTGCTAACATATCTCTGTGGAGTACATGGATGAAGGGAAAATTACGTGATTGGTAGGGAGAAGGGAAATGCTCTCTCTCGATTGGTCTCTCTCTTCTGGATGGGAAAAAGAGTCTTGCTAGACAACCTCGTGATACTAAAACACGAAGTTGGAATATCTCATACCCGAACACGGTATGTTTAATTCTATTCGAATATACTTTTGATTCCAATACACAGTACAATAGTTGATCGATCTCATGCTTGATCATGGTATGTGTATTTTATTTGATTTGAATGTTGATTGCTGCCATTATAATTTTCTTGGCATAAACGCTGGGTAATTAGAGAAGTTATCGTTGTATAAATATTATATGTTGCCTTTGTGTCCGATAGGGTAGTTGTATATAGATTGTGGGATGCAACCAGTACACGTTGGTTTAGCAATTTTATATTGTACTTTTCTATCACATACCCACCCATTTATCCAATGCAAGGCAGGGAACATGATGCCAAATTCAGGGCTTTCACATGATCTCAGCCCTTTCATTAGATTCATATAATTAAAATATGAGTGTGCAGATGTAAAACAAATCAATTATGCACAGCGGAATTAAAACAACATCCACACACAATTCATGCTCATCTAGCATATAAAAATAATCATTAATTAAACATTGCAGAAGTAAATGCAGAGACATAAAAACACTTATCTTCATTTGCAACCGCCCCAATCAACTAGCTATGTCACTGCAACGTTCCACCCAACCATAGGCTCTTCGACAGCTTATACTGAGTCCGTTCGAAGGCCACCCCCGAGAGAGGCATGATTCTCACAAGGAAAAGGGGACATTCAAGCTCACACACAACCCATTAACCATTTCATCTCAGCCAAGCTAGTCCAACTGGGTTTATCAGGCTACCCTTGAACCCTGGAGGCTTACACTCAAGCTCAAGCCAAAGCCATGGATACCCATAACCCATACCCAACATACTCTTCTCTCACACATCAAGCACAAACATGGGGCAGGGATACACATTTTAAACAATGGGATTTACAAATAATATGGCCATGGGTTTTCCCCAAATTGTGGGCACCCCAAAAATGGATTGGGAGAAGGAAATTCAACCATAGGGAAGAAAATGATTTCTCCCACAGATATAACATCATTCAGTGGGCCAAAGAGCCTCTATACACCCCCAAATTGATTTCGTCTTTCTTCCCAACTGGTATATAACACAAAAACGCCCTTCTCTCAGCTGAGAAAGAAGTAAACATAGAAAAACCATGGAGGAAAACGCCCAGGTGGCTCCCCACTCGTGAGAGAGAGCAAATTCCTTAATGGATAATGGCTTGGGGATCAATTCATGGCTCTTTTCTTTCCCAAGAAGCAAAATGCGATTTCCCATGCAGGGTGGCTTGCCCATACCCGAATTTGGACAGCCATACCTCCCATTCCCCAAGGCATTAATTACCTCAACCAACTCTTGGGAGAAATCAATGATTGGGTACAAAAGTCAACATGGGTAGTTGAGGGTTTGATGGGTTCTCTCATTGACACTTGGCTTGACTTGGTTGGCTCAAGGGTTTGAATGTTTTCCCCCCCAATTCCTTGTAAAATCATGCCCCCATCTCTTTGTTGCATTGCATAGCTATTTGTGGGTATTTTTATTAAAATACATCTTACATGATATTGAAATTCCAATGTGCTTGGCTAGCACACAAGCAATATGCATCACTAAATCGATGGCGGGGCCTTGGCCTTGAGCTCCTCACCATGATTTCATAACAATATTACATCAATTATGTTTTAATTTAATGGGGTCAATAATGGGGATGTTACATTCCCCTCCCCTTGGAATAACACCGTCCTCGGTGTTCCAATACTTCAGATTATATACCCACTTTACACATGTCCAAAATTCACAACTAGTGGTAGGTCTGTCCTGTGTTTCATCTCTTTACTTGAACTTTCAGAATCAATTCCTTTGGCTTCCTCAAGCTACTCCTGCTAGCCTCGATCTTCCATCTTCCATCTATGCAGGTGGGCATTGCTCCATGGCAATCCCTTTCCTTTACTACCCTTCTAGCTGATCTACAAGTCTGGAATTCCATGGCTACCATCTTTCTAGCTGTCCTAGCAACTATTTGAGGAAGATTTCCAGCCAAAACAAATAGCTTTTGGTCTGCTGCCATGATCACGGTGCACAACTGGCTCTCACTCTTCTTACTAGCAACACTTGGCTGGTAACACTACAACCAATTGCTTTTAATGTCTCCCCTGTGAGACTCATCATGGCAATTCCTATTAGGACAAGCATAACACAATATTAAAATTAGTCAATTATTTTCCAAATTGACGTGGAAAGTCCATGCTTTACTCATGACACTTTCACACATTTCATGCTTTCCCATGTACACATGAACTCATTCATGTTCATCCTTTCAAAAGAAAATAACTATTTTAGCATTCACAATTTAATTCAAGCAAATAAACACATTCTTCTTCTAGTCATGACATGCATTCAACAATTCTTTGTTTTATAAATGCATCAGTCAAAAGGAAAGAGAAGAGTAAGAGTTTTCCCCTCTTAGTCTTGTTCCAATCCGGAGCCACACCATCACTTGTGGTTCTATGCTCCTTAGCCTCTTTCACTTCAATGTGAATGCTTGGCATGCCATTTCTTGGCTATGACATTTTAGTGTCTAAGGTCTGTCTAATGCCTTTCAACTAGGGAACCCTTCCCCATTGTTGCTTACAAAACCTTTGGCTGCTAGAACCCACACAGTTCCACTAGCACCATCTTTCATTACCGCTCATACTGAGCTCTCTTTAGGACGGTCACATGTCCACATGCATCCTCCATATGCTTTCATAGTCCTTGCTTCCAGTAGTACCTACACTCAAACATTGAATCAATTCACATGCTTAGTGTATTTTTATAAGGTTTATCTCTAAACAAGAGCTTAAGAAATCATAATTAAATCATATACACATGTATATTCATAAGCAAGAGTTACAAGATAACCAAATACTTATCTATATTGGATGTCTTCACTTTACTCCACAAGATCCTTCTTTGCTTTCCAAGCGTTGGATTTCCCATGGATACAACAATGAATGTTGGGCCAGCACGCAGGCTACTCCACAACCATTCGAATAAGCAATGCCAGGCCAGTACGTCAACTGGTTTTTATCAATTAATTTGGGAATGTTTGGCTAGCACGCCGGCTGCTCCAAAACATCAAGTGGTTAATGTTCCCACCAACTATTCTCAGAATTTACCAAGAATTTTATAGCGCCCAATCAGTTACTCTCTAGCTTTACCAAGCATTTGTAGCTCCAACCAGTTACTCTCTGGGTTTACCAAGAATTTATAGTTCTTTCAGGGTCCTTGCTTCCTGTAATGGCCAAGGTTTCCAATAAAGAAGCAACAGTGTATTAGCTTGGTTGTCATAAGACTTATACTTGAAGTCTTCATTATTCCAAACAAGAAATAAATGAAAATGAATACTTATTTGTATTGTGCATTTTCCTCGCTACTCCACAGGTTTCCTTCTTTGCTTTACAAGCCTTGGATCACCTGTGGGGTGGATGCTTGGCCAGCACACATGCTGCTCCACAACATCATCCAAATAGGTAATGCCAAGCCAGTGCGCCGACTGGGTTTATCAGGCATCCCAAAAAATCAGTATGCTAAGCCAGTACGCCGACTGGGTTTATCAAGCATTTCAAAAATCAGTATGCTAAGCCAATACGCCGACTGGGTTTATCAAGCATTTCAAAAATCAGTATGCTAAGCCAGTACACTGACTGGGTTTATCAAGCATTTCAAAAATCAGTATGCTAAGCCAATACGCCAACTGGGTTTATCAAGCATACAATAACCATTTCCAAGCTAGTTCTCCGACTGGGTTTGTCAGGAAATAACACCCTTCACCAATACCTCCACAATATGCAAATAACCAATGCCAAGCCAGTACACCGACTGGGTTTGTTAGTCATTAATTTAACAACATGCCAAGCCAGTACACCGACTGGGTTTATCAGGAATCCAGTAACCTTTCGCCACAACACCCAAATAACCAATGCCAAGCCAGTACACCGACTAGGTTTATCAGACATACAACAACCATTGCCAAACTAGTACATCGACTGGTTTTATCAGGAAATATGGACAACATAATGTGATTACGTGGCTCCTTCTCTTATGCAAACCAGTGGTTCCCTCCAGGAACTCCATAGGTGACTCACTTGACTGCAGGCTAGCATGGCCCCACAATATCCACTCACAATACACAAGGATGATACCCCTTTTTTGCAACATAGCTCCTCGGGCCTATACATCTCTTATAGTGTCCTTTAGTGTGAGCGTAGAAAGGTTACCACTGCCCATACAGTCCTCTTGAGCACTCTTGCTTCACTTTTCCTCTTAACATGAAACACCAAATTTCATTTGTGTAAGCTGTTAGCACAAGAGGGATAAGCAGGCTCATCAGTATTGCTGCTCAAAAATAGTAATCATATTTCATATCATTCACTATCAAGTATTGAAACACTAGGAATGCGTCCATTCCCTTAGGGTGTAGTCAATATTGAAACCCTAACATAACCCATCACCCGAAAGGTATGCATCCCTTTCCGATGTGAGCCATGAAATAATGAAATAATAAAACATGCTCTGCATATTAAATCTAAGAGTCAGACATGTATATCCTTAGTTAGGGTTATCGAATACTCATTCGTTTCACAGATGTATATTTTCTTCATTTGCGAAGAATGGGGGCTCCCTTCTCTGAGTCAACAGTCCTTCGGTTTTCCACCCCAATCTTTTGACATGCCATAACCCACACATGCCTTCTTGGCATAATTTACTATCTCACTCACATGCTTTACCAACATGTAGTTCGGCTGAGACATTATCAACATTTACAATGGCGTTTCACCCGAAACCCATTTCCAAAGCATGGGATCCTTCCCATCTAGTTTGGCTTCTGCAGGCTGTCACACATGGTCTTCCTACAATGTGTGATCCTGGCACACTTTATCAAATAGCCAAACTGTCAGCAACATTTAGCAATAAGCTTCAAATATGATTGTTCCATAACCAATCAATAGCATTAATAATTAAATTCAATATGAATTTACAATTTTGTCTCCTACAGAAATTAATTTGCTTAGCAATGAGGTTCTCCTCATATTGTTTGGCTCTTGTAATTGGTATCACTCTGCCCATTATGGTTTCACCCTTGCTACCATACATGAACATCCACCTATACCATGTCCTCCTGACACAATTCTATATAAGCCAAACAGTCATTAGCAATTATAAGCAAATTCTCAAATCTGAAATTTGTAAATCCGTTTTCCTACAGAAATTAGATTTGCAACTATGAGACTATTCTCATAACCTTAAACCAGACAATTTTCAGATTTGTTTCATGCATAAATTACAACCATGAGAACCTTCTCATAACCTTTGGCTTCTGCACATGGTAGATCCTGGTCTTTACTATGGACTTATCCTCATTGCCATACGCAAGACCTTTCTACCTGAAAACTGAAACTTCAATCAGCCAAACACGTTGTGAGTATCTATGCACATAATCATTCATTGCCATAACAGTCACCGAAGTGATCTCGGAATTATAATACTCAATAATTCAAACACCTTCAGCTGTTTAACATTTGAAATGCAATGAAATATATATACATTTCTATATATGCACCATTATCACAATAAAATTGCAAGACATAGTCACACTATCCATGCAATTTAAATAACTGTAAATACTCATTACTTCATATTCCATGCAGTTCTGTCCTTCCAACAGAGTGCTCTGGTAGCCCATCACATGTCTACCTTCTTCATGCAGTCCTTCTCCTGCATTCATAGCAGCTTATGGAATGGTCTTAGGATTAGCAATAGTCCACCATTTCATCTATTATCTAATTGCATTGAAACATATATATGTCACACCCATGCATTCATACAATGCATTTCAACATGTGCACCTACACATGCATGCATATTTACAACATTTACCAAATATTTCAATGCACATCTCTTCAATGCCATCTTGCATGATTTCATGAATACTATGCATTCAAACATACTATGGCCTAACCATGATTACTACATATAGCATGCACTACCATGACAAGTCCATAAGTCCTCAGTTGCTTTGGTTGTTAAACTCACAACCAATATTCACAAATGGCATGATATGAATTCATATGAATGCATTAAGGTTTCTAGAAACTATAGGGTGTAAGGCTCCTTTCCTTCATTTACCCACACCTGACCATACTTGGTAGGTTAACATTCACATTTAAGCACTCAATACCACATGCAAACCAAATCATCATAGTTTAACTGTAGTTGAAGGGATCTTACCAAATCCTCCTTCAACATTCATGCAACTAAGCATAAATAACCATTACCTGCATGGCTGTCATTAACATCGCTTGATGTTACCTGATCAGTTGGCCTCTTACCAAGGCTACTCCGTCCTTTTTTCAACATCATAATCACGTATTTGTTGCACCATCCTCTCTTTATAAGGTTGTATGCAACAATCATCATCCACATCCTTAGCCATGCTTCGGTTGTCTTTGATCCTACAACCAATGTGAACATGACTAATTATCAGCAACCATAATAATTATCTTAAGTGGCTCATTGCATATGTAAAACCTCACTATTTTACTAATATGCAATATCATATACACGCAAAAAAAAAAATTCACATGCACTGTGCAATATGCCATCTAGTACATATTCACTTCATCTATCTATCCTTTTGCATTTCCAGCATCCCTATGCCATAATTTTCAGTATAGACAACTCAGGAAATATAAATATAATAGCAATGGAGGAGTTAAGGAATTCTCCCTTTATCAACATTGCCTTGCTGCTCCCATTGCTCTTTTGCAAGGCATATTACAGCCAACTACTCTTAATGCAATTCCTGCTTCTCATTCCCAAGCATAGAGAATGCATTTCACACTTTCAACGACTGTCTTCCGGGGGACGACGAGGGTCAAGGGGGATTTCCCTTTTGTGGCTCTGCAAGGCAGGTCGAGGGCAGCACCCTCATTTTTTTTTTTTTTTTTTGTAAATCTTTCCATTTCGCGCAATTTGGCGCACAAGTTCCATGGCATTTTTCGACTTTCGGCACCTGAAAAATTTCACTGAAAAACTGTTTTATTTTCTCTGTTTCAGTGGACTTCATCATCCTCTTCCGTCATTGCGGACGAACTTGTTGAGTCCTTCCGATGTGTTGCGAATGATTTCGTGAAGTCCTTCCGACTTTGCGGACTCTCTTCTGGCCCGTTGCGGCGAAGACTTCCGAGTTTCTTCCGCCGTTTCGGCAAGAACTTCCAAGTTCTTTCCGCCGTTTCGGAGACAACTTCCAAGCTTCTTTCGAAACTTTCCCCTTGGATGCCGTGAACTCTTTAGAAAACTTTTCCGCTGTTTCAGGTCAACTAGGCAAGTTCTTCTGTCGTTGCGGACCAACTCACTAAGTCATTCCGAAACTTTCCCTTTGATGTCGAACACTTAGAAAATTTATGAAAATTTTCTGACCAACTCGCTGAGTCCTTCAGCCGTTGCAGACCAACTGGCCGAGTTCTTCTATCGTTGTGGCGCAACTTGCCAATTTTTCCCGCCGTTTCGAAGCAACTCGCCAAGTTCTCCCGAAATTTCCTCTTTGACACCGAAAAAACTTAGAAAGTTTTTCAAACCAACTCCCCGAGTCCTTCCGCCGTTGCGGGGCGACTTGCTGAGTTCTTCCGATCGAACTCAGCTTTTCCTTCCGAAATTTTTCCATCTTTCCACCGAACTTATTGATTTGTTTTGCCGCGTTGCGGAATGACTTGCCGAGTCCTTCCGCAGTTTCAGGCCAACTCGCCAAGTCCGGCCGCCGAAAATGCTTAGAAATTTTTTTGAGAATTTTCTTCCCTTCCTCGGGCACTTCCGCAACTTCAGGCCAACTTTTCTGAATTTTGCCGCCGTTGCGGAACAACTCGCTAAGTTCTTTCATAGTTTTGGAAAACACTCGCAAGTTCCTTCCGTCGTTGCGGATGAACTCACTGAGTCTTGCCACCGATTTCAGCGCAAACTCCCTAGTTCTTTCCCCCGTTTCGACAGAAACTTACGAGTTCTTTCCGCTATAAACACTTAGATAATTTTTCAAATTTTCTTAATGACCACAGTTGCACAGAAAATATACCTACCTTTGCAAGTTGTGATAGGTATCCCATGAAGGCCCAATGATGCAACCAACAGCTCTGATACCATCTATCACGTACCCACCCATTTATCCAATGCAAGGCAGGGAACATGATGCCAAATTCAGGGCTTTCACATGATCTCAGCCCATTCGTTAGATTCATATAATTAAAATATGAGTGTGCAGATGTAAAACAAATCAATTATGCACAGCGGAATTAAAACAACATCCACACACAATTCATGCTCATCCAGCATATCAAAATAATCATTAATTAAACATTGCAGAAGTAAATACATAGACATAAAAACACTTATCTTCATTTGCATCTGCCCCAAGCAACTAGCTATGTCGCTGCAACGTTCCACCCAACCATAGGCTCTTCGACAGCTTATACTGAGTCCGTCCAAAGGCCACCCCTAAGCTAGGCATGATTCTCACAAGGAAAATGGGACATTCAAGCTCACACACATCCCATTAACCATTTCATCCCAGCCAAGCCAGTCCAACTGGGTTTATCAGGCTACACTTGAACCTTGGAGGCTTACACTCAAGCTCAAGCCAAAGCCATGGATACCCATAACCCATACCCAACATACTCGTCTCTCACACAGCAAGCACAAACATGGGGCAGGGATACACATTTTAAACAACGGGATTTACAAATAATATGGCCATGGGTTTTCCCCAAATCGTGGGCACCCCAAAAACGGATTGGGAGAAGGAAATTCAACCATAGGGAAGAAAACGATTTCTCCCATAGATATAACAGCATTCAGTGGGCCAAAGAGCCTCTATACACCCCCAAATTGATTTCCTCTTTCTTCCCAACTAATATATAATGCAAAAATGCCCTTCTCTCAGCTGAGAAAGAAGTAAACACAGAAAAACCATGGAGGAAAACGCCCAGGTGGCTCCCCACTCGTGAGGGAGAGCAAATTCCTTAATGGATAATGGCTTGGGGAGAAATTCATGGCTCTTTTCTTTCCCAAGAAGCAAAATGTGATATCCCATGCAAGGTGGCTTGTCCATACCCGAATTTGGATAGCCATACCTCCCATTCTCCAAGGCATTAACTACCTCAACCAACTCTTGGGAGAAATCAATGATTGGGTACAAAAGTCAACATGGGTAGTTGAGGGTTTGATGGGTTCTCTCTTGACACTTGGCTTGACTTGGTTGGCTCAAGGGTTTGAATGTTTTCCCCCCCAATTCCTTGTAAAATCATGCCCCCATCTCTTTGTTGCATTGCATAGCTAGTTGTGGGTATTTTTATTAAAATGCATCTTACATGATATTGACATTCCAATGTGCCTGGCTAGCACACAAGCAATATGCATCACTAAATTGATGGCGGGGCCTTGGCCTTGAGCTCCTCGCCATGATTTCATAACAATATTACATCAATTACATTTGAATGTAATGGGGTCAATAATGGGGACGTTACATTTTCTCCTCATAACACCCACCTGGAAACAATGCGATAGCTACAACTAAATTACCAATCTCTGAGTTTACCTTGGCGAAACCAGATCTCTATCTCAGCTTATTTATGAATTGTGTTAGCACAAGTATGCATTGTCATTACATCGGCGAAATCATATCTCTATCTTAGTTTAAATACGATTTGCGTGAGCGCTAGTCTGAATATAAGGTGATACCCTTAAGATTAGCGATGGGAAGAATTTTTCCTTTTCCTCTGACAATAGTTAGATTTAAACTCTGTATAATTTGGTTAGATGCACTCTTTCCCTCTTTCCAATCGCCGTTGTACTAGTGTTAGTTGACCACTCCTATTTATTTTATATATGTGGGTATGCTGCACAAGGACACGGTTATAGTTAGTAATTTTTGTGATAAACATAAATGCCTGGAAACTCATTTATGCTTTAGAGATTGTGTGATCTCTGAGTTGTTTAGTTTTTATATGATACGCAAAGGAAGAGAGGACGGTTGATTTGGGCGAATCGATCCTACTCCTGGTTGATTATTTTATGATTTCTGGGGATAGTTATATTAATTATATGTTGTCTGAATTTTAAATTAGATCTCTACATGCACAGAGTTAACACTGGTTTATTTGTTTGGTTTATTCGTTCGGCTGAATCGAACTCGGTTTAAATAGAGTTAGTGCCATTTCATTATCGTTTAAACACGGTATAAACAGAGTTAAACTAGACTCAATATATTGTTTAATATATATATATAAATAGAGCTATCATCGAGTGGTATATTACTGTATACACAGATCTCTGCAATTAATAAATGGTCAAGCGCTGCTTCAAACACTATAATATATATAGATTACTATATATATGTTGTTTTATATATAGGTTATTATATATAAAATGTTTATATATATAGGCTGTTTATCTATCATCGAATGCATTCACAGAGTTGTGCAATTTAATAAATGGTTAAGTGCTGGAAGGGACGACTAGACAACCCAATTCCCAATCATGGTGATATATATATAGTTTAATTATGCTATATAACATTTGGTTGGTTATGCTGCCAAGGAATGGAGTTTTTTCTGAAATGACAATCAATTGATCATTGTATTTATGTTTTAATTATATGTTATATATATGTTACTTGCACCATTTTAATTTTGTTAATGCTCTCTTTAAGAGGTGCTTCAAGGAAGGGAAAGATAAATTGTGTAAACAACTGCATGGCATATTGTAACTCTCTTATTGAATAATAAATAATTGACCCTCCTTTGTGGATGTAGCCCATGGTATGGGTGAACCACGTGAAAATAGTCTTTCGCTGATGTGTCTTTTATGTGTTTAATCTACATGAGAATTGTGATGGTTTTGTCATACATGTCAAGATAAAATATATGCTTTAGATAAAGGATAATTGATGGATTGTATTATGTTGACCATGAGTTACTTGGTTTAGGTGTATTTATGTTTATTATTTTTTATAGAACTTTATGAAGAGATTTTGGTGATATACAATTACGAATTAATACAAGTATGTTAGATGAGATAGTGGACTCATATAGTTACTTGAAGAAAGTTATGAAATGAAAAGTAATTGTTATTCAGAGTAGTTATCCTACATGCTCATAAATTCTGATTAATTCTGATGCATAATTAATCGGAACTATGTTTAAAAAGGATTTAGTAAATCTTTATCTTGTTATTAGAAGTTCATTGTGTAAAAGTTTGAAATTTCACCGAATTTACTAACTCTAAAAATTAGGTATGTTACACTACCCCATCTAGATTTGACCCTATGACCTCCTAGGAGGAAACACATTCTTAACCAGTAGGTCCATAATATCAAACTCAATAGATAATACATCATCATTATTATCATAAACATAAAACTTATTAATACAAATTTTATAATTAATTTTACATTTAAAATATCATATCCTATCTTTTTAATAATTTATATATACTATATACAAAATATGAGTATTGCATGTCAATACGTTAACTTTAAAAATTTTTTCCAAGGAAAAAAACGTATTTCTATTCAAGAAGAAAGGAGAATACAATCATCAGGTGCCTACGCACAGCACAAAGCCCCTTGAAAAAGGTTCAAAAATGAAGTGAAAGGCCTTTATGAGTCTGATAATGGGCCTTTAAGGACAACATTCCCAACAAAGGCTAAGAATTACATAGATGTGCTTCCAAAATTCCCAGGTATGAACCTATAACCAGAATGCAAAGTATACAACACAACACAATTATAACTTGGCATAAATATGAATAAAAAACCATCAAGAGTAGTATACCAACAGGCTACTAGGAGACCATCCTAAAATTTAGTTAGAATATAATGACCCTCAAGAGAGAGAGAGACCTTCTTTAGAGATTTCATGAGATGGAATATTGAGTTCTCTAAAAATATGTGCAAATTTATTTTCATGAAAGAGGATGGCTATAACCTTCATCTTATTGGTTACAACCAATAATTCTATATTTGACACTTGGAACTGATCATTCAAACATGAAATAACAAGATGAGAATCAACATAAGAAAGGATAAGTGCATTCATAATTGTGACATCCCCAAATAGATTTGATCATAGGGGATTCACCTTGTTGACCAATATCTTATCACCTTCATTCATAAAGGGGGGTTTTTTAATTGTGAAAATAAGGTCAATATATTGTAGGTATTGGCAGGTGGGGATTAGGGAATCAAGGAGGTTTTATATGTATTGGCTGGGTATAAAAAGGGGTATCTAGTAAAAATAGGGAATATCTCGTAAAAATAGGGTTTTTTAATTGAAAATATGTATTGGGAGAGGGGCTCAGCAAAAGGATTTTGGTAGGTATTTATCAATATCTAGTGAACATATGGGTATTCTTTAATATCCCATGAACAAAGGTTCTATGGCATAGTTTCACTAAGTGAAGGCCCCGTGGTTTTGATCCTCAAGATAGGATCATCTTCAAGAGGTTTACACGCTCAAATTGAAAAAGAGAATAGATCCATTATATAATAATGCAATTATACCATTATGTTGGTTCATCTAAGTCAACAATGTTACCAATATAAATTTTTAACTGGTGAATAATGAGTCTCCAAGTGTCTTTGAATTTTAGAACATCATATTTAAGACGAGAATCACCAAAAACTTGTGGATTCTACAAACCTTTGTCCAAATCTAATTCAAGAATATAGTATAAGGCCATAAACTCACCCCCATTTTTCATTCCATTTCCCAAGTCACCCTTAAAATGGAAGAAATGGGTATCACTAAAGTGTGGAATAAATTCTATCCCCACAATTTGATTATGTCCTTGGCACATGTCATCGAAATAACCCTAGGGGCCAAATTTATCCACAGATAAATCAACCAATATATTAGGTTACTTATATTTAAGCTCATCCTTATAAAATGAGAGAAGCCTCGTTGCTTGAGCTATGGTTTAAAGGGGAGGTTGGAATTTATCTTCAAGAAACCCCAAGTTTAGAACAATCCAAACATTCCACATAACCAAATAAGGCACAAATATGATAGACCTAAATTCATATCAAGTAAACCATATGAAAAAAAATTCATGAATACTCCTTTCATTCCACAAACCAAAAGTGCCCAAGAGCCGCTCAACCTCCTGCCAAAATTGGATTGATAATGGGCATTGAAGAAAAATGTGAGAGTTTGTCTTTTCATCAAACTTACATAAAGCATAAAGCCATAAACCTCTATTGCATTGATGGTTAAGGTGATCCCAAGTTAGAACTCGATCCACAAGATAAATCCATAGGTAGAGTTTAGCTTTTGGATAGTCCTGAACCTGCCACAACACTTTGCACCACAAGTGATAGTCATCATCATCGATGAATGAATGAGATTTATAGCCTAATCATGTTGTATAAAATCCTGTTGATTTATTTGAACCCCAAATAAGTTCACCGGGCACAGCACCAAGTTGTACATGTGCGATATGAATCTCAATAATAAAAGCATCCTACATCCTACTAAAATCACTTGTGAATCCTAGATCGCTCGAGATCATCCATCCATGCTTCCATATTGTAGTATCAATAGTATTGTTAATTGAATTTAAAGATGTGAAACCTAGTTCTTGGAGTTCATGAACCAATGCTCTAGGAAATAGGATATCATAATTGCATTCCATAATGGCATCCACACTAATACAAACATGTGACCCTATGCCCACCTTCCAATCCAAAAGTAGACTAATAACAAGAAAGGAAAGAGTAAGGGATTTCCATTGATTAGAGACCTGCATAATACTCTTATTTTTAGTCTTATCCCAATCCAATATTGTCCCATGTGCAATATATTTCTGAATAATAATACGGTTCCAAATAGTTTCCTTTGTGAGCACATTCCACAGTGACTTCACAGCTAATAAAATACCAAAAATGTGTATATTCTTAATGCCCACCCCCCTAAAGACTTGGGAGCTACTAAATTTTTCCACCAGACCCAAATTATGAATCCCTTTGTATTCACTACTTCCATGCCAAAGGAAATTAAAACATATCCACCTCATTTTTTCTAAAATTATTTTAGGAATATGAGTTAGGGTATGCCAATAGACTAGGATATCCTCCAACACATAATTTACAAGAACGAATATCCACCCCTAAAAATCCATTGATTTCACCACATAGGGATTATTTTCTCTATTTTAAATACTATCCACCACCAATCAACTTTATGATATATAGTTAGATTTAAGATAGAATCCCAAATATTTGATTCCCTCCAAGATATCTTGATGTTGAAAAGGAAAATGTTGTCTAAAATATAATCGGTGATCCTAATCCATTCCAGAAAAATATAAAGTTGACTTTGACTCACTAATTTCTATCCTCGTTGCCCAACAGAAAATATGAATAATTTCATGCAAATGAGACCCTTCTCTAAATGAGCCAAAGTAGAATAATGGCATGTTGTCAATAAATAAAATATGAGTTAAAACTTCTCCATTACCAACCTTATAAATAAATTAAATGGAACTAAGTCTTATGTCCTCCAAAATGGAACGACTAAGACCCTCAGGAACCAAGAGAAAGAGGTAAGGTGAAAGCGAGAATGCTTAACGAAGTCCCTACGAAGGCTTAATAAAATGACATGAAGCCCCATTTATTAAAAAAACAAATGAGGTTGTAGTAACACAACTCATCATCCACCTTACCATAGGAATAGATATACCAATGTGAAGTAGTAATATCCAAAGGAACAACTAGGAAACTCAATCATAAGCCTTTGAAAGATCCAATTTGACCACCAATGTTGGAAATCAAGATAGTTTAATAGTATATACCCCCTCCTGATATATCTTGATTGCTTCATGAATTTGGTGCCCCCCTAGAAAGTTAAATTTCTCAGCTAAAAAATATGAAGATAGAATAGTCTTTAGTTTCATCACAATAGTCTTGGAAATAATTTTGCAAAGACAGTTACAGAGTGAGATTGGAAAAAAATATCAAAGGAATAAGGGAAATCAATTGTAGGTATAAGATCTAAAAAGGTTGGATTCATCCCTCTCAGAATATACCATGTTAACCCGACTTCATTCACGACCCTCAATAGATCTAAACCTAGCAGGTCCAAAAACACACTAAAGAACTCTACAATCCATCCATTAGGCCTTGGGATTCTATCCTTATTGAATATATACAAGACACGCTATAATTCTTCCATAGTAATCGGTATAGAAAGTTGCTCATTAATATCCTCTCCAATCATCCTTGGAAAGTGAGAGATAAATTTTAGCATTTCAACAAGGTTAGTCAATCAAGTTATGTATAAGTCCTATCAAAAAATTGGACCCCAAAAGATGCAAGATACTGGAATCCACTTACATGTATGCCATTCTAGTCTTAGAGCTCCCAAATAATGTTTTGATTCTTCCGATGATTGGAAAAACAATGCAAGTATTTAGTATTATGATCCCCCACGTAACATTTGATACGCTAGTCCTTTTCTTTATCCAAAGTAACTTTTCCATTATAGTTTGCAAATATTTCAACCTCAAGAGAGAATTATACCCGCCATAACCCTATGCTAATGGAACAAATAGAGATTTCAAGTCCTTCTCCACCTCCATTAATTTAGCATCGTGATTCCTAGATCAATCCATGTCGATGTAGCCACCTAAACCTTCACCACCTTAAGAGCCTTCACGAATTGTTCACATGTTGATATATCCAAATTAGGGTCATAAGCGACTCAATGTTCCTTTACATGGTGAGTAAATTCTCACTTCACAAGCCATCTGATATTTATATTAAAGAGGATACATAGATAGGATTCATTATGATCCAATTCGAGCCAATTAGATAGTGATCTGAGCATCTCACCAACCCAATCTAAGAATGACATTGAGCCAAGTTTTACAAAATGGAGTGGTGAGAGAAAAATATGTCTAACATTTGTACACGCCATCATCCCCTTGTTGATTATTATAATAAGTAGGTTAGATCTTAAAAGTTTCCACATTTGCAAGACCACACAAATCAAATTTATTAAGTAAATAATTATCCAGTTGATCTTCTCAAGAAGTTCCATCCCAAACCTCCCAACAAGACAAAGTAAAGTTCATGTACCCTCCCATAATCAAGCTATCATACCTTAGACAATACATATTGAACATATTCTCCCAGAATGCCATTGTTTCCTTGCAAGGGCCATAAATATTGAGTAAGGACAGTTGGACATTTAAATCCTTAAAAAAAAATTAAATGCATAAACCATAACATAAAGAAAAAGAGTTAACTAGGGTAATTTTGGACTACAACCCATAATCGAGTTATTAGAATGTCCAGCAACATTCGCTACAAGAAAATGCTAATACCCAAAGTGTTTCTTCAGCTCCAGGATCAAAATTTCCCCTCTACCCATGGTTTCCTATATAAAAAACCCATTCAGAACACATTATACAACTTGACAAGAAATATGTACTCAAAACGAGAACTCTAACTATAAAAACTCATACTTTTGCGTCAAAAAAGCTAAAAACAACCCCGATATTGAAAATTGGTTATACAGACAGCACCCCTTTTTTTTCAAGGCTAAAATCACAGCTTTCTAGAAAATCCAACCAGTGTGGGTGCAATCGTAACCCTAAATCAACCACTTAATTGAAAAATGGTCCTCCAAAATCATCTTTGTTTTTATTCAGGGTTAAAATTACATCATGTTTGGAATGGTTTCCTTCACAACCGATGCAATTGTAACGAAAATGAGAAAATCAATGCATGAATCGAAGAGAGGTACTACCAGTAGCACCCCTTTCTTCCATCGAGTTACAATTGCAGGTATTTATTTTTTTAAAAGGAGTCCATCAAAAGAATCGATTGCCTTCTTAGACAAAATATTAGCTTCAAAATTAAAATCCTTGTAGATATGCTCGATAGAAAAGCTAGAGAAATTATGTACCAGATTAAGCACTCTATGACACTAATCATCTCAATCTAATACCTGTAAATTATACAACCCATTCATCCAGCAGACAATCACCTGAGAGTCACCAAACACCTATAAAGAAGAGATACCATTCACTACAACAATGTGTAATAACCCTCGAAGGGAAACCAATTTTGCCTTGGTATTATATCCAGAGCCACTTCCCATCCAAAGAATGAACTTGTTATCTCCTCAATAAACATAGGTCATGGTGTCTAGGTGATAGGAAGTATTTAATTTTTGTTCTTTTACGTGTGTTTAAGGTCCGGTCTGATAGGTTGAAGAAGGTAACTAAGTCTGAAATAACTGTTTAAAGTTAGCTCTCCTTTGAAAGGCAAATTTCAGGTTTCGGTAGCTTAGGTAGGCCTAACAATGGTTCATTAGTCCATATGTGTGAATTAACCAGCATTCATTTAGTTCACTCCACCCCCTACTACCCTCAAGGCAATGGCCTCGCTGAATCTTCCAATAAAAATCTGGTCAGGATCATCAAAAAACTATTGGAGGAAAATCAAAGGAGTTGGGATTCTAAGCTAAAATTTGCTCTCCAGGCTGACAGGGTGACCAATAAGAAATCTATAGGGACCTCTCCCTTCAGATTGGTTTATGGCACCGATGCCATTTTCCCAGTCTAGTTAATCCTGCCAGTGACTAAATTCATTCAGGAGGAACCGGACGAACCGAATGATATGGTGAGAAGAATGATAGATTTGGTTGAATTGCAGCAGACTAGAGAACAAATAGTGGAAAGGTCAGAAGCTCATCAGGAAAAAATAAAAGGTACTTTTGACAAGAAGGACAAGATGGACACTTTTTAGGTGGGAGACTGGGTATTGAAATGGGATGCCCCTAGGCAGGACAAAGGCAAGCACGCCCAGTTTGATTCTCTCTGGACAGGTCCTTACGTGATAACTCAGGAAAAGCAGAACAATACCTTCAACCTACAAAGTTTGGAAGGTCAAGAGATGTTTGGTGGCCCAATCAATGGGCGTTTTCTGAAACTTTATTTCGTCTGAGGTTTCATAGCCTGGTCACTGTAAATATCATTTTGTTTTCAGTTTTGTTTTTGTTTTGTTTGCAAATAACTCCATGCCCAATGGAACAATAGAAGTTAGGGTTAGAGTTTTGTTTGTTTGTTTTTTTTTTAGGAAAGGCGTTTGGTTTGCGGTTCTTGGAACCTTGCTGGGAGGTTTCCATCCCGAAGGAGGAGCCAGATGTTATATCCTCAATAAACATAGACTAATCATGGTGTCTTTGTGATAGGAAGTCTTTAATTTTTGTTCTTTTACGTGTGTTTACAGTCCGGTCTGATAGGTTGAAGAAGGTAACTTAACATACATGTCATATATTTTGTTGTGACTAGCCATTTATATACAAGTTTTTGTGTATGAGTCTGCTGGCATGATAAGGATCCATGCCCATTAACCTTTAGAAACCCTCTGAATAGCAGTAGTCAAGGCCTTGTCCCCTGAGCGTCCCTATGTGTGTTCTGAGTGTGCGAGTTTGATCTCAGTCATCCAATTTGATCCAAACAAACCCCATCATTCAAGATAAGTTTGAAGTTACCAGGCATCTATGAATACAACCTAAGAGAGCTTCCTGGAGTGATAACATTTTGGCACCATTGTTGGGGAATGATTTTTGAAGCAGCAGCTTCCCTGGGAGACGACACAGTTCCAACTTTGATGATAAACAAAGCCTGGGCATTATTTCGGTTGTAATTATCTATCTGGCGACTCCATTGGAACAAAGTGGCTTCGAGAAGACCAAGTACTAGATCAAATCCTCAAAGGCCACCAATGTCACCTGTTTCATATCCTGAGATTATAACGAGAGGAAGGACTACGAAGAGACAGATTTCTAGAGCCACAAGGCGCACTACATCAGGACTTACAAGAGGTATTTCTTTGGTCTCATCAGATGAATTTCCTTTTGAATCTCCATTTTCTGAAGCAGCTGGTTTACAAGAAAATATAAGTAGAGCAGAAGATTTATGGGCCCAAGTATCCTCATCTGTTGCTGCTGCCTAAGTCCCTAGCCCTGATTTTGCTACCTGAGCTGACATAGGAAAAGAAATCCTAGAATCCGTCAAAGAAGAAGGTTGTTCCTCCTACCTGCAGCCCTCATTGACTGAACCAGAAGAGAAGTTCCCCTTTGTTTACACCAATGTACTTTCCATAGAAAATATATTTCATGACCTTTTAGAATAGCGTGAGCAAAGGTTGTCCTCTTTGCTTGCACAGTCCAATAAGAAAACTGATTTCCCAAAACAACCATCGATCTGTTTCACCCCCATTTTTGACAACTCCATTGAAACAAAACCTCCACTTTCATCATTTCCTATACCTCCTCAGCTACCGTCCACACCCAATTTTCTTTATGCCATCCCTTTAATACCCACACCCACCATGGTTGTCCCTCTAACCAAAATGGAGAAGATCCTCCTTGCTAGGTATGCCCCTCTAAATTTCCCTAATCCCCTTTCTGCTATGCCTACTGGAGATTACCAAAAGTATATGCCTAAATTCACTGGGGAGGGGGATTTTACAGCCAAGGAACATTTGGAGGCATTTTATAACTATACTGAGAATATCAATATTGAGCATGAAGATGTATGGACTAGGGTGTTTGTGCAAAGTTTGGATGGTCAGGCAAGAAAGTGGTTTAAAGAACTTCCCACTGGATCAATAGATGACATCGAGGCCCTGGATGAATTGTTTTTGAAACATTGGGGGGAAAGAAGAGACCACCTTTATTATCTCACATAATTTGATAACTTGAAAAGAGAAAGTGGCGAGTCTGTGTTAGCTTTTACGAAGAGGTTTAATAAAATCTTTAGCAAAATCCCTGCTGAAATCAAACCTACGAATACCTCTGCTAGGATCACTTATGCCAACACTTTTGACCCTGACTTCTGTCTTTACCTCCAAGAAAGAAGAGCCGCCTCTTTACTGCTCATGCAGGATGCTGCACTTGAATTTGATTCAAACATGGTTGCATCTAAGATCCTCAAAGGGAAAATCGACAAGAAAAGGAAGACCCCAGATTCCTCCTCCTCGTTAGGAACTAACCGGGAAAAAATGGTTAAAATGATGGATAGCCTGACCTCCAAAATGTCCAAGCTGAAATTGCAAGGCCAGTCATCTGTAAGAAGTAAAGGACCAAATGAGTTTCCCAGGAACACCAATGCTCCCCCTTACAGAATAAATGGCCCACAGGTTCCGACCCTCCAAAGAGACAGGAATCTTGCTGAAGAACAAAGGATCAGAGCCCCTTTCCAGCATGCAGTATTAGAAGAAGAATAGGAACTCATTCAGGGAGAAGCAGAAGGAGAAGACAATGTCAACTGCATGGAGGATAAGGTTGACCTCACCTTCCTGACACAATTTGATTATGAGGAAGCCCTCATGAATGAACAAATCACCAAGTAATCACTGTATCAGGCTGATGATCAAAGGAGCTATGATTTGAGGTCCAGGACTGTTGCAAAGAAACCTTTAACCCTTGCTCCCGGGAAGAAGACTCCTACCCCCATGAAGCATCCTACTGCTCTTGCGAAACAGTCTGTCACTCTGTCAAAACAACAACCTGCTACTCCCGTAAAACAGGCTATCACTCTTACAAAACAACAGCAAAGACCATCCCAGCCAGCTGCCTCAGATCTTGGCCAACTTATAGCTCCAACCCAAGAGACAAGACTCCCTGACAAGTTGCCCTACTACTTCAATCTCGAAACCGAGATTCAGAAAATAAAAATCCCTTTTCCACTAATCGAGCTGATGAAAAACGATTCCTTCAAGTCATCCATACTGAAATCCCTTCAGCCAAAAGCACCCGTAGATGCCGACTTTGTGAATTTACAAGATGACAAGCCTACAATAACCTTAGGTCCCATGGTTGAAGAACAGGATGGGTCTTGCCCACCTTTTTATATATCCTTGAACATCCATGACAAAATTCTCCACAATTGCTTACTCGACTCAAGAGCCTATCACAACCTCATGCCTAAAGCTGTGATGGACAAACCTGGGCTTAGCATCACAAAACCCTACCATGATCTCTTCTCTTTTGATTCCAGAAAAGTTAGATGCCTGGGCCTCATAAAGGATCTTGTCATAAACCTGACTCAGTTGCCTTCAAAAAGTATGGTCATGGATGTAGTGGTTTCTGACATCCCACCGAAGTTTGGTATCCTCTTGTCCCGGTCCTGTAGTAAGTGGTTAGGGGGCACCCTACAGATGGATCTGACTTATGCTACCATTCCTATGTTTGGAGGAGAAACTAAAAGGATTTATAGGGAAAACAGGTTGGCTTATGTCATCAGCAATGAGAATAATTCTGTGGACCATCCCATCTACGCAGTAGATACAGATTTTGGGGCATGCATCCTACAAATAGATGATGAACAGCCAACCCCTTTGCAGCTCACCAAGCCCATTGGTCAGCAACCTGAGGAAGTGACCACTGCTGTGTGGAACATGTGTATTTTTGATCTCCCCTCTGAAGGACGTTACCCATTTGTCTTATAAATTGGAGTTCAAGACTACAAACAATATAGCAGAATACGAGGCTTTGTTGTTGGGAGTCAAGGCTACCAAAGAAATGGGAATCATGTGCAAGAAAATTTTTGGGGATACAGAGCTCATCATACAGCAAGTGAATGAAAATTATCAGGAAAAGAATGTCAGGCTGAATTCATACAGAGATGAGGTATGGAAACTCAGAGATTCCTTCATGTTTTTTGAGATTTCTTATATCCCGCGAGCCATGAACCACCTAGCCAATTCCCTTGCTGTCTCTTCCTGCACATTCATTCCTCCCATGCCTTCCAAGTTGAATTATGATATCCAATTCAGGTACAGGCCATCCCTACCCAACAATGTCAAATTATGGAAATCCTTTGAGAATGATGATGAGCTCAGTAGGTTCCTCCAGGTTGTTGATGAATTTTCTGAGATGCACATTGACCAAGAAAACCTCAATATAGAAGAGTCTCAAACATCTAAATTGAAGGGGAAAATAGGCCAACATGATATTGTCCAATTGCCAGGAAATCATACACCTAGGGGCCTAGTACCTCTCGAAAGGATTTTCAACCATAATGACATCCCATTTAAACCCGTGAATGAGGAAAAAGACCCAGCTGTCCATGAACAAAATATAGGCATCCAAGATCACCCTAAATTCATAAACCTGTCCATAGAATTGTCAGCTGATCAACAATTAGATTACTGCCACCTGGTAAAGAATTTTGCAGATGTCTTGGCTTGGGAATACAGTGACCTGAAAACTTATGATGAAGACACTATTCAGCATAGAATTCAATTGGAAAAGGGTATCACCCCTTTTAAACAGAAGCTAAGGCCTATCAACCCTCTCCTGTTACCTGTGATCAAGAGGGAAATAAAAAATCTCCTTGATGCTAAGATCATAATCTCGCTAAGGTATTCTAAATGGGTTGCAAATTTGGTGATAGTAAGGAAGAAGAATGGCGAAGTCAGGTTATGTGTCGATTTCAGGAACCTAAGAAAAGGCTCCCAAAAAGATAACTACCCTCTACCCAAGATGGAGCACTTACTGCAGAGAGTGTCAGGAGCTAGGGTCATGTCTTTTCTAGATGGATTCTTGGGCTATAATCAGATTTCTGTGCACCCCCATGATCAGGAGAAGACATCCTTTATCACTCCCTGGGGTACCTTCATGTACGCCAAGATGCCGTTTGGATTGATGAATGTCGGGGCCACTTTTCAGATGGCCATGGATATCGCACTTGTGGGGATTAAGGATAAGTTTCTCCTCATATACCTCAATGATATCACAGTATACTCAAACAATCACGAGGAACATTTGTAGCACCTAAGAGAGGTCTTCCTGAAATGTAGACAGTTTGGAATTTCTTTGAACCCCAAGAAGTCACAGTTTGGTCTTGGGGAGGGGAATCTCTTAGGCCACATAGTTTCAGCACAGGGAGTAAGGATTGATCCAGTTCGTATCGAAGCGATTAAGAAATTATGTATACCAAGGTCGAAAAAGGATATCCAATCTTTCCTTGGTAAGATAAATTTCATCAGGAGGTTTATTCCGATTGTTTCTGAGCTGGTAAAGCATATAACCTCCATGCTGAAAAAGGGAGCTGAAACCAAATGGACAGAACAGGCGAGACATTCTTTTGAAGCCATCAAACAGTCCATCATGGAGGCCCCTACTTTGGTCAGCCCATATTACACCAAGGAGTTCTACATTTTTTCTTTCGCCTCCTGCGATACAGTGGCAGCTGTCTTGCTACAGAAAGATGAAGAGGGGCTCGATCATCCGATTTCTTTCTTCAGTAAAACATTGAGGGATGCTGAACTAAAGTACGATCCCATAGAGAAATAGGCCTATGCTCTAATTAAATCATTAGAAGCATTCCGAATTTATGTCCTTCATGCAAAGGTTATAGCCTATGTCCCTTTAGCTTCTGTGAAGGACTTTCTAACTCAGCCTGACATTGAAGGTAAGAGAGCCAAGTGGATCCCCAAGCTGATCGAATTTGACATAGAGGTGAAGCCCACCAGGTTAATAAAGGGCCAAGTTCTGGCCAAACTGATGGCTGAAGAGAATTGGAAGCTGTTAGACATTAATTTCATCGGAACAAATTCCGAAAATTTGCCAACAGAAGCAGCAGCAATAGAACAATGTAACAGCCAACAGGTGGCTGAAAATCTGCTTTCATGCGAGTGGTATTCGGGTATCATTCATTTCCTACAGAGATTAGAAGTTCCACCCGGGCTTAGTTCAACTCAGGCATGATCTCTCAAGCTTAAATCTACACAATTCTGCATAAGTGGAAATCTGCTGTACTGGAAAGACCCTGCTGGAGTTCTGTTAAGGTGTTTGGAGAAAGAAGAATCAAGTCAAGTCATGCATCACTTCCATTCAAGCATGTGTGGTGGGCATCACTACTGGAAAACTACTTCCCACGAGATTATGAGGGCTGGGTACTACTGGCCTTGTCTGTTCTCTGACGTATACACTTTTGTGAAAACTTGTGACAAATTCCAAAGATTCACGGGAAAACAACAACTGAAATCCCTCCCTTGAAGCCTATTGTGGTAAATGGTCCTTTCCAACAATAAGGCCTTGACTTCATAGGGGAGATCAATCCTTCATCCAGCGGTCAGCACAGATGGATCTTGGTAGCCACTAACTATTTCACCAAATGGATAGAGGCAATTCCCACCAGGAATGCTAACCATCAGGTTATCATCAAATTTCTGTATGAAAACATCATCACCAGATTCAGTTTCACGAAAAGGATTGTTTCGGTGGTTTATACCTCCTCAGCTATCATTGCCTATACCTCCTTAGCTACCGTCCATATGTGTGAATCAACCAGCATTTAGTTAGTTCACTCCACCCCTTACTACCCTCAAGGCAATGGCCTCACTGAATCTTCTAATAAAAGTCCAGTTAGGATCATAAAAAAACTATTGGAGGAAAATCAAAGGAGTTGGGATTCCAAGCTAAAAGTTGCTCTCTGGGCTGACAGGGTGACCAATAAGAAATCTACAGGGACCTCTCCCTTCATATTGGTTTATGGCACCGATGCCATTTTCCCAGTCCAAATAATCCTGCCAGTGACTAAATTCATTCAGGAGGAACAGGACGAACCGAATGATATGGTGAGAAGAATGCTGGATTTGGTTGAATTGCAGTATACCAGAGAACAACTAGTGGAAAGGTCAGAAGCTCACCAGGAAAAAATAAAAGGTACTTTTGACAAGAAGGCGAAGATGGACACTTTTCAGGTGGGAGACTGGGTATTGAAATGGGATGCCCCCAGGAAGGACAAAGGCAAGCACAGCAAGTTTGATTCTTTATGGACAGGTGCTTACGTGATAAATCAGGAAAAGCAAAGCAATACCTTCAACCTGCAAAGTCTAGAAGGTCAAGATATGTTTGGTGGCCCAGTCAATGGGCGTTTCCTGAAACTTATTTCGTTTGAGGCTTCATAGCCTAGTCACTGTAAATATCATTTTGTTTTCAGTTTTGTTTTTATTTTGTTTGCAAATAACTCCATGCCCAATGGAACAATAGAAGTTAGGGTTAGAGTTTTGTTTGCTTTTTTTTTTAGGAAAGGCGTTTGGTCTACGGTTCTTGGAACCTCATTGGGAGGTTTCCATCCCTAAGTAGGAGCCAGATGTTATCTCCTCAATAAACATAGACTAGTCATGGTATCTAGGTGATAGGAAGTCTTTAATTTTTGTTCTTTTACGTGTGTTTAAGGTCTAGTCTGATAGGTTGAAGAAGGTAACTAAGTCTGAAATAACTGTTTAAAGTTAGCTCTCCTTCAAAAGGAAAATTTCAGATTTTGGTAGCTTAGGCGGGCCTGGAAATGGTTCATTAGTCCATATGTGTGAATCAACCGGCATTTAGTTACTTCACTCCACCCCATACTACCCTCAAGGCAATGGCCTTGTTGAATCTTCCAATAAAAGTCTGGTCAGGATCATAAAAAAACTATTGGAGGAAAATCAAAGGAGTTGGGATTCTAAGCTAAAATTTGCTCTCTGGGCTAACAGGGTGACCAATAAGAAATCTATAGGGACCTCTCCCTTCAGATTGGTTTATGGCACCAATGCCATTTTCCCAATCCAATTAATCCTTCCATCGACTAAATTCATTCAGGAGGAACAAGACGAACCGAATGATATGGTGAGAAGAATGTTGGATTTGGTCGAATTGCAGCAAACTAGAGAACAACTAGTGGAAAGGTCAGAAGCTCATCAGGAAAAAATAAAAGGTACTTTTAACAAGAAGGCGAATATGGACACTTTTCAGGTGGGAGACTGGGTATTGAAATGGGATGCCCCCAGGCAGGATGAAGGAAAGCACAGCAAGTTTGATTCTCTCTGGACAGGTCCTTACGTGATAACTCAGGAAAAGCAGAACAATACCTTCAACTTGCAAAGTATGGAATGTCAAGATACGTTTGGTGGCCCGGTCAATGGGCATTTCCTGAAAATTTATTTCATCTGAGGCTTCATAGCCTGGTCACTGTAAATATCATTTTGTTTTGAGTTTTGTTTTTGTTTTGTTTGCAAATAACTCCATGCCCAATGGAACACTAGAACTTAGGGTTAGAGTTTTTTATTTTTTTTTATTTTTAGGAAAGGCGTTTGGTCTGCGGTTCTTGGAACCTCGCTGGGAGGTTTCCATCCCTAAGTAGGAGCCAGATGTTATCTCCTCAATAAACATAGACTAGTCATGGTGTCTACATGATAGGAAGTCTTTAATTTTTGTTCTTTTACGTGTGTTTAAGGTCCGGTCGGATAGGTTGAAGAAGGTAATTGAACATACATGTCATATATTTTGTTGTGATTAGCCATTTATATACAATTTTTTGTGTATGAGTTTGCTGGCACGATAAGGATCCACGCCCATTAACCTTTGGCAACCCTCTGAATATAAGTAGTCAAGGCCTTGTCCCCTAAGCGTCGCTATGTGTGTTCTGAGTGTGCGAGTTTGATCTCAGTCATCCAATTTGATCCAAACAAACCCCATCATTCAAGATAATGTTGAAGTTACCAAGCATCTCTGAATACAACCTAAGAGAGCTTACTGGAGTGATAACAAAACTAATGATTAGAATTGATTTTAAGGACAATTCCACACCCATAATATCCATCTTTGGTTGCACCATAAAAAAACCCAATAGCAGAGCAAAAAGAGTATGAAGGAGGAATTTTTTGCTTACTTATTTTAGAATTACATGTAGCATGATATTATTGGTATAAACATAGACACTTTCTACTAAAGGATAACAAATTAGTAGTAATATCATAAAAAAATATCTATGTTTCTCATATTCCAAATTGATCAACAACCAAAAATAGGAAGTAGTTTATGATTAGAACATTGACGGAACCATAACGTAAATCTATCTTCAATATTTTTTTGACTCGAATATAAATCAACCAAAATAAAATCCTTTATCTCCTTCCAGACTTGTAAACTGATATTGCACGAAACAAAAATATGATCCATAGTGTCTCCGCTTTGCTTGCATAAAATACATTGACTATGCCTAGCCCAACCCCATCTTACTAGATTCTCCCAAGTAAGGATATTACAATTTTCCAAAACTAGCCAAAAAAAACACTTAAGCTTCATTGGCATTTTCCACTTCCAAAAATTACCATACCACTATTTAGGAAAACTGTTAAAGAGGCCAGAAATGTTTTCTTCATAAGAAGTCTTAGTTGTAATATGACATGTAGCTTTGTTCCAGCTCCAAACCAACATGTCCTCTATATCCTTAAGTCTAATTCTTGCTCTATTAAGAGTATTAATATAAACATTCCATTCTGAAGCCCAACTACCCTGTAGTCCCAAATCCTCTTCCTGCAACCAATAGAAATCAGAAGGTCGCAACCATACTGGCCTCTTAATGTGAGAAAGAGTAACAAAACCAAATTATGTCGGGTAATCCAAAGGGAATTTGATAGTAAATAATTTTCCTCGTCACCTATAAAAGGATCAATCTTGATAAGAACATTATCTCCACTCCCTATTTCCAATTTAACCATCTATTAATCCAATGGAAAGCCTGCATAAATCCATTCCAAATGCATGAAACACCAGCAACTGACTTCTCAGACTTTCAAAAACACTAAAGAATAGAGAATATTTTAATATACATTACTTTTAAGACCATACTCCACAGGCTATCATCAAATAACCCACGCCAAAGAATTTTTAAACAAAGGGCTTTATTGAATAGCTTGAGATTTTTAATATCCCAATCACCTAAAGATTTAGGAAGGGAAAGCCTTTCCCATTTCACAAGATGATATTTACTAACATATCCAGATCCATACCACAATAAATGAAAAATGCCCCCCCTCATCAAATTTATAATGAAAATTGGCACATTAAATAATGAAAACCAATAAACTGGGATTCCAACCAAAACATATCTAATCAGTGTTAGTCTTCCTCCCATAGAAAGATACCTGAAATTCCAATGGCCAATCCTTTTGTCTATCTTATTTACCAATCAAATCTAGTCACTAACCCTATACTTATTAGGGTTCAAGAAGTAGCCAAGTTACTTAAATCCATCATGAATCTGTTCTACCTTACAAAGGAAAAATTCTAAAATATGTTCAATAATTGCATTCTCAACACCAAATCTGTAGAAATTGGATTTTTCTTGACTGATTTCCATATCTATAGCAGTGCAGAAAATAGAAATAATATCATAGAAAAAATCCCAATCATCCATAAAACCATATTTACCAAAAAGAACCACATCATCTACAAATAATAAATGTGTGATATAAAGAGCAAAGGAAAATTTAATACTAGAATTTATGTCAACCTTTTTTGCTTCAAATATCACTCTACTTAATCCTTCAATAATCAACATAAATAAAATATGAAATAAAGAGCATCCCTGCATTAATCATCTTTAAATATTAAAAAAGAATTTAAATTCATTAATTAAAACAACAAAACAAGCAGAAGACACATATCACATAATCCAATTAGTAACTTTATAAGGGAGACCAATTTGACGAAGGAGAAGCCTTAAGAAAAACCCAATTCACCTTATTACATGTTTTTAGCGAGATCCATCTTCAATACCAAAAAACGAATATTTCAAAACCATTCACTACTTAAAAACACATTTATTTTTTAAAATCACAGTAAAAACCAAAACATAGACTTAATTTCGATTAAAAGTATAATTTAATATATATATATATATAAAGATAAAGACAAAACACAAAATCTGAAAAAAGAATTTTAAAAATAAAATAACTAAAAGAATCTATATAAAAATTGAAAACAAACATTTAAAAAAATATTACAAAATAAAAAATAAAAAACATAAACAAAACAAACTCTATGGGAAATATGTCAAATGTCCACCCGCAAACCACCACTTTGGAGTGGCGCCACTCCAAAGCGGTGTCATGCTGCCATTTAACATATCCCCTACCCTTTAAGATACATTTTATTTGATTTTTTCTGAATAATTTTAATGTAATGTAATGTTTTTTAAAATAAATTTAATATAATGTTATGTTATGTTTAAAAAATATAACTTTGTTAATAATTTTTTTATATTTTATATTTTTAAATGCATTTTTAAGTTTTTAATATATGTGTGGAGTTATTTTATTTGTTAATGTTTTTAAGTTCAAAAACTTGTTTTCAATATTTTTTTAATTTTTAATTTTTAATTTTTAAAGTTTTTATTTAAATTATATTTTTTTAATCAAAATTACTTTTTTAAGTAATTAAAAAAATTAAATATTTTTATAAAGTCATGTATGGTTTTGAAATGCCTGTAACTATAATCCAACAGAAGAAATGGGTGTCGTTGGTAGCACTTATTTTTTATTCGAGTGTTGATTTTGGTATTTTTCGTTACATTGGCATCGGCTGTGAAAGCCACAATTTCAAACATGATGTAATTTTAACACCAAATCAAAACAATGGGGATTCTCGAGAACCATTTTTTCGATTCGGGGATCCATTTAGGGTTTTGTTTGCACTGACACTAGTCGAGGTTTTCAAAAACTTGTAATTTTAGCCTCGAAAAAAAAGGGTGCTACTAGTAGCATCACTTTTCAATTCATAGGTAAAAATAGCCACTAAATGCAACCTATAAAAAAATGAGAACTATTTAGAGTTCTTGTCAGGTTGTATAACGGTGTTTCGGATAATCAAAATCGATTAGCCTTTTTCAGGGCCATCTTTTTTGTTATGCCCCCTAGCCCTCTAATATTGAGTGAGAGGATCTTCATGGAGGAGCATGAAAAGGATAATGCCTTGCTCTAAGGACCTTGGTGAACATTTTTTTCCTTGAATCCTTGGTTCACCTCTTTTAATGCATGCTCTTCGGACCTCTTTAAGGACAATTTCTTCCCCACCATCGATAGACCCAAATCCTTCAAAGAATCAATACCCAACCCCCCCCTCCCCCGACAAAAAATACCCCTCTTGAGAGGTGCTCAAAATGAGCATTAAATGATAATGAACCCCTCCCCGGCTATGAGAGGAACAAGAATGAGAAGCATGTCCCTCCATGATAGTAACCTCTTCTAAGAAGGAGGAATCCTTCTCACTAGTAAGTTCCACATAAATGGCACCCAAGGCCAAGGGCAATGAGATAGGACAAAGAGTAGCTTTAGCTTTATAACCTTTAGGCCTACCTCAAGGCCTTCGAGAAGGAATAAACCCAACAAGAGAAGTTCCATGGAAAATCTCAGTATTTTTCAAACAGGCAGGGAAAGGACTAACTACCAGAGAAGAGATTAACTTACTTGACAAGTCTGTCTCCTCCATTAGTCAATCTAGAACCACGAGAGCTCCAACAAATGTAGTATGAACATGTATATCTTCTAGTGTCGCATCCACCACTTTCATTGTTCCCAACTTAGGCCTCATGCCTACAATTAGGGAATAGATAGATCTCTAATAACATTTTTTTTCGAGGCCATATCATTGCCTATCACTACATTGTGATCCTTGAATCAAATACTCATATCACCAACCTTGTCATTAGAGAACCCCTCACAGGATTCAGGAACCTATGAATTTGTATTTCCTCCACCCTCCTCACTACCAGCCTCCAATCTCCACCTCTATATCTTCTTAACCAAGCTCTTCAATCAGTATTTATACACATGGCCATATTCATGGTATCTAGAGAAATATAACGAGATGTGAAGGTATTCCAACATTTGGGTGTGAACTCGTCCTTCCCATACCAACTCCAAACATTCAAAGATACCCCCACTGATATCTACCTCAAACAACACCCAGGCCATTGTGCGATATGGGTTCGTCAAGAAACTATACTCAATGAGCATGATCTTACCCAAGGTGTTTCCTATTGCTTCCATGGTCAATCCTATCGAAAACTCCATTGGTAAATTGGTTAACTTTACCAATAATAGGGTTCTAACCACATATTCGTCCTTGGGATTGAAGAGGGGGTGTCACTGCTTTTAGTGATAGGAGGGAACTATTACGAAACCATGTTTTGTTCATAATCTTAGAGGAGTCCTCCATAGAGAGAAACACAAATCCAAACCATCCCCTATCCAAGTAATGAAGAATAGGGTAATAACCAATTACTGGAAGCCATAACTCCAAAACCCAACAATGTATCTCCTTTGTCCCAACTCTCCTTCCCATAAACCAAGCAACCATGGTTTTACTAGATAGATTAAGAATATGGCATACATGTATGTCTTCTTCTACTACCAGAGACACCCCACCTCCTCAAGACTTGACAACCTTGTGTTTCTTCTTTGACAAATCCAATTTAGGAGCCACCAAAACACCTTGCAAGAGATTGAGATCTAGAGTACCCCAGATGAAAACCCCAATGACAGCTGGATCAAAGGGTGAGAAGCATTCAGTATATGGATGGGTTTTAGGGAACTCTCTCGAAAGCTGGGAGATCCTACCAACACATCAGTAGCAGTAAAACCCTTGTCATAGAGAATATATGCCACCTCCTCTGAAATAAATGATGGTGCATGCTTCATTCCGATAATAAGCTAATCATAATATTTGTTAGTATCATTTCCTTTATGCTCCATTAGGTCTCCAAACAATCCACACCTCGATCCACTTGACCTAGGTGATGAGGGAATCTGGTGTGCACTATAGATACCCCCTAAGGAGGAAGTATGATGATCGACAAGGGAAGTACTAATAGATGGAGATCTGATAAATATTTGGTCCTCAGAGAGGGAATCCTCCAAGTAGTCCACCAATTCCACATCCTCATCCATCTATTAAAACCCTGGCTAAATATGCACAGTTTCCCTGAATTCATTATCACCTTAAATTCAAATTTAATATTAATTTTATATTAAAAATATATATATATATATATATAATATGCATACATTAAAATCAAATTATGCCATTTTAAAAATATACCAGCCTAGATCCAAATCCTAGGCTCTATCAAGCGCCGCGAGGGATCAAATCTCCCAAGGTGCAAACCTCTTCTCAGGTATGGCACTCAAGGAATAGGTTAAGTTGAAAACACACATAAATTTACGAGGATTATCATAATGTAAGTAATAAGTATTAAGGATTGAGTAAATTATTAAATTGGAAAATTGAGACAATTCACCTAACTTTTTTTTTTCGATTCTCTTTTTGTTGATCTGCGTTTTGTTTTGTTTGTTCTTCTCCTTCTTCTACCGTCATTTCGTACATTTTGATTTATTTGTTGTTCTGCAAACTTATTTTTTTGTTCTTCCAATTGCTTCAACTTCCTCTCTCGATACGCTCTTTGTCGATCAACATTTCGTTTTCTTTGTTCTTCTCGTTCTTCTACTGTCAATTCGCCTAACTTTTTTTTTCAATTTTCTTTTTGTTGATCTGCATTTTGTTTTGTTCATTTTTCTCCTTCTTCTGTTAACATTTTGCCATTTCGTACATTTTGATTTATTTGTTGTTCTACAACGTGATTTCTTTGTTCTTCCAACTGCTTCAACTTCTCTCTCGATACACTCTTTGTCGATCAACGTTTCATTTTCTTTGTTCCTCTTGTTGTTCCGCTGTCAATTCGTCTAACTTTCTTTTTCGATATTCTTTTTGTCGATCTGTGGTTTATTTTCTTCATTCTTCTAGTTCTTGTACCATCATTTCCTCCAACTTCCTTTTTCGAAATTCTTTTTGTTCTTCTGCTTTCGTTTCAAGTCTTTTTCTCGTTCTTTTGTTGTCACTGAAATCAATGCATCCATACACTGAAATCTATGCGTCCATTCACTTAAATCCATTCACTTAAATCAATGTGTCCATTCACTAAAATCAATGCATCCATACACTAAAATATATGCATCCATTCACTTAAAGCAATGCGTCCATACACTGAAATCAATGCGTCCACGGAATAACATCTACACGAAAAAATATGCAATAAAAAATTTCAACATTGTAAGGAACAGGTTAAGTTGAAAACATAGAAAGAATTATGAGGATTATAATAATGTAAGTAATAAGTATGAGTAAATTGTTATCACATTCCATGTATCCAAGTATGTCATATTCATTGGTAGTTATATTGATTCCTATATAACCCTGAAATTAACTCCCATTCATGCTTTTAAGAATCCCTTTGCACAAATAACACTTCTTCACGATCTTTTTAGTTCACGGTCATGTTTTCTTTGTTCTTCTGTATGTTTTGATGCTTCTTTTTCTGTTATGGATTCAAAACATGGATACTATGGATTCTCCAAAACCTCCTAAAATCAACAGCTACATAAATCTTGCTACAAAGATTATTTTTATCTTTCTATTCTATACATTTGTCGTACTTTTCTTCTTTGATAATCAATATCTTCATTATTTGCAATATTATCATGAGGATCCATGATATAACCTGAAATAGAGAACACCAAAATCTAATTTGTTGAAATCATTGCAGAGTAGTTTTTCTATTAAATTGATAAATTCAATGTATAGATTTAAATAACAAAAAACAATGCATTGCTGAAATTAATGAAAGATTTTTTTATTTATTAAATTGATAAATTCAATGCATACATGTAAAAAACAAAAAAAATGCATTGCTGAAATCAATGCAACCAATGAAATAAATATGCATCTTTTGTTGTTTAACAACATTTGTGTGTGGTCTATTGGTAGGAACTAAGGTAATTGGGCTTGTGTTAACCTAGAGACCAAGGTTCAAAACCCTTTTTGCTTGGAGTTATAGTTAGTTATCAAATCTAGCTATTATTATGGCATGTTTTTTTTAACACCATTTCAGTGTGACCAAGATTCAAATCTCTTTTTGCTTGGAGTTATATTTAGTTATCAAATGTAATTATTAGTTAGCAAATCTAACTATTATTATGGCTGATTTTCTTTTCTATTCTTATGTCGGCTATAATATTATTTTTACTTCTTTGGTTTCTACTTCTTATGTCCACTATAATATTTTTTTTTACTTCTTTATTTCTTTACTTTTTATGTTTTTAGTTTTTAGGTTAGCTATACTATTTTTTTTTACTTCTTATGTTTCTAGTTTTAATGTGAGTTATAATATATTTTTTTACATTTTTGTTTACTTCTTTATTTTATGTTGGGTATAATATTATGTTTCTACTTTTCATATCCACTATAATATTTTTTTAACTTATTTATTTTATGTTGGCTATAATATTTGTATATTTATTACTTTTTAGTTTGTATTATTCATTTTTGTTTATGGCCGACAATAATATGACAAACGTTACATGTAACATTAAAAAATCTCACTCATATTATAATTTTTTACTTTATATTAAATTTTATTAATGGCGGACAAAGGTTACAAACCTTACATCTTACATGCGTTACAAGATCTCCCTCATACTATTAATTTTTACATTTTATTTTTTAGAAAAAGTTAATCTTTTTTATGTTGTTTTTTGTTTATATAGGCATTGATGTCAACCGTGTTTTTCAATTGAAAATACACGTTCCTTTTAATGGCCGACTAAATATTAATTAGTTTTTACGTTTTATTAGATATCCCTCATATTATAACTTTTTACGCTTTATTAGATGTAACGCTACATATTTACGATTTATTAAATGTAACGGTACATCCACGTTAGAAGATCTCCCTCATACTGGGCTGTAGAGTGCCTCTCGACGCAATTAAAAAGTAAATAATAATAAAAAATCAAGGTATTATATATTCAACTTATGGAAATAATGTGTAAAGATATTTGAAATGGAAGTATTAAATATTTAAAAGGATGGAAAAAATATGTAACTAGCAACTTCACGTGTTTTCGGTGGACACCGATAGGCCACAAGTTAAGTGCTACTAACAAGTTACCTGTTATCCATGAGTAGTTGTAATCACTCATTGTATATGCATTAGCTACCTTTATCACCCACCTTCTTCTAGTTAAACATGTTGTATGCCACTAATCTGGACAATACACTTGTCTCATCTTCGTACTATCTAAGAAAAACATATTTGCTAATCCACCCCAATTTCTAAAATATAAACATCTATCTCTATAAAAAAATATAAAAATTTGATTTAAATTTGTTAAATATATAATTGAAAAACAAAGTATTATTATTAAATGAATTGAAAAATATTACCAATTTGAATTAATTTTTTTTAATAATTACATTTAGTGTGGTTTATTATAGTAATTTATAATGATCACAATATTATTATAAAGTAAACAAAATTCCTTTATTTAAAAAAAGGTATTTTAATATTTGTATTTTTTTAATTTATGTTTATATATCTTCTAAATTATATTCCTAAATGGTTGAAATTGCAATTTTATTATAATAAAAACAATAAATATATGAAAATCATTTAATTATAAAATCATTTAATTAATTTTAACATAATCCATGAAATAGTGTTATTGAATTAAAGTAAAAAAACTATTCAAAATATTGGAATGACAAATTCCATATTTAAAATTTGCATAAATCCTATGGGAAGGCTTCTCAAACAAATAAACATTGATTAAAATCTATCACCAATTATATAAGAAATATATTAATTTTGAAAACAAAAATTCCATATTTAAAATTTGCATAAATCATATGAGAAGGCTTCTCAAACAAATAAGCATTATTAAAATATATCACCGATTATATAAAAAATATTATTTTTGAAAAAGTATATGTCCATAAAATTAATATTTCATCATTTGAAAAGTAGGTTTTTAGAATTTTCAAAAAAATATTCCTAACACTAATTCAAGTAGTGATATCAATAAGATTGAATATAAAAAATTATTAAAAAAAAATATAATTAAATAAACATTTCATAAATACAAAAATATATATTTTTTATAAATAAGATTGAGTATAAAAAATTAATGTAATTAAATAAACATCTCATAAATACAAAATTGTTTTTTGAAAAATTTAAAGTACTATTTATTCTTTATTGTAAATAATTTTTTTAATTTAAAACGTAACATATAATATAACAATTTGAATATATATATATATATATATATATGAGTTTGTAACTTTTTGTCCATTGGATGTAGCTTGGGTTGTTGGGAGGAATGATTGATATCCTCTCCACCTAAGTTCAATTCCTTGTAAGTGACATGCTTAGCCCTTAAATATGCCACATGTAAAAAAAATGAACTCGCCACACAAAACTATCAATTCTACCATAAGAGCCACTGACTAATTACTAATGAGCTTATAACCCCTATATTATATATATGTATATATATAAAACCCATTGTTGCATCCTTCAAGGATATCTTTAGTAGAAAATCCCCTTACAAGGGTTTTTTGATAAGCCTTCGTGGCCTGATGTCGTTCCTTCTTCCTCTATTCATTAGGTTAATGTCATTATACAACGAAATAGGAATACCAAGGCTCTTAGTAAGGTTGTTCGTAATCCTGGTAGGGAGCCTTGTCATGCTTATGTGCCTAAATATCTACTAGACTAGATAGTAATTTGAGCTCTGATACTATGCATTCCTCTGATGATATATCTGGGGTCCTTAGAGCCAAGAAGACCCCCTCTCAAGTGGATTAATGTTAATTATGTCCTATAATGTTAGAGGAATTGGGAGGAGGTCCAAGATGTTATCCCTCAAACATTTCTTTCAAATCAACAAGGTGGATATGTTATTGGTCTAGTAAACCATGTGTCGCAGTTTTAAAGTTGTTGATATTTTCCTAAAAATATTCCTTGGCTGGGAGTGTTGTGCCCTAGATGCAATGTGGCTTTTTGGTGGACTCCTGGCCATTTAGAACCCTTCATGTGTTGCTTTTAAACATTATCACTCTACTGCAGGCATAATTCTGGTGGGTAAGGTCAGGGTTTCAAACATGAGGTGAAAGTGGTGATCTATTATTCCCCTTATCGTGGCAGAGAAGAATTTTGGAGGAAGATTGAGGGCAATGACATTCTCAATGAGGATTTCTTGATTTTTTGGTGGAACTTTAATATTACCCTTTTTTCTGGTGAATTCTAGGGAGATGATCCTCGACTAGACCCCCTTGTTGATCATGTTTCTCATCTATCCCAGTGTCACAACCTCGTTGATGCAGTGCCTTTCCCTCTTTCTCCAACTTGGATTAATGGAAGGGTTGGGAAGTTTTGGGTAGCCAAGAGGTTGGACAAGTTCCTTATCTTAGATATATTTTCAAAATAATTTGGTGGATTTAGCTCTGGGATCATCCATTCTGGTATCTCCGATCATCACTCGATTTTCTTGCAATTTGATGTGGAACAATCTATACATAAGTACCCTTTTAAGTTTAACCACATTAGGTTGGAGGATCCATAGTTTCTCACTTTGGTCATCCTCTCCTATGGGTCATGAGGAGTATGCTTTGGAATTTTTGATAAACAAGCTGAAAAATCTTAAAAAGGTGGTTAGCAAATGGGAGAAGAACAAAAATATTGAAAAACCTAAGGATTTGTCTATGATTGAGGAACATATTATGGACATTTTTTCTCAACATCCCTCGGGAATATTTTCCAAGGAATCTAAGTATCAATTGATCGATCTAGAAGCTTGAAAAGTAAGCCTATTAAGAATTTAAGCATAAACCTGGAGACTCAAAAGTAGAGACATCTACATCAAGCAAGGAAACTGTAATTCATTTTTCTTTCACAAATTTGATAGTAAAAGGAGGAATTCCAATTCTATTTGGGATCTTAAAGACTAAGTAGGAAAAATCATCACCTCCCAAAAGGACTTGCAACAGGCTGTTGTAGACCATTTATCAAATGTGTTTAGGGACCCTAAACTAACAAATATTGATTCCCAACTCAAGGTGTTACAACACTACCCCAAATTTTTCTTGGAAAAATAAGGAGCCTATGTTGGTAGATTTGTTACTCTAAATGAAGTTGAATCCACCATCAAAAATTTTGCTAGATCAAAAATTCCTGGGCCTGATGATTGGACTGTTGAAATTTTCTCACACTTCTTTGAGATGATGGGTCAAGATCTCTTAAATGTGGTTGAGGAATCAAAGATTATGTTAATTTTTTATCTTTAATTTGGAAATGCGATAGTACTTGAAATCAAATAACAATTATACACATAAGCAATCACATTTGACACATGAATTTACCCCGAGGAAACCCTCTATTACTTGAGGGAGAAAACCCCAGCAAAACCTTCCTTAGTATATTGATAGATAGCAGAGAATGTCTTTTACATCAAGCACCCTTGGTGCAGTTACATAGAAAGAGAAAGATAGAGAAGAGAGGCTCGGAATAATATCCTGCACAAATAGAAGCGCATTTCCTTCAAGGAAGAAGAGAATTCACTTCACAATGAATTCATCAATCTTGTATAACATATTTATATATTCTTCACATGCATCGGCTTATATTTTTATCTTATGACTTCGTGACGAACTTGTCCTCCAGGGATAATTTTAAGAACACCCCTAAAATTTATATGTATAATAAATAGGTGAGTATCCCTAATATATCGGAAAATTTGAAGGCTATTTTATCAATAATATAATATGTATATAAAATTTATTGGCTAATATTTCATTCTATTATAAAATCTTAGCGAATATTTTAATAAATTATAAGATATTATAAAATCTTGGTGAATATTTCACTGAATTAGAAAATATTGTAAAAACTTGGAGAATCTTTCATCAAATTATAAAACCTTGTATCGTATTGGTGAATCTTTTGCTAGGAAGACTCGGTTTTGATTTTGCATATTACTAAGGTAGTGCAATAGAAGAGAATATACCATAACTTGACTCTCTCAACTCCCAGGCCCTCAAGTGAACAAATGCATGAATGAGGAGATGAGAGATTTATTTATACATTTCACAAGTAGTATTGGGTCACTCACAACTAGAGGTGTTTTGTGAAACACAACTACACTAACTAGATTCAGAGAAAGTGGAGACTCCACTTTTTATCTCGTCCCTTAATAGTCCAACTGACATGTGGGGACCCAAATCTTGACATACCGACAAACTGATAGAATTGAACACTTTCAAACTGTGGAGTGATTATGGCACCCATAAACCATTATTACAATGTGGAGTATTATCAAGACCCACAACCTTAATATAGTGTATGAATTACCAATTAGCTTATTTTGCAAACTCTCATTTTTAAGCTACCCTCTAAGAAAACAATAACTTGCTTATATGTTTATAGATACGAATGCCACTTTTTCTTTTCTTTTGTTGATAATCAAAATATGAATTATGTCATTTGATTATAGAATTTTTAGAGTTAGTTAGAAACTTGCAATGGTTATTAGAAATAAGAACATACACTAACAAGAATAGAAAGCACATTAATGCATCATCATGCATATCATTAGAACTACTATGTTAAAGACTACTTTTTCTTAGATAAACTGATGAGGTGTTTGTATCCATGTCCTTGAAATTTTTGAAAGCGTGCAAAATGTGGTGAAATTGTTTTAGCATCCTTATTGAATGCAAAAGACTAGATATCAAATAGCATAATGTCTACATCTTACGTCAAACATGCCATGTACATATTATATACAATCATGATGGAAATGAAGTATCAACAAGTTATACAACTTGACGAGAACTTTATACTCAAAATGAGAATTCTAGCCATAAAAACCCATATTTTTGCGTAAACAACACCAAAAAAAACCCCAAATCAAAAATATATAAATGAACCAAAACATTTGTTATTGTTGTTTGCAAAAACCTTAAAATCAAGCTCTAAATTGAAAACTAATGCTACCGGTAGCACACTTTTTCAAAAAATGACATTTTTATATGATTTTATCATAACTGAAAATTGTGCTTATTTAATCTCTTAGTAACACTATATAAAAATTGCACTAAATTAAACACAAATTATTCAAGAAATAATTTGACCACTATTTTCATATAAAATAAAAAATTTATGATATTCATCATAAAATCATATATTTAGCCATAAGACATATAAGTAATTCATATCAAAATTCAAGCACTCCTTTAGAGTTTCCATACAAACAATGGCATATTAATAAAAAAGACAAAATATTTCATATGCAAATATTCAAATCAACACATGGATTCTGACATGCCATCAGAAGCTACATTTTCTTCAGATGAATGACTGGATGAAGATGACCCATATCCTTCTCTAGTATCAATGAGTGCACCATCTGAATCTTCATGTAGGCCCAACATTTCATATGCCACATTCCTTCTTGATCTACGCCTTGGTTTAGTAGACTCCCATGTTGCAACTATTTCTAGTGCCAACAATCTTTTGATAATATCTATAGTCTTGAAGTGAAGAGTGTCTTTCCTTGTCAATTGGAAGTCGTAAACTAGTATGTCAACATCCTCTAATTTCAAAATATATATGCGATGACGATTTACATTTTGACCCTTTTTGTTTCTCTTTTTGCAAACATTTTTCTCAATCACCATCTCTGGCTTGTACACACCATCAAATGGGTGTGTGTCTGTTGCATACCAATGTACTTCAATAGATATAAATTCTTCATTTTCTTTATTGACCTTCATAACTTTTGCAACCCATAATGGATAACCACGTGGATCTTCTGTGGCCAAAACTGCAATCATGCAACCCTCCTTAATATCTTGTACTGAGCCTCTGTAAAGGTCTTCCATTGCCTCACGCCATGTAGATGATCTTCTAGACCTAATGTACATTTCCCTTTCTTCTTGTTGAGAAGACTCAACACCTACAGGCTCAACATTTTTCTCCTCATTTTCATTTGACATACTTTGTGGCCAATTAAAAGGATTCTTCAAAAAAATATCTCCATTTATAGAGTTTGAAAAATGGCTACCACCAAACATAATCAACAACATCAAAATAGTCATATGTATCTTTGATAGACTTTTTGATTTCTTCCAAGCATTGAGAAAAATCAACATCTCTATTGTGTCGGTGTGCATTTTGAATCTCAACAATTGATTGCAACAACAATAACTTAAAATCATACATTTGACGACTTGGGATGAATTTTAGAAATGCTAAATCTGATGTAGGCCCCCATTCTGCACTTGTTGGGTACTTCTAACCCCACAATAGTGTTTTCCCATCAATATTTTTTATACAAAATTGGTGTTGAAATCTAATGTCATTAAGTTTCTCAATGCACCTATCTTCACCATGCGATCACAAAATAAATCTTCGCATGTCAATAGTTTCCTCCAATGTTAGTACAACAGGCTCTGGACTATATGTTTTTCCAATCATTTTAGTTAATAATGGAAGGCTCCCAACATTCTTCCTCCCCAATGTCACCGCAAACCGGATAAACATTTGATCAATATGGTCATGTGTATTCCCAACAAGAAGGAAACCAACATTAACCTTCTGAAAAATTCCCAATTCAACAAGCATGTTCAAATAATCAGACACGATCTGATTTTTGTTTTCTTAGTTGGTGTTGTCCAATTCTAGATATAGAAATCGAGGAATATTACCATACCAATGAGTCAACACATGGTGAATTATGGTAATTGTCATATTTTCATCATTATGAATATTGGGAGCTGTAAAGTAAACTCTTGGGGACATTTGACCATTAAAAACCATACAACCAACCAAGTGAAACTGAATAAATTTTTCATCCTTTAAATTCTTTGGTACACGAACACAATGTGGCAAAAGTGTTTATTTATGATCCATGCCATCAATTATCAAACCCATATACTTATGTGGTTCATCATAACACTTCTTGCGATGTTTGTATAGCTTTTTCCATTCAACTAATTGTTGATTGCGATGTGCTTGAAGTTCTTCTTCAACAGAATCTACAAATAAAATAAAAACAAAGCATTGATGAGATTTCGTAATAGATATTTATTCCAAAAAATAAAGTTGTTAGAGGCATACCTCTCTCTATCCCTTCTGATTTATCCCTTCTTTGATTAAGTGAAGCACATATACTACAAACCCCCATCCTTGACCTCTTAGGAATACAGATAGTGTTGAACTTTGTTTTCCATAGTCTTGTAAAATATGCATATCTAATGAAATTTTTATTTCCTTCAGCATCTTGAACAAATGCCTTGTAAAAGTTATATATTTCCTTCCTTGAGAAATTATCTGGAATGTGTATGGTTTCTCTATCTGGCATACTCTCTCCATGCTTAGAAAAGAAGTCATGCATCCATGACATTGCAATGTTTGTTATCGACCCACTAGCTCGTGCATGATATTCCTTAGAATAAAATGTAGGATCCTTTTCTAGCCTTGTCTAGATTCTTGATAGTTTAAGACTACCAATTGAGTAGATTCTTTTGAATGCCCTTCTGCAAAGAAAAATAATTCCAATGTGATAATCATAACTTGCCTTTGTAGAAATCATACACCCTACCAAATACGAATTTTGCATATTTTTGTTCATTAACAAATATGCTCGCCTTTTCTCTAAGGAATAATTGTAGTGTATTTGTTTCAAACAATTTTTTGGCAACAGACACTTGAAATCAAATCAGTAACAAAACTAGGACTTGTGAGAAAATTCGTCCTAGACCTTGTATAACTAGAATGCTTTGGATTGATATAAAATGGCCTAGTCCTACACTTAATCTTGCTCATTGGTACAATTTTTCTTTGCATTTCATGAACCATTAAATCATCCTCATTAGAATGTATATCCCCATCACTATGAAGAATATCATCCCTCTCATTAAGATTATCATCACCAAAATTAGTAGGAGAATGATTATCCTCATCAGTATCAAGTTTATCACTTGAGGTCAAATCAACATCATTAGTGAATTCATCATCACCAAAATCATTATCTGTCCCATTAAAATCCTCTCTTGGAGTAAAATCATCATCAATTTCATAAAAATCCTTGCTTGGAGGAAAATCACCTTCACCATTATTGGTGCCTTCATCCCCACCAAAATCATCATCTATCCCATTAAAATATTCGCTTGGAGGAAATTTATCATTAGTGCCATCAAAATCCTCGCTTGGAGTAAAATCATCATTGGTACCATCAAAATCCTCGCTTGGATGAAATTCATCTCCACCATTATTGATTCCCTCATCCTCACCAAAATCATCATATATCCCATTAAAATCCTCGCTTGGGGGAATATCATCATTGTTGCCATTAAAATCCTCTCTTGGAGGAAAATTGTCATCGCTACCATCATAATCCTCGCTTGGAGGAAAATCATCTTCACCATTATTGGCGCCTTCATCCTCATCAAAATCATCATTTTTCCAATTAAAATCCTCACTTGGAGGAAAATCATCATTAGAGCCATCAAAATCCTAGTTGGGAGGAAAACCGTCTTCAACATTGTTGTTGCCTTTATCCTCACCAAAATCATCATTTGTCCCATTAAAATCCTCGCTTTGAGGAAAATCATCATCCGCGGCATCAAAATCCTTGCTTGGAGGAGAAACATTATTAGTCACATTAAAATCCTCGCTTGGAGGAAAATCATGATTAGTGCCATCAAACTCCTTGCTTAAAGGAGAAACATTATCAGACCCATTAAAATCCTCACTTGGAGGAAAATCACCATCGGTGCCATCAAAATCCTTGCTTGGGGGAGGAACATTATCAATCCCAATAAAATCCTTGCTTGGAGAAAAATCATCATAGGTGCCATTAAATCCTTGATTGGAGGAAAATAATCTACAATGTCATTCGTGCCTTCATCCTCACCAAAATTATTATCTATCCCATCAAATTCCTCGCTTTGAGGAAAATCAAGTTTCATGTCTTGTAAATCCTCGCTTGGCGGAAAATATTGGCTTGGAGGGAAATCATCATTTGTGCCTTGAAAATCCTCGCTTGGAGGAAAATCATTGTTAGTGCCTTGAAAATCGTCGCTTGGAGGAAAATCATCGTTGGTGCCTTGAGAATCATTTCCTTGAACAAAATCATTATTGGTGCCTTGAAAATCATCACTTGGAGGAAAATTTCCATCATCCTCCTCAGTGTCTTTAAAATCTCCACATGGAGGCAGCTCTTCATCATCATCATTAATGCCTTTAAAATCCTTACTTGGAGGAAAATCATCATCGGTGCCTTTGAAATCCCCACTTAAATGAAAATTTACATCATCTTCATGTACATCTTTAGACATTGAGATTGATTCAGATGAGTCCATGGCTTTTCACTAAAAAGTATAAGAGATGAAATTTTCTCACACTCCTCACCAAAAAGTACAATGGTGCAACTATCAACCCCCAACAATCTTATAGCTAAAAGAATGAAATTTTCCCTCCAAAATTTTTCCTCCCAAGCATTCTCTCCAGAATTTCCCTACAAAATTTTCCTGCAAAATAAATCACACACTTCTAACACAATCATAACACTATTAAAAATAATTTAATTTATCGTATAAAAATTGTAATAATACTAATAAAATTACATGTAAACAATGCTATCCAAACTTTTTAATACAATATTAGTTATTTACATTATTTTTTTAAACCAAGATTCATAACACTAGTCAAATATCATTTAATGCCTTCTTCTCTAAATTTAGAAACAATGCATTAGCTAATTACACTTTTTTTAATCCCGCATTCATAAAATGAATAATGTTAAACTTAATATTAACCGTATATACTATTTTTTTCTATTCTTCACATTTGAAATTTCGAGTAGTTTAATAGTTCTTTGAAGGTTAGTTCTATTTATTTTTAAAACAAATCTTTCTATTTTATATTTTCTTTGGAAATGCTTTTCTGTGCTTTTGTCATTTAAAAAAAAAAAATGTTATATTAACGCAGTTTGGTTTTCTATAGTCACCATTTGCAAACAACAATCCACAAGGCTTTGAAGACCATTGAAGAGATTCAAACATTATCAAGGTTAGTTAAATTATTTTTGGAATATAAATGTTTTTTTTAAATAATTTAAATTTCTAATGTTTAAATGTAAATTTTTTTCCTTTGGGCTTCGGCATTCCCTTTGTAAAACCTAGGTAGATTTTTTTTTCTTTGGGCCTGAGGAATCATACACCCAAAGGATGAGCCCAATGCATAACTCTCGGGCTATGCAATGGGATTCCCAAAGGGTTCCCAATGCATATCCCTAGGGTTATGCATAGCCTGTGGGATATGCAATGGGACTCCCAATGCATAGCCTGTGGGATATGCAATGGGATGCCAAAGGGAGCCCAATGCATAGCCCACAGGATATGCTACGGGTGCCCAAAGGGTGCTTCCCAAAGCAACAGACCTAGCCTACCACTTTGGGCAGAGCCCTTTGGGTTTCCATAGCATAGCCTATGGGATATGCAATAGCCTGCAACCTATGCATTGGGTTCCCTTTGGCATCCCATTGCATATCATGTCAGCTATGCATTAGGCGGGGCTCACCCAATGCATAGCCCTTGGGATATGCTATGACAACCACATAGCATAGTACAAGGGATATGCATTAAGTGCGGGGATGGAGGCGTTCCTAATCACGCCCAATGCATAGCCCTTGGTATATGCTATGGGGTGCCCGTAGCATAGCCCAAGGGCTATGCATTGGGCACGGGGACGTTCCTAATGCATAGCCCTTGGGCTATTCTACGACATCCCAAGGGATATGCAAAACATGCAAATGCATAGCCCTTGGGATATGCTACGGGTTCCCGTAGCATAGGGCTATGCTACGGGCGGCCGTAACATATCCCAAGGGATATGCATGTGAGGAACCTACAAAAATTAAATGATGAAAATGCACGATTTTTCAGAAATAGCATAACACAGAAGATATTTATTAATCGCAAGCCACTTCGAGGGTGAAATATCCTTTGAGCAAGCTCAATACAATTAACTCGTGGATGCCTTCATTGGCCTCAATAGATACTTATATACTAAGTCTATGTGCCAATACTATGTATCGATACCATGGAACATATAATACTACGGGACGACTTATAAAGCATATCTATCCAATACTATGGATCAATACCATGGAACATATAATACTATGGGATAATACAAACTATGGATCAATACCATGGAACATATAATACTGTGGGACGACTTATAAAGCATATGCGTCCAACAACAATATACTAACAAATTAAATAGAAGGGTTGACACGGGTTCCTAGCATCCCCTCCCCCTTAGAAAAAGCTTTTTCCTCAAAGCTTTAGATGTGGAAATTGATGTTGAATATGAAGGAGTGGTTCCCATGTAGAATCCTCTTGTTACATTCTATGCCACTGAATTAATACCTATGTGATAGCTCGAGAGTGAAGCTAACGAGTGCTCCTATTGAGGATGGCCTCCAGCTCCAAAAGGATGGATCCTTCATTATCTAGTTCTGGTAAAATAATTTGTCCTCTGATGTTGGTGCCAAGAAATTTGTTCAAACAAGAGACATGAAATACTGGATGAATGCAGGAAGGAGGAAGTTCCAATTTATAAGCAACAGACCCAATCTTCTGAAGAACCTTATAGGGCCCATAGAACTTTGGAGTGAGATTATGACGCCCTTTGAATTTCAGGGAGGATTGCTTGTAAGGCAGTAGACGAAGAAAAACCATATTACTTGCTTGAAAAGTGCACTTAGAATGGTGTTGATCAGCGTGTTTTTTCATTCGATTTCATGCAATGTGAATATTGTCTTGCAAAATGCGAAGAATCTGATCGCAGTTTCGAAGAACCGTGTCAACTTCCTGAACTGGTGAACTACTAAGGGTGTATGGAAGAAGAACTGGCAGTGCCTGACCATAGACTGCTTCATATGGAGTCATTTTAGATGCAGTGTGGTAGGAGATATTGTACCACCATTCAGCGAGAGGGAGCCACTTTTCCCATTGATGTTGTTGTTCGGAGGTGAAGCAACAAATATAAATTTCCAAACATTTATTGATAATTTCAGTCTGACCATCTTTTTGTGGGTGATACCCTGAGCTCATCTTCAGTTTGGTGTCAGTGTGGCGAAATAGTTCTATCTAAAAATGACTGTTGAAAGTTGCATTGCGATCTGAGACAACGGAAGAAGGGGTTCCATGGAGATGGAAGATCTGGTCCAGGAAAATTTGTGCGACTAAGGAGGCTGTATAGGGATGGTTGAGGGCACAAAAATGACTATATTTGGAGAGGCAATCAACCACAACCAAAATCATTGTCTTCCCTCCATATTTAGGGATCTCTTTAATGAAATCCATAGAAATATCTTTCCAAATCCATGTAGGGATGGGAAATGGTTCGAGCAATCCCGAAAGGAGTGTTGTTTCACCCTTGTTGAGTTGGAAAGTATAAAATTCAACCACCATCTATTGAATTGTCATTTTCATTCCTTTCCAAAAGAAGTTACGTTGTGCTTGCTCATACATTTTGAGGAACCTATAGTGCCCTACTGTGAAAATCCTCACAGCAAATCTAAGAGATGATGTATAACTCACAAGAGTAATTATGATTAAGCAAGAAAATAGAAGAAGAGTGAACAATACAGTATAATGAGCAACAGAATAATATGGTACAGTAGAACTCAGATAGAAGCAATAATACTTCACACACACTAATTAATTAATCAAAGTATGGACAAATAAATAGTACAATGGTAGAGAGGATTCGAATGCCTAAGGTGGCAATTCAAATTAGCCTCTCAGAGTGATCATAAGATCAATAGAGTGTCATCGGAGCACAACTAGGTGTCCTCATGATCATCGGAGCGCAACTGGAAGTCTTCATCATCAGTGGAGTCATCAATGCTCAAGTAACTATCAACCATCAGTCAAACTAACTCTTGTAGGTGTAACTGAGTGTAATTGAGTGTAACTGACTGTAACTGAGAGTAACTAAATGTAACTGAGTGTAAATGACTGTAACTGAGTGTAACTTAATGTAACTGAGTGTAATTGACTGTAACTGACTGTAACTGAGTGTAACTAAGTGTAATTGAGTGTAACTGAGTGACAACTAGACTGGTAGGTGAAGAAGGACGAGTTGCTCCCTAAAATCAAGGAAGAAGGGCGCATTAAGAAACTGGAGGGCTAAAACTGAATAGTGAGAAGCTCCTGGGGGCTGGATAACTGAGGGCTAGGTGTTGGAATGATGACTGGGATGCATGCAAACCCTAGAATGCATGCAAACCCTAAAGTTGCATGCATGACTAAAAACGTAAATGATCAAAATACTGGTGGGACTAGGATGGAGTATAGGAATATCCTAAACCCCCCCCTTAATCCATCCTGGGCCCTGGTAACTAAGACCAAAGGTCACCCAATACAATCAATAATAACAATCAATAAACCAAGGAAGTGGGAAAATTTCATGGGAAACATACCCCCTCCTCAAAAAATAGACTGTAAGGCACACATAAAAATAAATGCTCCAAACTCAAGCATGTGTGATGCTTGGTCATATGTCTGGAGGTATCTTCTTCTTGGGAAGAAGTGGATCATGCTCAAAAAGCATGTGCTTGTACTTGCTCTTCAGATCGAATGTGATGAGAACAAATCCAACAGTATGAGAATGATCCTTGAACCTGTGATTCAAATCAGCTGAGGTAGGATCAAATCTGTGAAAGTGCATATAGTCTTTTGTCTTCTCCTTCGAACCACCATGGGTGAGATTATGCCAAAAGTAACTATTATATGTTTGCTTGAAATCAAAATCAGATTTAAGACTTAAAAAACAGTTTCTTGAGATCTCCTTTGAACCAGCAGGGGTGAGATCAAAACTATCATATGCATGAGAAATTATCCCAAGCAGTAATTGCTTAGAATCCAAATTAGATCCAAGACTTGAATTATGGTTTCTTGAGATCTCCTTTGAACCATGAGAGGTGAGATCAAAATGAGTAGATGCATGAGAAATTATCCCAAGCGAATGGCAATGGCCATATTCTTCAATGACCTTCTGAAAGCATGGAATTATGATCATATAGTAGTATAAAAGAGGAGATAGCTGGAGAGGAGCGAATGCATTACCTTCAAAAGCTGTTTTGACCTTTAAAATAATCATGTGATCATGATGCAAACCAACAGACTCTGGTGCAAGAGAGGATTTAGGACCTTCTGCAATATCTAGAGTGTGAGCTGGCACAGAAAGAGAAGAAAATTTGAGCATGAGTGGAGAATCTGCAAGTTCTTTTTCAACAACTTCAATATGAGATGATACTAGTTCATGATCTGAGAGACCATCAAGAGGAGCGAATGCATCACTTTGCTTGCTTTTGAAGGGGTTTGGACCAAATCCTTCATTCTTTCTGCCAAATTTTTCCTCCAGGTGAGCCCATAGCTCTTTTGGAGTTTCAATATCAATAATGATTGGGAGCAATATGTAATCTAGCATAGTAAGCTTCATTCTTCCAATGTGCATGTCACCTTTATTCAACCAGTCAATCTTCTCATCAGAGGATTCGAACTCTCTTTCAAAATAACAATCAAAGAGATCATGGCTCTTTAAATATGCTATTATTTTTGGTTTCCATTCATCATAGTTGAATAGAGAAAGAGGAGTGATTTCTTCTAATTCAGGATACATTGAAGCTGTAGAAGACTTGCAAAAAAAATATAGAATAACTGCAACTGCTACTGCAGCAAAAATGCAGATATTGCTGCAACTGCTGCACTCGAAATCTGGATAATAACCTGCAAAAAACTCTCAAGAATGGAGATAAACAATACTCTCAACATGCTCTGATACCATGTGAAAATCCTCACAGCAGATCTAAGAGATGATGTATAACTCACAAGAGTAATTATGATTAAGTAGGAAAATAGAAGAAGAGTGAACAATACAGTATAATGAGCAACAGAATAATATGGTACAGTAGAACTCAGATAGAAGCAATAATACTTCACACACACTAATTAATTAATCATAGTATGGACAAATAAATAGTACAATGGTAGAGAGGATTCGAATGCCTAAGATGGCAATTGAAATTAGCCTCTCAGAGTGATCATAAGATCAATAGAGTGTCATCGGAGCACAACTAGGTGTCCTCATGATCATCGGAGCGCAACTGGAAGTATTCATCATCAGTGGAGTCATCAATGCTCAAGTAACTATCAACCATCAGTCAAACTAACTCTGGTAGGTGTAACTGAGTGTAACTCAATGTAACTGAGTGTAATTGAGTGTAACTGACTCTAACTGAGTGTAACTAAGTGTAACTGAGTGTAACTCAATGTAACTAAGTGTAACTGACTGTAACTGAGTGTAACTGACTGTAACTGAGTGACAACTGGACTGGTAGGTGAAGAAGGTCAAGTTGCTCCCTAAAATCAAGGAAGAAGGGTGCATTAAGCAACTGGAGGGCTAAAACTAAATAGTAAGAAGCTCCTGGGGGTTGGCTAACTGAGGGCTAGGTGTTGGACTGATGACTGGGATGCATGCAAACCCTAGAATGCATGCAAACCCTAAAGGTGCATGCATGACTAAAAATGTAAATGATCAAAATACTGGTGGGACTAGGATGGAGTATAGGAATATCCTAACACCTACCGCTGGAGAAGCATGGAGTTCATAGAAGACATCATGTTGAAGATCTGTGCTCTAGGAAAGCACCAGATGACTCTTGTATCTCAGGGAAGCACCATCCCAAGAGTAATGTGGTACAATAGAGGGGTTGTTGGCCAACTGTTGGATGATTTGAGATAATGAGGAGTCATTGACATAGCCATGTTGAATAGATTGCAACCAATTTGGAACAAGCATAGAAATAGCTGAAAGAGAAACTTGGTCATCAAATGTGCGAGAAAGAGCATCCGCCACAAGATTTTCCTTAACCTTCTTGTAAGTGGTCTCATACTCATAACCCATTTATGTTGTGCTGGGGAGGAGACCCGTTGTTCTAGGAAATATTTCAGACTCTGGTGATTAGTCTTGTTGCAGAAATAATTCCCTAATAGGTATGGCCACCACTTCTGTACTGCATGCAAAATATTCATCATTTCCTTCTCATATGTAGAGGCGGATAAATTCTTACCAGTAAGGGCTCTTGAAGGTGGAAATCCCATTGGTTCAACAAAGACACCTACATTTATATCCAAAATTTGTTGTATATCCAAAGGTGTAGTGGAGACCATTCATGGGTTCATCTGAATGGAATGGAGCTGAGCGATGACACCATGTGAATTCTTTTTAATGATATTTTCCATGCAATGTGAACTGATGATGCGGAGATACCTTGGTTGTAAGCCCATCAATGTGTGTTTTTTTCCATTGACTGAAAAATGCATACAAAGTTCAGCAAAATCCCATAAGATGGGGCCAAGTGTGAGTAACCATTGAGCTCCCAAAACCACATCACATCCACCTAATGCCAAGGCAAACATGTCAGACCGCAAGTTATAATATCCCATAGATATATGCACATTCTGACACTTCCCCTTGCAAGGTAAGGTGCCCTCATTGGAAATCATGACTTCAAATTTGGAGCAAGGATGGACAAAACAATCAGCCTATTTAGCGATCTGAGGGTCATTGAAGTTATGAGTGCTACCAGAATCAATGAGTATTGTAAGAAGGATCTTCTTGAAGTAACCCCTAACCTGCATTGTTTGTGGGGTGGTGACTCCTACTAAATCATGGAGAGATATATCTGGGTGGTGTTCTTGAGACAGAGGGTCGACAGGCGGTTGCTGAATCTCAACCTGATCATCTATTGTATCTGGAGCTTCTTCACCAAGTTCAGAGGCAGGCAGTGAATCCACATCCAAGAGATAGAGATTTTGATCGACACATCTATGTCCCCCAGTGAAAATCTCCTCACAATTATAACAAAGCCCTTTTTCTCTACATTCCTGCATCTCTGCTTCAAATAAATGCTTGATAGGAGTTGGTCGATGAGCTGGTGTGATGGGAGGTCGTTGGGAAACCATATTTCTGAATGGAACAAAATTGGATTTGGAGCGTTGTTGGGTTGTAATCTTGTCCTCTACCAACTTAGCCAACCCTAGGACTTCCATCATTGTGTTGGGATAGAACATTTTAACCTCTGATCGGATTGCATCCTTGAGACCACTATTAAAACAACTCATGTAGAATTCATCAGATAATCCTTCTATGTGATTGGCAAGTTTCTCAAATTCTATCTGATACTCTCTCACAGTGCCAATTTGACGAAGTTTAGTGAGTGCTCCTATGAAGTCATCAAAAGAACTAGGACCAAATCGTTGCAAAAGGAGTTGGAAAAAATATGTCCATTTTGGCTCTTCATGAGCCTTGATGTACCAACGGTACCATTGAAGGGCTTCATGTTCCAAATGAAAGGATGCAAGTGGAACTTTGTTGACATCAAAAGTATTATGCAGACTAAAATATTGTTCTTCCCAGTATATCCATCTAGTCGGATCATTACCATTGAAGCGAGGAAAATCAAGCTTCGGCCCACGAAAATTGTTGGAAGAAGAGAACCCAATGTCTACAAAAGATCCTGGCTGTTGTTTATTGTTCATGGCTTAATGTTGAAGATGGAGGGCGGGAAATTTTTCATCTAGATCTTGGAGTTTGGTTTTGAGGGCTGCAAGTTCTTCCTCCATGATTTTTTCTCTTGTGCAGGTGACAACCATAACCAAGAGTTTTTTTTAAGTGAATGGGTAGGAAAAAAAAAAAAAAAAACTTCTTTAGTAAAGGAAAATTTGGATTTGGGAAAAACTCTGATGGGTAATTGGGGTTTGACTAGGTTTTAGACACTTTTTGATGGAAAAGGAAGCATAAAATGGGGATTTCAGAAGCGGGGTGAAAGAATGGGAAAATTTGTCAAAGAGGACAAAGAAGCAAAAATAGGAAATGAACATTGTAGCAAAATTTGAATGCGATTGGGTGAAAATAGAAGAAGTTATGGCAAACCCTAAAAATAGACAGATGTGATATTTTTGTCTTTGGGAAGTGGAATTTGGATAGGGTCCTCAGGAATGAAATATGAAGAATGGGATTTCAAGGGTGTTAGTGAATTTTCAAGGGAAATAGAGTTAAAACAAAGAAGATATGGTGAATATATGGAGTTATAATGTATTTTATTTTTATTTTTTGGAATGGATATGCAACGGCTCAGAATGAATCTGCAACAGTTTTGGACAGATGTAATCTATGATTTATCAACTGCAAATAGATATGGACCCTAGGTATGCGTGGATTCCTAAAGGTTCAGGGGATTCACTCGGCCACCAATGTTGTCTAATGTCTTGCATATTGGGGCAGTACCCCTCACTCCATGTCTCAAGTAAATACGATAACCACTTTGCCACAAACAATAGCTCTTGGTTTACCTCACGGATGGGAACTAGTCAATTAGGTAGGGGTTGTTTCCCTTTTCGCTGGCAGGTCCTCTCAATGGGCCAGCTACTGTGGGGTTCCTGTGGTACTCCTCCCAATGAGTTTTAGGGATATTCCCAAGTACTTCCCACAGTTAAGCGGATAGGGATTATTCCCGGATCCGAACCTGCAAGTGAAAGGAACAATACATATGTGAAAAACAAATTTGGCAGAAATTCCACCCAATGAGCCCAAGAAAGTGCTTTGATACCAGATGTGAGGAACCTACAACAATTAAATTATGAAAATGCACGATATATCATAAATAAAAGAACACACAAGAGATTTATTGATCGCAGGCCACTTCGAGGGGGAAACCTCCTTTGAGCAAGCTCAATACAATTAACTCGTGGATGTCTTCATTGGCCTCAACACATACTTATATACTAAGTCTATGCGCCAATACTATGGATCAATACCATGGAACATATAATACTACAGGACGACTTACAAAGCATATCCATCCAAAACTATGGATCAATACCATGGAACATATAATACTATGGGCTAATAAAAACTATGGATCAATACAATAGAACATATAATACTATGGGACGACTTACAAAGCATATGCGTCCAACAACAATATACTAACAAAGTAAAGATAAGGGTTGACACGGGTTCCTAACAATGCATTTAAAAAAAAAATCTCGATCCCCCTTTACATTTAAAAATAAATAGTTCTTTTTAAAACTATATGTTTTCATTTTTTTTAAGTGCAACTGTTTTTTTTTAAACATATACTAAATTATTTTTGTTTTGTTTCTGACTATAGGGAAAATGGCATGAAGAGAGCTATCTGTAAACATATCTGGAGTGAGATCGTCAATCTGAAGTCATCGAATAAAATAGTTGAGTCATTTGAGAATGTTGCACGTGATGAAGTTGTATCCGATGATGATTTGAAAGCCAAGAATGCTAGAGAATGGAAACACGCACTAGATGAAGAGAAAATGGACTATTCTTGGTTTATGAAAGAGAAATATCAAGGAACCTCAGACAACATTCACTTATATTGTGTTGCATTTGCATATCTTAAAAATGATTATCACTCATTGGGATTGTTGCAAGATATTTGTTTGGTGTCGAGTAAAGACTTTGTTTATGCACTAGTGAAACAAGCTAAAACCTTTGTCAAAATCCAATCTTCATTGAAGGTCTCAAACTATAAGATTGATGAAACTTTCACAAAATTTTGTGCAAGAGTCATGCACGATATTGAGCGCAAGAGTGTGAGTTTCTATATTTTTATATATTTCTGAATTTCGTATACTTTGATTTATATGACCATGTAATAGATTTAATACAATAATGTTTTTTTTCGTAGGATTTTTCTATGACACTTTCCCATGTTTTGAATGAAATTTATTCTACAAAAGAAAATCTAATGGATGTCATTAACGCCCCTCTTCATAAGGGAGAAGCACCAAAGAAGGGAGAAACACCAAAGTAGAAACGAATGCAAAATTTTCTTGAAGAAGTGCAAGCACAGAAAGGAAAATGAATCCAACAATCAAATGAAGTACCTAGGAAGGTTACATTCAAAAGGATATCTTTCCCAACTGAACATGATCGATGAATTGTCAATGATGAGGATGTTACTTCTGCTGGTAAGAGTAATAGGAACTCTTCTAAAATACCTATGGATGAGAATGTTTCCATTCTAGAGGTGATCAACAAGTTGTTATTTTAGATACAACTGATTCAAGACATAAAAGGAGGAGAGAAGATGTTTAATCCAATGTTGAAAATCATGGTGAAAACTCGGGGGACAGTTTGCAAATCATCACTCCAAGTGGTGATCTAGATGATGGTGTTGTTAAGACAACACAAAATTCTATTCAAGATCGATTATGGAGGGATAAGTTGGTTCACAATGGGAATACATTTGATTTAAATGTGAAGCAACTTTATAAACACACAGAAGGCCAAGAGAAGTATCAAATTAGGAAACCACATCACTTGCATGTTCATAACTTGAAATCATTGATGAGGAACAATCCCTATGCACATGTGGTTGACTACCTAGTTCTTGTTGACCCAAAATATGTTATTGTTAGAGATGCATTTGAAGAATCAAGATGTTTTGATTACAGCTACTATGCTTTCGGGGGGGATCATTATGTGGAGGCTAGAAGAGAATTGATGCTAGATTTTTCCCAAAACCCTATTTTTCAAATAGTGAAATGCATAATTTACATTGGTTTAACAAATGTGGAAGAAGAACTATTGGAATGGGATCACAACACAGATATTGACTATAGGATTTCCATGGTATTCATTCAAAGGGTTAGATTTATCCACAATGAATTTGAACAAATATGTGGTGGGAATAGATTGAAAGTTGATGCAGATTTCCGGAAACAATGTTGTATGGAAATAGGTATCCCTATTAAAGAGGACAATTTGAAACATAAAGGTTTGAAATGAAGTGATGCATTCAGAGCTATAGATAACTATTTTCGGTTGGCATTTAGAACGAGCCCCATATGGGATTTGATTGATGACATATTTAGCATGTGGGAAAATATTGGTGTAAAAAATAAAAAAGGTAAAAAAAATAAAGCAGTTGCATGGAGCAGTAGTCAAGGAGGCCCTGATGTCAAGAATTTCCCATAAGATATGACTATTACACCTTGGAGATCATTGCAATATGTTAAGTATGAAACACTTATATCTACAATATTGTCACATGTAAAGTCAGGTGAATTATCCATGTAGGAAATGTGCAATGAATTTGAAAAGTAAGTTTATAGGTTTTTTTTATTTTTTTAAGTTTATTTTTTGAGTTTAAGATTTTTGTATTAAATAAGAATTATTAGATGTCATTGTAAACACCATTTATTTTTACATCATGTACTCATAATTTTTACTTGAAAATACAAGACGATATAGTTATAGTGTTGGGTGAGAAGAGTTGGGATGATGTCAGATGCAACTATCCAGATTCAAGCTCCATGGAAAACTTAAAAGATTTTTTTGTTGCATACAAAAAGGTATGATGATTTATGATAGTTTCTATTTTATTTATTTATAAGTGAATTCAATTATATTTTATTACTTATAGATATAGTTTTGTTTTCAAAGATGTCAAAGAAGAGTACAATACCAGAGTCTTTCAAAATTTATATTCAAAGAGCCAAAATAGAATGACAAAGAAGACAACGTCTTGCAAACATTGAACTTGATGACACCCTTGATCATCACGTTTGGAATGGGCTCGACACTATGCAATACAAAGTGATTTTGGGTGATTGTGCAAACATTACAAATCTTGTTCCCAAAAAGGAGTACTCCCTAGTTATTTTAGATATCCCTCATGGATACAATATCAAAAACATTACTTATGATTGTGAGCCTTATACATACCAGTCATTCAATAAAGTGGTTTCGATATTTCTGGATGTTACAACATCACCCCTATGGAGATTTCTTGTTTTCCATTCAGATGTACAAGGAGGAGCGGTGCTAACAACCTTCAAGGATAAAGCAAACTCAAGGAAACAACTGTATTAGTAAGATATTTGTAGTATTTTATTAAACATTTGAATTTCGAAACCAAAATTATTTTTCTATAAGTTAATTAGATTCTTATCTATTTCTATTACAAGCATAAGCCTAACATTCATAGCTCCAACACTGATCCATTTATGAGTGATATTGAAAACATACATCTTGCATGTTGGAAAAAAGATGAGACCTATGAATATCTTTTAATCAATGTAAAGAGTGAAGGCAAATATAGTCAATTATTGTCTTATAATGTTGTGGTTAACAAGTTGACATATGAAGAAATAGATTTGAAAGGAGATACTATAAAAATATACCAGAAGCCACAAGAATTGATTAATTATCTCATAGATACTTTTTCAAAAGAAGGAGATTAGGTTCTATATTTGTTCTCGGGATCAGGTAATATTTCTGATATTAAATATGAAACTAATCCCGTAATCTAAATTCAGTAATATATATTTTTTAAGTTTATGTTTCATTATGTTATTTAACTTTTTCGTTTTGTATGTGGTGATTAGGTACAACAATAGCATGTTCCTTACAAAAAGGAATAAATTGCATATCCATTGAGAATGATCTACTGCATTGCAATTATATCAAGCAAAGAATTAAAGCAATGAAATCTCTTCCAGATGAAATGCAAGAAGTTGGTTTCAAGAAAGGAGAATTTAGTGAGTCCCTTGTGGCAAAGATGTCAAAAGAGCCTCAAGTTCCATTAAAAGGGATGTTCATAAAATATCGCTTTGGGCATTTTGCAGAAGTAGAGGACCCAATGGAAGAACACAATGAGGTCTAGGAAGAAAGCCAGCCAGCAGAAAATGTCAATTTTGATGAAGATTTCGGGTTGCATGATATTGTTGATTAGTTTCATATCGTTGAGGAAAATTTCGAAGTTGACAAAATTCTTATAAGATATTTTTGTAATGTTTATTGAAGATTTTATTTTGAATAACTGTTATGTTTTTAATATGCTATTTAGAAATATATGGTATACGCTTTGTTGAGTTTATGTGAATCATTAATTTATGGAAAATAATTTTAAAAAGTATTATTTGTATACATCAAATAAGATAAAATACGTTGAAAAATGGTTTGAAATGTCTTTTTTTTCTCATTTTGTTTAGAAATTTACCCAAAAAATGACTTCTTCAAGATAAAAGTTTAATGAAAAAACTTTGAAAATGCATATATTTTTCGTTCTAACTAGCTTCTAAATCTTACAAAAATTCAGAAATGTGTGTATTTTTTTACCATAACTAACTATTAAATGTAGTTTTTTTGTAAAGTTTGGAAAAAGGCCCTTGTAAATAAAAGTTATAGTTTTATTATGACCAAGAAGTTTCAAAATCAGAAAAACGAATAAAAGAAAAATGGCTCAAAATGAAAAATGGTGCTACCAATATACACACTTTTTGAAACGGAGGTAAAAACAACTACTAAAATTGACCCCCAAAAACGAGAACAATGTCGGGTTCTTGTCAAGTTGTATAACTTGTTTATTGGGTTCCAACTAAATCATATATTTATCGTACATAACTAGATCCATTTCTAGATGATGATAGCAATTACACATCAAAACAAATCACCAAAAAACATTTTACTTCTAAATGACACTTACAAAAAACAATATATCTTAAAACAAGTACTAAACCCAACAAATTTAGGTCACATATAAAATTGATGAACTTGGAAATACAAATAAAAAAATCTACCAGTCACGAACTTCTCAATACAAATAAAAGAATCTACCATAACACTTTGGACAACTCTACAAGAAGACATCCAAAATAATGACCATTCCACTGTAGCCTCGCCATTATAATCAATGTGCATTAATTTATATTACAAACATCCCAAACATCAACAATAACATACATAAAATATGAACATGTACACTCTCATTAATGCCTTAGATCCAATAATAATTGCAGAGCAAGATCCTAATAAAATAACATTTTAAACAACTGGTTCAAATTCGGTTTGAATGAATAAAAGCCATGTGGCATCTCTCCATCAAGAGTAGCATCCACTAACAACATATAATGCCAGTCGATAGTTTAAACATGACAAAGAATAAAATAAATCATATCTTTTAAGCTCTATAACACTTTCATGGAACCAATACTCCTAGGATAGAATAAATCCCTAATAAGACCAAATGAGCCCTAATAATCAAGAGTGCCCTAGAATTCAACAGGCCTTAAAAGGAATCCATGATAAAAAGCTTGATAAAAAGTAAATTTGCAATATAATAATATATTGTAACTATGGATAAAAATCATAAAAACATGATAAAAATCATATCTCATTAATTATTGGATAATAAGTGTGATGGGAGTTTGTATTCTCTGATAAATTGCATGTGTGGCATGCCCCTTGAAGACCTAAGCTTTCAACAATGGAGATGTTATACGAATATTAAAATGTTGAGAAAAATAAGAATGAAAAGTGGAATCGCATCAACCCGAACCTTCACCCTACAGATGAAATCCGATGTGGGTGAACCATGAATCACTATAGCCTTTATATAGAACAAAATAGCTCATGATTTTCCCTCTAATACTGGAAATCAAGGGCTCAAATAAAGTATCACATGAAATTGACTAAAAATACAGGCGAATACAACCATATGACTGAATTACAAGGAAAATGGAGGGAGAAATAACCCTTGGGAGCCAACATCACTGAAAATTGGGGGTGAAGGAATGATTTCACTAGAATTTCTCTAGAAATTGGGGGCGGGAGATAGATTAGAGGGAGATTTTGCTAGGGCGAAAATAGATTTTTTTCATTTTCCTCATTAATATATGAGAGGCTATTCATTTTGGATTTATTTTGTTTCTAATAAATATTGGGTGAATATATTTTAGCTGAAAAAAACCATTTCCATATAATAAAATAGTCCACTAAAATTTTGTAACCCCCTTAATATAGCCCCTAAAATTATCCATGTTGTCCTCCATATGGATGTATCAATCTTGAATGAAGAAGAGTGCCCCACTTCTCATGCAGTGCATTAACTCACTGAACTGAGTCTTAGGATGAACTCGCCCCTTAACTGAAATATTTCCCACTTAGTTAGGTGGCTAACTTAAGTGTCATCATGCAAGTGTCGCAACTCAAGTGTTGTCTTTTAGTTTAACATAAGTGTTGTCTTTTAGTTTCACATAAGTGTCGTCATGCAATAAGGGGTTGAGAGTGAATACTAAGAATACTAAGAATACTAAGGATGGTGCTTCCCTTCTGTTGTACCACATTAAACGTAGGATGATACTTCCTTGAGATACAAGGTTCGTCTGGTGTTTTCCCAGAGAAAAGATCTTCAACAGGATGTCTTCTATGAACTCCATGCTTCTCCATCGGCAAGGAACTCTGGGTTCCTCAAAACGTATGAGCGGGAACGATGTAACTTAAATTGGAAAGGAGTTAAAATGAAAAATCAACATATGGTGGTTGAATGTGATACCTTCCAATGCAACAAGGGTGAAACGACACTCCTTCCGGGATTGCTCAAACCCTTTCCCATCCCTACATAGATTTGGACAGATATTACTATGGATTTCATTGAAGGGATCCCTAAATATGGAGGGAAGACAGTGATTTTGGTTGTGGTTGATTGCATCTCCAAATATAGTCATTTTTGTTCCCTCAACCATCCCTATACCGCCTCCTCAGCTGCACATATTTTCTTGGACCAGATCTGTCATCTTCATGGAATCCCTTCTTCCATTGCCTCAGATCGCAATGCAACTTTCACTGGTCATTTTTGGATAGAACTATTTTGCCACACTGGCACCATATCGAAGATGAGTTTGGCGTATAACCCACAAACAGATGGTCAGACTGAAGTTATCAACAAATGTTTGGAAAATTATCTTCGTTGCTTCACCTCCCAACAACAACATCAGTGGGAAAAGTGGCTCCCTCTCGCTGAATGGTGATACAATACCTCCCACCACACTGCATCTAAAATGACTCCATATGAATCAATCTATGGTCAGGCACCGCCAGTGCTTCTACCATACACCCCTAGTAGTTTACCAGTACAGGAAGTTGGCACGGTTCTTCAAACCCTAGATCATATTCTTCACATTTTGCAAGACAATTTTCACATGGCAAAAAATTGAATGAAACAACAAGCCGATCAACACCGTTCTTAGCGCACTTTTCAAGTAGATGATATGCTTTTTCTTCATCTACATCCTTACAAGAAATCCCTTCTGAAACTCAAAGGGAGTCATAAGATGGCTCCAAAGTTCTATGGGCCATATAAGGTTCTTCATAAGATTGGGTTTGTTGCTTATAAATTGGAACTTCCTCATTCTTCCCACATTCATCTAGTATTTCATGTCTCTTGTCTAAAGAAATTTCTTGGCACCAACATCAGAGCAGAAAATTATTACCAGAACTGAATAATGAAGGATCCATCATTTTGGAGCTAGAGGCCATCCTCAATAGGTGCACTCATTAGTTTCACTCTCGATCCATCACAAAGGTATTAATTCAGTGTCACGGAATGAAACCAATGGATGCTACATGGGAACCACTCCTTTAGATTCAACAACAATTTCCACATCTAAATCTTTGAGGAAAAATATTTTTTTAAGGGGGAGGGGATGTTAGGTACCCGTGTCAACCCTTCTCTTTACTTTTTTAGTATATTGTTGTTGGACACATATGCTTTGTAATTCATCCCGTGAGTATATTGTACTATCCCACATTGTTAGTATATTGTTGTTGGACTCATATGCTTTGTAACTCATCCCGCGAGTATATTGTATTATCCCACATTCATGGGGAGTAATAGTTGTTTAGATTAGACTTAGTATATAAGTACGTTTTGAGGCCAATGAATGAATCCACGATTTATTTGTATTAAGCATGCTCAAAGGAGGTTTCCCCCTCGAAGTGGCCTATGATCCATAAATCCCTTTTGTGTTATATTATTTATGATATATTGTGAATTTTCATCATTTAATTAATGGAGGTTCCTCACAGAAACCAACACCTCTGACTATGCTATGGGAATCGTAATCACACAATCTAGACACCTAGTCGTATTCCACTCGGATACTTTCAATGACATTGTTAGGAAGTATTCAACATATGAAAAGGAGATCTATGTCATTGTACAAGCTCTTAAGAATGGAGACACTATTTCCTTGGAAAGGAAATGGTCGTTCATACAGACCATAAGACCCTATAGTTTGCTCCATCCTAGTCTAAGCCACAGACAACCAGACAGGTCAAGTGGATTAGTTACCTACAACAGTTTTAGTTGGTAATTAAGCATCAAAAATGCAAATCCAATGCATCAGCTGATTTCCTTAGTCAACCACCGGTTACTTCACTTCTTATAGTATTAACTATGCATGGATACGACACCATTACTTGCCATGACAGTATGAACAAGATGTTGATTTCTCGATGGTGTATCAACAACTCCAGACAGGTCATCCGATTGCTCTCAACTACCACGTGAAGGACAACTTGTTATACAAGCTTGGACAACTTTGTGTACCGACAGGTGAGCACCAACAAAAGATCATTTGGGACGCACACTACAAAAAAACTGTAGGACATTTTGGAGTAACAAAGACACTCGCTATACTCTAAAATTACTTCTACTAGCCTTCACTCAAGACAGATTTCAACAAGTATATCAAATCGTGTGTGGTTTGTTCCATCACCAAGCCACCAAACCAATGACATGGTCTGTATACACTTTCCATTCCCTAATCGACCATGGGAATACATTTCCTTAAACCATTTGATTGGATATCATGTTACCCGACACCAACATGATGCAAATCTAGTAGTGGTAGATCGATTTTCCAAGATGGTTATCCTTATTCCTTGCAAGAATACCATAATCGCACAATTGACTACTCAACTCTTCTTTGAGAATGTCTAGAAACACTATGGATTTCCGACTTCAATCATTTTAGACCCCTACTCCGGATTTCCAATCACTTTATGGAAGATGTTTTGGAAACATCTCGACATGCAGCTATCGATGTTGATTGGGTTCCATCCCTAGAACGATGAATAAACAAAAGTTGTGAATCGCTTGGTAGTACAACCGCTCCGCACGTACAATCACCGGAATCATTGAACATGGGATGAAAGTATTCCATACATCCAACATAGCTATAATCGAGCACAGTACAACTCTACTAGAAAGAGTTTGTTTGAAGTTTGTTATGGATTTGAACCCTCAGTACCTCTCGACTTAGTCAATCGGCTGACTACCTTGGTTGAAACCGACCATGGACATGAAGAATTTGAGAAAGCACTCAAGTTCAGGGATCAAATTTGTGACATCTAGAAGCAAGTGCAAGAGATGTTACAACAATCTAATGCAAAAACTAAGGCCCGACACGACAAGCATCGTGTTCCTCGTTCTTTTCAAGTTGGGGACCAGGTCTGGTTACATCTCAAGAAAGACAGGTTTACAGGTTCATACATAATTTAAATCCTTTGAGATATGGTCCTTACACCATTCTTGAGAATATTGGGGAAAATTCCCTTAAGCTCAACATTCCTTCATGCCTAGGCTTACATCCAATATTTCATGTGGATCTACTTCGACCATATCATGCACCATTGCTTGAACAAAGTAAATTATAGATGAAAGCGGATGAATATATACACCCATATGTTCAGGATCCTTTACCTGTTGACACAATCGTAGGACGACGAATACATCGTACAAGGACGCAAGCAATTCCCTTGTTTCAGGTGGCCAAAGCTGGATAGCTTCTAGCCCAAGGAAAGTGGTATTCTACTACTGAACTGATTGATAATTTTCCTCATATGCATGAGAAAGAAATGGGAACCATTTATTCTTAAGAAAGGGAAAATGATCCACCTTTGAATTCGATTGGCTTGTTTTGACTAATAGGACTAGTCCTAGTTGACAACTTCTTAACACAAGTTGTCAAAGACCGACGACTCCAACACGCTCCGTCGATGACGACTATTGTGCACTGATGAAAAATGACCGACTACGACAAAATACATCTGTCTTCCAGTTGACTGTGACGGTTGTACTTCTCATACTGCTAGAAATTCTTTTGTAACTGAACATAACGGGTAGGCAACTCAAGAGTTCTAAACACTCTATATAAGTCTGTACATTATTGTAACATAAAAAAAGGAGGAACAAAGAAGAAATAATAGAAAAGTTTGTTATCCAAATTCTTTCATTTTGTATGTGTATATTCTTGATTTTTTTCTTGTTCTAGATTGTCGACTTAGTTAAGTTTCTTCCGCCCTAACAAACCTCGACTCATTCAGTCGAACCTACTGTCACCCGTCGAAATCTTGGGAGATGTGGACCAATATTTGACATGTACATCCTCAAGTTAGAGAATTAGGTACCTAGTGTATATATATATATATATATATATATGATAAGTGATGCGTCCATGGTGTGAAGATAGACATGACCTATTTCTTAACTTGCTTGTAATACATGCAAAGGGTTTTGACATTGGATATGATTGTATAAGGAATGCACAAAAGAATTACTAGCTTATTTAAATTTTATGGGGATATGTGTTGGTGGAACTTTTGTCATAATAATCCACCTTTAACATTCATATATTATTTACAATGACTTTGATTGAATATTTGTTGATTTATGACATTTGAAATAAATGTAAATTATATAATTTATTAATTGTGTGTAACATATTTTTCTAACGATCTCTTCTTTGTTTTAATATTACATATATGGATCACAATGTATAAATATTGAGAGAGACTGCATCTCTCAAAGCCATTAGCATTGTATTTAGGGGAAAAGAACCAATTTGACAGCCTCTTGCAAATACCAATGATGCTATCATAGACACAATTAGGAAGGAAAATGGGGCACTCTGTAGCATTTCCTCTTACAGTGATAGGAAATGATAGGAGAATTCCAATGGATCAGACCACTATGTCATAGAAATACTAAAGATAAGAAAAGAAGACATATTTTCCCTATTCAGAGACACTATAATAGGTGAAGTCTTGAACACCAATCATCCCCACATATCCATTGAATGGTGTATGCATTATCCATTCATTGATAACTGGATGGATAGGTGGTACATGGTGTTCGATGTGCCCCCCCACAATAGTATATAAGTCCCTTTGTACTTCCTTAGGAAGATCTATGTCAACTTTGCATTGTGGAGGCATGTGAACTATTACCATTTTTTTCCATTCTAGTGTGTTGGGTTGGAGATGCCTAAAAAATGACAGGGCGCAAGGAATAGAGATTCCAATTTCCAATCCCATGCACTGCATAGTCCACTTCCTAGGGTATAATTACCACCTGCACAATAATTGCTTCCATATACACATGATGCAGTGTTCCATTTGACCCAGACCATGACCTCTCATGCCACCTTTCTTGTGACTGGTGTCCAGACAAAGGTAGTGCCTAGTAATCAGGAAGTATCATAATTTGCAGGTCAGGAAGGACCATCAGCTACTAGAGAGGGAGGACCATCACTCCAATATTTCCTTCCCATTGTTTCACTTAATATGGCCATATATGTTATGGATTTTCCATTGAGGGTTTTTCACAGCAGGTAATTACAAAACACATTAAGGTTTTGTTTGAAATTTTTTGTTTCTTATGGTTCATTGATATAGATATAATTTCCTCATTATTTTATGTTCTTAACTTATATTTTTTTATTCAATCTCCCCTAGGGGAGAACATTGTTGGCGCTACCACCATAGATACTTCGATGCCTAAATTCACAAGTAGAACTTAGCAAGAGGTATCTTTTTTAACATGTTATGTATTATTAGTTTATATATTTTTTTAATAAATGCATCTATTTGACTATTTGAGCACTTGGTATTTGCAACCATTGAGAGAGGAGAGCAGTCAAGTGACCGCCACCATAGAGAATTCAGTGCCTAAGTTCATAGGTAGAACTGATTAAGAGGTATATTTTTTGAACATGTTGCATTGTTAGTTAGTGCCATAAAATGGTGTGAGCCTATGGGAGCTTATCCCTACACGAACTATGTGAGTCTTCTTAGCTCTATTGAAGGTGGGCACACTATCTACGACCTCAGATTTCTGTATCTGAATTCCCCTTGTTAAGGTTTAGTCCCCAAATCGACTCCATGCTACTTCATTAAATGACCCTGTCCATATCCCAGGTCGCAACAGTGGGACACGCCCTCTCCTTCAGATTTTCGATGGTTGTGTCTCAATTTCAATCCAAGGTTAGCTGAGATCATTGAATCCCTCAACATCTATCATCGGAGATTCACCCACTCGTATCTGAGACTCATCCATGGTTGGAGCCTTAAAACGATTTGGTTTTGTTCCTATGAGAATCACCCCCTGTACTTGTGACTAAGAAAACGTTAATTCCTCCCATTTCTCTAACAATAGAAGTGTTCGATGGTGGATTTCGGCTCAATCCTACTTCACTGGGTCGTTGCAGGCATCACCTGGATAGAGGGTAGGGTATTATGCCCAGTTCTACCGAAATGAACTTGGTGTGACTGTCATCCGTGGGCTCTGGTGGTAGATGACTAAAACGCCTTCATACATGCAAACAAAACATGGTTACAGGAACTCAGAAAATGAAGGAAGCAGGAGAAGAATTCTCCATTCACAATTGAATCATTCACACAAATCACTTCGTCATCTCCCCAAATATTGAATTGTTTTCTTTTATTAATTAGCAGGCTTTCACATATTGCTTTCTTTCTTTTATTATGACAGAAAACTCTTCCAATTCCTTTCTAACTGGGAGTTACAAAATCGATGCCCAGAAATGCCATTCGCCAGCTCTACTTGCCCAGCTTAAAGGTTTCTTTCTAATTTTAAGTAACTACTTCCTAAAATCTTGTAACAGTCTATCTAGGTGGCTTAGTCTCCTCGCAGGGAGCTAAATTAGCAAATTATTTCTAACTACTATTCTATAACTGAAAACATACTATTATCAAGATATTCGAGTAAGCTCCTTCTTAGATTCAGGTTCCCTTGATTCAACCTTGAGCTGCAACGTGTGTCGAAATGCTCACATGGCTGTCTCTACAAGATGCCCCTGCATCAGACTCCCAGAGTGGAAAGAATTGAATCCCTGTTCAAAAGATCAGCAACAGCAAAACCCTTGGCTGCCAATTTTGCTACACTCATCCAAGTAGCATCTTCCATAAGGCGTGCTTTCCACTTCACCAAATACTCTAGATAGTCCTTCTGCCTAGTACTCTTTGCAATTTTAGTGTCCAAGATCCCCTCTACTTCCAATTCCTGTGCTACAGGCATCTGTTTCATCCACTGCAAATCATCATCAGCATCTTTGTCTCCTATAACCTGACCTACATTGTCTGCTGTAAAAGGATATATATCAGCAACATTAAAAATGGGAGATATGTCAATTCCTCCTGGCAATTCCAGCTCATACGCATTTGCAGAGAATTTTCTGAGGATTTTGCATGGCCCAATCTTCTTCATTTTCAGTTTGTTATACTCTCTTTTAGGAAACCTTTCCTTCCTCGGATGGGCTAACACTAAGTCTCCTACCTCATAATTCTTTTCTCTTCATTTTGAATCAGCTCTCGCTTTGTAATTTGCATTACTTCTCTGTAGCCTCTCTTTAACTTCTTCTTGTAGGTCTCTAATACTAGCTACAAAGTCTTCTCCATCCGCACTCCTCTTTTCCATCTGCCCCAAATCTCGTAATTCATATACTCCTCTAGGATGCATGCCATACAAGATCTGAAATGGGCTCATACCTGTGCTTCTGTTTGGCGAGTCATTATAGGCAAACTTAGCCTGTGCCAACACTCTATCCCACTGTTTTGGATTTTCTCCAACCAAACTCCTCAACATGTTACCCAGACTCCTGTTAACTACCTCAGTCTGTCCATCCAACTGTGGATGATAAGCTAAACTAAAATTCAACTTAGTACCCAGCTTCTTCCACAAGGCCCTCCAAAAGTGACCGGTGAACCTCGTATCTCTATCGGAGACAATACTTCTAGGCAAACCATGTAGCTTCACTACTTCGTTAAAGAACAAGTTTGCTATGTGGGTGGCATCACTTGTCTTAAAACAAGGAACGAAATGTGCCATTTTTGTAAATCTATCTACCACTACAAAGATGGAGTCATTTCCTTTCTGAGTCTTTGGCAGCCCTAAAATAAAATCCATACTTACAAAATCCCAAGGCCTGGTAGGGACAGGCAAGGGTGTGTATAAACCGGTGTTTTGGCTTCTTCCTTTGGCATGCTGATAGGTTCTGCATCTACTCACAAACTTCTCAACCTCAGACCTCATCTTGGGCCAGAAATAAAAATGACTTAGCTGTCCATAAGTCTTATCTCTCCCAATGTGACTAGCCATCCCACCATTGTGCCTCTCTTGAATCAAATTTTCCGTCATTGAGTAGCGTGGGATATACAACTTACTATTCTTGAAGAGTAAGCCATCCTGCAACATATATTCAGCCCACAACTCTTTGCCTACCTCTACGGGATTCTTGCATGATCTATATGCACATTGAAAGTCATTGTCATTTTCATATAAATCTCTAAGATATTCAAATTCTAAAACTTGTACCTGAGTTTCCTACATGATTAAGGGTCTCCTACTCAATGCATCAGCGACACGATTTGACTGTCCACTAATATACTTCAACACAAAAGTGAAATTCTGCAAAAACTCTACCCATTTGGCATGTTTCTGATTAAATTTAGGTTGTTGCATTATGTACTGCAGAGGATGGTTGTCAGAATACAGTACAAATTCCCGAGGCATCAAATAATGCCTCCAATGTTTCAGGGCTTGAACTATAGCATAGAACTCCTTGTCATATGAAGAATATTTCTGTTTTGTATCATTTAGCTTTTCACTAAAATAGGCCACTGGTTTACCTTCCTGACTGAGCACAACCCCAATGGCTATCCCACTAGCATCACATGTGACTTGGAATGGTCTTCTAAAATCTGGTAGCCCCAACACGGGTTGCTCGGTAATCTTTTTTTTTAACAGCTGGAAGTTATTTTCAGCTCCTGTTGTCCAATTGAATGGCTGCTTGTCTTTCCTAATAGTCTCAACAATGGGTGAACAAATGCCACTAAAGTTTCTTATGAATTTTCTGTAAAACTTGCTAAGCCATGGAAGCTCCTTACCTCAAATACGCTTCGGGGGGAAGGCTAATCCAAAATTGCTTGCACTTTTTCTGGATCCATCTTCAAACCATCCTTCAAAACCACAAAGCCCAAATATACCAACTCAGATTTCATGAATGAACAATTCTTGATATTCACCAACAACTTCTCTGATTGTAACTTTTCCAAGACACATCTCAGATGCCTTAGATGCTCCTCCTTTGACTGACTGAAAATCAGTATATCATCCAAGTAGATGATCACAAATTTTCCTATGAAGTCTCTCAAGACTTCATTCATCAATCTCATAAAAATACTTGGGGCGTTTGATAATCCGAATGGCATAACTAGCCACTCATACAGCCCCTCATTTGTTTTGAAGGTTGTCTTCCACTCATCCCCCTCTCTAATTCTAATCTAATGATACCCACTTTTCATATCTATCTTAGTAAAGTATGCTGCCCCACTCAAACAGTCCATTATGTCATCCATCCAGGGCAATGGAAACCTATATCTGATGGTTATTTTATTGATGGCCCGTGTGTCCGTGCACATCCTCCACTCACCACCCTTCTTTGGGCTCAATACTGCTGGCACTGCACATCGGCTCAGAATTTTCTTAATCAGTCCCTTATCCAACAGTCCTTGCACTTGCTTTCTGATCTCTTCATTCTCCTGAGGTGTCAACCTATAGGCTTCCTTGTTGGGTAAGCTAGCTCCCGGAATGAAGTCAATGTGATGGTTGATATCTCTCTTTGGCGGCAACTCATTGGGTAAATCATCCACTACTATGTCACTGAATTCAGCCAACATTCCTTGAATCTCTTCAAGCAGATCTGAAATAGTAGTCTTCATCATTACTACCTTGGGCTTGCACATCACTGTGTAGTTCACTTTTTCCCTCTCCAACTGCTGCAAATACTTTTTGCCGGTCAACATCAGGACTTTTGCTGCTGGTTGCTCTACTGTGCTACCTTCTTGCAAAGGGTGTAAGACATGTCTCACTCCATCCTTATCAAAACTGTAGCAGTTCCTCCTACCATCATGCACTACTTTCCTGTCAAACTACCAAGGTCTTCCCAAAAGAACATGACAGACATCCATGGGCATGACATCACATATTACTTTATCCTTATATGTACCTACTTGTAAATCAAATTCACATTGCTCACTTACCAGAATTTGATGTTCTTTGTGTAACCAAGATACCTTGTAGGGGACTGGATGTTTGATCTTCTTCAAGTTCAGTTTCTCCACCATCTCCGTGGAAACCATATTGTCAGTGCTCCCACTGTCAATCACCATCTTGCAACACTTTCCTCTGACCTTGCACATAGTCCTGAACAAGGATTTCCTCTGACCAGGCTCTGTCCTTTCCTTCTCAAGTTTCAACAAGACTTTGTTTATCATCAAAGCCTCTCCAGTCTCAGGTAGGTTTTCGGCCACTAGCAATTCCTCTTGCTGCTGTCCTTTCTGAGCTACATAGGCTCCTCTCTGGCCTGTATTTTCCTTCTCTGGCCACTCGAAAGACCTATGACCTAGTTTGTTACACTTGCAGCACCGAAAGATAGATTCTCTTCCTCTCCCCCTACCTCTACCTCCCTGGTAGGGTCTTCTCCCTCTGGGGTTACTATGTCTGACCTACTGCTCCTGCTGATTCGAATTGCTGGACTCTCCCTTTTGGGCTACAAACTTCTCCCTTTCAGCTGATTGTCCTCTCCCTTTAGCTGAGCCCCTTCCTCTGTTGAAGTTTTGTTTCCTCAACAGCTTCTCTTCTACTTGCAAGGCACACTGGTAGGCCTCTTCCATTGTCCTCGGTGATATCATGTTGATTTCATCCTAGATCTCCATCCTCAAGCCATTTACATATCTGGTGGCCATCTCAGCTGATTCCTCCACATAACCAGCTCTCAAATTTACTTTGTAAAATTCCTCGGTGTACTCTCTCACAGTTAGTGCTCTTTGCCTCAGATTCTGCATTTGCCTATACAGGGTCAGCTGGTAATCCTTGGGCAAGAATTTGGCCTTCATCTTGGCTACCATCCTATCTCAGCTCTTGATTTGTGGCTTATTCTTCCTTCTCCTCTCTGCCTGCACACTATCCCACCAGAGGGATGCATGCCCCTTCAACCATGTCACTGCCAATCTGACTTTCCTGTTTTCCTCGATCTCATCATACTCGAAATATTTGTCTAACTCACTGATCCAGTCAATGAGGTGTTCAACAGTAAGGATTCCCTCATAGATGGGTAGCTCATGCTTCAGTCTCGATGTGGTTCCCAAAATGGATCGGAGGCATCTCTTCTCAGGTGTCTCTGCTATAGGGTTGGTCTCCTCTTCACGTTCTTCCTCGTCAGGCTCACTCACATCTCTTGCTACTAGATCTCTCTGTCGGCCCAGTTCCACAACTGCCATACGTGCTCTTAGCTCTCGTAACTCTTCCATGACCTCTGTATTTGCTGTTGATCTTCCTCTGCCACAACCCCAAGCTCTACCGACATGTACAGCCATGTCTTTTCCTTATTTTACTGAGCAAATCTCCAGCTCTGATACCAAAATTGGTGCCAGAAAATGGTGTGAGCCTATGGGGGCTTATCCCTACACGAACTATGTGAGTCTTCTCAGCTCTATTGAAGGTGGGCACACTATCTACGGCCTCAGATTTCCGTATCTGAATTCCCCTTGTTAAGGTTCAGTCCCCAAATCGACTCCATGCTACTTCATTAAATGACTCTGTCCATATCCCAGGTCGCAACAGTGGGTCACGCCCTCTTCTTCAGATTTTCGATGGTTGTGTCTCAATTTCAATGCAAGGTTAGATGAGATCGTTGAATCCCTCAACGTCTATCACCGTAGATTCACCCACTCGTATCTGGGGACTTGTCCACGGTTGGAGCCTTAAAACGATTTAGTTTTGTTCCTATGAGAATCACCCCCTGTACCTACGACTGAGAAAACGTTAATTCCTCCCATTTCTCTAACAATAGAAGTGTTCGATGGTGGATTTCGGCTCAGTCCTGCTTCATTGGGTCATTGCAGGCATTACCTGGATAGAGGGTAGGGTATTACACCTAGTTCTACCGAAATGAACCCGGTGTGACTGTCATTCATGGGCTCTGGTGGTAGATGACTAAAACGCCTTCATACATGCAAACAAAACATGGTTACGACAACTCAGAAAATGAAGGGAGGAGAAGAATTCTCCATTCACAATTGAATCATTCACACAAATCACTTCATCTTCTCCCCAAATCTCAATTTTTTTTCTTTTATTAATTAGCAAGCTTTCACATATTGCTTTCTTTATTTTATTATGACAGAAAACTCTTCCAATTCCTATCTAACTGGGAGTTACAAAATCGATGCCCAGAAATGCCATTCGCCAGCTCTACTTGCCCAATTGAAAGGTTTCTTTCTAATTTTAAGTAACTACTTCCTAAAATCTTGTAACAATCTATCTAGGTGGCTTAGTCTCCTCGCAGGGAGCTAAATTAGCCAATTATTTCTAACTACTGTTCTATAACTGAAAACATACTATTATCAAGATATTCGAGTAAGCTCCTTCTTAGATTCAGGTTCCCTTGATTCAACCTTGAGCTACAACGTGTGTCGAAATGTTCACATGGTTGTCTCTACAAGATGCCCCTGCATCATTAGTTGATGTTATTTTTGTAATAAATGCATCTATTTGACAATTTAAGCACTCGGTGTTTGCATCCATTGAGAGAGGAGAGCAGTTAGGTGCCCCCCACTATAGATACTTTGATACTTGAGTTCACAGGAAGAACTTAGCAAGATGTATCATTTTTTAACTTGTTTCATTGTTACTTGATGTTAGTTTTGTAATAAATGCATCTATTTGACAATTTGAGCACTTGGTATTTGCATCCATTAAGAGAGGAGAGTAGTAAGATGCCTCCATCATAAATATTTTGACAACAAGAGGTATCTTTGTGAAACATGTTACTTTGTTAGTTGATGTTAGTTTTGTAATACATATATGTATTTCACTATTTGAGCACTCGATGTTTGCAACCATTGATAGAGGAGATTCATCATGTGCCCCCCACCATATAGACATCGGTGCTTAAGTTCATAGGAAGAACTCACCCAAAGATGTGATCCATTCCAACATGTTATGCAAATAAGTAATTCATGTTATTTCTTTATTCAATGCATATATTTAACTAGTTGAGAAATCGGTGATTGTAGGTTGTGCTTGGAGAGTCCAACCTCCCCTGTGTTGCATGTGTGTATACTAGAAATTCCCCTCATCTAAGACAGAGGGTGGGGATACACATAGACAGGTAATTTTCCTAGACTTAAATTACAGTTGTTTATTTTTAAAACATACATTTCTTCACACATGCTTTGTTATTTTTATAATGTTTGAATTCATGTATGTTTATAGTTATCGGTTGGAGATCCCTCGACACAGGACTGGACACGAGTCATTGAGGAAGTATTTGTTGTTAGTATCTAAGATGGAAACATCTCACAGAGAGGTAACTATTTAAAATTTGTACTCTATTAATTCATGTGTTTGGTCACTGATTCAAGCATATAACATCTAACTATTTTAAATAATTGGTTGCTCATATCCATTGCCAATATTCAATCTTACTCCCTCCAGCTCAATTGCAGATGCTTTTGAGATGGATGTTCATCCAACAACACCGCCTCCTACCCAAGGAGGAAAATTTCCTAGTTCAAAGTCGTCCTTTACAGTAAGACATATTCATCTAGTTTATATTAGTCTATTAATGAATTCAAGTGTTTTATTCAATTTGGTCAATATTGTTCATAATTGGTGTATAAAATGATTGGCTATATATGTACTTTTTTCATATGATGATCGGAGAGAGGAGCTCCTTGAGGAGGAGGACACATTAGTCACACATACCTCGTACGGACATGGTGAGTGTTTGATATAAATTATTGATTAGTAAGTGATCTTTTGAGTTTTTGTTTAATATTGATGAAATAGAGTAGATAGTTGATCACTCGAATTGTTTTTTGACTTGCAGACTTTGGAGATGAACATAGATCCTAGATATAGGCTTGCACAAACTACGTTAGAGAAAAATAAAAGAAAGATTGATTTTGGATCCTACATGTACTTAGGGGTGGCACATGCCTAAACATGTTTACTATATTCTGAAACAATGACCTATCATGTATACTTTATCATGGAAGCCACATCCCATATGTATATATATTGTACTTACAATATTTTAGCTATATATAAATCTACATTGATTTTCAGTATCTTTGCAAGTATTGTGTATTTTGTATTATGATGCTACTTTGATGTTGTATTTTAAATTATTTCATAGACACACATGGCATCTTGCATATTGTTACGACCACCAAATGCTTCATTTATGATTTGGGAAAATTCACATCTATGTGATCATATTTTTTACTTTTCACACTAATAAGAATGGAATATATATAAAGGGAATGCTTCGGTAACGTTATACACATTGTAATGGGAATTCATGGTGAGGTAAAATTGATTCACTACACACTCCATACACTAAATCTCACAAAGAATGCCTAAGCATATCTAAATTGATGCTAATTACGTGATTCATCGCACCATAAGAAAACCAAGAGGGGCCCATCACCTATATTATTAGGGGTGTGGTGATACGAGGAGTTCAATTGTGATGTTGTTCATGGTTCAAGTTACAAGAGGTCGACTATTTAGACATCTTACACTTGGTTCATACATCATGCTTTAGATTATCTTATGATGATGACACTTCTTTCACATTCTTATTATATTTACATACTTTCCATTGACATTGCATTTAATTGATACCATGACTTCTTATTTTGTTGATGAATTACATTGTAGCATATGCGCAAAGAAATGGTTATTATTGAAGTCAAAGAAAGCAAAAATGAAATATTAATAAATAAGACATTTCATATCTTAAATGAAAATAACACGACATTACATTCTTGTGATTTATCTTGGGTATGTGTTACTTGGTTATGATGACACAGTTGTTCTATTATAAGAGTGATGGTTATGCATTGCATACCCCAGTTATTTTTGAACATTGAACCAATCTTGATATTTCATATTGAATATAAAGAATCATGTAATCCCTCTTTCAATATGGAGGAATTATATTGAGCTTCTAGGTAGCGCCATGGTTCATTTTTGGACATTGGACCGCCTGTTTTGGTGAGATAATTGGCCATTATTTGATGTTTGTATTTCCCGCCTTGCCTAAAACCGTGCTTCTCTTACCTTTATTCACAAAAACTAATACTATATAGCTATGGAGTTTATATCCATTTGTCTCATTTACAGTTTAGTAGGATCCTTTTCCTATGACCATATCTCATTTTTATTAGACATTTATATGAGCACACCATTATTTACTTCGACAACTTTGACATCACCAATGGTGTATTTTTTATCCATGTCTTACATATCATCATCTGTTTGGTGTTCCTTGTTTGAGCGATACCTCACACCCTTATGGGGTTGATCTAGGTTTCATCCCTAACATAATTTCACCCATATAATTATTTTGATGAGTTTCATGTTGAAATAGAGGATTTCATAGCTCTAAAATATATCAATTGATTTAAAAATCAAATCCCTCATCTCAATGTATTTTAAGAGAGTAATGTGGCTGATATTTCTCTCACCATCAAGGTATATATTATTGTTAAACATCATGAAAATGAACATGTATTCTTATAGAAGCCTATTTTTCTACTAAATATGTTGTGTTTGACTAAAATAGGGTATTTCTAGAAAGTTCAAACACCTTAAGCAACCACTTACACAACCATTCAACAAATCTCACCTATGGTATTTTTTGTCTTTAATAAGAAAAATGTATAAACATATAATCCTTGCTACTTTAAGTCATCCAAGGAAATAAATAATTCCTATATTCCACTCATGAAGATGCTCAAATATTGTTATTACTCACACATGACCAATACAACTATGAAGTAATCATTTGAGGAGCAAATCAGAAAATCCCTAGTTTCAAAGATCCCTTAACAAGATGAGCACTAGGTGATGGACCCATGGGAGAGAGGTACCCCTAGTTGGAATGTATTTTCACATGTCTAATAGAATCAACAATTCATCAATTTGAGCCATGGCCATCATTTTATGGCGAGTTGCAGCTTTCCTCAATTCTTTCATGGACACTTAGTGAATCTGTCATTAGGGCATAAAAACCCCATCGAGCATCAAAATTGAGTTCTATAAGCTCCTACATGTTTTTTGGGGCATGTATGACATGGGAACACTACCCATGGTCTCAAGTTCAAGTATTTTCAATATTTGACCTCATCATGCCGAAATTACAGTCTCTTACTGAGCAAGACCCTAGTTTCTAAGATCCCTTAATAGGATGAGCACTAGGTGATGGACCCATGGGATAAATATGCCCCTATATGGAATGAATTATCATGATTCCAATGGAGTTGATGGTTCATCTATCCTATCTGTGTTCATCATTTTATGGTGAATTGCAAATCACCCCCTTAATCCTTTCAATGACACTTGGTGAATCTATCACTAGGGAATAAAAAACAAACCCTACATCATAATTAAGTTCCGTAAGATCTTGCATGTGTGTTTGGGAATGTCTGACATGGGAACACTAACCACAGTCCCAAGGTCATGTCTGACATGAGAACACCACCAAACTCCAAGATCATATCGTAGTAGTTCAAGAAGGGGTTGAGAGTGAATACTAAGAATACTAAGAATGGAAAATATTAGGAGGAGACAAGTATGAAAAATACTAAGAATAAAGGATCCATCTCTATTTGGATGACCTAAAGTGATTTTCTTGAGCTTGGTATTGTTTTATGCATACATATTTTTTTTACTATTATTCCAATTTAAATTATGTTAGACCTAGTATGTATTGCTAATTTTATAATCAACAAGTCATCATCTAGAGGATATACCTTAATCATAGTCTAGTTTTGGAATGAGGTATTTAATGTGTTTGTTTTTAAATGTTGCTAATTAAATTTGTTTGTTTTTAAAGGTTGCTATTGGATCCAGTGAGATCCCAACTAGGGCATGATAGTTACAACTTGTGAAGGATTTGAAGTAAGAGGTTAGGCCATTTTCATTATAAATAATTGTTGATATTGAAGGATATGGCATAGGTATTTCCATATTCCAATATTAAGAAGGAAAGTTTTTGCAAGAGTAGTGCACTCAAAAAGAATATTAATGCTTCCTTCCCAAGAAATAAACACCTCCTTATTGATGAAACTAGTAATTACATGAGTCTACAAGACTTCCTTGTACCCTTGTACAAAATCCATCCAAAAAATTACCAAGTGCCTTTATATAATTTAGATGATCTAGGTGACTTTACTTTGGCCATTTATTTAAGGTTTATTGTCAACTCATCCAACAACATCCCTTGTTCACTGAATGATTTATCAAAATATCCATGTCAATGCTAGAGTATATCAAAGTGCACATATTTTAGTGGATTCTTATCATGATGTAACATGTAACTTTGGGACATTGAAGATGAAGAATAACATTTCATAGGTGCATACAAGTTGAAATTTGGAGGTCATATCAAAACATGCAAGAAAGGTGGAAATTTGGAGATAAATGCATATGAAGTAAACTTGCAAGATGAATTCTGCACATGTATCACCCATATTAAATGTTACATACTTGTGCATTGTATGAAAGGTGACTCCCAAAGAAGAGGATGATTACATGAAGATCAAACTATAGAGGTTGATCCAAGAAAAAAAGAAGATATCGAGGAAGATGGTACAATAGATTAAATGTGGAAAACATTTAAGCATTGTTCGTCCCAGAGGTAGACTAGGTTGAAATAGAATATGCTCAGGCATGATATAAGATCAAATTTTATAGATATTAGAGATATATTTGATATAATATGTGTTTTCATTTCATTCTTTAAAATTATTTTAATGACAAAGGTTACATGGATAACTTTTGCAGATGTAAAGATAAAATTGCAGAGGAAATTTACAGATTGTCATGGAATATATGGAGAGATGATGGCGAATTTAACAAATGGAATTCTTAGGGTTATTTAAGAAGTTCATACATAGGAAAATTTATTAAATCAAAGCTGACATGAACATACTGAGCCTCAAGATAAGGAATTCAGTGATTCTTACACAACTGAAAAGAAAACATGAGAATAAAGAGAGTGCAACAAGACATTTATGTGTACAATACGCACATAAATTCCTTGTACTACTGAATCAACAAAAAATATTTAAAAATAATAGTAGAGGAAAGCACAATTTAAGAATATCTGATATAACCTTTAATTTTTAGTCACCACAAGCATCATCGACCCCAGAATGGGACCAAAGCTGTCGCATCAAGCTTATATTTATCTCATGAATCCTTTCATACACACATAGATGATGTAACAATGGAGTTTCATAATAGAGGAACGACTTCTTTGAAGCAATATTGTATCTTTAATATCCTACAAAGAATATTACAGAGAAAAAATTGACCATTGACTATACAAAACTAGATAAAGACCCTCTATTCTAAAATTGACATCCTTTATGATTGAATATGAGTTACATTATATAGGATATTTGTGTAACTGATTTAAGTTTCACATTCTAACTCAAATGTATAAATATGTGATTTAATTTTTACATTTTGACTTTTACATTGCCTTTGAAATTTCTTCATTGAACACAACAACTTCAATTTCTTTTGTTGGGAGTCTTTTTCTTCCTCTCATGTAGATATTTGACTGATTAGGAGACTGCCCCATTGGTATTACTTGATGTATACCTTATTGATTCATTTGATACATCATTTGTACATTGGATGGTCCTGAAGGTGGCATAAAATAAATTGGGGCTAGTTGATTAGCAAATTGTCCTGGTACCTGTGCTGATGATTGACTTACTGCTTGACTAGGTTACTGACTGGAAGATTGGCCTGAAGGTTTCCCTCTTCTGATCCAGATGTTCTCTATAACTATCCTTAGGGTAAGAGTCTCCATTACCATCCCATGGGGAAGGAATTCCCAGACTTATCACATCCCTGAATAAAGCTTTAAAGATGCTTATTTCATCTATCAACTGTTAATGTAGTCTTTTATTCTAAGCACATAGGTTTGCTTCATTATCATGGATCTAGCTATTTTGATAATTTGTGTTCTATTAGCAATTCCCTTTTCAGCCAATTACTTATTGGTTCTGCTATTCAAATAGTCTATTACTTCATTTGCTTGTTTCTACGCATGTTTCCCAATTTCTTTTCCATTGATTTCACTTTTGTATTGGCTAATGTTTCCATCTCTAGTGCATCCTGAATGACTTCAAAATAATATCATATTTGCATGAACCATTCAGTAATCTTGTCCCAAACATTCTGTGATATCCTCCTTAACAGTTGTTCTCTTTGAACACTCATTTGCAGCGAGGTTATTTGGCTTTTTAATTCCCCTATCTCTTTCTCCAAATCTATTATCTCATCTTCCTTTTTGCTGACCTCATTCTCTAATTCTAGGATCCTTCTGTCCTTTATTTCTAGCCCCTTTTCAACTTCTTCAAGCTTGCCACTTTGGTCATTTTCCTCTTGAATGGGATAAGGACTTAACCTCTAATTTTCTTGATCTTCCTCCATAGCATATATGCCTATCACTTCTGGAGTCGCATGGATCATTTTAACGACCCGTGCTTATTTAAAAGTGCATAAACCTTGGCGAATCCTACCAATTCTTAAAATGTCAACTATAAAATATTTGGCGATATTTTTCTAAAATTATTTCAATTTCTAAGGATTTTATATAGTTTATATAATAATTTTGCAATTTTTAGAGTGAAAAAAGTTTACCCCATCAAAATTGGGCGAAATGGGGCTTCAAAAAATGCAAATTGGCGAAAAAAACATGGAAAATAGTCCATGGGCTAAATTTCACCCCTAAAATTATCCTTGGAGCCCCCCACTTCTCATGCAACGCATTAAATCACTGAACTGATTCTTAGGATGAACTCGCCCCTTAACTGAAAGATTTCCCACTTAGTTAGGTGGCTAACTTAAGTGCCATCATGCAAGTGTCGCAACTCAAGTGTCTTCTTTTAGTTTAACATAAGTGTCATCTTTTAGTTTCACATAAGTGTCATCAGGCAATAACACTTAGTTAACTAGATATTCTTTGTTATCACTTAGTTAACTTTCTTTAACTGATTCTTTCTTGTTATCATCACTGTAGTGATCAATTCGAGTTCTCCTCTGATCTACTGAAGTCTTCACTAAATTTTAACAATTCGAATTCTCTCTTAATTAATTCTTTTATGTGCAATTCAAATTATCTCATATCTTATCACATCTTATCTTTATCTCTTGTCTTATATGCATGGTCCACATGTTCCATCTTAATTATCATATCAAATATACTAAAGATATTTTCCCAATGATGTGATCATATTGTTCTACTATCGTTCCAAGTGGTTATATGTTATTTAGTAATTCACTCTAGAGGTGGCCAGTCTCTACAGGAGACTTAATAGCTCAACCATGGTTAGTAGTACATCACACACCATACATGCTTCGACATGCAAAGCATCACCTCAAAACATGAGGCACCACCTCAACACGTGAGGATCTGTCTTAACACACAAGGCCTCAGCCTTGACTAGCAAGACAATACAACATCATCACTTTGACAAACAAAGCACTTTCCTCAACACATAAAGCTTAACCATTCTTGAGTCCAACTCAAGATTCTTCTTCAAGTTTCCTAAGTCCAACTCAGGATCCTATAAGGAACTACCTCAACACACGAGGCTCAATCTTGACACACAATATTGATGTGGAGAATGACTCATGATGTTGTAACTTTAACAGATTAATGGGTCCATATCTAGATCTCTAAACTCAACTTTTGTAGCATTGATTCCTAAGAAATCAAATCCTTCTACCTTTGATGATTTCATACCGATTCCCTTGTGCAATTTAGTCTATAAGACCATTTCTAAGAATATTGCTGATAGAATTAAGCCTAAGCTTGCTGAGTGCATTTCCAAAGAACAATTTGGTTTCTTGAGTAAGAGGTAGATCCTGGATTCCATTGGGTATCTCAATAAATCTTGCACTCCATAAAATCTAAGAAGTTGGTTGCAATGGTGCTAAAAATGGATCTTAACAAAGCTTATGATAGGGTGGATTGGGGTTTTCTAAGACTTATTCTCTTACAATTTGGTATCCCTCATATGGTGGTTGATTGGATTATGTCATGTGTTTCTGCTACAAATTGCATGTTCTAGTTAATGGATCCCCCTACAAGTTTTTTAAGAGTTCGAGGGGCCTTAGACAAGGTTTCCCTTTGAGCCCTCTTTTATTTCTGTTGGTTGTGGAGAGATTTAGCAAACTCATTGAACATGATAAGCAAGATAATATCTTGAATGGGGTTAAAGTGAATACAATCCATTCCATCACACTTTTTTTTTTTGTGGATGATGTGTTGTTATTTGACAATGGAGCAGTTGATGAATGAATTGATTTTTATAATATTATTATTCTTTTCTGTGAGGCCTCAGGTAAGGATATCAATCCACAAAAATATTGTTTTTATCATCATGTTGTTGACCCATTTGTTTGTGTTGGGTCAAACTCTTATTCCCTTTCAATTGGAATTCACTTGAGGATGGATTTAAGTACCTGGGCTGCTTTTTAAATCCTAATCCTTATGGAAATTTGACTAGCTTTGGCTCCTTAGGAAAGTGGAGAAGAGGTTGGAATGTTGGGCTTATAGATGGTGGTCTCTAGGAATCGGACTCATTCTAGTGAATGTTGTTTTGGATAGTATACATGTTTATTGGATGTCACTTGCACATATTCATGTTTCCATCCTTCATGGAATTTGAAAAAATATGATGCACTTCTTCTGGTTAGGGGGTGGTAACAAGCCTAAGTTTCATTTGGCTAGCTGGAGTAAAATATCTCTACCTAAATCTATGGGGGGGGTAGGGAATAATGAATCTCTTGTGGTTTAGTGAGACTCTTAGTCTCAAAATCCTATGGAGGGGCTTATTAGATGAAGGGCCCTAGAAAGATATCATCCATGCTAAATATTTGAAGAGGTTTCCTTTAGTTTAGTGGATCAGAAACCAAAAGAAGTCTTCTTCACAAGTCCCTAATTTTTGGAGGGGTTTTATGAAAGTTTGCCACTAGATGGGTTCCTAGTTGTCTTGGAGGGTAGGTGATGGTAAAATAATACATTTGGGAGTGGATGCTTCTGTTGGAGAAAATGATTTTTATTTTTTATATTAGTCTATTTGTAATTAGTTAAATGCTAATGGTTACCATAGACTTTCTCATGTGAGAAATGTGGTGAATGGTGACTCTCCATACTGGATGTCTACATATGATTTGGGCCCGCTGAAGAATGGAATCTCTTTTTCTCTGTTTTTAACCATTTAGGCATAAGACTCACTAAGGACACAAATACTTTATTTTGGGAAGGGAACAAAGCAAACAGCCAGATCACTACTAGAAGTACCTAAGAGGAAATCTCCTCTACTATGGTTGATCTTCCTAGTAAGTGGTGGTTCAAAAAGTTGTGGCACTGGCATATGCCACTAAAAATCAAATGTTTCATACGGTTGTGCCTAGAAAAACAGGATTTTGACCTAGGATAATCTCTTAGCTAGAGAGTTTTTTGGTCTAGATCTATGCTGCATATGTAATATCAATGCTGAAGATCTCTATCATCTATTTGTTGTTTTTAAATTTGCATGTTCGATCTGGTATGGAGTGATGCTTGCACTAAATATAATTTCTACCTAGAGGAATGAGACTTTTGATGACAGTCTTAGACTATGGGCTTAGCATAACCCTCTCCATAAGGAGTTTCCTTCTTTTGTCTACTTGGGCATTTGGAGGACAGGGAACCTTTCTATATTTGAAGACTCTCCTGCACAAATTCATATTACAAGTATTAAAATACTTGGTATTTATAAGGATTATTTCAAGCCTCGGGCCATGAAACCTTCCAAACAGGTTCTTATTTTTGTTTTCCCTAAAGATTGTGCTTCTCGTTTATTTGATCGTGTCACTGCAAACAATGCAATTGTTGGACAGATTTTGGATTTTTTTCTCTGATGTGCTTATTGCTTGGCAGATTTTGTAGTGGTCTCTCATGATCATTCAGTTTTGATCTGGTTGGACAGATTTTAATGTTTTTTTTATAAATAACTTCAATTCCCCTAAATATCAAGTTATTGTTTTTTCTCTTTTATATATATATTATGCTAAAACACACACAAAAAAAACATGAATCAGAGATAAGAGATAAGATGTTCAAGACAACTAAATATACAAAACCTCAAGACAATACACCATACATATCTCCGAAATCATATACTAAGAAACCTGAGAATCCCTGACTGCTTAAAAAACTATGATAGACACACTTCCATTAAAAAACAACTACAGATCTTATGTACAGTCTCTTCCATGGATGACGACCGTTTTACCCTCCCCAATCATCTGGCTTAGGAGAGATTGTTGAATTTATAAAAGCTATTCGAAAGATTTAATGAATATTCTTCTTTCAAGTTATGCATTTGAAGTAAGCCAGACTTAATGGATAATCGAAACTATTGGAATACAGAAAGGACACTGTGCTTCCGGCAGTCAACACATTGCCATCATTTACAAGGCAATCATTGTAAGCAAGGCGCTTGAATATGCTCGGATCTACCAGTTCAGTTGACGCAAAGGAACCGCAATGAAGGTGGATATCTTCCAGTGAGCACCCATACGTGCATGTGTTCATAATTCGCACAGTAAATGCAGGTGTCCCGTCTGGCAATGGATCTACCGAGTTCTGAGAAATTGCAATGTTGTGCTCTGTGTCGCATTCGTAGAAGCTGCTTGAATATGAGTTTGAGTTGTTGGGAATTCTTGACCAGCCACCAGTTAGAGCTGGGGCTCGAATTCTCCCTCCTCCGGAAGATAAAGCAGCAGCAGTAGTTTCAGCTGGCTTGGATTTCGGAATAAGTAACCGCGAGGCAGCTACATTATCTGAATGAGCGAAAAGAGATTTGATAGTTGTAAGAACACTCCAAAAACATAATTAAAATTTTCAGAGAAAAACAGAACACAGTTCCGACGTTAGAAATGAAAATTTAAACAAAAACAACTGCAATTTTACAGAGAAAGAAATCACTGACTGGGGCTCTCTGTCTCTTGCATTACCTGAGAGAAAAGTAAATAACATGCATACCAGAATCAACAGTACCCAAGAATCACAACTCCTTATATGGAAGCCATGGTGATTAACTGTGGCCATTCTTAATCAAGCCTTCTGTCCAAATATATGTAGCTGAACCATGAAATTACTTGATAGATTCTATATAGATGTTCGTTCTTGTTTACATTGCCTTGCTGCTCTGAGAAACTGACTCTTAACTCGTATGAAAAATCGGTGAAGTAGGAATTTTGTGACCTAAAAGCAAAAAGCCAAAATGATTTTTAATAAAAACAGTAAAGCATGTCAGTTAAAAGCAATCTAAAAGCAAGAATTTATTCTACACAAATTTTAGCACACTATTTGATATGATTATGGTAATTTTTGATATGGTTATGGTAATTTATGTAAATATGAAAGCAATCTAAAAAGTAAGCATAAAAGGAAAAAGCAAGAATTTATTTCACACAAATTTTAGCATACTATGTGATATGATTATGGTAATTTATGTAAAAATATAATTTAAAGTGTATGTTTGTCATTTATCATGGTAATTTATGTAAATATGAATATGTAAAAATATAATTTAAAGTATATTTTTGTCATATGAATAAGGTGGTTTAATTTTATTCAATTTTTTATATCTTTAACTTAAAAATGTTGCTTGCTTAAAAATATAATTTTTATGATTGTTAATATATTTATATTTAATATTTTAATTTATGTGTAATTTTGATAATAAAAAATAATTACTTTTCCATGTTGTAATTGTTATATTAGGTGTATATAAAAAATAACAAATAAATGTTTTATATATAGAGAGATATATATTTTTATTTTTGTTAATAATTTTATTTGGCTACAATATTTTTTATAAATATTATATTTTTTCTAAAAATACATATGATAATGGTGAACAATTTATGTCAAATTTAGCATACATTTTTATAGAATCTTGATGATGGTTTTAGTGGGTTTATTTCCTATTGATTTGGAGTGTGGGTTGTGCACCTACTATGATTAGATTAATGAAGTGAATTTCAAGTCTATGATTTTGTGGTTTTTGATCAATAATATTATGGAATGTACTTCATATTTATTGATAGGGCATAGCTACTAGTTTTATTTCCAATTGCCCATAATCATTAGATTCAGTTGATCTTTCGTATTATACATGGCATTTGTTGATTATGCAATTTCAGTTGGTCCATTTGTAGAGCCAAAACCTCTTGATGATCCACGAGCATATCTATCGTCGGGAGGGACAATGTGATCTATCAATGATGTGGTGATATCACATAAATCACCTTCTTCTCGAGTTTTTAGTCAATAATAAATTATTCATGTGGTGAAGAGGTGGTGTTCAACTCTTAAATCAAAGGTTTAAGCAACCAAAACTACGTGAGGAAAGCAAAGTAAAGAGGGTTTTGAATCATAAATCCCAAAGGTAAGTAGTATGCAAGGTATTGTTAAAATCGTATCCTCTCATATCAAAGAAGAGAAGGTCATTTTTTATTCCAAAAGTAAGGCAGAGATGCTAGATCAACCATTCAAACCACCATGTCTTCTATTTCTATCTCTCTTTCCTTTCTCATATCAAGTGAATTAATTATATTTTCCAAAGAATGTTGGAAATGTATCTGTATCAATATTTTGGAGAAGATACTATAAACTTGAACTTCTCATTCTCAATTTCCCAAGGTATTTGTATCAATCATATTTCAACTTCCAACCACATAAAAGATATATAGGCTATAAGATATTGTCTTTGCTTAAAAGTTAGTAATCTGGAGCATTAAATAATGTGATTCTTTGTATTGTTCTATGTGACATTAGTTTGACATCTGGTATGATCTTGCAGTGTCGTAGATATATATTTTAATTTGCATGTTCTATTATCTAATTAAAAAATAGAGATTCAATTCACATAGATCTATGTTTTCTCTTTCAACTACTTGAACATATTTTATTATCCTTAATTTCCTCTCTTCTAAATCTCAATTCAAAGAAAAAATATTAGGACTCTAATTATAGTGGCCATAATCATACCATGAAACTAATTTAGCACAATGATCCTAAAATACTTCACATCATACTCTTTTCCAAATTTTCAATTTATGTCCTTGGGCATTCCTATTACCTACAAACATACTCTTTCTTCCATATTAGAAGTGTTAAACTTCACTGATTTCCTAGCCTATGTATATGTAATAAATGTTGATGAAGCTAACCAGCTCATCTATAATCTCATAGGATCTTTATCTTCTAATTAATAATAATAATAATATTCTCACAACCTCTCTCAATGAATAATAATGATCCTCGCCCTCGCTTCATATATCTACATTATTGAAAGAGATTCCTTAGAAGTCCAATTCACTAAATGTGATTGTGATGATTTTAATTAAATCCTATAGCGACCATAGAAGTGGGTTGAGTAATCAAAGTTGAGACTCAACTTCTTATTTCTTGCCACAATCACAACCAGACTCATTTCACCCTCTTTATCTAAAACATCTTCCATATCCTCCACCTTCTTATTATTCCTATCATCTTTATCTTTAGCATTCTCATTAGGGTAATCATCTTGGGATGGGTGACCTCCCATAAAGTCCTAGTTACCGAGTACAAGCCCCATAAGTGATGATTGATGCTATACAATTCATTCTGCTAGTCTCAATCCCACTTCTTCACCCCTATGAGCATCACCCAATGGATTGAGTTCTAAGTGCCAAACTATCACAAAACCATCATGAGAAATTGGTTAGTTGTGACTATACTCATGGGATATGGGTCCTAACTTAATGACTCTACGTAGTCAATCCCCAAAATAATGATATATCATATGTTGGACCATGAAAAACCTATACTTAGATTAATATTTGTATAAAGAGTTGATATATTAATAACATCTAAATATTTTTGCTTAACATATGAGTCACATGGTTGTATTCAATTGTTGCTTGACATAAGTTTAGGTATTGTGATACTCTTTGGTATTCTTAATGAGTCCCCTGGTTGTATTTAATTGTTGTTTGACATACATAAGTAGTGCATTTGATCAGCTTATTATTAGTCTTTATATCATCTCATTATTAATCTTTACATGAAGGCATCAAGCATTTTATAATTCAGCTTGCTGTAATCTCTAATCTTTTGCACAAAAATCAATGTAATTCTTGAATTTTTAGCCTAATTTTGAATCCAAAAATACACAATATGCTTTTGACAAACCAATTAATGACTTATTCTCCTTATTTGGGCTCATATCGAGGCACGAACTTGGTTTTTATGAAATCGAAAGTTTAAACATAAGCTTATTTAATAGTTCCTTAAGTCATTTCTTCACTATGCTTTTCTATTAATGGATTTGTTACAAAGGATGAACAGAGTCTTTTAATTTGAAGATGCATCAATGCAATCCCCAATTTAACATTAGTTAACTAACATTTTATGTTTATGTGAAATTTTTCATTAATGGATTTGTTACAAAGAATGATTTAAGAGTCTTTTAATCTGAAGATGCATCAATGCAATCCCCAATTTAACATTAGTTAACTAACATTTTATGTTTATGGGAACTTTCATGCTATGAACTTGCACTCATTGTTTGGATGTTGAGGTTGTAACACATCATGCATGTTGAGGTTGTAATACGTAGTTTGATGACGTATGTTTGTGGTTCTTCACATGGTGACCATGTGTATATATTTCTAATGCACCACTTTCACATTTTTACTAGCCCAATGCCTAAGAGATCCATTGTCAACAAAAGCAATCATATCCCATTTCCTGAAACTTCCATTGTCAGCAAAATCAATTACGATTTCCTCCTATAGTATATAGTCTCTCCTACAAAAGCAAAGGCATAGGTCAATATTGTGCAAAGGTGAAGGCATAGGTCAATAGGTCAATAACATGATGCACATAATGTAACAAAGAAACAAATAAAATGTTGCACTCATTCATGCAAGGCCTGAATTGAGGGCACAATCCATACTGGTAAGTGACAAATTTTGAATATGAATCCAGGTAACATTCCATGTGTATTAACTGAAATTTGTATTTGTATCACACAAAAAAATGGTTATTTATAGAGATTGCAAGTTATAGATATAGAAATACTTGCATTGTTTCTTCAAGAAATAGAGCATGCATAAAAGAATTTTTTTTCTTCAACGACACTCTGCCAAATCCCCTCAATTGGCTCTGATTCTCCTGAGAATGGTACTTTTTGTAATTTTCTATTTTATAACCTTCAACTGTAGCCAAATCATATTCATCTTCTTCAACAAGCTTATGTACCAAAGTTTCATTTACCAACTTGTGACTTTAACTACTGCTAAACTAGATTCAGTCCCCTTCCTTCTTTTTCCATATCTTATGTAAATTTTAAGCACAATCCACCTCTATATGTCCATATAAGTGGCATTTCACTAAAGAAAAATTGTTCAAGTTGAGTTGGGTAAAGAAGAAGGATTGAAGCAAGTAAAAAATGAATCCTTCCATATCTTAATCAAAACTATCCTTCGATAGATAATAAATAGGCTCATAAACTAATGGATGTGTAGTGATGTCAAGGATTGGCGAGGTAGCAGTTGTGGTAAGTGTTAGGTAATAGTACAAAAATCCCACTATTAAAGAGGGATGGACGTAAAACTACACCTTCCATCCATTCAAAGACATTATCAGGAAAGTATGTTATGTGTGAAAGAGAAAATGTATAGGTGGGTCAATCTATCCCTTCCTTTGATGGATGGATAGAATCATTGAACAAAATACTAAAAAAAAATGAGTTTTAATCAATATGATTTGAAGGATGCCACTTTCCTCTTTCACTGTGCTCGAAAGAGTCCTCCACATCTACAATTTTACCTAGGATATTCCCAATAGATTTCAACATATTCTCAAGTCATAACTCAAAGGGAAGTTTGAGAAACTTAACGCAAATCGACATAGATTTGATAGCCTCAAACCATGGATCACTACTTCCATCTCTAAACATCGAATGAATTTGTTGTGATGACCATTGTTGCACATGAAGTCTTGGATGATGAGAGAAGTCTTCAACGTCCCACATCCATTTGGTCACAACAAGTATTTTCCCTAACAATTGTTGGAAAATATAGATGTGACCTTGGGTGTCGTAGTGCGCTCATTGTCATAGACATGACGGGGTGAGTATACATTACAAATTGGGGAAAAGATAGATGTAACCTTGGGTATTGTAATGTTTTGATGGCAAACACTATTCAATTTATTGTAGGTTATTTAATGCGGTTGTAGTAGATCTGTTGATCGTTGGATCTTAAGTATTTAATGTGGGTTGGATCTTAAGTATTTAATGTGGTTGTAGGTTTGTTGATAGTTAGATCTTAAGCTACTTAAGATCCAACAATCAACAAATCTTCTATAACCGCATTAAATGGCCTACAACAGATTGAATAATGTTTACATTGCTGCATAGTTCTATGGCTTGGTGAGTAGATTAGATGAATTTAATGGAGTTGTCTGAGGATGGGACGATTTTTCCCACCGGTGATCATCGCGTCGTCCCATCCGGCGACCGGCTCATTCCCCTCCGTCAACGGGCTTCTCGGTATCCATCCCATCGTCTCCCTCCGTTATCCCTTGACAGCCGTCGTCAGGGTCCACCAACGTCGATTCCCTTCGCCTACGGCATCCTCTCGTGCAGTAAATGCATGGCCACGTACCTCTCCATCGTTACACCTCCTACACCTCCTACGCTGCTTTGTTTGAATTCATCTAGTTTGCGCGCCACCTCCTACGCTGCTATGTTTGAACTCATGGAGTTCCGGTGCCAGTGCTCAGATTGTTATGTAATGGCTTCCGTCTTATGGCATATCTTTGACTGGGAATGATAACTTTGGAGAGCTTGAAGAGGAATTCAGGTCTCTTAGGGTTAGATTCCCTGACGGATTCAGAGCTGCGGGTGATGATGGATGAAGGACATTTAGATGGCGACGACGCTCTGAATGAACATGAATTTGTTGTTCTTGATCAGACTGAGTGCTTCTTGCATGGCTGAGGTAGAGGAATGGCTTAACAAGGCCCTGGTAAATGATTGGGAAGAAACCATAACAAAAAATTCGTTAAAGTTTTTAAGTCGGTCTGTTGAAAAGGAAATCAGGTATTCATTGATATCTGTAACAGACATGGTTTAGCGACGGGGCTCCTAGGGTATTGGGATAAATGCATCAAATTTGCTGCTATGAATTATGGAGAGAAGGTTTTTTGAAAAAGTGCGTTGGATCGTAGCTCTTAAATCGCTTATATTATTAACTGTATTTTGTTTAATCACCACACACTAGGTTTTTTTGGTTTAATGATCTTTAGCTATTACATGTTTTTTTTAAATATTTGATGGTCAATAATAAACATTAATAAACATTTTGCATTGATGTATATGCAGCTACTGCTGCATATATTTATAAATGTATTGATATTGTTGTTATATTTACTTTGCATATATGTTGTTGGATTGGCACAATATTTCACAGTATCCATCACTATAATATGTTATAAGCTTTGTCACAATTGATCATTAAAATGAGAGGTCAGTGCATAAGTTTTGTCACAATTGATCATTAAAATGAGAGGTCAGTGCATAAGCTTTGCATATATGTTGTTGGATTGGCACAATATTTCACAGTATCCATCACTATAATATGTTATAAGCTTTGTCACAATTGATCATTAAAATGAGAGGTCAGTGCATAAGTTTTGTCACAATTGATCATTAAAATGAGAGGTCAGTGCATAAGCTTTGTCACATTTGATCATCAAATTCTATGTTTTTTTCAAAACAGAGGATAAAATAGTTTGAATTTTATTCTCCTTACTTCCCTTTTTTAAATAAAACCAAAATCTATATTGATTTATGAAATAATTTATTTATGAGAAATATAATCATATTTTTAAAATTGTTAAAACATATAAGTTGATTGGAAGAAAAACCATTTTTCCTTTTTGTGTTTATGCTAGTTGTGTAAATGAAGAGTGCATAAAAAGATCTTTGCAGCTAAAAGATAGATATGTCCCTCCCTAATAGAGGCTCAAGATGAAACAAGTTAATAATATGAGAGTTAATCTTTAGGAGACAATTGGGTTTAGAGGTCTTTCTCACATTTTGGCACTTTAATCTAGTTGATATTTGAGACAACACGATTCATCTAACATCATCATGAACATAAAATATTTCCTTTTAATTTCTACCCCAAAAATAAGTACATAAGATATGTATTGAATTTAAGAAAACACAAATTCAGATATCTCTACTAAATGTAAGAATACAAAATTAACTTCAAAAAATACAAATATTATTTGATATTTAATATTTTTTAAATAAAACTAAAATCTATATTGATTTATGAAATAATTTATTTATGAGAAGTATAAACATATTTTTAAAATTGTTAAAACATATAAGTTGATTGAAAGAGAAACCGTTTTTCCCTTTTTTGTGTTTATGCTAGTTGTGTAAATGAAGAGTGCATAAAAACACTTTTGCTGCTAAAAGATAGATATGTCCTCCCCTAGCATAGGCACAAGATGAAATAGATGAAACTTGAGTTAATAATCAATATGAGAGTTAATCTTTGGGACACAATTGGGTTTAGAGGTCTTTCTCACATTTTGGCACTTTAATTTGGTTGATATTTGAGGCAACATGAGTTATCTTATATCATCATGACCATAAAATATTGCCTTTTAATTTCAACCCAAAAAATAAGTATATAAGATATCTCTATTAAATTTAAGAAAACAAAAATTAAGGTATCTTTACTAAATTTAAGAAAACAAAAATTAACTTCAAAAAATACAAATGTATGTTATTTGATATTTGATATTTTTTGAATTTGAAATTTTTTCTCATTTCTTTGTTATTCTCTATACATACAATACCAAATGAAATATCAATGTTGAATGTATGATATCGATTATACATTAACATAATATCCGCTATACAAGGATAGATTCAATAATGAACATGTACAATGAATGATAATCAATCATATATCAACAATTAGACACCTAAAATAACCACTTAAGCAATTTTCCTTTCTATGTTATCCTCAAGGGGATTTTATACAAACTTTAATTGCTAAAGTTGGCCATATAGGGAAGAAAGTGTCAACCTAATCTCCAAGTCAACTCATTAATTACATTTTACAACTCATAAACATAGAACATCCTCTATTATAAAGATTGCATTAATGCATCTTAGGTATTCATAATTTGCTTATTTAATATTTCCTTGTTTAGGATTTTGTTCCACATTAATATGACTACTATGTGTGGGGAATGGAGTCCTTTGATTTGATATTTATTATATACAATATAAAATACAAATGTTTATCTTTTATGAAAAATTTGTCCTTCATTGTTCAATTGGGCATGTGTAATTCTAGGTTATTCCATTCTAGTTGCATTGTATGCCTATAAAGAATGACCTAGTTGAAGCAAAAGTTTTACTTGAGCTACTCCACTTAATGGTAGAGAGGTATACCTAGAAAACATTGTAGTTAACATGATGTGTGTTCTATTGGTTTTAGTTTTCATTGAGTGTATTTTGTTTTGTATGAACTACCCTATTTTTCATTTGTTAATTGCTTCCTATCTACAGGTCTAATCCTCAACTTCTCGGCCCAAGCAATTAGTATTTGCCAAAGATTGTGGTTATTTTTGTTGATGTTTGCTTTTGAAGTCTAGCTAATAATTTTCTTGCATGATGCATTTTACTTTTTTAAGGAGATAATTTTAGTGTAATTTTCATTAGAAAGTGTTTTTATGGTGTGATTGTAATCTTTGTTGAAGCCAATCAATGAAAAATTCTATAGTCTATAGATTTGATGAGAACCTAGAAAGTTGAAAGTCCAAGCTAATCATCAGACATCAAGTTAAGGAGAAATGGTTTGTTTAATATGACAAGGCAAGGTACTAAGCTCAGTGGGTTATCTCAATTGGCTCCAATGTACTATTTCAAGCTAGAGTTTGCCATGAGGTCTCTGATTTTAGTCAAGTTGAGTCTGGTTGGGTTATTAGTCGCTATTGTGGTAGTTGGTTGAGTTGTCCTCTCTAGATTTTCCCAGAAAGGGGGATCTTGTAAGGTTTTCCTTAGAAGTAAGATATAGAGTATTAATTGTAATTTTTATTTTTTTGGCCATTGAGACTTTAGCTTTGCATTTATGAAAACTGCTACAATTAAGACTTTAGCTTTGCATTTATGAAAACTTATCATCAAGTAATGTATCAATTTTAAAAAATGCACAACTAAAGTTTCAATTGCACATAGCTAAAGTCTCAATTTCAATTTTTTGGCCCATCACTTTTTTGGAAAACAATTTAGCAATGTAATAGTCTTCTTACATTTTTTAGTTAAATCATAGTGCCATAATCCTCCAAGATTAAGATAATAAGCTCATGTGGTCTTGAAATAAAGCTACAGGAACACTAAAACTAAAATCAATATTAGGGTATGAGGCTATGATTAAATAAGGTTTGAATAGAAAAAGGCTTTGGTGGTGAAAGTTTACTTGGTAATTAGACTCTTCACTCAAAATCAATATCTTCACTTGGTTGTCACTTTCCAATAAGATTCTTAAAATGAATTGGAATGGACCGAATAGATGTATCCTATACAAGGAAAATGGTGAAACATTGGATCATCTTTTTGTTTCTTGTCCTTATTCAAAATTTGTTTAGTGAGTGTTGCAAATTGTCATTAGTAATAAGAAGTAGGATGCAAACACTGTAATGGATTGTTACGAGTCTCTGATGGTAGAGAATTATATCAAAGTCAGTAAAGCCCTACCTTGTTATGTCTTATGAGGTTTGTGCTTCACAAGAAACAAGATGACTTTTAAGGAAAAAACCTAGCTACAAGTCTAATGTCTCATAAAATGAGTGTCTCCTACATGGAATGCTAGAAGGCTCCAAAACATAATGTAACAAGGATCTTAAATGAACCATTGATTGATGTCATAAATCCAAGGATCTTAAATGAACCATTGATTGATGTCATAAATCCAAGGATGTTAAATGAACCATTGATTGATGTCATAAATCCATGCTTGATTCATGTCACAAAATCTTAGGGATTCTTTGATGCTACATGCCAAGGAACTCTAGATTTCTCTATAATTAGGCTAATTTTTTACTTTAAAAGTTATCATTATTTCTTCCTCAAATTTTGCCTTCGCCTAAACATTCATAACAGAACTTAATTCTTTTCAATGTGGATTTTAATTAAATTTATTGCAAAAAAAGTGTTTTCATCATTTACAAGACTTAAAGATTTTAAATTACTAATAAATTGAACAAATAAAAAATGCCATCTTACAAACTCATGTCTAAAACCTATTATACATTGTATTGGAAATAAAATCCCAATTTGAGATCATCTCATTTCCTTCTCATTCATATTGAGAGATTTAATACTTTCTCTAAAACTACTCTCACCTTGCAAGGAGGTGTGGTGATTACTAAGAAATTCAAGGAAGATATAACGTTTACTACGAAATTCAAGGGAAATATAATCTCATAAATAACTAATCTCTGTGATGACATATGAAGTTCAATGCTACATGCAATATAATTTAATTTGCTTAGATTTCTTTTTGAATAAAAGTGTGAGATAATATGTAATTTTTCGATAAATCCCATAACACCTTGCAAGGAGGTGTGGTGAATACTAATAAACTAACGTTTACTAAGAAATTTAAAATGGTGAACACGTGGTTCAATGTAGCTACAGCATGGAAATTATGCAACTCCCTAACATCTAATACTTCAAAATAATTCAAGGTATACCAATGACACATTGTGTTAAAGATGGCCAACTTGGGACAAGTGCCTCTTCATCTTCACTCAAATTATTTTTTTTATAACATAAAGGTCTTTTTGTCATATTTTATACCTTACACAACAAACATCAAAATTTAATTCCAATTCATTTGTGCATGACTGCCACATCAAAATTTAATTCCAATTCATTTGTGCATGACTGCCACTAGTATAGACCAATCTTAATGTTGGATATATCGTGCATTGATATGTATCAATTTAATTGAGACCTAAGTGCAATCTAAATATTACCTTGTATAGTCTTATTATAGTCTTATTGAATACAAGTTCGAAACTAGATTTAACGCTTATGTGAACGGGCAAAATTTTGACCATATATATGGCCTCCTACAATGCTCAGGAGACGCAACAGCTAACCAATGCTATAACATTTTATGCATTTTCATAATAGTAAAATGCTCCTAGTATTTCCAGTCAAATCACTCTCACATACCCAAATAGTCACCACCAATGGAGCAAGCACTAAACATTCATCAAAGGCAAAGGCAAGGACTTGTTTCTTAAGTAGATGGGTGTCGTTCGGGGGTCTTGCATCCAACTAATGATGTTTCTTCAAAGGTTGATGGGACTAGATATATTTCAGATGTTAGGTGTACAGGTTATATGACAGATGGAGTGATCTTTCCACTAGGAAGATAGAAAGAAGGTTTTATTTCCTCAAAGGCTAAGAAGGTTTGGCTAAACCCTTGTGTTCCGGTCGATTATACTCCTCCTGGTGGGAGGAATGTGTCAGGTCCCAAATCTGTGGAAACTTCAGTTTTTATGGGGATTTATATGAATGTTGAGCAAGTTTCTCCTCTAGAGGTAAACAATAATCAATGAGATAGCTCCTTTTCGAGGGAAGGTGAATATTTTGTGCATACTCCTGTCTCTATTGATGGATCTTGACATTTTGCTCCCCAAGTGGTGAGTTTTTCGCCTTTGCTTCAGACTCTAGAGGGGAGAAGTGGGGGTACCCTAGGGTTTAATGGTGAGTCTGAGAAAAATCATTAGACAAAGACGGTTATGAAGGGGATACCTTCTAGAAAGTGTGACAGTTCAAATCGCAAAAGGTTAAAAAGGAAAAATCTTAGTGTGTTCTGGGTAAAGATATCACCTTCATAAAGTGATGGGTCTGTCCTCCCGGTATCTATTGGGGAGATTTGAATACATTAAACTAAATCATTTGGATATTATTGAATGGATGTCGAACAAGTGGAAACCCCTTATTGGTTATATGCATAGGGTTAGCATGCTTATGAACAGCTAGGTTTGTTTTCATTTCCTCATAGTGGAGAGATTGCGAAATATCCCAGTCAAGTTATGGGTTATTGGCATCAGTTCATTGGTTTTTAGCAACTAGCATCCATGTTTTGACCCTTGGAAAGAGAAATTGAAGCGTCGTCACTTATGGGTTCTTCTTCCTGTTTTCCCTCTTTAGTGTTGGTCTTTTGAAGCTTTTATGGTTATGGCCAATTCCATAGTTCATTTCATTATGGTGGAGGAAGAAACCCTTATGACAACTGATAAAAATATGCCTAGTATTCTTGTGGAAATGGAAATGGTTGATGGTTTTCTAGAGGAGGTTGATATTGTTTGGGTAAAGGTATCTTTCATTCAACGACTTGATTATTGGTGAGTTCCATTCATATGTCTTCTTTGTCAAGAAACTGGTCATTTTTGGAGCAGATGTTTGAGAGAAAATTTGGTTGAGCTAAGGGATTTCATTGAATCGTCTTATTCTTTGGGGGAGCCTAAGAATATGGATTATGATGTTCATCTTCCATTTCCTTGGATGTGGATTCAGCTTCTCTATTCTTGGTATGTTGGAAAATTATATACCTTGTTGTTGAAATGTCTTTCCCCATATGAAGTTCTAGGGTCTTTAAAGAGGTTTTTTCCTTTGGATTATTTGTCGGCTGGGGTTATTCTTCAAGGTTGGTAACTAAATATTTTAGCCCGAATCAGATGATTTCTTGTCCTATTGGGATTGAGTGTGTTGGGTTTGAAGAACTGATTATTTGTATTCCTTCTCCTAGGGTTGGGGAGGATTCCTTATCGGATTTTCCTTCTGATAATCTTGTAAAGGGAAATGTGGAGAATTTTTTTAGTCTATTGATAAGGAGTTGCGTGTATCAAAATTGGGACATGGTGAGGCTCTATCTTGTGTTCTCCTATTGAAGTTGGTAGGATTGGTCCGGGACCAAATATTCAAGAGAATTTTGCTATTATTTATTCTGATTTCCCATCTCTTTCCACGGGGAATCATCCTAGTCTACCTATTTATCTTTCTTCCTCCCCTTTGTTGGAATATCTGGGTGAAAATTCCTTTCTTTTTCATTCGAATGGCCGTGGAAACTCTTTTTCAATCAAAGAGGTGTTGGAGAAAGACCCTATATCCCTACCTTTTTTGGGAAATCCTTAGAGAAGGAGGATTCCATTCCTATTGCTTCAATTCGGTATCCAAATGTTACTACTTGGAAATAAAAAGGAAAAAAAGGAAACAAGGACATGGTTTATGTCGAGGATCTCTCGAAGGATTAGGAATTTTTTTTAAATCATGCAACTTCTTCTTTGACTTCGATAGGTTTTTCTTTGGACAATTGGCCTCCTTCATCCTTTGTATTTGGGGCTCTTAGAGAAGGAATGCCCCAAGATCTTGTTCCTTAATGATCATTTTATCCTTTAATATCAAAGGGATAAGTAGATCCCCTAAAAGAGCTACTCTTAAATTCCTCTTGGAGGTTGTCAATCCTGATATTCTTAAATCAAGAGACAATGTCTTTGTTTTATAAGGATTGTGAGTTCTTTAGAATTTTACCTTCTTGGAATTGTTGTGGTTTGGATGCTTAGGTACAGTTTGGGGGAATGTTGGTGGCTTGGAATCCAACCAAGGCTGACTTTCAAGCCTTTCTCCACTCTTTCAAGTCTTCTCGTTGAGGGGAAGTTTCGTGGTCTTGACAGACCTATCAGAATATTGAATTGTTTTGGGCCTTACTAGCATAGGAAGGTTTTTTGGGAAAACATGGTTCTATCAGGTCTCCTAAATGATCCTTCTTTAATATTAGTGGGGCATCTCAACCTTTCTTTGTCTTCAGTTGAGATCTGGGGCTCGAGCAAATTGATTAACCCTTTAGTAGAGTACTTCAGGAATGTTTTTGAAAATGCAAATCTTATTGATGCTGTTATGAGTGTTATGGTCCCTACTTTATCAAATGGGAGAACATAAAAGGATGGTATTGTGAAGAGGTTTGATAGATTATTGTTGGATGATGGTCTTCGAGATGTTTTGGGAATATTTATATCATTGTCAATGTCTACAGGTGTCTCAGATCATAAGCCTATTGTGCTTCATTTGGATTTTGAGAATAAAGCATTGCATGTTCTTTTCAAATTTAATCACACTTGGTTAGATGACCTTGATTTTTGTGAGATGGTATAAGTTAAATGGGATTCTTAGTCATAGGATGAAAATTTGTCTCTAATGCAGAGGTTGGTTAAAAAACTAAAGTCTTTGAAGAATGATGTGTCTAAGTGGGATAAGAAAAAGAAGGAGACAAATAGGAAAGACTTGATTCAGATTGAAGTTGAGATTGAAGCATTATTAGTCTTGATTGATGATGATTTCTTTTCTCATTCAAGAAAGGAAAATTGATTAGTTTGGAAGTGAAAAAGGCTAAAATTCTTAAGTGAGATGAAGAAAATCGGAGATTAAAAAGTAGGGAAATTTGGTTGTCCCAAGGTGATAACAATACTAATTTTTTCCATAATTATGTTAATCAACGAAGAATCAATAATGCTATTTGGGAATTGAAGGGTATGAACGGTGAACTTATTTCTTATCAGAAGTATTTAGAAGATGTTGTTGTCATTCATTTTAAGGAAAACTACAAAATTGCTAATTTAGAACCTCAATTACAAGTGTTGAGACATTATCCCAGATTTTTCAGCAGTGAAGAAGGTTCCAAAATTGGGGAAGTTGTTACTATAGATGAGGTTATAGGTATCCTAAAAAAAATTCCAAGGCAAAGATCCTTGGTCTTGATGGTTGGACTGTATATTTTTTCCTTCACTTTTTTGAGTTGGTTGGTCAAGATTTAGTAGATGATGTGGAAGAATCTAGGGTTTTGGGACACGTGCCAAGGAACAAGAATGCTACCTTTATTGCTTTTATTCCAAAAAAGGATAAGATTGATTCCTTTAACGATTATAGTCCTATTTCATTATGTAATTTGATATATAAAGTTATTACAAAGATCATTTCTAATAGGATCAAACCTATTTTGGCTAAAAGTATTTTCAAGGAACATTTTGGTTTTCTTTCAAATAGACAAATTCCCACCATACTCGCCATCCTCATTGATGCCTACTGGAGGGAATATTCCATTAAAAAACCTCCTTTAACTGGGTCTACATCCATTCCTCAAGGAGCTAACCCTTTCTCCTATGGGATGACATTTCCAAGTTTTCAACCTGTGAACACTAATATCCCTCCCATCTTAACGAATACTACTACCCACGTAAGTGGTCCATCAGTTCCATCCCATGCTTTCCCACCCTATGGTGGACATATGTCCATTCCCACCCCTTCCACCACTACTAGATTCATTCTAGGCTCTAGCTAACCTTATATGAACATGCCTTTCCAAGGTATGGGAGGTATGAACACTCGTGCTCCTGTAGGACTAAATGTGGCACAAAACAATATGTTTGATCTAGAAATAGGGAGCAATAGTACTGGATTTCCCTAGGGGTATAATATGCACCAACGGAACATTCCTTCATCTAGGAAGAGAGGGATGAACATGGTCAATCCTTCAAATGTTAATACCTCTCAAGGTAACCAACTATTCATGGGAATGGGGGACATACTTGGAAGCAATATTCCGCCATTTGTGCAAACTTAGTTAAATGGTCATAATCAAAATTTTGGATAGAATAATCAACCTTTCACAATTCCTAGAAATTCTTATATACTAGGCCAGTGTTTTGTCAATACAAACCATAGGGAAGTTAATGCCCTTGGAACTTGGAATTCTATGGCACATACAAAGTTATCATTCTTGGCTACTTTGAATTTTCCAGATCTAACGAAGTTATCCAATGATCCAATGTTACATGATCCTAGTTGGCTTCCTATCCCTACCAAACTTCATTTAGACATGCCTAAGTTTAAAGGGAAGCCTAAAAAAGATCAAAGTAACCAAGTGATGACATTCCATATTTGGTGTTCTTCGAACTCATTGATGAATGATTCCACATTTGTGAAATATAGGTCAATTTCTAAACTTCCTAAATTTGGAGAGATTCTTCATCATCATTAATCTAGGTTAACTTACAAAACAAAAACATAATGAAACCATACATTAAATTCAAATTACAATATTTTAAAATATATATTTTTTATTAAAAACAAATAATAATAAAAAATCATATATTATATATTCAACTTATGCAAAGAATGTGCAAAGATATCGAAAAATGAAATCTCCAAACTTCCTAAATTTGGAGAGATCTTCATCATCTTTAATCTGGGTTAACTTACCAAAAAAACACATAATGAAACTATACATTAAATTCAAATTACAATATTTTATAATATATATTTTATTAAAAAAAATAATAATAAAAAATAATATATTATATATTCAACTTATGCAAAGAATGTGCAAAGATATCGAAAAATGAGGTATTAACTATGTAAAAGGATGGAAAGAATATGTTAAAATACAAAAGTTTGATTTAGATTGGTCAATTATACATATGGAAAACGTACCGTATTATGTATTTAATGGATAGAAAACATATACTGGGTTGAGCTAAATTTATGTATTCAATGGATTGAAAACATATATTGAATTGAACTAAATTTGGTTAATATTTAAATTTGTGCGGTTTATTACATTAATGTTAAATGATTACAATGTTATTATAAAGCAAACCAAACTCGTTTAATTGTTAAATGTTATTATAAAGTAAAGATTATGTTATTTTAGTATTTTTATTGTTTTTTAATTAATGTTTATATATTTTTCAGATTAACATTTCTAAATAATTGAAATCACAATTTTATTATAATAATTTTTTTTTATGAAAATTAGTTTAGTTATGAATTTTTTTTAATTAATTTTTAACATAACTTATAAAATAAATAATGTTATTGAGTTAAAATAAAAAAAACTATCTAAAATGTTGAAATGATAAATTCCATACTTAAACCTTAAAAAATTCATATAAGAAAACTTTTAATTAAAATCCATCACCAATTGTCATAATTAAAATAAATAAACAAATAAATTTAAATATAATATAAAAATTAATATATTTAAAAAAACATATATCTTAAATAAAACAAACAAAACTGTAATATTTCATCATTTACCGGTTGAAAAGTAGTTTTTATTATTATTATCAAACAACTAATTATAATACTAATATTCTAGTATGAGTATAAATACAAATAAGATTGACATATTAAAAAATAAAAAATAAAAATAATATGATTAATTAGAGTGTAACAAGTGTACAATGGGGATTCATTTTATGGTCGTCGTATCTTGTTATGCTCAAATGCATTTTGATTAAGATTTAAGAACCAACTATCGGTGGTTAAAAAAAGGGGTATGTTTATTAAATAGTATTTGTTTTATGTTTATATTAATTACTTTAAAGTTTATCTTTTGTTTAAGAACCAATTATCTCCACAAAACTAAGTAGTTGGCTACCCGGCTACCCTATTGGTGTTCACCCACCACTTTTGTATTTCAGTTGCAAAAACTAATACTAATTTGAAAAATAGAGTAGAAAAGCTAAAAGCTAATTTAAAAAATAGAGTAGAAAAACTAAAAGCAAATTTGAAAAAGAATGGAAAAAACACAAAATTTAGCACATTTTTAATTATGATTATGATCATTTATGTAGATATGAATATGTAAAAATACAATTTAAAGTATTTTTTAATCATTTAAGTGGGATTGAGGTGATTTGTAATTTCACTCAATTCTTTATTACCTAAACTATAAATATGATATACATAAATATAATTTTCATTGTTGTTAAGATATTTTTATTTTTATCATAACAACATTTCTATGTAAATATCATATTTATAGTGTATTTATTTGTGTGTAACTTTGATAACCATCTTTGTCCTTATCTATATTGCAATTGTTATATTAACCTTGTAAGTAAGTTTATATGTGTGTGTGTGTGTGTGAGAGAGAGAGAGAGAGCCTACATATGATAATGTAAGGGTTAGTCACATAAAACATCACTCTTTCAGTGCAATAGCTATGCTTGGATGTTCATCTATAGAGACTTTTGTTTTAGTTTGTAATTTTATTTGGCTAAACATTTAGTATTACAATTATTATTAAATCCATAGCAACACATGTAGTGATGGTGAAAACATAGAAAATTGATTTAGATTAATATTAAAAAAATAATTATATGCATTAGGATTGGGTAGTAGTGACATTTTGTAGAACGTTTATTTCATCTAAAAACATAATTGACAGCTTATTACAAATTTAGCACTTCAAATGTGATAGGTATAAAAATTATTACACCATTTATTTCATATTCAATGGTTCAGATAACCCATCATAAAATTTTATAAGCATAGTAATAAGTATGAGCAAATCCTCAAACTATAATGCATGCACCATGATCATTGAATCTTGATGTCATCCCTAGCCACAAAATGGGTTTAGTGGGTTGTTTCTCATTGGACACATACTAATATTAATGGAGTAAGTGAATTTGAACTGTGAGATAACTAATGCTAGCATTGGCATGGCTAACCAATAATATTAATGGAATGGAATTTCTAGTTATTTATCTAGAATCATATCCACACGAGGGCATAATTACTAATTTTATTTCCAGTTATTGCAATAAAATCTATGAATAATGTTATTGCATAAAAATAAAAATAAAAACTAACCAAAATATTGAAAAGACAAAGTCCATACTTAAACTTTCAAGAATTCATATGAGAAAGTTTTTTATTACTAATTCATCACCAATTGTCATAGTATAAAAAAAAATAAACAGATAAATTTACATATGATATAAAAATTAATAAATTTAAAAGCATATATCTTAGAAAAACAAACAAAACTTAAAATTAATATTTCATAAATTACCACTTAAAAAGTAAATTTTTTATTATTATCAAACAATAAATCATAATACTAATATTCTAGTATGAATATAGATACACATAAAATTGATTTAAAAAAATAAAAATTAATATGATTAATTAGAAAAATTATAAATATATTATATATTTAAAATTTTAAAATAATATTTTTTTCAAACAAAAACTATTAATTTATTATTCATGCAAATCAAAATGAATTGTTAAAAAATATACTTTCTTTGTTGACTATAAATATAATACTTGCAGTATTGCTTATCCCAAATGTAATACTATACTAACCAATGTAGAAGTATTGCTTATCGCAAAAGGATTTGATTTTCTACAGTCATATAAAAAAATATATAGAAGTTCAAAAACAAAAACAAGAGAGCTAATACTAAAACATAGGCATCTTAGTATGCCTTGATAGATCATGTAGTCACCTTGGTGTTGTCCAACATTTTTTTCAAAATACAAAATTCCTTCTGGAGTATTAACTGCTTTGTTTGATAAGTTATCTGCTAAAATATTTGACTGATCATAGATGTATTTGTATGACAGATCATAGAAAGTAGAGCATAAAAATAACATTTATTCTTTATTATAAGTAATTTATCAAATTTGAAAATATGAAAAAATATAAAATATAATAACTTGAAAATAGAAGTTAAATTCAGTGAGCATTGTTGATTTGGACCTGTTTTATTTTTTCATTACGATAGACTTAGAATTCCACAAAGTAATTGGTAGAAGAAACTTAAAATCCAACTATATAAAAATTAAATAACTAGAAAGAGACTTAAAATCCAAAAAAAAAAAATGGTATAGAAAAAAGAGATTTGATAGTTGTAAGAACAACTCCAAAATACAGAAAATAGGTCCTAAGTTAGAAATGAAAATTTAAAACCAAAAACAGCTGCAATTTTACAGAGAAAGAAATCACTGACGGTGGCGCTCTCTGTCTCTTGCATTACCTGAGAGAAAAGTGAAGAACATGCATAGCAGAAGCAACAGTACCCAGGAACCTGTTCTCGTCATATGCAGGAAGCCATGCTGATTACTTGTAGCCATTCTGAATGAAGCCTTCTATCCAAATATATGTAGCTGAACCATGAAATTACTTGATAGATTGTATCAATCCTTAAACCAAATATATATAGAAGTTAGTTCTGGTTTACCTTGCCTTTGCAGCTTTGAGAGACTGGCGGTTAACTCGTCTAAAAACTCTGTAGAGTAGGAATTGTGTGACCTAAAAGCTAAAATCCAAAATGATTTTTATTAAACAGCTAAGAGCAACCATAAAAACTTGTTCAAAAAAGTAAAGCATAAAAGTTAAAAACCGTTTAAAAAGTAAGCATAAAAGCTATGATAAAAAGGAAGAAACCAGAATTTATTCCAAACAAAATTGAGCACGATTATGGCAATTTAGGTAAATATGAATATAAAAATACAGTTTAAAGTGTATTTTTACCGAATTTATGTGGCTTTAATTTTATTCAATATTTTATAACTCAGTTTGAAAATGTTGATTACGTAAAAATATAATTTTAGTCACTATTAATATATTTATAATTTATTATAACAATTTTAATTATTATTTTTATAATATTTTAATTTAAGTATAACTTTGGTATTTATTTTTGTATTTTAATTGTTATATTAAGTATAAATAAATAATAAGAATAATTTTCATAGAGATATTTTTATTTTGGTTAATAATTTTATAAGTATTATATTTTTTAATCTTAAATATAATAATTTACATATAATAATGGTAGACACTTTATTACAAATTTAGCATGTCAAATGTCACATGTACATAAAATTTATTATTAAATAGTTTATTTGACATTAATGTGATTGTTTGACATTTGGTATGATCTTGGAGTGGTATAAATCTATTTTAATGTGTGTTCTATTATTTAAATAAAAAAATAGAGATTCACATAGATTTATGTTTTTTTAATTAAATGATCATATTTTATTATCTTTGATTTTCTCTTTTCAAACTTCAATTTAGCACAATCACCACAATAACCTTAAAATACTTCATATCATAGTGTCAAATTTTCAATTTATGTCTTTAAATATTCTTACTTACGTGAAAACATATTTTTTCTTCTATATTAAAAGTATTAAACTTTTCTTAGCTTATATATATATATATATATATATATAATAAATGTTGATGACGCTCACAAACTCATCTATATTCTCACGGGCTCTTTATCTTATAATTATTAATAATAATATTTATGAGGTCCCCACTCCATATATTTGCAATATGGAAAGAGAAGCCTTAGAAGCTCAAGGTACTGAAAGTGATCATGGGGATTCTAATTAACTCCTATACAGACCATAGAACTAGGTTGAGTAATCAAGGTTGGTACTCAATTTCTCATTCCGTGCCATTTAATCTCAATCAACCTCATTTCACCCTTTTTATCTTTTTTACGCCTACCATATTCTCCACCCTCTTATTCTTCCCATCGCAATTATCTTTTGTCATTCTCATTAGGGTACTCCTTGAAGTAGGACCATGCCAAAATAATAAGAGAAAAGGATATAAGAGTGAGCATGTCTAGGGCACCCACTTCACCAAAATGAAAACTGTATGGCCAAATTTTAGAGAAGAAATTGGCTCCCAAAATTTTTGTATAAAACGTAAACTAAAGAAAATACAAAATCGGCATCAAATTTTCATTTCAGATAGATAGAATGTGAAATTCCAATCTTAATCATATAGATGCACCTCACGACTTTCGATGCAATAATTATGCATGGAATCTATAGAGATATGTTTCTATTTTAGTTTGTATTTTTGTTTAGCTAACACATAGTATTACAATTATTGCACCGAGGAGATGCTCTACAGCCCAGTATGGGGGAGATGTTGTAACATTAGTTCCTAACAAAATAATTAAAAATTCATGTCGGCTCATAAAATAAATAATTATGAAAAGTATTTCAAAAAATCCATGTTGGCTTAAGGGGGAAATAGTTAACTTATTGAGTTCTTGGGGCTTAAGGGCATATAGGAATTTGGGATTAGGGTATTTATGGATTGCGGGTGTAGGGATTAGGGGTTAAAGGATTATGGATTAGGGTTTAAGGGGATAAGGGTCAAGGGCTAAGGCATTTTGGGCTTAGGGGATAGTTAGTTTAATGAGTAATGGCTTAGGGATTATGGGTTAAGGGATTAGGGGTTATGGGTTAAGGCTTTAGGGTTTAAGGGATTAGGGAATAGGGATTAGTCCTTAAGGGATTAAGGGAAAAGGGCTTAGCGGTTAGGGTATTCAGGGATTATGGGTTACATGATTAGGGCTTAATGGTTAAGGGAATAGAGGTTTAGGGCTTAAATGTTGAGGGATGAAGGATTATGGGTTAAGGGGCTCAGGGACTAGGGTTTATGGGTTTACCAGGGTTTAGGGTTTAAGGGCTTGCAGGTTTATGGGTTTAGGGATTAGGGGTTAAGGGATTAGGACTTAAGGGTTAGGTAGTTTAATGGTTAAATTATTAGGGATTATGGGTTAAGGGGTTAATTTTTAAGTTCTTAGGGAATATGGGTTTACAGGTTAAGGAATTAGGGATTAGGGCTTAAGGGTTTAAGGGTCAATGGATTATGGTTTATGGGATTTAGGAATTATGTGTTATGGGATTAGGGGTTAGGGGTTTAGATTTTAAGGGTTAAGGGATTAAGGATTAGGGTTTATGGGATTAAAAGTCAAGGGATTATGCATTAGGGGATTAGGGTTTTTAAAGGGTAAGGGCCTAGTGATTATGGGTTAAGGGAATTATATTTTTAAATTTTTAAATGTTTTCTTATTATAAAGTTTATTTTACAATATGTGATGTAATTTTTTATATTTTGTTTTAATTTGATTGATTTGGATCATTATATAAAGTTAATTTAAAACACATTATTAATATTGAATATTCATGTTTTGATATGAAATAGGAAACTAAAATTGAGCTTTGAATTATCAAAATTTCACTTAATTCTAGGTGATTAAATTTTTTTTCTATAGATTATTTCTTTTATTTTTAGTTACGTGCATTAATATTTTATTAAGTTACATGTCTTCACAAATATGTTGATACAAAATGAATGGAAGAAGCTTATGAAATTGGAAATCATATTTAGGTGGTTTAATGGTTAATTGCATTGGGATTATATTGATTCAAGGGCTTACAGCATGACATACATCGACCCTGTATAGTGAGAAGTGAATGGGGCCAACATTGAAATTTATTCAAAATGTGAATGTATGCATTGAAATTTACATGCTTAGACTAAGCGCATTCCTTGACGGTATGGGATAGTTTTAAGACTCAAGGAAATAATTCTCATCATCATGGCTATAATTTTCATAATCGCTATAATCATATTCATCATGACCCAATTTTTTCGTCCACGAAAACAAAGATCAAACTTGACATACCCATCTTTGTAGCGAAATAGCTAATGAAGATACCAATTTCCATGTCATTTCCTTTTTTCTTGTGGCCTTCTTCGAGACGATTAAACCATGATTCTATTAAGGTAATACATCCCCCAAAAAATTATAGGGTCCAACATGCAACTAGTTTAATGGTTAATTGCTTAGGGATTATATCGGGTCAAGGGATAAATGACATCGATCAACCTTGCATAACGAGTAATGAATGGAGTGTTAGATTTTAAGCATCAATTCAATATGATCTAGGATCTTATCTGAGAGAATAACATGTACATCATATCAATCACAAGAAGCAATCACAAGAGACAATAGACACACAAATTTTCCTTGGGGAAAACCAATAAGGTGAAAAACCCCAATAACTTCCTCAGAGATAGATAGAGCAATGGTACAACCCATGTACAAGAGATAGTTCTCATAGGAGCTTCTCCTCCTCCTCCACAAGTGCACCACTCTCCAATGAGTGTATGAGTGAGAAAGTGAATGATCAAATAGGGTGCCTCCCGGACTCTATTTATACTTAACTTGACTTTCCTAATAAACTAGTAGGGATGACTTCTCTAGGAGAGTCTAATAACCCATGGTAACTCTAATCAGGGCCGACCCCACACTTGGTGGTCTAATAACCCATCATAGCAAGTTGCGACACTTGTCAATACAAATGACGACACTTCCATATAGAGGAATAATACCATCTCTATAGGAGTACAATATACATATGTGAGATACATTCCAAAGTTACAAATACATCAACACTCCCTCTTAACTAGGAAGGTATTTCTCGACATAGATATGCTAGCACAAGTATTCTTCTATGGATCATCGTCATTGTATCATCATCATCGTCTCTATTACTGCTATCGCAATCAATATCTCATCTACTCATCATAGGAAGTTCTACAGAGCCAACCCTTTTTCATGTTGGTTGTAGGCCTAGCCTCCATGTAGGTCTTCATCATCTCTGCAAGCAAGCCATCAAGTAGGTACACCTCAGGACTGATTACACTACCTTTACAAAACCTACAAGATCTCCCAGGACTGATTATATGCCCTTGCAAAACTTGTGTACACTATTGTCACATCATCATCTTCAAATCATCGTCATCATCCATGGAGCACAACCTAGATGCACACACATCACATCACTTACACTCACCGGCATGGAAGGACTTTCCTCTGACCATCTAGGAAAGGCTCAACACTTACACTCACCAGCATGGAAGGACTTTCCTCTGACCATCCCGGAAAGGCTCACATCACTTACATCGACGACCATGGAAGGAATTTCCTCTAACCATGTCGGAATAGCTACAGCAATTACATCACGACCATGGAAGGACTTTCCTCTGACCATGTCGGAAAAGCCACGCCCAGCCCTTACATTTCACCATGGAAGGACTTTCCTCTAACCATGTGAAAATGGCCAAGCCCTTACATCTCACCATGGAAGGACTTTCCTCTAACCATGTGAGAATTGCCCCAACACTTATATTGCAGCCATGGCAAGACAAACTTAAACCATGCTCGAAGGGCCACATCACTTATATCACAGCCATGGAAAGACAAACTTAAACCATGCTCGAAGGGCCTCAACACTTATATCGTAGCCATGGGAAGACAAAATTCAACCATGCTTGAATGGCCATAGCACTTATATCGCAGCCATGGGAAGACAAACTTCAACCATGCTCGAATGGCCACAACACTTATATCAGAGCCATGGGAAGACAAACTTCAACCATGCTCGAATGGCCACAACAATTACATCAACGACCATGGAAAGACAAACTTGAACCATGTCGGAATGGCTCGTGTGCATCTGTGTCCAGAATCATCACTTCCCCTTGGAAGGAATCTCGATCTAAAGCACCCCAATTCTCCCTTTGAAGTATTCAAACTTCACTCTCGTCAACGTCTTGGTCAACACATCGGCCATCTACTTGTTCATCGCAAAATACAGGAGCTTTGCTGATCCTTTTTGCACCATATCCCTAATATAGTGATACTTGATCTCAATGTGCTTCGACTTTTCATGGAACACTGGGCTCTCTGAAAACTTCACACAACTCTAGTTGTTGCAATATATACAAGTAGCACTCAACTGGAGATCAAACAAATCAGATAGTAGCTTCCTAAGCCATACTTCCTCACAACTAGCTGAACAAGCTGCGACATACTCTGATTCCGCTGTACTCAGTCCCACATAGGACTGCTTCCTACTAAACCAAGAGATAATACTGGATCCCATACTGAAGCAACACCCCGAAGTGCTCTTCCGATCAATGGCACTACCTGCCCAATCTGAATCAACATAACCCTCTAGGTTAAACTTTTGATTTGCCTCATACTTGAGCCCATAGTCAACTGTACCCTTCAGGTACCTCAAAATATGCTTTGCAGCTAACAGGTGAACATGTCTCGGATCTGTCAAGTACTAGTTCAAGGTGTTCACCGCAAAGCAGATATATGGTCTCGTATTCGTCAGGTACATCAAGGACCCAATCATATGACGATACATCGTGGAATCAACTGGCTCAGATGAAGCATCACACAAAAGCTTCAGGTTCAATGCCATAGGTGTGGCCATGGCCTTGCAGTCCATCATCCTGAACCTCTTCAGGATCTCTACTACATACTTCCCTTGTCCAAGGAAGACTCCATCTGCACTCTGCCACACCTCCATACATAGAAAGTAGTGCATCATCCCCAAGTCCTTCATCTCGATCTCAGTAGCAAGCTTCCTCTTTGTATCAACAATCAATTTATCCTCACCTGTTACAAACAGGTCATCCACATACAATAGTAGAACACCAATTTCATTAAACTTGGACTTATTCCAGTCTAAGTCACTTTGAAGACAAGGCTAAAACCACCTTTCTATACTCCAAAATCAAGCAAAATCTGGTTCCAAAACTGCCAAATCCAAGTTCCAAAAGTGCCAAAACCGGTTCCAAAAGTGCCAAAACCGGTTCCAAAAGTGCCAAAATCGATTCCAAAATTGCCAAAACTGATTCCGAAAGTGCCAAATCAAGGTTCCAAAAGTGACAAAACCGGTTCCTAAATAGCCAAAAACCGGTTCCAAAAGTGCAAAATCCGGTTCTGAAAGTGACCAAACCGGCTCCGAAACTGCCAAATCCATTTCCAAAAGTTCCAAAATCCAAGTTCCAAAACCATTATTTTTCTTTTGATATTTGTGTCTGTATAATATGATGGTCATTTGAAGTTGAATTTCATTAACCAACACCCCATTTTGTAATGAGGCTCGAGTTAAATGAATGAAGGAGGGACCGACCCTTCTTCTGCCCATTATTATTTTCATTATAGTTCTAGACTGCAAGAAGGGTGGTTCGATCCATCTTGTGTTCACCATTCTGGATATAGGTGAATTGCCGAATATTGGTGTTTACAATTATCTACTAAAAGAAGGGACGACCGATCCTTCCTCTCGGCATTCGGGATAAATAATCTTTACATGTTATAACATAGGCAATGTCCCGATCCCTGCCACATAATGAGGAAGTCGGTAGTGGGGAAATGTTGTCCCAACCTTTGTAGATTAATTGTTCTTCATTTATCTTTTAAATGAAGGGTTGACTGACCCTTCTCGTGCTTAGTATTTTTGCACTCTTCGACATTCAGGATATACATGGATTGGAAGCCTATACTTTGTAGGTTGAATATTTGCACAATTCCCTCATAAGTGAAGGGCCGGCCGACCCTTCTTCTGCCCAATATTATTTTCATGCTAGTTCTAGACTGCCAGAAGGGTCGGCCGACCCTTCTTGTGATTTATATTTATCCAGTCTTGACCCTTATGGTTATACATGAATTGATCTCTATTTTGGAAGGCGAAAATCTCACACGTGTGAGCCTCAAAGAGAGAACTGACGGCATAGGAAGTGATGACATGGAATGTGTGATGATGACATGGAATTGAAAGACACATGATGGTGTTCTAGTGTTATCATTAAGTCAGTGTTGCAATGTGACATAATTCTGGAAAAGTATGGCAAGTTTGTGAAACTTTGGAAATTGACAAAGTATGGAAAAAGTAGTCAAAACTGCTCTAAGAGAATGCCTGCCATAATTCATGGTTTCAGAAAAATGCATGCACCGTCATATCATGCTATAGCTTGTTGAAGTGGATATATAGTTATACATGATTGCAGATTGGGGGAACTGTTTGAGTAATGGATTTGCGACATGCGTTTCCGCAACCCGCAATTCGGATTGCGGATTGCAGAAACTTTGGTTTGTTTTTATTTCGAGTAGTAGCCCCGTAACCTGGAATTGCGGATTGCGGGAACGTTGTGTATGTTTCAAAACAATTAAACCCCCGCAACTCGTCTTCCGCATTCCCCAGATTAGATCTCAATCGTCGACTTGTCTTAATCTTACGACCCAAAATTAAGCCGACGGAATTAATAAATATTTTTAAGCCGACGGCATTATCTACTAAAAGAAGGGGTGACCGATCCTTCCTGTCGGCATTCGGGATAAATAATGTTTACATGTTATAACATAGGCAATGTCCCGATCCCTGCCACATAATGAGGAAGTCAGTAGTGGGGAAATATTGTCCCAACCTTTTTAGATTAATTGTTCTTCATTTCTCTTTTAAATGAAGAGTCGACCGACCCTTCTCATGCTTAGTATTTTTGCACTCTTCGACATTCAGGATATACATGGATTGGTAGCCTATACTTCGTAGGTTGAATATTTGCACAATTCCCTCATAAATGAAGGGGTGGGCGACCCTTCTTCTGCCCAATATTATTTTCATACTAGTTCTAGACTGCCAGAAGGGTCGGCCAACCCTTCTTGTGATTTATATTTATCCAGTCTTGACCCTTATGGTTATACATGAATTGATCTCTATTTTGGAAGGTGAAAATCTCACACGTGTGAGCCTCAAAGAGAGAACTGATGGCATAAGAAGTGATGACATGGCATGTATGATGACATGGAATGTGTGATGATGACATGGAATCGAAAGACACATGATGGTGTTCTAGTGTTATCATTAAGTCAGTGTTGCAATGTGACATAATTCTGGAAAAGTATGGCAAGTTTGTGAAACTTTGGAAATTGACAAAGTATGGAAAAAGTAGTCAAAACTGCTCTAAGAGAATTCCCGCCATAATTCATGGTTTCAGAAAATGCATGCACCATCATATCATGCTATAGTTTGTTGAAGTGGCTATATAGTTATACATGATTATGGATTGGGGGAACTGTTTGAGTAATGTATTTGTGACATGCATTTCCGCAACCCGCAATTCGGATTACGGATTGTGGAAACTTTGGTTTGTTTTTATTTCGAGTATTATCCCCTCAACCCGCAATTGCAGATTGTGAGAATGTTGTATATGTTTCAAAACAATTAAACCCCTACAACTCGTCTTCCGCATTCCCCAAATTAGATCTCAGCCGTCGACTTGTCTTAATCTTATGGCCCAAAATTAAGTCGGTGGAATTAATAAATATGTTAATTTTGTTTCTGTTTCCTTTTATTATTTTTCATCTTCAAAAATTACCTGTTGTGTGGATTTTACTATCAAATCCATTTCAAAAATTTACAAATCCAAGTTCCAAAACCATACTTTTTCTTTTGATATTGCCACTTTTGAAATTGGTTTTTTCGGTGTTCTGATATAAAAATTATGACGGTCATTTGAAGTAGTAAAAAATATACAAATTATCAAATGAATCGGTGTTTGCATAATATGACGGTCATTTGAAGTTGAATTTCATTAACTGACACCCCATTTTGAATGAGGCTTGAGATAAATGAATGAAAGGTCAGCCGACCCTTCTTCTGCCCACTATTATTTTCATAATAGTTCTAGACTGCAAGAAGGATGGTACAATCCTTCCTATGTTCACCATTCTGGATACAAGTGACTTGTCGAATATTGGTGTTCACAATTATCTACTAAAGAAGGGGCAACCAATCCTTCTCGTCGGCAGTCGCAAGTCCCGAGAAATATTGTTTAGATGTTATAACTTAGGCAATGTCTTGATCCATACCATATATTGCGGAAGTCGGTTGTGGGGAATTGTCGTGCCAACCTTCGTAGATTTAATATTTTTTCATTTCTATTTTAAATGAAGGATCGACTGACCCTTCTTGTGACGTTATTATTTTTGTAGTCTTCACTATTCAGGATATAGATGAATTGACAACCTATACTTCATAGGTTGAATATTTGGATAATTCCCTCATAAATGAAGGGGTGGTCGACCCTTCTTCTGCCCAATATTATCTTCATACTAGTTCTAGACTGCAAGAATGGTCATTCGATCCTTCTTGTGTTCACCAATCTTGATACAGGTGAATTACTGGATATTCGGATTTCATTCCCGCAACCCAAATTTGCGGATTGTGGGAAGATTATTGTAAATGTTTGCATTCTACATTTCCCCAACCCACAATGCGGATTGAGGGAACAATTCAAATAATGGATTTGCGATTCTCCTCTTAACATAGTTTGTCATTACAGAGTCTTGATCAAATTCCTTGGTGGTATAGTGAAGAGGATCAATGGAGTTTTACGCATTCCAGGTTTTTCATGTAACCTAGTATTATTAAGAAAACTTAGTCATGTTCGTGTCAGGTTCTTTTTATCTAACAAAGGGTGTAAAATGGTCTAGTAATCTATGGTGTTTTCTAAGGGTGATTGTGTGGGAACTCTATTCAATGTTGATGCATGTATTGTTCATTGTAATAGTTATTCAATTTCTATAGTGAACAAACAATCACTAGGGTCTACAACCTCACAATTAGAACCTGTACATACCTCTAATGGTCATGAATTTTAGGTACCTAAACAATCCCTTGCTTCATAAATGAAGTTAGCTACAAAGGTGAAAAGTCCAATGTCTAAACTATTCACTCATTGTTTGAATAGCCAGTCAATCGGCTAAGTTATAACATATAAAAATGGTTTGTCCCGACTTTTGTTTTCCGACAAGAAGGATCGGCCGCCCCTTCTTTTCGTAGTTAATTGTGAAAACATTTATCCAACAATTTAGATATATCCATAATGGAGAACACAAGAAGGGTCGACCAACCCTTCTTGTAGTGTCGAACTATTATGAAACTAATATTGGGAATACGAAGTGTCGGCCAACCTTTCAATTATGAGGCAATTTTCAAAATAGAACACCTTGGATGTTTCAACATATAAAAATTGTTTCTCCCGACTTCTGTTTTCCAACAAGAAGGATTGGTCGCCCCTTCTTTTTGTAGTAAATTGTGAAAACCTTTATCCAACAATTCATCTATATCCATAATAGAGAACACAAGAAGGATCGACCAACCCTTCTTGCGGTGTCAAATTATTATGAAAAGAATATTAGGAATAAGAAGGGTCGGCTGACCCTTCATTTATGAGGGAATTGCAACAATAAAAAATCTTGGAGAAAGAGCATCCGCTCTTTCTTTGAGAATATTTCCACTTGCCAACCAAGCCTTTGAAGCAAAACGTCTATAAATTTTGTTGTTTAAATGTTGATATCTAGTATCCCAGGGTGACACATGGAACGATCATATTGTAACACATGGCATACTTGATTTGGCAAATTGAGTATTAGAAATATAGTTTAATTATAGTATTGACTCATATAGAATATTTTCTCCTCTAAGCACCACTAAATCCATGCTACGTTTTATTCTCTATTAAACACTAAGTTGTAAATATGCTTGGGCAAACTGCAAGAGGAAGTGAATAATTATAGTAGCATTTGTGGGCTCACAGTATCACTGCCTCTCTAGCTGCCGGTACACCCTATTATCTTGGTCATTCGACACATTGAATCATCTAGATACTTGCAATTGTTAAGACCTATGGATTGGCAATATTGACACCTAAATCCTCCAAAAACAAAGGTATCGAAGGCAAAGATGGTGTTTTGAATATTTTGTGCCTATGTTTCATGTTCTAATCAGCCATTAAACCCAAATGGTTTCATGTGGGCCAATCTGATGAGATATTGAAAAATATAAATACCTGGCAATTGAAAAACTAGATTTATGGTTTGAATAATATAAATACCTGGCAATTGAAATGTTCTATTACAAATTTAGATATAAATATAAATACAATATGGCAATTGAAATGTTCTGTTACAGATTTATTATTAGGACATAAAAATCAATAGAAGTTAATATTCCTGGCAATTGAATTTACTTCGATGTTTCAACTTTTATAGAGCTTGGGCTCTTAATACATTTCATGACTAGTACGAGCTTGAGCTCACAAACACAGACTCTTCTACTACAAGATTTATATTAAAAAATTTCTTACTAAGAAATAAAAATCAGTGGAATTTATTCCGGGTTAAAACAGTGCAACTTCGTTGCATTACACAGAGATGAAATTTACTTCAATCTTTCACCTTTTACAGAGCTTAGGCTCTTAATACATTTCAGGACTATGAGATTGAGCTAACAAACACTGACTCTACTACAAAGAATTTACACAGACTTTATTTTTGCTTCAATTAGAAGCTAGTATACTTTTTGTTTGCTTCAACTAGAAGCTATAATTTATCTTTGCTTCAACTAGAAGCTATGAGTCACATTAGCGACAAATCCTGGTCTTGGGGATTCGACAATGCTTGAAATGCCCATATATCATGGTGTGGTGAGGATTTGTGAGGGAACTGCTGTCGAAATGCTCATATATCATGAAGAGAGCGACCATAAGACTCAAGTATTTATGATAAAACAACAAAGGAAACAAAACAGAGGCGGTAAAGAAGAGTTCCATGACTTCCCAAAGATTTCATTTTGCTGCGATACTGGGTATACTTTAGTCATTATGTAGTGAATAATTGGTGAATTGACTTGGATGTTACGGATGGGGAAGGATAATTATGACAGTATGGTGAGATGGTGGTCATAGATATCATCTATACCAACTATAGATTTTGCTGGAGTAATTGTACATGTATCACCCTAATTGATGCCTTGAGAAAGGATTGCATGCTGACATGGTGATGGTTTATACGATGAAATTCTGAAATGGCGGTTATCTTGATGGTGCTAATAGTGAATGATGGCTTGTATCATGTGTGTGAAGAAAATAATCACATCATGCTTTAGTCGAAATTATGACTTGTCACAAACACCAAGATCACCGCCATCATTTACCATTAGCGCCATTGGGACAAACATTTTTTATATGTTCTAACTAAGCTTGTGCAATATTATTTTATATTCTGTTAATTGTAATGTTGTGATTTCTCTATTATTTAATTCTATAATATGTATGTTTGAAAAGAGAACACATAAAATCCTAAGAACTGTTTGGAAAGAAAGAACACATAAAATTTGAATATTTTAATGCCCCTCAAAGGGATTTAGACTTTGAAAGCGTGAATTTAGACTTTGTAAGTGTGAATATCAACCTTTCTAAAGTGCAAAAACGGGTTCTGAAAGTGGCAATATTGGCTTTGAAATGTGGGCTTTTCTATTAGAGTACTGTGTTTTTTTACTACTTAAGAAATACCTTAAAATTTCATTTTTTGTTATAAAGCTATGAATTTCAATTGAAAATGTGTGAATTTGAATTGTCATAGACAAATTTTTGTTCTTAATATGCAAAACAGAACAACCTTTTTCTCATTTTGGTAGGTGATACAATCCATCATTTACAGCGAATATTATTAAGCCTGCTGTAGGCCATTTAATGGGTTGGAAACAGGCATGTTGGCCGTTGGATTTTCAAGGAATCGATTGGAGTGATACGTGTACGATTACTCCAGCAAAATCTGTAGTCACTACAGATGATATCTTTGACCACCATGATCTCACCATACTGTGATAATTACCATTCCCCATCCGTTCTAAACTCCCATCCCATTCAATCCATCAACACAGTGGCCACTCACAGCAAACTAAAATGGAATTTTTTAGTTTGTTCGCCTTGTATTCCCTAGGTATGCATGGATTTGTCATTATGTTCCTACAACCAGGAGGGGACATAGGGATATTAAGAAACGTTCTCATATAGGTAGATGGTAGATGAAGAAATGTTCTCATATAATGGATCTAATGCACCATTTTCTTGTAGAGAAATTTGGGGAGATAATAGGTAGCTTGAAATCATTGAAGAATCTTGATATCCATATTTCGAATGCCTTTGCTTCCACTAAATACGGTGTTAGGAGCTAACCTGTCCAAGCGGGATGCCTAGACCAACTGTGTTAGGAGCTAACCTGTCCAAGAGGGATGCCCAGACCAACTGTTATGGTGCACTTGGAAATTTAGGAATAGTTTCTCTATTTTTATTGTGCTTGATGATATGTGTGCTCATGCATTGGCTGCAATAAAATGATTATTTTTGCATTTGTTGGAAATGGTTTCTTTTTACAGCAGCGTGATAAACAATTATTTGTTTTCTATGCAGGTATTCGAGAGAGATGCAATACCGCTGTGTCTAGGCTATCTTTGAATCTCTGTGCCTCCAAATCATGCTGTTAGCTTCTTCTAACTACGTATAATTTGTTTCACTCATTTTAAAGATGCGCACCTCACCTATTTCCACTACATTTTATACTCAGTCCCATGACAGTCGGAAATCTCGAGACTTTCCAGCTCCACAGAATGAAAAAACAAAACATTATCAATCGTTTCTGTTTCTTCCTCGATGAGCTTCAGCTCACCAATGTTCAGCTCATGAACTTAAGATAGTAGTATTAGAATTAACACATACTAAACTTAGTGATGATGTAGTATCAGAGCTCAATGATGTAGTATCAGACTTAACAGATAGTAAACTTGTTATCACCATCGCACATTTTTTGCACTATTCATCAACAAATAACTACATTTGGCCCGGAGATCTTACCAGTCTTGCAAGAATATTACCTTTGTAGCTGAAGGTGGGAAAATCATCAGGGTAGGAGGCTTTCTAAAGTTTCTCGAGGCGCCTGGATCCAAGAGTAACTAGGCCAAGTTAATGGGATGGAAATTGGAATCCTTGGATGACTATGGGATTTTCAACACTTTTTGAAGGTACTTACCTTATACTACCACCTTGTGCAGGAGGTATGATGTATTCAATGAATGATTTGGTTTCATTCTTTCAAAGACACTTGCAGCAGTCATCAAATGTTGTTTTAGTACATTCCTTCATGTTTCGAATGAGTCTAGTGCTTCTACGTCTAGAAGTCGAAGCTCCAATAAAAGTTTAGTCTTTTATTACTCCTTCAAAGGAGATGATCTAATTAAGGATAAGGAGAATCTAAAATGTTCAATGACTTTAAATTATTCTGAAGTTGAATTTAAAATAAAAAAATGCAATTGAAAAGGACCTTCTGAAAGTGGCAATATTGGTTTTGGAAAGGGTGTTTTTCTATGGGAATAGTGTGTTTTTTTACTACTTATGAATCTTAAATTGCAGTTTGTTGTTATAAAACTATGAACTTCAATTCAAAAAGTGTGAATTTAAAATAAACAAATGCAATTTCTGATTTGAAAAGTGTGAATTTCAAATCAGATAATGCAATTTTTTTGTTGAAAATTGTAATTTTCATTTGTAAATGTTCTAAATTTTAAGGTGAGAAAATCAATGTCTAAAATATTCAAGTCACTTTGAAGACGAGTCAAAACCTGCCTTTCTAAACTCCAAAATCAAGCAAAATCCGGTTCCAAAACTACCAAATCCATGTTCCTAAAGTGCCAAAACCATATTGAAAAGTGACAAAACCGATTCCAAAATTGCCAAAACCGATTCCGAAAGTGCCAAATCAAGGTTTGAAAAGTGACAAAACCGGTTCCTAAAGAGCCCAAACTGGTTCCAAAAGTGCAAAATCCGGTTCTGAAAGTGACCAAACCAGTTCCGAAACTGCAAAATCCGTTTCAAAAGTGCCAAAATCTAGGTTCCAAAACCATACTTTTTCTTTTGAACGAGGCTTGACATAAATGAATGAAGGGGTGGCCGGCCCTTCTTCTGCCTACTATTATTTTCATAATAGTTCTAGAATGCAAGATGGGTGGTTCAATCCTTCTTGTGTTCACCATTCTGGATATAGGTGAGTTGTCGCATATTGGTGTTCACAATTATCTACTAAAAGAAGGGGCGGTCGATCCTTCTTGTCAGCAGTCGGAAGTCGTGACAAATATTGTTTACATGTTATATCATAGGCAATGTCCTGATCGTCACCACATACTGCGAAAGTTGGTAGTGGGGAAATGTTGTCCCAACCTTCGTAGATTAATTGTATTTCATTTCGCTTTTAATTGAAGGGTCGACCGACCCTTCTTGTGCTTAGTATTTTTGTAGTCTTCACCATTCAGGATATACATGAATTGATAGCCTATACTTCATAGGCTGAATATTTCCACAATTCCCTCATAAATGAAGGGGCGGCTGGCCCTTCTTTTGCCCAATATTATTTTCATACTAGTTTCAGATCGCCAGAAGGGTTGGCTGACCCTTCTTGTGATTTAAATTTTTCCATTCTTGACCATTCTTGATTGCGGAAACTTTGGTTTGTTTTTATTTATAGTTGTAGTCCCGCAACCTACAATTACGGATTGCGGGAACGTTGTATATATTTCCAAACAATTAAACCCCCGTAACTCATCTTCCGCATTCCCTAGATTAGATCTCAGCCGTCAACTTGTCTTAATCTTACATCCCAGATTTAACTCGACGAAATTAATAAATATGTTGATTTTGTTTCTATTTCCTTTTATTATATTTCATCTTTGAAAATTACCTGCTGTGTGGATTTTACTACGCATTTTTTCCAGGGGTCGTTTTCGCCATTTTTTCTAGCTTTAATGAAGGGACGGCCAACCTTTATTATGCTTAGTATTTTTGCAGTCTTCACCATTTAGGATATACATGAATTGACAGCCTATAATTCATAGGTTGAATATTTGTACAATTCCCTCATAAATGAGTTGTGAGAAATTATTCCTCGAGAATGGGGCAGCTCCCCAGTTACATACGGAGTAGAGAGAATGGGGAAGCTCCCCAGTAGACATGGAGCTCCCTGATAGACATGGATCTCCCTAGTAGACATGGAGCAGATAGAATGGGGCTGCTTTGAATGCGTAGAGGGCCGAGGTACCAAAGTTGCAGCCAACTAGCCGGTGAAGGGACCTGCTAGCAGTGCAAGAGCGGCACAACATAATGGCCAAGATTAATTACTAAGAAGTACAGGGTATAGGGTTTAGTATAACCAGCATTAAAATTTCTGAGGGGAAATGTAAATTCATGGATGTCAAATAGAACAATTCAGCTATATCCATAATGGAGAACACAAGAAGGATCGACCGACCCTACTTACAATGTTGAAATATGATGAAAAGAATATTGGTAATCAGAAGGGTCGACCGACCCTTCTTCCAGTGTCAAACAAATCTAAAAATAATACGGGGAATAGGAAGGGTCGGCTGACCCTTCAATTACAAGAGAATTGTAAAAATAGAACACCTTGGAAGTTATATCATATAAAAATGGTTTTTCCTGACTTCTATTTTACAACAAGAAGGATATGCCGCCCCTTCTTTCCATAGTTAATTGTCAAAACCTTTATCCATCAATTCAGCTATAGCCATAATGGATAAGACAAGAAGGATCGACTGACCCTTCTTGTAGTGTCAAACTCTTATGAAAATAATTTTGGGAATAAGAAGGGTCAGCCGACCCTTCATTTAGGAGAGAATTGTAACAATAGAACACCTTGGAGAAAGAGCGACCGCTCTTTCTCTGAGAATATTTCCACTTGCCAACAAAGTCTTTAAAGAAAAATGTCTACAAATTTCGTTGTTAAAATGTTGATATCTAATAACCTAGGGTGACACGTGGAACGGTGATATTGTGACACATGGCATATTTGATTTGGCACATTGAGTATAGCGAGGTTACTAATGTGGGTTTAACCACAACACAACCAGGAAATGAAAATTCACTCATAACAAGATTACCCTCTGGAAATTGAATAGCAACACTTTTTCTATGGAATATGATGACTAACAAATTGCCCATATTGGTCTTTGTGTTTAAGAAGAGCATTAAAGATCCCATAATGATTAAATGTAATGAATTGTCAGGCAATTGATTAGAACCTTTCGGTCTGAGAAATGAAATTATTACATCTGTAACAAAATAACATTTAGCATGCGCCAACAAAATTTGGATTAAGATGAAGTACAATTTTAATTATATCACGTATCATGATTTGATGTCAAATCTAAACAACTTATCATTGATCTTCATCTGTCTCACATATGGGATATTAATGCGGACTAGTCCCAAGGTTTGCAGTAGCTATTTCATGCACGAAGGTGGCACATTCTGTATTTTGCATGTCCCTCTCTATGAAGGTTCTCCCTGCGATTTTCTCCAAAGTCGATTGTTTTGTCTGAATATGGAGGAGATAAATTTGTGTCTATCTACTTTGCAAAGTCGCAAATGTAGGAAGTCTGCCTAGGGGCAGTCAAGGGGGGTTGGCTCGAAGCGATACCTCTTTGATCATTTTCATGGGCACGGCACTGGTGGTAATGAGCTCTCTCATGGTGGCTTGACAAAGCATGATGATGAATCTGGTAGCAGTAAAAGATGGGTTCCTCTCGAATTTGGTTAGGGTCAGGGAATTAGGGGCCCGATGCAGCATTCTGGCTTCGTTTTTTATTCTGGAAGCAGGAATTGGAAGGTCCTCTCGACTCCTGATTCTGGGTTTATCTCGACCCCCTATGAAGCTAGTCACAATCAAAGTGGTCCTATGTAGCAATTTCGTGGTACTAGCCCAGGAAATTGGCAGCATGTGTTGGCCGATAATGGTGGTCTGGTTAACATTGATTCTCCTCATGGGCAGGACAGCCCTTCCCCAGAAATTCTCACGCAAGTTCTAGACCTCGAACCCCATGTCCGTTGGTTATGGGGTGACTTCTCCGAGATGAAGACAACCATATCTCACCTCGCTACCTTCGTTCAAATTTCTAACGCTGAAGTCCGGAATAGAAATGGCAAGATTAAAGACTACTTCGAGAAGCTGGTTGGCAAGTTAGACTTGTTCCATAGCTACCTCAGGATCGTGGAAGCTAAAGTTGATTGTATCAGAACCAGTGGTAGAAATAGCCCATCCGTCATCCTGAACATTGAAGATTAAAATACAGGTACAACAACAGGAGGAAAGGATAAGAACTCTCGTCTCCATCGTGGCAACTGACTCCTTCTTTGTGTTCTCGTCTCAGTGTTTTAGCAGCTCTATTTGGGTCAGTTCGTTAAAATTTTCAGTAATAGCAGGCATTAGGCCTTTTTTGAATATCACAGACTGAAATATGAAGAGACTGTTTCGACAACTCTTGTTTTTTGGGACCTGTCTCCCCTATGCTATGTAATCTGTTCTCTCTTTTTAATATAAAATCTCATTAACCGTTTGTCGGATCAATGACTATGACTTCAAATTTGGCCGAAGGTGAAAATCATAGTTAGGAGCCTAATTGCATTTTTTTAAAAATTTGGTAGAGGGTAACAATAATGCTAAAAATCCTCGAACTTGAGCATTGGTGTCAAATGATGCGCTTAGAAATCCAATTTTTCAAAACCATCTCTTTTGAGCATATATATACGAAGCACAACATCGATGTAGATAAGCTTTCAAAAGATGCAATGAAAAAAGAAGTTGGTTATTTGTTTCGCGAGGAAATTATTGATCACTTATGTTTTGATAAGGGATCAGTAAAGTTCTTTGACTAAGCCATATTTTGGACCACTTTTTGACCTAGAAGGGATAAGTTTCTAAATAGCTGAAAGTTTTCTATTTTTCTGGTAGAAGGACGAAATTCTCAGACTATTTTTGAGAAATTATTGTAATTTTCCAGGAAGTCTTTTTGACAATATATGGTTTGCTTTAGCTCTCTAGTGAGCCAAGTAACCTCATGGAACATCATGTACTATTTGATTCAGTTTTGAATAACAATAATATGATTTTTTCTTTTGAAAAAAAATGGATTATAATGTTCATGTATTTAATTATGCTTGATATATTCAATCTGTGGAATGAAATTATGTGTAAATAAATGTAATCCGTGAATATGCTATGTTAAGCCTGTTAGAAGGTTATATTCATGAATGAGGTTTCTTTCAATTGCATAAGCTATATGCTGTATTAATTTTGTATGTGAATGATGAATGGCTAAACTCCATTTATGTAATACATGTATGCTTATGCTGTCACAACCTCATTGATGGATGGATGCCTCCTATATGTTCTTAGAATGATAGGCATAAGCCTAGTTATGAAGCTGTTAATTAGATGCTTAATAACTTAACTTAGCAAATTAACTTAATATGATGATATTAATGACTGTTATGTAATTGTAGAATGTGAAACAATATGAATCAAGTAAAGAAATTTACTGGTGCATAACCTGCATATAAATCATATGAATGATAAATCAACCACACAGATTAATATATGTTTTACGATTTAACAATACAATTTAAACAAAGTTACATTTTTGGAAATCAAACTCGACACTTTACAAGAATTATAATCATAGTGAAATTGGACATACTAGTACAAACAAACATTCAAGTGTATTATTTAGCAAAATACTTCCATTTTTATTTTATTCACAATTGGCCTCACATTGCTCATGCCATCCAGGTGCAGCAAGCAAGGCCATAATCGATCTAATAAAAATGTGTCATTGACATCATTCGAATTATAAGTTTTTGTTATAAGATAGTTTTCTTCATCATTAGAAACATGTTTTTCTCCGAAGTCATCGACAATCACAGTATTTGTCCGATTCCAACCATGGATCAAAGTCTCCCAAACTATACTCAAAGGATTGTGATATACATAAGGATTTCAATCACCCTGAAAACCCTCTCTGGCTATAGAAGAACAATTTTCCTGTGTTAAAATTAATCTAAATTGTTCCCTTTTCAATCCCGTTTTTTGTAATAATCTAGGCAAAAAATCGTCAATGTTTTTTCGTTGAGCAGATGTCCATACCCCAACCTCCAAAATAATAAATCAATTTTTCAAAAATTCTTTTAAGCCTGGTCGTATAAAATAATACTTTGTTGATGTTTTGATGTCCGGTGGTCGTCGCAATCCGAGTTTCTATTTTCTATGTATTGCGTGTAACAAAACACCATTGAAATAAAAAAGATCAATGGTTTATTAGAAACAAATCTTCTAGTACTATCTGCAAACAAAAAACACACACACACAAACCAGTCAATAAAATATTATGGTTCAATGTTTCTAAGTATATTGCTTTCATGTTCAACAATTTTTTAAAGACATTACCAGATACATGGTACGATGTCCATAAATAAGATGAGAACTGTGCAATAAAACTTACATCAATTAAATGTAGGAGTAATAACTGTAAAAAATATACAAATCACTAAATGAATTTGTTTTGTACAATATGACGGTCATCTCAAATTAAATGTGTTAAAACAATGCCCCATTTTTTAACGAGGCCCGAGACAATTCAACAGAGCACACGACATTGTTTTTATAGTTTTATCTCTCTCTTGTGAACTGTCAAATTTCCAACTAGTTGGCATTTTCAAGCAATTTTCCTTGCTATTATCTGCTGATTGATATTTCCCTTCATCTATAAACAACATGTCCATTTGTTTATATATATCTCCATATTGGATAAGTACATCCTTGAAGGAATTTTTGTATATGTTCGGTACTTCCCCAACATTATAGTATGCAGACATTGAGTGATTATAAATAGTACTAGGTTCGCATTTCCCTTGACCCCAAATAGATACAAATTCTTCATTTTTCAACCATTCAAATATAGCCAGGAAATTTTTAATTTCCATGTTGTGGAGCCAGGAAAACCACAGAGCAACATCGAAATGCTCTCTGGCAACACTGATAATTTTGTGGCTGAACATGCGTGTATAATAATGATAGCATTTATGGACAAAATGAGGTTGTTTGGAAGAATCTTCAATGTTGGATAACATCTTAATTCCAAAGAGAAATCCCTCTACTCCCAGGACCAATAGTTTATTTTGTGATGATATCCTCACTACATACAAGAATATTGACTATATATATAACAACAACATTAACTCTTTGTTCATGAAGTTAATGATCACAACAGGTTCAATTGATTTAATAAAAGCATCACACTGAACTAAAGGCAATGATAGATTACATCTAGAAATAGGCTATGATAGGTTACATTTGATAGTTTCTGATATCAGCTGATTCTTGCATTTTACTCACACGCTACCAAAGTCCATGTACCAATTCAGTATCTGTCCGAAGGGACAATCTACTAAAGGGCTTACACGAAATACAATTTTGAAATGGAACTGCTTTCTCACCATCACCCTCCAAAACAATCATTAATGTATTAATTTCCGAAGTTTGCATGGGGAACTCCTTCCACACACTCTCCATATTTTTTTGTGGCTTTCCTTCTTGATTGGAGGTACATCTCTCTCGAAACCAAATAAATAAAAAAATTTGCTCATATGATTTATCTTTACTGCATGCCACCAAAAATTTTGTAAGCAGTAGCTTCCCCTCATTGACACCACATTTAGATGGCCAAATACCAATATTGAATTTGGAACGAAGTAAATCCAAAAATAAAATGGCATTTGTTCATGACTCGTATGAAGTTTTCTTATGTTTAAATTCACCACTTATTAGAGTAGTCTCTTCCCGCTTTTTTACTCTTTCCCCTTTTTTATCTCTTTTGGAGTCATTTTCTGTGACTTTCTTGCGAAATAGAAAACCTTCCATTTTTTATATCAATAACATTTTTGTATGGGGGGATGCACTTAAATATTGTTTGTCATTATATATACTTCGGAATAAATTTTTTTTATCAATTTAAGTAGAAAATATTTTCTTTTACCTGTCAATGGCAGGCCAACATTTGATTGGTGAGTAACATCACTGGAGACACCGCATTTTGACACCAAGGTGCCCTCTCCAGGTTCAATACTGGCCAAGCCCTCTTCTTGTGCTGCATTGTTCAATCTCTCGCCTTGTTCATTATTTTCCAAGCTCCTGCCTGGTCCCTTATTGTCCAATGTGACTTGCTGGCCAATATCGAGGGACGTCGTCAATACCTGCTCTGGTTGTGGATGATCCACATGTTGACTTGGAAATGTGCAGGTATACATTTTATATAATTTTTTGCAGGTCTCTATCCCCTTTCATAATTTACTTAATTTAACCATGATCCATGAAAAATAATTTTTTACCTTCTTGTCATGTTTTGTAGTTCTTTGTAGATTGTATGTCACCTTCAGTTTCGTCATCTAATATTGTAATTCGATTGGAGGATACCTGGGTATGCTCTTTATTTGAAGCTGTAGTAGAATAGGAATTTAAAGAAGTTATTGAACATAACCGACCGAGAAAAGTAAAATAAAATCAAAGACATCTGAAAATGTTAATAGAAATACCTTGTTTGAGAAAAAAGTAAAATAAAATCAAAGACATCTGAAAACGTTAATAGAAATACCTTGTTTTATACCCAATTCATGATAGAAACTGTTCATGAACAACTCTTGTTGTACTATCTCCACAATAGAAATAACTATTCTTTCTGGAGACCTGGTCAACGAACAAAGAAGCCTACCTCTTGCATACAATGAAAGAACTGTGCCTTCAAAAGAGACTTGTCTGGAAACAATGTGATCCCAGAATTCTTATGTCCTTTCTTTTGGAAACACATGGCTCCTCGCACTATCACTGTTAACATTGGGCCGAGGTAAATCAAGCATCGGTAGGCCCTCGTCTTTCCAATCCATGGCAATTTCAGAGGTAGATAAAATATCCTCATCATTTCCAATGCGCCAACATTGTATAATAGAGAATCCTATAAACAGGTCCCTGGAGAATTCTCTATATACTCCCATTGTAGGATTCATCTCCGTAACATGTTTTTTTTATTTCTTGCTCCAACTTGTGAAAGCTTTAGAAATCATACAAGAGTTCTCCATATCAGCTAGAAAAATACAAGTACATTCCTCTTGATTTGTTTCTAAGTAGTACAAAAACGCCAACATGTCTTCTTCTGTCCATGGAATAGCACAATTACGCATATCCACAACAACAAATTCACAGCTGACTATCACACCAAAAAATGGAATTGTTCTGAGTGTGGTGACCAAAGAATCAGGGTAACAGCATTGACAAACAAACTGTGAACTTTTTTCGTAGTCTCCGATGGACATCCTCTCTTTATTATATATAAATTCAATATTTTCTAAGCATCAATTGGTATTTTGGTACCAATATCCACTTCATATTCCTTCTTTCTCTTTTTACTAGGAGATTTTGGTTTCTTTCTGAAGCAAAAAATACTGCACAATTGCTTGAGATGGGTTGGTGCAATTTTATATATTTCAATGATGTGATGGTCAGTGACATTGTGTGATCGATCAATTTGAACATCATTAACTTTGAAATATTCAACGATCAAATGCCTGGTTGACCTCTCATCCTTTATTCATTTGCAATATTCATTTAAAGTTTCTGCGCAAAACTTTTTATCATCTAATGTGCTCATACACATCGATCCATTGATTATATTGTCCACCACAGTGGTCAATTCATCTTCATCAAGATCAAGCAATGGTCTGAAAAAATTAGAGCCATAACTCTTTATTTTATTTAGAGAAAAATCATCGTGAGCAATGCTCTTCAGCGAGCAATCCAAGGTGCCACTTTTGTAAAGCTCGAATACAGACTACAATTTGCTCCACAGTCGTTCCGATGTCAAAACAAGAGTTAGCTTGTCTTTAAAGCTCTCCCGATTAACAAGAAAGATATCCATACATTGATTTTGGAAAGACTGCAAACATATAAAATTGAATATTCCACTTAATTTCCTAATTTCATAACACAGGCAACAATCTAAAGAATTTGATTGATAAGAAGAAAAATTCTATACCATCCAAGCATCATTGGAAGTGTTTCCCTTTCTCGAGCGGGATGGACAACCTCACAAAAACCTTCTCTCCCTTGCTTTTTCAACTGAAGAAATGAATGTATTGTTTGCAAATTCCTTGTTCGACAAATTTTGTTGTTTGTATAATTTACCGATGATGTCCTAAGGAACATCTCTATGTAGAAGACGAGTTGTTCGATGCCGATACCTTTTATGGAGCTGTTTATATTGATCATCTACAATGATTATTTTCTGTGCAGAAATAGTATGCTGCCTATCCAATATATAAAAATTTACTGATGGCAGATCAATTTCTTTTTCATTTTCCGGAAGAAAGGGTAATTTGGTCTCCTTATTTAAAGGCAACAGAATAGCATCTATCAATGTTGTTGTAAATGTATGGACAAGTGATACCACCATCTTTTGCATGACCTCATCATCAACCTTTCGATATTGTAAGTGTGGAGGTGCAACAACACATCTTGTTACGTCCATGGAAAAAAATTTCTCATCGAACAAAAAGTATTGGATCTGATGTTGTTGAACTTATTTTGAAGTTTCGAAGCTCTTAGTCACTTTCCGCAGCATCACTCTAGAAGGACTTCCTTTGAGTTGTTTCAAGGTAGATTTCCCCACATCTTTTACAATATATTGGAGAAAATTTCTTTTGTTGTAAATTAGAATCTTTTCATGGCATACCTTTATTGGCCCCTTATAAATATTCAGATAATGTAATACAGAGGAAGTTTTCCCAGTTAGCATTTTTTTCCTCCATACCGACAAAATTCCTTTCTTCAAGGATGTCGCAGTATCAATTCCGGAATGATTAGAAACAACATAGGAGGGAAAAACCCACCCTTGCTTTGGGCAGGAAATCAAATCTGGATCGAGACCACTTTTCATTAGATTTGGTCAATAATCAGAAACCACAAGATCACACTGTATAAGGCCATACTTTTCACCAATCATCACTTCAGCTTGAACTAGCAATTTTTTATCAGAATCAACAGGTTCCACATATGTCAATATACCATCTCTAATTGGCTTTCCCTTGAAATCCAAGTAGAATAGATATATATACAAGTACAAATTATTTGGTTCTTCCATCTCAACATACCATCCATTTGTGAATGGTGGAAGGTAGTGATGTTTTATCAATTCAAAGCAAGGGATTTCCTGGTAGTTACTGAAGCTCAACAAATTTGCCATGCTTTATTTGCAAAACAGTCAGTATAAGAATGCATACAATGTCTATAATTATAAATTAGTGTTTTAATATTAGATGTATACTTTCAAATGTTCATGCTAATGATCGATGGTTAGGGAATGACCCCTCATTTTCAAAATCAATTGATTGATTAAGATCAAATCTACTAGCATTATCCATGAGAGATAGAATGCACATTTTATAGAGTCGTTTGGGATAAGGATCGATCATAGAATGAGCAATCATCATAGAAGGGGTGGCCGATCCTTCTTGTTTATGTGGATGAGTTTATCACATGTTTTTTATTCGAGTTTTGTATACTGCAATAGCTTCCAAGTGCGAAGTCATCTAGTGTTCTAGTTGATGTAAAATAGAATGTTATGTGAAGATGGTAACGACATTTGTGCATCGCCATGGTTAAGAGAGTCTTGATTATGCAACTCCTATATTCGCTTCAGGTTAGACTTCAACCTGTTTACAAGGTGATGCCGAAAGGTCGGCCGACCTTTATCTCAGTCTTCTTCCAGTGTTCACCATCCTTCATATACATGAATTGACACCCTCACCTTTGGAGGTTGAATTCTTTTACAATTCCCTCGTAAATGAAGGTTAGGCCAAAAATTCTTGTACCCAGGACTCGTTTCATAATAGTTCAATACAGCAAGAAGGGTCAGTCAACCCTTCTTCTTTTCACCATTCTAGATATGGGTGAATTCACAATTCTATACTAATCGAAGGGGCGGCCGATCCTTCTTACCAGATGTTGAGAGTCAGGATACGGACAGGGGCCAGATCGATAGTTGATAATAACTATGCAGATCCAAGGTGCTAGGAAGGCATCATTTGAGATATTGAAGACTGTGGAAGGTCGTGGGGCTAAGCATGGAAGGAGATCAACTGTACCAGATCGATCATGCAAGATGGACGACTCAAACGATAGATAATAAAAAAATGGAATGCACTAGGATCTGAGTACTGTTTTATTTGGTTTCCCCTTCCTCCCTTGGTCGAGGTCAAGGGGGCAAGTTAATTTAAATAGACTCAAATAGACTCTAGCACCTTGGTGAATGCACATTCTATCTGGGACCAAGTCCAACAAAACTGATGCAATAACTAAACAACTAGCTCAAAGAAAAATTCAAAGAATCAAGTAAGAGAGCTACAATGGAATGTCACATTACACATATGGAACAAAGTTATATTCATTTTGAATCTTTGATATAATATAAGAAAAATTAATCTAGGGGTTTAATCTTGCTCCCATGCATGCAAGAAAATTTCCCACTTCCATAGGTATGTTCTTCCTCCATGAGATCAAATGAGCTAAGCCTTAAAATTGGACAAAAGTATTTGTAGGCCACCCGATAATTTGAAAAGATTTATGGTATTAAGAATGGAATTTAGCTGCATTGAATAGATGGCAACCTTAATTAAGCTTGGAAAATTAGTGGACAACAATCTCTACAAATCATACAAAGATAACAAATAAAAATTATTAAAGAGTATTGATTGGATTGTTTCTTATCTATTCTTTCCCACCAGACCAAATCATTTTGACAGTAACTAAATGGCTACCTTGCCTTTGTTAAAAATTGCCATGCAATGAAGGGGCGGCCGTCCCTTCTTCTACCAAGTATTCTTTTCATAATAGTTCTAGACTGCAACAAGGGTTGGCCAATCTTTCTTGTCTTTAACATTCTGGATACAGGTGAACTCCTGGATATAGGTGTTCACAATTTTATACTAAACAAAGGGGCTGCCGATCCTTCTTGTAGCCAATCTCCATTCTCCACTATTTACAGCGGATGTAGGGAGTCAGGAATTGTTGTCCCATCCCGCAATCTGCATTTCGGGTTGCAATATAGTGGTATTGATGGAACGTTGTAAGAAATCTAGGTATCCGCAATCCGCAACATATTTGCGTCTTCGGTAGAGGCGATGAAATCTGCATGCGGGGTTCAATAAGGGTCGGCCAACCTTTCTTGTGCCGAGTATTCTGTTCAAAATAGTTCTAGGTTGCAAGAAGGGTTGGTTGATCCTTCTTGTGTTCACCATTCCGGATACAAGTGAATTGTAACCTATAGGTGTCTACAGTTCTGTACTAAACGAAGGGGCAGCCGATTCTTCTTGTCACATGTTGGGAGAAATATTGTTGATATGTTATAACTTAGCCAATATACCAATCCCAACTATAATTTCATTGCAGAAGTTGGAAGTCTGGAATTGTTGACCCAACCTAGGCAGGTTGAATATTTTTATGATTCACTCGTAAATGAAGTGTCGATCGACCTTTCTTCTACCGACTATTCTGTTCAAAATAGTTCTAGACTGCAAGAAGGGTCGGTCGATCCTTCTAGTGTTCACCATTCTAGATACAGGTGAATGGTTGGATATAGTTGTTCACAATTTTATAATAAATGAAGGGGTGGCCGATCCTTTGTGTCGGAGGTCAGAAGTCGGGATAAATATTGTTTATATTTTATAACTTAGCCAATCTCAGTTCTAGGATGAATTCTACATTAATTTGGAAGAAAGAATATTGACAATATTTAAATGTGTGGATCAGAGCATATAAACTGAATTATAACCTAGGTATTACAGTCAACTATGAGGCAAAGCGATAAGATGGTGTAACATGAAATACATCCACAAAAGAGAAATTAAAAGACTGAAGAAAGTAAAAACATATGAATCTCTGTATTATTAAAGTCTTCAAAAATTATTATGTCACTGTATTTTTTGCTCTCAGATCCAACCCCTATTACTCTGTAAAATCAAAATTTATACAAAACGATATTTGAAATCATCGCTAAAAAAAGAAATTTCAAAGAAATCTCTCTGATCCAACCCCTATTATCTTGTTCAAATTTGAATAAATTTTCCATTTATTTCAATCCTTCTACTATTTGATGATCAAAAGCCTTGTTTCCATTTAGATGTCTCCTTTGCGATATAATTTGATGAGGATCATAATTCATCCTTTCAGCCTCTTGGAAATCCATAATCTTCAGTAATTTTTCTACTACAGAGAGGGCTGCCTATTCTTAATGATGAATGGACCAACTTTAAGGGGAAATTTCACATTAGATGCTCTTTTGAAAGCACAGAAATGTTCTTCTGAATGCAACCTTTGTCTAATCAATTCCAAGGAAAAAACCCTCGCTGTTAAAAAGGATGGCAACATATATGGTGCTCCAGTAAAACCATACACCCTAATTATAGTATGTTCTCTATACAAGAACTAATCAACTGTTTGGCCTTCTGGTGTAGGCTACAAAGTTTCTTTCATTTCTTCTAAAACTCAGAGCATTTTAGCATTAAAAATAATTCTATAAATTTCTGCCATGATTTTATGGGTGAACTCAAATATATTGACCTGTTTATTAAGGTCACGAGAAAATATGCCACCAAGAAACTTGGATTTTGAAATGTTTGAACAATATGACTTATACTTAAAATGGTTCAACTGGTTGAAATTCACCAACTGGACATGAATCGCTTCAGCTAGGAATTCATCAAAATTAAAACAACACACCGGACTCGACTGTGACTCTGGTGAAATTACTTGGAGAAGGAAACCTAACATACCTTCCATGATTTGACCTATCACTATCTAGACCTAAAATTTGACTCAACAAGGAAAAAACTAACTGGGTATCTCGCTGAAAGACATAAATACTCAATGGGTGTTAAGTTTAAACCAAATAGACTAGCAAGATCACTGAAATAAACATAATCACAAGATAGACACAGAATATACCCTGGGAAACCCTCATGGGGTAGAAAACCCAGCAAAGCTTTCCTCAATAAGATGATCAACCAAAATACAAGATGTGCTCCTTCCTTCTTTGACTCCTTAGCAGATCTCCCAGACAAGTGCGCACTCTTCCACAAGTGAGTGAGTGATCTAATGAGGAGTTCACCTCCTTTATTTATACTGACTCCCAACTGACTAAAAGACCTAATGGGGCTGACCTCTCTTGGAGAAGTCTAATAACCCCAAAAATATAACCACAGGGCCGACCCCCACATGGTGGGTCTAATAACCCTAGTTAATACAAACCCTCAGAGGGATAAACATCTCCGGATACATAATAGGGTTACCTCGGAGGGATGAAACATCTCCGGAATAATAAAGTACAAATATAATATTCTTTGAAGTTACAATATTCAACACTCCCCCTTAACGAGAAGGATATTATAACAGCATCTGCAGGAGCAAGGAGTCACTATACATGATACATCTATAAATCATCAGAAGCTTTCTTCAATTTGTCTTCATCAGTAACTCAAACAGTTACTGGTATATCAATGTCAACATCAACATCGACATCACGATCATTGGCATCATCATCACATGATCAGCAGCATCGTCATCTCACGATCATCAGCATCATCATCTCACGATCATCAACATCGTCATCACACGATCATCAGCATCGTCATCACATGATCATCAGCATCATCATCACACGATCATCAGCATCATCATCACACGATCATCAGCATCGTCATCACATGATCAAAAACATCGTCATCAAACGATCATCAGCATCGTCATCACACGATCATCAACATCGTCATCACACGATCATCAGCATCGCCATCACACGATCAGCAGCATCGTCATCACACGATCATCAGCATCGTCATCACACGATCATCAGCATCGTCATCTCATGATCATCATCATCGTCATCTATACACATGATCCTTCCTTTCGGAATTACGGGATCAATCTCATCACAATCAATATTTAAGACTATCCTTCCTTTTGGAATTACTGGATTTACTGTCTAAGGATGATTAGTCCAATCACAATCACATTTAAGACTATCCCTCCTTTTGGAATTACTGGATTTACTGTCTAAGGATGATTAATCCAACCATAATCACATTTAAGACTATCCTTCCTTTCGAAATGACTGGATTTACTGTCTAAGGATGATTAATCCAACTACAATCGCATTTAAGACTATCCTTCCTTTCGGAATTACTGGATTTACTGTCTAAGGATGATTAATCCAACCACAATCACATTTAAGACTATCCTTCCTTTCGGAATTACTAGATTTACTGTCTAAGGATGATTAATCCAACCACAATCACATTTAAGACTATCCTTCCTTTCAGAATTACTAGATTTACTGTCTAAGGATGATTAATCCAACCACAATCACATTTAAGACTATCCTTCCTTTCGGAATTACTGGATTTACTGTCTAAGGATGATTAATCCAATCACGTGCATTTTGAACCAAGGTCCAGGGACGATGCAGTCCTATCCTCTATTCTCGGAGACACCTGTCTACGGATCACTTTAGAACTTGATTTCAAGGATGATCCAATCCTCATCTGTCCACCAAGGACTTTATTCTCAGATACCTCACGTCTACGGCTCACTTTAGAACTTGAGTTCAAGGATGATCCAATCCTCATCTGTCCACCAAGGACTTTATTCTCGAAGACCTCACATCTACAGCTCACTTTAGAACTTGAGTTCAAGGATGATCCAATCCTCATCTGTCCACCAAGGACTTTATTCTCGGAGACCTCACGTCTACGGCTCACTTTAGAACTTGAGTTCAAGGATGATCCAATCCTCATCTGTATTCTCATCCATACAGGTACAAGTATCCAAAAGCATGTATACATCACATCAAAAACATGTATACATCTAGCATGTATTCTCACTAATACATCTAACATCAAAACATGTATACATCACATCAAAAACATGTATACATCTAGCATGTATTCTCACTAATACATCTCACATCAAAACATGTATACATCACATCAAAAACATGTATACATATAGCATGTATTCTCACTAATTCATCTAACATCAAAACATGTATACATTACATCAAAAACATGTATACATCTAGCATGTATTCTCACTAATACATCTAACATCAAAACATGTATACATCACATCAAAAACATGTATACATCTAGTATGTATTCTCACTAATACATCTAATCATCAAAAGGTAAAAGATATATTAGAGTTCTAAATCTAAATAATTCTAAGTAACTAAGTGCAACAAAACAAAATTGAAGGGACAGACTTGTTATCAGGTACTATACTACTCCCCCTTTCGAGGAGGGTCCTTCTGGACTATACCAAGCTTGTCTCGGAAGTATTCAAACTTTACTCAAGACAAAGTTTTAGTCACGATATCGGCAATCTGATCCTCAGTGCTTATATACTCGAGCTTGATAGCTCCTCTCTGCACCATATCTCGTATATAGAAGTAACGGATCTCAATGTGTTTTGACTTATCATGGAACACAGGATTTTCAGTCATCTTAATGCAGCTTTGATTATCACACATAATCACAGTGGGATCCATTTCTAAGTCAAATATTCCAGATAAAAGTTTCCGAAGCCACACTACTTCACAGCTGGCAGAGCAAGCGGCTATATATTCTGCTTCATCAGTACTGAGCGCCACACTAGATTGTTTCTTGCTGAACCAGGAGATCATGGAAGATCCAAGACCATAACATCCACCTTAAGTACTTTTTCTGTCTGAGACACTACCTGCCCAATCAGAATCTGAGTAACCATGTAACTTGAGTTCATTACCTCCAAGATAGTATAGGCCAAAGTCCAATGTACCTTTTAGGTAGCTCATTATATGCTTTGCAGCTATAAGGTGAACCTTTCTAGGTTCTACTAGATACTGACTTAGGGCATTTACAGCAAATCATATATCCAGCCTAGTATTTGTTAAATACATCAATGATCCAATGATTTGTCTATATAGAGTTACCTCCACTAGTTCTGATGAATCATTAACTAATAGTTTCAGGTTGGAGTCCATGGGAGTGGCCATGGCTTTACACTCCAACATATCAAATCTTTTGAGAATCTCCATAGTATACTTACCTTGATTTAGAAAGATTCCTTTTGGTTCTTGCCACAATTCTAAGCCTAAGAAGTAGTGCATTAATCCGAGATCTTTCATTTCGAATTCTGAAGAAAGCTTCTTCTTGCTTTCAATAATTTGTTTCTCATTTCCGGTTATAAATAGATCATCTACATATAACAGCAATATAACAGGTTCATCATCCATCACTTTAAGATAAAGATTGGGGTCAACTTTACTTTTGGTAAATCCCATGCTTGTTAAGAAACTGTCAATCCTTCCGTACCAAGCCCTAGGAGCTTGCTTCAATCCATATAATTCCTTTTTCAGTTTGCATACATGGGTCCTTCCGTCTTTGACCTCAAAACCTTGAGGTTGTTCTATGTATACTTCTTCTTCAATTACACCATTCAGAAAAGCTGTCTTAACATCCATTTGATGCAATTTCCATTTCATCATGGATGCAAGTGCCATGATAGTTCTAATTGAAGTATACCTAGCAACTGGTGCAAATGTTTCTTCATAGTCAATTCCCTCCTTTTGAGAGAATCCTCTGGCTACAAACCTTGCCTTGTATTTTTCAATGCTACCATCTGCAGCATGTTTTATCTTGAAAATCCATTTGGAAGAAACCACACTTTTATCTCTTGGTTTGGGAACTATATCCCAAACATCATTTTTCATTATCAATTGATATTCTTCTGTCATTGCTTCTACCCATTCTTTCTTCTGAGCTGCCTCTTCATAGCTAGTAGGTAGTTGATCCACAAGATCACACATCAAGGCCATATAGTTGGACACTAGCTTTGGTTCTTTCTTTCTCTGATGGAGCCTTCAGGAGCACCATATTTTTCAGCCCCTTGGATAATATCTCTAGCCCATGCTGGCCTTCTTTTCTTTGATAAATCTGTGATAGGAGGTTCTTGTGGTTCCAACATGTCATGATCCTCTGGTGGATTATCTTCAGGGAAGTGAACAGCCTCTGAGTTTCTAGAAGAAAGATCTTCTTCATAGATTTCTTCAAGTTGGCATTTTCTTGATTTCTTGAGAGCTGCTTCTTCATCAAAAGTTACATCTCTACTGATTTCTATATGATGAAAGCCTGGTATGTAAATCCTGAAGGCTTTGGATGATTCATAATAACCAACAAATATTCCTTTCTTACCAGAAGGATCCAACTTGGTTCTCTTTTCTTTTGGAATGTGGATGTACATAGGACACCCAAATATTTTAAGATGGCTTACCTCGGGCTTCTTTCCTGTAAACACTTCTTCTGGAGTTTTGAAATCAAGAGCACTATGAGATAATCTATTTTGTACATATACTGTTGTCTTGGCTGCTTCAGCCCATAGATACATGGGAAGATCCTGGTCATGTATCATAGTCTTCACAGCTTCCATGATGGTTCTATTTTTCCTTTCAGCAACCCCATTTTGTTGGGGATTGTAGGGAGTGGTTAGTTCTCTCTTGATTCCAGCTTCTTTACAAAAATCTTCAAATTCTTTTGAAGTATATTCTCCACCATTGTCTGTTCTGAGAATCTTGATTTTCTTTTCTGAGAGATTTTCTATTAGAGCCTTGAACTCTTTGAACTTTCCAAAAACTTCATTCTTACCTTTTAGAAAGTATATCCAAGTTTTCCTTGAATGATCATCAATGAATGAAAGATAGTATTCAAATCCACTTAGAGAAGTGGTGGGCATTGGACCACATACATCTGAGTGTATTAGCTCCAAGATACTCTTAGTATTTGTTTCACTCTTTGGAAAGGGGTTCTTGACATTCTTCCCTTTCTTACATCCTTTACATGAGCCATCATGATCAACCTTCAAATCTGGTAGTCCTATGACCAACTTGCTTACATAGGGTAAGGCTTTGTAGTTAATGTGAGCTAGTCTTCTATGCCATAGCTCACTGGGACTAGAGGTTTCATGAACAAGGGCAGCTTCTGGATGACCCTTGAGTTTATACAAACCTCCTTCCTCTTCACCAATGACAATTGCATCCTTAATAGATTTTCCTTTGGACCACATTAGCACTTGTCCATCAATGAATGCAACTCTATAACCTTTCTTGTCCAATGCTAAGATTGAAAGCAAATTCTTCTTCAATCCTGGAACATACAAAACTTCCTTCATCTTCATGGGGGTTCCAGAATCAAGTCTGTAGTTTGCTTCACCAATTCCCTTAATGGGATATTGATAGTTATCTCCAAGAGATACCTTTAGTGGAGAGGTCTTTTCTTCAAGATTTGATAGAGTCTTCTTTTGTCCTATCATGTGCTTTGAGGCACCACTATCAATGACCCATGTACCTTCTCCAGGTGTTATAGATCCAGAGAGTGCGGAGAAAAGAACATACTCTTCTGCATCTTCCTCTTCATTTCTTCTAGGTCTTCTTTTGGAGAAGGTTATTTCTTCATCTTCTTCTTCTCTTATAGATCTTTTCTTGAGAGGCCTTTCTTACTCTTCAACTTCTTCTTCACTCTCATCTTCTGCAAGATGTGCTTGATGTCTTCTGTGGTAAGTACCCTTTTTCTTTTTGTTAGGACATTCTTTAGCAATGTGTCCTAATTTGTGACAAATGAAACATTGGAATGAGGAGTAATCTCTTCCTTGGAAGGATTCCCTTTTCTTTTGAAATCTTTGTGGAGGATGGGACTCCTTTTGACTATCCTTCTTAAAGTAGGATCGATTCTTTCTTCTCTTGGTATGGGTGGCCAAGGCTTGGTCATCTTCCTTGAGCAATGCTTCTCTGTTGGCAACCCTAGCTTCTTCTTGAACACAATCCTCCCATACTATATCAAACTTCATGCTTTCTTTTCTGGCACACATGGTTTGTATGAAAGATTCCCATGGTCTAGTGAGACCATTTAGAGCTGTCATCACAAGTTCATCTTCATCAAGAGTATCACCAATGGCATCTAGTTGCTCCTTGATTAGAGAGACTCTTGAGAAGTAGTCTTGAATGGATTCTCCTTTGTGCATCTTGGTACTCTTCAACTGAGTCCTTAGATTCATCTTCCTATTGATGTTCTTTCCTTCATACACTCTTCCAAGGGCATCATACATTTCCTTTGGAGTCTTCTTGGAAGCCACTTGGGGATCAAGTGGTCTTTAATAGAATCAACTATGATTCTCTTTTCCCTAATCAAATCCTTCCTATGTTTTTCTTTGGCTTCATCTCCTTCTGGTTCTGCAACTTCCTCCTTGATATAATGAGCAAGATCATTCTCCTCAAGAATGAGACCAATTCTGTATTTCCATGCCCGGAAATTTTCTATACCTTCTAGCTTGTCTTCAAGTTTAGTGTTTGGAGCCATCTTCTCTTGGGGGAGTCCAAGAGACTGAGTAGACTTACCTGGAAATGTTAGATTTCACTTTTCTGGAATCTGGGACAGAATTTTATCGTACTTTTGGTAGAATTAGGGTTTGGATTTCCCAGAGTTCTACCCAACCAAAAAGTTCTATCTAGGGCTTAAAAGATTGGTATTGAAGAGGGCTATCCAGCCATGTAACCAAAATTCAATAATACCAACTTTTTGTTGAAACCATAACTTTCACCGAAGAGAGAGAGAGAGGTATTCTTACCTTGTGAAAGATGTCCTATTCAGTCTAGCTCTGATACCATGTTAAGTTTAAACCAAATAGACTAGCAAGATCACTGAAAGAAACATAATCACAAGATAGACATAGAATATACCCTGGGAAATCCTCATGGGGTAGAAAACCCAGCAAAGCTTTCCTCAATAAGATGATCAACCAAAATACAAGATGTGCTCCTTCCTTCTTTGACTCCTTAGCAGATCTCCCAGACAAGTGCGCACTCTTCCACAAGTGAGTGAGTGATCTAATGAGGAGTTCACCTCCTTTATTTATACTGACTCCCAACTGACTAAAAGACCTAATGGGGCTGACCTCTCCTGGAGAAGTCTAATAACCCCAAAAATATAACCACAGGGCCGACCCCCACATGGTGGGTCTAATAACCCTAGTTAATACAAACCCTCAGAGGAATAAACATCTCTGGATACATAATAGGGTTACCTCGGAGGGATGAAACATCTCCGGAATAATAAAGTACAAATATAATATTCTTTGAAGTTACAATATTCAACAATGGGAACAATAGGTTTTCATGCGACTGACCATCTTTCAAGACTTGTAATAAAAAATTGTCTTTTTCTGCAAGATTGTTGTTTCTATAAACTTTGCCAAATGTTTCAGGTAAACATAGAACCTCACGGATAGTCTGCGCATTTACTGGGCATAGAATTTTGGTCATTTTTACACTAATGATTACCCTTTTTCCCTGTAAATAATTTGTTGCACACCAACAAAGAAATTCGGGGAAGTGTAGGGTTTGTTCGACACAAAAATAGTACAGAAAAGAACCTAAAACATTAAATACATCCTTTCCTTGCGACTTAAAATTCCATTAATTTCTCCTTAGACTGTGAAATACTACACACATACAAAACAAGGTTAAATACAAGCTTCTCGTTTTCATCTGAACTTTCACTAAAGGGAAGAAGGTCTTGGGTTTTCTCCATTTGGGACACAAAATATAAACATTGAGGGTTTCGAGCTACCTGTGAACTGTGAAGTGAGCTTCTTGGGTGCTACTCCAGTTGACGAAGACAATGACGTGTTTCTCACGGACCGTTCTTTTTCTTTGGGTAATAAGTGACAAAAACATTTTTTAAAACTTCAAACAAACCTTTTATAGAACATATGCTTAGGAGGTTTCCAAACTTGCGATGAGTGGTCTAAATTTAACCGCTTTTCATAGCGGACTCCACCAATGCTTGCCATGTGGTATGCAATTTAATTTCTGCTCTACCTTTTCCAAGTTTAACCATTGTGCATTTTCTAGCACAGGAACCCATTCCACCATCGATTATCTGGGTGTGTTTGCCACGTTGCTACACATTTGCAACTTTTGGTGTGAGTCGTCCAATTTTTTAGTGCCTTTTCCACCTCCTCCCTTGGAGTGAGAGACCTTATGTAGAGACCTTAGAATAGTGACAATATTTGCATTGTTACTCTCTATAAACATTAATAACCCAAGAATCCATATAGAATAAATTTATAAAACATAAAGACAAAAATGCTAACAATATGAAGAAATTACTTGTTTGATGAATAATACCAATTCTAGACATTGTTTGTAGATGGGTTTGTTGAAGATCTAGTGTAACATGGGAAGAAGTAGATGAAGAAGAGGGAGAGATGACCATAAGAGATAAGAGAAGTCTAAACAACAAGATCAATCTTCCAAGATGGCATTGATGGCAAAGAGATGAAACATTAAATTAGGAAAAGAAGGAGAGATCACATGTCGTAGAAATAACATCTAAGGTTTTGTTGTTTTTTTAAACAACCCATTTCATATTAACTCCATAATTATATTGTTCATGTTTGACTATTAATAACTCGAATGCTTCCAAATGGCTCCAAATGCTTCTGATTTGGGTCTCAAGGTGTTTGAAAGGTATTAGGACATAAAAAGCGACAAAATTTGCATTGTTCCTCTCTACGGATTTTAATAAGCAATGTCTAACAGAGATAAACCAAGAACCCATATAGAGGAAATTTTAGAAACATAAAAAATACCTAACAATTTGAAAAAAACATTTGAAAAATATTCATAACCATTGAGATTGAATTGACAAGTAATCAAACTTCTAATAGAAAAACCAAGGTTGGATGCAAATGGAATACAATCTATGCAATTTCCAATGAATACAGAGATCGATAAACACAAAAGAGGGAGTGAATCTAAAAAATATGTTCATGAATACAAAAACTATTATCTTGAATCACTTCATTAACAAACGCCACTCCTTTGAAGCGCTTTGGAAACTTGAAAGCCTTACTTTCTTGTGTTTTTCAACTGGCCTTTAAGGCATTATTTACGTTAAATGCTTGTGTAATGTCCCCAACTTGGAACTTTTCCCAATTCGGTCAATTTTCAAAACTTGGACTAGTGAAGCCTCAAAATGTCCCAAACGATCCCAAATGCTTTTGAACTATGTCTAAAGTGGATTGAGGTGTAATATGACACATTTATGCAGCTATTATAGGCATGGAAACTTCCAATAGACGTCAACCACTTTCATTTACAATTAGAGAATGAAAGGAAGAATCACTAGGAAAATCTATGTTGAAGCCCCCAAGGGTAGATGGCTCCAAAAGACTCTTTAAAGGATTTTGAATTGGGTCTGAAGGTATATGGAGGGTATTAATAAATAAAAAGGAACCTCATCGATGATTATAGACTAATATTAGAATACTTCTGCAACATCCATTTAACTTCAGAAGAAGTTGGGGAATTTTACTAGTCAAATCGAGGTTCAAAACCCCCAAGAGTAGGGGACGAACATGGATTGTGATAGTGACATCAATACAATGATACATGGATAATGAAATACAAGTACAAGGAAATAGATAAACGTATAGGTTGATGGAAACCGTGATACAATGGTAGTGGAGTATTGTTCTTCTTATTCATATTAGGGTGGCAGGATCAAGCAACGATAGGAGATTGAAGTCTCCTTTGGTTTGGTGCTTGTGATCTCAAGGAGTTGGGGATTCCATCCAATTGGTGCTAGTAAAAATATTGAGTTGGACTTTACTGAGGTCTAGAGTTCTATCTATAGGTTGGAAATTATGAAAACCAAGGGGTTGTAGCCTCGTTCTGTTAGCTTTTCATCATTTAATTCAATATCATCTAGGATCTTAACTAAGAGAACAACATGTACAGCATGTCAAACACAAGAGACAAGAGACACAAAGCATTTCACCGAGGAAAACAATAAAGGTGAAAAACCCCGTAACTTCCTTAGAAATAGAATAAGCACCAATACAAAGATCACAAAGATGAAACCCCAAAAGATAGATGTCTCCAGTAGTTCTTCTTCTAGGCTCCTCCACTTGTGCGCACTCCTCTCTCTCAACTATGCGAGTTGGATGTGTGAGTGAATGAGAATATGTAGTGGTGCAACCACTCTATTTATACTTTAAATTAACTTGACCTACCTTTTATCCTAACTAGGTTGACCCCCTAGGGGAGTCTAATAACCCTTCCACTTAACACATACTGGGCCAACCACTCCAAAGAGGTCTAATAACCCATCAAATATAAGTTAAGACACTTACAATAAAACTTGTGACACTTGCAAATACAAATGAAGACACCTCCAAACGGAGGAATAAGAAATCTCCGTCGAGGATACAATAAAGTACAAATGTAATACATACAATATAAGAGTGAATAATATCTTTTGAAGTTATAGATACTAGTACATTAAGACTCCCTCTTAACTAGGAAGGTATTCTCTTGACACATGTGTCAATATATATAGGCACAAGTCTTCAATACTGGTGCTGGATCATCAACACTGGATCACTGGAGCATCATCATAGGTCTTCATCCATGTAGGTCTTCATCATCTCTATGAGCAAGCCATCAAGTAGGTACATCTCATGATTGATTACACTTTCTCTGCAAAAATTTGTGTACCGTAATGTCACCCCATAATATTCAGATCGTTCAAGGATTTCTTCAATTTGCACACATGAGTCTCCCTGTCGTGTGTCTCAAACCCGAGTGATTGATCCACATATACTTCCTCTTCCACTACACCATTCAAGAATCCTGCCTTGACATCCATCTGGTGTATGATATTCCTTTTCACGATCTTCATTATATTTTGGTTTTATTTCATTCATTGTTGCATATTGATTCCTGAGTACTTCTGGTTCTTTAAAGTCTTCTTCTTGACTTCATCAATCTTCTTGCTGAATCATTGTCACTTGCTCTTCGAAACAAGTCTCTCTTGTAGGTGATGGTACAAGGTCTTTCCTACAAGACAAGTTCAATTGCATGATTAGAAACATCTCATAGTATTCAGAACAAATTCTTACACATAAAGACATATGTCATACATGTTGATGTATATGTAACTTCGGAATGTATTTCATCTATGTATTTCATATATATTTATTGTACCCTTATAAGAGATGTGTTATTCCTCTATAAGGAAGTGTCGTCATGTGTATTGACAAGTGTCACAAGTGTGTGTACTTTTTGATGGGTTATTAGACCACCATGTGTGGGGTCAGCCCTGAAATATATATTATATTGTGGATGTACCTAGCTGGACAAGTCAGCCCCATAGTGTAACTGGGCAAACAGGTTAAGTATAAATAGAGATCGGGAGATCTCTATTTGATCACTCGAAAAACCATACTTCTCTCACTCATAAAGTGGCGCACTAGTGAGGAGGAGGATCATCTGCTACTAGGAGACTATCTCAGTGTATTTTGGCTGTACTTTGGTTGAGCCATTTCTCTCTCTATATCTGAGGAAGTTGTGGGGTTTTTCACCTTAGGGTTTTCCCCACGAAAACTCTGTGTCTCTTGTCTCTCATGCTTTTGATTCTTGTGATGCTTGACATGCTTGATATGATTGTTATGCATTGATATACCGTACATGTTATTCTCTCAGTAAAGATCCTAGAGTTTATTGAATTAATGCTCAAAATTTAACAATACAGTCATGCCATTATCTTAGCCAATCATGCTTCAATACAACATTTATCCATATCCCGTAACTTTCTAGATGCTTTCCATCTCTACCAAAACATTGTTAAGAGTGTGCAATTCTACTCCAACATGTCAGCAAAGAGGTTTCATTCTAGATAAGTAGCAATGGAATGTTGTACAATACCATCGACCACTTACCCATTACTTGCATATAAGTAGTATCTTGTTCATTAAAGCAATTTTTTTCTAACATCCTAATATACTCAGGGCCAACCCCACTAGGGAGTCTGATAACCATATCACATACAATGATGACCTTTATGATCGGAGGAATGAAACCTCTCCATCAGAAGTACAATGCCATATGAATACAATATAAAATATACAAGTGAAATACATTACAAAGTTACAAATACATCAACACTCCCTCTTAACTAGGAAGGTATTTCTCGACACAGTTCTTTAGCACAAGTCTTCATCATGGACTACACCATTCAAGAAAGCTATCTTGACATCCATCTGGTGTAATTCTTCCACTTCATCACTGCAACTAGAGAAGGTACCGTTATGATGGAAGTGTATCTGGCTATGGGTGCAAAATTTTCTTCATAATCTATCCCTTCTTTTTGGGAGAAGCCACGAGCCACAAACCTTGCTTTGTATTTCTCCTCCTCCAGTTGTGCGCACTACTCACTTGAGAGAATGAGTGAGTGAATGAATGAATAAATAGAGAGTCTAATAACCCTACCTCCTCCACTTATTTATACTTGTCTTCCACTACCTTTTACCCTACTTGGGCCTACCTCTCTAGGAGGGCTACAGGTGAAATATGATGAATTAATAAAACAGGTTATAGGTGAGACCTCCCTGCAGGAAGAAAAGCAAGTCATTTGGGATGGCATTATTGCGGAGGCAGAGAAATTGAGACATATCTCGATTTCATTCTAGACAAAGAGGGTGTAATAAAGTTAGCTAGGCAAAGCCTAACAACAATCAAGGAAAAGTTCAACAAGAAGCCCATGGACTATGCAAAAAAGGCCATAGAATTTATGAATGGGCTGACAGAGGATGAGGTGGTAGGATAAGTATCACCAGATGAACACAATTCATGCAAGGATAGACATTTTAGCACATCAAGTAAAACTCTTCAAAGAAATGTTTGATCCATTATTCAAGAAGGGACTTCCTATATTTTGGGAGGAGGATGGCACCATGAGGACACAGGAAGAAGAATATCAGGGAAAGTTGTGGGGATGTCGATTCAGTTTGGATTATGTATAATTTAGGTAAATTCATTCTAATGTTTATGTATTGATTCATTGTAATTTTTTGCATAATTAATGAAATTCAGTCAGTTTCTCTTGGCCATATTTTTTGGATATTAATTTGTCAAATTTCTTTGAACTATGTTTTATGTTGCCAATTTAATGAATACATCGATCTGTAGGTTGAATTTCTATTAATATACAGTTCATGTGTTATTATGTGCTAAATGAATTTCTTCATTTAACTCATTTTATCTATAGTTTTCTGCAGCTGTAAACAGCCACACATTTATGTTGATGCTAGTAACTAGAAAAGTGCTCTTACAAAGCCAGTTGCTTGGATCTGCATTGGATAAATATAAGTAATCTTATGCATTTTTATTTCATTCTTGCATGTTGTGATTGTGTAATTGAAAGGTTTTTAATTATGTTGTGATTGTGTAATTGAAAGGTGTTTTCCACTATGCATGTGCAGGTTGACGTGGAGAAACCATGTGGGCAGGAAGTCTGCCGCGAAGGAGACACATTGGCAGAAGTCCAGACGTGGAGGGGTTTCGTGGGTAGAAGGTGTGATGTGGACCGGCCACATCATATCCACATGTGCGAGCAACCGAGAAGGATGGGCGAAGGTGGTTTCGCAAATGGAGGACGGTGGTTTTCCTTACCGCCCTTCCAACTTGTGAAATCATGTGGTGTTGCCACGTGGAGAGCGGTTTCAAATTCCGCAACCAACCATCCCCTCGTCCTAGTGTGCATGTTGGGGATGCAGAACGGAAGTGGGACCCTTGATCTTTCACCGCTCGATTGATATTTTCCACCATTTAAAATGGTTTGTACGTTGGCATGGAGGTGATATTTTCCTTCATTTAAAATGGTTTGTACATTGTCATGGAGGTGATCTTTTCCTTCATTTAAAATGGTTTGTACGTTGGCATGGAGGTGATATTTTCCACCATTTAAAATGGTTTGTACGTTCACACGGAGGTGATCTTTTCCGCCATTTAAAATGGTTTGTATGTTCGCATGGAGGTGATCTTTTCAAACATTTAAAATGGTTTGTACGTTGGAATGGAGTTGATATTTTTTGCCATTTAAAATGGTTTCTATAGCGCCAATGGTAAATGATGGATTGTATCACTCATGTGAATAATCTCCTCACGTTTATGAGGCACCCATTTATGATGGATTGTGTTTATGTGTCACGACGTACAGATGATATCCCTCCACACTATGATAATAAATGTCATGAATTTTTCTACATTGATATCCTGCCACACTGCCCTTCCCTCCCACACTGCTCTTCTTGTCCACTGCCTACATTGAAACTTATCCTGCCAGACTGCTCTTCCCACCCACTGCCTACATTGAAACTTATCCCACCACACTGCTCTTCCCGCCCACTGCCTACATTGAAACTTAAAGTTCAAACTGTGTTTGCCAGTTTGGAGCTCTGTTTTTTCTGAGGACCGAGGTTTGCTTTTGATAAGGTGGAACCGAGAAGAGTGTTGGGTGGGTAGAGCAGTAAGATTGGTTTGAAGAATCGACTGCTAGTTTTTCAATTGGAAGGTATTTATATTATTCAAACCATAAATCTAAATCTGTAACAGAGCATGCTTATTCAGCCTCCGGGCTAAAAATCCATATATTCCATGGTTTTCAAAAATCAATGCAATGACAGTTTGAAGTTCACAGTAATTTAAAGCCGCTGAACGTCTTAGATTCTTCAGATTTCCAAGATTTATTTCCTTCAAGTCTGGGTAGTTATCTTCTTACAGTCCATTAATATGAATTCACAATGTTATATTTGCAAAATCGGGTGTTACTCATTAATGTCGATTCCTGCCAGCTTGCATACATTTTCTGTTTGGTGATGTAGTGTATTATCTTCATATATTCCATATTGTTTTTTGCAAATCCTCTAGCATTTAGCTAGGTTTGTTGGAAAAAGATAACGATAAATGAACTCGTCAAATTGAAACTTGTTTTTTCTTTTTAATATCATTTTGCAGTTAATATTCACTATAGTATACGGATCTATGTAAACGTTAATACTTTATTTGAAATATTTGAAATTGATAATTTATGTCTTAATTTATATAATATTGATTACATTTCTTTTAATATAAATATATATAATTTAAGTATTTAATTTAATTGAATAAAATTAAGCAATCAAATAGCTTTAAACAATATTAAGGTGTAATTGTTCGCCAATACAACATCTTGGCTAGAAAAGTCTCATGTATTGCGTAGTTGGACGCGATGTATGACTCAAATTGTTGGATGCAATGAGAACACATGTGAGTCTTGCATATGATACCAAGACATTTAGTTTCAGAGATAAAGCTGATAAAAATGTTCTTAAAATTTAGGCAGGATACCATGTTGGAAAATGAATTTAACAATGACGACAATGCAGATAGTGATGCCATTAGTTGGAAAGATTCTGACTGCGATTAACCAGACAGAAACATTCTTTCATACTTTTGGGATGATACTGCAGTGAATGATATAGCAACTTCTACTTCGCCGATTGTAGCACAGATCAATTCTGGAATAATCAAAGCCACATGGCACAATCTGAATGTTCCACGTGTCACCCTGTAGAATAGATTTCAACATTTGAACGAAAAAATTTACAGATGTTTTGCTACAAAGAGTTTTTCGTCAAGTCAAAATTTTGTCAATGAAAGCGAGGTCGCTCTATCGTAAGGTATTTCCATTTCGGGGTGTTGGAAGTAGATGTTGAGGAGAAAGAGCGTCCGCTCCTTCCTCCAGGGATGAGTTTTTCAGAGTGGCTAAAGTAGATATCGGCACTCTAAACACATATTTCATAGGAACATTGCTTCGCACATTTTGCTGGAGAGTGGAAATATCCAAAGAGAAAGATCAGCCACTCTTTCTTCAAGTTCTATTTTTAGAATTCCCTCGTAAAAGAAAGGGTGGACAATCCTTCTTCTTCCCAATATTCTTTTCATTATAGCTTGAGACTGCAAGAAGGGTCAGTCGATCCTTCTTCGTCTTCACCATTCTGGATATTGTTCAATTTCTAGATAAAGCTTTTAACAGTTATCTACTAAATGAAGGGGCGTTTGATCCTTCTTCTCAAAAAATAGAAGTTGGGGAAAACAATTTTATATGTTATAACTTAGCCATGCTCAGTATTATTCCGGTGTTCACCATTTTAGATATTGATGAATTGACATACTAGCCTTCGTAGGTTGAATAATTTTACAATTCCCTCATAAATGAACGTGCGGCCGACCCTTCTTCTGCCCAGTATTGTATTCATAATAATTCTAGAATACAAGAAGGGTTGGTCAATCCTTCTTTCTTTTTCCATTCTGGATATAGTTGTTCACAATTATCTCCTAAATGAAGGGGCAGTCGATCCTTCTCTTCGTAAAATGGAAGCCGGGACAAACATTTTTATATGTTAGAACTTAGATGATGTCCGAGTCCCTACTATTTACAACGAAAGTTGGAAGTCGAGAATTGTTGACATAGCCTTCGTAGATTAAATATATTTAAATTTATTTCGTAAATGAAGTGTCGGTCGACCCTTGTTGTGCTTAGTATTCTTCCCTTGTTCACAATTTTGGAAATACATGTATTGACGGCCTAACATTTGTAGGTTGAACATTTTTAATATTCCGTCATAAATGAATGAGTGGGAGACACTTCTTCTACCTAGAATTCTTTTCGTAATATTTCTAGACTGCAAGAAGGGTCATTCGATCCTTCTTGTGTTCGCTTCTTCTACAAGAAGGGGCGGCCAATCCTACCATTTGGAAAATTGGAAGTCCGGACAACCATTTTTTATATATTATAATCTATGTTATATCTTTGTTTAAAATAAATATGATTGTTAATGTGCTCCTGTTATTTTATATTTCATAAAATGTTTTTGAACTGGATTTTGGTTCTGAACAATGTGTGCTGTTATTTTATATTTCAGATATTGTTTATGAAATGGATTTTGGTACTCAACAATGTGTGGACCTACTTTTGAATGGATTGAAAGTTGCCAAAGGAATCTCGTTTCCAAAAAGAAAATTTTTGCATAATATCAGCATTAATGAAGGATGTATCATTGTAAATGTTACCAAGTCTTTGAATGCAAGTCTTCCATTGCCCTATCGATCAGAAGGTGTAGATACATTGTCAGAGGCTGTTGGTGGTTATATTAAATGGCCTGTATCTAAGATCATTAACCAGATTGGGTTTGTTCTTCGCGAGAACGAGGTGAATGATATACCAGCTTCTTCTTTGACGAGTGTAGCACATATCATAACAACTGAGAATGAGGTGAATGATATACCAGCTTCTACTTCAACGAGTGTAGCACATATCATGTTGAATATTGTAACTTCTAAGAATATTATATTTGTACATTATTATTCCGGAGATGTTTCATCCCTCCGAGGTAACCCTATTATGTATCCGGAGATTTTTATTCCTCCGAGGGTTTGTGGTATCTAGGGTTATTAGACCCACCATGTGGGGGTCGGCCCGGATCTTATATTTTAGGGGTTATTAGACTTCTCCAGGACAGGTCGGCCCCATTAGTTATTTTCGTCAGTGAGGAGTTAGTATAAATAGAGGAGGTGAAATCCTCATTAGACACACTCACTCACTTGAGAAAGATAGCTCACTTGTCTGGGAGATCTGCTAAGGAGACAAAGAAGGACGGAGCACAACTTGTATTTTGGTTGATCATCTTATTGAGGAAAGCTTTACTGGGTTTTCGACCCCATAAGGGTTTCCCAGGGTATATTCTGTGTCTATCTTGTGATTGTGTTTCTTTCAGTGATCTTGCTAGTCTATTTGGTTTAAACTTAACATGGAATCAGAGCTAGACTGAATAGGACATCTTTCACAAGGTAAGAATCTCTCTCTCTCTCTTTGGTGAAGTTTAGGGTTTCAGTCGAAAGTTGATATTATTGAAATATGATTACATGGCTGGATAGCCCTTCTCAAGACCTTTCTTTTGAGCCCTAGATCGAACGTATTGGTTGGGTAGAACTCCGGAAAAGTCAAACCCTAATTCTACCAAAAGTGTGATAAGTGAGAAATTGATTTCAGCAGAAAGTTGGTATTATTGAAATATGATTACATTGCTGGATAGCCCTTCTCAAGACCTTTCGTTTGAGCCCTAGATCAAACTTTTTGGTTGGGTAGAACTCCGGGAAAGTCAAACCCTAATTCTACCAAAAGTGCGATAAGTGAGAAATTGGTTTCAACAAAAAGTTGGTATTATTGAAATCTGATTACATGGCTGGATAGCCCTTCTCAAGACCATTCTTTTGAGCCCTGGATCGAACTTTTTGGTTGGGTAGAACTCTGAAAAAGTCAAACCCTAATTCTATCAAAAGTGCGATAAACAAGAAATTCTGTCCCAGGATCCGAAAAAGCAAAAAAGGTAATATTTCCAGGTAAGTACTACTCTGTCTCTTGGACTCCCCCAAGAGAATATGGCTCTAAATACTAAGCTTGAAGACAAGCTAGAAGGTATAGAGAATTTCCGGGCATGGAAATACAGAATTGGTCTCATACTTGAAGAGAATGATCTTGCTCATTATATCAAGGATGAAGTTGCAGAATCGGAAGGAGATGAAGCCAAAGAGAAGCATAGGAAGGATTTGATTAGGGAAAAGAGAATCATAGCTGATTCTATTAAATACCACTTGATTCCCCAAGTGGCCTCCAAGAAGACTCCAAAGGAAATGTATGATGCCCTAGGAAGGATGTATGAAGGAAAGAACATCAATAGGAAGATGAATCTAAGAACTCAGTTGAAGAACACCAAGATGCACAAAGGAGAGTCCATTCAAGACTACTTCTCAAGGTTCTATCTAATCAAGGAGCAACTAGATGCCATTGGTGATACTCTCGATGAAGATGAACTTGTGATGACTGCTCTAAATGGTCTCACTAGACCTTGGGAATCATTCATACAAACCATGTGTGCCAGAAAAAAAAGCATGAAGTTTGATATAGTATGGGAGGATTGTGTTCAAGAAGAAGCTAGGGTAGCCAACAGAGAAGTTCTTCTCAAAGAAGATGACCAAGCTTTGGCCACCCACACTAAAAGAGGAAACAGGGGTCACTTCAGGAAAGTGAACCACAAGAGGCCTCAACCCTCTCATAGATTCAAAAGGAAAGGAGGATCAAATTCAGAAACAAACATCTCCACAGTCCAATGTTTTAATTGTCTTAAGCTAGGACACTATGCTAGAGACTGTACCCTACCAAAAAAGAAGAATAAAAGGTTTGTTCACAAAATACATCATGCACATGTGGCAGAAGATGATAGTGAAGAAGAAGAAGGAGAAGAAGAAGAAGAAGTGGTGGAGGAAAGACCTGAAAAGAAAAGATCTAAAGTAAAGAAAGAAGATCCAGAAGAATATGTCTTATTTTCTGCACTCTCTGGATCTGTGTCTCCTGGTGAAGGCACATGGCTCATTGACAGTGATGCTTCAAATCACATGACATGTCATAAGGAAACTCTCTCCAGGATCGAAGAGAAGTCTTCACCTCAAAAGGTATCTCTAGGAGATGATTATCAATATCCCATCAAGGGAATTGGTGAAGCAAGCTACAAGCTTGATTCTGGAACACCCTTGAAGATGAAAGAAATTTTATATGTACCAGGTTTAAAGAAGAACCTACTCTCTATCTTAGCACTAGATAAGAAAGGTTTTAGAGTGGCTTTCGTAGATGGACAAGTACTCATGTGGTCCAAAGGAAAATCAATTAAAGATGCAGTTGTCATTGGTGAAGAAGAAGGAGGTCTCTACAAACTCAAGGGTCATCCAGAAGCTACCCTTGCTCATGAAGTTTCTAGCCCCAGTGAGATATGGCATAGAAGATTAGCTCACATTAACTAAAAAGCCTTACCCTATGTAAGCAAGGTGGTCATAGGATTACCAAATTTGAAGGCTGATCATGATGGCTCATGTAAAGGATGTGAGAAAGGGAAGAATGTCAAGAACCCCTTTCCAAAGAGTGAAACAAAGACTAAGAACATTTTGGAGCTAATACACTTAGATGTATGTGGACCAATGGCCACCACTTCTCTAAGTGGGTTTGAATACTATCTTTCATTCATTGATGACTATTCAAGGAAAACTTGGATATACTTCCTAAAAGGTAAGAATGAAGTCTTTGGAAAATTCAAAGAGTTCAAGGCTCTAATAGAAAATCTCTCAGAAAAGAGAATCAAGATTCTCAAAACAGATAATGGTGGAGAATACACTTCAAAGGACTTTGAAGACTTTTGTAAAGAAGCTGGAATTAAGAGAGAACTAACCACTCCCTACAATCCCCAAGAAAATGGAGTGGCTGAGAAAAAAAATAGGACTATCATGGAAGCTGTGAAGACTATGATACATGACCAAGATATTCCCATGTATCTATGGGTTGAAGCAGCTAAAACAACAGTATATGTGCAAAATAGACTATCTCATAGTGCTCTTGATTTCAAAACACCAGAAGAGGTGTTTAGGGGAAAGAAGCCTGAGGTAAGTCATCTTAAAATATTTGGGTGTCCTATGTACATCCACATTCCAAAAGAAAAGAGAACCAAGTTGGATCCTTCTGGTAAGAAGGGGATATTTGTTGGTTATTGTGAATCATCCAAAGCCTTCAGAATCTACATACCAGGTTTTCATCATATAGAAATAAGTAGAGATATATCATTTGATGAAGAATCAGCTCTCAAGAAATCCAGGAAGTGCCAACTTGAAGAAATCTATGAAGAAGATACATCTCCTAGGACCACAGAGGCTATTCAAATCCCTGAGGATGATTCACCAGAGGATCATGACATGTTGGAACCACAAGAACTTCCTATCACGGATTTGTCTAAGAAAAGAAGGCCAGCATGGGATAGAGATATTATTCAAGGAGCTGAAAGATATGGAGTTCCTGAAGGTTCCACTAGAGAAAGAAAGAAACCAAAGCTAGTGTCCAACTATATGGCGTTAATGTGTGATCTTGTGGATCAACAACCTACTAGCTATGAAGAGGCATCTCAGAAGAAAGAATGGGTAGAAGCAATGACAGAAGAATATCATTCAATAATGAAAAATGATGTTTGGGATATAGTTCCCGAACCAAAAGATAAAAGTGTGGTTTCTTCCAAATGGATTTTCAAGATAAAACATGCTGCAGATGATAGCATTGAAAAATATAAGGCAAGATTTGTAGCTAGAGGATTCTCTCAGAAGGAGGGAATTGACTATGAAAAAACATTTGCACCAGTTGCTAGATATACTTCAATAAGAACTATCATGGCACTTGCATCTATGATGAAGTGGAAATTACACCAAATGGATGTTAAGACAACTTTTCTAAATGGTGTAATTGAAGAAGAAGTATACATTGAACAACCACAAGGGTTTGAGGTTAAAGATGGAAGAAATCATGTATGCAAACTGAAAAAGGCATTATATGGGTTGAAGCAAGCCCCCAGGGCTTGGTACGGAAGGATTGACAAATTATTAACTAGCATGGGTTTTACCAAGAGTAAAGCTTATCCAAATATTTATCTCAAAGTAATGGATGATGAACCAGTTATACTGTTGTTATATGTAGACGATCTATTTCTAACCGGAAATGAGAAACAGATTCTTGAAAGCAAGAAGAAGCTTTCTTCATAATTCAAGATGAAAGATCTCGGATTAATGCACTACTTCTTAGGTCTAGAAGTATGGCAAGAACCAAAAGGAATCTTTTTAAATCAAGGAAAGTATGCTGCGGAAATTTTAAAAAGGTTTGATATGTTGGAGTGTAAATCCATGGCCACTTCCATGGACTCCAACTTAAAGTTATTGGTTAATGACACATCGGAACTAGTGGACCTAACACTATATAGACAAATCATTGGGTCATTAATGTATTTGACAAATACTAGGCCAGATATATGCTTTGCTGTAAATACCCTAAGTCAGTATCTTGTAGAACCCAGAAAGGTTCATTTAATAGCTGCAAAGCATGTAATGAGGTACCTAAAAGGTACATTAGATTTTGGTCTATATTATCTTGGAGGTCATGAACTCAGATTACATGGTTACTCAGATTCTGACTGGGCAGGAAGTGTCTCAGACAGAAAGAGCACATCAGGTGGATGTTATGGTCTTGGATCTGCCATGATCTCATGGTTCAGAAGAAACAAACCAGTGTGGCTCTCAGTACTGCTGAAGCAGAATATATAGCTTCCTGCTCTGCCAACTGTGAAGCAGTATGGCTTCGAAAACTATTATCTAAAGTGTTTGACTTAGAAATGGATCCCACTGTGATTATGTGTGATAATCAAAGCTGCATCAAGATGACAGAAAATCCTGTGTTCCATGATAAGTCAAAACACATAGAGATCTGATACTTTTACATATGAGATATGGTGCAGAAAGGAGCTATCAAGCTCGAGTATGTGAGCACTGAGGATCAAATTGCTGATATCTTCACCAAACCTCTGTCTCGAGTGAAATTTGAATACTTTCGAGACAAGCTTGGTATAGTTCAAAAGGACCCTCCTCGAAAGGGGGAGTAGTATGATCTCTGATGGCAAGTCTATCTCATCAATGATGAGGTTACCTAGTTACTACACCTAGTTACTTAGAAATATTTAGATTTAGGACTCTTTTACTTAGAATACTCAGTTTTACCAATACATGCTTTTAATGTTATATGTATTAGTGAGAATACATGCTTTTGATGTTAGATGTATTAGTGAGAATACATGCTTTTGATGTTAGATGTATTAGTGAGAATTCATGCTTTTAATGTTAGATGTATTGGTGAGAATACATGCTTTTGATGATAGATGTATTGGTGAGAATACATGTTTTTGATGATAGATGTATTGGTGAGAATACATGCTTTTGATGATAGATGTCTTGGTGAGAATACATGCTTTTGATGATACTTGTATTGATAAGAGTACATGTGGGATTGTATCATCCTTGAAAACATGTTCTAAAGTGAGCCGTAGACAAGTGTCTCCGAGAAAGAAGAGGGATTGTATCATCCTTGAACACATGTTCTAAAGTGAGTCGTAGACAGGTGTCTCCGAGAAAGAAGAGGCATTGTATCATCCTTGAACACATGTTCTAAAGTGAGCCATAGACAGGTGTCTCCGAGAAAGAAGAGGGATTGTATCATCCTTGAACACATGTTCTAAAGTGAGCCGTAGACATGATGTCTCCGATAATGAAGTCCTGAATGAATAGGTAGGGGATTGTATCTTCCCCAGACTGAGGTCCCAGAATTGAGCCGTAGACATGATGTCTCCGATAATGAAGTCCCAAATGAACAGGTAGGGGATTGTATCTTCCCCGGACTGAGGTCCCAGAATTGAGCCGTAGACATGATGTCTCCGATAATAAAGTCTTGAATGAACAGGTAGGGGATTGTATCTTCCCCGGACTGAGGTCCCAGAATTGAGTCGTAGACATGATGTCTCCGATAATAAAATCCTGAATCAACAAGTAGGGGATTGTATCTTCCTCGGACTGAGGTCCCAGAATTGAGCCATAGACTGGGTCTCCGATAACAAAGTCCTGAATGAACAGGTAGGGGATTGTATCTTCCCCAGACTGAGGTCCCAGAATTGAGCCGTAGACTGGGTCTCCGATAACAAAGTCCTAAATGAACAGGTAGGGGATTGTATCTTCCCCAGACTAAGGTCCCAGAATTGAGCCGTAGACTGGGTCTCCGATAATAGAGTCCTGAATGGACAGGCAAGGGATTGTATCTTCCCCAGACTTTAGTCCCAGAATTGATCCGTAGACTGATGTCTCCGAAAAATAAAATAGGATTGTATCATCCATGGACCTATGTCCTAAAGAGAGCAAGATTGATCATCCTGTAATATGATCGTGTGATGATGATGCTGATGATCGTGTGACGATGATGATGATGCTGATGATCATGTGGTCACGATGCTGATGATCGTATGATGACGATGCTGATGATCGTATGATGACGATGCCGATGATCATGTGATGATGATGCTGATGATCGTGTGACGACAATGCTGATGATGTTAGTGTTCCAGTAACTGGTTGAGTTACTGATGATGATGAATTGAAGAAAGCTTCCGATGATTTATAGATGTATCATGTATAATGTAGTCGATGACTCCTTGCTCCTGCAGATGTTGTTATAATATCCTTCTCATTAAGGGGGAGTGTTGAATATTGTAACTTCTAAGAATATTATATTTGTACATTATTATTCCGGAGATGTTTCATCCCTCCGAGGTAACCCTATTATGTATCCGGAGATGTTTATTCCTCTGAGGGTTTGTGGTATCTAGGGTTATTAGACCCACCATGTGGGGGTCGGCCCGGATCTTATATTTTAGGGGTTATTAGACTTCTCCAGGACAGGTCGGCCCCATTAGTTATTTTAGTCAGTGAGGAGTTAGTATAAATAGAGGAGGTGAACTCCTCATTAGACACACTCACTCACTTGAGAAAGATAGCTCACTTGTCTGGGAGATCTGCTAAGGAGACAAAGAAGGAGGGAGCACATCTTGTATTTTGGTTGATCATCTTATTGAGGAAAGCTTTGCTTGGTTTTCTACCCCATGAGGGTTTCCCAGGGTATATTCTGTGTCTATCTTGTGATTATGTTTCTTTCAGTGATCTTGCTAGTCTATTTGGTTTAAACTTAACATATCACACCAACTGAGAATAAATCTTCTTTTATTATGAGAAAAGTTAAGTTGTTACATAAGTGTTCAGAAAGAAAGGATTGCATTTCCATAGGTTTTGTAACAAATGTGAGTGAGACTGATTTTGTTGGGGGAATATTTTTGGGTGACTTCTCCTTTGGTATTCTGGTCGATGAAGTGGTGTTTTCTTGTATGGCATGTTGTCCAGGGGTGAGCAATGGATCTTTTTTTGTATGGCCGATTAAAAGAACCATCGATTTTAATACAGAAGCATTGCTTTATATTCCAAGCGCTTTCAACAACAATCAATCTGAATCTACTAGTACTAGATGATGGTGAGTTTGGTATTTTAGTTCATAAAGTCTTCTGCAATTGCGAGGATTGTGGTGTATTTGAAGGCTCCCTTATAAGATGGCCTGCAAACACTTTGCTTTACCTCGATAATGTTCCTTTGGATGTTATACTTTTTGAATGTTTTTGAAGAATGCCCTTTACAGATGGTCCTTCCAGGTACTTCCCATTGTGAATATATAGATGTTAAAGGTAATAGAACAAGGCCATACAATTTTGTAAATGAGGTAGCACATATCATAACAACTGAGAATGAGGTGAATGATATACCGGCTTCTAATTCGACGAGTGCAGCACATATCACAACAATTGAGAATAAATCTTCTTTTATTATGAGAAAAGTTATGTTTTTACATAAGTGTTCAGAAAGAAAGGATTGCATTTACCTAGGTTTTGTAACAAATGTGAGTGGGAGTGATTTTGTTGGGGGAACATTTTTGGGTGACTTCTCCTTTGGTATTCTGGTCGATGAAGTGGTGTTTTCTTGTATGGCATGTTGTCCAGGGGTGAGAAATGGATATACCAGCTTCTTCTAAAATTTCTGAATGAAATTCAAGTTTGGTACCTTATAGGCCTGCAATAAATCAGGGTGCACACCTTTCAAACATTGGCACAGAACATTGTTGCTCAAATTTTTGTACATAAAAAATTCCACTTCGATCAATAGTTGAATGTGCTAAGAAATTTGATAGTTGAATGTTATAAATTCTATGGGATCAAATGCTCCTGTGGCCAAAGAAGGAGATGATAGAAAAAGAAGCTTGTTTACAAATGAGATTAGACACAATAGATGTCTGTCAAAATGCATGGTATAAATGCCATCAGATAAAAAAGAGCACTTTGGGTAAGGCAATTGGTGATATTTATCAAGAGTCAAATGCTACTACTGTCATATTGGAACCATCATGTTAAACTATCACGTTTTCTTCCAAAACTTATTTTTTATGCCCATATGATGCTATGTAAATAGCATCATATGGGCATGGTCACCAAGAAGGGCCTTGCAGTAGAAAAAATTAGAATAAATGAGAAGGGCCTTGCAGCAATCAAGGTAGGACGAGAAAATATGGGAGATAGTGTTCAGAGTGGTGGATGTTCTCAAGGGTTGATAGTAGACAAAATTGGTTTCTAAATTTCTCTATGTGGCAGTTTTAAGCAACAAAATTGTTTTGTTTCTAAATTTCCACTTGGTCAACAAAAAGTTGTATTTTCTCATTTTTATTAAACTTTTATAAAAAGAAGGATACAACTTATAGCCATTGGGATTGATAATGGATGGTTATTTGTTACAAAATTGGATTTGTGATAAGTGTCGTAATTTGTGATAAGTGTTGTAATTGTGCTTAATAATAAGAATAATTGGCCTTTAGAAGTGGTTTATCTGTTGCACTTAAAATCAAGTAATTATCCTCAGAGTAACTACCTAAATACTAAAATATGATCCACTATACTCAAACTTCCAAATTCAGCGGTGCTCATAGGAAAAAATATTCTATGCGAGCCAACTATATTTCTAATACTGAATGTGACAAATCAAATATGCCACCTGTCACAATATGATCATTCCACATGTCACTCCAGGATATTAGAAATCAACATTTAAACAACAAAATTTATAGACATTTTGCTTCAAAGACTATGTTGGCTAGTGGAAGTATTCTCATAGAAAGAGCGGCCGCTCTTTGACAAAGGTTTTCTATTGTTATGATTCCTTCGTAAATGAAGGGTCAGCCGACCCTTCTTACTCCAAATATTCTTTTCATAATAGTTTGATACTGCAAGAAGGGTCATTCGATCCTTCTTGTGTTCTCTATTATGGATATAGCCAAATTGTTGGATAAAGGTTTTCACAATTAACTACGAAAAGAAGGGGCCGCCAATCCTTCTTGTCGGAAAACGGAAATCAGAAGAAATTTTTTTTAATAGGTTAAAACTTCCAAGGTGTTCTATTTTTAAAATTGCCTCATAATTTAAAGGTCGGTCGACCCTTCGTATTCCCCCTTCATATTCCCAATATTATTTTCATAATAATTCGACACTGCAAGAAGGGTCGCTCAACCCTTCTTATTCCAAATATTATTTTCATAATAATTCGCCACTGTAAAAAGGGTCGGTCGATCCTTCTTGTGTATTCCGTTATGGATATAGCTGAATTGTTGGATAAATGTTTTTAGAATTCACTATGAAAAGAAGGGGTGGCCAATCCTTCTTGTTAGAAAACAGAAGTCAAGACAAACGATTTTTATCTGTTATAACTTAGCCGATTGACTGGCTATTCGGAAAATAGAAGTCAGGACAAACGATTTTTATATGTTATAACTTAGTCGATTATGGAATCTTGGTTTTCGGTTTTGATATATTTTCTTTCCGCAACTTGCAACCCGCAATTGCGGATTGAGGATTGTGGAAAGAATGTATATAATTATGAAATAAACCCCTGCAACCCTTCTTTTCCTTCCGGCATGTTTACGTTTTAACCATCGATTTGTCTTGATCCCGCGGATGAGAGTACACCGGGTGATTAAAATGAAGTTTAGCTTGTCAGTGTTAGCACTAGCATTGTCCTGGATGATACTGGGAGGTTCAATTTCTAAAAAGAACAGACAAAGCATCAGTGTTTTGAGCAAAATAGAATCATCTAGGTAGGTATTGATAGCCTCAAGGGTGAACTGATCAAATCCCAAGCCCAAAACTTTGCAAGGAGAATTAAATTGCTAAGGTCCGCCTACAGTTACATATCTGCGCAAATAAATGGTCTAGATCGGCAGTGGTGAAGATCTATAGTCATCAGCACGCTTCGCGCAAAAAGGGTGAGGTCTTCTAGACAGAGGCAGGAGGTTTAGCCCACAAGCATCTTAAGTAGCAGATCAATGACCAATGGAGCTGATCGACGGTCTAGAACTACTTCTCTGATACGACATGCGCGAAGCAAACAAACTTTTGGATCTGTGAACTTTTGGTAGAGGACTGCGGGTTTCGACGGCGCAGATCTGAGGAGGCCGAGATCTATGGCCGAGGTTTTGTTTGCGGATCTAACTTGCACAAAACATCAACTCAAGCCAAATCCGCAAAGTTGGTAAAAGTCGCAGCATTTGATGGCCAGGATTCGAGGCGACATGTGGCGGGATTCGAGGCCACCAGGGATCGGGAAAATGGATAGCCAAGGAATCTTCCACTCCGCAGGAGATGCAGGGGTGATAGCAAAGGATAAATAATATAAAAAACTCACCTACACAGAGAGCCAGATTCCTATTTTGCATCTGAAAGCAACAGGAGCAAGCTGTGAAGAAACAGGCAGGTCAACTAGGGGCCCAAGCCAACCTCAAAAAAATAGGTAGGTTATCTGCTCTACAGTAAACTATTTAATGGCTGAATTGAGTGATAGAGAACCCATAGAAACACTATTTACAGACAGAGACACGGAGGTCTATGACACTATGATGACCGATGACCCCATGGAATGACCCCATGGAAACTGTAAAAAGAAAGTTGAAACTGGTTAGGGAGCAAGGTATAGACATGCACCAGGTCCACCAATCCTATTTCCATCTGTTTATAGTCGGCCAAACCCTTGGTTTTCCCCAATTTGTTGAATGGTGTGCCTATAGCTACTCTTCTACTGAGAGGGCAATCATGGATGCTTCCAAGTCCAATATTATTTGCGAAATTGATACCCAAACCCTTAGAAAAGCCCCGTTAGTCCCAAAAGAGTTTTGCCAAAAAGCTATAGGGTATACCAAGGAAGCCCTAATCTGGTTTTTTAGACAATCCCCTGTTGAAGTAAAACAGAATTTCTACAGGTCCTTTCTAAATCCTACTGTCCAAATACAAGAGCAGGATTTCCCAGCTGAAGCCAAACTATTCACGAAAGAATCCAGAGGTGTTATTGCCATGATGAGCCAATTCCTAGGTCTAGACTCTGATATGTATGTCACAGAACCTCTAATAAGTTTGCTTTTTGTCCTAGGCACCTGCCCCCTGTAATCAGATGACCCAAGCTAGTCTACCCAATGTGCATGCCTTAGGTTTGATGAAGTTTTGGTTGAAAGTATACACTCCCAGCTAAAGAATTTCTAGGAAACAAGGATTTTTAGATTTCAGTCCTACTTACTAAAAATGTTCCTGACATTCAATGAGGAAAAATTGCAAATGCTTGAGGTACTACTTACTCAGAATATGTACACTGATTACGCCAAGTTCCATGATGAGCTCATGTCTGAGCTTTATCAGGTCATTTTCCAAAAGAATTTGCCTAGAGTATTACTAGAAATGCAGGAGTTACTACAGCTTTCTCCTGAGAAGAGGGTCAGAGATTGGTTCCTTTCAGAGCATGGCACAATCATAAGGTTTTATGGGTTTTCTTATGCACCCTACGTGCTACCATTTTTCCTGACCCCCAGAATGTTTGCATTAGAATTCATCAGACAAAAAATTGAAGGCAGAAGCTGAGCACTTTCTAGATCATAGAAAGGGCTCTGATATTGTGTTTCCATGGACTGTAGGTCCATTCTTAATCAAAAACAAAGGAGCTCTTACAACCATCGAATGCAAGATAAAGGAGATGGGTTTCAAAACAGAAGCACCCTTAAACTATGATCCCTACCACATCATTTCCAATAGGAGGAAGGAAAGCAACAGGAAGGCTTTTGTGCATTTCAAAATTCCAGGCATGGCAGAAGCTACAAATTTATTGGAATCTCTTAGCAGGAGCCAGATGGAAAGAGACACACCTAAGAGATCCTCCCTGTTGACACAAGGGAACACACCCACAGTGCCTGGCTCTTCTAGCCTTGTCCTATCAATGCCAGCAACCATGCCTATGTCCATCAACCTAATAAAGTCTAGCAAGGAAGCTGACAGTTTCCCTATGGACACAAAAGGGGAAGTTGAGAGAGCCCTAAAGAGGTAGAAAACTAACGAACCTAAGCAACAGCTAGTACCAGTGGGGACTTGTAAAGGAAAAAAGAAACAAGTGGATAAGCTACCAACATTTGAGATCAAAGAGTATGTGTTTAACTCAACGACCATTGAGCCTGCTGCCTTTAGCAAGACTAGAGATGAGTTGATAGATGAATACAAGGTGGACTCATGGGAAGCCTCAGAGGAGTCCAATTTATATACAAAAGTAAGGAAAATTTCAAGCAAAGAAGTGTCTCTAGTGACTAGCAGGAGCCTCGCTCAAAACACCCTAAGTTTGGCCTTGGCCACCAAGAGCAAGGCCACTAAGCTAAGGATGAATTTAGAGGACATCCCTATCCTAGATGTAACAAACTTGCACAAAGAAACCGGGGATGTTATTTATACTAAACCGTTGAAGATAGCTTTGGAGCTATCAAAGGTACAGGTCAGTAAGAGTAAGGTTGCTAGCCAGCTCAAGCAGGAAAATATGGAAATCAAAGCTCATAAGGCAAAGATCAAGAAATTGCAGAGTGACATAGTGGCCACTGCGGGTCAACCTGATAAAAGAGCCAACATTCAGAACCTAGTCAACGAAAAATACAACATCATCCAATCTCTAAAAAAGGGGCTGAAAATCCCCTCTACCCAGTTAGTAGCAGTCTATGAGCTAACAGAACTGGAGGAAAAGAAGGAATTTGCAGACTGACTTGACAGACTATAGGGAAAATCTATTGAAGCTTGAAGCAAAGGAAAAGCAATGGCAGATAGATATAGCCACTGTGGTGGCAAGTGAGAAAATCTCAAAGGCCAGAGTGGAATAGCTTGAGAAGAGACTGCAGCAGAAAGAGCAAGAAGTAGAAACCATGGCCACACCATCCATAGAGGCTGGTGATTTCTCCCTGGTAGGGGCTATAGCCAAAGCTAGTCTGGAAGATGTGGAATTAACAAGATTAAAAAAGCAGAATGTGAATCTGGAAACCCTGAAGGATAATGCAGAAAGAGAAAAGGAGGCTTGGGAAGCCAAGCACCAGGAGTTGTAGGGTAAATATGATGAGTTGGCAAGACAAGCTACACAACAGACTTCCTTACTAGAGGCCAGGTAGGTCATCTGGGATGGCATTATTGAAGAAGTAGTAAAATTGATGCCTTTCCTCGATTTTGTCTTGGACAAGGAAGAAGTGATAAAATTAGCCAAGAGTAGTGTGACAGGAGCAAATGAGAAATTGAACAAAAAACCTGTAGAGTATACTAAGAATGCCATTGAATTCCCGAACGGCTTATCTGAGGAACAGGTCAAGACAACTAGTGTAACAGATAGGGTTTCCATCATCATTGGAGCCAAAAAAGTGATGCACAAGCACCAGCAGGTAAAGGCTATTCAAGCTAAAATAGATGTCATGGCACAGCAGATCAAGTATTTCAAAGACATGTTTGACCCTTTGTTCAAGAAAGGGTTACCTCTCTTCTCGGAGGAGGATGGAACAATGCTCACAGAAGAAGAATATCATAAGAAATTGGCAGGATGTAAAGTGCAGTTCAATGATTTTGTAGGTATGGATCATTTGCTATCAAGGAAGATAGTGGTGGAGAAAATGGCAAAGGATTTTGAGTTAAGCATGATGTTCAAGAAGGCTAGTGCACATCTGCGAAGCTACTCTTATAGGGACCACACTGAGATCCGAGTCGTAATGAAGGAGTTGGCCACCTCAGAGCTGCCAGCTGCCGAGCTATGGAAGCTCGTTGAGAAATATGGGAAGAGAAAGTTGATATTGAACCGCTGAAGATTCGATGATCATGGGATAGCAGCATGGAGGAAATATTCGCTAAAGCATTTTGTTTATTTTGTTAGAGTCTGTTGTCTTTCGGTAAAAATGCTCAGTAATTTTGTAAAAGGCAATTGAGCCAGTTTTACCAGCATTGTCATTTTGTTGTAACTAATTCCTGAGGGTGGTGAACCTGTTTGAATAGGTGTCACCTACATTGTAACAACTTCCAATTGAGGCAGCTCGAACTGGAAGGCTCTGAGCATCTATGTAAGAAATGTAAGCAAGGAGAAAGGGTTGGAAACTTTTGTTGGATTCGTGAATTCCCTGCGTTATTAAGCAGTCTGAGATATATTTTAATAAAATTTGGCTAGGCTGAGCAAGGTTTTCTATCAGAGATTCCTATGTTATTCGTCTTACAGTTTGTTTACTTCTCTTATGTGAATGTTTCTCTCACTATTTAATTCATACTGTTATGCTTTTTCATGCTTGGATAAGTGTTGTATCGGGATAGAAGTCATAAATATTATGCTCTGTTGCTTTCATTTCAAGCATCCACTACCATTTTCTGGTAAATTCTGTATAGAATTCATTATCATAAGCTCTATATTGATGGGTTGTTCATATCTTATTCTTTAATCACCAAACAAAAGCTCTTTTACTGTCAGTGGGTGGCTATCGTGCCTCTTATTAGTTTTCTTTGCAAAGCACTGTCATGTTTAATCATATCCTGCCTCCTGCCTCTGGTCAGTTTGATCTACAGTTTGGATTTGTCTTTACTCATGACCTGTGTGTGTTTTATGTTCTAAGTGAATTTATTTAATTAAAATATTTATCTATTTCTGCAAATGATTAACATAAATTAATAAATTCATGTTAATTTTTCAATTAGCATTTCCAACTACAGGGTAATCTTGCATTTGCCTAATCCTTAAAACTACTATCTGTTAAATTTTCAGAATTTACTTCAATCTGATCTAGGATCTTAACTGAGAGAACAACATGTATAGCATATCTACAACATATCAATCATGGAGACAATAATGCAAGCACACAAGAGACACAAAGATTTACTTGGGGAAAACCATAAAGGTGAAAAACCCCAATAACTTCCTTAGAGATAGATAGATCAATGATACAACCAACCAAGAGAGATAGCCATCACCTATCAGCAGATCCTCTTCCTCCATAAGTGCGCCACTCCTCCTTGAGTGCATGTGTGAGAAGTGAGTGAGCAAATAGAGTGCCTCCCACACTCTATTTATACTTGACTTGACTTGCCTTTTTACCTAACTCATGTAGGCTCAAACTTTACCACATAACATAATGCTGAGTGGGCCGACCCCCAATAGGGTGGTCTAATAACCCTTTGACCCACATGGCCGACCCCCAATAGAGTGGTCTAATAACCCTTTGACCCACATGACTTATACAGGGCCGACCCCAAATAAGGTGGTCTAATAACCCATCAAGTATAAGTTATGACACTTACAATATAAGTGACGACACTTCCTTATAGAGGAATAATACCATCTCTATAGGAATACAATATACATATATGTGAAATACATTCCGAAGTTACATATACATCAACACTCCCTCTTAACTAGGAAGGTATTTCTCAGCACAGATCTTCTAGCACAAGTCATCTTCTCTGGATCATCGTCACTGGATAATCGTCATCGAGTCATCATCATCGTCACTGCTGCTGCTATCTCAATCAATCTCTGAATCTACTCATCATAGGAAGTTCTACAGAGCCAGTCCTTTTTCATACTGGATGTAGGCCCACCACCTGCAGGTCTTCGTCATCACTGGCCATACTGTGGAATCCTCAGGACTTATTACGTGCGTCACAAAACCTCGAAAGAGCATCCCAGGATGTTACGGGTACACAACTCCGACCTGTAGGATCTCCCAGGGCGCCATTACATGTGACCCCGCCACAAAACCTCGCAAGAGCATCTCAGGATGTTACGGGTACACAACTCCGACCTGAAATCTCCCAGGGCGCTATTACATGTGGTCCACCACAAAACCTCTCAAGAGCATCTCAGGATGTTACGGGTACACAACTCCGACCTGAAATCTCCCAGGGCGCTATTACATGTGGTCATGGAAAAACCTCGCAAGAGCATCCCAGGACTGATTACGGGCACACAGCCCAACCTATCGGATCTCCCTGGGCGCTATTACATGCCATAGGCAAAACCTCAAAAGACCATCTGCAAATCTCCCAGGGCACCGGATTACATGCTCATCTGCACAACCTGATCCACGGCCACAGAGTATCAACCTGATACTCACCATACATCATCCTGATGTATCCATGATCATCCTGATCATCATTGCAACATCCTGCTGCATGTCATCTGGAGCAACATCCTGAAGCTCGTCATCTATGATCATCACTGCAACATCCTGCTGCATGTCATTTGGAGCAACATCCTGAAGCTCGTCATCTATGATCATACTGATCATCACTGCAACATCCTGCTGCATACCAAGTATCTACCTAATACATATCATCATACATGATCCTCCTGATCATCAATGTATCCACCTGATACAAATACAAATACATGATACATATCACCATACATGATCCACCTGATCACACAATGTATCCACCTGATACATATACAGATACATGGTCCAAGCATCCAACATGATGCATACATACATACATAAAATGATCCAAATGATCATATCCAGCATCCACATGATGCGTACATACATACATAAAATGATCCAACTGATCATATCCATCATCCACATGATGCGTACATACATACATAAAATGATCCAACTGATCATATCCAAACAGAAACCAGAACATCATCTTGATGCTCATCATCCAGCGCTTACATCCACAGCCATGTGAAGGATCCTCCTTCCAACATGCTTGGAATGGCTTCAGCAAATGTGTCCATCACTTCTTCCTTGAAGTGTCCTCGATCTGAAGAACGCCAAGCCTCTCTCTGAAGTACTCAAACTTCACCCTGGCTAGTGGCTTCGTCAGCACATCTGCAATCTGCTCGTCTGTCGCAACATATAGGAGCTTCACAGCTCCTCTCTGCACCATATCCCTGATATAGTGATATTTGATCTCTATGTGTTTCAATCTGTCATGAAACACTGGATTCTCGGAAAGCTTCACACAACTCTGGTTATCACAGAAGATACCAGTAGCTTCCAACGGGAGATCAAATAGCTCAGACAGTAGCTTCCGTAGCCATACTGCCTCACAACTAGCTGAGCAGGCTGCAACATACTCTGCCTCAGATGTACTCAGTGCTACGCAGGACTGCTTCCTGCTAAACCAAGAGATCACACCTGATCCCATACTGAAGCAACACCCAGATGTGCTCTTCCTATCTGCAGCATTGCCATCCCAATCTGAATCAACATAACCCTACAGGTTAAACTTTTGATTCACCTCATACCTGAGCCCATAATCCACTGTACCCTTCAGGTACCTCAGAACATGCTTTACAGCAACCAGGTGAACACTCCTCGGATCCGTCAGGAACTGGCTCAATGTGTTCACAGCAAAGCAAATGTCTGGTCTCGTGTTCGTCAGGTACATCAAGGACCCAATCATCTGACGATACATAGAGACATCAATCGGCTCAGATGAAGCATCACATAGAAGCTTCAGATTTGATGCCATAAGTGTGGCCATGGCCTTGCAATCCATCATCCCGAACCTCTTCAGGATCTCTACTGCATACTTCCCTTGTCCAAGGAAGATTCCATCACTCTGCCACACCTCCATGCCAAAAAATAGTGCATCATCCCCAAGTTCTTCATCTCGAACTTGGCAGTAAGCTTCCGCCGCATGTCGGCAATCAATCTATCTTCATCTGTAACAAACACGTTATCTGCATACAAAAGTAGTATCACTGGATTTCCTTCCTCAACCTTGTAGTAAAGGTTGGAATCCGCTTTACTCTTGGTAAAGCCCAAACTGGATAGAAAGTTGTCTATCCTACCATACCAAGTTCTGCACACATGTATGACTACACCATGCTGTCTTGAAATCCATCTAGTGCATCTTCTATTTCATCACTTTTATATTTCTTAATGCTGCCATCTGCAACGTACTTGATCTGATAGTTCCATTTGGAAGTCATAACAAACTTCCCTTCACGTCTTGGGACTACATCCCAAACATCATTCTTCATGATCGACGGATCATGGCATTCTATTTCTTCATCCCAGATCCTGGGAACTTCAATATCTTCAATAAATATCTTTGTTGCTGGAACAAATGTTGTAGTCCTTTTGTAGGTGAAGATATGCGGTCTTTCCTACAAAACAGGTTAAATTGCATGATTAGAAACATCTCATAGTTTTCAGAACAAATTCTTACACATAAAGAAATATGTCATACAGTCATGCAATTATCTTAGCCAATGCTTCAATACAACATTTATCCATATCCCATAACTTTCTAGATGCCTTCCAATCTCTACCAGAACATTGTTAAGAGTGTGCACAACTCCCAACATGTCAGCAAAGAGGTTTCATTCTAGATAAGTAGCAATGGAATGTTGTACAGTGCCATAGGCCACTTACCCATGTATATTAGTAGTATACTGTTCATCAATGCAACTATTCTAATATGCATAATACACAACCTAATTCTAGGAACATCAGTATATGTATTATTGAACAGTATTATTTAAAACAAACAAATATGCAAGAAATGATGATTAAAATACTTATCTTTCTTTGTTCGTTGGGTGGACTCCCTCTGAGTCTTTGCTTCCTTGCAGGAGCTTTTGGAGTCCTAATCTGAAGTAGCTTCTTCTACACTTTTCTGTTGTGGAATGTAGAAAGATGGTTAACTCCCTCTGAATATCTGCATCCTTGCAGAAACTACTGAAGTGTGCTCTTTTTCTTTCTTGTAGGAACAACTGGAGTGTGCTCCTTTGCTTTCTTGCAGGAGCAACTGGAGAGTGCTCCCTCTTGATCTTTGCTTCCTAAATTACCTGTTCTTGAACTCATATTCACCCTTGGTCCCTATGCATGCTTATTAGTATCATGATTGTGTTATCCTTGTGAACTCATATAAAATCATACATTCATTAGTATACTATTAAAACACAATAATCTTAAGCATGTATAATCATGATCATTTCAAACAGAAAATAATAAGCATTAGCATTCAAGGTTTATGTAGGATTCTTATGGTTAGTCAAATCATAAGAAACATAACATGTCTAAACTTGTAATTACTCAAACCTATGACTCTTCGGGTTAGTTGAATCATTAATCAAGATAAGAGATATACTATGCATAAAACCTGTGATTATTCAAACCTATACCTTCATGATTCTTCTGGTTAGTCATATCATCAATTATGGTAAGAAACATAATATGCATACAACCATGATTATTCAAACCTATGACTTCATGAATAATCATTATCAACAACAGTATAAGATCCTAACACAAGGTAGGATTCTAGCTTGATATAGGAAAAACATACCTGGATTAGCATGCTAGCTATTTATGTCTAACATACCCGCATATTGTCTTCTGGTTCTCTTCAGTGACTTGTGCTAGTGTAACGTCCCCACCCATCATACCAGTGCAATGGGGAGGATCGTGATGCTAAATCTGGGCAATTGGCCCCGATACATACTAAATAAAAACAACCACATATATGGAAAGACAGGCATGCAGATGTACACATCTAAGCAATACAGCAGAAGTAAATACATAGGTAGAAACACTTATCTTCATTTCAATTGTCCCAAGCAACTAGCTATGTCGCTGCAACGTTCCACCCAACCGTAGGCTCTTCGACAGCTTATACTGAGTCCGTCCGAAGGCCACCCCCGAGTTGGGCATGATTTTCACAAGGACAAAGGGGACATTCACGCTCACACACAGTCTATTAACCATTTTTATTCTAGCCAAGCCAGTCTAACTGGGTTTATCAGGCTGCACTTGCACAAGGGATGCTCATTCCCAATTCCAAGCCAGAACCAGGGATTACCCATCATACTCTTCTTTCTCACAGCAAAAATGATTATTGACAGGGTTACACATTTACAACAGAGGTGTTCACAAAACGGGGTCCACATTGGTTCTCCCAACTCGTGGTTCACCCAAACGAATTGTGGAATTTCGATTTCAACCCCAGGGAGCAAAACCGATTTCTCTCCACTGGTTAGGATCCCTTCCAATGGCCTAAACGACCCCCAGGAAGACCCAAAACGTTCTGCTCTCTTTCCCCATGGGTAACCAACACAAAAACGCCCCTTCCCAGCTAAAAGATGGAGGGAGACACAGAAAAACGAGGGAGGAAAACGCCCAGGCAGCTTGAGCTGCGTGAGAGAGCAGGGCCATGGTGAATAATGGCTTAGGAAGCCATTTCTTGGCTCTCTTCTTGCCCCAAGAGGTCAACACGTTTTTCCATGAAGGGTGGCTTGCCCATACCCGATTTTGGACAGCCATACCTTCCCATTCCCAAGGCAATAACTTCCCCAACCAACTTCTTGGGAGAAAACAATGGTTGGGTACAAAAGTCAACATGGGTAGTTGAGGGTTTGATGGGATCCCTCATTGACACTTGGCTTGACTCTATTGGCTCAAGGGTTTGAATGTTTTTCCCTCCCAATTCCTTGTGAATACATGCCCCCATCTCTTTGTTGCATTGCATAGCTAGTTGTGGGTATTTTTATTAAAATGCATATTACATGATGTTGAAATTCCAATGTGCCTGGCTAGCACGCAAAGCATATGCATCAATAAATCGATGGCGGGGCCTTGGCCTTGAGCTCCTCACCATGATTTCATAATAAATATTACATCATTTATAATGTAAATGCCATGGGGCCAAACTGGGGACATTACAGCTAGTAACCTGCATGTCTCATATGTTAACCATTACAAAACCAAGTTATACATACCTCGTAAATGGATCTTCTATGAGATCCATGACAATGGATGAATCTTTGTCCTCATGTTATCATGATCATATGTTCTTGGACCAGAACATGATTTTTCTTTCTTGGTGTACCTTTCAACATAAACCTCATACAACACCATAATGCATTAGTACAATCATAAGTGTCAATACCCTAATCAATGAATATTTTCTATCGTGCATTCATAGTTTTATTAAGGTGATATGACAAGTCTAAAACCAAGATTGTACTAACCGTAATAACATGAAGACAAACATACCATAAACTTAATCATGAACAAATCTCAAAACATACCTCGATGAGTCATACCTGTCGAGATCGCTTGTAATCTTCTTATGTAAGGCCTTAGCCTCATCTCCCTCTGAAACAGGAACTTCTTCACTCATGCAGATGATCAATCCATCTTCTTCTAGGGTTAACCCAATCCACTTGATTTGCAAGAACTGGACCTGGAGCTGGATATGGGTTTGTCAGAGAAACCCCAAAAATTCAAACTTTGAATTTCAAACTTCCGAAAGGATAGAAATATGCGCCTTGATGAGCTGATCAAACTGGTATATTCAGAATTTGAAAACTGCAAAGTTTCACTCCTCAATTTTGCCTTTGAGACTTCTGGATTCACTGGACGTGACCCTGAACTGGGGTTTGATGAAGCCCACTCTTTTTCCCCATCAAAAGGTTTGATCCAAATCTCTAAGCTTCTATCTTTCTGAGGAGCTTCCAGCCGTGGTCACAGATTTCAAAAATTTTCATTTTTACAGAAGCCCTAATTTTCCACTTTTCTGATCAAGGTCCCGAACTAGGGTTTGATCAAGCCCGGCCTTCTGCCCAACCAAAAATTCTGATCTTGGTCTCTAAATTTTTATTTTGATGAGTAGCATTCAGCCGTGGTCTCCGATTACAAAAATTCCAACTTTCTCCAAAGCCCTAAATTCTGGAAGCCATGAATGAAGGTACCAAAAAATAATTCTGTTTTGACGGAAATATGTACCTGATTGTTTCTGGTGTAACTCCGAAACTTTTGATCCACAGGGTCTGAAAAAGTTTCCTGAGATAGCCTGACCTGTTAGCTTTCCATCCTGACAGGTCTGACCTCAATTGGATTTTCTGAGAGAGAGTTATGCCAAATGTCGCAACATGACCTGTTTTGGGATAATACAGGAGAGCAAACTTGTACGGCGTGCCACGTGTCACTGTTTCAACTTTAGCCTCTGAAAATATTTCCTGAGATAGCTCGGCCTGTTATCTTTCCATACTGACAGGTCTGACCTCAATTGGATTCTCTGAGAGAGAGTTATGCCAAGTGTCGCAAAGTGACCTGTTTATGGGATAATACAGGAGAGCTAACTTGTACGGCGTGCCACGTGTCACTGGTTCACCTTCGGCCTCTGAAATTTTTTTTTGAGATAGTACAGTCTGTTTACTACTTGTCACTTTTTATGAAATTTCATTTGGATCTTCCTAGCCCAAGATATGACCTTTTTCCCAAGGTCACCTGATTTTGACTCAGATATGGAAGAGGCAGAAACCCTATATTGTACAGATCATAAATCGCAAAGTACAACGAATTAGAGGTTGTCCTTTGGACACAAGATACCTGGAGATTTAATCTTCGTCCTGTAACAATTTCAGATCTGAAAAATTCGCCAAAACGGATTTATAGCGAAAGTGCTACGATGACTGGTTTTTGCTATATCAAGCCCTAGCATCGTAAGTGCAACAAGTGTCATACATGCCATATCATGCCTTCTTTCAGGCTAGCTCTGATACCATGTTAAATTTTCAGAACTTACTTCAATCTGATCTAGGATCTTGACTGAGAGAACAACATGTACAACATATCTACAGCATATCAATCATGGAGACAATAATGCAAGCACACAAGAGACACAAAGATTTACTTGGGGAAAACCATAAAGGTGAAAAACCCCAATAACTTCCTCAGAGATAGATAGAGCAATGATACAACCAACCAAGAGAGATAGCCATAACCTATCAGCAGATCCTCTTCCTCCATAAGTGCACCACTCCTCCTTGAGTGCATGTGTGAGAAGTGAGTGAGCAAATAGAGTGCCTCCCGCACTCTATTTATACTTGACTTGACTTGCCTTTTTACCTAACTCATGTAGGCTCAAACTTTACCACATAACATAATGCTGAGTGGGCCGACCCCCAATAGGGTGGTCTAATAACCCTTTGACCCACATGGCCGACCCCCAATAGAGTGGTCTAATAACCCTTTGACCCACATGACTTATACAGGGCCGACCCCAAATAAGGTGGTCTAATAACCCATCAAGTATAAGTTATGACACTTACAATATAAGTGACGACACTTCCTTATAGAGGAATAATACCATCTCTATAGGAATACAATATACATATATGTGAAATACATTCCGAAGTTACATATACATCAACACTATCAGTGAATTTTCATTTCCTGATTGTGTTGTGGTTAAACCAACATTAGTAACCTCGCTATACTCAATGTGCCAAATGAAAGAAAAAATAGTAACCTCGTTATACTCAATGTGCCACGTCTCTCAATAAGATCGTTCCACGTGTCACCCTACAATAGTAGATATCAACATTTTAACAACAAAATTTATAGATTTTTTGCTTTAAAGACTTTGCTGGCAAGTGGAAATATTATCACAGAAAGAGCAGCCGCTCTTTCTCCAAGGTGTTCTACTGTTACAATTCCCTCCTAAATGAAGGGTCGGCTGACCCTTCTTATTCCAAATATTCTTTTCATAATAGTTCGACACTCCAAGAAGGGTTGGTCAATCCTTATTGTATTATCCATTATGGCTATAGTTGAATTCCTGGATAAAGGTTTTGACAATTAACAACAAACAAAAGGGGCGACCGATCCTTCTTGCTGTAAAATGAAAGTTAGGACAAACCCTTTTTATATGATATAAATTCCAAGGTGTTTTATTTTTACAATTCTCTCGCAATTGAAGGGTCTCCCGACCCTTCTTATTCCCCATATTATTTTCATAATAGTTGGACACTGCAAGAAGTGTCCATCGACCCTTATTACCAATATTCTTTTCATAATATTTTGACACTGCAAGAAGGGTCGGTCGATCCTTCTTGTCTTCTCCATTATGGATATAGCTAAATTGTTGGATACAGGTTTTAAAATTTAAAACATTTATGAAATAAAAACCCGTAACCTTTCTTTTCCTTCCTGCATGTTTAAGTTTTAACCGTCGATTTGTCTTGATCCCGCGGATGAGATTACACTAGGTGATTTAAATGAAGTTTAGTTTGTCCATTTTTTGACTATTTTTCTGAAGTTGTGGGAAGCTTTGAGTTTTTCCAACAAGTTGTTTTCATCCCGCAATCTCGTTTATTGCTTATTGCGGGAAGACTTTGTAAATAGGTTTTGAACTTTTCGTTCCGCAACCCTTAATTGCGGATTGCGAAAAAGTGGTTCAGGTAATAAGGTGTGTTGTGTGGCCCCGCAACCCACAACCCTCAATTGCGGATTGTGAAAGATTATTTGAATTATAAGAGGTTGTTTGTGCTCCCGCATCCCGCAATTGGCATTTCTGGATTGCGGATTACGGGAACCGTTTTGATTGTTGGTTTTCTAAGTTGCGATCCCACAACCCTCGACCCGCAATTGCGGATTGTGGATTGGGGGAACAATGTACATAGTTCCAAAATAAAACTCCCGCAACTTGACCTTGCATCCCGCAAGGTTTAATCTTAGTCGTTGATTCGTTTTCATCCTACAGTCTATATTTGGCCTTTCAAAAAGCAATAAATATGTGATTTCCCTTATTTTTCCTTGTCATTTTTACTTTTGGAAATTACCTTGCTGCTTGAATTTTACTGCGAAGTTTTTAGCGTGTTTGTTACCCATTACTTTCAGCTGAAACAGGTTGGTTTTGCTCATTCGTCTTATTCAGTTATCTACTGTTTCGAGATTTTGTATTGTTTTTTATTTTTGTTCATTCATTTATCAGAAAACCTCCAGTTTCAAACATGTCGAGCAATACACATTGTAAAACTACTCAGAAGGATTTATTGAACAAAGACCCTAATTTTGGTATTTTCTCAGACACTAGTGATAAAATCACTGAAACTTATCAGCTAGATTGGTCCAAAATTTATTCAATTTTCGATAATGATGCCTATCAGACATTCAGAATGACTAGCTAGCATATGAGAAAATTAGGGATTCCCATCTTCATGCCATTGCTGCCATACCCACTATCTTGCCTTATACTGATGCGGTTAAATGGATTGTGGACCACGCTAACCCTAAAGGCCAGTCATTTAATGACAGTGCAGGGTCACAACTGGCTACCTTCCTCCCTAAGGATTTCATCAAATCTTATGCTCTTAAACGGTCTATGCAACCCCTTAACACTGAGTTCATGGAATCTTCTAAGACTAGGTGCAATTTCAACGAAATGTTGAAGTCATGGATGAATAAACATGACAGTTTCATCCATAGGGCTGATAACTTGTACCCGGTTTCTTGGTTTAGAGAACCTTATTCCCTATTGGCTACCATGCTATGCAGACTCTATGGTCTCCCAAACTGTTATGTATTTAAAGTTGAGTGGGCTCATGTAGCCCATCATGTTCTAATGACTAGTCAATCGTTCCCTTGGGCATCAATCTTGTCTTTTGAACTCAAAATAGCCATTCAAGCATATCAGAAGGCACCGGTTGTGAAGAAGCCACATTTCTTCTTTTAAGCTTTTGTCGTTGATATATTTTGTGCAGAATTCCAATATCCCAACATGGGATGGAATTGGACTCCATCAGATCCTCCTGTCCATATTTATCATTCAGCATTATGGGAGAACAATTATATGGCTTTCATATATGACATTTGTGATCACTTCTTTGGAAGTATTTACTTCAAAATATTCAGAGAACAGGCTCCTACTTTCTTAGTTGATGCCAGAACCTTCATTGCAACAATTGGTGACTGGTATGTGTGTGAATCCTTCTCATATGTCAAATTTTGTGGAGGCAGTACTATTCATTTGCTACCCAGGATAGTTCCTGACAGATTGGTCATTGAAGAGGTTTCCTATCAAACTTTTACCGATGGTGTGTATTTAAAGCTAAGTGGTCCTAAGAGGAAGGCATGGCCTAAGTTCCCCTTGAACCTTGGGCCATTGGCCATCCCAAATTCGACTTGGGCTACAGTGTTGGGTGACAAAATTGCTACTTTAAAATTGGGTTCTGTGACCAAAAGAAGACATGATCCTAAAGGTGTTCTAGATGCCCATTTCAAGCACAACCATGTGAGGGGTGGATTTGTTCATGAAGAAATTCTTGATGAATCCATCTATCAGGGAGTAAATACCTTTGATGATGTCTTGGAAAGGGCTAAGAGTAAAGATGAATAGAACCATATCATGTAGTATCAACATTAAATTAAGACTACAGTTTTGAGCTGCAGAGCAATGGAACTAAACCTCATTGAGAAAGAAAGAAAGGATAGAGAGGAGAAAGAAGGTTAGAAAGCACCTGCTCCACTAATGCTGACCTGTAGTAAAGGGGATAAAGGCAAAGGTCTCATGGAAGATGCTCGAGAGGTAAAGATTGTTGAACAATCAAAGGTATTGATGCAAGCATCACAACAATCAAAGCAGAAGTTAGCTCAAATGACTTCGATGCTAGACACTCAAGTAGTTGCAGCTGCTAAGCTTACTGCTGATATTCAAGTGACTATTGCAGTTACTTAGACTGTCACCAAGCCAGCCAAAAAGCAGAAAAACCAGACTTCTGCATCTCAAATCCCTACCCTCATTATTAGTGACAGTGATGTTGAAGATGAGGTACATTCTTCTGTGCTTATGATTGAGGAAGTAATTGAAACTTCACAAAGAATTATAGATTTATTGAATTCTATTGAAGTGGATGATTCTATCCCAGACCATCAGTTTCTTGAAACTACCCCTGCTACTGACAACACAACCTCAGCACTTCTACTTCCATCTATTCAAATTCTTTCAACTTTTTCATCTGGGGTAACACCTCCATTCCCCATATCCCAGTTTTTCCATACTCTAACTACCATCACTGCTCCATTCCCAGCCATATCGGTTCCACTTCCTATTTTTCCATCTACTATTGCAGAGATCTAGTCTTTGAATGTCCCTCTGCAATCACCTCCATTCATTTTATCACCACCAGCTACTGATGAGCAGACTTCAGTTCCTCCTTCTTCATTACCGGCTGATGATATCCAAGTTCCACATTTTGAAGCCTTCACTTCAATTCCATCCCCAAATTCTGTACCAGCAGTTATTCAAACTATCCATTCCACCCCAACTACTTCCCAAATAACTATGTCTATACCTGCTCCTTGTACTACTCAGACATCTTCATTGGTTTCAATAGTAAATGTGACTTCATCATTTACTGAATTGGTAGCTAAGTTTGAAGAAGACATTGTAGTTCCTCTTGGGGATTACTTCTACAACAGAGCTTCCAAGTCAGTGGTAAGAAAAGGTAAGAAGAGAAGTAGGGATCAAGGTGGATTGGAGGCACCTACTCCTAATCAAATAATTTGGACCAAGCAGTTTGATGACATACAGCGAGAAGCATTGGATGTTGTTGCAGCCATGGGTGCTTTTGTAGGTGCAAACTATGATTCAGTGACAACAATGAATAGGGAGATTGATTTAAAGAAAGAAGAGCTAAAGAAGCTTGAAGAGAAATTGGCCAAAACCAATGAGGAACATGAATCTTATGTTACTGATCTTAGGAAGGTATTTGAAAAAATGTTTGAAGATCTACAGTTGAAAAATAGCATTCTCTAGGTTTTCTCAGCTGGAGTTTAAGGATTTGGCCATTCAGGTCAATGATGAACATTGTAAGTTGCTAGCTGAATTGTTTCACACCTTGAATGATATCCATGAGACTCACTTATTTTTTGGGAAGATGTTTGTTACTCTTGATCAGTAAGTAGCTAAAAGACAGCAAGACTTTAATACCAATGAAGATATTGTAGAATGGTAGAGGTCCATTGAGGAGAGACCTGAGAATATTCCTACTCTCACTAGTTTCCAACTAAAGAAAATCAAAACTTCGTTGCGTGCTTGGCATGATCTAAATGATAAGGTTGGAGATACTATACAGAATGCACAAGGTGTTTGTGGAAGGAGATGGTATGCTGTGGATAGCATCATGGAGAAGTTGCAGTTCCCTACCATGGACCTTATTGAAAGAGCTTGTCCACCAAAGTTTATGCAAGAACAGGTTGAACGTCGATGCGAGGAAGCTAAAGAGAAGATCCAACACCTCAAGCATATCAAGATTGATGACATGGATCAGTTATTCAGGAAACCTATTGCCATTGAGGGAATGATCCACATTTTTATTGGTATTTGAGATAATTTGGCTAAAAACGAGCTGGAAACTTTTACGTGTGATGCCCAGCTAGGGCTTGAGTCGGTCAATTATCCAAATATAGATGAATTGTTAGAAATTGCAGCCAAGTGGCAAGATTTTCTTGGCAATTAGCCTAGTTCGATTTTTGAAATCCCTGTTTTTTGGGGAATTTATCCTTTGTAACAAAATTGTAATTATTATTTAAAGGGTATATCTCTCGTAGACTAGGGATCATGATGGAATTTGGAGGAGAAAATGAACAGAAGAGACTGGGCATACTCTAGTTAATGCGGGGCTTGTAATTTCTTGCAAACTTTCAGTAATACAGTTATGTCTTGCATACTCTTTTGTCTATTAATCAAACTTCTTTGATCAATATTGTTTATCAATAGTATTTAATCTTTTGCAATCTATAATTACATTGATCTACAGTTTTTATTTTTCTCCGCTTATGATCTATGTATCCTTAATGTTTTAAAAGAATTTATTCAATTAAAACTTTTAGCTATTTCTGCAAATGATTTTTACAGAAAATTATGATTGATGTTAATTTTTCAATTGACATATCAGTTACAGGGCAATCTTGAATGTGCTTGAACCCTTAATTTTCCATCAGCTAATTTTAATTAGTTGATAGTAATTTGAGTAGATAAATAATTAATCTCCTTTACAGTGTTCATGAATGTTGATTTTCACTTCAGATTATTTATGAACACTATTTAATTTTTGCAATCAATAATCCATACATTGATCTACAGTTTGGATTTGTCTTTACTAATGATCTGTATGTCTTTTATGTTTTAAGTGAATTTATTTAATTAAAATTACATTTATCTATTTCTGCAAATGATTAACATAAATTAATAAATTCATGTTAATTTTTCAATTAGCATTTCCAACTACAGGGTAATCTTGCATGTGCCTAATTATCCTTAAAACTACTATCAGTGAATTTTCATTTCCTGATTGTGCTGTCGTTAAATCGGCATTAGTAACCTCTCTATACTCAATGTGCCAAATAAAATATGCTACATGTCTCAATAAGATCGTTCCACGTGTCACCCTATGATAGCAGATATCAACATTTTAACAACAAAATTTATACAATTTTTTCTTTAAAGACTTTGCCGGCAAGTATAAATATTCTCAGAGAAAGAGCTGCCGCTCTTTCTCCAAGGTTTTCTATGGTTACAATGCCCTCCTAAGTGAAGGGTCAGCCGACCCTTCTTATTCGCAATATTCGTTTCATAATAGTTCGACACTGCAAGAAGGGTCAGTCGATCCTTCTTGCATTCACCGTTATGGATATAGCTGAATTGTTGGATAAAGGTTTTCACAATTGGATACAAAAAGAAGGGGCGACCGATCCTTCTTATCGTAAAATGGAAGTCGGGACAAACCATTTTAATATGATATAACTTCCAAGGTGTTCTATTCTTACAATTCCCTCGTAATTGAAGGGTTGGCCAACCCTTTTTATTGCCAATATTATTTTCACAATAGTTCGACACTGCAAGAAGGGTCAGTTGACCCTTCTTATTCCCAATATTATTTCCATAATATTTCAACACTGCAAGAAGGGTTGGTCGATCCTCCTTGTGTTCTCCATTATGCATATAGCTGAATTTCTGGATAAATGTTTTCACAATTACCTACGAAAAGAAGGGGCGGCCGATCCTTCTTGTCGAAAAGCATAAGTTGGGACAAACAATTTTATATGTTATAACTTCCAAGGTGTTCTATTTTTACAATTCCCTCGAAATTGAAGGCTCGGACAACCCTTCGTATTACCAATATTGTTTTCATAATAGTTTGACACTGCAAGAAGGGTTGGTCAATTCTTTTTGTGTTGTCCATTATGGATATAGCTCAATTGCTTGATAGAGGTTTTCCCAATTAACTACAAAAAGAAGGGCCGACCGATCCTTATTGTCGAAAAACAAGGATCAAAGACAAAATTCATCAAAAACCATTTTTATATGTTATAACTTACAAGGTGTTCTATTTTTACAATTCCCTTGTAATTAAAGGGTCGACTGCCCCATCTTATTCTCAATATTATTTTTATAATAGTTTGACACTCCCAAAAGGGTCGATCGACCTTTCTTATTCCCAATATTATTTTCATATTAGTTCTACACTGCAAGAAGGATCGCTCGATCCTTCTTGTGTTATCCATTATTGATATAGCTGAATTGCTAGATAAATGTTTTCATAACTAACTACGAAAAGAAGGGGCGACCGATCCTTCTTGTCGGAAAACAGAAGTTGGGACAACCATTTTTATCACTTTTCACCTTACATTTTGAACATTTACAGATGCAAATTGCAATTTTCAAATAAAAAATTGAATTTTTTTATTTGAAATCGACACATTTCAAATCCGAAATTGCATTTTTTAATTTTAAATTCACAATTTCCAAATGAAAATTTTCATTTTTTGATTTCAAATTCACCCTTTTCAATTCAAATTTTGCATTTTTTTATTTGAAATTCACACTTTCCAAATCAAAATTTGCATTTTTTTATTTGAAATTCAGACTTTCTAAATTGAAATTCATAGTTTTATAACCAAAAACTGCAATTTTAAGGATCTTAGGTAGTAAAAAAATAGACTATTTGAATTGAAAAACACTCTTTTCAAAGACAATATTGCCACTTTCAGAACCTGTTTTTGCGCTTTAGAAAGGTTGATATTGACACTTTTAAAGGCTAAAGTTGCTCAAAGTTTTAGATTGTCCTTGTCAATCGGTGAACGTTGGCGGCATCTTTTATTCAGACAGATGCAGGCTCATTTGAAGGGATGGTAGTGGAGCTGCCGCATTTAATACTCTGTAGCTCAATGCTTACCTTTCGTCATCTACACCTCTATCAATCATCATGACAGTACTATTCGGACAGATGAAGGCTCGTTTGAAGGGACGGTAGTGGAGGATGACACAGGGCAGGGGTCATCCAGATGCCTTGTAATATCATGCCTCCAATAAATTACGCCCTCAACCAGTATGCTGATGTTTGTTTACACAATTCATTTCTATCATTGCTTCCTTAAGCATAACTGGCTCCATGCTGGAGGCAGTAATTCTGGTTGTACCATGTTGCCGAGCAAGTACTACAAAATGATTTTCAATTGTACGAGATGGCCTTTTACATGGATTTTGAGTCATTCAATCTCTATAAAGCCATTAATGGCAATCCTCTCGTATGTGTGGGCTTCTGTGAAAATATTTGGGAGTCAAGTCAGCTCTCCGCCCTGCTTTCCATAGAAATTCCTATAAATATTTTCAATGGAGTAGGTGACCTCCATTCAAGATAGCTGCAATTTAAAGCTTGGCTGAACTTCTGGGTGGATTTCTGGTGGTTCAGTTTTTTTAATTGGTATATCATGGCTGCCCGTATGAGGGCGTGTAGACGCAAAGGATCCAGCAGGGGTGCAGGGTCTTCACGACCTATGGGGGAAATTTGCTCTCAGAGAGAAGGCTCATCTCAACGGCATACCATGGGGACGGAAGAGTCTGCCCCGCAGACCTTCAATTGGGGGGCTCAGTATCTAGCAGAGACGCCTTCTTTGATATAGGCACAGATAGCACACCGCGAATTATCCCTTCTCTGGGAATACGAAACCCACTTGGGCCGGAAATTAATCTCCAACCTCTACTGGGCGGTGAGGATCTTGTTCGCTCACGAAATTCAAGCGAGGAACCAACTGGCTCACGGCCTCTATGAAGCCCTCCAAATTATAAAAGGTGGCTAACAAACTCATTCGGTCGGTGTTCGCTTGCTCAAGTCTGCTCTGAAAGATTACATCGATACCTCAACGGACTTCCCTCATGAAGAACTAGTTTCCCCATGGGGGGAGCACCCTGCTCCCTGATTGGTCTTCCTGGTCTACGTTCGTGCCAGTCTTGGTGGTCAGCGTCCGGCTCGTTGGTGGCTCGTTGTTTTTTCTGTGGATTTTTCTCTTGTGGCTCACTATTTTTTCTATGTATTTTTCCATGTCTTTGGAAGTTCAGTCTCAGTGTAGAATCCGGATGTTAGCGTGGTTTTGTTATGGGGGCTGCTCGGTTAATATTCAATTGTTAGAATCAGTCAATATGGATCATTGAATAGCATATAAATATGGACCACCTATAAATATTCAATTGTTAGAATCGGTCAATATGGACCATTGAATAACATATAAATATTCAATTGTTAGAATCGATCAATATGGACCATTGAATAGCATATAAATAGAAGTGAATTGTAAGCCTAAGGGCATATTAGAAGAGAGAGAGATAATCGAGAAATGCACTTTTTGGTCTAATTTGGATCTGCAACATTATGTTTTGATTGTTCCTGCAACGGGTTTACCGCATAGTTTAATGAATGCATGAAGATGTCGGATTATTGTTCTAATTCTATCTTTGTGTGGTGGTGAATGTTGCATTATGTCTATTATGCTGTGGATTGAATGATAATGGTTCATGTGATTAAGTAGAATGGATATGTTATTGTGAATATTTACTTTATGTTGAATCTGCGAATTGCTTCAATAATATGCGAATGATGAGTAAATAGTATGCTGTCAAGTTGATGATTTTTGGTTTACTTTCTGTGATAAGAGATTTGTGGGTAAAGCATATTCTCAACGCCACTACGGAAACTTGGTTCTTGAAGCACCCTTATCCACCTCAGGTTATACCTCACTTGCTTTGTAGGTGTTGCTGGGAAGGGTAACTCCTTTTTGGGCCGGTGTATACGGGATTGTTGGTGCTTGTTGATGACAGTGAGAACCCCTGTCGAGAAGAGTTCAATAAGTCAACACCTGTTTTATTTGTAGTTAGCCTGGTTGTATGCTCCTCGGTTTGATCTTTTCTGGATTTTTGACCATACTCAATATGGCACGAGCTGCTGGGTGCTCATTTGTAATTGTATTCAATAATTGTGTCTTCCATTTTGATTCTTTCCAACTTGTTGGATGCACCAACATTTTCTTTTTTTATATAGAAACATTTTACTTTTTAAAGAGAAACATTCTTTATTTTTGTTTTTTTTTAAATAGAAACATTTTACTTTTTCTTTTTGCTTTCTTTAAATAGAAACATTTTAGTTTTTAAAGAGAAACATTATTTCTTTTTTGTTTTTTTTAAATAGAAACATTTTACTTTTTATTGCAATGGGGTAGATACAAAATCAGTGACAATTATATTCAACACTGATTCCAAGTATAATTTCAAAAACAAGCAACACATGCATGCATTCTCAGACACATCATAATGCTAATTATAATTTAAGCAGGATACTGTGTTGGAAAAGGACATTCCCAAACGACAATGCAGATAGTGATGTCATTAGTTGGAATGATTCTGACTGCAATTAACCAGACAGAAACATTCTTTCTTTTTGTTTTTTTTAAATAGAAACAATATACTTTTGGGTTTGCTCAAAGTTCCATATCAAATATGCCACATGTCACAATATGATCGTTCCACGTGTCACCCAAGGATACTAGATATCAAAATTTTAACAACAAAATTTATATTATTTTTGCTTTAAAGACTTTGCTGGCAAGTGGAAATATTCTCAAAGAAAGAGCGGCCACTCTTTCTCCAAGGTTTTCTATTGTCACAATTCCATCCTAAATGAAAGGTTGACTGACCCTTCTTATTCCCAATATTCGTTTCATAATAGTTCGACACTGCAAGAAGGGTTGGCCGATCCTTCTTGTATTCTCCGCTATGGCTATAGCTGAATTGTTGGATAAATATTTTCACAATTAACTACAAAAGAAGGGGCGGTCGATCCTTCTTGTCGTATAATGGAAGTCATAACAAACCATTTTTTATATAATATAAATTCCAAGGTGTTCTATTTTTACAATTACCTCATAACTGAAGGGTCGTCCGACCCTTATTATTCCCAATATTATTGTCATAATAGTTTGACATTGCAAGAAGGGTCAGTCAACCCTTCGTATTCACAATATTTCGACACTGCAAGAAGGGTCGGTCGATCCTTCTTGTGTTCTCCATTGTGGATATAGCTGAAATTAACTATGAAAAGAAGGGCCTTCTTGTCGGAAAATGGAAGTCAGGACAAACAATTTTTATATGTTATAACTTTTCACCTTAAAACTTTGAACACTTAGAAATAAAAATTGCAATTTTCAAATAAAAAATTGCAGTTTTTTTATTTGAAATTCACACTTTTCAAATCATAATTCGCATTTAATTATTTCCCGTAGTTGATTATAACTTTTCCCACGAAAGATGGAGCATTTCGTTTAATTATCTATCTCGATGACTGCTGCAACTATTGACGACCGCATGTGACGATCGCTCCATCCCATCCTTACATCCATCTATCGCAATTCTATCTCACCGGTCACGTTGTCAAGTTGAATTATTGCGCATCGTCACATGTATTGTTCCATAGTTGCATATTCTTGTTGGATTTCAGTGATTATAAGTTTTGTGGGAGAATTCATGTCCTCTGTTAGAAAATGACAGTTCCATTCCGTCCATATATCCATCAATGGCAGACCTACCTATCTCTTCTAGTCATGTTGTCAAATTCCAAACATTCCAAGATCAGCAGTTCTGTGTACTACATTAAGCTTTTGATTTATTTTATTGCATGTTGCTGATCTTGGAATGTTTGGCATTTGACATGCCTGCTGCCAGTTCATTAAATGGCCTACATCAGGCTCCTATAGCAGGATGAATAATATTCTCAATAAGTTTCAGCCTATGTGAAACAAAATACCATATATTAAATTATGGAATTACTTCCCATCATTGTTTTTAAGAAACTAAATTGTTTATGTGAATTAAGTATACCATATATTAACCCTAGATGCGAGCATCACCATTATACAAGGGGCCATGTGTCAGACACGAGGAGGCAACGTGGGGGAGGAGCCTTGACCCAGGCACCCATAACATGGCACGCGTTCCCCATGCAATATACCACCTTCCTTGCTTCCACTTTCCTGCCCTCACATGTGCGGCTTTATGGGTCCTTCTCGATTCTTCGCTCGCAAGTACCTTTCACTAGCTAGCTAGCTGCAACTATGGTACCTCGGCCCTCTACGCATTCAAAGCAACCATCACCTTGGGGAATCTCCATGTCTACTGGGGCAATGCCCCATTCTCTTTGCTCTGTCTACTAGGGAGCTGCCACATTCTCTCTGCTCTATCTACTGGGGAATTTCCCCATTCTCGAGGAATAATGGGGTAGCTCAACTATTATCAGTTTAAAACTGATTTGGAGTGTATCAGTTTTAAACTTCGTTAAGGAACTTATACTCAGCAACTGAACCATAAATTCCTTACACCATCTTCATCTCCAATTACTTCTCATTTCTCCACAAACTACAAGCTATACTTATCATTTGGACCCCGGTCATATAAAATCCTCGTTGCTGGTTCAAAAAATGCAGGAGCTTAAAACATGCCGCTTAAAACAGTCCCCAAACGTTAAATGGTACCATTAATATCCTTAATATTCATTTAAACAATGAATCTTTAAACTAATTTTAAAAATCAAATATGCCACGTGTCACAATATAAGCGTTCCACGTGTCACAAAATTTATAGCAATTTTGCTTTAAAGACTTTGCTGGCAAGTAGAAATATTCTCAGAGAAAGTGTGGTCACTCTTTCTCCAAGGTGTTCTATTATTACAATTTGCTCCTAAATGAAGGGTCTACCGACCCTTCTTATTCCTAATATCCTTTTCATAATAGTTCGACACTGCAAGAAGGGTTGGTCGATCCTTCTTGTATTATCCATTATGGCTATAGTTGAATTGATGGATAAAGGTTTTGACAATTAACTACGAAAAGAAGGGGCGGCCGATCCTTCTTGTCGTAAAACGGAAGTCGGGACAAACCATTTTTATATGATATAACTTTCGAGGTGTTCTATTTTTACAATTCCCTCGTAATTGAAGGGTCGGTCGACCCTTCTTATTCCCCATATTATTTTCATAATAGTTTGACATTGCAAGAAGGGTTGGTCGACCCTTCTTGTGTTCTCCATTATGGATATAGCTGAATTGCAAGATAAATCTTTTCACAATTAACTACAAAAAGAAGGGGCAAACGATCCTTCTTGTCGGAAAACAGAAGTCGGGACAAACCATTTTTATATGCTATAACTTAGCGGATTGACTTGATATTGAAACAATGACTGAATATTTTAGACATTGAACTTTCACCTGAAAATTTTGAACATTTACAAATGAAAATTGCAATTTTCAAATAAAAAATTGCAGTTTTTTTATTTGAAATTCACAGATTTCAAATCCGAAATTGCAATATTTGATTTTAAATTCAGAATTTTCAAATCAAAATTGACATTTTTTTATTTTAAATTCACACTTTTCAAATCAAAATTTGCATTTTTTGATTTGAAATTCACACTTTTAAAATCGAAATTTGCATTTTCTGCTTTGAAATTCACACATTTTGAATTGAAATTCATAGTTTTATAACAAAAAAACTGCAAGTTTAAGGTTCATAAGTAGTCAAAAAATGCACTATTCAAATATAAAAACACACTTTTCAAAGCCAATATTGCCACTTTCAAAACTCGTTTTTGCACTTTAGAAAGGTTGATATTAACACTCTCAAAGTCTAAATTCACACTTTCTTAGTCCAACATTTCCTTTTCTTGAATGTTTGCGGTATTTTTAACTTTGTTCGAATTTTCGTGCAGCAACTGCTAACACGGACGTATTTTCCTACTATGATATAAACCAAAAAAACACACCAACTACATGGAAGTGTTATAGCTTAAAATGACACTTCTCTGTCTGTGACGACACTTGCATTGCTTGGTCACATGACGACACTTCTTGAGATCAAGTTTAGTCACACAATAGGACACTTGTGGATTGAAGGGTCATTAGAGACACTGAATATGGTTGAAAATACCTCACTCTTGGCCCATTTGATGGTTATAACCCTTAGGAACACTTTTCCAGAGCAAACCACCTCCTGAAAATCATCAGAAAACCCCATTTTTGGCCATTTTTCCATAAAAACGCTACTCTATAAGCATAAGAGGGGCGTTTTGCCTTCAAAAATATGTAACTCTACTTCATAAAAGTAGAGTACATACGCTTGTTTGCAGTAGAAAAGTAGGGTATTTTTCTGAAACAATCAAAATCTTGAATTTTGATCAATTTAAGTTAGTTGGGGAACCTCCTAATCGGTTATAACTGCTTTTCCTCTCCTTCATTGACTATATAAGGAAGGTAGAAGAGCCATGAGAAGGGACCAAGCCCATAACAATGTTATGCTGGAGGAATGGAGACCCTCATCCCCCTCTCTTGTGCCTTAGTTTCTGATAAACCCTAGCACAGTTGATTAGAGGTTGGGATCCTTGGAGAACACAAGCAGGAGACCTTGAATCTAGGTTTCGTGAAGTGCCAAGCTTGAAGGAAGGTATAATTTTACTTGCTTCATTCATTAATAAAGATCAGATGTTCTTCCCTTTCCAAATATGACCTATTCATGTGTGTCTTAGATTTGATTATAGTTTGCTTATAGTTTGATGTCTTTTACTGTCATGAATATCAATCTTATATATGTAGTCAAATGTATTTGAGAAAGGTATGAAGTTGTTTTACAGGTGTGGGCATTGCGATACTAAATAGCATGGAAGAGCAAAGAAGAGAAAGGCTTGAATCAACCTTCTGAATAAGGTGCACATCCTTCTAACCTCAATCTCTTTGCTTACTAGTGGTACTTGCAGAAAATTTGTATGTCTATCTTTCATCCCTGAAGTTGGTAGTTTCTCCCCTGAACTATAGGTGTATTTCCCTCACAACAAAATGGAAACTCCATTTGTTAGAAGGTCTTTGTTCAATTTCTTGATTAGAATCAGTCGTTAGGCTCCGTTGGACCCTCCTTGGCTCTTACAGACCCTTCCTAGCCTTTACAAACCCTTACTGGCTCAGGTGTGGGGGGTTTTAGCTCTAGTGACTTGTCATTAATATGACTAGCAGTGATCAATGACGTGTCTCCAACATGACTGATAGTGGTTGAAGACAAACTTTTAGTGTGATTTTCAGTGACCAAAAGTGTTCTCCCAGCATGACCTCCAGAGGCTGGGTAGGTGCCCCCTGCATGATTTGCAAAGGCAGGGTGCTTGCCCCCAGCATGACTTGCAGTTGCTGGGTTGTTGCCCCCTTGTTTAGGCATCTTCTTCCTATTCTTCCTCCGTCTATTCCTTTTAGACTGTTGGTTACTAGTATTGCTACTTTCGCCACATGAGGTAGAAAGAGGAGGAGAAGATGTTACTGGAAAAGAAGGGACAAGGTTCTGATGCTCTTGATTTGAGGTGCTTACAAAAGAAGCGTCAGGATCATGCAAGGAATTCAGAGTGGAAAAAAACCAAACTAGTAGACCTATAGTGAATCCAGTAAGATTCAAAGTAGCCATTAAGGGAGTACCAATGTTTCCAATGAATGGAACAGCACAAGGATCCCCTGGAACAAGGGTACCTTGATTAGTGCTCACCAGAATGCTAGACATATTTTCCTGCTCAAATGAGCAAGAAGTTCTCTAAGGCAAACTAAGACAAGTAGCACAGAGAGCACACCACTAAAAAAGGTCCTAAGTAAGTCAAACCAGGCAAACAGATGTCTTCCGGAGAAGAGTCTGGGATGATGAGGGCCCAAAACTGATCAACGAAGGAAGGAGGATAGTTAACTAGAGTCCACAATACAATGAATAAGGGTGCAAGCGTTGGAATCACCCAACCGCCCTCCCAAATTGTTAGGAACCCGTGTCAACCCTTCTCTTTACTATGTTAGTATATTGTTGTTGGACGCATATGCTTTGTAAGTCGTCCCGTAGTATTTGTTGATTCATAGTTTATATTAGCCCATAGTATTGGACGCATATGCTTTGTAAGTCGTCCCGTAGTATTTGTTGATTCATAGTTTATATTAGCCCATAGTATTCACCCATAGTATTGGACGCATATGATTTGTAAGTTTTCTCGTAGTATTATATGTCCCATGGCTTTGACTCATAGTATTGGGCATAGACTTAGTATATAAGTGTGTGTTGAGGTCATTGAAGGCACCGTGAAGTTAATTGTATTGAGCTTGCTCAAAAGAGGTTGTCCCCTCGAAGTGGCCCATGATCAATATAAAAGTGATTCTAAGTTCTATTATTTCTGATATCTCGTGTATTTGCATTAATTAATTATTGCAGGTTCTTCACATCTGGTATCAGAGCACTTTCTTGGGCTCGTTGGGTGGAATTTTTGCCAAAAAAATTTTCGCATCTGTTGCAAGTTCGGATCTGGGGATAATCCCTATCCGCTTAACTATGGGAAGTACTTGGGCATAAGCCCTAAAACTCATTGTGAGGAGTACCACAGGAACCCCAAAGTAGCTGGCTCATTGATAGGACCTGCCAGCGAAAAGGGCAACGACCCCTACCTGATTGACTAGTTCCCACCTATGAGGTAAACCAAGAGCTGTCATTTGTGGCAAAGTGGTTATTAGTTTTACCTGAGCCATGGAGTGAGGGGTACTGCCCCAATAAGCAAGCCGTTAGACAACATTGGTGGCCGAGTGAATCCCCTGAACCGATAGGAAGCCGCACATACATGGGGTCCATATCTATTGAATTATTGTCGATCACTTCCGCTCCAGATCTAGCCGTTTCAGATTTATTCTGAAAGTCATTCCAGATCCAGTCACCATTTCAGATCCAACCGTTTTCGATCATTTCCGCGTTGTTGCAGATCCATCTGTTGCGGATCCCTTCCTTGCCGCTATTGCCAATCCATTTCTACAAAAAATATATATATATATATATATAATTCTATTTTTCGACCATATCTCCCTTGTTTCAACTCTATTTTCCCTAAAACTTCACTGACATCCCTACAATCCCATCCTGCATATTTCATTCTGCATAATGCTTTTGATGTCCAGAAAGTTGCACTTGCATCCTTTCATTTGGAACAAGAAACCCTTTAATGGTACCGTTGGTACATCAAAGCTCATCCCGAGCCAAACTGGATAGATTTTTGCCAACTCCTTTTGCCACGATTTGGTCCTAGTGCTTTTGATGACTTCACAGGAGCACTCACTAAACTTCACCAAATTGGCATAGTGAGAGAGTATCAGACAGAATTTGAGAAACTGGCCAATCACACTGAAGGATTGTCTGATGAATTCTACAGGAGTTGTTTTATCAGTGGTCTCAAGGATGAAATCCACTCAGAGGTCAAAATGTTCTGTCCCAACATAATGATGGAAGTCCTAGGGTTGGCGAAGTTGGCAGAGGACAAGATCGTAGCTCAAAAATGCTCCAAACCCACCTTTGTTCCCTTCAGAAATATGGGTTCCCAACGACCTCCCATCATGCCTACCCCGCAACCAACTCCTATCAAGCATTTGTCTGAAATAGAGATGTAGGCACGCCGAGAAAAAGGTCTTTGTTATAATTGTGATGAGAAATTCATTCAAGGACATAGATGTGTTCAACAAAAGCTCTATCTCTTGGATGTGGATTCTCCGCCTGCCTTAGAACTTGATGAAGAATCTCCAGATACAGTAGATGATTAGGTCAACATTCAACACCCGCCTGTTGACACCCCATCTCAGGACGATCCACCCGATCTCTCTCTCCATGCTGTAACCGGCGTCACCACCCCACAAACAATGCAAGTTAGGGGATACTTCAAGAAGCTCCCTCTTACCATACTCATTGATTTTGGTAGCACTCATAACTTCATTGACCCTCGGATTGCCAAACAGGCTGATTGTTTTGTCCATCCTTGCTCCAACTTTGCAGTCATGGTTGCCAATGGGGGCACCTTACCTTGCAAGGGGAAGTGTCACAATGTGCGTATCTCTAAGGAACATTATAACCTGCACTCTGACATGGTTTCCTTGTCCTTAGGCGAATGTGATGTGGTTTTGGGCGTTCAATGGTTACGCACACTTGGCCCCATCTTATGGTATTTTTCGGAACTTTGGATGCAATTTTCAGTAAATGGGGCACAACACAAATTAATGGAATTACAACCAGGGTCTCTCTGCATCATCAGTTCACATCGCCTAGAAAAAATCCTTAAGAAGAATTCACATGGTATCATCACTTAACTCCATTTCCTTCAGATGCACCCATCAACGGTCTCCACTACTTCCTTGGATAGATATGCAGGTGTCTTTGCTGAACCAATGAGTTTTCCACCTTCAAGAAACCTTTCTGGTAAGAATTTAGTCACATCTACCTCTCAGCAGGAATTGATGGCTATTTTGCATGCAGTACAGAAGTGGCAGCCATACCTATTAGGGAATTATTTCTGCATCAAGACTGATCTCCAGAGTCTGGAAAATTTTCTGGAACAATGGGTCTCCTCCCCAACACACCTGAAATGGGTTATCCAACTCATGGGTTATCTGTATGCGATCACTTACAAGAAGGGTAAGGACAATATGGTGGAAAATGCTCCTTCTTGCACAATTGATGACCCATTTTCTCTTACAGCTCTTTCTCTGCGTGTTCCAAATTGGTTGCAATATGTTCAACAGGGCTATCTCTTCTATGAACTCCATGCTTCTTCATCAACAGGGCACTCTGGGCTCTTCAAAATCTATGACTAGGAACAATGTAACTTCTTTTGGTAGGGACTAAAAATGACAATTCAACAGATGGTGGATGACTGTGATACTTTCCAGGTCAACAAGGGTGAAATGACACTCCTTTCGGGATTGCTCAAACCCTTGCCCATCCCTACACAGCTTTGGCCAACTATTTCTATGGATCTCCTAGTAGTGCTCAGGTGGTACAATACCACATCTCAAAGGATACCATATGAAGTAGTCTATGGACAGACACCACTAGTTCTTCTTCCATACACCCTTAGCAGCTCCCCAATTCAGGAAATTGACTCGGTTCTTCGAAACCACGATCAGATTCTTCTCATTCTGCAGGACAATCTTCACATGGCCAGAATTCGCATGAAACAACAGGCCGACCAACACCGTTCTAAGTGCATTTTCCATGCAGCTGATGGGGTTCTTCTCCATCTACATCCTTCCAAGCAATCCTCCCTGACACTCCAAAGGCATCAGTGGCCTGAAATGCAACCCGAGGATGCTACCGGGGAACCACTTCTTTAGATTCTGTAGCAATTTCTCCAACCAAAGCTTTGATGACAAAGCTTTTTCTAAGGGAGAGGGGATGTTAGGAACCCGTGTCAACCCTTCTCTTTAGTATGTTAGTATATTGTTGTTGGATGCATATGCTTTGTAGGTCATCCCATAGTATTTGTTGATCCATAGTTTATATTAGCCCATAGTATTCACCCATAGTATTGGACGCATATGCTTTGTAAGTCGTCCCGTAGTATTATATGTCCCATGGTTTTGACTCATAGTATTGGGAATAGACTTAGTATATAAGTGTGTGTTGAGGTCATTGAAGGCACCGTGAAGTTAATTGTATTGAGCTTGCTCAAAGGAGGTTGCCCCCTCGAAGTGGCCCGTGATCAATATAAAAGTGATTCTAAGTTATATTATTTCTGATACCTCGTGTATTTGCATTAATTAATTATTGCAGGTTCTTCACACAAATACCTACAAGGGATTTCCTCCCATGTTTGTTGTAGGTATAGCAAATTTAACCCTCCGCAGTCACCTGCATATGATCCTATGGTCAGATACTAAGGATACCACCACACCGAAAAATCCTGGGGGAATAGTCTCTAGTCGAATCAGAAGGTGTGGGCAGGGTAACTAAGCCCGAAACTCAAAAGAGTCCCCAAATGTGATATGATCCTGGTATATGCTCGAATAAGAAAACAAGAGGTTTATTCCCAACAATCTGATCTCACAAGACCTATTGCATAGATCCCAGGCAAGTTTTGAACAAGGTGGGTTTACCTGTGATAGTCAAACTACGATTTTTGCATAATGTGTGATCTCAGGTGGTTTAAGGTGTTTTAAACCCAAGATCCTAACCAAAACTAGTTGGTGAATAGTGTAACCTAGAAAAGAAAATGTTACTAGTACATTTTATTAGGGTTCATTTTAAAGGTTACTTGCTTACTCGAAAAGGTAGTGGGTGTGTGAGCGTGGTTATAATAGAGATAGAATACTGAAATGAAATGTTTACCACTAAACGAATCTTTTCTTTTCAATGCAAGTCCTAAAGATACAATCTAGAATGCATATGCAAATGCAATTTTTGGTCTTTTCGAATGCAAAAAGGTAAAAAATAAAGTATAAATGTACAAAATTAAACTCAAAACCTAAGAATGCAGCTACTCAAACAAATAATATGCAAAAGAAAAACTTCTTCTTTTTGATGCAAAGCACTTTTAAATCCTTTAAGCCACTTGCAAGGTACTCTACTGAGAAAATAAATCAAAATTTTTTCATGCTTTTCAAAGGTGAGAAACAAAAACTGAACTTGAAGGTAACCTATTATCAAAGCAAAAGCAAAGAACTTTCAGGTTTCCTTATTGAAATAGTAAAAGCTACCAATACAACTTTCAGATTCTTATTGACGTAAGCATACCAACCATTGGGAAAAGCATATGAAACCTACTTTTAGACCCAAAAAAAGCAAATGACCTACAAAGAAGTATGGCTTGGTAAAGTCAGGTATGCACATAAATAGTGCAGTCAAGGTCCTGAACAACAGCAAAGACACTTGAGCTTTCACTACAAAAAGAAAACTAAAAGCATAAGGGAGGATAAGAAACCAATCTAAAGAGAAATTTCACTCAAATAGATACAAACAGGGTCAAGTAGACTCAGTAGGTTTCAAAACCAATGGAAATGGAGCAAGCAGATTCAGTCAAACTCAAATCAGGGTACAAAACACCAAACTGGTCCACAACCCCCCAACTTGGGTCAACAAGCCCCAAAACTTTCCAAACAAGCCCAAAATTGATCAAACAAGGTCCAAATCATGAACATAGGATCAATACAAGTATAGGAGACCACTTACAGTTGTTTAACTTAGACCTAAGGTCATTAGGGACCCCAAAAAATGGAGGCATAGGCCCCCCAAATAGATCAAAACTCAAAAACTCAGCTCCAGGATGTGTACGCTACTGTCTAAAGGAAAACCAACGTTTTTCAGGAGGTGTACCCTACTGTGCACAGGAAAAGTAGTGTTTTTATGGAGGTGTAATCTACTGTGCAAAGGCAAAGTAGCATTTTTCTAGAGGTGTACTCTACTGTGTAGAGGAAAAGTAGCATTTTTCAGCATGTGTACCCTACTGTATGCAAGGAATACCAATGTTTTTCTAGGAAAATTTGAAAAAGTAGAGCTAGAACCCCCCACACCTAAGCCAGTAAGGGTTTGTAAAGACTAGGAAGGGTTTGTAAGAGCCAAGGAGGGTCCAACAGAGCCTAACTACTGATTCTAATCAAGAAATTGAACAAAGACCTTCAAACAAAACTGAAGAAATGACCTTGGATACCCCTAAGCAGATAGGCTTTCCCCAGCGGAGTCGCCATTTTGTTGTGAGGGAAATACACCTATAGTTTAGGGGATAAACTACCAACTTCAGGGATGAAAGATAGACATACAAATGCTGTGCAAGTACCACTAGTAAACAAAGAGATTGAGGTTAGAACGATGTGCACCTTATTCAGAAGGTTGATCCAAGCATTTCTCTTCTTTGCTCTTCCATTCTATTCAGTATCGCAATGCCCACACCTACAAAACAACTTCATTCCTTTCTCAAATACATTTGACTACATATATAAGACTGATATTCATGATAGTAAAAGACATCAAACTATAAGCAAACTATAATAAAATCTAAGACACACATGAATAGGTCATATTTGGAAAGGGAAGAACGTCTGATCTTTATTAACGAATGAAGAAAGTACATAAAATTATACCTTCCTTCAAGCTTGGCACTTCACGAAACCTAGATTCAAGGTCTCCTGCTTCTGTTCTCCAAGGATCCCAACCTCTAATCAGTTGTGCTAGGGTTTATTAGAAACTGAGGCACAAGAGAGGGGGATGAGGGTCTCCATTCCTCTAGCATAACATTGTTATGGGCTTGGTCCCTTCTCATGGCCCTTCTACCTTCCTTATATAGTCAATGAAGGAGAGGAAAAGCAGTTATAACCGATCACGAGGTTTCCCAACTAACTTAAATTAATCAAAATTTGAGATTTTGATTGTTTCAGGAAAATACCCTACTTTTCTACTGCAAACCAGTGTACGTACTCTACTTTTATGAAGCAGAGTTGCATATTTTTTAAGGCAAACGCCCCTCTTATGCTTATAGAGTAGCATTTTTGTGGGAAAATGGCCAAAAACAAGGTTTTCTGATGATTTTAAGGAGGTGGTTTGGTCTGGAAAAGTGTTCCTAAGGGTTATAACCATCAAATGGGCCAAGAGTGAGGTAATTTCAACCATATTCAATGTCCCTAATGACCCTTCATTCCACAAGTGTCCTGTTGTGTGACTGAACTTGATCTCAAGAAGTGTTGTCATGCGACCAAGCGATGCAAGTGTCATCACGAATGGAGAAGTGTCATTTTAAGCTAAAACAAGGAGAAACAACCCCTGATCACTAGAGAGCTTAACAAAATTATAGTAAAATATAAGGCATGTCCTAGAAACGGCCTTGAGCATATACTTCCCGCACATTCGTGGTAGCATCAAGAATACGGAGGCCCATGGATTGCAGTAAGAAGTCCATCTTCTAGTGCAACTCCCTGGTTTCGTCTTGACACGAGTTTTGCACCAGATATGTTTTTTGCATACAGTTCGTAAGAGAATACCCCACCAAGTTTTTCATTACTAAGTAAAGGGCAATAGTTCGCTCGTACAGGGTTAAATGGCCAGCAATGTTCCCTGGGTTCATGGCCTCCTGGATTTCCTCCTACATAGTATCTTTACCAAGATGTTCTTCCGACACAATCATGGTAGCATTAGGAATATGGAGGTCCATGTCTTGCAGCAAGAAGTCCATCTTCCGGTTCATCTCCCTGGTTTTGTCTTGAAGCTTGTTCTGTACCGCATCCTCTTTTTGCATACGGTCCGTAAGAGTATACCCCAATAATTTTTTCACTAACCAGTAATAGGCAACTATTTGCTCGTACTGTGTTAAACGACCAGTAGTGCTCCAGGGGTCCTCGACCCAATTTCCCATTTTTTGGCTTTCCTCCTGTAGGGTATCTTTACCAAGATTTTTCCAGAGCTCCCACTCCACACCTTGGATTTATTTCTGCACTTCAGATGATAGTTCCATTTGGAAAATCCTACATTGCATCCAAACTGTCCTATGAGCCGAAGAGACTCTGCGACTATCCAAAAGGATTTGTTCCCTATTGAGCCTCTTCCTCTTCACCTCTACCTCCTGATGATGGTCATCCATAATGCTCGTCGATGTGAAGTTTACTTGTGCAATTATGTCCCAGTTCCTCGTCAATGTGAATTTCAAATTTTATGTATCTGTCAATTAAAAATTTGATGACGGTAACATGTTTTTAGTGCCTATCATTTTACGTTTTATGTAACAATAGTCAAACAATTCGTGTGCAAATGATCATTCCAGGAAAATATGCTGAATCTTTAATATCACGATGGAACCATGGTGGGATCACCAAGCTCCTTGAGATCATAATAAATATGTAGCACCAAGGCATGGCATTAATAGGAAGCTTAGGTCGCCCGATCATCCCATCTTCCTAGCAAACAAGAAAATACAATAACTTAAGCAATAACTAGCAATTTGAGCATGCATTGGCAGAGATCTCTTCTTTCTAAAAGTAATGAAATTAATTAAATTAATGTATGGAGCATTCTCATGAAAACAAGCCTTTCTTTCAAAAATCAACGAAGGCACAATAATCAATAAACAATTATATGAAAAATAGAGTTCATCCTATCCCTATTGAATGCAACATGCAAAGTCATAGAATATTGCAGCAGTTAAACACAAAGGTCGATCCCACAGGTGATCACCATATATATATATATAAGATAACATTGATAAAAATGGGTATATCAGCCTCGAGAGCCTCTGTCCGTGGCATCGTCATGGTAATTTCAGTTCAAGCAATGATCCCATACTTGTCTGGGTAAATAAATAAAATATATGGATGATTTGCAGTCTGGCACACTAAAAGAAAGTGCTTCTATGGTAACAAGCAATGATCCAAGCAATAATTTACTAATTTTCAAAATCATCAATATAGAACCCTTAATCCATATGATTAACTTGAAAAAATTTGACATACCTCAAGCAAGCCGGTACTATTTTTTTATTTACATCAAAGTTGATACAGAATGCCACACTACACTCAGGTCACAAATGCAACTAAGAAGCACACTGCACTCAGGTCACAAGCGCATCAAACAAGCATAAATATGATGTTTTCAATTCATTTAACCATGTAAATATTCCCAATCTTAATTACTAAACTTCTTAATAATTGCAACAAGTACCAATGAAACTAGTAATTTTACTACTGTACTAACTGGAATAATTATTTGTTTACGACGGATAAGTGAATTAGTTTTGGTGGACATCGATTTGACGGGTTTAAATTATTCATGCCTATAGACATAGGTAAATTTCAAGTAGACCTATCAAATACGTTCCAGTGAAGCAAATACGTTCTACACGCCATCAATTTCCAGGACAAAATAGTCTCACGAATTGCTGGATAATTGTACAATCACTCCACAAAATCTACAAAGTTGATATCTTACTCCAGCAAAATCTATAGAGATGACATCTTACTCAAGCAAAATCTACTGTGATAATTACCGTTCCCCATCCGTCCCATCCTTCTTCATTACTAATTTTGGAAAAATAAATATTTATAGGTTTTAAATCCGTAATAAAAAATTAGTAACCTCGCTATACTCAATGTGCCAAATCAAATAAAAATTAGTAACCTCGCTATACTCCATGTGCCAAATCAAATAAAAATTAGTAACCTCGCTATACTCAATGTGCCAAATGAAATAAACATTAGTAACCTCGCTAATAATACTCAATGTGCCAAATCAAATAAAAATTAGTAACCTCGCTATACTCAATATGCCAAATCAAATAAAAATTAGTAACCTCGCTATACTCAATGTGCTAAATCAAATAAAAATTAGTAACCTCGCTATACTCAATGTGCCAAATCAAATATGCCACGTGTCACAATATGATCATTTCACATGTCACCCTAGGATACTTGATATCAACATTTGAACAACAAAATTTATAGACAAGGCCACTCTTTCTCCAAGGTGTTCTATTGTTACAAGTCCCTCCTAAATGAAGGGTCGGCCGACCCTTCTTCCAAATATTATTTTCATAATAGTTCGACACTGCAGGAAGGGTCGGCCGATCCTTCTTGTGTTCTCCATTATGGCTATAGCTGAATTGATGGATAAAGGTTTTGACAATTCACTACGAAAAGAAGGGGCGACCGATCCTTCTTGTATTAAAACGGAAGTAGGGAAAAACCATTTTTATATGATATAACTTCCAAGGTGTTCTATTTTTACAATTTCCTCATAATTGAAGGGTCGATCGACCTTTTTTTTTTCCTCATATTATTTTCATAATAGTTCGACACTGCAAGAAGGGTCGGTCTACCCTTCTTATTACCAATATTCCTTTCATAATATTTCGACACTGCAAAAAGGGTCGGTCAATCCTTCTTGTGTTCTCCATTATGGATACAGCTGAATTATTGGATAAAGGTTTTTAGAATTAACTACAAAAAGAAGGGGTGGTCGATCCTTCTTGTCGGAAAACAAAAGTCAGGACAAACTATTTTTATATGTTATAAGTTCCAAGGTGTTCTATTTTAACAATTCCCTTGAAATTGAAGGGTTGACCCACGCTTCTTATTCCCAATATTATTTTCATAATAGTTCGACACTGCTAGAAGGGTCGATCGATCCTTCTTGTGTTCTCCATTATGGATATAGCTGATTTGCTGGATAAATGTTTTCACAATTAACTACGAAAAGAAGGGGCGGACGATCCTTCTTGTCGGAAAACAGAAGTTGGGATAAATTCACAATTTTCAAATCAAAATTTGCATTTTTTTATTTGAAATTCACACATTTTGAATTGAAATTCATAGTTTTATAACAAAAAACTACAATTTTAAGGTTAATAAATTGTTAAAAAACACACTATTCGAATAGAAAAACACACTTTTCAAATCCAATATTGCCACTTTTAGAATCGTTTTTTGCACTTTAGAAAGGTTGATATTGACACTTTCAAAGTCTAAAACAAGGGGCGACCGATCCTTCTTGTCGGAAAACGGAAGTCATGATAAACCATTTTTATATGTTAAAACTTGCAAGGTGTTCTATTTTTAAAATTGCCTTGTAATTGAAGGGTCGGACGACCCTTCGTATTCCCAGTATTATTTTCTTAATAGTTTGACAATGCAAGAAGGCTCGGTTGACCCTTCTTGGTCATTTACATCCGCAACCCACAACCCATAATTGCGGATTACGGGAAGAGTCTTACTGCAAATAATTTACTGGAAATAAGGAAGGAAATTTACAGACACGCATAATTTACTGCAAATGACAATTAACAGAGAAAGGAAGGAAATTTACAGGCTGTCATTAATGAATAGTTTTTTCATCAGTGGTACAATTATATTCAACACATTCCATGTATAATTTCAAAAACAAGCTACTTATGCATGCCTTCCCAAACACACTATAATGCTAATTAAAATTTAACATTGATGGACACGACAGTTTGACATGTTCTCTGAAGTGGTCAAATGGAGGACCTAGTCGGGCAGCTAACCTAAGATCCTCCAACATCTCCCCCATGAACAATCTATTTCTTTGTCCCCGAGAAATCAGAAAATAACTAGAGTTGAATGAATAGAATGTTGATGACTAGGAAAGAACAGTCCTTCTGTCTTCTACTTGGCACATGGTCTGGTACTAAAAACAACAATCGACGACTAGATTTTCCTTTTAGTGTGATATCCACCTCTAGTCTAATGAAGGTTTTGGTTTCTAACTATTTTTATTCTTGAAAACATAAAATGAAACTTAAAATCTAAGCCTTACAAATGTATCCCCCAAAATTTTGGTAAATATGATATTTAAAATATACAAAAGGCCAACAATATCCTGTTTGATAGTGACCACAAATCAATCGGGCAAAAACCAAAACTTAAAACATTTTCTATTTTTTTATCTAGATTTTTTGTTTTAAAATACCACAGCAATGACCTTCAATACCACCGCTATAAAATCTAAATAGTTACTTTTCACACACGAGTGAGTTAAGGGTTCTGTCTTGTCACCACTTTTAGATGCGGAGAAACACTAATTGCAGTTGGTATTGGGAAAAACTGCTAGATATCAAAACTACTTACCTAATATAATGATTATTCTATCTTTGATTTTCGCACATGAGTTAAGGAGCTCTGTGTTGTCACTCGTGTGCGAAAATCAAAGACAGAATAATCATTATATTAGGTAAGTAGTTTTGATATCTAGCCGTTTTTCCCAATACCAACTGCAATTAGTGTTTTTCCGCATCCAAAAGTGCTGACAAGACAAAACCATTAACTCACTCATGTGCGAAAAGTAACTATTTAGATTTTATAGCGGTGGTATTGAAGATTGTTGTTGTGGTCTTTTAAAAAAAATCCAGATAAAAAAATAGAAAATGTTTTAAGTTTTGGCTTTTGCCCCATTGATTTGTGGCCACTATCAAACATGTCAAGATATTGTTGGCCTTTTGTATATTCTTAATATCATATTTACCAAACTTTTGGGGGCTACATTTGTAAGGCTTGGATTTTAAGTTTCATTTTATTTTTTCAAAAATACAAATGGTTAGAAACCAAAACCTTGGATAGAGTAGAGGTGGATATCACACTAAAAGGAAAATCCACTTGCAAAAGAAGAAGTTGACAGCATGGTCTGGTACTAAAACAACATTCGACGACTGCTGCAATTGTTGACGACCGCATGTGACGACGGCTCCATCCTGTCCTTACATCCATCTATCGCATATATATCTCTCCATGCATACCCAGGAACATAATGAAAAATCCAGTTATTGAAAGAAGAGCAACAGAAAGAAGATGGAAGAAAACGTGATTGGTTCCAAGGAACATAATGACAAATCCATGTATTGGGACTTAGAGAGTGCTCGAAATGCCCATATATCATGGTATACTGAGGATTTTCAAGGGATCCAATTTCGAAATGCTCATATATCATGAGGAGAACTAGGGATTGATCATAAGACTCAATCATTTTGCATAAAACAATAAAGGACAGAGAACAGAGGAAGTAAAGAAAAATTCCATGGCTTCCCGGACGATTTCAGTTTGCTGTGATATGGGGCATGATTAGCCTATATATATAGTGAGTGGCCAATGTGTTGATGGATTAAAAATATTTTACTGGAGTAATCGTACACATATCACTCCAATCAATTCCTTGAAAATCCAATGGCCAACATGCCTACTGCCAGCGCATTAAATGGACTACAACATGCTGAATAATATTCGCCATAAGTTTCAGCCTATGTGAATCAAGTATACCATTTATTAAATTGCGCAATTAATTCCCATGATTGTTTTTAAGGGGCCACGTGCCAGACACAAGGAGGGCACGTGGGGAAGGAGACTCGACCTAGGCGCCTGTAACATGGCATGCGTGCCCATGCAATATACCACCTCCCTCTCTTCTAGCTGCCTTCCCTCACATGTACAGCTTTATGGCTCTCCTTCCTTCTCGGTAGAAATGAGAACTATAGCTTGCAGTTTGTGGATAAATGAGAAGTAGTTGGAGATGAAGATGGTGTAAGGATTTTATGGTTGAGTTGCTGAGTAGAAGTTCCTTAATGAAGTTTAAAACTGATACACTCCAAATATCTAGCTGGTAAATATTTGGAGTGTATCAGTTTTAAACTTCGTTAAGGAACTTCTACTCGGCAACTCAACCATAAATTCCTTACACCATCTTCATCGCCAACTACTTCTCATTTCTCCATAAACTACAAGCTATACTTCTCATTTGGACCCCGCTGATATAACATCCAAGTTGTTGGTTTAGAAAACAAAGGAACTTAAAATAGTCCCCAAACGTGAAATGGTACCATTAATATCCTTAATATTCATTTAAACAATCTTTAAACTAATTTTAAAAATAAAATATGCAACGTGTCACAATATAAGCGTTCCATGTGTCGCAAAATTTATAGAAGTTTTGTTTTAAAGACTTTGTTGGCAAGTAGAAATATTCTCAAAGAAAGAGTGGCCGCTCTTTCTCCAAGGTGTTCTATTATTACAATTCCCTCCTAGATGAAGGGTCGGCCAACCCTTGTTATTCCTAATATTCTTTTCATAATAGTTTGACACTGCAAGAAGGGTCGGTCGATCCTTCTTGTATTATCCATTATGGCTATAGCTGAATTGATGGATAAAGGTTTTTACAATTAACTACGAAAAGAAGGGGTGGCTAATCCTTCTTGTCGTAAAACGAAAGTTGGGACAAACCATTGATATATGATATAACTTTCAAGGTGTTCTATTTTTACAATTACCTTGTAATTGAAGGGTCGATCGACCCTTCTTATTCCCCATATTATTTTCATAATAGTTCGACAATGCAAAAAAGGTCAGTCGACCCTTCTTATTATCAATATTCTTTTCATAATATTTCGACACAGCAAGAAGGGTCGGTCGATCCTTTTTGTGTTCTCCGTTATGGATATAGCTGAATTGTTGAATAAACATTTTCACAATTAACTACGAAAAGAAGGGGAGGCCAATCCTTCTTTTCGGAAAACGGAAGTCGGGACAAACTATTTTTATATGTTATAAGTTCCAAGGTGTTCTAGTTTAACAATTCCCTCGAAAATGAAGGGTCGACCGACCCTTCTTATTCCCAATATTATTTTCATATAGTTCGACACTACAAAAAGGGTCGGTCGATCCTTCTTGTGTTCTCCATTATGGATATAGCTGAATTGTTGAATAAATGTTTTGACAATTAACTAAGAAAAGAAGGGGCAGACGATCCTTCTTGTTAGAAAATAGAGGTTGGGACAAACCATTTGTATATGTTATAACTTAGTGGATTGACTTGTTATTCAAACAATGACTAAATATTTTAGACATTGAACTTTTCACCTTAAAATTTTGAACATTTATAAATGAAAATTGTGATTTTCAAATAAAAATTGCAGTTTTTATTTGAAATTCACACTTTTCAAATTCGAAATTGCATTTTTTATTTTACATTCACACTTTTCAAATAAAAATTTGCATTTTTTGATTTGACATTCACACTTTTCAAATCAAAATTTGCATTTCTTGATTTGAAATTCACACATTTTGAATTGAAATTCATAGTTTTATAACAAAAAACTTCAATTTTAAAGTTCATAACTAGTAAAAAAACACACTATTCGAATAGAAAAACACACTTTTCAAATCTAATATTGCCACTTTCAGAACACGTTTTTGCACTTTAAAAAGGTTGATATTGACACTTTCAAAGTCTAAATTCACACTTTCTTAGTCCAAAATTTGCCTATTTTGTCCAAATTTAATAAAATTGGTGTTGTAGTATCATTGGATTGCCTTCCCCAACCTTGTAGTAAAGGTGGAATCCGCTTTACTCTTGGTAAAGCCCAAACTGGATAGAAAGCCATCTATCCTACCATACCAGGTCCTGGGTGCCTGTTTCAAACCATATAGGGCTTTCTTCAGTTTGCAGACATGTGACTGTCGGTCATGTGTCTCAAACCCGATTGGATGCTCCACATACACTTCCTCTTCGACTACACCATTTAAGAAAGCTGTCTTGACATCCATCTGGTGTACCTTCCATTTCATGACTGCAACCAGAGTAAGTACTGATCTAATGGAAGTGTATCTAGCCACAAGAGAAAAAGACTCTTCATAATCAATCCCTTCTTTATGGGAGAAGCCACGAGCTACAAACATAGCTTTGTATTTCTCTATGCTACCATCTGCAGCATGCTTGATCTTATAGATCCATTTGGAAGTCACCACAGACTTCCCATCCGGTCTTGGGACCACATCCCAACATCATTCTTCATGATCAATTGGTATTCCTTGATCATGGCACTCTTCCATTACTTTATCCTGAATCCTGGGAACTTCAATATCTTCAATAGATAGCTTCGTTGTTGGAACACATGTTGTAGTCCTTTTTTGTAAGTGATGGTCTTTCCTACAAGTCAAATTCAATTGCATGATTAGAAACTTCTCATAGTTTTTCAGAACAAAATCTTACGCATAAAGATATATATGTCATATAGTCATGCAGTTATCTTAGCCAATTCCTCAATACAACATTCATCCATATCCTGTAACTTTTTAGATGCCTTCCATCTCTACCAGAACATTGTTAATAGTGTGCACAACTCCCAACATGTCAGCAAAGAGGTTTCATTCTAGATAAGTAGTAATGGAATGTTGTACAGCACCATAGGCCACTTACCCATTACAAGCATTAGTAGTATACGGTTCATTAATGCAATTATTCTAATATGCATAATACACAACTTAAGTCTAGGAACATAAGTATATACAATAGTATTTAAACAATCAGATATCGAAGACATGACAAATTCAAATACTTATCTTTGTTTGTTTGTTGGGTGGACTCCCTCTCAATCTTTGCTTCCTTGCAGGAATCATTGGAGTCTCTGATAGTGTGCACCTTAACCAATGCTGAAGGTAGATGAGAGGTTCTTCCTTTCTATAACTCCATTCTGTTGTGGATTGTAAGGAGTGGTCAACTCCCTCTTAATCCCTGAATCACTGCATAACTTCTTGAGGTATTATGAAGTGAATTCTCCACCAATGTCGGATCTAAAGGTATTGATTTTCTTTTCAGTGTGGTTTTATATCAAGGCCACTTAGAGAACTGGATGACATTGGACTGCATACATAAGAGTGGATGATTTCCAATATTCTTTTTGCCTTGCTTTCACTACTTGGAAATGTCTTCTTTGTGTTCTTTCCTTTTGCACAACCTTTGCAAATGCCTTCATGCTTTGTCTGGATTTCAGGAAGAACTTCCACTGCTTTGCTTGCAATTGGTAATGCCCTATAGTGCATGTGTGCAAGCCTTCTATGCCAAAATTCACTTAGCTCTACTGAGTCATGGACCAAAGCTTGTTCTGGTTGGCCCTTCAACTCATATAATCCTCCCTCTTGCTCTCCAATCACCACTGCATCATCTATAGTTTTACCCTTTGGCCACTTAAGAACTTGGCCATCTATAAATGCAACCCTCATGCCTTTTTCATCCAATGCAGATATGGAGAGAAGGTTCTTCTTGAGACCTAGAACATATAGTACATCTTTCATCTTCATAGACTTTCCAGATTCTAGCTTATAGGATCCTGGCTTCACCACTTCCTTTTATTGGATATTGGTAGTCATCCCCAAGTTTCACCTTATGTGGTGATTCATGTTTAGATAGGTTCATAAAGGATTCCTTGAATCCTGTCATATGTTTGGAAGCCACACTATCTATAAGCCAATCATTACTTCCATGGGTAATGGTATCAGTGAGGGCAGAAATCAGAACATACTCTTCATCACTTGAAGAATATTCACTTTCTTCCCTATCCCTCTTCCTGGGAGGTTCATCATCCTATGCAGTGTGAGCATGATGTCTTCTTTTTATATTCTTCTTCTTCTTGTGGGAGCCATCTTTCTTATTCTTGGGACAATCCCTGGAGTAGTGTCCCTTCTCATCACATGTATAGCAACAGACATAGGACATGCTTCTTCGAGATTTGAAATCACCCTTCTGATGGTGATGTCTTCCTTTCTTATCATGGTGGTGAGTCTTCTTGTCACCATGTCTTTTGGAGTGTGCTGTGAGAGCTTGGTCTTCATTCCCCATCTTCTCTTCTCAAGCTACAATTCGATCTTCTTCCTATGAGCATTCTTCCCACAACCTACTGAATGTGATAAGTTTCCTCCTAGAACAAATTCCTTGGATGAAGGAATCCCATGACCTAGGAAGGCCATTAAGAGTGGTCATTACCACTTCTCCATTCTCTATATCTTCTCCCACAGCTTCAAGTTATTCTTTTATCTCAGAGACCCTTGAGAAATAAGACTGCACAGTCTCTGCATTCTAGATCTTGATATTCTTCAATTGATTCCTCAAGGTCATCTTCCGATTTATGTTCTTCCCTTCAAATAGCTTGGTCAAGGAATCAAACATCTCCTTAGGTGTCTTCAGAGATAACACATGTGGTATGAGATGATCTTTGATAGAATTAGCAATGATCCTCTTAGCCTTGACCAAGTTCCTTTTGTGTAAGGCCTTAGCCTCATCTCCCTCTGGGACAGGGATCTCTTCACTTATGTAAGTATCCAACTCATTTTCTACCAAGATCAACCCAATCCTATACTTCCAGGCTCGGAAGTTATCATCCCCTTCAATCTTATCCTCAAGCTTGGTGTGGTGAGACATCTTAAAGAGTACTTCAAATGGAAATAGAAAAGATTTAGGTCTTACCACTTGATTTGTTGAAAACTGGATCTGGTGTCGGATTAGGGTTTGTTAGAGAAACCCTAAAAATTCAAAATTTGAATTTCAAACTTTTGAAAGGATAGAAAGATGCACCTTGATGAGTTGATCAAGCTGGTATACTCAAAATTTGAAAAGTGCAAAGTTTCACCCCTCAAAATTGCCTTTTAGATTTCTTAATCCACTTGGGAGAACCCTAAATTAGGGTTTGAGTTTCTAGGAGCTTCACCCATCCCAAAAGTTTGATCCAAACCTCTAAACTTCAATTCTTCCAAGGAGCTTCCAGCCGTGGTCCCAGATTTCAGAAATTCCACCTTTTGTGGAAACCCTAATGTTTAGGTCAAAATCTGAAAATGCTCAGAATTGAATTATGTTTCGACAGAAAGATGTGCCTTTCCGAGGAGAGTCAATCTATCCTCCTTCCTTTCAAGATATGTGGAGAGAAACCCCAAAAAAAAGAAACCCTATCTTCTGCAACTGCACAATTTCTTCTTCTCAAGTTAGCTCTGATACCATGTTAGATTTTAACCATCAATTCAATATGATCTATGATCTTATCTGAGAGAATAACATGTACATCATATCAATCACAAGAATCAATCACAAGAGACAATAGACACACAGAGTTTCCCTGGGGAAAACCAATAAGGTGAAAATCCCCAATAACTTCCTCAAAGATAGATAGAGCAATGATACAACCCAAGTACAAGAGATAGTTCTCCTAGTAGCTTCTCATCCTCCTACACAAGTGTACCACTCTCTAATGAGTGTATGAGTGAGGAAGTGAATGATCATATAGATTGCCTCCCGCACTCTATTTATACTTAACTTGACTTGCCTAATAAACTAGCAGGGTCGACTTCTCTAGGAGAGTCTAATAACCCATGGTAACTCTAATCAAGGTTGACCCCACACTTGGTGGTCTAATAACCCATCACAGCAAGTTGCGACACTTCCGTATAGAGGAATAATACCATCTCTATAGAAGTACAATATACATATGTGAAATACATTCCGAAGTTACAAATACATCAACATGGAGCAAACGTTGAAATTTCTTTAAAATGTGCCTATATGCGTCGAAATTTGACATGGTCAGAATAGACACATGTCTTGATCGTTGTAATGTCCGTAGTTTGACCCCATTGCATGAAAATGTAAATGATGTAATATTATTATAAAATCATGGCGAGGAGATCAAAGCCAAGGCCCCACCATCGATTTAGTGATGCATATGGTTTACATGCTAGCCAGGCATGTTGGAATTGTAAATATCATGTAAATATGCATATTAATAAAATACCCACAACTAGCTATGCAATGCAACAAGAGATGGGGCATGATTTTACAAGGCATTGGGAGGGAAGCATATAAACCCTTGAACCAATCAAGTCAATCCAAGTGTCAATGAAAGAACCCATAAAACCCTCAATTACCCATATTGAATTTTGTACCTAATCATTCATTTCTCCCAAGACTTGGGTGAAGTAGTTAATGCCTTGGGGAATGGGAGGTATGGCTGTCCAAAATTCGAGTATGGGCAAGCCACCCTTCATGGAAAAACATGTTTTTCTCCTTGGGAAAGAAAAGAGCCACGAATTTCTCCCCAATCCATTACCCATCAACGACTTTTGCCTCTCTCACGTTTTTGGAGCTTCCTGGGTGTTTTCCCTCCATGTTTTTCCTATGTTTCCTTATTTTTAGATAGGAAGTGGGAACTTTTGGTGTTGCAGAACTGTTGGGAATAAGGGAGCTCAAATTGGGGTTTCATGGGGGCCGTTTGGGCCATTTGAAATGCTCATAACCTGTGGGAAAAATCGGTTTTGCTCCCTGTGGTCGAATTCCCCTTTCCACAGTTTGTTTTGGTGTGCCCACGATTTGGGGAAAACCCATGGCCATCCTGTTTGTAAATCCCATTGTTGGAAATGTGTATAAATGCCCATTTTTTGAGTTTGTTGTGTGTAAGAGAATGTTGGGGTTGAGTTGGGTATTTGTTGCTTTGGCTTGAGCTTGAGTGCAAGCATCCATAAATGAAGAGGGTTCATATTTAGCCTGATAAACCCAGTTGTGGATTGGATTGGCTTAGAGGCAGTGATTATTGGGCCGTGTATGAGTATGAATGTTCCATTTTCCTTGTAGAAATCATGCCTAGCTCAAGGGTGGTCTTTGAGCACTGAAAGAATATAGGTTGGGCAGAGACCTATGGTTGGGTGGAACGTTGCAGCAACATAGCTAGTTGTTTGGGACCATTTCACCATAAAGATAAGTGTTTTTCTGTCTATGTGTTTACTTCTGAAATGTTATAATTTGATGGTTGTTTCTAATATGTTGAATGCATATGAAATGTGTGTGGATGATATTTTTATTCCGTTGTGCATGTTTGCTTGATTTGCATCTGCACACATCTGTTTTATTGTTGTGAATCTAATCAATCGAGCTGAGTTTATGTAAAATACCCACAAATTGGTATCATGTTCCCTTCCAAGAATTGGGTCCACAGGAGGGGACATGACAATCGTATGGGAGGGTTTAAAGACTCAAGAATGTTTGATGTCCCCACATAATCTTTGAGATCGTCCACATTTCCATCAACGTTCAACATGCATGTCTCATTTTCATCATTCGCCATTCTCATCTATAGAATCTTTTTCAGAACTCTATTGAAATGTCATATGGAACTTCTAACATCCCCATCAACAATGTCATCCATTGACCCCACACATTGCGCAATGAATGGGTTGAACGTTAAAATTTCTTCAAAAAGTGAATGTGTGCGTTGAAACTTTACATGGTTAGACTAGGTGCAGGCCTTGACAGTATGGGAGGGTTTTAAGTGTCAAGGACATCATTCTCATCATAATGGCTGTAATTTCCATATTCATCATGACCCAATTTTTCCATCCATGGAAACAAAGATCAAACCTGACATACCCATCTCTACAGCGAAACTACTAATGAAGATGCCAATTTCCATTTCTTTTCCTTTTTCTTGTGGAATTCTTTGAGACGATTAAACCATGATTCTATTAAGATAATAAATCCCAAAATATTTTTCTAGGGTCCAACATGCAATTTTTTTAATTGTTAATTGTTGTAGGATTACATTGGGTCAATAGCTAAATGACGTCAATCGACCATGCACAGTGAGCAATGAATGGGGCCAACATTGAAGTTTCTTCAAGTTGTGCATGTATGCGTCGAAATTTGACATGGTCATACTAGACACATTCCTTGATGGTATGGGAGGGTTTCAAGACTCAAGGATGTCTCATGTCCCCACTTAATCTTTGAGATCGTTCATGTTTCTATCAATGTTCACCATGCACGTTTCATTGTCATCCTTTGCCATTCCCATCTATAGAATCTTTATTGGAAATCTATTTAAATTTCATGGAAATTATAACACACCTATCAACAATGTCATCCATCGACCTCTCACAATGAGAACTGAATGGAGCCAATGTTGAAATTTCTTCAAATTGTGAATGTATGCGTTGAAATTACATGGTTAGACTAGGTGCATTCCTTGATGGTATGGGAGGGTTTTAAGACTCAAGGACATAATTATCATCATCAGGGATATAATTTCCATCATCATCATAATAATATTCATCATGACCCAATTTTTTCATCCATGGAAACAAATATCAAACCCAACATACCCATCTTTGCAGTGAAATCACTAATGAAGATGCCAATTTCCATGTCTTTGTGTTTTTCTTGTGGTATTATTCGAGATGATTAAACCATGATTCTATTAAGTTAATACATCCGAAAAGAATATTCTTGGTTCCAACATGCAAATGTTTTAATGGTTAATTGCTTAGGGATTATATCGAGTCAAGGGCTTAGTGAAATATTTCAATAAGTTTTATAATATAAATTAATGAACAAACTTTGCATAGATTTTTCCTAATGGTTTGGATTTACATTGTTTTATATATACGATATAGGTAATTATATTTTTTAACAATTGCATATTTAATGTATTGTTATTCAATAGGCTATTCGTCTTAGTTCATTCCGAGTCTAACCAATAAGCTAACAACACCTCGAAACCATTATCAACCAATAAATGACCAATAACCATGCTAACTCTTAATTTCCAAGTAATCCTAATATTTTCTACCCACACTTCATACCAATGTTTGAACACTTTAAGGATATTGCAATAGGTAATTTTTATCAACACAAATAATATTGAATCATTTCAAAGTGTGGACCATAAAAACAATCATTTTTTAAACAAGGATTACAAACCATTCTGAAAATTTAGAAGTCTTCCTCATCAACATTATCATCTGCAACAATGTCATCCAGTGTATCATTGTAAATGTCCATATATTCTTTCAAGTACTTAATATTATTCTTGCTACACCATCCCGCTAAGGTGGTATTTTCATCATCCTCATCTTCATCATCATTGAAACTTGACTATAAACCATATATATTGTTACCAACTATATTTGGATTATCATGTTCTATACAATCCATATCGTTGTCTTCTACAAGATCATCTAAGTTTGGAATGTTTCATTCTTGCGCCTAAACATAACCATCTTCAACATCATCATGGATGTCAATTTCTTCAATGTTTTATAATCCCTCTCTCTCATTTTGTTGGCTATCATTGTTCTGTTCAGTATCCACCTAGGCATCATCAAATACATTCCTTAGTCTTGGATCATAATGTATGACAAATACCCATTTCAGGTCCAAAATATATTCATAGCAAAATACCTGCACATGAATGACATACATAGATTAGAACAACGTTATAACAAATTTATTGATTAATAAACACACACACACACATGTATTCGTTGTAAACTATTAATTAATAGATTAATGATCACACACACACACACACATTTAAAAATCATGTTTTCATGTCTTCTCAAATGCTTCATACCATCTACACTCAAAAATACAACATTTAAAAGAGAGGTAATCCAACTCAATAATTTCTTGGATTTCCCCAACATATTGTAGATTCCCTTCAATAATATTCTTATCTTTTGAGCTTGCTCACCTTGATTTCTTGAAATCAACCATGATGCCACAATCAAAGGGTCGTCTCTTTACATCTACTATTTCTACACGATAATGTCGACCATATGCCCACATTTTAGGATATTCCTCGCCTGTGAAAGACCATTTATTTCAGTGAAAACAAATATAATGACGAATATTTAAATACTTAATAGTGTTAGAACTGATTTGAAACATTATTTTGTAAAATTCCAACTGTACCATTCTTTCACATCCTCTAGACATGTTGATTTCATCTTCTATTATGTTTGAATCAATACTTGTGTCTTCTATTTGATTTTGAATTTGTTCAGTAACCCATTCTAGTGCGCAATATTTTCCTCATTCCCCAAGAAGATCAATGGGAAGTGGATTATTCCTTGCGTTCGATCTCGTAAACCATCTCTGTTCTTCTAACACTTCTTCTCTCTTTTTATCATACAAATCAATCCATTTGTTCATAAAGTTTGTGCGGTGCAGAACAAACTTGTCGAATATAGCACTTTCGTCTACACATATTACATGTCAATATGTTTATTTCAAAATCCAAATGTCATGATGTTAATTTCACAAATAAATTAATACATATTAAATTAATGATTTCAACAAAGACAACCACAAAGATCATGAATTTACTTACCAATTTCTACTTGAACACTATTAGATTGTGGTTTTTTCACCATCCATAATATCTTATGCTCATTCTTCATTCCAGAAGCATGGCCCATCTTCAAAATCCTTACCAAGGAATTCACATAGGAAGAAAAATGATTCATTCAATACATACTCTTCATCCATGCAACCCTCTAGATGTTCCTTTTGTCGGACATATTTTTATATTTTTCATATGCCTCTCGAAGAAAAACATCCACTTCGTTGATACGACACCTGCTAATTCAATGTCATCGACTAGGTGTATAATTAAATGGACTTGCACGTCCATGAAACTTGTAGGAAGCTCCTTCTCAGATACACATACAATTTCTGCAATTTCCTTCTTCCATTTTGGCACTTCACATTCGTGGATATCCTTGGAGGTCACCCACCTAATATAAGAATAGTAAACTAATATGAACCTTTAGTCAACAATTAAAATGCAATATAATATCTCTATGTCTCTCACACATGAACATTTCTTAACACATACCTTGTAAATGCTGACAATCGATTTATGGTGTTCCTTAAGTCAACAGTAAGACATGAATCCCCCCTAATTTCCAATGGCATGATATGATATCAAACACATTTATCAAACGTCATTAGTAATTTTTCTCACGCAATAGAATATCAAAATATATTTAGTACTTAATTAACGTTATCGGGAAAATTTAAGCGATGATAATGCCTTCATAGAATTATGAAAATTATGTATTTTAAATTTTGTGATATGTACATCAACTATAAAATATTTTTCCAATGATGACCCATATCCAGTATGTGTCCTTATTGAACGGATTACTTTTTTTAGTTGGTCTAGCTCTTTTTTTTTTCAAAATCCATGGAGCTTTTGCATGTGTTTCTTTTTCCTTGTTTGGCCACAAATGTCTTCTATCAAATTTGGTATGCAAAAGAGAGATATCACTCCTTGAAGGCAAGGTGTCCTTGTCTTTTCCTGATATATGTCGATATATAGAATCTAGGACATTTTTGAAGATGTGCATAGGATCTAATAGGTGATATATTAATAGATCCTTCCAGCAAGGGAGCTCATAAAATATGGATTTCCTTTTCATTCCTTCTGACATATTAACTACAACTTGTTCTATTTCTTTAATTGAATCACCCCTATCAAAAAATTCCTCCCAAGCTTTCAATTTAGCATCTTCATATTTCTTTGGTCAATCACCTAGACCCATAATCATGGGAGGGCCTATTTTCAACTTTTCCATCAAACTAATTCTTCAAGATATTTCTAAACTTATGATCTGGTGGTAGAAAAAACATGTTGTTTGCGTAAATAAATTTATATAGATCTTTAGAATACCACCCATGAAATTGTTCTACACATATTTGACATTCAAATATCCCCTTTGTTTGAATCCATGTAGTTCAATAAGTAATTTTAATAACATCAAAATAATAATATAAAAGTAAGTATGAAAATATGGATGAAAATAAAACATAAGTGTAAATATGTAAATATTTTATCTTACTAGAACAAACACCAAGCCCTGGGAAATCATGAATAGTCCAACATAGCACACCATACAACATGAATGACCTATTTGATGGAGGACGTGATATGTCATGCATTCTTATGCCTTTCCATAGCAGTTGCATCTCATCAATAAAAGGCACAAGATAAACATCCATGCTTTTAACTTGATGTTTTCCTAGAACAATGAGATTCATCATAAGGTGCTACTTTCTAACACTCATTCACGGGGGAATATTGTATACTATCAATACAACTGGACAAAAAGTATTATTGGTGCTCATGAAAGAGAATGGGCACACTCCATCTATTGCAAGGAAAAACCTGATACTACAGGGTTCATCTTTGAATTTTCCTAGCCATTTTTCCTCTATGTGTTTCATTGATTTACAGTTTGTTGGAATTCGCATGAATCCATATTTACTCATGTTCTTTGCATTCCATTTCATCAATTGTGCAAGTGACTTACAACAAAACATTCGTTGATGTCTAGTTATAATTGGAATGTGGCGTAAAACCTTAGTTGGTACTATAGGACCTTGTGCATCTGTATGATATCTCTTCTCTTTGCATACAGGGCATTCTACCTTTTTTTCTTATCCATCTATGTGTAAAATGAAATCATTTATACATGAATTAATTTTCATATATTCAATCCCCAACTCAACCAACAACCGACGCACTTCTCTGCAAGTTGATGGAAACACATTCTCTTCAGGGAATATTTTAGTTTTTAGTCCCCTGTAATATTGCAAGAGATTAAATCAATTAAATATTTGACTTATGATTAACATATTGTTGGTTGTGGAGCCTGATCCCCAGATTCAGAGACATTATTTTCAGTCATGTTTGTACCCCAGCTTTATATGATATGTAAAAGGACTGTACACTCACCCCAGCGGGGGGGGGTGCGGTGGTAATTACCGCTAGCTGGAGGGTTCGGGGGCAGCACCCCCGAGAAAGGGGTTTCGGGGGAGAAGCCCCCAAAGAAAAATTTTGGGGTTGTTTTACGGGCCCATGGTTTTGGGTAACCCGTGGTATTTTCCATTTGTATTTCCCATATATAAGAAAGACATTGTAATACGGCTAGGGTGGGATGTATTAGTTTTTATGCATTGTAAAGATATATGAGATCAAGAAGAGAGACTGTGAGACAATGAAGAGGAAGTGCAGCAGCTGTGCTGCAGGTTGTATCCCTTCACTTTGTTGGATAGTATAATAATAAGGACTGGCAACTTCAGTGTGGACATAGCCCATGTTGGGGTGAACCACGATATATCTGTGTCTCTATTGTAATGTGTATGTGTGATTATATTTTCATTTATGTTTATTGTTACTGCTCTGCAATCCTGTTTTTCTAAAAATTGGTATCAGAGCCAAAGGATGATTTGGCAGATAAACCCACAGGAAGCTAGGGTTTCTGGTTCGAGTGGGAGAAATGGTAGAAGAAGAAAAGTTTAAGGTCAAGAAGTTTAACGGCCAAAACTTCCAGTTATGGAAGATGCAAATGGAGGACTATCTGTACTAGAAGGATCTATTGCTACCATTGGGAGGAAAACCAAAACAGCCGGTGGCTATGAAGGATGAAGAATGGGAGGTTCTTGACAGAAAGGCTCTGGGAACAATATGGTTGAGTCTGGCTTCGTCGGTGGCTTTCAATATCTCAAAAGAAAATACAATAGAGGGTTTGATGAGCGCATTGGGTAAGCTGTACGAAAAACCCTTGGCCTCCAACAAGGTATTTCTAATGAAGCGTTTATTTAATATGAAGATGTCTGAAGGTGGATCTGTTACTAGTCATGTAAATGAGTTTAATACGGTTACAAATCAACTAAGTTCTGTAAGTGTGAACTTTGATGATAACATTAGGGCTCTTCTAATCTTGTGTTCATTGCCAGAAAGTCGGAATAGCTTGGTCATGGCTGTAAGTAACTATGTCTCTAGTTCAAACACCTTGAAATTTGATGATGTTATTGGTGTTATTCTTAGCGAGGAAATGCGAAGAAAAAGCACAGGTGAGACATCAGGTAATGCATTGACCATGGAGAGCAGGGGAAGACAAAAGGAGAGAGGAAAGAGCCAAGGTAATCATGGCAAGTCTAAAATGGGAAAATCTAAGTCCAGATTGGGAAAAATAGAGTGTTGGAACTATGGAAAGGAAGGACATCTGAAGAAAGACTGCAGATCTCTAAAGAAGAAAGGAGATGGACAGCAAGAAACTACCCAGGAATCAAATGTTGCAGGTGATGTGTTACAAGATGATTTGATTCTTGAATTAGATAATACTGGTGATTAGTGGGTAGTAGATTTAGGGGCTTCATGTCATGCTACACTCCATAGGAAATATTTTCATGATTACGTTCCAGGTGTAGCTAGGGTTTTACCCCTAGCTTGTGCGAATGAGCACCTACTAAGGAGAATGGACTCCTTAGTAGCAGTTCAGTAAATGTAAATAACTAAGCTAAAACAGAAATTAAATTACTTCTAAAACATGCATGAAACATAAACAACAAATTTAAAGAATGGTTTTTTGTATTGATATTACCTTCGCGAATGAGCACCTACTAAGGAGAATGGACTCCTTAGTAGCAGTTCAGTAAATGTAAATAACTAAGCTAAAACAGAAATTAAATTACTTCTAAAACATGCATGAAACATAAACAACAAATTTAAAGAATGGTTTTTTGTATTGATATTACCTTCAATGTGAAGGTTTGATGAAGCCCTTTGCAATGTCCAAGAGGATGCTCCAAGCTCCAATATGCTCCTTCTCTTTCTCCAATGATGGGAATGGGCCAAAGGTGGCTCTCAAGGTGAAAGTAGTTCAATGGTGAACTAGGGTTTCAAGAGAGATTTTGGTAGAGTAAGGGTGCTTATGATTGTGGATATGGAATAAGGGATCTCCATCACCTATTTATAGTTTTTTGGTGGTGGAGTGCTGACCCATGGTTTTGGGTAACACATGGTTTTGGGCAGCTGTATAGGGTTTTTTCCTCCTTTTCCTCATTATTTTATATTTTTTATTCCCTTTTTTGGGGATTTTTGCTATTTTTGGAGGAAAAGGGGATTTTTTAGCCTTTTTAAGGCTATTTTGATGGTTTTGTGGCCTTTTGGAGGCATTTTAGGCCTTTTGGAGGCTTTTTAACGGGATTTTTTAGGATTTTAAGGGAAATATGGTAGGAAAATGGACAAATGAGCCATATAATGTGGTAGATGAGGTAGTGTGCACTTTTTGGGTGTTAACACCAGGCAATTTTGGACATATTTTATTGGGTGATGATGAGCCATGTAAAATTGTTGGAATGGGTAAGGTATGGATAAAGGTTAAGAATGGAACTGATTGGCTATTAAAAGATGTTAGGCATATTCCTGCTATGAAAAGAAATATGATCTCAACATGGCAGTTGGGAGATGGCAGCTGTCTATCTACATTCAGAGAAAAGTGGTGGAAGATCACTAAAGGATCAATGGTGATAGCAAAAGGAGACAAGGTAGGTACGTTGTATTTATGTCCTCATAATACTAACCATTCTATCTCTTTAGCTTCCACAGGAACAGATACAGCATTGTGGAATCAAAAGCTTGGCCACATGAGTGAGAAGGGGATGCAGATTCTCCACTCAAGGAAGTTGCTGCCAAACTTGAAGCAGGTAAGTTTGGAATTCTGTGAGAACTGTGTTTATGGAAAACAGAAGAGAGTCAGGTTTCTCAGGGTTGGGAAATAGAAGAAGAATGAAAAGTTAGAGCTTGTGCATACAGATATATGGGGACCGGTTCAGGTACAATCTCTTGGTGGCTCTCATTATTATGTTACATTTATTGATGATGCAACTAGGAAAACTTGGGTTTATTGCATTAGATAGAAATATGATTTTTTTGCTACTTTTAAGAAGTGGAAATCTTTGGTTGAGAATGAGACAAGAAAAAGGTTGAAGTGTCTTAGATCTGATAATGGAGGTGAGTACTGCGGCAAGGATTTTTATAGTTACTATTCATACCATGGGATTCGTAGAGAGAAGATAGTCCCAGGAACACCATAATAAAATCGTGTGTCAGAAAGGATGAATAGAACAATCATGGAGCATGCAAGGTGTATGAGATTGCATGCAAGGTTTCCCTTACAGTTTTGGGCAGATGCTATAAATACTGTTGTTTATTTAATAAACAGAGGGCCTTCAAGTGCTTTGGATGGTGGTATTCTAGAGGAGGCATGGACAGATAAAAAGGTAAACTACTCATTTCTGAGAACAGTTGATTGTGAAGCATTTGTCCATATTCATAAAGAAAATAGAACAAAGCTTGAAGCTAAATCCAAGAAATGTACCTTTATTGGATATGGGGTTGATGATTTTGGTTATCACTTATGGAATTATGAAAATCACAAAATCATTTGAAGTAAAGATGTCATATTCAATAAAAAGGTCATGTACAAAGATCAGTTGCAGGGAATGAAACAAGAAAAGAAAAACACAAAGTACAAAGTAATTGATGAAATTCAAGAAAATGAAGTTCCAAAAGTGCCAGAAAATCAGAAACAACAACAAGTACCTAAAACTCCTGCAACTTCAAGAATATCTACCAGGTTAAGTAGACTCCCTGAACGATACTCTCCTTCAATGTATTATTTGTTGATGACTGATGATGGTGAACCAGAATGTTATGAAGAAGCAATGCAAGTGGAAACTAGAAAGAAGTGGGAGAAAGGCATGAATGAGGAGATGGACTCATTGGTAGGAAACCAGACTTGGGATTTGGTTCAGTTGCCTACTGGTAAAAGAGAATTGCAGAACAAATGGATTTACAGGTTGAAGGTGTTGATGTATATGTAACTTCGGAATGTATTTTATTGTATTCCTATAGAGACGTATTATTCCTCTATACGGAAGTGTCATCATTTGTATTGACAAGTGTCGCAAGTGTCGTAACTTGCCGATGGGTTATTAGACCACCATGTGTGGGGTCGACCCTGATTAAGTTAACCTGGGGTTATTAGGCTGAGTTAGAGAAGTCAGCCCCATAGGTTTATTAGGCTGCTCAAAACAAGTATAAATAGAGAGCGGGATCTCTCTATTTGATCACTTCATCACTCACTTATCCATCACTCGAAAAGTGGCGCACATGTGAGGAGGAGGATCAGCTGCTAGGAGGAGTCTATCTTTGTGTACTTGGGTTGTACTTTGGTTGTGTTATTGCTCTATCTATCTCTGAGGAAATTGTGGGGTTTTTCACCTTAGGGTTTTCCCCATGGAAACTCTATGTGTCTATTGTCTCTTATGATTGCATCTTGTGATGATTGATATGCTTACTATGATTGATATGCATTGATATACTGTACATGTTATTCTCTCAGTAAAGATCCTAGAGTATTGTGAATTAATGCTCGAAAATTAACATGGTATTAGAGCTAACCTGAGAAGAAGACATTATGCAGTTGTGGAAGCTAGGGCTTCTTGTTTTTTGGTTTCTATCCATAGATTTTGGAAACGCAATATGATAGATTGACTCTCCTCAGCAAGGTGAATCTTTCTGTCCAATCATAATTTAGTTCTAAGCACTTTCAGTTTTGGTCGTAAAAATTAGGGTTTCCACAAAAATAGGAATTTCTGAAATCTGAAGACATAGCTAGAAGCTCCTTGGAAAAATCGAAGTTTAGAGATTTGGATCGATATTTTTGGCTAGGTAAATCTCTGAGAAACGCAAACCCTAATTCAGGGTCCTCCCTAGTGAACCCGGGAAGACTAAAAGGAATTTCTGAAGGGTGAAGCTTTGCAGATCTCAAATTTTGAATACACCAGGCTGATTAGCTCATCAAGGTGCATCTTTCTATCCTTTCAGAAAGTTGAAATTCACATTTTTAATTTTTAGGGTTTCTCTAACAAACCCTAATCCGGGACCAGATTCAGTTTTCAGCAAATCAAGTGGTAAGACCTAAACCTTTTCTATTTCCATTTGAAGTACTCTTTAAGATGTCTCACCACACCAAGCTTGAGGATAAGCTTGAAGGGGTTGATAACTTCCGAGCCTGGAAGTATAGGATTGGGTTAATCCTGGAAGAAAATGAACTGGACACCTACATCAGCTTTGAGGTCCCTATCCCAGAGGATGAAGAGGCTAAGGTATTGCATAAGAAGAACTTGGTCAAAGCAAAGAGAATCATTGCTGATTCTATCAAAGACCATCTCATACCACATGTGTCATCTCTGAAGACACCCAAGGTGATGTTTGACTCTTTGACCGAGCTATTTGAAGGGAAGAACATAAATCGGAAGATGACTCTATGGAATCAATTGAAAGGGGTCAAGCTGTTGAATGGAGAGACCATTCAATCTTACTTCTCCAAGGTCTCTCAGATCAAGGAACAACTTGAAGCTATGGATGAAGTAGTGGACAATGGTGAAGTTGTTATGACCACTCTGAATGGCCTACCTAGGTCATGGGACTCTTTTATTCAAGGAATCTGTGTAAGAAAAAAATTGATCAATTTCAGTAGACTGTGGGAGGAATGCTCTCAAGAAGAATCTAGGCTTGTGGCACGAGAAGAAAGATGGGGAATGAAGATCAATCTCTCACAGCTCACACCAAGGGAAGCAAGTTTAAGAGGGAGAAATATCATAACAAGAAACATTCTCACCCTCATCACAAGAATAAATATCTATCTCATGTTCGATGTTATGAATGTAATGAAATGGGACAATTTGAAGCAAATTGTCCCAAGAAGAAGAAAGACAACAACTTCAACAAGAAGAAGAAGAATAACAAAAGAAGATATCATGCTCATGCTACTGAAGATGATGAACCTCCCAGGAAGAAAGCTAGAGCAGAAAGTGATGATGATGATTCATCAAGCGAAGAAGAGTATGTTCTAATCTCTGCTCTCACAGGTACTATTTCTCATGGTTGTAATGATTGGTTAATTGATAGAGGGGCTTCTAAACACATGACTGGGTTTAAAGAATATTTTGTAAATCTATCTGAACATGAATCACCCCATAAAGTGAAACTTGGGGATGATTATCAATACCCTATCAAAGGAAGTGGGGAAGCCTCCTACAACCTAGAATCTGGAAAATTCTTGAAAATGAAAGATTTGTTATTTGTACCTGGACTCAAGAAGAACTTACTCTCCATCTCTTCTTTGGATGCAAAAGGCACTAGGGTTGCATTTGTATATGGCCAAGTCCTAATGTGGCCAAAGGGTAAAACTATTGATGATGCAGTGGTGATTAGAGAGCAAGAGGGAGGATTCTACAAATTGAAGGGACAACCTGAACATGCCATGGTACATGAATCCATGGAGCCAAATGAACTTTGGCATAGAAGACTTGTACATATGCACTACAGAGCATTACCAATTGCAAGTAAAGCTGTGGAAGGTATTCCTAAAATCAAGAACAAACATGAAGGTGTTTGCAAAGGCTGTGCAAAAGGAAAGAACATAAAGAAGGCATTTCCAAGCAGTGAAAGCAAATCAAAAGGAATCTTGGAAATTATCCACTCCGATGTATGCGGTCCAATGTCATCCAGTTCTCTGAGTGGGTATGTTTACTATGTCTCTTTCATTGATGACTTCTCCTGGAAGACTTGGGTTTATTTCTTGAAGAACAAGGATGAAGTGTTTGACAAGTTCAAGGAATTCAAAGCCTTGATGGAAAATCAAACAGATAAGAAAATAAAGACATTCAGATCAGACAATGGCAGATAATTCACTTCAGGGGACTTCAAGAAGTTATGCAGTGATTCAGGGATTAAGAGGGAGTTGACTGCTCCTTACAATCCACAATAGAATGGAGTTGCACAAAGAAAGAATAGAACAATCATGGAAGCAGCAAGGGAAATGCTGCATGACCAGGATCTACCTATGCATCTATGGGCAGAAGCAGCTAGGACAGCTGTATATGTGCATAACAGAACACCCCACAAGATATTGGACAACAAGACACCAGAAGAGGTCTTTTCTGGTAAGAAACCTGAAGTCAGCCATCTTAGAATATTTGGTTGTCCAGTATACACACATGTCCCATAGGAAAAGAGGACTAAGCTAGATCCTTCAGGAAAGAAGGGTATCTTTGTGGGTTACAGTGAGAGCTCGAAGGCTTACAGAATATACTTTCCAGGGTTCAAGAAGATTGATGTCAGCAGATATGTAACATTTGATGAAAACTCAGCATTCATCAAATCAAGGAAGACACCTGTTGAAGATCATGAAGAACCAAATGAAACCAGATTTCAAGACACTACCATGAATGAAGCAATTCCAGAAGTAGATCGTGAAGTTGAAGATCCTCAAATACCTATAGATCCACCTCGTGAGAAGGACTCTCACAAGAGGAAACCTGCATGGGCTAGAGAGCTCATTCAAGATGTAGAAAGGTATGGCATTCCATAAGAAGAACACAGAGCAAAGAAGAAGACCAGATCACATACCAGTTATGTTGCTTTACTCTGTGATATCACGAATAAAGAACCTTCCAGTTATGAAGAGGCAACGAAAAAGAAAGAATGGAAGGATGCCACGATCGAGGAATACCAATCAATAATGAAGAATGATGTTTGGGATGTTGTCCCAATACCTGAAGGGAAGTCTGTTGTGACTTCCAAATGGATCTACAAGATCAAGCATGCTGCAGATGACAACATAGAGAAATACAAAGCAAGATTCGTAGCTCGTGGCTTCTCTTCGAAAGAGGGAATAGACTATGAAGAGACTTTTGCTCCTGTAGCCAGGTACACTTCCATCAGATCAGTACTTTCCCTGGCTGCAGTGATGAAATGGAAGATACACCAGATGGATGTCAAGACAGCCTTCTTGAATGGTGTAGTCGAGGAGGAAGTGTATGTGGAGCAGCCACTTGGTTTTGAGACACATGACAGGGAGTCATATGTGTGCAGACTGAAGAAAGCCTTGTATGGATTGAAGCAAGCTCCCAGGACTTGGTATGGTAGGATGAATGGTTTCCTATCTAGTTTGGGCATTACCAAAAGTAAAGCAGATTCCAACCTTTATTACAAGGTTGAGGAAGGAAATCTAGCGATACTACTTATGTATGTGGATGGTCTGTTTGTAACAGGTAATGATAGTTTGATTGTCGATACCAAGGGGAAGCTTGCAGCCAAGTTCGAGATGAAGGACTTGGGGATGATGCACTATTTTCTAGGCATGGAGGTGTGGTAGAGTGCAGATGGTATCTTCCTTGGACAAGGGAAGTATGAAGTAGAGATCCTGAAGAGGTTCAGGAGGATGGACTGCAAGGCCATGGCCACACCTATGGCATCAAACCTGAAGCTTCTGTGTGATGCTTCATCTGATTCGGTTGATGTCACTATGTATCATCAGATGATTGGGTCTTTGATGTACCTGACGAACACTAGACCATATATTTGCTTTGCGGTGAACACATTGAGCCAGTTCTTGACGGATCCCAGAGGTGTTCACCTGGTTGGTGTAAAGCATATTCTGAGGTACCTAAAGGGTACATTTGACAATGAGCTCAAGTATGATGCAAATCAAAAGTTTAACCTGCAGGGTTATGTTGATTCAGATTGGGCAGGCAGTGCTACAAATAGGAAGAGCAAATCTGGGTGCTGCTTCAGTATGGGATCAAGTGTGATCTCTTGGTTTAGCAGGAAGCAATCCTGCATAGAACTGAGTACAGCCGAAGTAGAGTATGTTGCAACATGTTTGGCTAGTTGTGAGGCAATATGGCTTTGAAAGCTACTATCTGAGTTATTTGATCTCCCGTTGGAGGCTAATGGTATCTTTTGTGACAACCAGAGTTGTGTAAAGTTGTCTGAGAACCCGGTGTTCCACGACAGGTCGAAACACATAGAGATCAAATATCACTATATCAGGGATATGGTGCAGAGAGGAGCAGTGAAGCTCCTATATGTTGTGATGGATGAGCAGGTTGCAGATGTGCTGACGAAGCCACTAGCTAGAGTGAAGTTCGAGTACTTCAGAGAGAGACTTGGTGTTCTTCAGATTGACGACACTTCGAGGAAGAGGTGATGGAGACATTTTCTAAAGCCATTCCAAGCATGGTGGAAGGAGGATCCTTCACATGGCTATGGATGTAAGTGTTGGATGATGAGCATCAGGACAATGCTCCAATTACTGCTCTATATATGCATCCTGTTGGATGCTGGATATGATCAATTGGATTGTAACGTCCCCTCCTATCATACCAACATGATAGAGAGGACGTGATGCTAAAGCTGGGCATCTAGCCCCATGAACTTTTAAGTAAAAACTCATTGATAAAAAGTCATAACATATACATGTGCATATTATAGAAACACAGCGGAAGTACTCATTCAATAAGCATTCACACAGTATAAAAGTACATATGGAAATGTCAAACTATAAGAAAACAAAGCGGAAGTAAATTCAATTACACATTCATCATATATTCAAGATATTCATCAAATAATAATTGCAAAGCTAACACAAGAGAATACTTATCTTAACAACGTAATCCCAAGCAACCAGCTATGCGTCTGCAACATTCCTCCCAACCATAGGCTAGTTGTGCTTATCAACCTCTTGATACAACTGCCACCCCTGAGCTGGGCATGATTACTACAAGGAACCAGGGAACAGTAGACTCACACATAGCCAAGCATACACCAAGATGAGCAAAGCCAATCTACAATTGGGTTTATCAGGCTGCTAGGGAATGGAAAGGAAGAATTGCTAAGCTAGTGAGCTCAACCACAGAGCTATGGATACCCCTCCCAGATCTATTCAACTTGCCACTCACAATGCCTACACACCCAACACAAGGAAGTATTCTCTTCACTGCCACACAGTCCCTCAAGCCATACCTTCCTTTTTAGTGCTCTCAGGGTGTGCATAGAAAAGTAGCCAAGCCCTCTTGATCTTCTTGAGAGGTTACTCCCTTCACTAGGTTTATCAAGCCAATTCTGTCCACTACCACTCCAAGTTTATTGCTCACAGATTCAAACCAAAACAAGGATGCACATAACAGCTGAACCACAATGATTGGGCATGATAAAACGTTTTTCCGGTGGGATGTCCAAAGAGGGGGTTTCTACCGATTTAGAAAAATGTGGGAAAGCCCAACAATGAAATGGCAATTGGGGAACAACCCTGGAGAGCAGAAATCATTTTCAGAAAAACGTCCATGGCATTTTGGGGGCAAAAACAACCTCCATAACAGTCCCAAATCGTAGCCCCTTCTTCCCAGCTACTGTCCAAACCAAAAACGAGCTCCCAAGCATGGAAAAATGCAGAAAATGAATGAAAAACGTGTAGGGAATGACCCAGCTAGCTCAAACTACGTGAGGGGTGAAAAAATGACTGTTCAGAATGGCTTTGGGCACCATTTCGTGGGTGTTTTCTGGCCCAAGAAGCAAAGATACGAATTCCCAGGTTGATGGCTTTCCCATACACGAAATTGGCTGCCATACTTCTTCATTCCCAAGGCATTAACTACCTCAACCAATTTTTGGAAGAATTAAATGATTGGGTCCATAACCCAAAATGGGTAATTGAGGGTTTATGGGTTTTCTCATTGATACATGAATTAACACCATTGGCTCAAGGGTTTGAATAATTTCCCTCCCTATTCCTTGTAGAATCATGCCCCATCTCTTTGTTGCATTGCATAGCTAGTTGTGGGTATTTCCATTAAAATTCGTATTTACATGATGTCTTATTTACATTGTGCCTATATAGCACAAGAACCATAGGCATCTATTTCTAATTGCTGATACATAAAACGCTAAATCAATGGTGGGGGCCTTGGCCTTGAGCTCCTCACCATGATTAAATAACAATATTTACATCATTTACGATTTAATACAAAGGGCGTCAAAATGGGGACATTACATGGATCATTTATATGTATATGTATGTACGCATCATGTCGGATGCTGGATATGATCAGTTGGATCATTTATATGTATATGTATGTACGCATCATGTTGGATGCTTTGATCAATGTGATCATGTATTTGTATATGCATCATGGTGGATGCTTGATATGATCAATTGCATCATGGATTTGTATCAAGTGGATACTTTTATGATCAGGTAGATCATGTATTTGCATATGTATCAGGTGGATACTTGTATGATAAGGTAGATCATGTACTTATGTATGTATCGGGTGGATGCATTCTGTATATCAGGTGGATGCATTATATGATCACGTAGATCATGTATGATGATATGTATCAGGTAGATACTTTGTATGATTCAGATGGATATATTGTTTGATCAGGATGATCACAGATGACAAGCTTTAGAATGTTGCTCCAGATGATATGCATCAGGTTGATGCTATGATGATGATCAGGATGATCACAGATGACAAGCTTTAGGATGTTGCTCCAGATGATATGCATCGAGTTGATGCTATGATGATGATCAGGTTGATCATGTGATGATGTACATTAGGATGATGTATGGTGAGTATCGGTTTGATACTCTGTGGCCGTGGACAAGTTGTGCGGGTAGCATAGAAAATATCCTTTAAAAATCGAACAGGTAGAGCGGTGTGCTCGTAACAGCCTGGGTTGCTCTATCGAGATCTGTACAGGTAGAGCGGTGTGCTTGTAACATCCTGGGATGCTCTGAGTAGTTTTTGCTATAGTTTCGCATAGAAAATATCCTTTAAAATCCGGACAAGTAGAGCGGTGTACTTGTAATATTCAGGTATGCTCTATCGAGATCTAGACAAGTAGAGCGGTGTGCTCGTAACATCCTGGGATGCTCTGAGTAGGTTTTGCGAAAGTTCACATAGAAAAGATCCTTTAAAATCTGGACAGGTAGAGCGATGTGCTTGTAATAGCCTGGGATGCTCTATCGAGATCCAGATAGGTAGAGTGATTTTCTCGTAACATCCTAGGATGTTGTGAGTAGGTTTTGTGAAGTTCAACATGTAAAAGATCCTAGGAGATCTGATAGGTTGAGCAATGTGCTCGTAATCAGTCCTGGGATGCTCTTTCGAGGTTTTGTTGAGGCATGTAATCAATCCTGAGTATTCCACAGTATGGCCAGTGATGATAAAGACCTACAGGTGGTGGGCCTACATCCAGTATGAAAAGGGATTGGCTCTGTAGAACTTCCTATGACGAGTAGATCAGAGATTGATTGAGATAGTAGCAGCAGTGATGAGGATGATGATTCACTGATGATGATCCAAAGAAGAAGACTTGTGTTAGCAGATCTGTGTTGAGAAATACCTTCCTAGTTAAGAGGGAGTGTTGATGTATATGTAACTTCAGAATGTATTTCATCTATGTATTTTATTGTATTCCTATAGAGATGTATTATTCCTCTATACGAAAGTGTCATCATTTGTATTGACAAGTGTCGCAAGTGTTTTAAATTGTCGATGCGTTATTAGACCACCATGTGTGGGGTCGGCCCTGATTAAGTTAACCTCGGTTTATTAGGCTATGTTAGATAAGTCATCCCCATAGGTTTATTAGGCTGCTCAGAACAAGTATAAATAGAGAACGGGATCTCTCTATTTGATCACTTCATTACTCACTTATCCATCACTCGAAAAGTGGTGCACATGTGAGGAGGAGGATCAGCTGCTAGGAGTCTATCTCTGTGTACTTGGGTTGTACTTTGGTTTTGCTATTGCTCTATCTATCTCTGAGGAAGCTGTGGGGTTTTTAACCTTAGGTTTTTCCTCACAGAAAATCTGTGTTTCTATTGTCTCTTATGATTGCATCTAGTGATGATTGATATGCTTTCTATGATTGATATGCATTGATATACTATACATGTTATTCTCTCAGTAAAGATCCTAGATTATTGTGAATTAATGCTTGAAAATTAACAGAAGGAAGAAGAAAGAGGTAAGAAGCAGTACAAGGCCAGACTTGTTGTAAAGGGGTTTGCATAGAAGAAAGGTATAGATTTTGATGAAATATTTTCTCCTGTTGTTAAGATGACTTCAATTAGGACTATCTTAAGTCGAGTGGCGGTAGAAGATTTGCATATTGAACAGTTAAATGTAAAAATAGCCTTTCTCCATGGGGATTTGGAGGAAGAGATATATATGCAGTAGCCACAAGGGTATGAGGTCCAAGGGAAGGAGAATTTGGTGTGCAGGTTGAAAATGAGCTTGTATGGCTTGAAGCAAGCTCCAAGGTAGTGGTATTTAAAATTTGACAGGTTTATGACAGAACAAGGTTATAGTAGATGTCATTCTTACCACTGTGTTTATTTCAAGAGGCTAGATAATGGAACATATATTATCTTGTTACTGTATGTGGATGACATGCTTGTTGCAAGGTCTAACATGCAGGATATAAATGTGCTCAAAAGGAAGTTAGCTAATTCATTTGCGATGAAGGATTTGGGTGTTGCAAAGCAAATCCTTGGTATGAGAATAATGAGAGACATGAAAAATCGCAAATTGACATTGTCTCAGAGTGAGTACATACAAAAGGTGTTGGAGAGGTTCAAAATGCAGAATGCAAAACCAGTTAGTACACCTTTGTCCAGCCATTTCAGTCTAAGTAAGGAAATGTGTCCCAAGACACACGAAGAGACAGATTACATGTCTAAGATTCCCTATCAATCAACAATTGGTAGCTTGATGTATGCCATGGTGTGCACAAGACCATATATTGCACATGCAGTGGGAGTTGTGAGCAGATATATGAACAATCTAGTTAAAGAACTTTGGAAAGCAGTACAATGGATTCTCAGGTATTTGAGAGGTACTACCACTCAGGCATTATGATTTGGAGGTTCAGACACTATTCTACAGGGATATGTTGATGCAAATATGGTAGGTGATAAGGATAGTAGGAGGAGCACCACAAGGTATGTATTTACTATAGGTGGAAAAACAGTAAGTTGGATTTCGAGACTGCATAAGGCTGTTGCACTTTCAACAATGGAAGCAGAGTATGTTGTTGTTACAGAGGCTAGTAAAGAGATGATTTGGTTGCAGAGGTTTATGGAGGAAGTGGGTAAGAAGCAAAAGGATAGCAAGTTGTATAGTGATAGCCAGAGTGCCATTCATCTTGAAAATAACTCAACATTCCATTCTAGGACTAAACATTTACAGCTCAAGTACCATTTCATACGCTCTGTTCTGGAAGATGAACTGTTGAAGCTGGAAAAGATACATACTAGCCAGAATCCTGCAGACATGTTCACAAAGGTAATGACCAGAGAGAAACTGAGTTCCTGATCGGTTTCAGTTGGCCTTCTAGCGTGAAGGTGAAGATGAGAAATTTGCCAATTCCAAGGTCTAGCAAGTGTAGCAGCGATGGAGTTGTTGTGATCAATCTCCAAGTGGGAGATTGTTGGTTGTGGAGCCTGATCCCCAGATTCAGAGACATTATTTTTCAGCCGTGTTTGTACTCCAGCTTTATATGATATGTAAAAGGACTGTACAATCACCCCAGCGGGGGGGGCGAAGCCTCCCCCCACCAGGGTTTGGGGGTAATTACCCCCAGATGGGGGATCTGGGGGCAACACCCGCGAAGGAAAATTTTGGGGTTGTTTTACAAGCCCATGGTTTTGGGTAACCCATGGTATTTTCCCTTTTTATTTTCCCATGGTAAGAAAGACATTGTAATACGGCTAGGGTGGGATGTATTAGGTTTTATGCATTGTAAAGATCTCTGAGATCAAGAAGAGAGACTGTGAGACAGTGAAGAGGAAGTGCAGCGGCTGTGCTGCAGGTTGTATCCCTTCACTTTGTTGGACAGTATAATAATAAGGACTGGCAACTTCAGTGTGGACGTAGCCCATCTTGGGGTGAACCACTATATATCTGTGTCTCTCTTGTAATGTGTATGTGTGATTATATTTGTATTTATATTTATTGTTATTGCTCTGCAATCCTATTTTTCTAACACATATTTGATATGTAAATCTATACTAGGACTGTTTATATACAATATATGGTTTTAAAATCCCCTTAAATAAATATAAATGAATTTGATGAATGTTTATGAATTGCGTACACCAATCAACAATGCAAAGTAACAAATAGAGTTTCAATAGGGTAGTGATTCCTTTGTATTTTCATCCAAATAGTGACTTGATTTCCAATAATATTAATGTGCATGCCATTTTTTAGGTTCTACTTGCACCCGATTTGAACACGGGTGTCTTGGATGCTTTCTTGATTGAGTCTATTAGGTTGTTGTTATCAATATTACCTTGGTGGTAATTACCATTGCTATCATCATTACTGTCAAACATGTGTTCATTATTCTCATCATTGTTTCCATCCCGAAAGAATTATGTAATAATTTCATTTAATCCTTCTTCATTCACTGCATTTTCACTATCATTGTCGTCATTAAGGATAGGTTGCATGTCATCAATGTATGCTAATCTCATCAGCTCTTCAAATTTATCAACTGGTAGTATTCTCTTCAATGTTTCTTTTTTCACCCTGGTATGGTTTAAAGGATGGTTTGGATCATCCCATCCAATTCTTAATAACCCAGTTTAGTCTTGGGTATTATTAGGTGTATCATCAATATTTTCTACCTATCAACAAATGCAAGCATTATTTAATGTTTGGAAACAATTACATAAATCATAAATGTCAATTTCAAATAAATATGATCAAATATGTCTTAATAAATAAAAATATAGAATGAACAAACATATATATACATCAAATGAATCATGGAACATTATTTTATAGACTACTTTTTTTATACAATAATTTAAAATAAAACACAATTTTGACAACATAGTTTATAAAACATCAATCCACACTCATTGATTACTCTTTGGTTTTCTTCCCTTAAGAACATCCTTAGGGAAACCTTGCTCTTCCTTTTTCTTTCGCGTAGGAGTTCATTTTAAGAAGGGGTAATCAATCAATAAATCATCTCCAATGTTAAGGTCCATAATAGCCTCAACCATTATCAATCTATCAACCTCTCCTTCCATATATCCATCTTTATCATTTTAAACCTTGACAAATTGACAATTCGGTCTTATAGTAGGGTCCCTTACCTTACTACTATTTATAAATCCTGCAATATTTGTGTGTGTGTATGCACGTCCATCTATATGCATAAGATTAACTCTATCCATTTCTTTTCTACTTTTGAATTGGATACGATGTGTATACATATTCGAATTTAGACCATATGTTGACATCGAAGGCTTATATTCTGCTATCCTTCTCCATTCACCACTAAAATATGATAGGCCATAATATGGCATTAATATCCTAGTGGTTTGTTGTGAATTGTTTCAATGTTTAGATCCCACATGTACATTTTGGAAAATAAAGAGGCATAGATTTGCTCCATGAATATTGGAGGGTCGTATCATGTAGTTGTATTCCCAAAATTGAAACACCTCGTACACTCTAGGTAATTTTTGATAACTAGGCCAAGTGCAATATAGTCAACAATGAAATGCCTATTTGTTAATTGATCTCAAATTCAGGGGCAATTCATCATCTCCATCACATTCATCCTCATAGGGTATGTAGTCCACATTCCCCTTGTCTTTATGCAAATTATGCATCTTTAAACCGGTTCTTGTTCTAGTGTTACTTGTTTTCATCAATTCCTCATCTTTCGAGCTGGTATATGTGCACACATTTTTGTTGGATGTATCATCTGATAAATAATCATCACCCTCTGAGCTGGATCTCAGTGCTCTAGGAAAATTTAAACCAAGAACTTTATCCTGCAAGTATTCATTAAGAAAAAAATTAATTATTTAAATAATATAAAACAGTGTTTAAAAGAAGTATACATATTATTTATATCAAATTGGAAAATTCCTTACCACAATTCCTATTGGATTTTAATCGATTATAGGAGGCATATTACCCACTGGAAGCTCATCATATATGTAATGTCTTTGTACAATCACTCATTTGAATTTTTTCTTTCCATGACATTCAAAACATCAAAAAACAACAATTTTCTCAAAGTATTCATCCCATGTACTATAATCTTGACCAACCTTGTGTTTAGTGCAATCATTTGTTGTGTCTACAGGATCCATTGTCATATCCTCTTCCACCCACTGTCCTCTACATGATTTAACAATTTTAGGTCCACATCTACGTACATATCTTTTTCTTTTGCTAGTTGAACACTCAGGCTCTGCATTTCCTCCAATATCCATCTAAAATACTCAATAACATGCATTAATTTATGTCAATATTGGATAAAACACTATAAATTTTAATAATACTATGAAAAAATATGGGCGTTTCACAAAATTCCATCAAATCAATTTTTTCAAAGTTCAGTCAAAATTTGAGTACCTAATGTCCCATGTCAAGCAGTGTGTCCTCATTTTTTATAACACGATATGTTGCCATGGCCTTGTATGTTCCCTGTAATACACAACATAGACAATAATGTTTAGTACACCAATTATATCATTTCAACTAATATGCTATCCAACACAAAACCTCACTTTAGTCATATCTCTAACATATTGATATAATCACCACTAGAATCACATAGAATCATAGAATCATAGAATCACTTTAATCACCATTCCTGTGCATTTCAAACCAATAAGTTTGACCTTAAAGGCCTCATGGACAAAACAATGACCTTATCTCCTCTATGTTGTAGCATTTGTGAATTCATAAACACCTTCCTCCTTTGGTTGAGGTTGCTTTCTCTTATTAACTTTTATTGTATCTGCAGATTCCATTGTCATATCTATTTCCACCCACTTTCCTCTCTGTGATTTAGTATTTCTATGTCGTCCACATCCTCTGTCCATGGCCTCCTCTGGATCCTATAATACACAATAATGAGAATAGTCACATAACAGTTGTGCACCAAGAGAATATTGTTGAACTTATCTTGTTAATATGCTTGCTTTTCTTTAAGACGCACTATGAAATACAAAATAGGACATTATCTTCTAAAAAGTTGATTAATTTCATTTTTCTAGTTGTAATGCTACTTCCAATCAATTTTTGTGAGATGCCTTCCCAACTCACTATTAAAGAAACCCATATGAACTCAGTAAAAGTAGTTATCCCAACTCAAACATTAGAAGAACGAGAGCATAAAACCTCAAAGAAAATTCCACATTACTATAAGAGCCTTTACTATAATTATGTTTTGAAGAGGAACCCAGAACCAAGTTATTTGAATAAGTTGATGCAAAGATCCTATAGACACCCCATTATGGAATTAAGACCATGTCGGTTATAAATTGAATAGTTTATGGTTTTCCATCTCTCTTGGTCAAATAAGAAAACAAGGCCTTGAAAACTAGTAATGGTTGGCAATCAAACTTTGTATAAGAATATTATTGAACTTATCTTGTTAAAATTTGAGAATGTCTCATTTAATTTTTAAATGTAAAAGGGGTTAGACAGTTGTAATTATTAGAAATTGACTTCAAGATTATTGTTCAACTTGTTTCATGGAAAGGTTTAAGAATGACTCCCTAAGAGCAGGTAGACATTTGCACTTATAGTTATGTTGGAGTTTTCTTGCTTTGTAGGGATTTGCCATGATATTGCTTGATGGTATACACTACGTAAGTTTTAGGTGTTCAAATTAAACAACTTGAACTATACTTGAAATTATAGTCTTATCTATTGTGAGTCCCAAAGGATATATAGAAAATGTAACACTTAATTTGGATGGATGAATGTTATCTACCAATATTATCATCATCCAAACTAGATATATGAACAACCCTTACCCTAGTACTTTTGGAGGACCATGCCCCACAAATACAAATGCATTAATAATAGTACAATGAATATTTTAGATCATTTATTTAGGAAAAAAAATCATATATCTTATCCAATATACACAACCTCTTGAATCAATGGGCATAGACTCACAATGGGAATTTATAGAAGTGGATGAATAAGAGGAATACAAATACACATTTGATGTAACTAATGATTATATCCCTTGTTTTTATTGGTTTTGCATTCAATGGGTTATAACCCACATTATGTGAGAGGCTTGAGTCACTGAACCATTATGCTCAGGTTATCTAAATGGTAATGTTTCCACCTACAAAATATTTCCATGAACAACAACAACACTTGATTGAATATAAAAATTGAATAAATCATGGGATTGACAAGCTATTTTTTGTATGCCTTCTAGTCTAGTTACAACCACTAAAAAACACCTAAAAAATATGTTGCACGCTACCCAAGCCTATGCTGCATAGTGACTTCATTGATACACATGAGATTATCATTGGGCACATGAGAGGGCACATTGCACACAATTAAAGGAGAAACACCTTGCATAAGGACAATTGGTAAGCGAACCAGCATGTAACAGGGATCATTGGAATCATGTGTTGTTGGAGTGGGAACAATATTGTAGGAGGGGCATTGAGCCCAAGATCATGACTTGGGAAACATTTCACTTTGGGGGTTGGATAAATCCTAGTTTGGTAGATGTGCATCCTTGTATTGATGAGTGCTCTATGTGTATTTGTATTGTTGGTTACCTCTATGGAAACATGTCCTTATTTTGTGTTATCCTCTCTTCTACTTGTATATATAAGGGAGTATTTATACCTTGTATTCATTCATCATGTCTCACTCTTCTTTGTACTTGTCTTCAAAATGTTAGGGTTCATGAGGAAACTGTATGATATATATTATAGACTCTAGGGTTCACGAGGAAACCCTAGGATAAGATAAGGGTGAAGAGAGGTGTCTTGTATGTTCTTGGGGATATTGATATTGTGCAATGCTAGGATTTTATCTGGTGATGAATAAGCATGGTGATATACATGCAAACTATGGAGGTCTTGATGCTTGTGATGATGGAAGAGAAGAAGACATTGGGTTTGAGAATTCAAGTCTTAGTATGGACATGTAGGTTTTGAAGCTAGCACTAAATTTTTCTTCACGTGTACTTGTGTGATGCAACATGGCTAGAGTTTCCAAACCCTAAGGAAGACAACCATTCTAGCATGGAGAGTTTTTGTGGCACAATATTGTTGTTGAAACCATGGAGAACTTGTCAATGTGATGCTTGCTTGATAGCTATCTTTGGTGGTGGCTAGGGTTTAATTATTTCCCTAAGTAGGGATTTGGAGAGCTTAAAATATTGTACTAGATTTGTGATAAAATAATTCTATGCATATATATCTAAAGTTTCAAGTTATCCATTAATTATGTAATTGTATATATTTTTTTAGTTTTCATTTGTAGGAGGAAACTCAGAGCTAACTTAGGCACAATTGGAACTAACTTTGACCCCCAAGAAGGTTAAATTTAAGGAAAAAACTTGGCACTCAAGTCGACATTAAGTGCACCAAATTTTGTGTTGACTGATGAAACAAAAAAACAAATAAATAATCCCATGAGCCTAAACATTTAAACATAAAACGTTACCAACATACCAAATAATAAAAATATGAGTCGAGCTTCTGATCAAATCACCACTAGTCTAACTTGCAAGTTGAGGCAATATCGGGCTTCCTAATAGAGAACCACGATTTGAGCTTATGAGAATACCACCTTCGAGCAAATAACAATATTGTGAACAAATTAGAAGCTCATAAAAAGAAAAATTGCAACCCTACTCCCCTGTGAAGGCTTTCATGCATACAATTCTTATTTTTTTATCTTATACACCTCCCTACAGGAATGAAATCTTTCACGTTGTTCATTCGATGCTTAAAATCAGGGTCAACGACTCCATTTCCCCACCATTGCTCTTTATATTCCACTTATTTTGTCAAAATCATGCTATATAGGGTAGATATTCACCCTCTACTACCCTAGCAGTGTCTCCTTCCTTTTGATCCATAGACTGGCCGCAAAAATATTTCCCTAGGAAACCTCAAAATGTTAAGCAACAACAAGGGAGAAAAGGGATAAGGAGGCAAGGGATCGAAGGGAGCAGACTCTAACCATAATGAGGTAATTCATTTCCAATTTATAGATTTCTAATTGTTTCAATTGTTTCTCTGATTTTTTGTTCCAAAATTTAAAATGAGAAATTTATTTTATATATCTCGGAAAATGAGAGTAACCAAGAGAAAGAGGAATTGGCTTCCATATTGGGGATAGAGGTTGTGAAAAAAACTAGATGGGGTGGAATTCAAAACGCTCACTAGATATGTAGAAAAACGATCTAGTACTAAAACCCCTGAAACATTGCAACCAAATCAATTGTGTCAAAGGGAATAGATTGATTCCCCAACCACTCTTGGATCGAACAGAATATCCAGGAGTAAATCAATAACAATTAACTCTAAAAATGTGGAACATGAAGTAGAGACTTCCAATGTTCCAGCCACTCCTGCGACATGGATTTCTTCTACTATGGTGTATTTTGCATCTTCAACTGGAAGCTATGATACAAAGATAGAATATCACGCGGTTTAAAAGGAAATCTGAATGTCAGATACCAGAAAAAAATTTGGGAAAAATTTGAAGGAATCATGCCTTCAACGGTTCAAAGGCCATCTACATTTTACATTCTCAAATATATCGATGCACCTACAGAAAGCAATTATCTATGACATGGAGACTAAATTTGGCACAGGTTGGTCTATAAAGAAGACAAAAAAACAAATGTCTCAAAATTGCAAGATATTTTGGTGCAAACAACTAAAGAAGATAAAAAAAATCTCGCTCAAGCAAAGGATAAAAAAAGGCCAATTGATGTAAGTCTTAAAGTATGGAAATAACTTGTAAAAGCATATGAGAAGTTGGATGCATGGAGGAAGTATGGTGAGGAGAGTACCCAGGTAATTGAATTTTCTTATAAGATTATATCAAAATTATTAAATGATTTTTATATTTTATTTGTGAGAAGACGAAGACCTATTGATACTATGGAAAGGCAATACATGTTGAGAAGACTTTTTGAGACAAGACCAATGATCTTGAGGAAAATGTAAGAGCTCATGAAGGTGATGTGTCCACCAAATGACCAACTAACCTTCAATATTAACATTTAAAAGTTAAGGGGCATAACTATAACGTTTCCAATAGTACTTCTTGGGCATTGCATGTTCACACTTCTAAAAGTGAGAGGACAATTGATTCTAGTTGTGCCCATCATATGGCTAATAATGTTTCTATCTTTTCTTCATTGAATAAGGCTATAGAAGAAGAAATATGTGTTGCAAAATATTATGAACTTATTGTTACAAATCATGGTAGGATTTAATGTCAAAATGGTGTCTTACCTTTCTCATTTAATGTTTTATCATCATGCCTCTTCTTATTAGTATAGATGACACAATCCTTATCATTTTAACCTCCATTATAATTTTACCAATTAAATCCATGACCTGGACCTTCTCTATAGTTGTGCCAACCTTTTCCCTTAATAAGATGGACTTGTTGCTTATTCTCAAATTTACCCTCCTCAAGCAACTTTACATGTACCCTAATTAGAAAACCATATAAAGAATCACAGGTATAGGCATTACTGTATTCTTTTATATAATACCAACTAGTGTGAAATTCCAAATAGAATATGTCTTAAGTTGTTTTCAAATTCATCAAGATTAGTTCTACAAGTTGATCATATTTCTTTAGAAAACATTTTTCATATTCACCCAACTTTAGTTGTAACTCTTTCACAAGAACCAATTAGTGTTCAATTTGATCAAAAGAGAGAGGGTTAAGATAGATCAACTCTTTTTCAATCTACATGTCCTAACTTTTGTCGATCTTATCAAATAGATTGAGTCAACTTCCTCTTGACTTGATTTGGATAATATATCTCCCTTATGTGAAAGTGAATATTATTGGAGATGCAGGTTTCCATGTTCATCCTTAGGGTTGAAGTATTTGCATATTGCTACAGTTCTTAACTCTTTAGTAGCATTTCATATTTTGTACCCACATGCCATAGTTGTGGCAATTTAAAAATATAGGTTTTTTCGTAGAACTCATAGTCATTAATATGCAAACCTTAATCGAATATGCAATTATAAACTTGAGTCATTCTTATTTAGAGCCTCCAAATCCACTTGTAGAAAGCATTCTAGTTCTCAAACCACTTCCTCTAATACCATGTCAGAAATATAGGGATTTCATAAGTGATTAACTATGCATTACAACAAAGAGAGGCGGTTTCAAAAGATACCATTATAACGCATAAGCACAAGTGAGAATGGATCAACATATGGACTAAATGCATGATAGGATGATAGATAAAGTGATCTATATATGCACAAAATTGTAACTAAATTTCATAAAATGAGGAAGACATCATCCACTTTAATGACATAATGCATGCTTTAGATATAGGTTTTATGACTTGATGTAAGCACAAGTTGATTTCATTGTGAATACTTTTTGTTAGCCCCATTGACTAGTTGGACACTTATTCAACCTTTTACTACCACCTATGTGATTACCATTAACTCCATAAGCTCTAGATTTGGGAAGATCCCTACGTTCTAACATTTATTCTATACCTTTGTTTGGTGTTGGTAGCACTTTTGGGAATGTTGAAGGAAATAATTAAGTTCATGAGATCCATTATGTGACGAGAATGGAAACTTGAATCCAAGAAAATATTCCCCTTTTTCAACTACAACAAAATTCTTAGATCAATCAAGAGTGGAGGCTATGGAATCAAAGAACCTCGGATCGTGAACCGATCATTAAGGTAAAGAAATTCCATGGATATTAATTACAAGGGAAGAAGCCTAAAGGAAGAAGTTGATCCACAAAAAGCACTTCATTAATGTGGCAAATGTAAGGATATTTTTTAATTTAGAAATTCAAATAAGAGATTGCTCCTTTATTTGTAAGGATACTAGATGCTCCTGTACATTTTTTCATTAGAAGTTTTCTTAGCATCTCAAGGAATACAAGAGTGTCCTACCTTGAGAGGGAAAAATCCTACCCAAGTTACACCTTCAATAAGAAGAACCCTAGTTTCGGAGATGGTACAATAGGACTATTTTTGAGCAATTGAGTCACAGTACAGGGGGTCCTCCATCTGAAACATGACATCCTGAATCCATTGGAATCGATGGCTTCTTAACCAGAGGCATGGTTTTGATTCTATGGCCATTTTTTCCTAGCACCCCGACGAAATTTAGGGACACTTTGAGAATTTGCTACGGGGGCACGAAACCTAGACCGGGTAATGTAACCGATTTTCATCAAATCCCAAAAATACATCTAGCCATGGTGGATGTCTCCACACTGGCCATGGTCACGCAGGAGCATTTGTCTCAAATTTGACCCACTTGTGCAAAATTGGCATGGCCTTCACTTAGCAGAACCCTAGTTCCAAAGATGGTATTATAGGACCATTTCTGGGCAATTCCATCATGGTAAGGAGGGGTCCCCCAGCTGAAACCTGACATCCTGAATCCATCGGAATCGACATCTTCGCAGCCAAAGACATGGTTTTGGTTCTATTGCCATTTTTTCCTAGAACCCAACGGCCATTCAGGGACACTTTGATAATTTGGTATGGGGGCACAAAACCCAAACCGAGAAATGTAATCGGTTTCGTGCAATGTAATCAGTTCCATCAAATCCCACACATGCATCTAGCCATTTTGGATGTATCCATGCTAGCCATTGTCATGCAGGAGCATTCGGCTCAAATTTGACCCCCTTGTGCAAAATTGGCATGGCCTTCACTGAGCAGAACCCTAGTTCCGAAGACGGTACATTAGGATTGTTTTTGGGAAATTGTCATGGTATGAGGGGTCCCCTAGCTAAAAACCAGCATCCAAAATCCATACGAATTCACATATTCATGACCAGAGACACAGTTTTGGTTCTATGGCCATTTTTGCTTGGCACCCTAGGGCCATTCAAGGATATTTTGAGAATTTGATATGATGGCATGGAACCCAAACCAGGAAACATAACCAAGTTCTGTCAACTCCCACACATGCATCTATCCATTGTGAATGTCTACACATTGGCCATGATTGCGCGAGAATGTTCGGCTCAAATTTGACCCCCTTATGCAAAATTGGCATGGTATTCACTAAGAAAAACAATAGTTCTGGAGATGGTACAATAGGACCATTTCCGGGAAATTGAGTCATGGTATGGGGGGTCCTCCAACTAAAACCGACATCTCAAATCCATCAAAATTGATGACTTTGCAACTGGATACATTGTTTTGGTTCTATGGCCATTTTTTCCTGGCACCACGAGGCCATTTAGGGACACTTTGATAATTTGCTACGAGAGCAAGAAACCCAAACCGGGAAACATAACCAGATTCCATCAGTTCCCAGGCATGCATATATCCATTGTAGATGTCTCCATGGTGGCTACGGTCATGTGGGAGCGTTTAGCTCAAATTTGACCCCCTTTTGCAAAATTGGCATGGCCTTCACTAAGTAGAACCCTAGATCCAAAGAAGGCACAATAGGAGTTTCCAGGAAATTAATTCATGGTACGAGGGGTACCCCAACTAAAACCCAACATCTCAAATCCAACAGAATCAATGGCTTCACTACTGAAGACACAGTTTTGGTTCTATGGCCATTTTTTCCTAGCACCTAGGGGCTATTCAGGGACACTTTGAGAATTTGCTATGGGGACATGAAACCAAAACCTAGAAATGTAATTGGTTCCCATAAGATCCCACACATGCATATGGCCATTTTGGATGTCTCTATGCTGGCCACGGTTTCACAGGAGTGTTCGGCTCAAATTTGACCCCCTTGTGCAAAATTGGCATGGCCTTCACTAAGTATAACCCTAGTTCTAGAGACAGCACAATAGGACCATTTCCAGGAAATTGAGTCCTGGTATGGAGGGTACCCTAGCTGAACCCCTACATCCTAAATCCATTGGAATCAATGGCTTCACAACCAGAGACACAGTTGCATTTCTATGACCATTTTTTCCTGGCACCCCGGGGCCATTCAAGGACACTTTGAGAATTTGCTACAATGGCACGAATCCCAAACCAAGAAATGTAACTGGGTTCTATCAGATCCCACACATGCATATGCCCTTTTTGGATGTCTCCATGATGGCCATGGTCACACAAGAGCGTTCGGCTCAAATTTGACCCCCTTCTGCAAAATTGGCACGGCCTTCACTAAGCAGAACCTTAGTTCTGGAGACGACACAATAGGACCATTTCTAGGAAATTGAGTCATGGTAAAAGGGATACCCCAGCTGAAAACTATCATCTTGAATCCATCGGATTCAACAGGGTTGCGACCTAAGACACTGTTTTGATTCTATGGCCATTTTTTCCTGGCACCTAGGGGTCATTTAGGGACACTTTGAGAATTCGCTAAGGGGGAACGAAACCTAAACCAGAAAATGAAACTGGGTTCGTTAGCTCCCACACATTCATAAGGACATTGTGGATGTATCCATGCTAGTTATGCTCGCATGGGAGTGTTCAGCTCAAATTTGACCCCCTTGTGCAAAATTTGCATGCCCTTCACTGAGCAGAACCCTAGTTCCAGAGACGATACAATAAAATCGTTTCCAAGAAATTGAGTCATGGTACAGGGGGTCCCCCAGCTGAAACCCAACATCTGAAATCCATTGGAATTAATGGCTTCACAACTAGAGACACGGTTTTGGTTCTAGGCCACTTTTTCCTAGCACCATGGGGCCATTCAGGAACACTTTGAGAATTTGCTACGGGCGCATGAAACCCAAACTAAGCAACGTAATCGTGTTTAAGCATCTCCCACACATGCATCTAGACATTTTGGATTTCTCCAAGCTAGCCAAGGTCGCATGAGAGTGTTCATCTCAAATTTGATCCCCTTGTGAAAAAATGGCATGGCCTTCACTAAGCAAAACCCTAGTTCCAGAGACAGTGCAATAGGTCCATTTTTGGGAAATTGAATCATGGTAAAGGGGGTCCCACAACTTAAATCTAGCATATCGAATCCATCGGAATCAACATCTTCATGACCAGAGACATAGTTTAGGTTCTACGACCATTTTTTCTTAGCACCCTGGGGCGATTCAAGGACACTTTGAGAACTTGCTACAGTGGCATGAAACCCAAACCGGGAAACATAACCAATTTTTTGTTAGCTACCACATATGCATCTATCCATTGTGTATGTCTCCACTTTGGCCACGGTCATGAGGGAGTGTTCGGATCAAATTTGACCCCCTTGTGCAAAATTGGCATGGCCTTCACTTAGCAAAACCCTAGTTCCAGAGACAGTACAATAGGACCATTTTCGGGAAATTGATTCATGGTATGGTTGGTCCCCCAACTAAAACCTAGCATCCTGAATCCATTGGAATTGATGGCTTCACAACCGGAGACACGATTTTGGTTCTATGGCCATTTTTTCCTAGCACTTTAGGGCCATTCAAGGACACCTTGATAATTTTCTACGAGGGCACGAAACTCAAACTGTGCAATGTAGCAGGGTAACATCAGCTCCCACACATGCATATGGCCATTATGGATTTCTCCATGCTGGATATGGTCATGTGGGATCATTCAGCTCAAATTTGACCCCCCTTGTGCAAAATTGGCATGGCATTCATTGAGCAGAACCTTAGTTTTGGAGACAGTACAATAGGACCGTTTCTGGAAAATTGATTCATGGTAAGGGGGGTTCCCTAGCTGAAACCTGGCATCCCAAATCCATCAAAACTGATGGCTTCACAACTGGAGACATGGTTTTGGTTCTATGCCCATTTTTTCCTAGCACCCTAGGGCCATTTAGGGACACTTTCATAATTTGCTACAGGGGCACGAAACCCAAACCAGTAAATGTAACCAAGTCCCATCAGCTCCCACACATGAATCTAGCCATTGTGTATGTCTCCACACTAGCCATGGTCGCACAGGAGCGTTCGGCTCAAATTTTACCCCCTTCTGCAAAATTGGCATGGCCTTCACTGAGCAGAACCCTAGTTTCAAAGACGGTACAATAGGTCTATTTTTTAGAAATTGATTCACACTAATGTGCATCCCCTGGCTGAAACCCAGCCTACTGAATCCATCGGAATCAATAGCTTCACGATCAGAGACATGGTTTTGGTTCTATGGCCATTATTTCCTGGCACCCCAAGGCTATTCAAAGACACTTTGAGAATTTGCTACAGGGGAAAAAAACCCAAACTGTGCAATGTAACCATTTTCCATCATCTCCCACACATGCATATAGCCATTGTTGATGTCTCCATGCTATCCATGGTCACGTGGGAGCGTTCAGCTCAAATTTGACCCCGTTGTGCAAAATTGGCATCGCATTCACTGAGCAGAACCCTAGTTCCAGAGACAGTACAATAGGATCATTTATGGGCTATTGAGTCACAGAATGGGGGGTTCTCTAACTTAAACCTGGCATCCATAATCCATCAGAATCAATGGCTTCACGACCGGAGACACAATTTTTTTTCTATGGCCATTTTTGGCTCGCACCACAAGGCCATTCAGGGACACTTTGAGAATATGTTATGGGGGCACAAAACCCAAAACGGGAAACGTAACTAGGTTCCATCAACTCCCACACATGCATCTATCCATTGTGGATGTATCCATGCTGGCCAAGGTTGCGTAATATCATTCGACTCAAATTTGACCCCCTTGTGCAAAATTTGCATGGCCTTCACTAAGCAAAACCCTAGTTCTGGAGACGATACAATAGGATTGTTTCCAGGAAATTGAGTCACAAGATAAGGGGTTCCCCAGCTGAAAACCGACATCCTGAATCCATCGGAGTTGATGTCTTCATGACCAAAGACACAGTTTTGTTTCTATGGCCATTTTTTCCTGGAACCCCGAGGCCATTCGGCGACACTTTGAGAATTTGCATAAATGTAATTGGTGAACACTGCAGACAACATTGTTGACTCCATTGTGGCATCGTTGGAAGGATTTTTTCCTGAGAGTGTCGACAAGAATGATGATGCAAACTGAAGCAGGACAATGGAAATTGAGAAAAATACAATCGAGATTATTCTTTGAAATAGGAACATGAAATTGATGTGTGGCTAAATTATTCATTGTTTCATTGCATTGTAATCTTTTTGGTGTTATTCAGTTTATTAAACAACAGAAAAAATTTGCTTCTGCATTAATCTAATAAGTCTAATTGAGTATAATTGACATCCCTTGTTCCATTATTTCAAGTTGCTCAAGGATTATTCTCCACACCATTCAAGGAGTATGTCTTACTCCTATATTCAGAGGATATTTCTCGAGATGGGTAGTCTCTAGACGGTGGTGCCACATGTCATATGAGAGGGCAGTGTGATCTATTTCAACCACCTAGATCAGTAGCTACTAGATGCTTGGTGAGGTTTGATATCCACACAAAAGGATAATTTGGTAGAAGAGAGGGTCCAATTGTATTTGATTTATATTCAGGATGGACTCTAGCGAATGTGCTCTCAGTTTCATCCTTAGAGGATCAAGTTTATACAATTGAGTTCGAAGGACACTCAATACAATTATGGATAGGGGGAGCTTTTTATGTTGATGAATTCATCATACTGGGGATTAGAGAGGGACCATTGTATAGAGGATGGGGTCGACCTCTTCGCATTTTGACTAGAGGACATAGAGCTAGTTATGCATTATTCTTGAGGTGGTAGGAGGACCGCCTTAGCAAACCCACTTGGTGGGAATGGACCCAGCTGGAAGAGATGGGATACTCATATGACTTTAGAAGAGCTTTATCAAGTAGCCACAACACAGATGAGCTCGAGTTTCCAGAATTTAAAGTTGATAGTTAAATTGTATAACAATTTTTTTATGATCGTTACTAACGTTTACTATAATTGTTGCATCCTTTACATCATTGGAATGACATCTTAGTTGTAACTTATTTTAAATTTTATAATGGTATGTGCACTTTTATATTGGTGTAATATTATTATGGTTTTGTTTCATATGTTGTAATATTAGAAGTATAAAAGAAAATTTAATTATTGCATGAAATAAATAATAACTTTTCATTTTTAATGTTTTTTTGCAGAACATGGGTTTTGTAGAAGATCCAGTTGATCCTGATGATGACATAGATACAAATTATGTTGGGTCTAGTTCAGACATGGTAGATGATGATGATGATGATGAGGCTAATACATAATACACTGAGGCGGATGGCAATGATGATCACGTTTATGATGATCATGATCATGATGATCATGATGGTGATGGTGATGATGAGGAAGTTGCTCGTAGTATCTAGTGACATATTAAATCATATAGACTGCATCATGGATCATTGTTGATATATCATTATGATTCCTCTTTTCATGTTACTATCATATGTATCATTTTCACCTATAGTACCATATTATTGAATTGTATCATTTTGACATGTATCATTTTTACGTGTATCGTTTGGACATGTATCATCTTGACTTGTATCATTTTGACACGTATCATTTTTAGTTACATCATTTATCATTTTGACTTATATCATTTGGACATGTATCATTTTGAATTATGTTGATTGTTGGACATCTATCATTTTGACATGTTATTGATCTACTGGCATATTTTACTTTCACTTGCTTTATTTATATATGATGATGATCTTATCATTATTGATGTGTCTATTTATATATATTGGAAGTGATCAATGGTTTTTGGATGGATATTTATTACGTATGATGATTTTAATTTACTACTGAGGATGGATGTTGTCAAATTCAATTAAAGTATAGATATTTGACTCACTTGTTTTAATTATAAATGATGATCATGTTATAATAATTATCTTGTTATATTATATATACTGGTTGTTGTATATTTTATTTTGATGGAGATTTAATAAGTATAATGACATTTTTTAGTTTGTATGGATGTCTATTTCCCTAGAAATTGTTTATAAATGTTATCCTATAAAATATTTCAAATGCAATATGACTTACTCTATAATCATATAAGTTATATAAGAGGAATAATATTTAACTAATAAAAAATATCAAATTAATAAATCAAACCAAAACAAGAAGCATTTTTGGAAGCAACAATGGAATCCAAACTAGAAGCAAACTAGAAGCAATCTCGGAAGCAAAACTTGGCACTACCTAGGAAGCAAATCAGGTAGCAAACAAAGAAGTAATAATGGAAGCAATTTTAGAAGCAAAAAAATACTTAATAATAGAAGCCATATTAGAAGCAAAAAAAGATGTAAAAATGGAAGCAAAGCTAGATGCAACAAGAGACATTATATCATAATCAAAAGCAGAAGCAAAAGTGGAAGCAAAAGCGGAAGCAAAACTAGAAGCAAAACTGGAAGCAACAAAGTGTTATAATCAATTTAATACTGAGAGGGAGGGTGAATCAGTATAAATGCAGTTATCAGCAATTTTTAACTTCTTAAACAGATTATCCTTTACTTAATTCTTATCTTCTATTATTTATCAATAAATAAAACATTCATCCATTCATACACCAACACAAAGAACACAGAAAACATGAATTTTGACGTGGAAACCCAATCGGGAGAAAACCACGGAATGCTTATTTATAATGAGAAAGAATACATTCAAGGAAGCACCAACTTCCTGTTTTTACAAGCACCAACTAGAAGGAAGCGTCGACCCCCTCATTTTACATGCTTCTACCTGAAGGAAGCTACAACTCCCTGTATTTCTCTAGCACCAACTGGAATGAGGCACCGACCCCCTATCTCCTTGTTTTTTTATAGGAACCAACCTAAAGGAAGCTCCAATTCCCTGTCTCCTTTCCAAGTATAGCCGCCCTGATGTCTAAAGTATAATTAGGTCTAACTGAACTTCAATTCTGCACACTCATCTAATCTTTTGAAAACTGTTCTTTTGTGCACTACCTTCGTATGCAATCGATTCTCTATCACCGAGTTGCATAGATCACTTGAATTCTCATTCCTCTCTAATCGCACTTCTGCTAATGTCTTAATTCATGTACGTTATTCTCACTGATACTGCAGTCTGCTTTGAGGTATTCTCTGTAGTTCTACTATAGTGCTACTACTTTTACCAACTGATATTGTGCTTTCAATTGTCAGTTTGTTGTTCTAAAATAATACACTGGTAATAGATGGAACTGCGCACTTACTGGTGGGTTTGTTCTATATAAGTGCCACAATCTTTTAGATAATCTGCGATAACCTATGCATCAAAATATTCATGACAACCTATGCATCAAAATATTCATACATTAATTTTAATGCACTTGTCTCATATCATCTGCATCATGAAGCACACACTAGATCATGTTTTTGTTCTGTCCTAGTGCATCAGATGGTCTTCTCAACTTCACACACTTTCACTTTTTCTCATATGCATCAGCTAGACATCTGTGCATCATCTGATATACTTTTCTTCTGTCTCTTCGCTTATGTCTTTCAACATCTATGACTACTGGCATTCCATCTGTAATGTTGTCCTACAAAAAATCATGCACATGCTCATACTTCAATATTTATTCCATTTAGTACTTGCGCATCAGTAACAGATCTACAGCATCATACTGCGCACCATCAAAACTGCATTATGTTGTATGTGTGCTTATTGTCTCCTTGCTAGATCATTATTGTATGTCCTCAAGCCTTTGATTCCCCAAATATCAAACTGCAACAAACACTTGAAGCTCTTATGCTCTCGTCACCAAGCTTACTTCAAATCTCCAACTTCCATCTCTATTTATACATGTCCTGCACGAATTGTATGTTCACAAGTTGTTCATGGAATCCCTTCTTCCATACTTCTCGGATTGTGCATATGCCACGTGTCATATTCTATGTTGTTGATGTGTCATATGTTATATGTCAAGCACCTTCATGGTCCACAACTTAGTGTGACTTTACAGCTTGGTGGTGTACCTTTGCACCCTTGATGTTTTGCTACTTTGCAGGATATGCACATACTCCAACTTCTACTTGGTGGGACTTTGACCCTTTTCGCTTCATCACTTGTGAGTAATGCGCACTTGATGCATTGGCACTTTGTGAATTCTGTGCCTACTCCATATTCTACTTGGTGGATCTTTGACCTTTTCCTTGTCATCACTTGTGGGACTTTCGCACCTATTGTACTATTGGCTGTGGAATTTTCTCATAGACTTACTTCAACCATTGTACCCTTCTAGGATCTTGTGCATGTTCCACTAACTTTTAGTATTCTCTGATTGGATAAATTTGCGTGCTTTCAGGTATGTCCAACCATTTGGTGTTTCTTACTGCTTGTGCACTTCTGAGCTTTAACCAAGCAATGCGTGCACATACAAAATACTTCTTTCAACATGCTTTCAAACTTGTGTTATTTGATCAACCAAATCCTTGGTTGCTTGTGCACAAGTACCATTATCCAACCAACTCCTTTGACTTCTACCTTGAGAGAGTATGACTTGGTGGACTTGTCTTCTGCACAGGTACAACATGTAGTATGATACATTTGTGTTCTTCTTTGAACTGAATCTACATGATGTATCCTTGGACACACACCTTCACACTGGATGCACCTTCTAGATGTACTTCTTCACACTAGAATCCATGTCCTTCACCATCTTGCGCAGACACTCCTTCAATTTTTTTTCATATACTTATTCACACTATTGTAGGAATGTTTTATCCACTTTGACATCAATTGATATCAAATGAATCACACTAAATCAGTTGACATCCTCTTTGACATTAATTGACATCAATGACATCCAAATTTCAACAATATCCCCCTTTGGCATTGATGTCAACACCTTATGAAGCTATGCATGATATTCTTTGAACTGTATGCTTCATCTGTACTCTATCGTAGTGCTCCCCCTGTATATGTGCTCCCCCTAAGTTCTTTGGGATTTTGGCTACTGCACTATCTGCTACTAATTCTTATGTTACTTTTGCATGAACCATGATTCTTTCTATTCCTTATGTGCATACCATACATTCATTCATCTTCATGCTATTTCTCCAATTGATTTGATTCACACTCTTTCACACCTGCTTTATCTTTGTTTCTTCTGCTACACTCATGCATTATAATTCATTCCTGTCAGCTTCATGTGTCTCTCCATTTCATTTTGTATCTCTTGTTGTCTGCTATATCTTCATGATGTCAGTTCCAGCTTCATGCATCTTAATCTTTTTTGTCATCTTTATGCATCTCTCCCAGTTTTTCTACTAGATTCATACATCTCTCCCCCTTTGACATCACTAGAAAAGAGGAGCCATTACTTTCACAATGTAAGTTATACCTTTTGATTTGTGTTGGCATATACCTTAACTATTTCATGGATGACTCCCCTTGTCTTCATGCTTCATTTATCTGTTAAATTCTACACTGATATCTTTTCATAATTATTTTTTATTGCTTTCTTAATATAGATGTTTCATTGTTCCTTCATCTTAATCTCTTGTTCCTGTCACAAAAATCCATTATTCCTTGCACAGTAATCCATACATATATCCTTTTTTGTTAATTGTGTAGTGTTGAAGTCATTCCTCTACACAGGGGCTTCACTAGAAGGCAATATAATATCACGTTCATTCATATTGCAGTATTAAATATTCATGAAAACATAAAAATTATATTTCTTGTATATTAAGGGGGAAAGGGTTTTTTTATTTAATGTAACAATACAAAAATACTTTGGGGTCTTTTTTATATGGGCGGGCTAACAAATATCCGCAAAATGGAAATGGCAAGATCACTGCTAGATGAGAAATCGAGTTGAGAGAAGGCTTGGGCTTACCAATACACCGGGAAATCGCGTCTTTAGGCATGCTTGAGGCCAAGGGTTTCATGGTGAAGTGGGTTTCCAGTCGATCATAATCGAGAGACAGTGGTCATTGACAGCGAATTGTTACCAATAGCACTCATCTAGTTGTTACCAATAGCCTTGGGAGGTTCTAAGCCTCTAGGGCCTGTTATAGGCCCTCAATAGGCCTTGGGGGCTTGAATACCCAACCACTCATGCCTATTATAGGCCTTGGAAGGTTTAGTTAGCCTCCTAGAGCTTGTTACAAGTCCTCGGGACTTGGATACCTATCCCACAACAGGCTTAGTCAACGATTGGGGAACTGCAACATGCAATCTAAATGTTGTATTGTGTGCATTGGTTGTAGTGACATACGAGAAGTGATCTCCTATCTCTTCATTAGATCATTAGATGTTGCAAATCATAATGATATGTGGTTGATTAATTGCATTGTGGGTGAAGTAATTTGCATCCACAATATACATCGAAAGAAGCAAGGTGCATTGTAGAATGCATGTGGGGTCATAAGAGGGGTATCATATCAATATACTAGGTAGAAATATAAAGGGGTATAAAAATGTTGATGAAAAAATTGATGCATACAATATCTAGCGAAAATAGGGGTTTTTTTTAATTGGGAAGGCATATTGGGAGGGGGTAAAAAAAAACGATTTTGGAAGGTATTTTCCAATATTTAGTGAAATTAGGGGTATTGTTTCATATGCCATGAACGAACATGTTATGATAGCAGTTTATTGAGTGAATCCCCTGTGTTCCTCTAGTAGTTTTGCATTACACTTCATGCGCATGACTACTTCATCTGTCGCATTTACAACATTGTCACAGGGCCTTGTCACATTTAATTTTGTCGCATCCGTTGCTAAGACAACTAAAGAGATGGCACATTTTTCATTTATCGGCCATCTCGACATAAAATCGGATATGATGCTCAGTTCGTGTGGAAACAAAGATGTGTTGATTCCGTACTCAAACCTTTTGGGAAACATTATCCATCATAGGATGCAATGAATTAAATTTCCTCCCTTTTTGTATTGCTTCCAAAAATTCATTAATTCCAGCATTTAGTTTTGGCAACTCCACTACCTTCATTTACTTATGCTAAATTGAGTGCATATCTCATCAAATTAATTTTATGCAGACAAACGCCTTCCTTTCAACTCTATAATATTTTTGCGAACAATGCTTGGTTCATTACCTCTTGCACTCCTACTCTTTCTTCTCGCATTGTTGTTTGATCCTTCTTCTAGTTCCTCTTCTTCCTTTCAATAGATGCTTTTTAGAGAATGAACACATCCCTTGAGAATGTGCACCTTGCTATCCAAACTCAGCAGTCTTAGTTTTTGTGCTTGTTAAATGACATAGAGTCTTGGCAATGACAAATGGAGGAAAAGTAATTTCTTCATTAATACTCTCAGTCACAAGTGAATTACCATCATTCTGAGAAAATGATTCTTTTGAACCATCGAATGGATAATTTGGAATGTCAACAGCAACAAATTCTGAATGAGTTGTCTCATCTTCGGCTTCAACATGATAAACCATCATCATCTGCAACCCTGTAGCTCCTTCCTCTGTGATCTTCTTCTGAATGTACTACATTGTACTGGTGTATTTGGTGCTTCATCTTACAAACCAACCAGACACGGATCTTGACCTCAAACTGCGACTATAGAATACTTCAGCACCTCTTCAATTTTGCCACATTTGTTGTCTTCTTATATACACCATTTATGGCCTTGCCATGGAGACCTGACTCATGCATTTCGTAATCATACCCAATTTTGAATATAATGGAAAGGCTCCATTTTGTATAGTCATGTATTTCAACAATGTAGGAAAATATTCTCTTCTTATGTCTATACTACTAATGTCAAACTGATACTCTATATTCTGTAACATATCATTTGTAGTGTAAACCACTTAATGTATGCAATTGAATTTTCCCTTTTCTGCAACATCACATACCATGTGTGAACATAATGAATACTTGCGACAGTCATCTTAACCAGAGACACATTCTAACCACACACCTAACAAACATCCCCTTTAATTCCTTAAAATGCATCGTATTGGATTTAGGGGTTTATCATAGTCCTTATAGGACTAGCCTGAGAGGCAACAATTTCTTGTTGCACTTGGATTGTCTGCATCTTTAGCGTACTTATAGGGAGATTTCCTTACCCAAGCCTTATTGTGTGTGCTTTTTCTTTGATTCTACTCCATATATTTTCCACTAATGTCTCTTTGAATGTGATAGCCTTTGTGCAACAAATATTCATCTTGATAGCTTACTGATTTTCGACAGTACATGGCCTTGTGTCCAAAACCATCTCATGCATAGAATCTCATAGTTTGACAATATTTTTCAATATGGCCAAAATGATTGCATCTTGTGTAATTCACCCTATTAATCCTTCTTTGCCATAGTATATTGAAGAGATTTATAGTTGAAGAAACCATCATACCTGAAGAACTTATCATGATTTGGGTAATGTTCTCTATCGCATACCTTATTTGGTATATTTACATAACCAAGACCTGTTTTGTCTTCTGGTGATCTATAATCCTTCATAATTTTGTTCAGCATTGATGTGCTTTCTTTTAACTTTTTCTACACTTCATCTTCGGATTTTGCCTTGTCACTTTATGATTGTGTGCAGATAGGATTGTTGCTTGCAATACGAACTTGTTTCTTTCCCGTTATTTCAATAAGTTTGTCTTCTAAGTGAGATATCTCTTTGTCCTTTTCTTCAATTTTACTCGTCAACATCTTGATTTTATACACCAATTCTTCCATCGAAGCTTTCAGTGCAGATCTCTCTTTCCCAAGTAATTCCAACTTGTCTTGTGCGCAACTCAGTTGAATTTCATAGTTGACTACCTTTTCCCAAAATTTTGCGACAACATATTCTTGACACGGTTTGTTCTCTTCTTCATACTTTGACATTTGTTCTTGCAAGAGTTTATTCTTCTTCTTTTACTCCTTCAAGTCATATTGCTAATCAATATCTGCAGTATGTTCATCATCATTGGATTGATTATTAGTCTTGACCTCTGCCACAGGCTTAGAATTTGTAACTGGATTAGGAGGTGTTTTAAAAGATCCACTGAAGAAGTATTTGTCTAGTGACCCTAGATTTATTTTTGCAACAGGATTTTTCTTCGAACTGTTTCTCTTCCTTTCATATTTTCTTTCTTCTACTACATGAGCCATGAAGAGTAATTCTTTAGGTTCTTCATCGCACTCACTAACTTTAGATGCATTGCTTCCTTCCTAGGTGTACAGAATCTTCCTCTGTTTTGGTATCCTTCTTTTATTTTTGGGTTTGTTTGTTAGTGTGCATTTTTCCGATCATGCAACCTAGATTCCACATCACTATCGTTGTCTCCATTTTCTTTGAAGTGACACTTTGAGGCATAGTGTCCTACTCCTCCACATCTGAAGCATTTGAAGGGTAACTTGTTTTTGTACTTACCTCGTCCTCTTTTCATTTTCTTGACAAAGTTTGATTCTTCATCCTCTGATTCATCACAACAATCTTTTTCATGATCATGATTATCCTTTCATCTGGATTTAGAAGTGGCTTCCTTTCTAAGGGGAGGCTCCTTCTCAGTGCTCATCTCATATGCAGTGATAATCCCCTGAAGCTCATCCTTCATCAGCTCTTCAATATTAGATCGATATTATAACACATATACCTTTGCATTTAATATTTGAGGCAAATTCCTCAATATATTTTGCACCAATGATTCTTCATCTAGTGTGACCCCAAGACTCTTGATAGTATTGACTATATCATCTACTCGTAAGAAGTAGGATTTAATATTCTCTTCATCTTTCATCCTCAGTGATTCAAATTGCCTAGAGTAGTTTTGCAATTTTGCTTTCTTTACCTTATTGTCACCTTCTTAGATACATTTGAGTTTGTCCCAAACTTCCTTGGATCATGCGCAGTGCATAACCTTGACGAATTCATCACTTGTCAAGCCACATAATAGAGCATTTATGGATTTTGCATTGCTTTTATAAATTCTCCTTTTGTTCGATTAACTGGCACAACTACCAGGACATCATATCCATCGACAATTTATTTCCAAACTTCTACTCCCAATGATTGCAAATAAACTTCCATACGAACCTTTCAAAAAATGTAATTAGTGCTATCAAACCTTGGTGCCCTGTTGGTGGAAAGGCCTTCCTACTTATCCATTTCTGCACAATGATCTATCTTCCAGATGTTAATCTGAAACTGAAGACACTCACTCTGATACCAATTGTTGGAATCGATTTGATACTAAGAGGGGGGGTGAATCAGTATTAATGCAGTTATCAACAATTTTTACTTTCTTAAATAGATTATCCTTTACATAATTTGTATCGTTTGTATGTATCAATAAATAAAACATTCATCCATTCATGCACCAACACAAATAACATAGAATACATGAATTTCGATGTGGAAAACTAATCGGGATAAAACCAAGGAATGCTTATTTATAATGAGAAAGAATACATTCAAGGAAGCACTAATTTCTTGTGTCACCAACACCAACTTGAAGGAGGCACCAACCTGTTGGTTTTATAGGATTCTACTTAAAGGAATCTACAACTCCCTGTATTTCTCCGGTACCAACTGGAAGCAGGCACTGACCCCCTTTCTCCTTGTTGTTTTACATGCACCAACCTAAAGGAATATCTAGCTCCCTGTCTCATTGCCCCATCCAGCCGCCCTAATGTCCAAAGTATAATTATGCATAACAGAAATTCAATTCCGCACTCTCCTCCGATCTTTTGAAAACTATTACTAGTTGTGCGCTACCTTCGTATGCAGTAGATTCTCTATCACTAATTTTCATACAGCACTTAAGTTCTCATTCCTCTCTAATCACACTTATGTTGATGTCTTACTTCTTGTATTGTGTTCTCTCTAATATTGTAGACTATGTTGAGGTATGCTCTGTCGTTCTTCTATAGCGCTACTTCTTTCACCAACTGATACTGTGCTTTTAATTGATAGTTTGCTATTCTAAAATAATGCACTAGTAACATATGGAATTGTGCACTTACTGATGGATCCATTATGTATAAGTGCCACAGTCTTTTAGACAATCTGCATCCCGTGCATAAAAATATTTGTCCATTCGGTTTAATGCACTTGTCTCAGATCATCTGCATCATGATGTGCACGTTGGATCTTGTTGTTGTTCTGTCGTAGCACATCATATGGTCTTCTCAACTTCACACACTTTCAATTGTTCTCATATGCATCAACTAGACATCTGTGCATCATACGATATACTTTGATTTTGTCTCTATGCTTCTGTCTTTCAACATATGTGACTACCGGCATGTCGTCTATAATGTTGTCCTTCAAAATACCTTCACCCTTGCATACTTCAATATTTATTCCTTTCAGTACTTGTGCATCAGTCAGAGATCTACGACATCACACTTTGCACCATCAAAACTACATTCTATTATATGTGTGCTTCTCATCTCCTCGCTATATCATTATTCTTTGTCCTCGAGCCCTTTGATGCCCCAAATATAAAACTGAAAAAAATACTTGAATCTCTTATGCTCTCGCATGGGGGATTCACTAGAAGGCAATATAATATCACGTTCATTCATATTGGGGTATTAAATAATCATGAAAGCATAAAAATTATATTGCTTATATATTAAGGGGCAAAGGGTTTTTTTAATTTAATGTAACAATACAAAAATACTTTGGGTTTTTTTTATATGGGCGGGCTGACAAATATCCGCCAAATGGAGATGGCAGGATCAAGCTCGGATGAGAAATCGAGTTGAGGCAAGGCTCGGTCTTACCAGTACGTAGGGAAATAATGTCTTGAGGCATGCTTGAGGCCAGGGGTTTCGTGGTGAAGAGGGTTTCCAGTCAATCATAGTCGAGAGACAGTGGTCATTGACAGCCAATTGTTACCAATAGCACTTAGCGAGTTGTTACCAATCGCCTTGGAAGGCTCTATGCCTCTAGGGCCTGTTATAGGGCCTCGATAGGCCTTGGGGGCTTGAGTACCCAACCACCTTTTCCTATTATAGGCCTTGGGAGGTTTATTCAGCCTCCTAGAGCTTGTTACAGGCCCTGGGGGCTTAGATACCTAACCCACAACAGGCTTAGTTAGTGATTGGGGAACTGCAATATGCAATCTAAATGTTGTACTATGTGCATTGGCTCTAGTGACATACAAGAAGTGATCTCCTATCTCTTCATTAGACCATTAGATGTTGCAAATCATAATGATATGTAGTTGAGTAATTGCATTATGGGTGAAGTAATGTGCATCCACAATATACATCGAAAGAAGCAAGGTGCATTGTAGAATGCATGTGGGGTCATAAGAGAGGTATCATATCAATATACTAGGTAGAAATATAAAGGGGTATAAAACATGTTAATGAAAAAATTGATACATACAATATCTAGTGAAAATAAGGGTTTTTTTAAATTGGGAAGGCATATTGGGAGGGGGTTAAAAAAAATGATTTTGGAAGGTATTTTTCAATATTTAGTGAAATTAGGGGTTTTTTTTCATATGCCACGAACGAACGTGCTATGATAGTGGTTTATTGAGTGAAGCCCCCGTGTGCTCTCGCCATCAAGATGAAATCAAATCTCCAACTTGCATCTCTATTTATACATGTCCTACATGAATTGTATGTTCACAAGTTGATAGTGGCATCCCTTCTTCGATACGTCTTGGATTGTGCATATTCCATGTGTCATATTTTGCACTATTTATGTGCCATCTATTATATGTCAAGCTCCTTCATGGTCCACAACTTAGTGGCACTTTACACCTTGGCGATGTACCTTTGTGCCCTTGATGTTTTGTTGCTTTGCGGAATCTGTGTATAGTCCAATTTTTACTTGGTGGGATTTTCCTTGTCGCTTCATCAGTTTTGAGTAATGTGCACTTGATGCATTGCCACTTTGTGAATTATGTGCCTTTCCATCTTTGACATGGTGGAACTTTTACCATTTACTTTTCATCACTAGTGGGACTTGCACACCTGTTGTACTATTGGTTGTGTAACTTTCTCATAGACTTACTTCAACCACTATACCCTTCTAGGATCTTGTGTGTGTTCCACTAACTGAAAGCATCCTCTCATTGGATAAATATATGTGCTTTCAGGTCTATCCAACCATTTGTTGTTTCTTACTACTTGTGCACTTCCGAGATTTAACCAATCAATGCTTGCGCATGCCCGGGAGACTTCTTTCAACATGCTTGCAAACTTGTGTTATTTGCTCAACCAACTCTTTGTTTGCTTGTGCACAAGTAACATTATCCAACCAACTCCTTTGACTACTACCTTGAGAGAGTATGACTGGTGGACTTGTCTTTTTTGGGTACAACATGTCGTAGGATACATTTGTGTTCTTCTTTGAACTGAATCTACATGATGTATCCTTGGACACATACCTTCGGACTGGATGCACCTTCTATATATACTTCTTCACATTGGCATCCATGTACTTCACCATCTTGCGAAGACACTCCTTCAGAGTGTTTTCATATACTTATTCACACTGTTGTAGGAATGATTTATCCACTTTGACATCGGTTGATATCAAATGACTCACATTGAATCAGTTGACATCCTATTTGGCATTAGTTGACATCAATTACAACCAAAGATCAACACAAAGGACGTCATAATGGAAGCAAAACTTGGCATCATATAGGAAGCAAAAAAAGAATCTATTTTCGATGCAATACCAGAAGTGAAACGAGAAGCATGACTAGGAGGAAAACTAGAAGCAAAACAAGAAGCATTACTAGGAGCAAAACTAGAACAAAAAATAGAAGCAAAACTAGAAGCAAAATTGGATGGAAAACTGGAAGCCATTTTAGGCGCTATTTTCGATGCCATTCTAGTTTGTTCGTGATTTTATGCAAAGGAAGTTATGATCGTAGGAAGACTACATTGGATAGTTGACATTTCGAGCCTCAGAGTAGGGCTCATCATCAGGAGAAAAGTGTCTCAAGTTTTTTAGGTATGGAAAATAGACAATAATTAATAGGAATCTAAGGTTTTAGTTTTTAGGTTTTCTTAGCCAACTAATCTAAACATTAATAGTTTTAAAAGGTTTTTTTGTTAATATTATTAGAATACTATTATTATTAATTTTAAAAAATTAAAATCTACTATATTTAACTAATAATAATATGAGAATCTTAACAAATACCATAAAATTAGTAAACTACTCTTAGAGTTAGATAAATTAGAACTAAACTAATAAATAAACTTTCACTAATAAATTAAAATGTAATTAGTATTATATTATATTTATTTTTAATTTAATGGTCTTAAAAGGTTTTTTATATTTATTAATGTTATTATTATACTATTATTATTAATTTTTAAAAACTAATATCTACTATATTTAATTAATACTAATATGAGAATCTTAGAAAATACTATAACAATTAGTAAACTACTTTAAGCATTAGATAAATTAGAACTAAACTAATAAATAATCATTTAATAATCAATTAAAATGTAATTAATATAAGATTAGATTAGTTCCTATCCTAATAAAATTGTATGAACGCTAACCATAAAGAGTTCCAACATATTATTTATGGAAGCTATCTCACCTAATACCCTCAATGATTAAATAAGACTAAAAATTAAACTCACACAATCTTACCATATTAAACTAAAAAGGAAATCTTTTAACTTAAAGACCAACTCAACATATGGCCAAAATTATCCTAAAGGATACTACTCCCAAACCCTATAGATTGCTAGGAGAAAACCCTAATGGCCCAAAAAAATTAGTCATCTAACTATTAGTGTTTTTGTTTATTTGTGAGTTGTTGTTCTTGATATGGTGGATTATAGGGCATCAACATTCATTTAATGTCATGTCTTCATCCCTATTTAGATTCAATGGGACATTTTCTATCTCTATAGCTTCCTTGATCTTTCTCCTTTTATAATGCTCCTCCTTTGCAATCAATTTTGTTTCATCAATGAGAATGTGGTGGTGCGAGTTATGGGCATGGTTAGCTAATGCCGATTTTTTATGACGATCATGTATGATTTTTGTAGTGCCCTGGTTTTACAGCAGAGCACTAGGTAGATTTTCTGAGTTAATTTTCTATGTATTGAACTTTACTCAAGTGTAAGGGAGTAAATTTCCAATCTAATCTCTATTTTTTGTTAAATGAAACTTAGTTTACTGTCTTGTACTTAAAATTTCTGTATTTAAAAATGAACTAACATATCATTATTTCTTGCAACAATTGTTTTCAGCATAAGATTTTGTTTCACCGTAATAAATCAGTAAAGAGCAAAGTATATGCAGGGTTTAGAGTAAGTCTCAGCATAATAATCAAATAAAATAAATAACAAGGAAATTACCTGATGCTGATGCTAGTCGACCGTAGGTTGCAGCAGGTTATGATTTCATTCTCTTAGTCAGCCAAAACGATGTTTCCACCCTACCGACCAGCTATTATCTTGCTGGCCCTTGGAAATTCAAGGATTTCCAATCCCCCGAGCTCACAAACTGATAATCCTGAGAGCAGTATTCCTTTGGTTCTCCAAACCTTTCTCTGCACTTCCAGCTATCTCCCCCTTACCTTCAACTTCATCCCCTCTATATACATTTTTCCCTACTCGAGAAGGCCTTGGGATTACTCCACCGCCCCCCCCCCAAAACTCCTCTCTCGAGCCCCTCAAACATTTACTCCTTCCCCTTTTGTATTTAATGTTATTAATGTCATTAGTAAAATATTATATAAATAGTTGACTCTTTTCACTTGGACATGATATGTTTTAATGGTCTACCACATTTGTCAAGATAACTTATCTTGAGATTTAAATTCTAAGATTCGCATTGAATAGTTAAATAGTAATAAACCTTTTTTCATCTCATCACATCCATTCCAAAATTGTTATCCTATTATGTCTAACTTAGAAATGGTATAATCACACTCTAATATTTTATTAATCAATATTTAAACTTTACCTATTTTGCAATTGTTATGACATGAATAGTAATATTATTAAAATAACATTAATTAAGTAATATTATTAATTAAATCACCACAAAGTAATAATAAATGGTGAATTTAATAAAAATGTCTTTTAAATCATTTGTTTATCACATGAGTACTCTAACATCTACATAGTATCGTCGTTCTTCTAAACAAAGCACCCTTAAGGGCTTAAACAATCTTACTAATTAATTAGACAGTACCATTACCTTATTTACAACAATTCTCAGATGACGATGTGAACTGACGACACTTGTCTCAATTGTTTATCATGATGTTTACCAACAAGTAATACATAGCTTAATTGATTTGTTTTACACCTCTTAAATAACTTTATATTCGTTATCAGAGTTCGATCAATGCATGATTTACATATTTACTTATGACGACTTATACATTTATTCCATATGTTTAAGTGTTTGTATATCGATACTAGTGTACATGTGCAAGGTGTGCATGCGTGGCCAGCGTATGCGCAGATCACAAATGTACTATAGACAAACCCCATCCCGCCTATGCATACCTGCTAACTAATAGTAGTATTTACCCCCATGTAGAAAAACAAGCATAATATACATAGTACAAGTACTTTAACATCCTTAGTTAGTTATCAGTTAATTCTTTACGATTTCACATCATTATCTTTATCTTTACATTAGTTTAATCAATCATGCACAAGGAAGGGTACCTACTACCACTAACTCGGAATCAAGGAATACCCAACCCTCAACAGTACTAACTAACACATCCTCCCTTCATAACCTATGTCATGCATCCTCCCTATCCTTCCTCTACTAGTACCAAAGTGGATGTCGGACTCACTGATCTGACCACATAGAACTTGAGAGCGATAGCGTCGGCTGAACAGCGGACCTATCCTCTCCTAGCAGGCATCCGACCAACGTCATCACAACTACATGGGGAGCGTGTCTCAGCACGACCCTCCCACGACCTCGGGTATCATAGGAACATAGGGTGGGAAACACATCCATCCCTCTCAACATACCGGGTCTACACCCTTATCAAATCATACTCTATTGCTATCGAGATTATCAGTTTGTGTTATCGTATCATCATTCTTGGTTGCTAAGGTTTACTGTACGAACATGTTTTTTTCCCAATATATCAGATCAAGTAACTGGCTATCCCATAGCCCTCGTGTCCTGTAGGTTAGTATTTCGCAAAATACAATTTATAGAAAGCATTTCCCATTGATCGCCAATTGATCCATGTTATCAAAATCCTTTTATTTCATGTAACCTTTTTAGTTCATCAGAGATGCGTATGACATATAATACTTCAATAATTCATATAAGAATATGGTATCCACGTACCGATTCCTATATTTCACATCTTATTAATGAAAACATATAAACATATACTGTAATCGTAAGATAAAGAATTCACACGATAATCATGACATCGTAACTGCATGACATAGTAACATCATAATCATAGTGAAATCATAAAACAAGGTAACATTATATAATGAGGTCCGTCATGTCGTAATATAGTTTACTTAGTCGAGTTGAGTTCAATAGATAATAAGAAAATTAAGTATAGTGTGTCTTAATTGATAAATGCATGTAATAAAAATATGGGGTGTTACAATTTTTGCACAATGTTCTTTGATTCTAACCTGAATGGAGTGTCCAGTTTTCCCTATATAGGGTATCTCACATGAGCAAGGAACACTGTATACACCTTTTTTCTTTAATGGTTCCAAAAGGTCCTTAGAGGAATCTAGCATTCTTCCTACTGAGTTTGGTGGACAAAAGGTAACCTTAATGTCATTCTGTCTAAGGATCCTATCTAGAGCATCTGTTGTTCCTTTAATATATGGATGGGTAATCTTGGTTCCACTAATGTCCTTTTTTGTTTTTGAGATATTTTACGAGCCTTATGGATAACACCCATGATTTTTTTTTGGTTGTATCCATTCATTCTAAATACATTGTACAAATGGTTTATTTCGGCATTAGCTGACCATGCTCACAACTCGCACCACCACATTCACATTGAGGAAACAAAATTGATTTCAAAGGAGGAGCATTATAAAAGGAGAAACATCAGGGAAGCTATAGAGATATAAAAGGTCCCTTTCAATCTAAATAGGGATGATGGAATGAAATTAAATGAATATTGTCGCCCTATAATCCACCATCTCAAGAACAACAACTCACAAATAAACAAAAACACTAATAGTTAGATGACTAATGTTTTTTTTGGGCCGTATGGTTTTCTCCTAGCAATCTATAGGGTTTGGAGGTAGTAGCCTTCAAGCTAGTTTTAGGTCTTTAAGTTAAAAGAGTTCTTTTTTAGTTTAATATGGTAAGATGGTGTGAATTTAATTTTTAATATTATTTAGTCACTAAGGTTGGAACTCTTTATGGTTAGGGTTCATACAATTTTATTAGGATATAACCTAATATAATATAATATTGATTACATTTTAATTTATTAATAAATGTTTATTTATTATTTTAACTCTAAATTATCTAAAGCTTAGAGTAGTATACTAATTGTTATAGTATTTTCTAGGATTCTCATATTAGTATTAATTAAATATAGTAGATATTAGTTTTTTAAAATTAATCATAATAGTATAATAATAATATTAATAAATATAAAAAAAAAACCTTTTAAGACCATTAAAATGAAAAGAAACCTAACATAATATCAATTACATTTTAATTTATTAGTGAAATTTTATTTATTAGTTTAGCTCTAAGTTATTTAAATCTAAGAGTAGTTTACTAATTTTATGGTATTTGTTAGGATTCTCATATTAATATTAGTTAAATAGTAGATTTTAATTTTTTAAAAGTAATAATAATAGTATTCTAATAACAATAATAAATAAAAGATCTTTTAAAACTATTATTGGTTAGACTAGTCGGCTAAAAAAACTTAAAAACTAAAACCTTAGATTTCCATTAATTACTAGTTATTTTCCATACCCAAAAAACTCAAGACACTTTTCTCCTAATGATGAGCCCTACTATGAGGCTCAAAATGTCATATATCCAACGCAGTCTTCCTGCTATCTTCAGCCATTCTAGGCGTCGAAATAGGAACTAATCCAGGCGTTGATTCTGGCTCTACATTTTTCGACTCTAAATCTGGGGCTTCATTAGGCATTACTTATGGCACTAATTATGGCGCTCCTTCTGGTGCCGAAGTGAACATGTAGTGTGGCATCGATTTTGGTGCCAGCAGAAGTGCCCAGTTAGTGAACTCAAATACACTAAATTCTGGCACTATTTTAGGCACTAATTGCCTATTTTGTTTTAGTGATTATAATTCATACATCAATCCCATCCCCTCAATAATACACGACAATAAGGATCTATAGAAATGGACACTTATGTACTTGGATTTTAGGATGTTCATAAGTTCCTTACAGAGACCTCATAATTGTTGGCACTAAGAAAAATCTCAACAATTGGGTGATTTTGCTACTCTTGCATCTTATGCTACATTCTATTTTCCTTTATTATGCTAATTGATGAACTAGAGATAAATTCTTCCTTACCCATCGTTGCTACGAGTGTTATTTCAACTCTTTTGACAGATATTAATGCATGACAAGTCTATAATTTGTTGTTCTAGAGGTATATCATCATTTATTTCTTAAGCGTGTAGAATATGCAAAAAAATACATAAGAAAATACATGGGATATTATTTGGAATTGGCACTATATTGGAAATGGATGATAGATATATGAGGAAAAAATTTAGAATTTATTAAAACCTAAACACCTAATACTTGTGAAAGAGCTCACATAGTAGGTGTTATTCTAGTTAATTAATTTACATTCCAAAGGTTGTTGGTAAAATTCAATGGATACCTCTATATAAGCTTTGATTACCTTGATCATGAGGATAACATTTCTTCTCATAACTCTTGAAGTTGTTCTAGTTCAAGAATCTGCAAAATTTGCATGCCACACCTTGGTAGTTGAGCTAAATTTACAAGGAAATCGACTTATTAGTCATGTTCCTAGGCAACTTTATTAGCTTGTGAATCTAACTTGGCTTCATTTTTCCTTCAATTTTCTCAATGGACATGATTTAGAGAGATTCCAAAACTTTCAAGGCCTCACTTTGTCTCATAACAAATTTTCTAGTAGTATTCCTAGAGAGTTAGGAAGGATTTCAAGCACTTTGAAGATTAATTTAACAACTAATGAACTTATGGGCACCTTCCTTGCAACTCTTGTAAATATAAAAAAGCTCAGGCCTTTAAATTTGAGCAACAAAAATCTCATTAGGGTTATCCTACAATCATGTTTTTCAAATATGATTAATCCTTTATTATTTGTAAATTTGAACAGTAAAAAATTTACAAGTCATATTCCAAATACTTTAGGAAATCTATATGTGCTAGTTCTCTTTTATGTTCATAACAATAATACATTCCTACATCACTGGATGGCATAGCTTCACTAATGTACTTGAAACTATCTATTAATCATATTAAAGTAGCATTAATACTCTTTTGATCTTAGCAATATTAAAAAGTTGAATTATCTTAACATCAATTCCAATACATTTTCCACTATCATTCCTCTCTAGTTGAAGAATTTTTCAAAATTATTATATTTGGAACTTAGAGAAAATTTCTTCTCTATATTTTCTCCTTTATATTTCTCTAAATGACTACCAAATTTAGGAGCAAAAAAAGGTGTTCTATATTTCAATGGGACCAATGGAACTAAACTTGCTCAATGATGAAATACCAACTAAAATTTCCAAAGTTGTTAAGATCAATATATTAGATTATACCTTAATTATCTGTAAAAAAATGATCTTTTGGGTAATAAATTGAAACAATCATTCCCAAACAACATTAATTGTTTATACAACCTTTTGTATCTATAGGGTACAATCAATAGATAAAATCTGCTTAAATGGGGTATTAAGTGTTGTGATATGTCTTGACAACATAAGATGAGTACTTTCATTTCTCGCATATCCACCCACGTTCATTTTTTTGCTTATAAAGAAACCATAAATAATATGTAAATACACAACAATGGATTAAATTATTGTATAAATCAATGAGGTAGAACAAAAATGAGAATATATTTCCTTGATTTTTCCCAAAGCAAGCACACTCTATTAAAAAAAACTATATATTCTTCAAACTTATTCATAAAATTGTCTATATTGTATTCCCAAAGCCATCTTTATTGTCAATGGCATAATGTTATTCATAACCCTTGAATCCACCATGTAGTTTTGGAGGAAGTATTCATCTCAAGAGTGATATATAGTGGAAGGATTTTAACTCGAGGTTAATATGGTCTAATATGCACAATTATATTTATGAAATTTGAGGATACCTAGGTGAAAATAGACTCAGATTCTAATGATTCTCTTCCCACATTCCCATGAAGATTGTCCACTCTTTAGAAATCATTGAGAACGTTAATAATGTGCATACTTGTTGGGTATTTATTAGATCATTCACAATATTTTAGGGAGTAGGAAACATTCATTGTATAACTAATTCAAAAGAGGAATTTATTATTTCTTGATAATTGATACTAGATATTTGAACATTAGTGCATGTGCCTGAATATTACTTAGTTGATTGGTATTTTTCATTTGGGGTACATAATAAGGGATTAGTGGGGGAGGAACTTTAGACCGATTATTAGTCTAGTGATTTGCGTTGTTCTACATTTATCATACTATCTTAATGTTTGGACTTTATTTTTTATTTTCCAAAGGGGTATTTTTTTTAAATTGCTTCAATAACAAGAAAAAAATATCTAAACCGAATCATAGTTCTTCTTTTGAGCATATTTGTTAAGAGGATTTTTCCCAATAAAATAATAGTAATATTTTCAATTCTTACAATTCCCATATTCTTATTTGGAGAACAGGCATTGAGATCATGGTATTCTTCCCAAAACATGTAGAACCCTTCGTTTTCCATAGCTAAGGAGGTGGGATTGTCAAGGGCATAATTGGCTATCTGGGTACACATTTTTTGGCCACAGAATTAAGATCAATTTTTTGGTTTGTTGCACATGAGTGGAAGTTGCTTGAGTTTGTGTTTTAGTTCTTGGATATTCTTGACTATCCACTATCTAGAGCTGGAGATGGAATTATGTTTCCTCAAAAGGTAGAGCAACAATGGTTTCCACTGGCTTGGATTTCGAAATAAGTAACATTAAGTTTGCTACATCATCTAAATGAGAAAAAAAATAGATTTTATAGTTGTAAGAACAACTCCAAAAAGTTGTTAAAATAAAAATAGTTCCCACAATATAGAAATGAACATTTAGACCAAACATATATGATGTTAGTTCTTGGTTACCTTGCCTTGTGCTTTGACAAACTCTTGGTTAACTTATATGAAAAACCTATAAAGTATGAATTGTCTAACCTAAATGATAAAATCCAAAAAGATTTTGAAACAACTAAGATCAACCCCAAAAATATGTTAAAATGTAAAGAAAAAGCTATTACTAATTTAAAAAATAAAGTAGAAAAGCTAAAAGCAAATTTGAAAAAGAATGGAAAAAACACAAAATTTAGCATATTTTTAATTATGATTATGATCATTTATGTAGATATGAATATGTAAAAATACAATTTAAAGTGTTTTTTTAATCATTTAAGGGGATTCAGGTGAGTTGTAATTTCACTCAACTCTCTATTACCCAAGCTATAAGTACTGATATATAAAAAATATAATTTTCATTGTTAAGATATTTTTATTTTTATCATAGCAACATTTCTATGTAAATATCATATTTATAGTATATCTATTGGTGTGTAACTTTGATACCCATATGTGTACTTCTCTATATTACAATTGTTATATTAACCTTGTAAGTTTATATATATATATATATATATATATATATATATATATATATATATATATATATATATATATATATATATAAGCCTACATATGATAATGTAAGGGTACATAGACCATCACTCTTTCAATGCAATATCTATGCTTGGATGTTCATCTATAGAGAGACTTTTTTTTTAGTTTTTAATTTTATTTGGCTAACATTTAGTATTACTATTATTATTAAGTCCCTAGGAACACATGTAATGATGGCGAAGACATGGGTTAATCTATTTCGTACATGTTCAATCTTTTATTTTTTCTATAGTTAAACTTAGGTAAGGTTGTCACGTCCCCTCCCGTGGATCCAACACAAGGAAGGGAACATGACTGCAGATCTTGGGATTTTACATAAACTCAGCACCATTCACTAGACCCATACAAATAAAAACATATGTATTTGTAGATCTATCAAACACAACGGAAGTAAAATTCTACTACACAGATATATCATGCAAATTCCAGCATATTGATAACATTCATCAAATAATTAAAACCTTGCAGAAGTAAAATACATAAATAAAATACTCATCTTGATGTAATGTTGTCCCAAGCAACTAGTTATGTCATTGCAATGTTCCACCCAACGATAGGCCAGTTGTGTTCACCAATATCTCAACACAACTGCCACCCCCAAGCTAGGCATGATTTTTATAAGGAAAAGGGGACTCTCAAGCTTAGCACAACCCAAGCAACATCATATCTAAGCCAAGCCAGCCCACAGCTGGGTTTATCAAGTTAAATCTAAACCCTCTTCATTTCTGGATACTTTCACTCAAGATCAAGCCAAAACAATGGATACCCATAACCCATATCCCAACATACTCTTTATACACACAACAAACACAATCATTAGGCATGAATACACATTTTCAACAAGGGATTTACAAAACAAGGTCCATGGGTTGTCCCCAAATCACGGCTCACCCAAAACAAACTCTGGAAGGGGGAATTAGACCACAGGGAGCAAAACTGATTTATCCCACAAGTTATGAGCATTCCAAATGGCCAAAACAGCCTCAATGAAACCCCAAATCAAGCTCCCATCCTCCTAGCAACTCTACAACATAAAAATGCCCTCTTCCTAGCTAGAAAACAAGGGAAAAACGGGAAAAACATAGAGGAAAAACACCCAAGAAGATCAGACTGCATGAGGGAGAACAGGAAAGGGTGAATAATGGCTTGGGGAGCAACTTTGTGGCTCTCTTCTTGCCCAAGGAGTCAAACATGAATTTCCATGAAGGGTGGCTTGCCCATACCCGAATTTGGATAACCATGCCTCTCCATTCCCCAAGGCATTAACTACTTCAACCAACTCCTGGGAGAAATGAATGATTGGGTACAAAAGACAACATGGGTAGTTGAGGGTTCATGTAATGTCCCTTATTAGTAATTTTATTAAAATTGCAATTTTCCACTTTTTTCCCTAGTTCGACCTTTGACTAGTTTTGATCTCTAGGTCCCAAATTTGCCCCAAATTATCCCAAATATTCTGAGAAGGTGTATGAATGATATTAGAACATAAATATGTGTTTTAGGGATGCCTTGGACCTTTAAAATATTTCTGCAAATCCTCTTTCAATTCTAATCAATGTAGGTAACTTTACTAGTGATTTTCCTTTGACTAGTATTGGTCTCTAGGTCTCAAATTGACTCCAAATGATTTCAAATCTTCAAGGAATTTGTATGAATGATATTAGAACTTGAATATGATTTTTATGGATGAAATATGTCCACCAAAATACCTCTACAAACTCTCTTAAGATTCTGGACCAATTATGCAATTCTACTAGTAATTTGGGGTTCAAATCCCCCTGGGGTAAGTACTGAAAATGGCTTCCCAAATGCCTCCAAACCCACTCAAATTTATGAACAGAGGTATGTAATGTGTTAATTATTTTATTAAAGTCTCATATGCACCATTAATGGATTATTACAACTGTTCTAACCCTCTCCCATTCAACTGCAAAAATCCCCAATTCAACCCTTGGGGAAATGGCACTATTTCACCTCCCAATACAACTAAACTGAGTAAAATTGCTTCAAATGCTCAAGTACAGTACATGAAACTTTTAGAAGACATCCATGGAAGTATATTGATCACAAATATATCATAGAATCATCCATTCATTCGAAATCATCATCAATACATTGGCTCACAACAAGGTAGTGGGGAAATGGCATTGTTCTTCCATTAAAAATGAGATTTATACATTTCTACTTGGAATTTCGACCTGAAACTTTTTGAATATGAAGAACAGATTATTTTCTTCATATTACAAAATAAATGGGGCATTAAAAGCTTCCCCAAAGAGTACAATAGCTCACCAAAAACGCCCTCCCTCAAGGATCAAGAATATGCCATCAAAACTGGAAATGGTTGAAGGAGTGAGCTGCAATAGAAGAAACCGTGAGCTGCCCTATAGCTTACACCTGAAAATAAAGACTCCATTAAATATCCAAATGAAAGGTCTGAATGGCCTTTCAAATTACCAACTTGGATGGGAATCTTTCACCCTCGAAATTGGCTAAGGCAAGAAACTAGTCATCCACTAGCTCTCCCTCTTCACAAATGCAATTGCAAATTCTACAAATGATCAAAAGCTGGTTTTATTCTTTGTTATTGACATTTATAAAGTTCTAATGTCCTCCATGGGTCTAATTCCTTCCAAGAGACTCATGCCAACTCAAGTTGGGAAGAGATTCCAAAGAACGCCACTTGTACAACAATTCCTAGTTTCCCACTTCCACCAAATCACATGTGGAAGCATCTTAGCTGCCCTAACACCCTTGAGCACCCTCTTGGAGTCTATTTTTAGCCCTAACATGTCATATATGTCATATGTCAGCCTTCAGGTCTGATTTGTGTCATAGGTGTCATAGCATCTTCATCATTGTTGTCATAGAGCTAGGGAATCTAGCCCAAGTGTCTCACTAACTCCAAATTGCCTCTTCCTCTTCCATGGGAGTTACTCTTTCTCTATATTTCAACCTTGGATGAGTCATGCCATGAATAATACCTTTTGGACTCCCCCAAGTATGTTACCATTCACCTTGAATTCGAATTGGTGAGAGAATGATGCCAAGTGTAGTGGGGAAATCTAGCCATATGTGGGTCCCACTTCCTCCATGTGTCTTCATGATCAAATGCCACTTTGATTTTCACTTGTATATATTTATTTATATCCTTTATTAAATATTTATGCCACTATAATGTTCAAACATCATTTATTATCTCCATTATTCCAAATCCCAAAGCTTCCACCCCAAACCTAGGAAACTAGTAATTTTCCTCCTTGGCAATTATTTGACCTTTAACATCAATTTTACAAACTCTAATGAATATGGCCAATGTGATTAGGCCATTGTGACCCAATTCCAAATTTGGGACATGACAAGTCCTCCCTTCCCAATATTGCTTGTCCTCAAGCAATTTCAAACATGGGTGTTGAAGAACCTGCTTCCTGTGTAATTCTTTGAAGTTGCCATTGAATTGCCCAACCTTGAGTCTTTGAGTTTCCTTGAAGATTTTAGAGAGGAACCACCATGCTCGCTACTGCACTACTCTGATAAAATTCACTTTATTAAGTGGGAAATCCATCTCCCATACTGCTTGTTTCCCAAAAAAAAATTTAAACCAATGAGACAAAAATTATTCCAGGGTCCCATTGCTTGTATTGCACCCCAACAATTAAAAGTGCTCTCCAACCCATACCATCAGATAAGAGGATTCCTGGATCCCATTTTCTTGTATGCATTCTTCTAAACATCATGAGTACAAAATATATATCATCAAAGTACATAACAACATAATGAAAATGTACATAAAGGAGATGCTTCATCAAAGAGTCATGAAAGTGCTTATACCTTCGAGCATGTAGACCACCATTTTCCAAGTGCATACAATCTTCAAGTGACCCATCAAATCTGCTCCAATGACATAGGTGAGGATCCCATGTCCGATAGTGTTGCTCCAAGAGAATGTGATATGCATCAAAATATTCAGCCATGCATTCTTTCATCCAAGAAGTGAATGAAGAATCTCCACTAAAATCTGAACCAAATAATGAGCAAGAAAAGAAAGGAGAATTTAAAGGACTCAAAGAAGTCTCATCCATACATCCATGAGGATATGTATCATCATAAGGTAAAGCAATATGCTGCTTCAATTCTAAATAATGAGGTGCTCTCTTCATGTCATCATCAAAAGGAGAGGTAGGAGTTTCATACCCCTCATGTGGCACCACTAGGAAAAAACCTTTCACCCAATTTTCATCCCAAAGTGATGTGGCTGGAAAAGAAGTGTGGGGTGAGGAATTATGAACCAACTTTAATTCTTTACAACTCTTACCCATTGAAATATTTAATTCATTTTCTCCATAATTGGCTGGTCCAACTATTGTGAGATCATGTACCTCTTCCAAGGCTTTGCAACTCTCTCCATGAGGCAACTCATAATCCCTTTGAACAAGGACATGTGCTTGTCCTTCTTCTTGTTTTGGTGTAGCATCTTCAAGAACCTGCATATCAACATGTACCTCATGTTCCACAATTACATTAGGTTCCTCTTTTGTGGCATAAATTGTTTCATCCTTTTCCTTGAGAAGAGAACCATTGCTCATTATTTTTTTCGAGTTGCTTCCAATTTCACTAAGCAACAATCTGAACTCTTGAAAGTATTGTCTACACTTGTCTTCAAAGGATGGTTCAAGTAATTTCCTAAACTCCTAATTCTCCTTTAAGGTCCCTTTCTCATCCTTACTCATGGTGACCAATGAATGCACTTCTTCTCCTACTTTCCTTTCACCAAAGTACATCCAGTTTCAGTTTCTAAGGGTTGTGGCTTATTTCTTTGACTCCTAGTCTTCATTAATGTTCTACCACATCAGGTGCCAAGACCATGCTCTGATACCACTGTAATGTCCCTTATTAGGAATTTTATTAAAATTGCAATTTTCCACTTTTTTCCCTAGTTCGACCTTTGACTAGTTTTGATCTCTAGGTCCCAAATTTGCCCCAAATTATCCCAAATATTCTAAGAAGGTATATGAATGATATTAGAACATAAATATGTGTTTCAGGGATGCCTTGGACCTTTAAAATATTTCTGCAAATCCTCTTTCAATTCTGATCAATGTAGGTAACTTTACTAGTGATTTTCCTTTGACTAGTATTGGTCTCTAGGTCTCAAATTGACTCCAAATGATTTCAAATCTTCAAGGAAGTTGTATGGATGATATTAGAACTTGAATATGATGTTTATGGATGAAATATGTCCACCAAAATACCTCTGCAAACTCTCTTAAGATTCTGGACCAATTATGCAATTCTACTAGTAATTTGGGGTTCAAATCCCCCTGGGGTAAGTACTGAAAATGGCTTCCCAAATGCCTCCAAACCCACTCAAATTTATGAAAAGAGGTATGTAATTTGTTAAGCATTTTATTAAAGTCTCATATGCACCATTAATGGATTATTACAACTGTTCTCACCCTCTCCCATTCAACTGCAAAAATCCCCAATTCGACCCTTGGGGAAATGGCACTATTTCACCTCCCAATACAACTAAACTGAGTAAAATTGCTTCAAATGCTCAAGTACAGTACATGAAACTTTTAGAAGACATCCATGGCAGTATATTGATCACAAATATATCATAGAATCATCCATTCATTCGAAATCATCATCAATACATTGGCTCACAACAAGGTAGTGGGGAAATGGCATTGTTCTTCCATTAAAAATGAGATTTATACATTTCTACTTGGAATTTCGACCTCAAAATTTTTGAAGATGAAGAACATATTATTTGCTTCATATTAAAAAATAAATGGGGCATTAAAAGCTTCCCCAAAGAGTACAATAGCTCACCAAAAACGCCCTCCCTCAAGGATCAAGAATATGCCATCAAAACTGGAAATGGTTGAAGGAGTGAGCTGCAATAGAAGAAACCGTGAGATGCCCTGTAGCTTACACCTGAAAATAAAGACTGCATTAAAGCTCCAAATGAAAGGTCTGAATGGCCTTTCCAATTACCAACTTGGATGGGAATCTTTCACCCTCGAAATTGGCTAAGGCAAGAAACTAGTCATCCACTAGCTCTCCCTCTTCACAAATGCAATTGCAAATTCTACAAATGATCAAAAGCTGGTTTCATTCTTTGTTATTGACGTTTATAAAGTTCTAATGTCCTCCATGGGTCTAATTCCTTCCAAGAGACTCATGCCAACTCAAGTTGGGAAGAGATTCCAAAGAACGTCACTTGTACAACAATTCCTAGTTTCCCACTTCCACCAAATCACATGTGGAAGCATCTTAGCTGCCCTAACACCCTTGTGTTGAGATATTGTAACTTCAAAGAATATTATAATTGTACTTTATTAATCCGGAGATGTTTATTCCTCCGTCAGAATGTGGTAACTTGGGTTATTAGAATTCCCTAGTGGAGGTCGGCCCTTTATGTGTTATGTGGGTCAAAGGGTTATTAGACCACCCTAGAGGGGTCGGCCCCGTCAGTTGTAGTGGGGTATTTAACCCATTGGTTAAATACGAGCCTACGTGTACTTGTGTAAAAGATGTGTCAGAGAAGTGTATAAATAGAGGAGGTGTGTTCCTCATTTGAAATACACTCACACACTTGAGGATAGCGCATTTGTGGAGGAGAGGTCTGCTATTGTGGAGGAGGAGATCATGTCTCAGGGTTTCATCTTTGTATATTGCTGGTCATCTATATTGAGGAAGCTTTGCTGGGTTTTCTACCCCATGAGGGTTTCCCAGGATAAATCTCTGTCTCTTGTGTTTATGCTATGCTTGTTGTTTCTTCAGTGATCCTGTATATGCTATTATTGTGAAATGGAATGTAATGCTGCTATTTTATGTCTTAGCATATTGAATTTTAACATGGTATCAGAGCTAACCTGAAGGAAGACAAGGTATGGCACTAACGACACTTGCTTTACTTACGACAATTTGAAGGTTAGGGTTTTACATAGCAAAAACCAGTCATCGTAGCACTTTCGCTATAAATCCGTTTTGGAAAATTTTTCGGATCTGAAATTGTTACAGGACGAATATTAAATCTCCAGGTACCTTTTTTCCAAAGGGAACCCTCAGATTCATTGTACTTTGTGAGTTATGATCAGTACAAGTTAGGGTTTCTGCCTCTTCCAGATCTCAGTCAAAATCAGGTGACCTTGGAAAAAAGGTCATAACTTGGGCTAGGAAGCTCCAAATGAATTTTCGTAAAAAGTGATAGGTAGTACACAGATTGTACTATCTCAGAAAACGTTTTCAGAGGCCGAAGGTGAACCAGTGACACGTGGCATGCCATACAAGTGAGCTCTCCTGTTTTATCCCATAAACAGGTCACGTTGCGACACTTGGCATAACTCTCTCTCAGAGAGTCCAATTGAGGTCAGACCTGTCAGGATGGAAAGATAACAGGTCGAGCTATCTTAGGAAAAGTTCTCAGAGGCCGAAGTTCAAACAGTGACACGTGGCATGCTGTACAAGTTCGCTCTCCTGTTTTATCCCATAAACAGGTCACGTTGCGACACTTGGCATAACTTTCTCTCAGAAAACCCAATCTAGGTCAAACCTGTCAGGATGGAAAGATGAAAGGTCAGGCTACTGCAGAAAAAGGGTTTCAGACCCTGTGGAGCAAAAATTTCAGATTTATAGCAGAAACAATCAGGTGCATATTTCTGTCAAAACAGAATTATTTTTGGAGCACCTTTATTCATGGCTTCCGGAATTTAGGGTTTCAGAGAAAGTTAGAATTTTTGGAATCGGAGACCACGGCTGAATGCTACTTAGGAAAATCGAAATTTAGAAACCAAGATCGAATTTTTTGGTTGGGTGGAAGACCGAGCTTGATCAAACCCCAGTTCGGGATTTTGATCGGAAAGATGGAAAATTAGGGCTTCAGCAAAAGTTGGAATTTTTGAAGTCTGTAACCACGGCTGAAAGCTCCTAAGAAAAATAAGAGTTTAGAGCCTTGGATCGAACCTTTTGTTTGGGCAGAAGGGTGGGCTTCATCAAACCCTAGTTCGGGATCCTGTCCAGAAGATCCAGAAGTTTCAAAGGCAATCTTGAGGGGTCAAATTTTGGAAATTCCAAAATTGAAGTATGCTAGTTTGATCAGCTCAGCAAGACATATTCTTTCATCCATTCAGAAGTGTGAAAGTCAAAGATTGAATTTTTAGGGTTTCTCTAGAAAACCCTAATTAAGCTCCAGATCAAGTTTCAGGGGGAGTTGAGGCTAAGGCCTTACATAAGAAGACTACAAGAAGTCTCGACAGGTATGACTTAAGGAGGCTCAGGTATGTCTTAAAATCTAATTCTTGATTAAGTTCATGATGTGTTTGTCTTCATATTATTTATTAGCACAATCTTGATTAATGTTAGAACTGTCTTATCACCCTAGTAACAGTATGAATGCATGTGAATGATCAAAGACATTCATTGATTAGGGCTATATGATTGTACTAATGCATTATGATGTTGTGTGAGGTTGATGTTGTCTGCTAACAAGGCTCAGGTACATCTCAAAAGACAAATCAGGTTCCATGACCATGAAAACATGAAGACAAAGACTCATCCATAATCTTTGTTCTACTTACGAGGTATGTATGACTTTGTTATATTATGCTTAACCTATGAGACATGCAGGTTCTAGCTCAGGATCTCTAAATCATTGAAGAGATTGTTTAGGTATGTTGTACATAACTAAGTAGGTATACTAATCCAGGTATGTTTCCCATGAATCTTACCTTGTGTTAGGATCCCTTATATAAGTATACTTGGTATGATTGGTTTCGCTTATTCTTAAAGTTAGTAATCAAGGGATTATGCATATTATGTCTTTTATCTTGATTGATGATATGCATGAGTAAAAGAAGACTTCCCTGAAATCTTGAATACTAATGTTTATTAACTATAATCATGACTATACATTCTCAAGATTATTTAGAACTATAATGTTTTGATAACATTTAGAACATACTAATGGGTGTATGTTTGTGTATGAGATCATGAGGATGACACTTGAACATGCACAGTGGTACATAATGAATAGAAGTTCAAAAGACATACAAAAGATCAAGCGGGAGGCAACCACACAAACATAAAAGATAAGTATTTGAGTTGTTATTTAAAATAGTAAATGATATTGCCTGTAATAGGTTGTATGCATATTTGTATTCCTATAATATATCATGCTAAGTGTAAATATTCATAGAAAATTGAACAGTATACTACTAATATGCATATGATTGGTAAGTTGGACAAACATTCCATTGTTGCTTGTCTAGAATGAAACCTCTTTGCTGACATGCTGAGAGTTGTGCACACTCTCGATAGTATGTTCTGGTAGAGATGGAAGGCATCTAGATAGCCACTGTATGCATACAGGATATGGGAAAGTGTTGTGCCAAAGTATTGGTCAAGATAGTTGCATAACTATGTAAATGATATCTGTATGCATAATAGGTTATCATGTCAATATGATTTGATGATTATGAAGTATTACTAATCATGTACCCAATTTTGATTTGTAGGAAAAATCATGATGAATGATGAACAAGCGATGGATGTTCAACAAAAGGATTTATAAATCAAACACACTATAGAAGGCTTGTGGCTAGAATATTCTCCTAGAAAAGAGAAAGAGAATCATGATGATATGTTTGTTCCAAGAGGATAGATAAAACCATTCTCTTAATGGTGTAATTAAAGAAGAAGTGTGATTCAGGTTCTGTATGGGTACCCAGGATCGATAATCAATTGATGAGCTTAATGATCACCACGGGTGATGTGGATCTCAACCTTTGCTACAAGGTTGAATATGGTTTTTATACACAGATGACATGGATGCAAGAAGGAACTCACCACAAAGTTTGAATAATATTGAGGCTCATATCAGTAGACTCATCTATCGAGAGATGGCATAGATAGATATGCAGAAAATCATTCAATGCAGAGTGTGAATGATGTTCAGTCACAAAAGGAGAATTGACAGTTTCTTGATAAGCTTGGGCTTTACCAAAAAAAAAAAAAAAATTAAAGTTGTTCCTAACCTTTACCTTAAGGCTATGGATCATACTATTATTATGATATCCTTCTTATAGGGAATGAGAAACAGATCATGAAAAGAAAGAAGAAGATGGCTGCAGAAATGAAAAATGAAAGATCTCAGATTGATGCATTACTTCCTAAGTCTGGAAGTATGGCAAGGCTTAGAAGGAATCTTTCTCAACCAAGGTAAGTATGCTGTGAAGTTTCTAAAAAGATTTGATATGTTGGAGTATAAAGCCATGGCCACTCCCATGGACTCCAACTTGAAGTTGTTAGTTAATGACTCATCGTATTTAGTGGACCTAACCCTATATAGACAAATCATTGGACCAATGATGTATTTAACAAATACTAGGCCAGATATATGCTTTGCTACAAATACCCTAAGTCAGTTTCTAGTAGAACCCAGAAAGGTTCACCTAATAGCTGCAAAGCATATAATGAGGTACCTAAAAAGTACAATAAATTTTGGTCTATATTATCTTGGAGGTCATGAACTCCGTTTACATGGTTACTCAGATTCGAATTGGGCAGGAAGTGCCTCAGACAGAAAGAGTACATCATGTGGATGTTATAGTCTTGAATCTGCCATGATCTCATGGTTCAGCAAGGAACAATCTAGTGTGGCTCTTAGTACTGGTGAAGCAGAATATATATATAGCTGTCTGCTCTGCCAGCTGTGAAGCAGTGTGGCTTCATAAGCTATTATATGGAGTGTTTGACTTAGAAATGAATCAAGATAGAAAATCTTGTATTCCACGATAAGTCAATAACACATAGAGATCCGATACTTCTATATACGAGATATGGTGCAAAGAGGAGCTATCAAGCTCAAGTATATAAGCACTGAGGATCAGATTGCTAATATCCTGACTAAACCTCTGTCTCGAGTAAAGTTTGAATACTTCCGAGACAAGCTTGGTATAGTCCAGAAGGACCCTCCTCGAAAGGGGGAGTAGCATAGTATCTGATAACAAGTCTGTCTCATCAATGATGAGGTTACTTATTTACTGCACTTAGTTACCTAGAATTATTTAGATTTAGGACTCTTATATTCTTTCTTTTGATGATAGATGTATACATACTTTTGATGATTTTGATGATAGATGTATACATGCTTTTGATGTTAGTTTTGATGATAGATGTATACATACTTTTGACGATTTTGATGATAGATGTATACATGCTTTTGATGTTAGTTTTGATGATGGATGTATACATACTTTTGATGATTTTGATGATAGATGTATACATGCTTTTGATGTTAGTTTTGATGATGGATGTATACATACTTTTGATGATTTTGATGATAGATGTATACATGTTTTGTTGATGATTATACATGTTGTGGTTATACATGTTTTGATGATGATGATACATGTTGTGGTTATACATGTTTTGTTGATAATGATACATGTTGTGGTTATACATGTTTTGATGATGACGATACATGTTGTGATTATACATGTTTTGATGATGACGATACATGTTGTGGTTATACATGTTTTGATGATGAGGATACATGTTGTGGTTATACATGTTTTGATGATGAGGATACATGTTTTTGGTATACAACATGTGAAGGGATTGGATCATTCCTGGACTTCAGTCCGAAAGAAGAGCCGTAGACGTATGTCTTCGAAAATGAAGTTCTTGGTGAACATGTGAAGGGATTGGATCATTCCTGGACTTCAGTCCGAAAGAAGAGCCGTAGACGTATGTCTTCGAAAATGAAGTTCTTGGTGAACATGTGAAGGGATTGGATCATTCCTGGACTTCAGTCCGAAAGAAGAGCCGTAGACGTATGTCTTCGAAAATGAAGTTCTTGGTGAACATGTGAAGGGATTGGATCATTCCTGGACTTCAGTCTGAAAGAAGAGCCGTAGACATATGTCTTCGAGAATGAAGTCCTAGATGGACGATGGAGGATTAAGTCATCCTTGGACATAAGTCCTAAATGCACGGTTGGAGGATTAAGTCATCCTTGGACGTAGGTCCTAAATGTATGGTGGAGGATTAAGTCATCCTTGGACGTAAGTCCTAAATGCACGGTTGAAGGATTAAGTCATCCTTGGACGTAGGTCCTAAATGTACGGTGGAGGATTAAGTCATCCTTGGACGTGGTCCTAAATGTACGGTGGAGGATTAAGTCATCCTTGGACGTGGTCTTAAATGTACGGTGGAGGATTAAGTCATCCTTGGACATGGTCCTAAATGTACGGTGGAGGATTAAGTCATCCTTGGACGTGGTCCTAAATGTACGGTAGAGGATTAAGTCATCCTTGGATGTAGGTCCTAAATGCACGGTGGAGGATTAAGTCATCCTTGGACGTAGTCCTAAATGCACGGTGGAGGATTAAGTCATCCTTGGGCGTGGTCCTAAATGCACGGTGGAGGATTAAGTCATCCTTGGACGTGGTCCTAAATGCACGGTGGAGGATTAAGTCATCCTTGGACGTGGTCCTAAATGTACGGTGGAGGATTAAGTCATCCTTGGACGTGGTCCTAAATGCACGGTGGAGGATTAAGTCATCCTTGGACGTTGTCCTAAATGCACGGTGGAGGATTAAGTCATCCTTGGACGTGGTCCTAAATGCACGGTGGAGGATTAAGTCATCCTTGGACATGGTCCTAAATGTACGGTAGAGGATTAAGTCATCCTTGGACGTGGTCCTAAATGAACGGTTGAGGATTAAGTCATCCTTGGACGCTGTCCTAAATGTACGGTAAGGATTGGATCATCCTTGGACTTTGGTCCTGTAAACTGATCCGTAGACATGTGGTCTCCGAGAACATGATAGGACTGGATCGTCCCTGGACTTCGGTTCAAAAGGTACATGACTGGATTGCATCATCCATGGACGTATGTCCTAAAGAGAGAAGGATTGATCACCCTGGAAAATGTTGATCGTATGATGACGATGCTGATGATCATATGATGACGATGCTGATGATCGTGTGATGACGATGTTGATCGTGATGCTGATGATCGTATAATGACGATGCTGATGATCGTATGATGACGATGCTGATGATCGTGTGATGACGATGTTGATCGTGATGTTGATGATCGTATGATGATGATGTTGATGATCGTATGATGTTGATGCTAATGATCGTGTGATGACGATGCTGATGATCATGTGATGACGATGCTGATGATCATGTGATGACGATGTTGATCGTGATGCTGATGATTGAGTTACTGATGATGTTGAGAAAGCTTCCAATGATTTATAGATGTATCATGTATGATGTTGATGACTCCTTGCTCATGCAGATGCTATTATAATATCCTTCTCGTTAAGGGGGAGTGTTGAGATATTGTAACTTCAAAGAATATTATAATTGTACTTTATTAATCCGGAGATGTTTATTCCTCCGTCAGAATGTGGTAACTTGGGTTATTAGACTTCCCTAGTGGAGGTCGGCCCTTTATGTGTTATGTGGGTCAAAGGGTTATTAGACCACCCTAGAGGGGTCGGCCCAGTCAGTTGTAGTGGGGTATTTAACCCATTGGTTAAATACGAGCCTACGTGTACTTGTGTAAAAGATGTGTCAGAGAAGTGTATAAATAGAGGAGGTGTGTTCCTCATTTGAAATACACTCACACACTTGAGGATAGCGCATTTGTGGAGGAGAGGTCTGCTATTGTGGAGGAGGAGATCATGTATGAGGGTTTCATCTTTGTATATTGCTGGTCATCTATATTGAGGAAGCTTGGCTGGGTTTTCTACCCCATGAGGGTTTCCCAGGATAAATCTCTGTCTCTTGTGTTTATGCTATGCTTGTTGTTTCTTCAGTGATCTTGTATATGCTATTATTGTGAAATGGAATGTAATGCTGCTATTTTATGTCTTAGCATATTGAATTTTAACACCTTGAGCACCCTCTTGGAGTATATGTTTATCCCTAACATGTCATATATGTCATATGTCAGCCTTCAGGTCTGATTTGTGTCATAGGTGTCATAGCATCTTCATCATTGTTGTCATAGAGCTAGGGAATCTAGCCCAAGTGTCTCACTAACTCCAAATTGCCTCTTCCTCTTCCATGGGAGTTACTCTTTCTCTATATTTCAACCTTGGATGAGTCATGCCATGAATAATACCTTTTGGACTCCCCCAAGTATGTTACCATTCACCTTGAATTCGAATTGGTGAGAGAATGATGCCAAGTGTAGTGGGGAAATCTAGCCATATGTGGGTCCCACTTTCTCCATGTGTCTTCATGATCAAATGCCACTTTGATTTTCACTTGTATATATTTATTTAGATCCTTTATTAAATATTTATGCCACTCTAATGTTCAAACATCATTTATTATCTCCATTATTCCAAATCCCAAAGCTTCCACCCCAAACCTAGGAAACTAGTAATTTTCCTCTTTGGCAATTATTTGACCTTTAACATCAATTTTACAAACTCTAATGAATATGGCCAATGTGATTAGGCCATTGTGACCCAATTCCAAATTTGGGACATGACAGTTCATGGGTTCTCACATTGACACTTGGATTGACTTGATTGGCTCCAAGGATTTGAATATTTCCCTCCCAATTCCTTGTAAAAATCATGCCCCCATCTCTTGTTGCATTGCATAGCTAGTTGTGGGTATTTTATTAAAATGCATACTTACATGATAATTGCAATTCCATTGTGCATGGCTAGCACGCAAATCATATGCATCACTAAATCGATGTCGGGGCCTTGGCCTTGAGCTCCTCACCATGATTTTATAACAATATTACATCCTTTACATTCTAAAGTAATGGGGTCAAACTCGGGATATTACAAAGGTAAAAAAAATATTTAGATTAATATTAAAAAAAAAATTATATGCATTCAGATTGGGTAGCAGTGACATTTTGTGGAATGTTTTTTCCATCTAAAGACATAATTGACACCTTCTTACAAATTTGGCACTTCAAATGTGATAGGTATAAAAATTATTACACCATCTATTTCATGTTCAATGGTTCAGATAACCCATCGTAAAAGTTTATAGGCATAGTAACAAGTATGAGCAAATCCTCACACTATAATGCATGCAACATGATATTGAATCTTGATGTCATCCCCTAGCCACAAAATGGGTTGAGTGGGTTGTTTCCCATTTGACACCTACTAACATCAATGGAGTAAGTGGATTTGAACTATGTGACAACTAATGTAGTGGCATTGACAATGGTTGACGAATAATATTGATGGAATGGAATTTCTAGTTATTTATCTGGAACCATATCCACAAGAGGGCATAATTACTAGTTTTATTTCCAGCCGCAGCAAAATCAAGGATACTTAGAAGAACCAATAGATTCAGTTGACCTTTCTTATTATAGCATCAGTTGATTCAAATATTTCAGTTGGTTGTTAGTTTAGTGATTCTAGACTCCATTCCATATCCATATACAATTGGAGGTCGAACCTATTTGTTACTTACACCTATGCTTTTTCCTACTTTTTTTCAGTAAAGCATATTCATCTTGTTGATCCACCAACATATCTACCATTACAATTTTATTATAATAAAAAAAATATGAAAATATGTTTAGCTGTGAATTTTTTTTAATTAATTTTTAATATAATCTATGAAATAATGTTATTAAGTAAAAATTAAAAAAAACTATCCAAAATATTGAAATGACAAAGTCCTTGCAGAATTCATATGAGAGTTTTTTATTAAAATCCATCACCAACTGTCATAATTATAAAAAAAATAAACAGATAAATTTACATATCATATAAAAAATAATAAGTTTAAAAACATATATCTTAAAGAAAACAAACAAAACTTAAAATTAATATTTCATCAATTACCATTTGAAAAGTAATTTTTTTATTATTATAAAACAATGAATCATAATACTAATATTTTAGTATGAGTATAAATACACATAAGATTGACTTTAAAAAAATTATAAATATATTATATATTTAAAATTTTACAGTAATATTTTTTTCAAAAAAACTATTAATTTATTATTCATGTAAATCAAAATTAATTATTCAAAAATATACCTTATGTGTTGACTATGAATATAATACTTGCACTATTGCTTATCCCAAATGGAATACTATGCTAACCAATGTAGTAATATTTAAGCATTTCTTATTTAAAGTCTCTTCACAAAAGGATTTGATTTTCTACAGTCATATACAAAAAATAATCTAGAAATTCAAAAACAAAAAACAAGAGAGCTAATACTAGAACATAGGCATGCCTTGATAGATCTTGTAGCCACCTTGGTGTTGTCCAACATTTTTTCAAAATACAAAATTTGTTTGATAAGTTATCTGCTAAAATATTTGACTGACATTGATGGACAAAAAACAAGAGAGCTAATACTAGAACATAGGCATCTTAGTACAAAAAAATCAGTAGAAATCCCCAGAACTTACTATTCTAAAAGATTTAATGAATAATCTCCTTTGAAGTTTAAGTTAATATGCATTTGAAGGACGGCCGGGTTAATGGATAACGGAAACTGTTGGAATACTGAAAGGCCACCGTGCTTCCGGCAATCAATACCTTGCCATCATTTACGAGGCAATCGTCGTAAGCAATTCGCCTGAATATGCTCGGATTTATCAGAAGTTCAGTTGACGCAAAGGAACCGCAATGGAGGTGGATATCTTCCAGTGTGCACTCATACGTGCATGTGTTCATAATTCGCACAGTAAATACAGGTGTCCCGTCTGGCAATGGATCTCCCGAGTTATGAGAAATTGCAATGTTGTGCTCTGTTCTGCATGCGCGGTAGCTGCTTGTCGAATTTGAGTTTGAGTTGTTGGATATTCTTGACCACCCACCAGTTAGAGCTGGGGCTCCAATTCTGTTTCCTCCAGCAGCAGTGGTTTCAGCTGGCTTGGATTTCAGAATAAGTAACCGCGAGGCTTCTACATTATCTGAATGACAAAAAAGAGATTTGATAGTTGTAAGAACAACCTCAAAATACAATACAAATTTTAGAAGGCTAAGTTAGAAATGAAAATTTAAAACAAAACACAACTGCAATTTTACAGAGAGAAATCACTGACGGGACTCTTTGTCTCTTGCATTACCTGAGAGAAAAGTGAAGAACATGCATAGCAGAAGCAACAGTACCCAAGAACCTGTACTCCTCATATGCAGGAAGCCATGCTGATTACTTGTAGCCATTCTGAATCAAGCCTTCTATCCAAATATATGTAGCTGATAGATTGTATCAATCCTTAAACCAAATATATTGTATCAATCCTTAAACCAAATATATATAGAAGTTGGTTCTGGTTTACCTTGCCTTGCTGTTTTGAGAAACTGGCAGTTAACTCGTCTGAAAAATCTGTAAAGTTTAAATTTGTGACCTAAAAGCTAAAATCCAAAATTATTTTTATGAAACCGTTAAGAGCAACCATAAAAACTTGTTCAAAAAAGTAAAGCATAAAAGCTAAAAACAATTTAAAAAGTAAGCATAAAAGCTATGGTAAAAAGTAAGAAACAAGAATTTATTCCAAACAAAACTGAGCAGACTATTATATCATTATGGCAATTTATGTAAATATGAATATATAAAAATACAGTTTAAAGTGTATTTTAACGGATTTATGTGGCTTTAATTTCATTCCATACTTTATAACTTAACTTGAAAATGTTGATTACGTAAAAATAGGTGTATATAAATAATAATAATAATAATAGGATTTGAATCCAGGTTGGGAGTGCAACAAGACTCCCTACCACCAAAGCTACACCTTGCATAATAATTTTCATATATAAAGAGATATTTTTATTTTGGTTAGTAATTTTATAAGTATTATATTTTTTAACCTTATATAATGGTGGACACCTTACTACTAAATTTAGCATGTCAAATGTGACATGTACAAAAATTATTAAATAGTTTATTTGACATTAATGTGATTGTTTGACATTTGGTATGATCTTGGAGTGGTATAGATCTATTTTAATGCATGTTTTATTATTTAAATAAAAAATAGAGATTCACATAGATATATGCTTTTTTCAATTACATGATCATATTTTATTATCTTTGATTTCCTCTGTCCCAAGTTCAATTTAGCACAATCACCATAATAACCTTAAAATACTTCACATCATAGTGCCAAATATTCAATTTATGTCTTTAGATATTCTTACTTACCTGCAAATATATTTTTTCTTCTATATTAAAAGTCTTAAACTTCTCTGGTTTCCTAACCTATATATATGTAATAAATGTTGATGACGCTTACAAACTCATATATATTCTCATGGGCTCTTTATCTTATAATGATTAATAATAATATTCCTCACCCCCACTTCATATATCTACAATATGGAAAGAGAAGCCCTAGAAGCTCAAGGCGCTCAAAGTGATCACGGGGATTTTAATTAACTCATATAGGGACCATAAAATTGGGTTGAGTAATCAAGGTTGGTACTCAATTTCTCTTTTTGTGTCATAATCTCAATCAACCTCATTTCACCCTTTTTATCTGATTTATGCCTACCATATTCTCCACCCTCTTATTCTTCTCATCGCAATTATCTTTTGCCATTCTCATTAGGGTACTCCTTGAAGTAGGACCATGCCAAAATAATAAGAGAAAAGGCTATAAGAGTGAGCATCTCAAGGGCACACACTTCACCAAAATGAAAATTGTATGGGAAAATTTTAGAGAAGAAATTAACTCCCAAATTTTTTGTATAAAACGTAAAATAAAGAAAATACAAAATCGGCATCAAATTTTCATTTGACAAATAGATAGAATGTGAAATTCCAATCCTAATCATATAGATGCACCTCACTACTTTCGATGCAATAATTATGCGTGGAATCTATAGAGATATGTTTCTATTTTAGTTTGTATTTTTATTTAGCTAACACATAGTATTACAATTATTGTTATATCTCTATAGTTACATATAGTGATGGAAAAGACATATTAATCGGTTCTATACATGTTCAATTTTTTTATTTGTCTCTAGTTAGAGTTAGCTAAGACAAAAAAAAAATTATTTAAATTAATTATTAAAAATATTTATATTCATTTGAATGGGTTAGTAGGTATGTGACATTTCCCTAAAACACTACACTGGTAGGTTTAAAAACACAAATTTTATTGTATTTTCAGTTGAATTTTGAGTAAACCTATAAGGAGATAAGTTGAAAATATGATATAGAGACAAATTTATCTTCCTATATTTCCCTCCAAAATTCATAACTATATTTGATTATTTTAACTATTGTTTTATTATTTTCCTTAGGAGGTCCATTTTAGACCTCAAAATTTCTTTAATGTTTGATTCTAAATATGTTCCCTAAAGAGATGCATTACCCTTCTATTATGCTTATTGATGGTGGTTAGAGTTCTAGAAGGTTAATTCCAACTTCAAATCCCTTGGTTGTAAGTCATGAGTCAATGACATGAGATATTTTCAAGTGAACCAAATCCCTTAGTCATATTCATTCACTAAAACAAATCCCTGTCATTAGCTCCCTTTTTCGCTTCTCGTGATTGTTTTAATGCATTTTTCTTCATATTTTTGGAAAAGTCAATGCTATTATTGGCATTTTTTTCACTGACCATGCCACCATGATGCTAAATAGTGTCGCTTTTAGTGTCAAATAAAACTTTCAGTTTAAGTCCCTATTTAGTTCCTTCTATTTAATGTCGAATACAATTTCAGTTTAACTTCCTATTTAGATCCTTTTTAGCTTTTTTTTACATCCTCTTTCAACGACATGTTTAGCTCCTAGTTTTGCTTCCAGTTTAGCTTCATTTATAGCGTATTTTTTAGCTTCCTTTTTAACGTCTAGTTTGGCCTCCAACTTTACGCCTACTATGCCTAAATAGTTAACTTATTGAGTTCTTGGGGGTGAAGGGCATATGGAATTTTGGGATTAGGGTAGTTATGGATTACAGGTGTAGGGAATAGGGGTTAATGGATTATGTATTAGGGGATAAGGGGATAAGGGTCTAGGGCTAAAGGATTTTGGGATTAGGGGTTAGCTAGTTTAATGGTTAATGGCTTAGGGATTATGGGTTATGGGCTTAGGGGTTATGGGTTAAGGCTTTAGGGTTTAATGGATTAGGGAATAAAGATTAGTCCTTAAGGGATTAATGGAAAAGGGCTTAGTGATTAGGGGATTCAGGGATTATGGGTTACATGATTAGGGCTTAATGGTTAAGGGAATAGAGGTTTAGGGCTTAAATGTTAAGGGATTAAGGATTATGGGTTAAAGGAATAGGGAACGGGGTTTATGGGTTTAGGGTTTAGGGTTTTAAGGGATTATGGATTTAGGGATTAGGGGTTAAGGGATTAGGTCTTAGGGGTTAGGTAGTTTAATGGTTAAAGTGTTAGGGATTATGGGTTAAGGGGTTAATTTTTAAGTGCTTAGGGAATATGGTTTTATAGGTTAAGGGATTAGGGATTACGGCATAAGGGTTTAAGGGTCAATGGATTATGGGTTATGGGATTTACGGATTATGTGTTATGGGATTAGGGATTATGGGTTTAGAGCTTAATGGTTAAGAGATTAAGGATTAGGGTTTATAATATTAAAAGTCAAGGGATTAGGCATTAGGGGATTAGGGGTTTTAAAGGGTAAGGGCCTAGTGATTATCGGTTAAGGGAATTTTGTTTATAAATTTATAAATATTTTCTTATTATAAAGTTTATTTTACAATATGTGATGTAATTTTGTATATTTTGTTTTAATTTAGATTGATTTGGATCATTATATAAAGTTAATTTAAAACACATTATTAATATTGAATATTCATGTTTTGATATGAAATAGGAAACTAAAATTGAGCTTTGAATTATCAAAGTTTCACGTAATTCTAGGTGATTAAAATTTTTTCTATCATTTAATTCTTTTATTTTTAGTTACATTCATTAATATTTTATTAAGTTATGTGTCTTCACAAATATGTTTATACAAATTGAATGGAAGAAGGCTATGAAATTGGAAATCAAAGTTAGGTGGTTTAATGGTTAATTGCATAGGGATTATATCAATTCAAGGGGTTAATGCATGGCATACATCAACCCTGTATAGTGAGCAGTGAATGGGGCCAATGTTGAAATTTCTTCAAAATGTGAATGTATGCGTTGAAATTTTACATGGTTAGACTAGGCGCATGCCTTGACAGTATGGGAGGGTTTTAAGACTCACGGACATTATTCTCATCATCATGGCTATAATTTTCATCATCGTTATAATCATATTCATCATGAACCAATTTGTCCATCCATGGAAACAAAGATCAAACCCAACATACCCATCTTTGTAGCGTCGAAACAACTAATAAAGATGCCAATTTCCATGTCTTTTACTTTTTCTTGCGGCATTCTTCAAGACGATTAAACCATGATTCAATTAAGTTAATACATCCCAAAATAAAATTATAGGGTCCAAAATGCAAGTAGTTTAATGGTTAATTGCTTAGGTATTATATCGAGTAAAGGGCTAAAAGACATCGATCGACCTTGCATAGTGAGCAGTGAATGGAACCAACGTTGAAATTTCTTCAAAATGTGCCTATATGCGTCGAAATTTGACATGGTTAGACTAGACACATGCCTTGATCATATGGGAGGGTTTCAAGACTCAAGAATGTTTTATGTCCCCACATATTCTTTGAGATCGTCCACATTTCCATCAACGTTCAACATGCACGTCTCATTGTCATCATTTGCCATTCCTATCTATAGAATATTTGAATAGAATCTTTGTCGGAACTCTATGAAATGTCATATGGAACTTCTAACACGCCCATCAAAAATTTCATCCATCGACCCCACACATTTCACAGTGAATGGGTCCAACATTGAAATTTCTTCAAAATGTGAATGTGTGCGTTGATTTAATACACCAAGATTAAATAAAGTATTATTAAATACTTTCTGAATATTTTATGTTTAATTTTTATTTTATATATTTTTGACAAGAATTCAAAAATTAAAAAAAAAAAACAATGTAATGAACTATTCTTTTATTAATAAAAATATTGAAGGGGGATAGAAATGAAATAGTTGTTGCATGAGTGATTGTTGGCCCACAAGAGGAAAAGACAAGTGGTTGAAGCTGTTGAGTGATAAATCAAGGTGCAGGAGGCATCTTCCCCAAAATCAGGTCACAACTCTTAGTTGAGTGCTAAAGAGAAGGAGGATCATAAATGACCAGGTCCTAGGAGAAATACTATATAATAGTATGTCCATAAGCAGCAAGAGGCTAGCATTGGATGGCGATTGAATCTGATAATGCAAGAGATGGCGCAATAAGTGGATTTTTCTCTTGTGGTTCAGCGATTAGGCTCGGGGGTTCTGGAGCAAGTGAGACTTGGCTTCTCTAGGAGTTGGTTGGAGGAACGGCTATTTCATTTATGTTTTTCGACGGTGGTGCCAAGTTCCTTTTTTTGTTTCCTACTTGTCTAAATTAATTATAGTAGGATCCTTTGTTTTTCTGTTATGAATCGTATCTAACCTCTGGAAGGATTTTTTGTTATGCATCGAAATAGGAAAAGATTTATTTATACATCTGTGCAATATCTTCTATTATGTTCTGAATTCAAACGATTTGTTATATCACTAATTAGATAATAAAGTAATTATAATTAGTTCATATATAACTCTACATATATCTCCTATGATTTAAATAACTTTTCTATGTTATTTTTAGATGTAAATATTTTCTATCGAATTGAGATCTAAATCTTTTATTATTCCAATGAAAAATATTTCTGTCAAAATCGCTAATTATAGGATAACCATTAATAAAGTTTTGCTAATAGATCTTTGTTCTCATTTCGAGTTAGATTAAAGTTTCGTTTAAAACAGAATCATAGGATGTTCAAGCGTGTTAACCAAACCATAATAGGATCGCAAAGTAAGCTAAGTATATCTTAGACAAGTGTTTCCTTCAACTTAACTAGAAAAATAAAAATAAAAATTTACTAAGATCTGGTCAAGAGCTGAGAGGCTTCTATATAGAAGAAAACCTTTCTTTTTAAAATGAAATATTTCTTTTCTTTTCTTTTCCCATATAAAGCCAGATTTGAAGGAATCATTACTTGAACTACGAACTACAATGCCATAATAATTATGATAAATAGTTAACCCTTCAAAACATTGAAATCATTAAATATTTAGAACATTCATTTTCTTAACTAATCGACATCCCGACGAATGTAAGGATTTTTATACAAAAAGGAAATCGTGATCCTCTCCACAAAGGCCACATAATATCTTTATGGTTGCACAACTAAGTAGTGCCACAACCCAACTCATCTACGTGGCATTAAGCCATCGTAGAATAGAAGTCAGGTTAATAAATAACAAAGCAATCAATCAATAGAAGAATATTTATATAATTAATTTAGTGGACATATCGAGAATGATTGTTCTAGTATTTCATCACAGTAAGCATAGTAACAAAGAAGAGTTTACCAAAAGGAAACGCATATATTCTATCCATTCTGGAAGTATTCACTTAGGTCGAAAAGACCCTAGGGTCACAGTATTTTAATAGACTGCAAATGTTAAACTGAGGATTCACATCCCTGTAAATATAAGTTACCAACTGTTTAACATAATGGACCAAAATTTTAATTACAGAAGTAGTAAAACTAGGAACCATCAATGATGGTAAATAAACAGAGTTTGGAAAATGATTACAAAGCAAACGCTGAAACAAAGACTACGAGGTAAACACTTCCATTAAAATCATAAACCCTGAAAGGAATTTATTTTAAGAAATTAACTTATCTTATTGAAAAATTCATTTTCCCTTCTTGCGGTTCCAAAACCCCGCACAGATTTCCTATAGCAACCAACAATGGTTTTAGTTAGTAATGTAACAAATAAAACTCCATTTTAAATACTTAATGGATTTCAAGGATCAGTTATTCCTCACCTAGGCGTTTTGAAATGCAAGCTCGAGAAGAGAAGACCATGTCGCCAACCTGGAGGATGCTCTCATTCTTCATTTTCAAACACACAGTTAGAATCCTTATAAACCGGGAAGAAATATTTTAAATATTGAATTACAGTTTAAAATCTTACCTATGCAAACTGCGTACAGTGCTAGAGGTCGACTCTTCCTGAGCACCCTTACCACTCCGCTGCTTGCAGGAAAATATTATCCATGTTAAACCTTACGACCTGTGTAAAAACTAAAAAGAACTTATCAATTTCTTATCACTGTGTATGAATTTTTTAAAACCTTTTGTTCTTACCTTCGACGGGAAGGTTGGAGGCTGGAGAAGGATGACCAGGTTTGGTCATAGCTCTCAGTAAGTTCTATGGTGGAGGCCATTAAAACTTGGATGTCTCCCATCACACCTTGGACATAAACCAGCGAATAATTCCATTAGCAACTGAAACACTTTTCCACTCTAGTTTCACAAAATCGCCATTAACCAAACAAAGCTTCGGCTCTTACAAATCTTACAGACCAAATACAATAATGAGGTTTTGGACACTATTGAATACACTAAACCTTACTCCAAAAACCCTTGCAATCCCAAGGTGCAAATGGACGGCCAATATCGCTTTCCAGCATGAACCATAAATGCCTGGTTGCGCTGTCAACCCATAGCCAGGGTGGCTCATTAAAATTTGCCATCCACCTAAGTACAACCTTTAAACCATCGCAAACAACCAGTCATTTCGAATGATGTAATAACCACAAGCTTCTTAAAATCTTTCATATGATTATCGACTATGGTGAACCCCATAGTCCTTGGTGGTTCAACATTTACATATAATGCTTGAACATTGCATTGCTAACCATATACCTTGGAAAAAGGTTGTTTCTGCTTATCTTATAAAGACCTTAATGATTTGTGGGTTCAAGACTATGTCCATAGTCCCCACATCAATAACACTTGTAACTAAAGTATTAAAGACTTGAAGTTAAAAACAGAAACTGAGTTCAAGACTTATCTTTAGGACAAGCAAATCATAATCGAAAACTTTAACTAGAAAAGTGTTTAAAGGATCAAAAATATCACCATTGGTTATGACGATGGCACGCCGCAAGGCTCATAGATAACCTACCAAGAACAATTATGATAATGGTGTAAGAAAACTTGCAAAGTAGCGACCATTCTTATTTATGTGCTGTCACTTTTACTTACTAGGAGCATAGCGTTGTATTACATAAAAATTTTACATGTTTATATCCTATATTAAATATATATATATATACATTATGGATTTTTGAGGCACGCGACATAATGGTATCAGAGCATGGTTACAACACTTGGTCTGAACTGGCCCAACATTGCTGTTGTTAAAAAAAAATAGAAAACTAATTCATATTTCATTTTTGGGTTTAATTCTCTTACTAAACAGGAAGAGGAAGAAAACTTTTATTTTGTAGGATATTATGGCAGAATTTGGAATTCCGGAGGGAGAAGAATCACCCCCTAGAATACCGGTGAACAATGAAGAAGGTGAAATCTGGGTAAACTTAAATGAGAGTAGAACCAACAATCCATCAGAATTACAACAGACTGTCAAGGAATTAAGGTCTGAATTAAAAAGAGTTAGGGATGAGAACCAACGAATTATGAAAGCAAAAGAAGAACTAAATAACATTCTTCTAGCTAAAATACATAGTAATGAAAAAGATAAAAACAAAGAATCTAAAGATGATAAGTCAAAAGCTACACCTTACAAACGTAAGGGAAGAAAGATGGAATTTTCTAGTCATGGGGCTGAAACTTCCAGTGAGGAACCACCAAAACAAGAACATCAAGATTTTCTAGTGAAAGTAGTGACAGTCATAAAGATAAAAAGAAGTACAGACCCTATGAATAAATTTCAGGAGAATTTATGAAAATTAAACCTCCTATGCTTAATTGTGAAATTGAGAAAGGGGAAGAGGAAGAAGCTTGGTTGTCTGGAATGAAGAAATACTTCCAAATTTATAAATATTCTGATGAACTGAAGGCGAAAATGGCCATTTATAACTTAAGTGGAAAAGAAGACATTTGGTGGCAAGATATCAAAAAGATAAAAGGTATAAAAGAGCAACACGTAACCTGGAAAACCTTTAAGAAATTGTTTAAACAAAAGTATCTTTCAAAACAGTACTATGAAGAAATAGCGAAACAATTCTACGAGTTAAGGCTAGGTGCTTTGACCATGAAAGAACTATGAAGTAAATTCTTAAGTCTGCTTTGTTATGTACCTTACATAATAGATGAAAAACAAAAAATACGGCGCTTTCTCAGTTGTTTTCCTACCCCGTTTAAAGAGCGGATTGAGTATGACAATCCAAAGATGCTGGAAGAAGCAATGAGAAAAGCAAGTTACTATTACGAACAAAATAAAAATAAAAGAGAAAATGTACCTAATTGGAACACAAAAAGACGGGATAGCTTTAAGAAAAATAGTAATAATAAATTTCACAGAAATTGTGGAAATAATTATAGACGGTATCAGGGTAGTAATTATAGAGGTTTTAAACCACAACACCCTACAACAAAAGAAAGAGAACCTTCCAATAATTTTAATAAAAATACTGCACAGAGTGAACCCTCAAAATGTTGGGAATGTAGTGACCCACATTAATTTAAAGACTGTCCTGTGAGAAATAATTTTTTTAATAAAGTCCACTCCATTCAGGAAGCTATTACAGTTGGATATATGGAGAGAAGTATGCCCAGAACTAGTGCTGCATTGGAGAATCGACAGGCAGACCATCAAGCTTCAATGGTCGAGATCGAAGGTATGATAAAAAGTCAACCTATTTCCATACTAATTGATCCAGGTGCAAGTTTAAGTTATGTATCACCTAGGATTGTTGAGTTATGTAAATCAATACCAGAAAAATTTGAAAACTATTGGCTGGTACAGTTAGCCGTAGGTACTAAACGTAAGGTCACTAGTTATGTGAAAAATTCTGAAGTATTGATGAATGAATTTAATACGCATACTGATTTAATGAATATTTTACCGTTAGGTTCCTATGATATGTTGATAAGAATAGATTGGTTGGAAAAACACAGATTCATGTTGAATTGTTATGACGAAACTTTTACATGCATAGGTAACATTGGAAACACAATTAAGTAGCAGGAATTCCCAAAAGGACTACAATCAGAGAGATCTCAACCTTAAAAATGAAGAGATTTGTACGTAAAGGATGTAAAGTGTTTGTTGTTTATGTGATAGATGATAAAGATGAAGATAAAAAAATTAAAGTGGAATACATACCTATCTTAAAAATATTTTAAAGAAATATTTCTGGAAGAAGTCCCTAGACTACCTCTGAAAAGATACATAGACTTTACAATCGATCTGATACCGGGAGAGGTACCGGCATCAAAAGATTTGTATCGGATGAATATAATAGAACTTACAGAACTTAAATCACAGTTTCAAGAATTAATTGACAAGAAGTACATTTGACCTAGTGTTTCCCCTTGGGAAGCACTGGTCTTATTCGTAAAGAAGAAAGACAGAACTCTAAGATTATGTATAGACTATCGACAATTAAATAAAATGACTATTAAAAATCGATATCCTTTACCCTGGATAAATATGAAGATAACAAACTTAAATTGGAATACATGCCTATCTTAAAATATTTTAATGACATCTTTCTGGAAGAAGTCCCTGGACTACCTCCGAAAAGAGACATAGACTTTACAATCGATCTGATACCGGGAGAAGTACCAACATCAAAAGATCTATATCAGATGAATATAATAGAACTTATAGAACTTAAATCATAGTTGCAAGAATTAATTGACAAGAAGTACATTCGACCTAGTGTTTCCCCTTGGGGAGCACTGGTCTTTTTCGTAAAGAAGAAAGACAGAACTCTAAGATTAGGTATAGACTATCGACAATTAAATAAAATGACTATTAAAAATTGATATCCTTTACCCCAAATAAACGATCTATTCGATCAATTCCAAGGGGAAACAATCTTTTCTAAAATAGATTTAAGATTCGGCTACCATCAGGTATGGATCAAAGATGAAGGCATCTTTAAAACTGCTTTTAGAACTCGTTATGGACATTACGAATTTGTCGTAATGCCATTTGGTTTAACAAACGCACCTGCAGCTTTTATGTGTTTAATGAACAATATTTTGAGTAACTACTTGGATAAATTCACAATCATCTTCATCGACAATATATTGATTTACTCAAAGAATAAAGAAGAACATGAAGGACACTTAAAAATAGTTCTGCAGATTTTAAGAGAACAACCACTGTTTGCTAAGTTTAACAAATGCAATTTCTTTAAAGATGGATTCAATATCTAGGACACGTAGTGTCCAAGGATGGAATATCCGTCGACCCCAACAAGATTAAGGCTATCACGGAATGGACAGTTCCTAAAAATGTAACTGACATAAGATCATTTATGGGGATTACGGGTTATTATCGAAAGTTTTTTGAAGGGTTTTCTAAGATAGCCTACCCTATAACTTCACTAAAAAAAAACTGTAAAAAGTTTGACTGGGATGAAAAATGTATGGAAAGTTTTAATAAACTAAATCATCTATTAACCACCGCCCCTATATTAAAAATTGTTGATCCTTTTAAGGATTTCGTCATATGCACCGACGCATGTAATGAAGGATTAGGCGGGGTACTAATTCAGGAAAATCATGTTGTGGCCTACAAATCCAGAAAATTAAAAGAACATGAAAAGAATTACGCTACACACGATTTGGAACTTGTTGCAATTATACATGCATTAAAGATGTGGCAACACTACCTAATCGGAAGAAAATTGTTGCTAATGTCAGATAACATAAGTTTAAAATACTTGTTTGATCAACAAAATTTAAACGCTAGACAAGCAAGGTGGATGCCATTTTTAAGCGAATATGACTTCGAAATATAACATATAAAAGGTAAAGAAAAAAAAGTTGCAGACGCTTTAAGTCGTCATTCAAATTTATTATTTGCAAGAAGTAGTTACGAATCTGATTTAGAAAATCAGATTTTAAATGCAGAAAATTCTATAAAGAGTACCAAAATTTAAAGGAAAAGACTGTTGAAAATGAAAAGAACCAACTAAAAACCGATTTTAGTATAATTGAAAGAGGGTTACTGCTGCATAAAAACATATTATACATACCAAATACAACAGAATTCAAATTAATTGTTATGAATGAGTTACACAAATGACCCTATTTAGGACACCCGGGGTACCAAAAGATGATCACCATGATCAGAAAAGATTTCTTTTGGTCAAACATGAAAAAAGAGGTAGCAAAATACTTAGCTCGCTGCATAGAATGTCAACAAGTCAAGGCAGAACACCAACATCCAACTGGGCTATTGCAACCACTACCCATTCTAGAATGGAAGTGGGAAATCATCAGCATGGATTTTATAACTGACCTACCTAAAAAATTTAGGCAGCACAACTCAATCATGGTTGTAGGCAATAAATTGAGCAAAGCAGCTCACTTTATTCCAGTAAAATCTACTTATAAGGCTGTTAACATTGCAGATATATTTATGAAAGATATTTTTAGGTTACATGGCATACCAAAGGTAATAATCTCAGACAGAGATACAAAATTTACAGGAAATTTCTGGAAATCTTTGTTTAAAGGATTAGGCACTTAGTTGAACTTGAGTACTTCATATCATCCGCAAATGGATGGGCAGACTGAAAGGGTAAACCAATTCCTAGAGGACATGCTAAGAATGTATATAATGGACAAACCAGGTAAGTGGGAACACTACCTACACTTAATAGAATTTGCTTACAACAATCATTTTCAAGTATCAGCTGGTATGAGTCCCCTTGAAATTTTGCATGGACGTAAATAATACTCCCATTTCATGGAGCAGTCTGGTAGATCGATTAATGTTAGGACCTGAATTGTTAAAATATATGGAACTAACCGTGAATCAGGTACAACAAAATTTGAAGGCTACCCAATACAGGAAGAAAAGTTATGCTATCCTCAAATGAAATCATCAAGAGTTCCAGGTAGGCGAGCATGTGTTTATAAAGGTAAGACCAAGAAAATATCCTTAAGGTTGGGAAGGTATTCAAAATGGCTAAAGTAGGGATGGTAGCATACCAGTTAGCCCTACCGCCTACTATTAAACTACATGATGTTTTTCACATTTCCATTTTAAAGAAGTATGTTCATGACACTACTCATGTGATTGATTGGGAAGTTATATAGGTGGAAACCGAGGGTGAGTTCCAGGTAAGACCAGAGCGTATCCCCGACATAAGAGAAATTTTACTCCGGAACCATACAATCGGACAAGTCAAGGTGCAATGGAAGCACCTTAGTCCAGAAGAGTCCACTCGGGAATTGGAAATTAATATGCGGGAGGCATATCCAATCCTATCCCAAGAGGAAGAAATGGAAGAATATAGACAAAAAAATAATAACACCGAGGATGGTGTTATCCTTTAAGAGGAGGTGTATGCAATACACCAATATTAAATAAAGTATTATTAAATACTTTCTGAATATTTTATGTTAAATTTTTATTTTAAATATCTCAGACAAGAAGTCAAAATTTAAAAAAAAAATGATGTAATGAACTCTTCTTTTATCAATAAAAATACTGAAGGGAGGAATAAATGAAATAGTTGCTGCATGAGTGATTGCTGGCCCACAAGAGGAAAATAGAAGTGGCTGAAGCTATTGAGTGAGAAATCAAGGTGCGGGAGGCACCTTCCCCAAAATCAGGTCACAACTCTTAGTTGAGTGTTAAAAAGAAGGGGGCTCATAAATGACCAATTCCTAGGAAAAATACTATATAATAGTAAGTCCATAAGCAATAGGAGGATAGCATTGGATGGGGATTGAAACTGATAATGCAAGAGATGGTGCATTAAGTGGATTTTTCTCTTATGGTTCAGCGATTAGGCTCGGGGGTTCTAGAGCAAGTGAGACTTCATTGCTCTATGAGTTGGTTGGGAGGTATGACAGTTTCATTTATGTTTTCCCGACGGTGGTGCCAAGTTCTGTGTTATGTTTCCTACTTGTCTAAATTAATTACAATAGGAGCCTTTATTTTTTTGTTATGAATCATATCTAACCTCTAGCAAGATTTTCTGTTATGCATCGAAATAGACAAAGATTTATTTATACATTTGTGCAATATATTCTATTATGTTCTCAATTCAAATGATATGTTGTATCACTAATTACATAATAAAGTAATTATAATTAGTTCGTATATAACTCTACATATATCTGCTATGATTTAAATAATGTTTCTATGTTATTTTCAGATGTAAAGCTTTTCTATCGAATCAAGATCTAAATCTTTTATTATTCCAATGAAAAATATTTCTGTCAAAATCGTTAATTCTAGGATAACCATTAATAAAGTTTTGCTAATAGATCTATGTTCTCATTTTGAGTTAGATTAAAGTTTCGTTTAAAACATAATCATAGGATGTTCAAACGTGTTAACCAAACCATAACAGGATCGAAAAGTAAGCTAAGTATAGCTTAATAGCTTAGACAAATGTTTCCTTTAGCTTAACTAGAAAACTACAAATAATAATTTACTAAGATATGGTCAAGAGCCGAGAGGCTTGTGTAGAGAAAGAAAACCTTTCTTTTAAAAACAAAATATTTCTTTTCATTTCTTTTCCCAGATTTGAAGAATCATAACTAAAGATCGAAAATCCAGATCTGAAGGAATCATCACTTGAACTACAAACTACAATGCCATAATAATTATTATTAACAGTTAACCCTTCAAACCATTGAAATCATTAAATATTTACAGCATTCTTTTCTTTAAATCAACATCCCGAAGAATGTCAAGATTTTTATACAAAAAGGAAACAGTGATCCTCTCCACAGAGGCCACATAATATCTTTATGGTTGCACAACTAAGTAGTGCCACAAACCAACTCATCTACATGGTAGTAAGTCATCATAGAATAGCAGTCGGGTTAATAAATAACAAAGAAATCAATCAATAGAAGAATATTTATATAATAAATTTAATGGACAGATCAAGAATGATTGTTCTAGTCTTTCATCACGGTAAGCATAGTAACAAATAAGAGTTAACCAAAAGGAAACGCATAGATTCTATCCACTCTGGAAGTATTCACTTAGGTCAAAAAGACCCTAAGGGTCACAGTCTTTTAATAGACCGCAAATGTTAAACTGAGGGATTCACAACCCTGTAAATATAAGTTACCAACTGTTTAACATAATGGACCAAAATTTTAATTACAGAAGCAGTAAAACTAGGAACCATCAATGATGGTAAATAAGCAGAGTTTGGAAAATGATTACAAAGAAAATGCTGAAACGAATGCTACAAGGTAACCTATGCCATTAAAATCATAAACCCTGAAAGGGAAACTATTTTAAGCAATTAACTTATCTTATTGACAAATTCATTTTCCCTTCTCGCGGTTCCAAAACCCTGCACAGAGTTCCTGTAGAAACCAACAATGGTTTTAGTTAGTAATGGAACAAATAAAAATCCATTTTAAATACTTAATGATTTTCGAGGCTCAGTTCTTCCTCACCTAGGCGTTTTGAAATGTAGGCCGAATAAGAGAATACCCTATCTCCAACTTGGAGGATGCTCTCATTCTGCATTTTCAAACACACAGTTAAAATCCTTATAAACCGAGAAGAAATCTTTTAAATATTGAATTACTGGTTAAAATCTTAACTATGAAAATTGTGGACAACGCCAAGGGTCGACTCTTCCTGGGAACCCTTATCACTCTGCTTCCTGCATGAAAAGATTACCCATGTTAAACCTTACGACCTGTGTATAAAATAAAAAGAACTTATCAATTTATTATAACTGTGTATGAATATTTTTAAACCTTATGTTCTTACCTTCGACATGCATATTGGAGGCTGGCAAAGGATGACCAGGTTCGGTCATAGCTCTCATTAAGTTCTATGGTGGTGTCCATTAAAACATGGATTTACCCCATCACACCTTGGACATAAACCAGTGAAGAATGCCATTAGAAACTAAAACAATTTTCCACTCTAGTTTCCCAAAATCACCATTAACTAAACAGAGCTTCGGCTCTTGCAAAGCTTACAGACCAAATACAATAATGAGGTTTCAGACACTGTTGAATACACTAAACCCTACTCCAAAAACCCTTGCAATCCCAAGGTGCAGATGGACGACCAAGATCTCTTTCCAGCGTGATCCATAAAGGATTGGTTGCGCTATCAACCCGCAGCCAGGGTGGCTCATTAAAATTCGCCATCCACCTAAGTAAAACCTTTAAACCATCACAAACAACCAGTAATTTTGAATGACATAATAACCACAAACTTCTAAAAGCTTTCATATCATTCTCGACTATGGTGAACCCCATAGTCCTTGGTGGTTCAACATTTACATATAACACTTGAACATTGCATTTCTAATTGTATACCTTGGACAAAGATTGTTTCCGTTGGTCTTATAAAGACCTTAATGATTTGTGGGTTCAAGAATACGTCCATAGTCCCCACATCAATAACACTTGTAACTAAAGTATTAAATACATGAACTTAAAAATAGAAACCAAGTTCAAGACTTATCTTTAGTACAAGCAAATCATAATTGAAAACTTTAACTATAAAAGTGTTTAAAGGGTCAAAAACATCACCCTTGGTTATGACGGTGGCACGTCGCAAGGCTCGTAGATAACCTTCCAAGAACAGTTATAAGAATGGTGTAAGAAAACTTGCAAAGTAGCGACCATCCTTACTTATGTGCTGTCACTTTTACTTACTAGGAACATAGTGTTGTATTACATAAATGTTTTACATGTTCATATGCTATATTAAAAAAAAATAAAAAATTATGGATTTTTTAGGAACACGACAGTTGAAATTTTACATGGTTAGACTAGGCGCATGCCTTGACAGTATGGGAGGGTTTTAAGAGTCAAGAACATCATTTTCATCATCATGGATGTAATTTCCCTATTCATCATAATCATATTCATCATGACCCAATCTTTCCATCCATGGAAACAAAGATCAAACCTGACATACCCATCTCTACAGTGAAACCACTAATGAAGATGCCAATTTCCATTTCTTTTCCTTTTTCTTGTGGCATTCTTTGAAATGATTAAACCATGATTCTATTAATCTAATACATCCCAAAATAATTTTCTAGGGTCCAACATGCAAGTGTTTTAATGGTTAATTTCTTTAGGATTACATTGGGTCAAGAGCTAAATGACATTGATTGACCATGCACAACGAGAAATGAATGGGGCTAACGTTGAAATTTCTTCAAATTGTGCATGTATGCTTCGAAATTTGACATGGTCATACTAGACACATTCCTTGATGGTATGGGAGGGTTTCAAGACTCAAGGATGTCTTATGTCCACTTAATCTTTGAGATCGCCCATGTTTCCATCAACGTTCAACATGCACGTCTCATTGTCATCATTCGTCATTCCCGCATATAGAATATTTATTGGAAATCTATTTAAATGTCATGGAAATTATAACACTCCCATCAACAATTTCATCCATCGACCCCTCACAATGAGAAGTGAATGGGGCCAGCGTTGAAATTTCTTCAAATTGTGACTGTATGCATTGAAATTACATTGTTAGACTAGGCGCGTGCCTTGATGGAATGGAAGGTTTTTAAGACTCAAGGAAATAATTATCATAATCATGGATATAATTTCCATTTTCATAATAATCATATTCATAATGACCCAATTTTTTCATCCATGGAAACAAAGATCAAACCCTACATACCCATGTTTGCAGTGAAACTGCTAATGAAGATGCCAATTTCCATGTCTTTGCCTTTTTCTTGTGGTATTCTTAGAGATTATTAAACCATGTTTCTATTAAGCTAATAAGACATTCGAAAATAATTTTCTAGGGTCCAACATGCAAGTGGTTTAATAGTTAATTTCTTAGGGATTATACCGAGTCAAGGGCTTAGTGAAATATTTCAATAAGTTTTAGAATATAAATTAATGAACAAAATTTGCATAGATTTTTCCTAATGGTTTGGATTTACATTGTTTTACATATACGATATAGGTAATTATATTTTTTAACAATTGCATATTTAATGTACTTTATTCAATAGGCTATTCGTCCTAGTTCAGTCTAATTCTAACCAATAAGCTAACAACACCTCAAAACCATTATCAACCAATAAATGACCACTAACCATGCTAACTCTTAATTTCCAAGTAATCCTAATATTTTCTTCCCACAATTCATACCAAAGCTTGAACACTTTAAGGATATTGCAATAGGTAATTTTTATCGACACAAATAATACTAAATCATTTCAAAGTGTGGACCATAAAAATAATCACTTTTTTAAACAAGGATTACGAATCATTCTGAAAATTTAGAATTCTTCCCTATTAACATTATTATCTTCAACAATGTCATCTAGTGTATCATTGTCAATGTTCATATATTCTTTCAGGTACTTAATATTATTCTTTCTACACCATCCCGTTGTTACGGAGAAAACTTCCTATGGCTTGGGGTATACCACAACAGACAACTGACTACCAGAAAATAACTCAATTCCCAATGCAATGTTATTATAATGAAAATGCTAAGATACGGAGAATAAAAACCCACCTTCAACCGAATGTTCGAAGTAGATCCCTAAGCTTTCAATCTCTACACTTGAACCTGTAGATTAGTCTCAACAACAAATACAAGCAAGTGCATATAATATGTGAAAGATATTAGCATAATCAATAACATGACCCATGATATCATAAGCAAATGTAACCCAATGTAATTTAAACAACATTCACAACATCAATTGGACGAGAAAATGAGTATTTCCATTAATTAGTAACAAGAAGTACATGATACGACCTCTTGCCGGCAACTAATCTGGACCAAGAACTGGGTCTCTCCACTTGTTCCTCCACCACTTCAATCCCGCATGCAATGGAAAACTCAAACTATGAAAGGAGTCTGGTAGGTAAACATAAGGAGTTCACAACAACAAGGATCAATGAGTGTAGACTCAAGTCATGGAAAAAATCCGCTAGAGTTATCTTGCTTTCTCTTTCTCCTCCCTTCCATACACCATAAGAGATCAATATATAGCCTTCCAAAGGTAAGTGAAAGGTCAAATCGAGTCGTTTCGGGGTATATGGAAGGCCAAAGGTCACCCTAAGACCGCTTTTTGGGAGTAAAAGTAACTTTTCTATTGTTTTTACCATGTAACTCGATGTATGCGGGATAATTAAGTGTAGACTGCATGTATGCTGGCTATGATGGAACAACAAGTGTACAAGAAGAAAAATAGGGAAACTTGGTTCCTGAAGGGAAAATACTGGATCTGAGTCAATAAAATGGATCCTGAAGGCCAATCAATGTTGACGCTCACAAGGTGGGAAATTACACTATAACAGATGCCCCCTAATGTGTGAGGTCAGAGAAGGTACTATGATGGCCGAAATACGTTATAAATCTCAGAAGTGGAGTGATGGAGACACAAATGGAGAGAGTATCCCACTCGTCATAATACAATAATATCTCTGAATACATGTCAGTACAATACAACAATCTAACACAATGTCCATGATAGGCAGTACATAGTCATAGCCATGACCCATACAATAAGATATGGTCTCCTGTTGAAAAGGAAACAACTGGTGCAATATTGGAGGTACAAACTGTTGATGTATGAGAAATAAGATAAGTACAGTCACGATCAAGAGCAACATACTAAATGCTACTAACATCTGGGGTCTTCTACACAAATCATCTTCAGTGCAAGTCCCATCAAGTGAATAAATGTGTTGAGTTCGAACCTGATGTCACATCATTTGATTACCGATCAATGATGTATATCGTTAACAGACGCGAGATAACCCACCAATAATGAAAATGGGCATCAAGGCACAGAGTACAATCATCAAAGTGTGAATAGATGTGTTGAGGTCGAACACTAAGATGAATCCATCGATCAGGGGAAATTGATGTATTCCCAAAGTGTCAATGGAGAGAGAACCTACCACTAATGACTACAAGCCTCAAGGTACTCAACCGACTCTAAGTCTCAATTCCATAATAAATGAGTTGAATTCGACGGAATTAGACTCACTGGAAGGAGGGCATTAAGGCATCCCCCATCAACCAGCACGAGGTAACAGCTACGCTGAAAGATTTGGAAGAGCTCGGATGAATGGACTAACTCAAAAAGGATGCCCGACATGCAACAGTCAAGAGATCTGAGGAATGCCCAACTCTAGTATTAGGACTTCCTTTGAACAATAGCATGAGAAAATGGATAGACTCAGGAAGCATAGACTCAAGTAATGACACTGTGTGATGCAGGAGGCATCAACAAAGGGCTCCATGCTGATTGGAATCTTAACCAATGGGTGGAGTAAAATATGAGAAATGAGTACACCTCCTAAGGTCCTACTACAGTCCCTACTCATAATGGATGGAGTGGAATGAATGCTCTTTTCAAAGGCGACACAACAGCTACCAACAAAAAGAAGTAACAATTCTCCCATCCGCCTTTTTGAAATATTTGATTTTTTGGTCTTTTTCATATTTGGAAAAGCTTGAAAAAGAATAAAATTGCTTATAGTACAACAAGTGAGGGAACGAGTGTCAAATGGAAAGCAAACTAGTCCCAAGCAGTGGAACATACCTATGAACAATGCAAGGAAGCATGTGCAAGATGTGGACACTCGGGGGGGTGTTCCCTCAGGATAAAGGGTCATCAAATTGTAAAAGGAAAATGAAAGATCTGCTTGGCTCGAAAGGGAAAGTGCTCAGGCACATGGCTAATGATTGAGTAAGAGAGAGCCGGCAGAAGGCTCAAGCAGCAAGCAGGATGATGCAATGCAATCACAATTTGATAAAAAATGGGGGAGTCCTTATGGGAGATGGCCAGCATAAGACAAAGTAGAGTATGAGTCTTTATCACAAAGTCATGGTGTAACTGCAAAGGAATCCCGATCCTAAGGAGAGACAACGTCATGGGCGCCAAAAGGCATAAAAAGGTTCTAACTAAGGCACCCATGTTCGGACAAGCCCTACCGCCAAATAACGACACTTCTATAACAATGTGAAGGTTCTATGTCGGTTAAGAAGCGGGGTCGAACCTAGGGTTAAATGACAAATGGTCAAAGGTAAAATGCATGATGCAAGTGAAAATGACATCTAACATATATGACGGGTGTGAAATATACCTGTCGTAGGCGCGAAATGGTCAAAAAATCAAGTCTCGTCGGAAAAATCTGTACAAAATGGTACTCCAGGACGACGTATTAGTCCAAAATAGCTTCAAACAGTAAAAACTATAGGAAAGTCGGTTTTAAAAACTATAAATAGTAATAAAAATTACAATTACTATTCCATTTTCACATTTTACCCAAATTGGAGTTTTTGGTTAGTTTTCACCTCAAAGTTTAGTTGTTGATTCTGGAAGCTGTGGGCGTCCATTTCACAAGCCGTCTAGAGCAGGTTAGTCATCTCATCCTCCTCTTTCATTTGATAGATTTTATTTCAATTTTTAGTGGTCAATTTTTTTTATTAGGCCATCCCTACTTCTCCACGGTGTTGTACGTGGGCTACAGATCGTGGGTAGGGTCTGCTAGAAGCGGTCAACGCATGCATTGACCGTGGGTAGACACCCCTGTCTACTCAGTTTCCCGTGGGTACGGCCATGAAGAAGGTTTTTTAAATGTTTAAAAGCTAAAAAACTTTTTTTTTTCCTCCAAGATGGTTCTAGAGTGGAGGGAAAGAGAACATGATGTTGTGGATGAGAATGTCCGCCAAGATTTTTCTGCGTAACAAGCACTACAAGCATGTGGGATTTACAAATTTTTGAGCATTGGGGTTTTAAGGGCCCAAAACCAACTGCTCCGTCGATTTATTATTACTGGGACATAGACGTGCAAAACTTCAACTTGGATGGTCAAACACTCTCACTAGAGGTGGATGACATATACTTCATTACAGGGTTGTCCCGCCGAGGGGAGGTGGCTAGTCTCCGATATCGCACTGTAGGTGGTGGGATCACCATTCCTGACTATATAGATCGGTACTGTCTTCTGGGTACCCAAAAGGTAGGGATTCAGGTACCCAAGGGCCATTGTGATTTTGAGCATGAAGATCATATTGCTCACCCTCGTGAGGATCACAGGTTCCACAACTTTACATCAAGCTTCAAGGCCGGTGATGTTCTACACAGTAGAGTGCATGAGGCCTATAGTATATGATTGGTACACAACGTTACTGGTGTCCATGAAGACCCAATTAATGGAGTGTAAGCGTGGGAAGGCAAATAACTTCGGGTATGGAAGTATACTTTGTAGCTTCTTCTTCGAGAGAGTTTTGGGGTTTAGTTCGAGGGTTGAAGTCCCTCCGCATAGTCTTCGTGACCTAGACCTAACCCAGTGGGCAGAGGTACTGACGCGGCAGGGTGGTGGCCGACAGGCATCACCATATTCAGATGAGTTCTTCCACTGGTGGGATCGACAGGTCACCACCATTGATGACTACCCATATGCCGAGACAGACTATCGGGGCGACCATGACATGGCGCTCCCTCCAGGGGCCACATTCGGAGACATCAGTATGTTACTATTTTTATGTTTTGTGTATTAATTTTTTGGTATTTTTTATTATATAGGAAAATGAAAAAATATTTCTGGTGTAGTATCACATATTGACATTCCACTATTTTCTCACAGATGCTGGTCCACGAAGACCAGAGGGTTTCCCAAGACATCGTCGACGGGGCAGGGGTGGAAAGGTAGTTGACGGTATAGCAGAGCGCATGTTAAAGACCGTACTGGTCAACCTGTCCTGTATGACTACCAGAGTACCCATGATTGAGGTGGAGCATCTGCCAGAGGCAATGCAACGACATGTTGTGGGAGTACCGGGCACCTAGGTGCGGCTACTGCGGTGCATAGCCAATGCAGTTCATTACTATATCAAACACATCCTGCTGAGGCAGATAGGCCTCCTCCTAGGGCTTAGATATCTCAGAGTCCCATATTTTGTATCGATTATGTATGTTTTTTAGAGCTACGAGATCCAGTTTTGTACTGTGACACCACCTTTTTGGACATATTATTTATAAAAAACTATGATTCTCCAGTTCTACTATATGTGTATGTACAAATGTGTGAATGAATGTTTATTTGTGTGCTTCTTTATTGATGTGACAAATTCCAATCTAGGACATAATTAGCATATGCATCAGATACATGATTAAAACATCTTGGAACATGAATGTATGTAATGGAAACAAAATGACGCTCCAAGAGTCTTACCCTTAAGAACCTCCATAGTAATGTAGGATCCCTCACGCGATACCAGCCATTCAATTGAGACACAACCAGTTGTGAATCCAGGCGGACTTCTAAAGAATGGATACCATGTGAAATGGCATCCCGAAGTAGCTCAACTATGGCACTGTACTCAACCGCATTGTTGGATGTAGGACCGAGACAGGAACCTCCTGAAGAGAAAATTTGATGGTCAGGTGAATAAATAACCCACAAAGCAGAAGCGAGTCGCTGCGTATGACAGCTAGCACCATCCATGAATCCCAAAAAGATAGGAGATTCCATTGACATTTGTCAACCAAACAGAAGTGAATCAGTAGATTTGAAAAACCAAAAGAAATCTAAAACTATGTACAGAAGCAACTATACAGTAGTATACAGAAGTATTAGCTCAAGCTAGAATCTCAAGCATAATACCGCTTGAGGTAGAGCCCATTTCTAGGCTCCTTCAAGGTGTTCCCCTCATAGTCTTCCAATTCATAGGCTCCTTTCTCAAGGACACACCTCACTATGTAAGGACCGTGCCACATGGAGTTAAACTTGCCTGCCCCCAATGGTTCCTTAGCTTGGTCATACAAGACGACCAAGTCACCTTCAGCATACTACCGGGGACGGATAGACCTATCATATTGAACATTGACACGATGTTTATTGGCATATATAGCCAAGGCGACATCTCGACACTACTCGTCAATCTGCTCAAGGTGGATCAAACGTTGCTCAACATCTGGCGTATCAGGAAGGAGCTCTATGGATAGTTTTAATGAATGGATTTCGCATTCAATCGGTAATATAGACTCCACACCATGTACTAGCTGAAATGGTGAGAAACTGGTGGCAGTCTTAATTGTGGTTCGATATGCCCACAAAGCAGGATATAACATAATGTGCCAGTTGCTCTTACTTTGTTGGATGGTATGTTGGAGAATGGTCTTTAAGGACTTATTGACTGCCTCAACCTGACCATTCGCTTGGGGGTAGTAAGAAGATGAATGATTTTGACAAAACCCAAGATTGAGTGACAAATCAACCATCATTTTGTTCTGAAAGTGACTGCCATGGTCAGTGACAATATCTTTCGTCATACTGAATCGAGCAATGATCTGATTGAACACGAAGTGGGTTTTTGTAGCACCATCGTCTTTTATGGTAGGCATGGCCTTAGCCCATTTGGAAAAGTAGTCCACAACCACAATGATATGGTGATGCCCCCCAGCTGAAGCTGGTTTGCAATCCATGAAATCCACCCCCCACTTAGTGAAGGGACCAACGGTGACGACCGAATGAAGGGGCGCAGGATGCGAGTGTATATTTTGAGAAAACACCTAGCAAGGGTGACATCTCTTCACAGCGTTCATACAATATTTAAAGATCGAAGGCTAGAAGTAACCTGCTTGCATGATATGTTGGGTTGTCACAAGCCCAGATAAGTGACCACCACATGTCCCGCTGTGGCAGTCATTCAACACTAACTCTGCTTCTTCATGAGTTAAACAACGACGGAGGATAGAGTCCTTTCCTTGATGATACAAAGTTTCGCTGACGATGACATAATATTTAGCTCGGTGCCTCACACACCGTCATTCATCCCATGAATAGTACGAAGGGAACTTCAAAGTTTGGTGATATATGATTATATCCCCAGACCAAGGGTCCACCAATGAGATAAGAAATAAATGCTCATCCACAAAGGAATCTTCATGGACGATTTCGTCATCAAGTCGTGGAAAATATGACATGAGCTCAGCAAAAACCAAGGATTTCACCAACTTCACCGAAGCAAAATTGATATCAAACTCCTGAAGAATAACAATCCAATTATTATACTTCCCCCAATCAAACGTCGTGAAATCACAAACTAAAATGGATTGATGTGTGCTATGAAATTGGTTTTCCTAAGCATAATGTAATGTCGTAAACGTTGGACTGCATGAACAGTCGCAAGTGCCAACTTCTCCATGTGAGTGTATCTCAGCTCAGCATCTATTAGATTTCGAATGAGATAATAGACAACATGCTCTTGGAACGCATCATCTACCTGAGCTAAGACCATGCCAATCATCTCAAGAGATGCGGCCACATAAAGCAAGAAATCTCGAGAAAAGTTGGGTGGACTAAGCAAAGGGGTCGATACTAAAGCTTTCTTCAAAGCATCGAAAGACTATTGGGCTCACTCATCCCAGATAAACGGTGTGTCCTTCTTCAAAAGCCACGCGAAACCTTTGGTAATACTAGCATAATTTACTACAAAACGTCGTAGAAAAGTGGCTCTCCCTTGAAGCCTCTGAAGTTGAATTATGTTACGTGGGGGAGGCAATTGAAGTATTGCCTCAACCTTAATATTATCAACTCTTATACCCTCTTGTGAAACTACGAATCCTAAAATATGACCCGTTCTCACAACAAAGATGCACTTGTTGGGGTTCAACTGAATCTTGTAACACCGACATCTTTTGAAAATGAGGCGAAGGTGCTTGGGGTGGTCCACTCTCTTATGAAAATGGACAACAAGATCGTCCAAGTAAGCCTCCACTATATGCTTAAGGCCATGAAACGCATAGGTCATGGCACATTGAAATGTAGCTCCGGTGTTCTTAAGGTCGAAAGGCATTTTACGGTACACAAATGTACCCCAAGGACATGTAAAAGTCATTTTATGCTGGTCCTCGGGCTTTATTTGGATCTGATTATATCTAGAGAAACCGTCCATAAATGAAAAAACCTCGCTTCCCGCACACACAGCCAATATTTGATCTATGAATGGTGTAGGAAAGTTATCTTTCGGACATGCGCGGTTCATATCTCTAAAGTATGTGCATACACAGATGGTTCCTTGCTTCTTATCTACAGGAACAGGATTTGACGCCCATTCAGTAAGGGGAACTGGGTAGATGAAACCAACTTTAAGTAGTTTCTCCACCTCTGCCTTAATCGCGGCTGCCTTTCTAGGATTCATAGCACGAATTCGTTGTCGAATCGGTTTAGCATTGGGATATGTCTTAATCTCATGTTCGACAATACTAGGGTCTATTCCCAGCATCTCCTCATATGACCAAGCGAAAACATCTCGAAATTCCTTGAACAGTTCAGTGTATATATGGATCTCATCGAGAGAACAATCAGCACCGATATAAATATTATCTATCTTTCCAGGTGTGCAAGAGATGTTTATCGGTATGGTTGGTTCGATATTGGCCATATTCCTCTCCGCGTAAATCCCATGTGAATCCAAAGGAGCCACAAGGTGACCAACCTTCTCAGCAAGAGTCGTCCTAAACTCTTCTCTCTCAAGAAGATCGAGGTTAGGAAGAAAATAAGAGCGATGATGCAAATCTTCCCAAGGCCTCTCACTACCACACATGGCCTCAACGATCACTTCATCCGAAGGAAAAGTACCATCAAGGAAATTATGTGAGCAAGACGAGTCAGCTGACCATGCTGGCAACATAACGGGATCTTCCTCCTCTATTCGTGAAGAGGGTGGATCCAGCTCTGCAGTGGCTTGTTGAATTTCATGGTAAGCAAGCTCAGCTGCAGATAACAGCATAGCCATTCCAACATGCGAAATGTCTCCAGGCGAGACACTCATGGATGGTAAAGTCCATGAATCATTAAAATACGATGTCCAGAAAGGTACATTATTTACTGAGGATGGCGCACTATTGGAAATGGTTCCAATAAAGTAAATTGGTGCAACAAAGTTGAATGATCCCATCAAGGAGGGATACAATCCTACACCAATGTTCCCAGTTGCCGGCTGAGAATCTTTGATCTGGGGAACAACAATTCTTGGCGATGCTACGGAATTAGAACTAGGGAATTCTAGCTAATCGACCGTCACAATTCTGCCTTCATGAGGAAAGCAAATAACTCTAAACACAGAGGATACGATCACTTTCATTGCACAAATCCAATTCCTACCTAGAAGAATGTTGTAGTTGATGGGCGCATCAACCACCTCAACTTCAATAGGCACGGATTTCCCACCCAAGTGGACCTCGAGGGAAGGGAGAATACCATGTGGCCTAAACGACCGACCATCAAATGAAGTAAGCATGGTCATAGATTTTGATAGGGGAGGAGAGCCAAGAGCTTTCCAAAAATCCAACGACATTACTGAGGTGGAAGCACCTTCGTCAACCACCGTACGTTTAACGAATTTATCTAAGCACCTCACATGGACTTGAAAAGCCACATGGTAAGGCAAGCGAGGCTAGATATCAGTAGTGTCGAATTTACTGACACTAGGGCTACTCTCATCCTGAACTCTCAAATCAGATAAAAGGGCATTCCTTTGCGAAGGACATGCCTATAAAACCTCAAGAGCCGACATGGCACATGGAGTTTGGCCCAAATATTCTACAATGAAGTAGTTATGGGTGGCTCGAGCATTGGTATTGTGCGCCGAGTGCTTAAGAACACCTTTCGGTATCTGCAGCATAGTAGTGGGCTTCTCAATATGCAAAGAAGCATTAGGAGGAGGAGGAGGCTCATTCCCCATATTCAGTTGTGGTGCACCATAATCGAGTTGACGAGTAGAAACACTAACATGATATTGGACCATGTTCACGCATCCGTAGCCACTAGCATGGGAAGAAGACATCGTAGTTTCATTAGTCCCATAGCCAATGACGGGAGCATTCAAAGCCATATTTTGATGATGCAGAAGGGGATCTTTCAACACGGCTGGGCTCTGTGCAAGATGCTTCAATGCTTCTTTAATTCGAGGACACAAGTGAGTCAGGTGATTCTCCCCACAAAATTTGCAAGGGAATTTCACCTTATGTCTCGGCTTATAGTCCCCACCAGCATTTCTGCCGTCCCGAGCAGGGTTGGTGTTCTCTTTTCTAGGAGTGTTTCGATTACTTCCATTATTCCCATTATTCCCACCCTTACAATTATTTCTCCCCTTCTTGTTTCCACTAGGTTGTTGGTCACCTGATGGGTTCATCGTCTATATAGGATGGACATTGGATGATTGGGTAGGAGTGGACGAGGCGTGAGCCTGTTCAGGGGTAGACTAGCTAATAGACAAATTTTTCATTTGATTTGTAACCAATTCTACGGGTCAAGTACTCATGGATCCAACAATCCCATCAGCATGTGGTCCAGGAACAGGCTTGGGCTCATGACATGAGCACGGTGCATCAAGAATGATATAGTATAGGATACCATATTGAGCATAGAGTAAATCTAGCTGTTGGGATTTGAATATAGCTTGCTCCTCAGTCGTGATGTTGGACACCGAAACATCCTTAGATACGTAGGGAAGCAACGAATTGAGGAAACACTCCAACAGAAAATCTAGAGGAATTTTGGCTTTCACTAGCCTCTTCCGTCGACGCCACTCTTGAATGTGATCAGATATGTGCATGGCCTTATCATGGCGGAAGGTAGATAAAAGTTCGGTGCCAGTATCGTAATGAACCGGCAACTGAAAGTGATCCAAGAAAACCAAATCTATCTCATTAAAACACCTATAAGTGCCCCCAGGAAACTTGACATACTACTTTGCGGCTGCCCCCATGAGGGTGCGTTGAAATAGTCTCATACGAATAGAGTCATGATTTAATGAATTCAAGGAGCACGAATGGTGAAAAATCGTAACATGATCACCCAGATCCTCACCATTCTTCCCTTCGAACTTTGGAATGTCAGAAGGGAGCTTGGTAGGGACTTGAAGCCAAGAAGGATCGTGACACACCGGATCATTCATGAGATTCGAAAGATCTGGTAGATTCAACCGAGCAAGAAACGGGAGTTGTGACTGTGAAGTTGGATTAAAGGCTCCCAAAATAGGCTAACCTTGAGAACCGTAGGGATGATATGAACCATGACCGTGACCATAGGGATGATAACCACCTCCACCCTGACCCGTGTAAGGGTACGAAGGTATATATGTGTTATAAACACCATAGTGAGGAGGGTTATAGTAAGGGCCATAACCAGCTACATTATAAGAAGGATTACCACCATAATTATGGGGCATAGAGGTGCTAGTTGTAGCAGGAGCAGTCGAGTAATGACCATAAGTGTAGGGTATGTTCCCACCCCCAGTGTTGGGAATGTGCCCACCTCCAGTGTTGGGAATTTTTCCACCCCCAGTGTTAGGAATGTTCCCACCCCCAGTGTTGGGAATGTGCCCACCCCCAGTGTAGGGAATGTTCCCACCCCCAGTGTTGGGAATGTTCCCATCCCTAGTGTAGGGAATGTGCCCACCCCTAGTGTTAGGAGGGACATGTTGGTTAGCAGACGTGGTCGTAGTCATGGGTATATGTGTAGAAGCATGCGTGTTAGGTCATGTGATGTGAGCCGTGTTATGTGAAGTGTTCCCACTAAAATGAGGGGCAGTGCTGGGACATGGTCCTCCTCCAATAGTTGTAGAAGCTGAAGGGATATGACCAGACGTAAATTGAAATGGAGTGGAAAAGGTCGCGCCACCCTCGGAGGGAGCAGAAGAAGTTGTGCCGCCCCTGGAGGGAGCATAATAGGTTACACCGCACCCAGTGGGAGCAATTCCCGCAGCTCCAAGGATAGTGTTAGCTTGACTACCCGACGAAGTGGATGTAACATTCGAATTAAGACTGGGCATACCAACTGAAAAGGGATTAGTGATCGAAGGGTTTGTGGTGTCGTTAAGATCTGGCATCCCATATCGGAATCCTTGATTGTGTGTATCATGATATGGGTTTGGCTCTGGGGGTGGATATGGCCCAAAACTTGAAAAAGTGACGTGTGGGGGCGAACCTTCCTCTCCAAGTTCCCTAGGAATGGGAGGAGCGGTCTGTCCATCAACCTCAACCAACTGAGTCACAGGAATTATTCCCAGTGTGCCAGATGCAAAATTCATAATGCAATCTTGAAGTTCGTCAAAAGTATCAGAGGGGATCCTCCGGCGTCTCTTATAAAAATGATTTACTACCTCATCGGCTTGTAGACCAGCCAAACGAGGATACCGACGAAGAGGTGGATCTTCCTCCATGATAAATCCAAAAAATCCACTAAACTAAATGCCCCCTAGCGACCAGCTAACGATCAAAGAGCACACACCTAAAGAAACTACAGCCAAATGCACACAACCAAGACTGGCTCAAGGGACCTCCCGACACTACAGTTAGTATGTCTCGCCTAGGAGAGGATTGAGACTCCCAAACTATAACCGGAGGTAATAGAATTAGTTATAAGGGATCCTAGACTTCATTGTGTGCACAGGGTCAAATCCCTATACAACAGGAAACTATGCTATCCAACCCCTATCTGACTCAGGACAATCACAGAATAACTGCAATGAATGCCCTATGTGATACCTAGGTAAAGCAACTAAGGTCACCACAATATAACCAATGCTCAAGCGAAAAGTCGCAGGTGGGATTCGTCATATGGGGAGGGTAGCTAAGCCTGAAACTCAAGAGGTACAGATCCCTCAAGAGCCCCCGTACACAAACAAATCCTGGAAGTATATCCCACGTTCAACTAGTATTGGAGGGCTATCTCTGCAACCAACCTCCCGTGACCTCGTTCTTAACTCTTGTTTTAGTAGAGCTTCCTAAGAATATTGATGTATACCATGGGTTTCACCACTCACTAGTCAGACACATAATGTTGGTTCAATAGTCTTGGATTGTTAACTCACAATTATCTATTCCAAGACTCTAAACCTAAGCTAGTTGGTGCAACCTATAAAATGGAAATAGTTTCTAATCAATTTTAATATTAAGCGTTGATTTTAATGGTTGTAATTACTCAAAGGATATGGTCGTGAAACTGATGATGTATAGGACTCAATGGTATGCACAACCGAAAAACACTATACTCATGTATTCAATAAAAAATATGCCACTAATATGACAATCAATCCAATGGTTTGAAATAAAATGCAATCTCTTTAAAGTTTAAATGCACAAGCAAGTCCTAGATTAAATCACAAGCACTCTTATGCAAAATGCAGAACATAAAGAAAATATTTTTGTATTTTCTCTTATAAATGCAAGGAAAATGCAAAACAATGTTTTTGTATTTTTTCAATATAAGGAAATGAAAAAATGCAAGCAAAATCTAACTATTCAGTAAATAAATGCAAAGCATATCAAATAGACAACCCAGCAAAACCCAAACAGTAAGATTCAGCCAAGCTAATGAGCTATAAAACAAGAAATTGTGAAAAATCAAAAAGCTCAAAAACAAAAAGAAAGAGGAGTTTCTGATCATAAACAGATCATGGAACATTCAAGAAACAGGCCAACTAAGACTCAGGAACACTCAGAACCAACCCAGCAACAACCCAAGGCCAAAAATCAAGCAATCCCAAACTTGTACGCGATTGTTCAAAGAACATCAGCAGGTAGGCATGGGCTATAGTTCACATAGGGGCGGGTAGACGCAGTCAAAACTAGGTTGACCTGTGTACAAGGAAATGAAAATGGACCCAAAAAGAGTCAAACAACCCAGAAAAAGCTAGTTTTATAATGTAAATCCCGATGGCCAATCAATGACACAGAAGCTTGATAAACAACAACTCAAAATAAGGACAAATGCCTAAAAAATCCCCAAAATGGAGGTTCTCCCCAGTGGAGTCACCATTTCTGTTACGGAGAAAACTTCCTATGGCTCGAGGTAGACCACAATAGACAGTTGAATACCATAAAATAACTCAATTCCCAATGCATTGTTATTATAATGAAAATGCTAAGATATGGAGAATAAAAACCAACCTTCAACCGGATGTTCAAACTAGATCCCCATTGAGCTTTCAATCTCTACACTTGAACCTGCAGATTAGTCTCAACAACAAATACAAGCAAGTGCATATAATATGTGAAAGATATTAACATAATCAATAACATGACCCATGATATCATAAGCAAATATAACCCAATGTAATTTAAACAACACTCACAACATCAATTGGACGAGAAAATGAGTATTTCCATTAATTAGTAACAAGAAGTACATGATACGACCTCTTGGAAACAACTAATCTGAAACAAGAAATGGGTCTTTCCACTTGTACCTCCACCACTTCAATCCCCCATGCAATGGCAAACTCAAACTAAGAAAGGAGTTTGGTAGGTGAACATAAGGAGTTCACAACAACAAGGATCAATGAGTGTAGACTCAAGTCATGGCAAAAATCCACTAGAGTTATTTTGCTTTCTCTTTCTCTTCCCTTCCATACACCATAAGATCTCAATATATAGCCTTCCAAAGGTAAGTGAAAGGTCGAATCGAGTTGTTTTGGGGTATATGGAGGGCCAAAGGTCACTCTAAGACCGCTTTTTGGGAGTAAAAGTAAATTTTCTATTGTTTTTACCATGTAACTCAATGTACATGGGCTGATTAAGTGTATCCTACGTGTACGCTAGCTATAATGGAACAACAAGCATACATGAAGAAAAATAGGGAAACTTGGTTTCTGAAGGGAAAATACTGGATCTGAGTCAATAAAATGGATCCTGAAGGCCAATCAATGTTGATGCTCATAAGGTGGAAAAGTACGCTGTAACACCCGCTAAGATGGTATTTTCATCATCCTCATCTTTATCATCATTGAAACTTGAATGTAAACCATCTATATTGTTACCAACTATATTTGGATCATCATTTTCTATACAATCCATATTGTTGTCTTCTAAAAGATCATCTAAGTTTGGAATGCTTCCTTCTTGTGCCTAAACATAACCATCTTCAACATCATCATGGATGTCAATTTATTCAATGTTCTATAATCCCTCTCTCTCATTTTGTTGGCTATCATTATTTTGTTCAGTATCCATCGAGGCATCATCAAATACATTCCTTAGTCTTGGATCATAATGTATGACAAATACCCATTTCAGGTCCAAAATATCTTCATAGACAAATACCTGCACATGAACGACATACATATATTATAACTATGTTATAACAAATTTATTGATTAATAAACACACACACACTCACATATTCGCTATAAACTATTAATTAATAGATTAATGATCACTACCGCTTCTTGTTTGAGTTAAAGAAATACCCTCTCACAATGAATTGGTAGAACATAAGGCTCCTTATCCTCTGGTTGGAACATTGATGAATCTATAGAAAACAATCAACTATGGGTATCATGTTTTCATGTCCTCTCAAATGCTTCATACCATCTACACTTAAAAATACAACATTTAAAAGAGCGGTAATCCAACTCAATAATGTTGAGATATTGTAACTTCAAAGAATATTATATTTGTACTTTATTATTCTGGAGATGTTTCATTCCTCCTTGAAGATCTTATTGTATATCCGGAGATGTTTATTCCTCCGTCGGAATGTGGTAACTCGGGTTATTAGACTTCCCTAGTGGGGGTCGGCCCTGTATGTGTTATGTGGGTCAAAGGGTTATTAGACCACCCTAGAGGGGTCGGCCCAGTCAGTTGTAGTGGGGTATTTAACCCATTGGTTAAATACGAGCCTACATGTACTTGTGTAAAATACATGTCAGTGTAGTGTATAAATAGAGGAGGTATGTTCCTCATTTGACACACTTACTCACTTGAGGATAGCGCACTTGTGGAGGAGAGGTCTTCTATTGTGGAGGAGGAGATCATGTCTCAGGGTTTCATCTTTGTATATTGCTGGTCATCTATATTGAGGAAGCTTTGCTGGGTTTTCTACCCCATGAGGGTTTCCCAGGATAAATCTATGTCTATTGTGTTTATGCTGTGCTTGTTGTTTCTTCAGTGATCCTGTATATGATATTATTGTGAAATGGAATGTAATGCTGCTATTTTCTGTCTTAGCATATTAAATCTTAACATGGTATCAGAGCTAACCTGAAGGAAGACAAGGTATGGCACTTACGACACTTGCTTTACTTACGACAATTTGAAGGTTAGGGTTTTACATAGCAAAAACCAGTCATCGTGGAAATTTCGCTATAACTCCATTTTGGCGAAGGTTCAGGGTCTGAAACGTTTACAGGTCGAAGATAACATCCCCAGGTACCTTGTGTCCAAAGGGCATCCTCAGATTCATTGTACTTTGTAAGTTATGATCAGTACAAGTTAGGGTTTCTGCCTCTTCCAGATCTCAGTCAAAATCAGGTGACCTTGGAAAAAAGGTCATAACTTGGGATAGGAAGCTCCAAATGAAATTTCGTAAAAAGTGACAGGTAGTAAACAGACTGTACTATCTCAGGAAACGTTTTCAGAGGCCGAAGGTGAACCAGTGACACGTGGCACGCCGTACAAGTTCGCTCTCCTGTTTTATCCCATAAACAGGTCACGTTGCGACACTTGGCATAATTTGGGCTAGGAAGCTCCAAATGAAATTTCGTAAAAAGTGACAGGTAGTACACAGACTGTAATATCTCAGGAAACGTTTTCAAAGGCCGAAGATGAACCAGTGACACGTGGCACGCCGTACAAGTTTGCTCTCCTGTTTTATCCCATAAACAGGTCACGTTGCGACACTTGGCATAATTTGGGCTAGGAAGATCCAAATGAAATTTCGTAAAAAGTGACAGGTAGTACACAGACTGTACTATCTCAGGAAATGTTTTCAAAGGCCGAAGATGAACCAGTGACACGTGGCACGCCGTACAAGTTCGCTCTCCTGTTTTATCCCATAAACAGGTCACGTTGCGACACTTGGCATAACTCTCTCTCAGAAAATCCAATTGAGGTCATACCTGTCAGGATGGAAAGATGACAGGTCAGGCTACTGCAGAAAAAAGGTTTCAGACCCTGTGGAGAAAAAATTGCAGAGTTATAGCAGAAACAATCAGGTGCATATTTCTGTCAAAACAGAATTATTTTTGGACCACCTTTATTCATGGCTTCCGGAATTTAGGGTTTCGGAGAAAGTTAGAATTTTTGGAATCGGAGTCCACGACTGAATGCTACTCAGGAAAATCGAAATTTAGAGACCAAGATCAAATTTTTTGGTTGGGTAGAAGACCGGGCTTGATCAAACCCTAGTTCGGGATTTTGATCGGAAAGATGGAAAATTAGGGCTTCAGCAAAAGTTGGAATTTTTGAAGTTTGTAACCACGGCTGGAAGCTCCTAAGAAAAATAAGAGTTTAGAGCCTTAGGATCGAACCTTTTGTTTGGGAAGAAGGGTGGGATTCATCAAACCCTATTTCGGGATCCTGTCCAGAAGATCCAGAAGTTTCAAAGGCAATTTTGAGGGGTCAAATTTTGGAAATTCAAAAATTGAAGTATGCTAGTTTGATCAGCTCAGCAAGACATATTCTTTCATCCATTCAGAAGTGTGAAAGTCAAAGATTGAATTTTTAGGGTTTCTCTAGAAAACCCTAATCAAGCTCCAGATCAAGTTTCAGGGGGAGTTGAGGCTAAGGCCTTACATAAGAAGACTACAAGAAGTCTCGACAGGTATGACTTAAGGAGGCTCAGGTATGTCTTGAAATCTAATTCTTGATTAAGTTCATGATGTGTTTGTCTTCATATTATTTATTAGTACAATCTTGATTAATGTTAGAATTGGCTTATCACCCTAGTAACAGTATGAATGCATGTGAATGATCAAAGACATTCATTGATTAGGGCTATATGATTGTACTAATGCATTATGATGTTGTGTGAGGTTGATGTTGTCTGCTAACAAGATACAGGTACATCACAAAAGACAAATCAGGTTCCATGACCATGAAAACATGAAGACAAAGACTCATCCATAATCTTTGTTCTACTTACGAGGTATGTATGACTTTGTTATATTATGCTTAACCTATGAGACATGCAGGTTCTAGCTCAGGATCTCTAAATCATTGAAGAGATTGTTTAGGTATGTTGTACATAACTAAGTAGGTATACTAATCCAGGTATGTTTCCCATGAATCTTACCTTGTGTTAGGATCCCTTATATAAGTATACTTGGTATGATTGGTTATGCTTATTCATAAAGTTAGTAATCAAGGTATTATGCATATTATGTCTTTTATCTTGATTGATTATATGCATGAGTAAAAGAAGACTTCCCTGAAATCTTGAATACTAATGTTTATTAACTATAATCATGACTATACATTCTCAAGATTATTTAGAACTATAATGTTTTGATAACATTTAGAACATACTAATGGGTGTATGTTTGTGTATGAGATCATGAGGATGACACTTGAACATGCACAGTGGTACAGAATGAATAGAAGTTCAAAAGACATACAGAAGATCAAGCGGGAGGCAACCACACAAACATAAAAGATAAGTATTTGAGTTGTTATTTGAAATAGTAAATGATATTGCATGTAATAGGTTGTATGCATATTTTTATTACTATAATATATCATGCTGAGTGTAAATATTCATAGAACATTGAACAGTATACTACTAATATGCATATGATTGGTAAGTTGGACAAACATTCCATTGTTGCTTGTCTAGAATGAAACCTCTTTGCTGACATGCTGAGAGTTGTGCACACTCTCGATAGTATGTTCTGGTAGAGATGGAAGGCATCTAGATAGCCACTGTATGCATACAGGATATGGGAAAGTGTTGTGCCAAAGTATTGGTCAAGATAGTTGCATAACTATGTAAATGATATCTGTATGCATAATAGGTTATCATGTCAATATGATTTGATGATTATGAAGTATTACTAATCATGTACCTAATTTTGATTTGTAGGAAAAATCATGATGAATGATGAACAAGCGATGGATGTTCAACAAAAGGATTTACAAATCAAACACAATACAGAAGGCTTGTGGCTAGAAGATTCTCTTAGAAAAGAGAAAGAGAATCATGATGAGATGTTTGTTCCAAGTCGATAGATAAAACCATTCTCTTAATAAGAAGTGTGATTCAGGTTCTGTATGGGTACCCAGGATCGATAATCAATTGATGAGCTTAATGATCACCATGAGTGATGTGGATCTCAACCTTTGCTACAATGTTGAATATGGTTTTTATACACAGATTACATGGATGCAAGAAGGAACTCACCACAGAGTTCGAATAATATTGAGGCTCATATCAGTAGACCCATCTATCGAGAGATGGCACAGATAGATATGCAGAAAATCATTCAATGCAGAGTGTGAATGATGTTCAGTCACAAAGGAAGAATTGACAGTTTCTTGATAAGCTTGGGCTTTACCAAAAGTAAAGTTGTTCCTAACCTTTACCTTAAGGCTATGGATCATACTATTATTATGATATCTTTCTTATAGGGAATGAGAAACAGATCATGAAAAGAAAGAAGAAGATGGCTGCAGAAATGAAAAATGAAAGATCTTAGATTGATGCATTACTTCCTAAGTCTAGAAGTATGGCAAGGCTTATAAGGAATCTTTCTCAACCAGGGAAAGTATGCTGAGAAATATTAAAAGGAATTGATGTGTTGGAATGGCCACTCTCATGAATTCCAACTTGAAGTTCTTAGCAGATGACTCATTAGAGTTAGTGGATATAACTCTGTACAGACAAATTACTGAGTCATTGATGTGTCTAACGAATACTAGGTCAGATATATGCTTTGCTGTAAACACCTTGAGTCAATATCTAGTGGAAACTAGAAGTGTTCACCTGTTAGTTGCAAAGCATGTGATGAGGTACCTAAAGGATACAATAGACTTTGATATATGGAGATCATGAATTCAAATGGCTACACAGATATTGATTGAGCAGAAAGTGTATCAGACAGGAAGAGCACATTGAGAAGATGTTATTGTCTGGGATCAGCCATGATCTTGTGGTTTAGCAGGAATCAATCTAGTGTGGCTCTCAGCACAAGCAGAATATATGGCTGCTTGCTCTGCTAATTGTGAAACGGCATGGCTTCATAATTGTTTGACTTAGAGATGGACCCAACTATGATCCTATGTGACAAACAGAGAGAATCCAGTGTTCCATGATAAGTCAAAAGCACATAGAGATCTGGCATTTCTATATACAAGATATGGTGCAGATAGGAATTAAAGTTCGAATTTGTAACAAGTTACCAATGTACTAACCAAACCTCTTCCGATCCGATGTACTAACCAAACCGATAACTCAAGTAAAGTTTTCCGAGGCAAACTTAAAATAGTTCAGAAGGACCCTCCTCGAAAGGGGGAGTGATGTGATCACTTATGAGGAGATTTCTCGCATCGACAGTGAGGTCAATAATGTGGTGATGCCAACAGAGACGTTGGTGGATGGTCCTTAGACAAGGTATAAGATGACAAGGGGATTGCATCATCCTTGAACATATGTTCTAAAGAGAGCCGTAGACGTATGTCTTCGAAAATGAAGTCCTTGATGGACATAATAGGATTGCATCATCCTCAAGAGAGTCGTAGACGTATGTCTTCGAGAATGAAGTCCTTGGTGGACATAATAGGATTGCATCATCCTCAAGAGAGCCGTAGACATATGTCTTCGAGAATGAAGTCCTTGGTGGACATGATAGGATTGCATCATCCTCAAGAGAGCCGTAGACATATGTCTTCGAGAATGAAGTCCTTGGTGGACATGAGGGGATTGGATCATCCCTGGACTTCAGTCCTAAAGAGAGCCGCAGACAGGTGTCTCTGAGAAAGAAGAGGGATTGTATCATCCTTGAACACATGTTCTAAAGTGAGCTGTAGACAGGTGTCTCCGAGAAAGAAAAGGGATTGTATCATCCTTGAACATCTGTTCTAAAGAGAGCCGTAGATGTATGTCTCCGATAAATGAAATCCTGAATTAACAGGTAGGGGATTGCATCGTCCCCGGACTGAGGTCCAAGAATAGAGCCGTAGACTGGGTCTCCGATAATGAAGTCCTGAATGAACAGGTAGGGGATTGCATCGTCCCCGGACTGAGCTCCCAGAATAGAGCCGTAGACATGATGTCTCCGATAAATGAAATCCTGAATTAACAGGTAGGGGATTGCATCATCCCCGGACTGAGGTCCCAGAATAGATCCGTAGACTGGGTCTCCGATAATGAAGTCCTGAATGAACAGGTAGGGGATTGCACCATCCCCGGACTGAGGTCCCAGAATAGAGCCGTAGACTGGGTCTCCGATAATGAAGTCCTGAATGAACAGGTAGGGGATTGCATCATCCCCGGACTAAGGTCCCAGAATTGAGCCATAGACTGGGTCTCCGATAATAAAGTCCTGAATGAACAGGTAGGGGATTGTATCTTCCCCGGACTTAGGTCCCAGAATTGATCCGTAGACTGATGTCTCCGAGAATTGAAGATAGGACTGCATCGTCCCTGGACCTCGGTTCAAAATGTACGTGAGAGGACTGCATCGTCCATGAACTGGGTTCAAAATGTACATGATGGGATTGCATCTTCCCTAGACATGAGACTTGTCTTAAAGTGATCAGGATTGATCATCCTGGAACTTGATCTGGATTGTATCATCCATGGACCTATGTCCTAAAGAGAGCGGGATTGGTCATCCTGTAATATGATCGTGTGTGTTGCAGGATATGCTGCTATGTATTAGTGAGAATACATGCTATTGATGATAGATGTATTAGTGAGAATACATGCTTTTGATGATAGATGTATTAGAGAGAATACATGCTTTTGATGATAGATGTATTAGTGAGAATACATGCTTTTGATAATAGATGTATTAGTGAGAATACATACTATTGATGATAAATGTATTAGTGAGAATACATGCTTTTGATGATAGATGTATTAGTGAGAATACATGCTTTTGATGATATATGTATTAGTAAGAATAGATGTTTTGATGATAGATGTATTAGTGTGGATACTAATACAGATGATCTAGATGTTGTAGATCGTGATGATCCAGATGCTGTAGATCGAGATGATCTAGATGCTGTAGATCGAGATGATCCAGATGCTGTAGATCGAGATGATCAATATGTTGTAGATCGAGATGATCCAGATGCTGTAGATCGTGATGATCCAGATGCTGTAGATTGTGATGATGATGCTGATGATCGTGTAATGACGATGCTGATGATTGTATGATGACGATGTTGATGATCGTATGATGACGATGCTGATGATCGTATGATGACGATGCTGATGATCGTGTGATGACGATGCTGATGATCGTGTGATGACGATGCTGACGATGCTGATGATCGTGTGATGACGATGCTGATGATCGTGAGATGACGATACTGATGATCGTGAGATGATGATACTGATGATCATGAGGATCCAGATGTTGATGTTGTTGTAGCTGTTCGAGTGCTGCAGAAGATAAAGACTCAGTACTGAAGATATTGATGTTCCAGTATTGAAGATGTTCCAGTAACTGCTTGAGTTACTGATGATGTTGAGAAAGCTTCCAATGATTTATAGATGTATCATGTATGATGTTGATGACTCCTTGCTCGTGCAGATGTTGTTATAATATCCTTCTCGTTAAGGGGGAGTGTTGAGATATTGTAACTTCAAAGAATATTATATTTGTACTTTATTATTCTGGAGATGTTTCATTCCTCCTTGAAGATCTTATTGTATATCCGGAGATGTTTATTCCTCCGTCGGAATGTGGTAACTCGGGTTATTAGACTTCCCTAGTGGGGGTCGGCCCTGGATTTGTTATGTGGGTCAAAGGGTTACTAGACCACCCTAGAAGGGTCGGCCCAGTCAGTTGTAGTGGGGTATTTAACCCATTGGTTAAATACGAGCCTACATGTACTTGTGTAAAATACATGTCAGTGTAGTGTATAAATAGAGGAGGTATGTTCCTCATTTGACACACTTACTCACTTGAGGATAGCGCACTTGTGGAGGAGAGGTCTTCTATTGTGGAGGAGGAGATCATGTCTCAGGGTTTCATCTTTGTATATTGCTGGTCATCTATATTGAGGAAGCTTTGCTGGGTTTTCTACCCCATGAGGGTTTCCCAGGATAAATCTATGTCTCTTGTGTTTATGCTGTGCTTGTTGTTTCTTCAGTGATCCTGTATATGCTATTATTGTGAAATGGAATGTAATGCTGCTATTTTCTGTCTTAGCATATTAAATCTTAACAAATAATTTCTTGTATTTTCCCAACATATTGTAGATTCCCTTCAATAATATTCTTATCTTTTGAGCTTCCTCAACTTGATTTCTTGAAATCAACCATGATGCCACAATCAAAGGATCGTCTCTTTACATCTACTATTTATACATGATAACTTCGACCATATGCCCAACTTCTAGGATAATTCCTCGCCTATGAAAGACCATTTATTTCAGTGAAAACAAATGTAATGACGAATATTTAAATACTTAATAGTGTTAGAACTGATTTGAAACATCATTTTGTAAAATTCCAACTATACCTTTCTTTCACATCCTCTAGACATGTTGATTTCATCTTCTATTATGTTTGAATCAATACTTGTGTCTTCTATTTTATTTTGAATTTGTTCAGTAACCCATTCTAGTGTGAAATATCTTCCCCATTCCCCAAGCATATCAGTGGGAAGTGGATTATTCCTTGGGTTCGATCTCACAAACCATATCCTTGATTCTAACACATATTCTCTCTTTTTATCATGCTAATCAATCCATTTGTTCATAAAGTCTGTGTGGTACAGAATGAACTTGTCCAATATAGCACTTTCATCTACACCTATTACATGTCAATATGTTTATTTCAAACTCCAAATGCCATTATGTTAATTTAACAAATAAATTAATACAGAGTAAATTAATGATTGCAATAAAGACAACCACAATGATCATGAATTTACTTACCAATTTCTACTTGAACACTATTAGATTGTGGTTTTTTCTCCAACAATAATATCTTATGCTCATTCTTCATTCCAGAAGTGTGGCCCATCTTCAAAATCCTTACTAAGGAATTCAAATAGGAAGATAAATGATTCATTCAATACATACCCTTCATCCATGCAACCCTCTAGATGTTCCTTTTGTCGGACATATTTTTAGATTTTTGATATGCCTCTCAAAGAAAAACATCCACTTCATTGATACGACACCCTCCAATTCAATGTCATCGAATAGGTGTATAATTAAATGGAATTGTACGTCCATGAAACTTGTAGGGAGCTCCTTCTCAAATACACATACAATTTCTGCAATTTCCTTCTTCCATTTTGGCACTTCGCATTCGTGGATCTCCTTGGAGGTCACCCACCTAATATAAGAATAGTAAACTAGTATGAACCTTTAGTCAACAATTAAAATGAAATATAATATCTCTATGTCTCTCACACGTGAACATTTCATAACAAATATCTTGTAAATGCTGACAATCGATTTATGGCGTTCCTTAAGTCAATGGTAAGACATGAATCCCCCCTAATTTCCAATGGCATGATATGCTATCAAACACATTTATCAAACGTCATTAGTAATTTTTCTCACACAATAGAATATCAAAATATATTTAGTACTTAATTAATGTTACCGGAAAAAGTTAAACAATGATAATACCTTCATAGAATTATGAAAATCATGTGTTTTAAATCTTGTGATATGTCCATCAACTATAAAAGATTTTTCCAATGATGACCCAATGTAGCCAGTAGGTGTCCTTATTGAACGAATGACTTTTTTTAGTCGGTCTAGCTCTTTGTTTTTCAAAATCCATGGAGCTTTTGCATATGTTTCATTTTCCTTGTTTGGCCACAAATGTCTTCTATCAAATTTGGTACATGAAAGAGAGATACCACTCCTCAAAGATAAGGTGTCCTTGTCTTTTCCTGATATATGTCAATATATAGAATCTGGGACATTTTTGAAGATGTGCATAGGATATAATAGGTGAAATATTAATAGATCCTTCCAGCAAGGGAGCTCATAAAATATGGATATCCTTTTCATTCCTTTTGGCATATTAACTACAATTTGTTCTATTTCTTTAATTGAATCACCCCGATCAAAATTATCCTCCCAAGATTTCAATTTAGCATCTTCATATTTCTTAATTCAATCACTTATACCCATAATCATGGGAGGGCCTCTATTTTCAACTTTTCCATCAAAATGATTCTTCAAGAGATTTCTAAACTTATGATTTGGTGGTAAAACCATGTTGTTTGAGTAAATAAATTTATATATATATTTATAATATCGCCCTTGAAATTGTTCTACACATCTTCGACATGCAAATATCCCCTTTGTTTGAATCCATGTAGTTCAATAAGTAATGTTAATAACATGAAAATAATATTATAAAAGTAAGTATGAAAGTATGGATGAAAATAAAACATGAGTGTAAATACGTAAATATTTTATCTTACCAGAACAAACACCATGCCCTAGGAAATCATGAATAGTCCAACATAGCACACCATACAACATGAACGACCTATTTGATGGAGGACATGATATGTCATGCATTCTTATGCCTTTCCATAGCAGTTGCATCTCATCAATAAAAGGTGCAAGATAAACATATGTTCTTTTAACTTGATGTTTTCCTGGAACAATGAGATTCAGAATAAGGTGCTACTTTCTAACACTCATCCATGGGGGAATATTGTATATTATCAATCTGACTGGAAAAACAATATTATTTGCACTCAAGAAAGAGAATAGGCACACTCCAGCTATTGCAAGCCCAAACCTGATACTACGGGGTTCATCTTTGAATTTTCCTGGCCATTTTTCTTCTATGTGTTTCATTGCTTTGTAGTATGTCAAAATTCGCATGAATCCATATTTAATCATGTTCTTTGCATGCCATTCCATCAAATGTGCAAGTGACTTACAACAAAACATTCGTTGAAGTCTAGTTATAATTGGCATGTGGCGTAAAACCTTAGTTGGTACTATAGGACCTTGTGCATCTGTACGATATCTCTTCTCTAATTTGCATACAGGGAATTCTATGTTTTTTTCTTATTCATATCTGTATAAAATGCAGTCATTTATACATGAATTAATTTGCTTATATTCAATCCCCAACTCAACCAACAACCGACGCACTTCTCTGCAAGTTGATGGCATCACATTCTCTTCGGGGAATATTTTAATTTTTTGTGCCATGTAATATTGCAAGAGATTAAATCAATTGAATGTTTGAATTATGATGAACATATTTGATATGTCAACCTATACTAGGATTGTTTATATACAATATATGGTTTTAAAATCCCCTTAAAGAAATATAAATGAAGTTGATAAATGTTTGTAAATTACGTACACTAATTGACAATGCAAAGTAAGAAATAGATTTTCAATAGGGTAGTGATTCCTTTGTATGGCCATCCAAATAGTGACTTGATTTCCAATAATATTAATGTGCATGCCAGTTTTGAGTTTCTACTTGCACCTGATTTGAACACGGGTGTCTTGGATGCTTGCTTGATTGAGTCTTTTAGGTTGTTGTCATCAATATTACCTTGGTGGTAATTACCACTGCTATCATCATTACTGTCAGCCATGTGTTCATTATTGTCATCATTGTTTCCATCCCCAAAGAATGATGTAATCATTTCATTCAATCCTTCTTCATGCACTTCATTTTCACTATCATCGTCATCATTAAGGATAGGTTGCATGTCATCAATGTATGTTAATCTCATCAGCTCTTCAAATTTCTCAACTGGTAGTATTCTCTCCAATGTTGCTTTTTTCACCCTGGTATGGTTTAAAGGATGGTTAGGATCATCCCATCCACCAATTTAGTCTTGGTTATTAGTAGGTGTATCATCAATAGTTTATACCTATCAACAAATGCAAGCATTATTTAATGTTTGGCAAGAATTAGATAAATCATAAATGTCAATTTCGAAGAAATATGATCAAATATGTCTTAAGAAATAAAAATGTAGAATGTACGAAAATATATATATCAATTGAATCATGGAACACTATTTTATAGAATACTTTTTTATACAATAATTTAAAATAAAACCCAATTTTGACAACATAGTTTATAAAACATCAATCCACACTCATTGATTATTCTTTGGTTTTATTCCCTTAAGAGCATCCTTAGGGAGACCTTGCTCTTCCTTTTTCTTTCACGTAGGAGTTCATTTTAAGAAGAGGTAATCAATCAATAATCCATACCCAATGTTAAGGTCCATAATAGCCTCAACCATTATCAATCTATAAACCTCTCTTTCCATATCTCCATCTTTATCATTTTTAACCTTGACAAATTGACAATTTGGTCTTATAGTAAGGTCCCTTCCCTTACTACTATTTATAAATCCTGCAATATTTTTGTGTGTATGCAAGTCCATTTATATGCATAATATTAACTCTATCCATTTCTTTTCCACTTTCGAATTGGAGAAGATGTGTATACATATTATAATTTAGACCATATGCTGACATCAAAGGATTATATTCTGCTATCAATCTCCATTCACCACTATAATATGACAGACCATAATATGGCATTAATCTCCTAGTGGTTTGTTGTGAATTGTTTCTATGTTTAGATCCCACTTGTACATTTTGGACAATAAAGAGGTCTAGATTCGTTCCATGAATATTGGAGGGTCGTATCATGTAGTTGTATCCCGAAAATTGAAACACCTTGTACACTCTAGGTAGTTGTTGATCACTAGGCCAAGCGCAATATAGTCAACAATGAAATGTATCTTTGTAAATTGATCTCAAATTCATGGGAAAGTCATCATATCCATCACATTCATTCTCATAGGGTATATATTCCACGTTCCCCTTGTCTTTATGCAAATTATGCATCTTTAAACCGGTTATTGTTCTAGTGTTACTTGTTTTCATCAATTCCTCATCTCCTAAGCTGGTATATGTGCACATATATTTGTTGGATGTATCATTTGATAAATAATCATTACCCTCTAAGCTAGAATTCAGTGCTCCAGGAAACTTTAAACCAAGAAGTTTATCCTGCAAGTCTTCATTAAGAAAAAAATTAATTATTTAAATAATATAAAAGAATGTTTAAAAGAAGTATACATATTATTTATATCAAATTAGAAAATTCCTTACCACAATTCCTATTGGATTTGAATCGATTGTAGGAGGCATACTACCCACTGGAAACTCATCATCTATGTAATGTCTTTGTACAATCGCTCATTTGAATTGTTTCTTTCCATGACATACAAAACATCAACAAACAACAATTTTCTCAAAGTATTCATCCCATGTACTATAATATTGACCAGCCACTTGTTTAGTGCAATCATTTGTTGTGTCTACAAGATCCATTGTCATATCCTCTTCCACTCACTATCCTCTACATGATTTAACAGTTTTAGGTCCACATCCACGTACATATCTTTTTCTTTTTCTAGTTGAACGCTCAAGCTCTTCATTTCCTCGAGTCTCCATCTAAAATACTCAATAACATGCATTAATTTATGTCAAGATTGGATAAAACACTATAAATTTTAATAATACTATGAAAAAATATGGGTGTATCACAAAATGCCATCAAATCAATTTTTTCAAATTTAAGTCAAAATTTGAGTACCTAATGTCCCACATCAAGCGGTGTGTTCTCATTTGATATAACATGATCTGTTTCCATGGCCTCATATGTTCCTTGTAATACACAACATAGACAATAATTTTTAGTGCACCAATTATATCATTTCAACTAATATGCTATCCAACACAAAATCTCACTTTAGTCATATATCTAACATATTGGTATAATCACCATAATTTAGAATCACATAGAATCACATTTAATCACCATTCATGTGCATTTCAAACCAATAAGTTTGACCTCAAATGCCTCATGGAAAAAACAATGACCTTATCTCCTCTATGTTTTAGCATTTGTGAATTCATAAACACCTTACTCCGTTGGTTGAGGTTGCTTTCTCTTCTTACCTTTATTGTATCTGTGGATTCCATTTTCATATCTATTTCCACCCACTTTCCTCTCTGTGATTTAGTATTTCTACATTGTCCACATCCTCTGTCCATGGCCTCCTCTGGATCCTATAATACACAACAATGAGAATAGTCACATAACAGTTGTGCACCAATAGAATATTGGTGAACTTATCTTTTTAATACTCACGCTTTTCTTTAAGACGCACTATGAAATACAAAATAGGACATTGTCTTCTAAAAAATTGATTAATTTAATTTTGCTAGTTGTAATGCTACTTCCAATCAATTTTTGTGAGATGCCTTCCCAACTCACTATTAAAGAAACCCATCCGAACTCAGTAAAATTAGCTATCCCGACTCAAACATTAGAAGAACTAGAGCATAAACCTCAAAGAAAATTCCACATTACTATAAGAGCCTTTAATGTAATTATGTTTTGAAGAGGAATCCAGAACCCACTTATTTGAATAAGTTGATGCAAAGATCCTATAGACACTCCATTATGGAATTAAGACCATCTTGGTTATAAATTGAATAGATTATGGTTTTCCATGTCTCTTGGTCGAATAAGAAAACATGGCCTTAAAAACTAGTGATGGTTGGAAATCAAACTTTGTATAAAATTTAAACTTTCTATAATAATATTGTCGAACTTATCTTGTTAAAATTTGAGAATGTCTCATTAAATTTTTAAATGTAAAAGGCATTAGACAGTTGTAATTATTAACAATTGAATTCAAGAGTATTTTTTAACTTGTTTCATGGAAAGGTTTAAGAATGACTCCCTAAGAGAGGGTAGACATTTTCACTTCTAGCTATGTTGGAGTTTTCTTGCTTTGTAGGAATTTTCCATGATATTGCTTGATGGTATACACTACGTAAGTTTTAGGTGGTCAACAAATTAAACAACTTGAACTATACTTGAAATTATAGTCTTATCTATTGTGAGTCCCAAAGGATATATAGAAAATGTAACACTGAATTTGGATGGATGAATGTTATCTTCCAATATTATCATCATCCAACCTAGATATATGAACAACCCTTACCCTAGTACTTTTGGAGGACCATGCCCCACAAATACAAATGCATTAATAATAGTACAATGAATATTTTAGATTATTTATTTAGGAAAAAACAAAATCATATAGATTAGCCAATATACACAACCTCTTGAATCAATGGGCATAGGCTCACAATGGGAATTTATAGAAGTGGATGAAGAAGAGGAATACAAATACAAATTTGATGTAACTAATGATTATATCCCTTCTCTTTATTGGTTTTGCATTCAATGGGTTATAACCCACATTATGTGAGAGGATTGAGTCACTGAACCATGATGATCAGGTTATCTGAATGGTAATGTTTCCTCCTACAAAATATTTCCATGAACAACAACAACACTTGATTGAATATAAAAATTGAATAAATCATGGGATTGACAAGCTATTTTTTGTAGGGCTTCCAGTCTAGTTACAGCCACTCAAAAACACCTAGAAAAATACGTTGCACACTACCCAAGGCTATGTTGCATAGTGACTGCATTGATACACATGAGAGTATCAGTGGGCACATGAGAGGGCACATGGCATGCAATTAAAGGAGAAACGCCTTGCATAAGGACAATTGGTAAGTGAACCATGGAAGAGGGATCATTGGAATCACGTGTTGTTGGAGTGGGAACAATATTGTAGGAGGGGCATTGAGCCCAAGATCATGACTTGGAAAACATTTCACTTTGGGGGTTGGATAAATCCTAGTTTGGCAGTTGTGAATCCTTGTATTGATGAGTGCTCTATGTGGGTTTGTCTTGTTGGTTACTTAGATTGGACACATGTCCTTATTTTGTGTTATCCTCTATTCTACTTGTATATATAAGGGAGTAGTTGTACCTTGTATTCATTCATCATTTTTCACTCTTCTTTGTACTTTTCTTCAAAATGTTAGGGTTCATGAGGAAACTATATGATATAGACTCTAGGGTTCACAAGGAAACTCTAGGAGAAGATAAGGGTGAAGAGAGGTGTCTTGTATGTTCTTGGGGAGATTTCTCTTGTGCAATGCTAGTGTTCTATCTGGTGATGAATAAGCATGGTGATATACATGCAAACTATGGAGGTCTTGATGCAAGAGAAGAAGACCTTGGGTTTGAGAATTCAAGTCTTGGGATGGACATGTAGGTTTTGAGGCTAGCACTAAATTTGTCTTCACGTGCACTTGTGTGATGCAACATGGCTAGACTTTCCAAACCCTGAGGAAGAAAACCATTCTAGCATGGAGAGTTTGTGTGGCACAATATTGTTGTTGAAACCATGGAGGACTTGTCAATGTGATGCTTGCTTGATAGATATATTTGGTGGTGGCTAGGTGTAATACCCCAATTTTGGACTTTGAACCCCTATTATATTTTGCTAAGTACTATTTCAGTTACTTAGTTGACATTAGAAAATTGAAAAGTTGATTTCTAATGACCATGTGGACCAGCACATTAATGAGATGGGAGTCACAGTCCCCTATGGGTTGGAGGGTAAATACCAATTAAAATAATAATGAGAAATTATTATTAGAGAAAATGGAAAAACCCTAAAGAAAAGAATTGCGAGATTAATGTAATAAAAGAATTAACAAAATGAGAAATTTCACACCTGAGAGAATAAAAGTGAAACTCATTCAAACACTTAATTCTTCACATTCTCATTATCATTATCACATAAGATACAATGGGAGCTGGGAAGAACAATAACCAGAGCTAAATGAATACAAGTGAATGAGGATAGTTTTGGAGTACAAAACTGGTCCAGATTAAGAGAAATCATAACAGCTGGGTAATAGCTTGGACACTTAGTTGTGTGCAAGTAGGAGAACTACCCCAAGCTTGCAGGAGCACTGCATTTACTCTGAATAGGTTGTGATTGAATTATTCTCTTAATGGTTGAGGCTTAAAATCCCCTGTAGCATCCTGGAGCTTAGGAGTACTAAGTTGGATGTTGGGTTTCATACTGCCACAGAAATTTCCTAATAACTTGGGGAACAAGTTAAGGGTAAATAAAATATAAACTTTTAACCATATGGGACTGTGAACTCAGCTCGAGGGTGACCTGAAAGAAAGGTGAACTTGATGGTCAAAGGCTAGGAGGTTTGTGCTAGGTTCCACTAGTCTTCAGGAATACAGATAAGTCTACATGTTATATTTGTATAAGTTTTTGTGGACAGTTGCTAGGGTTTATTATGTATAACTCTTAATTGTTGTTCATTTACCAGATCTAAACATGAATGTTTTAGTAAACTGAATTCTGTGTATGGATCATAAACAAACTTTTATGTCTCTGTGTTATTGGGCAGAATTATGATCTAATGATTATACTTTCAGTTTTCCTAATGATGTTTGAAATAGAATGATATATTCTTTATGCAGTAAACAAATTGAGTTATTTTATGATTTATGATGTATAAGTCTGAGATAGGTTGTTTGGAAAAACCATATTTTATGATAAACCCTAAGGATATGTTGTAGGTATTTAAATAGAATACAGATCATTTTCTCAACAAACCCTATTTAATGGCAGAATGTATGTTTCACATGTTTATGACAGAAACAAGGCAGACATGTAAACCATAGGGTTTACATGTCAACCCATTTTATTTTTATAAGTCCTTTTATTCTATATTGTAGACCAAACAAAGGATATTAGCGTAACCAGATCTGTCCCTATTCTTTTGACAGACAAATAAAAATGTCTATGAATTAAATCTATAGCAGATGGATTTAAAATCATCTAATAGAGTTACATTATAATCGACTTCCTTTATATACATAGTGTTTTATATCCAGGTTGGATTCGTGTTGATTCACAACACCTTTCTAAGCATTATCTATTTAATTAGTTTCGATATACATTATGGTTAATTGCATGTTGACTTTTTATTACATGCCATGACTCTCGGCATGGGAGAGCGAGCTCCATGAGAACGCTTTGACCCTGATCGTGAAACCCATTCACGATGTGAATGTTATAACCAACCTCAATGCCGAAGAATTTTCCAGAATCTAACTGGGTATGCTTCCACGTAGGCGAGGGTTCCACGATGGTCGTTTCCAATAAGACTTTTAAATATTAATGTTGGGTCTTAATATATGAATGCGATTTTTATATATGGTAGATAGCATGCTCATTATATGGTATATGTGTGTGTGTGTGTGTGTGTGTGTGTGTGTGTGTGTGTAGGCTTGGGGGGGCTTTGAATACAAATTTCCATTAATAATTAATAAGTTCTATAAATCGGGATCAATGCCCTGCTTCATGTTTTAATAGCCAAGTCGAGTGTACAAATGGGAGACCCAACTAGTATGGCGTCTCAAGTTCATCACAATACTAATGGGTAGTTCGTGTTTAACCTTATTTGGGTGTGCTTTAACCTTAGGCGTGGATACCCTAGTATAATGGTCACAGTTTCGACCTCGACGCGTAGCGGTGCTACGCTAACTAGATACAATATTCATTTACAAGTTAAACGTTATTTTAAATTATTGTTACTAGCTAAAATGTGTGAACTATCAGAACACATTCACGCAGGATTACATCCCTATAATCAACCTTACAATTTATAAATGAATGCAAAATGATTCATATAATAAATCTATTCATTTATTAAAAGAGGAAACAGAGGCTGAGAGAATCCATAGCATATAAACAAGCTAAGAGGTAAACGCTTTCATATTTCATTGCATTCATTATTTACAAACAACATAATAGAGTCCATAGCTATCACTCTTCTTTCCAAACAACATCCCTTCACAGGTCAACCAAATCAAGAAAGTGCTTATAACCGGCAACGCCCATTGTGGATCAAACCACCTAAGCTCAAGTTTAATGAAGTATTGTTCACCATACAAGTTTCAAGATTAACATTACATTCACCTACAGGATGTGGTAGCCTTCAACATCTAAGCACAGTCACATGCAATAACAAGGATGGTTGAAAGCCCTGTTGCAGCATGAGCAAACAAAGATAACCAAGAGTCTTAAGTAACCCATCCATAACCGATGGAGCAGTTTCAATCGAAGTACAAAAGATGACAGGTTACTTGACCATGGGTGAAGATGGTTCTTCATTCCAAGTCATGGAGATAGTGTCGAATGACCCTGCACTCCCACGGTCTCGTGGCTTCTGCATTGAGAAGTGTCAAACGAAGCAGTTATTCATGACAGTAATATTTTTCCACTGTAAAAAGTAAATTTTGACAACGAGAATAGTGGTGGTGTAACCACTTACCATTACATTAAACCGACGTGAGGCCCAAGCTTGGGTTGCACCATACCTGCACAGGAAACCACGAGCAGTTAGTTAAACATGCATATTATTACAAGGGACAGCGGAGTTAAACATGGTAATTGTGCGTAAAGAGTAAACTTCTTACCTGCTCTACGTGTAAACCCAAGCAACGCTGCTGGTAGCTACCTCACATAGAGTTCTGGAGCGTTATGGGATCATCTCCTCCCTAGTTCGGGAGCGAACACCATGCTCGGATCATAAGTGCTCTAAAGAGCCTGTCGTAATTCCAAATGAGCAACCAAAGGCAAGGTAGGGTTTTGTGTATCGAGGTGTTACCGATTGAGGCAGAGGTAACCTCTGAACCCAGTTATACCTGTCACTTAAATGTTGGGTACCTCGTAGAGTTGGCACCAACGACCATATATGAGATCAATGATGCCCATTAGTTCACAACTCCCAAGCTAGATGACCCGGCGGATCGTGATCAATGGTCATGGGTCACTTAGCATTCATTCAACCCACAGTCGAACGTTAATGCAGTAATCCTTGGGAGTTGGAAGTCTTGTGAGAAAGCCAGCATGGCTAGCTGGAGTACAAGCGGGGTTTCTTTTTGCTAAGTATTTGGAACACGTCGTCTCCAAGTGGAGCCACCTACCAGGAAGGAACCCCAGGGTTTAAAACTTTGGTTCATGCAATTCGCAGTCTGCGTGGCAAATGTGTAAGTTAGATACAATCACCACATATTTTATATTATGCAACATTTAAACCATAGCGTATATGCTTCGAACCATTGCGATTTGTACGTTATGCATTACGGCGTAAGTTATCACAGCGAATGCCAAAGGTTCGGACCGATTGATTTAAATCGTGGCATGGTGATGTAGGTTCGCATAAGCCAAGGTTCAACCTTGTGTTGACCTGGTAATGCACTTGACCATTAAGCTACATTATATTATAATGTATTCACATTACACTAGGCCCCATTTTAATGGCATTTCCATATGTTGAGTTATCATATGAAGTTTATACAAGCGCTTAAGTTTATAGTATGAGCGCTAGGATGTTTGCATAAGCCTAGGTTAGACTATAGTTCAACCTTTAAGTGCTTAGTCTATATAAATATATGTATATTAGACTGTAATATATATATATATATTATATTGCATCAAGTTTGTATAATATTGCAATTGATTTTAATATTTTCACTTATGTTTTTATGCTTGGATAATGTGAGTGACTATGGCATATCACTATAGCCTAGTGGTTTCGAAGAGCATATTATGTCTTGGTAAAATATTGATGCATAGGTTATATGTTAGTACCTAAGTGTCATATAACTATGTAGATTAAATTTGCATTCGCATTAATACTATACTAGTTGTAATTCATAATTAATAACATATTAATGATATTAATATAGTTATTAATTGAAGTATTATTGATGCTACATGTCCTTTTCATATTGTCTCAAATGTTCAACGTGTATTCATTATAATTTTGGTAGGTATTTCTTTTTTGTGCCTAGATACTAATGCAGTGAGGTATAGGCACATTGCCATAGATGGCACTTGTTTGAAAAGTGACAGAAGTAATAGTGACGAATAGTGAACACACATTCTAAATATTACTTAAGTAGGCTATAGCGTCAGCTAGTGTTGTTATTTCCACAATGGTATGATTGGTTAGGATCTTTAAAAAAACAAATCGCATAGAAGAGACGTGACACGAGGGTTTAATGATTTCCCTAAATAGGGATTTGGAGAGCTTAAAAGATTGTACTAGATTTGTGATAAAATAATTCTATGTATATATATCTAAAGTTCCAAGTTGTCCAATAATTATGTAATTGTATATTTTTTTTTAGTTTTCATTTGTAGGAGGAAACATAGAGCTAACTTAGGAACAATTGGCACCAACTTTGACCCCCTCAAGGATTTTACATTTAGGGCCCAAACTTGGCACTAAATTGGGTGCGGTTTACGTCGACTTTGGCACCCCAAGAAGGTTACATTTAAGGAAAAAACTCGGCACTCAAGTCGACATTAAGTGCACCAACTTTAGTCTTGACTGATTAAACAAATAAATAAATAAATAAGCCCATGGGCCTAAAAATTTAAACATAAAACATTACCAACATACCAAAGAAGAAAAATATGAGTCGAGCTTCTGATCAGATCACCACTAGTCTAACTTGCAAGATGGGTAAAGATCAGGCTTCCTAATAGAGAACCACGATTTGAGATTCTGAGAATACCACCTTTGAGAAAATAACAAGATTGTGAATAAATCAGAAGCTCGTTAGCAAATCAATTGCAACCCTCCTCCCATGTGAAGGCTTTCACGCATACAATTCTTATTTTTTTATCTCATATGCCTCCCTGCAGGTACGAAGTCTTTCACATTGTTCACCCGATGCTTAAAATCGTGGTCAACGACTCCATTTTTTCCACCACTGCTCTTTATATTCCACTTATTTTATCAAAATCATGATATATAGGGTAGAGATTCACCCTCTACTACCCTAGAAGTGTCTCCTTCATTTTCCTCCACAAATTAGACGCAAAGAATTTTCCCTAGGTCACCTCAAAATGTTAAGCAATAGCAAGGGAGCAAAGGGATAAGGAGGAAAGGGAGAAAAGGGAGCATACTCTAGCCACAATGAGGTAAGTAATTTTCAATTTATAGATTTCTAAGTGTTTCAATTGTTTCTCTGATTTTTAGTTTTTGGTTTTTTGTTCCAAAATTTAAAATGAGAAATTTATTTTATATATATAGGAAAATGAGACTAACCAAGAGAAAGAGGAATTGGATTCCATATTGGGGATGGAGGTTGTGAAAAAACTAGATGGGGTGGACTTCAAAATGCTCGCTAGATACATAGAAAAACGATCTAGTACTAAAACCCCTGAAACATTGAAACGAAATCAATTGTTTCAAAGGGAATAGATTGATTCCCCAACCACTATTGGATCGAGTAGAATATACAGGACGAAATCAATAACAATAAACTCTAAAAATGTGGAACAGGAAGTAGAGACTTCCAATGTCACATCCACTCCTGTGACACGGAGTTATTCCACTATGGTGTATTTTTCATCTTCAACTGGAAGCTACGCTACAAAGATAGAATATGATGCGGTTTCAGGGGAAATACGAATGTCAGATACTAGAAAAAAAATTGGGAACAGTTTGAAGGAATCATGCCTTCAAGGGTTCAAAGAACATCTACATTTTCCATTCTCAAATATATCGACGCACCTACAAAAAGCAATTATCCATGACATGCAGACTGAATTTGGCACAGGTTGGTCTATAAAGAAGACAAAAAAAAATGTCTCAAAATTGCAAGAGATTTTGGTGCAACCAACCAAAGAAGATAAAAAAAATCTCGCTCGAGCAAAGGCTAAAAAAATGCCAATTGATGTATGCCTTAAAGTATGGAAATAACTTGTAAAAGAATATGAGAAGTCGGATGCACGCAAGAAGTCCTGTGAGAAGAGTACCCAGGTAATTGAATTTGCTTATAAGATTATATAAAAATTATTAAACGATTTTTATATTTTATTTGTGCATAGTTAAATTGATTTGGTATATGTTTCGGGACAAGGCCTCCAAGGCTAGGCTTGCCAAACTTTGTGCCACGCATCATAGTGGCCAAAAAGGTCTACATTCCTTTATCTGTACTTTTGTAAGTATATTTAATATGCGAAATGATATTTTTTTAATTCCTATAAAAAAAGTAAATGATTGCATAATAATTAGTTTAACTAGTCCATGTGCCATGCTTTTGATAGGAGGAGAATTATGGCCGACATCCAACACCATTTGAAAAAGAAATTTTACAAAGAAAAAATTGGACTGAATTTGTTATATGGATGGAGAAGGAGGTATCGATCTTTGACTAATAACTCTTGTTGAGACCTTTTACTACATTGCTCATTATTTATTTGGGAAGCTATAATATTTGGTGGTTTATCACATTCATTAGAGTTGAACTTAGGCACACTACACCCCCCAAATATAGAATAGGTTGTCCCAAGTCATACCTTTCCTCATCCCGTTCACAACCAATAAGAAATTGAATGACACATCAGGTCCATATGTGTAATAGTAGACTTGGAACCAATTGTATTTTCTTAGCCACTAGAAACATCATGAAGGATTCAAGGACCAAGTTTGGATATGAAAATATCATACCTTTTAGGGATAAAGACATCAGTGGTTCCAATGTGTTGGTTTGATTTATGGTTCCAATTCCTTTAGTTGTTCTTTGAATGATATTTTGGTGGTAACCTATATTGCTACCCAATATTCTATTAGCATGATGGTTTCCTTTTTGAATGCTAACGAAATAGTGTTTGTATTGATCATGTATTCCATGCCATCCAATATTCCCAAGGTGTTAAATAAATTCTGTCAGCCCAACATGATCTCTTCATGTCACAATTTTTCATGGGAATAGAAACCAAGACTTTGATTTTGCTTCTAGATTATCCATTGGACCTAAGGTAGTAAGGACTACTCTTCATATTCATGATTTCGAAAAAAATTAATCAAACCAATGACAATCTTCCCTATTTAATTAGTCATTTGGTTAGAAGCGATTTGTAATGGACATCTAAACCTACAAAACACATTCAAAAAAAAAATTACTTGTTGCTTTAGATGGGCCCACTCAAATGTATGGGGCCTTTACCCACTTAGTGTACATGGTACACATTAAAATGATATATTGAAATTATGTTTTCTTTGATGACACAAAAAAATTGATAAAGCGAATTTCCCAACACTCAAAAGGATACATTGGAAGGATTAGTCGTAGTTCATTATAAATCCCAAAAAAAATGTGTGTGCTTTCATTCTAGCATTGTGCATATATCTTGACCCATTTGAAAGAATATTTGAATAGCGCCAGCCACCAAAGTCCTAAATAAAATATATGTGTCATTCTACTGGTGGGTATGTCCTCCAATATTGCCTTTATTGGATTCTACTATCAGATACTCCATCTTATATGATGTTACACATTGATGAAGAGTACCATCTATTCCAATTCAATATAATAATTGTGTGACCAATTTGAACCTTAGCACTTTTGCACTAGGATTCACCATTGTAATTTTGTCATATCTTAATGTGTCTTGCCATGCTAAAAGATAAGAAGTATATCATTTAGATACCCCAAGGTGATGTGAACCTCAAAAACATTAGCATTGAGGAACTTGTCACCCTCCCTAGACTTATCCAGTTCACCACTATTAATTCATGATATTTGATTGTGTCCATCATGGACCCTGTTCAATTTTACAAACATGTGAAAGTCACACTTAGGGCTTGATGATCCACATAAAAGTTACACCAATTGGAGAACAAGTAATGTCATTTTTTTAATTATAAACCAAAACTAATGCTTCCCTTGTGTTGTAATTGTGCTCTCTTGATTGTAGTTTTCTACTAGTTGTGTTGATTTTATTTTCGGGAATGATTGTAGTCTATCATGCATATAAAAATACATTGTTACATCCTAAAATATTTGATAATGCTTGAGGTGATCTTGTCGAAGGTATCCATGGAATCCATATATATGACCCTTATATATATGACCATTATACATTGTTACAGTCCAATATCTGACCCTTATAGAGTCCATGTCGAAGGTATCCATGGAATTCCATATATCTTCAGGTAACACCTTTGGTGTTAAATACAACATGTCATTAGTGACAATTTGGAATTTGTGAATTGATGTATAGGTTGGCCAAAATTGATTTGTGGCCTTAATCAACATTATATCATTCATTAGACACCCATAATGGTCCATTGCATATGAAATTGGTGATAGTGGGCACTTCCTAGGGAATGTATCTTGCAATATCTCATCTAAGATTATATCTCTTTGGCTTAAGAGATCCATTAGCAAGCTCATCTTGGAGGATCATGTCAGATATTTTTCTCTTGGTTGTTTAATATGAGGAAACATTGATATGGTCCAAGAGTTCATTCACAATATAAAAAAAGAGAAATCATAGTGAAATTACAATAAATATTAATATAAATAATAAGTTTATTGGGGTAAAACTTGAAGTTTTCTTCAAAGTCTTGAGGAAATCCATATTTTTTTAGAACTAGATTATCTAGGTCCCATCTTGCACATGTAGAATATGGATAGTTATGCTTGCTAATGGGCATCCCACAAACTTATTTATGGTCGAAAAGGGAATCAAGCATGGATGCATGCTATATTTGTGCTTATTTAACTTAATGGTTTAAGCTCTTAGAAAGAGCCTGGAGGAGGATTTTAAAAATATAGAAAAACTTGATTAACATTCCAATTTATATAGGGATCAATGCTTTAAAGTCTAGATGATACCACGTTACTATGGAAATCCTCATTAATAATAGACAAATTCATTAAATTGATCATCCTCAATAATAATAGACAAACTCATTAAATCCTCATTAATGTTTTTTTGAAAGCATCAAGGGGGAGAATCAATAAAAGAAAGTGTGGGATTTATGGATGAACATCCGGCCAACAACTATATATCGAATAACATAGGCACTATGAAAATTAAATAGATATATTTTATGTATCTAGGGATCCACATTGATATAACACATATATGATCCTCGGATTGAAGCCCCACTATTAATAAAATTAAGAGAAAGTTCACATGTTGGAAGCATAAGTGGTTTAACCTTCATAAAAACTTGGTCTTGGTGAAGTTTGTCCTTTCCTCTCTTCTTGTTCGAAATCTAGGGACTACGGAAGTGATTAACTATGAATCCCAAAAGGGAGAGGTGGTGTTGAAATACATCATTACAACATTAAAGCACAAGTGAGCATAGCTCAATGTATGATAGACCAACCCATAAGACCATCTCTATATTCCTAAAAGTGTAACTAACTTCCTTAAAATGAGGGATACTTAGTCCACTTTGAACCCCTTAGGTGCACTTGATATTTAGGTTTTCTACCTTAATTTACATAACAATAAACATGGTTGGGATCACTTCTAGTCAACTCGATTGAGTAGTTGATCTTCGTCTGTCACTAGAATGGCATTGACTAACTCCATAAACTTTAGAGAAGGGGGTATCCTTTTATTATAACACTTGCCTCTTAGTACAACTCACCTAAGGAACTCTGAAACTCCTTGCCCACATATTCTCCCTCATTGTCAAGTATTAGACATTTCTAAGGTTGACCGTGCATTAATTTTCAACCAATGCTCTAAGTTCCTTGAAAATTTCAAATACATGGTATTTATTCTTCAAGTTCCAATAAATTATTTTCTCTCCAAGTGTTTCCTATCTCAAATGCAACATAGTAATACTTTCTAAGCACACACTGTTTACATACACCATTAGGAGGAACTACCCTAAGGATTCCATTGACCATATTAAACTTGACTATCAATTCATACTTTCTAAATCCATATGTCCAAGTATCTCATGCTCAAATTTTGCTCAATCGTGCTATGAGTGCAGTCGATCTTAGATCATGTTTTGGGATGGGAAAGGGTTCGAGTAGTCCCGAAAGGAGTGTCGTGTCACCCTTGTTGTCCTGGAAAGTATCACACTCAACCGCCATCTGTTGAATTTTCATTTTCAGTCCCTGCCAAAAGAAGTTACATTGTTCCTGGTCATAGGTTTTGAGGAACCCAGAGTGCCCTGTCAATGAAGAAGCATGGAGTTCATAGAAGAGATAGCCCTGTTGAACAGATTGCAACCAATTTGGAACAAGCAGAGAAATAATTGTAAGAGAAACTGGGTCATCAAATTTGCGAGAAGGAGCATCTACCACCATATTGTCCTTACCCTTCTTGTAGGTGATCACATAGTCATAACCCATGAGTTGGATAACCGATTTCAAGTGTGCTGGGGAGGAGACCCGGTGTTCCAGGAAATGTTCCAGACTCTGGAGATCAATATTAATGCAAAAAAATTCTCTAATACGGATGGCTGCCACTTCTATACTACATGCAAAATAGCCATCATTTCCTGCTGAGATGTAGAGGCGACTAAATGCTTACCGAAAAGGTCTCTTGAAGGCGGCAATCCCATTGGTGCAACAAAGACACCTACATATCTATCTAAGGAAGTAGTGGAGACCGTTGGTGGGTGCATCTGAATGGAATGGAGTTGTGTGATGACATCATGTGAATTCTTCTTAAGGATCTTTTCCAGGCGATGTGAACTAATGATGCGGAAAGACCCTAGTTGTAAGCCCGTAAATTTATGTTGTGTCCCATTGACTGAAAACTGCATCCAAAGTTCAGAAAAATCCCATAAGATGGGGCAAAGTGTGCGCAACCATTGAACGCCCAAAACCACATCACATCCGCCTAAGGACAAGGAAAACATGTCAGAGCGCAGGTTATAATATTCCAGAGTGATACGCACATTGTGACACTTTCCCTTGCAAGGTAAGGTTCCCCCATTGGCAATCATGACTTCAAAGTTGGAGCAAGGATGAACAAAACAATCAGCTTGTTTGGCGATCCGATGGTCAATGAACTTATGAGTGCTACCAGAATCGATGAGTATTGTAAGGGGAAGCTTCTTGAAGTAACGAATGACCCTCATTTTTTGGGGGGTGGTGACGTCGAAGAAAGCATTGAGAGATATCTCTGGTTGGGCTTCCTGAGATGGGGGGTCCATAGGTGGCTCTTGAATGTCGGCCTGATCATCCGGTGTATCTGGAGCTTCCTCACCAACTTCAGAGGCGGGCGAAGAATCTACATCCAAGAGATAGATCTTTTGTTGAACACATATATGTCCCCGAGTGAATTTCTCATCACAATTATAACAAAGCCTTTTTTCTCTGCGTGCCTGCATCTCTGTTTCGGACAAATGCTTGATAGGAGTTGGTCGAGGAGCTGGCGGTATGGGAGGTTGTTGAGAACCCATATTTCAGAAGGGAACAAAAGTGGGTTTGGAGTGTTGTTGGGCTGCAATATTGTCTTCTGCCAACATAGCCAACCCCAGGGCTTCCATCATTGTGGTGGGATAGAATATTTTGACCTCTGAGCGGATTTCATCCTTAAGACCACTGATAAAACAACTCCTGTAGAATTCATCAGACAATCCTTCTGTGTGATTGGCTAGTTTCTCAAATTCTGTCTGATACTCTCGCACAGTACCAATTTTACAAAGTTTAGTGAGTGCTCTGGTGAAGTCATCAAAAGCACTAGGACCAAATCGTTGCAAAAGGAGTTGGAAAATTTTTTCCATTTTGGCTCGTCATGAGCCTTGATGTACCAACGGTACCATTGAAGGGCTTCCTGTTCCAAATGAAAGGATGCAAGTTGAAATTTTTGGACATCAAAAGTATTATGTAGACTGAAATATTGTTTTGCACGATAGATCTATCCAGTCGGATCAGTACCGTTGAAGCGAGGAAAATCAAGCTTCAGACCACAGAAATCACTAGAAGAAGAGAACCCATTTTCTGATGAAGATGCGGACTGTCGTTTGTTGTTCATGGATAAATGCTCAAGATGGAGGGTGAGAAATTTTTCATCCAAATCCTAAAGTTTGGTTTGGATGGCTGCAAGTGCTTCCTCCATGGTTTTTGCTCCTGTGCGGGTGATAACCATAACTAGGAGTTTTTTTTTTGGGGGGGGGGGAATGGGTAGAAAAACACAAACAGAACCTTATTTAGTAAAGGGGAATTTTGATTTGGGAAAAACTCTGATGGGTAATTGGGGTTTGACTAGGTTTTGGACACTTTCAATGGACAGGGAAACAGAAAATGAGGATTTCAGAAGCGGGGTGAAGGAATGGGAAAATTTGGCAAAGAGGGACAAAGAAGCAGAATTAGGAAAGGAACCCTGTGGTAAAATTTGAAGGTGATTGGGTGAAAATCAAAGAAGTTATCGGAAACTCTAAGAATAGACAAATGTGAGATTTCTGGCTTTGGGAAGTAGAATTTGGGATAGAGTCCTTAGGAATGAAATATGCAAAATGGGATGATAGGGGTGTCAGCGAAGTTTCAAGGGAAACAGAGTGTTAACAAGTGAGATATGGCCAAAAAACTAAATTTTATACTTTTCTTTCTTGTTTTTTTCTTCTTCTTTTTTTTCAGAATGGAGCGGCTATGGCACAGAAGGGATCTGAAACAGATAGATCTACAACAGCATGATCAGAAATAGAGGGATCTGAAACGGCGTCGAATGGATCGAAAAAGGTTGGATTTGGAACGGCTTTCAGAATGGATCTGAACGGCTAGATCTGAAACGGCACGGCAGTGATCGGCAATAGTTCAGCTGAAAATAGATATGGACCCAAGGTATTTGCGGCTTCCTAACAGTTCAGGGGTTTCACTCGACCGCCAATGTTGTCTGACGGCTTGCGTATTGGGGCAGTACTATTCACTCCATGGCTCAGGTAAAACTGATAACCACTTTGGCACAAACGACAGCTCTTGGTTTACCTCATAGGTGGGAACTAGTCAATCAGGTAGGGGTCGTTGCCCTTTTCGCTGGCAGGTCCTCTCAATGGGCCAGCTACTTTGGGGTTCCTATGGTACTCCTCATAATGAATTTTAGGGCTTATGCCCAAGTACTTCCCACAATTAAGTGGATAGGGATTATTCCCAGATCCAAACTTGCAACAGATGCGAAAAAAAAAAATTGGCAGAAATTCCACCCAACGAGCCCAAGAAAGTGCTCTGATACCAGATGTGAAGAACCTGCAATAATCAAATTAATGAAACACACGAGATAACAGAAATAACAGAACTTAGAATCAGTTTTATTTTGATCATAGGCCACTTCGAGGGGGAAACCTCCTTTGAGCAAGTTCAATACAAATAACTTCATGGTACCTTCATTGGTCTCAACACAAACTTATATACTAAGTCTAGGCACCAATACCATGGGTCAATACCATGTGTCAATACAAACCATGGGCCAATACAAAATATGGATCAACAATTACTAGGGGACAACTTACAAAGCATATGCGTCCAACAAAAATAATACAAACTATGGATCAACAAATACTATGGGACGACTTACAAAGCATATACGTCCAACAACAATATACTGACAAAGTAAATAGAAGGGTTGACATGGGTTCCTAACATCCCCTCTCCCTTAGAAAAAGCTTTGTCCTCAAAGCTTTAGATGTGGAAATTGATGCAAAATTTGAAGGAGTGGTTCCCCTATAGCATCCTCAGGTTGCATTCTGGCCCACTGACGCCTTTTAAGTTTCAGGGAGGATTGCTTGGAAGGATGTAGATGAAGAAGGACCATATCAGCTGTGTAAAAAGTGCACTCAGAACGGTGTTGATCGACTTGTTGTTTTAGTCGAATTCTGGCCATGTGAAGATTGTCCTGCATAATGAGAAGAATCTGATCGTTGTTTCGAAGAACCGAGTCAATTTCCTGAACTGAGGAGCTGCTGAGTGTGTACGGAAGAAGAACTGGTGGTGCTTGTCCATAAAATGCTTCATATGGTGTCCTTTTAGATGTGGTATTGTACCACTGGAGCGCTTCTAGAAAATCCATAGAAATAGTTGTCCAAATCTGTGTAGGGATGGGAAAGGGTTCGAGCAGTCCCGAAAGGAGTGTCGTGTCACCCTTGTTGTCCTAAAAAGTATCACACTCAATCGCCATCTGTTGAATTTTCATTTTCAGTCCCTGCCAAAAGAAGTTACATTGTTCTTGGTCATAGGTTTTGAGGAACCCAAAGTGCCCTGTCGATGAAGAAGCATGGAGTTCATAGAAGAGATAGCCATGTTGAACAGATTGCAACCAATTTGGAACAAGTAGAGAAATAGTTGTAAGAGAAACTGGGTCATCAAATTTGCGAGAAGGAGCATCTGCCACCATATTGTCCTTACCCTTCTTGTAGGTGATCGCATAGTCATAACCCATGAGTTGGATAACCGATTTCAAGTGTGCTCGGGAGGAGACCCGGTGTTCCAGGAAATGTTCTAGACTCTGGAGATCAGTCTTAATGCAAAAATAATTCCCTAATAGGGATGGCTTCCACTTCTGTACTGCATGCAAAATAGCCATCATTTCCTGCTGAGATGTAGAGGTGGCTAAATGCTTACCGAAAAAGTCTCCTGAAGGCGGCAAGCCCATTGCTGCAACAAAGACACCTGCATATCTATCCAAGGAAGTAGTGGAGACCGTTGGTGGGTGCATCTGAATGGAATAGAGCTGTGCAATGACACCATGTGAATTCTTCTTAAGGATCTTTTCTAGTCGATGTGAATTGATGATGTGGAGAGACCCTGGTTGTATTCCCATAAATTTGTGTTGTGTCCCATTGACTGAAAACTGCACCCAAAGTTCAGCAAAATCCCATAAGATGGGGCCAAGTGTGTGTAACCATTGAATGCCCAAAACCATATCACATCCGCCTAAGGACAAGGAAAACATGTCAGAGCGCAAGTTATAATATTCCAGAGAGATACGCACATTGTGACACTTTCCCTTGCAAGGTAAGGTACCCCATTGGCAATCATGACTTCAAAGTTAGAGCAAGGATGGACAAAACAATCAGCCTGCTTGGAGATCCGAGGGTCAATGAAGTTATGAGTGCTACCAGAATCGATGAGTATTATAAGGGGAAGCTTCTTGAAGTAACCACTGACCCGCATTGTTTGTGGGGTGGTGACGCCGGATAAAGCATGGACATATATTTTTGGTTGGTCTTCCTGAGATGGGGGGTCGATAGACGGCTCCTGAATGTCGGCATGATCATCTGGTGTATCTGGAGCTTCTTCACCAACTTCAGAGGCGGGTAGAGAATCCACATCCAAGAGATAGAAATTTTGTTGAACACATCTATGTCCCCAAGTGAATGTCTCATCACAATTATAACAAAGCCCTTTTTCTCTGCGTGCCTGCATCTCTGTTTCGGACAAATGCTTGATAGGAGTTGGTTGAGGAGCTGGTAGTATGGGAGGTTGTTGAGAACCCATATTTCGGAAGGGAACAAAAGTGGGTTTGGAGCGTTGTTGGGATGCAATATTGTCTTCTTCCAACTTAGCCAACCCCAAGGCTTCCATCATTGTGGTGGGACAGAACATTTTGACCTCTGAGCGTATTTCATCCTTAAGACCACTGATAAAACAACTCCTGTAGAAGTAATTAGACAATCCTTCTGTGTGATTGGCTAGTTTCTCAAATTCTGTCTGATACTCTCGGACAGTGCCAATTTGACAAAGTTTAGTGAGTGCTCCGGTGAAGTCATCAAACCCACTAGGACCAAATCGTTGCAAAAGGAGTTGGCAAAAATATGTTCATTTTGGCTCGTCATGAGCCTTGATGTACCAACGGTACTGTTGGCCCGGTTTTGCAACCAGGCTTAGTGCTATGGGCACCTGCTAACTAGTAGCAGCAGTTTCAATGGAAATAAATAACCATAAACTAATTAAACAAGACTATTCATGGATCTAAGCAAAGATATTAAGCAAATAACAAAGATAATTTAAAATCAAGAACAAGAACATATAAGAATAATAAATTTGTATTGAAAGAATGGGGCAAGCAAGTGCTTGCGGAATCAATACCTCTAATGGTGAGGTTGAATGGCTCCAAGGATGAGCAACTCCAATCTCCAATGGTCTCTTCTCCAATGTGGTTTGCAATGGCTAAAATGCTCAGGGGAGATTTCAGCAGCATAAGGATGAGATAATGGATGGATATGAAATGAGGAGCCCCTACCACCTTTTTATAGGTTTTGGTGGTGGGAAATACCATTTGTGGTTTTGTGGAAACCAAATGGTATTGACCAACATGGTTTAGGTACTTTTCCCTCATTTTTCCTTTTTTGAATAAAAATAATATTTTAATTCCCTTTTTAATATTTTTGGGAATTTGGACCCTTTTTGAGGGTTTTTTATGATTTTCTTGGAAAAATAATCTTTTTTAATGGAAAAAGGGGTGTACTTAGGTCTTTTGGTGACCTTTTGTTGGTTTCAGAGGCTTTTGATGGTGAAAAAGTGGATAAATGGGTCATGTGAATAGGGAAATGAGCTAGTGAGCACTTTTTGGGTGTTAACATATTGCCCCCTGATGTGTGAGGGCAGGAGCTCATCGTATGGCCGATAGACATCATAGTTCATTTGTCTTTTTCTGGGGTTTTAGGGGAGAGAAGAGACCGGTTGGAGACTGGAGCCACGGCCCTTGGAAGCTGCAAAAACAAAAAATATTACATGGCCTCAATATGAATGAGGTATAATCTCTGATGAAGGACGAGGCGGGAATTCCCATGCTCGTATCAAGACATATACAAAACAATTAGTCCCAAGAAGGGGGATCTAATACGTAAAGAAATATACTGGTACATCATAATGGTCCAGAGGGGACATTATTGTGGGATATACTCATGATCATGGCTGATCTCAATAACTGATAGACTGGAATAACTGTTGAACTGCTGAAACTGAAGGTGTTCAACATCTGTATGAACTTAATGACTGTGAGCCATCTCTGGGAAGTATTTGTATCTGTATACTCGAGGGAGTATAAAACTGGGGTACATCTGAATACTGTCGCCATACGCAACCCGGATATCTATAGAAAAAATGTAACTGGTTGTATCCATAGGTAGACTCTCAAATGTGGAGGAGTCAGGTGGTATCCGGGGTCTTCGACTAATAACTGAGCGGACGAATTCCCTGTGCGAGTCTCAACGATGCGATCAAGGTGTTGAAGTCGAGCATGTGAGAAACAACCATTTGGAGAGGCACTGAGGACTCTTCTCGAAATGATTCGTAGGTACTCATCATAAATGGGGACGAGTCCAAGACACAAGGACCTCTAGGTCTATCCTCTGGAATAAATGTGGTTGTCGTCGACAGAGGGAGAACAACAACTAACAAGGCAATGATGTTTCCTTGATAGGAGCACGAGGTGTAAAACTGAAGTGTTGTAGTACTGATGGTAGGACTGACATACTTGTGGGAACGGGAAATAAATGGGTCAAAATTGGGTAGACTCAAACTTCCTTTGTTCAGAGCATGATGACATGGTTGACCTGGCGGCGTAGGGAACTGACTTGTAGGTGTGGGGATCATCTTTTAGGGACTGAAGGGTATGTACTGACTCTGGGGGGGTGAAGCTAATGGTAGCTGTCGAGGTAGTTTCAGGGTGACATACTGCAGAATACTCTGAACAAAGGCGACCAAAATGGGGAAGCTGCTATGTGAGTAGACATGATGTGTTGTAGCGCCAAGAGGCACCATTGATTCCTTCTTCGTAGTTTTAATGAGCTCCAAGAAGGGATAAAAGTGTGCTCTGAAATGGTACGGTCCTGTGGATTTTGTGAGCCCAGGACGGCGCATGCTCATGGTTGCTTTCATGTTTAGAGAGTCTGAAAGCGGTAAGTGGAGTCTATTGGTGTTCTTTTTCGTAGTTTAGTCTCCAAGGCCCGAAAAAGCATAAAATGATGCGGATGGAGAACTCTTCTAGCCGATGTTACTAGAGTATACCTTTTTCGTAATTAGTCTACGAGGTCCGGAAAAGGGGTAAACTTATACCAGGTAGACGCCCTTTCAGATACGTTTAGCGAGCATGAAAGGAAGCAAGATTGCTCGGCGATCTTTTCATTGTTTTAGGAGTCAGAAAAGAGCTTAACAGAAACTCCCTAAGTGCCTTTTTCGTAAAAGGGGTTGGTCGACCCGAAAAAGGGATAAACTTATACCGAACAAAAATGGATTGATGAGGGTGAGGAAAGGTCTCAAGCATCGTCATCTATGCAGAAAACTGGATCCGGTGACATAAGGATTGTCAGAAACGGAGAACGGCCGATGTGGCACGCAAACCGAGGTAACAAGGGGGCGTGGAAAAAATGCCCAAAAAATCTAAAGGTGAGAGCGAGAAATGATCTCAAGCATCATCACGAGCGCGGAAAACTGAATCCGGCTATATAAGGCACGTCGAAAACGGAGAACGGCCGATGTGGCACGCAAACCGAGGCGACGAAGGGGGCATGGGAACAAAATGCCCAGAAAATCTAAAGGTGAGAGCGAGAAATGATCTCAATCATCATCACGAGCGCGGAAAACTGAATCCGGCTATATAAGGCACGTCGAAAACGGAGAACGGCCGATGTGGCACGCAAACCGAGGCGACGAAGGGGGCATGGGAAAAAATGCCCGAAAAATCTAAAGGTGAGAGCGAGAAATGATCTCAAGCATCATCACAAGCGCGGAAAACTGAATTCAGCTATATAAGGCACGTCGAAAACGGAGAACGGCCGATGTGGCACGCAAACCGAGGCGACGAAGGGGGCATGGGAAAAAATGCCCGAAAAATCTAAAGGTGAGAGCGAGAAATGATCTCAAGCATCATCACGAGCGCGGAAAACTGAATCCGACTATATAAGGCACGTCGAAAACGGAGAACGGTCGATGTGGCACGCAAACCGAGGCCATGAGGGAGGCTTAAAAAATGGTCAAAAAATGGACCCCGTGAAAATGGGAAAAGGAAGGAACCTGTATGAAGTTCTCGCTGTGCTGATCCCAACGGTACCAACGGTTTGAGAAATGGACTTCGTATGATACCGCAATGGTTGTTGGAAAATTGGTAGATTTTCTATAAATAGGACGTGGGGCCCAAATGACTTGTCATTGTTACGTGCGAGTTTGATAGAGCTGTCAGAGCTATTTTTTGATTTTCGGGAGATTTCACCGTTGGTTTTCGATTTAGCGAGTTGCAGGTAACTCTATTCGCCTTAACCTTGTCAATTATGTCTTTTTTGTTTGGCGGCGGGCCCCCGAAGGCCACGAAATTCCACGTTGACTCTCCAACGACCATGACCACGACCGTGGTGTGACTGAGTAGAATGTAATGTCGCAATTTTTGTACGGAAAAGACTACAGCTAGGGCTAATCTTTCCTCGTATGGGTAATGCAGAGGTGGGCCAGACAAGGTCTGGCTGACGTAATAAATCACATGCTCTCGGTGTGAGGCATCTTCTTGGACCAAAACTCCGGACACAGCATGTTCGGATGCCGAGACATAAAGGGTGAAGTCTTGAGAGAAATCTGGTGGGGATATCAAGGGGGCTTGTGTGAGAGCTTTCTTGAGGTCTTCGAATGTCGTGTCTGCTTGCTCATCCCAAACAAAGGGTATGTGGGTACGGAGTAAGCGTAAGAAACCGTGAACTTTGGTTGCATAGTCAGGAACGAAGCGCCTAAGGAAATTGGACCGTCCTTGCAAGCTCTGAAGCTGCCGAAGCGTGCGAGGAGGGGGAAGTTCTAAGATGGCTTTGACTTTCAGGGGATCGACAGTGATTCTGTCTTGGGAAACAATGAAACCCAACAACCGGCCCGCCGGGACGCAAAAGACACACTTGTGTGGGTTCAAGCGGATTTTATATTTGCGACAACGCAGGAAAACTTGCCGGAGGTCGTTAAGGTGGTCTGATCGTTTTCGGGAACGAGCTGTGAGGTCGTCAAGATAGACTCGCGGGATATGGACCAAGTCGTGAAAACAGTAGGTCATGGCTCGCTGGAAAGTGGCACCAGCATTTTTAAGGCCAAATGGCATGACGCGATAGGCAAAGGTGCCCCATGGGGTGCTAAAGGCGGTCTTGTACTGATCCTCCTTGCGGATGTGAATCTGGTTATATCCGGAAAACCCGTCCATGAAGGATAGGACTTCATGGCCCGCACACTCATCAATGAGTTGGTCAATGAATGGCGTGGGGAAATTGTCTTTTGGACAAGCGTGGTTTAAATCACGGAAGTCGGTGCATACTCTGAGGGTGCCTTGCTTTTTGTTGACTCGAACAGGGTTCGACACCCAGGTGGTGTACGGAATGGGATAAATGAATCCTGCTTTGCGGATTTTTTCGACCTCAGCTTTAACGGCAGGTAGTTTGGAAGGGTGAATGGGTCACTGTTTCTGACGAACAGGGGGTACCTCAGGCCATGTATCAATGTGGTGTTCAATGATGGCGGGGTCGAGACCAGGCATCTCGGTATAGGACCAGGAAAAAACATCACGGAACTCTTGAAAGAGCTTTTTGTATGCCTGAGTTTCTGCTTGAGTGCAAGATGCGCCCAGTGAGATGAGCTCAGGTTTCCCTGATGTTGTGGAAATGTCTATCTGTATAGTGGGGGAAATGTTCGACATGTTCCCTTCTTCAAAGGCATCCGGTGCTGGGATGGGGTCCTTTAACCAATCGACCTTAGTGGGTATGAAATCTTTTGATTCGACCGATAGCTGGTTGGATGCGTTGGATGTAGATGCTTCCGGGAGGAAGTACGAGCGATGATGCATATCATCCCAAGGGTAGTCGGGTGCAGTTAGTGTCTCCAAAATTTGCTCATCAGTATTGAAGTAGTCAGACCATAAATCAAGGGGTTCTGGTTTGAAGGTTGTTGAAATCATATATATTGTATTGACTTCTTCCGACGAGGATGATGGCGGGGGGTGGATCTCCTCGATGAGGGGAGGAGATATCTCTAAGTCGACGTTGTTTAACTCGTACAACGCTGCTCTATAGTCAGGTAGATCAGGACAATGGTGAGAGTAGTGGCCGTAAACACTGCATATAGCACAAGGATGGTTGGTGCGTAGTGATTTGTCGCGAGGCTGTAGAGGTGGCTCTAGTCTAACTACTGGGATGCTGATGTCATCGTCCAACATATTCATATGCTCTTGGAGTGCCGGTAAGTGTGGGCATTGATGAGTTGGATGGCCTATCTCATCGCACAACGAGCATTTAGGGGGAGCTTGAAACACCGGTGGGGGTTTAACTGCCTTAGGAGGTGGTATGGCAGTGTATGGTTGTGGACCTCTGCCCCCAGTGGGCTTGATAGGAGGGGGAGGATTTGCTGACGACGAAGGGATTTTGAGGTTAGGAGGAGGTTTCGTTGACGATGAAGGGATTGCGACACCCAGAGGAGGTTGATTTGTGGTAACAATAGGTTGTACTGGTTGGAGGATGACGTTTGGTGTCAGCGGTCGAATGGGAGGCGGAATATACCACACGAGTAATCCTAATGTTAAACCGGGTAGACTAAGGGTAGCCATAACCGGGGCGCTTACTACACCTGAAGGAGGAAATAGGAAGGGGATGGTGTGGATGGGTGTAACACCAATGTGACTGGGGATCAATGGTGGTTGACTACCGGATGTTTGTGTATTCTATGAAAGAGTACAGAGGTTTGCGACTTGGGTCTCCGGTGACGGTGGTGGAATGGCCTGAAATGTAGAGGTCATTGGTGTATCTGAATAAAGTCCGGGTCCCAAAGAAGAGACAAAGGAGGTAGTTGCACTAGAAGTTGGTTGTTCAATCATGGGAAGAACATTTTCGGGTGCTGCAGGGGCATTGGGATCATAGTATGTGAGTTGGTCGATTTTGACCACGCGTCCCTCGTGGGGGAACATCATGGTGCGAAAAACGGATGAGGCGACCGCTTTCATGGCGTACATGTAACTGCGGCCGAGTAAAAGGTTATAATCGAGCTGGGCATTAATGACCTCTATGTCAATGAGTACAGTTTTCCCACCTAATTGGACGGGGACCTTGGGTAGTAAACCTTGAGGTTGAGCTGACCGACCGTCGTAGGCCCGCAATGCAGTGGTGGATTGCTGGAGAGTAGGGGATCCCAACTTTTGCCAAACAAATGTGGACATGACGCATGTGGAGGCACCCTCGTCGATGATACATCGATGGATGACAAGATTCCGAATAGAAACGGAAACTTGGACTGCTATGGTGGAAGGCAGCCGTGGTTCAGACTGGTCTAAATCAAAGGTCATCAATTTAGAATCATTTGGGTCAATCGCCCCAATGGCGGAAAGTAAAGTCTTGCGCTGAGTAGGATAGTTTTTTAAGACTTCTAACGCAGACATGGCTGCGGGAGATTGAGCTAAGTCATCTACGATGTTGTAATTGGACGCAGCCCGTGCATTGGGGTTGTTGTTGATTCGGCGAAGGGGGAAGCGAGGTGCTTTAGAAGCGCCATCGAGTGGAACCTGAGGTATACGCAATGTCTGATCAGTGGGATGAGCATTAGTATCCTTTTCGGCGGGGGGGGCTTCAGAAGTCGGTCTGTATTGATTCCGATGGGTTTGGATATTGACGTCGGCAGTGGACATCATCAATAAATGATGGGTGCCTGAATCAAACATGGGTTGGTCCGGAGCTGCGTAAGTAATTTGTTGTGGTTGCACGTTGCCCTGTGAGGGGGCTAATTGCTGAGTGTTCACCACTCCTTGTGTTGGAAAAGGGTTTTGTAGTACCAAAGGTTGTTGTGGAGGTGGTGGGGGGTTGGGTGGCGGTTGAGGAGCTGCCTTCCCTTGACGATGGGCGTCATTTGTCCATAGTTGTCGAGCTTGCTCCAGATGTGGGAAAGCGTGGGTATAGTGACCATAGACACCGCAAATGGAACAAGGATGGTTTGTTCGTAAATTAGCGTTTTTGGCTTGCTTAGGTGGTCGATCAGGATTCTGATGAGCAGGCGTCGCGTTATTGTTTTGCGGAGGATGGGTAGGTTGTGGAGCTTGGTTACGGTTTTGATTGTTTCCACGGTTGCGTCCTCTTCCGCGGTTTGGTTGCCCACCCTGGTTGCATTGGTTATTTTGGTATTGGGGCTGATGTTGTTGTGCATACACATGCCCTTGAGCATTGGGGGGATTCTGAGGAGCCGCAGGTGCGGGAGCAGGTTGCGGTGGATAGTATGCAGGTGGAGCTGGAGGTGGTCCAGTTGCCTGTTGGGGTTGTTGGTACCCCTGAGCTGGTGGAGGTGTGAGGTTAGCTGGTGCAAACGGTTGTGGGTAATGCATGGGCTGTTGTGGGAACTGCATGGGGGTCTGTACCGTAGGTTGAGCATAGTATGTAGGAGGTACATATGCTGATGGCGCTTGGCCATAACAATGTTGTGGACAAGAGGGTCCATGAACGTGATGGGTCTGGTTTGTTGGAGCATAAGAAGTTGTCGCTCCGGAACTAAATGTAGCCCTAGAAAGGTCTGGGGTAGACATGGTGCTCACCATACTGAAAGGTTTTGCTTGCGGTGTAATTTGGCCAATAATGCCATCAGCGGCATGTGATGCCCCCGGTGTGTCACTGCGTGCAGAGTCGCCTCGTGGGGCGTCCGGTATGATCGTGTATAGGTAACCCGACTGGGCGTAGATGAGATCAAACTGTTGGGCTTTGAGGATGGCCTCTTCTTCAGACTGGGGTCTTTCAGATGCTACATCCTTCACAATGAGAGGAAGGAGGGATTTTAGAAACCAATCTAGGAAGATTCGGTCGTCTAATTTGATTTTGCATAGGCTTCGGCGCCGACGCCAATCATGAATATGGTCAGTGATATGCGTGGCCATGTTTTGTCTGCAAGACAGTAGGATCTCGACGCCCGCATCATAGCGGACAGGTAACTGAAAGAATTGTAGGAAAGTCGAGGCAAGGGAGGTAAAAGTGGCATGCGTCCCATGGGGCTGCTCGATATACCATTTGGCTGCGGAGCCAGTGAAGGTGCGTTGTAAAAGCCGGAGGCGGATTGAGTCATCCACTATGGAGTTGGAGGAACACCATAAATGGAAGGACATGATGTGGTTCTGGGGGTCTTCTCCTGCCTTACCCTCAAACTTAGGGATGTCAGAGGGGAGTTTGGTGGGCATTTGAGGCCACGCCGGATCATGTCTGATGGGGTCATTTGTGAGCCTAGCTAAATCTGGCAGGTTCAGACTTGCCATGTATGGTAGACTAGCAGATGTGGTGACTGGAACTGGGACATGCCTGGTCATAGTGGTATGGTGTAGGGGTCCAGTAGCGCCTAAAGGTATGCTAGGTATGGAGGGTATATGGCCTCCAATAGGTGTAGTCTGGTATGGGCCAGCGCCTCCAAGTGCAACTTGGGTTACACTTGGGTCAGGAATCGCACTAGGGATTCCTGGGATAGCACTTCCAAGTGCAACATGGGTTGCACTTGGGTTGGGAATCGTACTAGGAATTCCTGGGATGGGGTTTGTGGAAACCAAATGGGGTATGACCCCCATGTTGGGTATACCCATGACAGGTGGTGACCCTGTGTTAGGCATTCCTAAATGTGGAGTGTTACCCGTATTGGGCATACCCAGAGGGGTGGTTGTTGCCGTGGATGGTACTACAGCAGAAGGGTCTGCGGATGTCTAACCTATGGTAGTTGTAAATAGTGGATCAAAGGGTGTTCCAAACATAATGGTGGTTGGGGGTAACTCTGTGGGGTTTTCGAATTCTACCTCCAAATCAAAGGTGAAGTGAGGTGTGTCAGAATCGGATGACTGCCTAATTGATTGACGATGTGTCAAATCAAGGGATAAGGCTCTGCGTCCGTGACGTGGAGAGCCAAGTGGAATAAACTCAGGGAGTTCGCCCTGTAGACGACGAGAGCGTCTAAAATTCTCAATGGTGAGAATATGTGTTTGGTTAAAAAATTTATTTAAGTATCAGGTGGTGATATATATAAAAGACTCAAAACCCTAATGCAACCAAGGGTGCAAGAAGGGGAGTGAAAAAAGAAGGCTCTCAGGCCAAAAATCGATCCTCAAAAAAGGCACTTATTCTAGCAGCTGTGCTACAATAAGTGGAGGAATGCAACAACTGGTCAGAATACCAACATGCAAGCGGCTCCTAGAAAAAATAGGTGTAACTAGACCACAGGTAGGTTGAAATCATGCAAACACCTAATCTAAAAGTATTGTGACTCAAACAGACGATATCCTTTGCAAGGTGATGAAATCCAAGTCAGACAATATGAATGTTGAGACAACGGCTAGATATCCCCCTACCGGGAGGGACACCGGGTAATCAATCCTAAAGACAGGCTACTAGGATACTCCGTTCATGACGCGTCGAGAAAAGGTAAATCTGCCGTTTGGTCCTTTGATCGCAATATCCCAATACAGGGATATCCCGAGAACTGCGAATGGTAGCCCTTCGGTTACTGAATGGATTTCGGTATTCCACTCAGGCTTCCGGAACCATCCTCGCGACTTCAACCCTCCTAAGGGAGAGGCCTTCCCACAAATCGGTTGTGACCGCGCCAAAAAGTACTAAGAGATTTTAGCTCCCTAATTGGACAACTTCTATGTCTCAGATGTAAGAACTGAGGGGTGTTATTGGAACACCTATCCCCCCAATACTACCTAGCTACAAGAATTATTTTAGTGTTCCCCAAGTGGGGTTAAAAGTGTGTTCAAATTATGGTACGTTTTTAAGGCTTAGTTCAATTAAGTGATCGTGTGAGTGCACGTGAGGTGTTGTAAACTGAACTTGAAAAAATTAAATGCTTTATAGGAAATTTTAAAAAAATAAAGGATTTTTCGAAAATAAAAAGCAAATATTTATGGCTTTTTCACTAAAAAGGAATTTAAGTGCTTTTCAAAAAATAGCTCAAAAAACAAAGGATTTCTTGGATTTATGAAAGCAAATAATAGACTTCTTTTTAAAAGAAATAAATGGATTTCTTCGTTTCAAGAAAAAAATTGCTAAGGGCAAGATTTTTAAAGAAGTAAACAGGAAAAAATTTGAATCTAGATGAAAATGCAAAATGAGTCTTTCTTTCACTTTCTTGAAAATTTTTAAAAAGATTTCTAGATATGCACTTTAAATAGTAAAAAAATTTTCAAAGCTGTCAAATATGCAGAATTTAATACTGTAAAAAATGTGCTATGGGCAGAAAGTACAGTAAATTTTTTTTTTTCAAAATCGGGATGGCCGAATGAAAAATTCAGCCGCGCGGGTTTTGACAGAAAAACCGCGATGGACCGCGCGGGTTTTTGTCGCACAGTCGCGATGGACCGCGCGGGTTTTGGCCGCACAGGCGCGATGGACCGCGCGGGTTTTAGCCCACAGTCGCGATGGGAAGCGCGGAAATTGGCCGCGAAGCCGCAGTGCGCAGTGCGGAAAAACGCAGAAAGGTCGCGATGGACCGCGCGACTGTCTGGCAGAAAGCCGCGATGGACCGCGCGGAAAAAACGCAGAAAAGTCACGATGGACCGCGCGACTGTCTGGCAAAAAGCCGCGATGCGGAAGCCGTGCACAGAAACCGAGAAACGAACCCAAAAATTGAAAATTTCGGGCTGTTTATGGGGCCAAAACTCAGAGCAGTAATGGATTTGTTGTCTAAGATGGCAGATCTATGGATCTAAAGGTTAAAAACTCATAAAAAACTAAGATTAAAGGCAAAACTAAAGATCTATAGTTCAAACCAAAGCGGAGTCGCCAAAAACTGTTGGCCCGATTTTGCAACCAGGCTTAGTGCTATGGGCACCTGCTAACTAGTAGCAGCAGTTTCAATGGAAATAAATAACCATAAACTAATTAAACAAGACTATTCATGGATCTAAGCAAAGATATTAAGCAAATAACAAAGATAATTTAAAATCAAGAACAAGAACATATAAGAATAATAAATTTGTATTGAAAGAATGGGGCAAGCAAGTGCTTGCGGAATCAATACCTCTAATGGTGAGGTTGAATGGCTCCAAGGATGAGCAACTCCAATCTACAATGGTCTCTTCTCCAATGTGGTTTGCAATGGCTAAAATGCTCAGGGGAGATTTCAGCAGCATAAGGATGAGATAATGGATGGATATGAAATGAGGAGCCCCTACCACCTTTTTATAGGTTTTGGTGGTGGGAAATACCATTTGTGGTTTTGTGGAAACCAAATGGTATTGACCAACATGGTTTAGGTACTTTTCCCTCCTTTTTCCTTTTTTGAATAAAAATAATATTTTAATTCCCTTTTTAATATTTTTGGGAATTTGGACCCTTTTTTAGGGTTTTTTATGATTTTCTTGGAAAAATAATCTTTTTTAATGGAAAAAGGGGTGTACTTAGGTCTTTTGGTGACCTTTTGTTGGTTTCAGAGGCTTTTGATGGTGAAAAAGTGGATAAATGGGTCATGTGAATAGGGAAATGAGCTAGTGAGCACTTTTTGGGTGTTAACAGGTACCATTGAAGGGCTTCCTGTTCCAAATGAAAGGATGCAAGTGGAACTTTTTAGACATCAAAAGTATTATGCATACTGAAATACTGTTTTGCATGATAGATCCATCCAGTCGAATCAGTACCATTGAAGCGAGGAAAATCAAGCTTCATAACACGGAAATTGCTGGAAGAAGAGAACCCATTGTCTGATGAAGACGCAGACTGTCGTTTGTTGTTCATGGCTGAATGCTCAAGATGGAGGCCGAGAAATTTTTCATCCAAATCCTTGAGTTTGGTTTCGATGGCTGCAAGTGCTTCCTCCATGGTTTTTGCTGCTGTGCAGGTGATAACCATAACCAGGAGTTTTTTTTTTTTTTTGGAAATGGGTAGAAAAACACAAAAAGAACCTTATTTAGTAAAGGGGAATTTTGATTTGGGAAAAACTCTGATGGGTAATTGGGGTTTGACTAGGTTTTGGACACTTTCAATGGACAAGGAAGCAGAAAATGAGGATTTCAGAAGAGGGGTGAAAGAATGGGAAAATTTGGCAGAGAGAGACAAACAAGCAGAATTAGGAAAGGAACTCTGTGGTAAAATTTGAAGGTGATTCGGTGAAAATCGAAGGAGTTATGGCAAACCCTAAAAATAGATAAATGTGAGATTTCTGGCTTTGGAAAGTGGAATTTGGGATATAGTCCTCGGGAATGAAATATGCAGAATGGGATGACAGGGGTGTTAGGGAAGTTTTCAAGGGAAACAGAGGGATCTGAAATGGCGCAGAAGGGATCTGAAACAGATAGATATGCAACGGCGTGATCAGAAACAGAGGGATCTGAAATGGTGCCGAATGGATCGAAAACGGCTGGATCTGAAATAGATCTGAAATGGTTGGATTTCAAACGGATTTAAGAATGGATCTGAATGGCTGGATCTAAAACGGCGCAGCAGTAATCGGCAATAGTTCAGCTGAAAATAGATATGGACCCCAGGTATGTGTGGCTTCCTAACAGTTCAGAGGTTTCACTCGGACACCAATGCTATCTGACGGCTTGCGTATTGGGGAATTACCCCTCACTCCATGGCTCAGGTAAAACTGATAACCGCTTTGCCACAAACGACACCTCTTAGTTTACCTCACAGGTGGGAACTAGTCAATCAGGTAGGGGTCGTTGCCCTTTTCACTGGCAGATCCTCTCAATGGGCCAGCTACTTTAGGGTTCCTGTGGTACTCCTCACAATGGGTTTTAGGGATTATGCCCAAGTACTTCCCACAGTTAACCGGATAGGGATTATTCCCAAATCCGAACTTGCAACAAATGCGAAAAAAAAAATTGGTAGAAATTCCACCCAACGAACCCAAGAAAGTGCTCTGATACCAGATGTGAAGAACCTGCAATAATCAAATTAATGAAACACACGAGATAACAGAAATAACAGAACTCAGAATCACTTTTATATTGATCACAGGCCACTTCGAGGGGGCAACCTCCTTTGAGCAAGCTCAATACAAATAACTTCACGGTACCTTCATTAGTCTCAACACAAACTTATATACTAAGTCTAGGCGCCAATACCATGGGTCCATACCATGTGTCAATACAAACCATGGGCCAATACAAAATATGGATCAACAATTACTACGGGACGACTTACAAAGCATATGCGTCCAACAACAATAATACAAACTATGGATCAACAAATACTACGGGATGACTTACAAAGCATATGCGTCCAACAACAATATACTGACAAAGTAAATAGAAGGGATGACATGGGTTCCTAATATCCCCTCTCCCTTAGAAAAAGCTTTCTCCTCAAAGCTTTAGATGTGGAAATTAATGCAGAATCTGAAGGATTGGTTCCCATGTAGCATCCTTAGGTTGCATTGGGATGCAATCTTGTCTTCTACCAACTTAGCCAACCCCAGGGCTTCCATCATTGTGGTGGGACAGAATATTTTGACCTATGAGCGGATTTCATCCTTAATACCACTGATAAAACAACTCCTATAGAAGTCATCAGACAATCCTTCTGTGTGATTGGCTAGTTTCTCAAATTCTATCTGATACTCTCGCACAGTGCCAATTTGACAAAGTTTAGTGAGTGCTCCGGTGAAGTCATCAAAAGCACTAGGACCAAATCATTGCAAAAGGAGTTGGCAAAAATATGTCCATTTTGGCTCATCATGAGCCTTGATATACCAACGGTACCATTGAAGGGCTTCCTAGTCCAAATGAAAGGATGCAAGTGGAACTTTTTGGACATCAAAAGTATTATGCAGACTGAAATACTGTTCTACACGATAGATCCATCCAGTTGGATCAGTACCATTGAAGCGAGGAAAATCAAGCTTCGAACCACGGAAATTGTTGGAAGAAGAGAACCCATTGTCTAATGAAGACACGGACTATCGTTAGTTGTTCATGGCTGAATGCTCAAGATGGAGGCCGAGTAATTTTTCATCCAAATCCTAGATTTTGGTTTGGATGGCTACAAGTGCTTCCTCCATGGTTTTTGCTCCTGTGCGGGTGATAACCATAACCAGGAGTTTTTTTTTTTTTTTTTTGAAATGGGTCGAAAAACACAAACACAACCTTATTTAGTAAAGGGGAATTTTGATTTGGGAAAAACTTTGACGGGTAAATGGGGTTTAACTAGGTTTTGGACACTTTCAATGGACAGGGAAGCAGAAAATGAGGATTTCAGAAGTGGGGTCAAAGAATGGGGAAATTTGGTAGAGAGGGGCAAAGAAGCAGAATTAGGAAAGGAACTCTGTTGTAAAATTTGAAGGTGATTGGGTGAAAATCGAAAGAGTTGTGGAAAACCCTAAAAATAGACAAATGTGAGATTTCTGGCTTTGGGAAGTGGAATTTGCGATAGAGTCCTCAGGAATGAAATATGCAGAATGGGATGACAGGGGTGTCAGGGAAGTTTCAAGGGAAAGGGAGTGAAAACAAGGGAGATATGGCCAAAAAACTGAATTTTATACTTTTCTTTCTTTTTCTTTCTTTCTTTTTTTTTCAGAATGGAGCTGCTACAGTGCAGAAGGGATCCGAAACAGATAGATCTACAATGGTGTGATCAGAAATAGAGGGATCTGAAATGGCCCCGAATGGATCGAAAATGGCTGGATTTGAAATAGATCTGAAATGGCTGGATCTGGAACGGCTTTCAGAATGGATCTGAATGGCTGGATCTGAAATGACGGGGCAGTGATCGAAAACAGTTCAGCTGAAAATAGATATGGACCCCAGGTATGTGCGGCTTCCTAACAGTTAAGGGGTTTCACTCGACCACTAATGCGATCTGACGGCTTACGTATTGGGGTAGTACTCCTCACTCCACGGCTCAGGTAAAACTGATAACCACTTTTCCACAAATGACAGCTCTTTGTTTACGTCACTAGTGGGAACTAGTCAACCAGGTAGGGGTCGTTTTTCTTTTCGTTGGCAGGTCCTCTCAATGGGATAGATACTTTGGGGTTCCTGTGGTACTCCTCACAATGAGTTTTAGGGATTATTCCCAAGTACTTCCCACAGTTAAGCGGATAGGGATTATTCTCAAATCCAAACTTGCAACAAATGCGAAAAAAAAATTGGCAGAAATTCCACCCAACAAGCCCAAGAAAGTGCTCTGATACCAGATGTGAAGAACATGCAATAATCAAATTAATGAAACACATGATATGACAGAAATAACAAAACTCAGAATCACTTTTATATTGATCGCAGGCCACTTCGAGGGGGAAACCTCCTTTGAGCAAGCTCAATACAAATAATTTCACGGTACCTTCATTGGTCTCAACACAAACTTATATACTAAGTCTAGGCACCAATACCATGGGTCAATACCATGTGTCAATACAAACCATGGGCCAATACAAAATATGTATCAACAATTACTACGGGATGACTTACAAAGCATATGCATCCAACAACAATAATACAAACTATGGATAAACAAATACTACGGGACGACTTACAAAGCATATGCATCCAACAACAATATACTGACAAAGTAAATAGAAGGGTTGACATGGGTTCCTAACACTCACTTATGTAAAAGTGAATCTTATTGGAGATGCAGGTTTCCATGTTCATTCTTAGGGTTGAAGTCTTCGCATATTGCTATAGTTATTAACTCTTTAGTAGCATTTCATATTTTGTACCCACATGCCATAGTTGTGGCCATTTAAAAATACAGGTTTTTTCTTAGAACTCATAGTCATTATGTAAACCTTGATCGAATATGAAATTCTAGACTTGATTCATTCTTATTTAGAGACTCCAAATCCACTTGTAGAAAGCATGCTAGATTTCAAACCACTTCCTCTAATACCATGTCAAAAATCTAGGGATTGCATAAGTTATTAGCTATGCATTCCAACAAAGAGAGGTGGTGTCAAAAGAGACCATTATAACACATAAGCACAAGTGAGAATGGATCAACATATGGAATGAATGCATTATAGGATGATAGATAAAGTGATATGTATATGCACAAAATTGTAAATAACTTTCTTAAAATAAGGGAGACATCATCCACTTTAATGACGTAATTCATAATTTAGATCTAGGTTTTATGACTTGATGTAAGCACTAGTTGATTTCATTGGGAATACTTTTAGTTGGCCCCATTGACTAGTTGGACACTTAGTAAACCTTTTACTACCACCTATATGATACCCATTAACTCCATAAACTCCAGATTTGGGAAGATCCCTGCGTTCTAACATTTATTCTATACCCTTTTTTGGTGTTGGTAGCACCTTTGGCAATGTTGAAGGAAATAATTAAGTTCATGAGCTCCATTATGTGACGAGAATGGAAACTTGAATCCAAGAAAATATTTTCCTTTGTCAACTACAACAAAATTCTTAGATCAATCAAGAGTGGACACTATGGAATCAAAGAACCTAGGATCGTGAACCTATCATTAAGGTAAAAAAATTCCCTAGATCTTAATTACAAGGGAAGAAGCCTAAAGGAAGAAGTTGGTCCACAAAAATCACTTCATTAATGTGGCAAATGTAAGGAGATTTTTTAATTTAGAAATTCAAATAAGAGATTTCTCCTTTATTTGTAAGGATACTAGATGCTCCTGTACATTTTTTCATTAGAAGGTTTCTTAGCATCTCAAGGAATACAAGAGTGTCCTACCTTGAGAGGGGAAAATCCTAACCAAGTTACAACTTCACTGAACAGAACCCTAGTTCTGGAGATAGTACAATAGGACTATTTTCGAGCAATTGAGTCATGGTACAGGGGGTCCTTTGGCTGAAACACGACATCCTGAATCCATTGGAATTGATGGCTTCTTGACCGGAGACATGGTTTTGATTCTATGGCCATTTTTTCCTGGAACCCCGGGGACATTTAGAGACACTTTGAGAATTCGCTATGGGGGCACGAAACCCATACCGGGTAATGCAACCAAGTTTCTTCAGATCCCACAAATGCATCTAGCCATTGTGGATGTCTCCACACTGGCCACGGTCGCATGGGAGCATTCGGCTCAAATTCGACCCCCTTATGCAAAATTGGCATGGCCTTCACTGAGCAGAAACCTAGTTCCAGAGATGGTATGATAGGATCGTTTCTGAGCAATCCAGTCACAGTAAGGGGGTCCCCCAGTTGAAACAAGACATCCTGAATCCATCAAAATCGATGGCTTTCAGCCAAAGACATGGTTTTGGTTCTATGGCCATTTTTTCCTGGAACCCAATGGCCATTCAGGGACACTTTGAGAATTTACTATGGGGGCACAAAACCCAAACGAGGAAACGTAATCGGTTATGTGCAACGTAATTGGTTCTGTCATCTCCCACACATGCATCTAGCCATTATGGATGTATCCACACTACCCATGGTCACGTAGGAGAGTTTGGCTCAAATTTGACCCCCTTGTGCAAAATTGGCATGGCCTTCATTGAGCAGAACCCTAGTTCTAGAGACGGTACAATAGGATTGTTTTCGGGAGATTGATTCATGGTACGAGGGGTTTTCCAGCTAAAAAAAAGTATCCAATATCCATAGGAATTCACATCTTCGCGACCGGAGACATGTTTTGGTTCTATGACCATTTTTTCCTGGCACCCCCGGGCCATTCGGGGACACTTTGAGAATTTGATACAGGGGCACGGAACCTAAACCTGGAAACATAACCGAGTTTCGTCAACTCCCACACATGCATCTATCCATTGTGAATGTCTACATATTGGCCATGATCATGCAAGAGTGTTCGGCTCAAATTTGACCCCCTTATGCAAAATTGGCATGGCCTTCACTAAGCAAAACCCTAGTTCTGGAGATGGTACAATAGGACCATTTTTGGGAAATTGAGTCATGGTACGAGGGGTCCTCCAGCTAAAACCCGACATCCCAAATCCATCAAAATTGACGAATTTGCGACTTGAGACACTCTTTTTGTTCTATGGCCATTTTTTCCTGGCACCCCCGAGGCCATTCAGGGACACTTTGAGAATTTGCTACGAGGGCAAGAAACCCAAACCGGGAAACGTAACTGGATTCCATCAGTTCCAAGGCATGCATCTATCCATTGTAGATGTCTCCACACTGGCCATGGTCATGCAGGAGCATTCAGCTCAAATTTGACCCCCGTGTGCAAAATTGGCATGGCCTTCACTAAGCATAACCCTAGATCCAAAGACGACATAAAAGGAGTTTCTAGGAAATTGATTCATGGTATGGGGGGTCCCCCAACTAAAAACCAACATATAAATCCATGGGAATCAATGGCTTCACGACCGAAGACATGGTTTTGGTTCTATGGCCATTTTTTCTATCACCCAGGGGCTATTCAAGGAAACTTTGAGAATTTGCTATGGGAACACAAAACCCAAAATGGAAAATGTAACTGGGTTTCGTCAACTCCCACACATGCATCTGGCCATTTTGGATCTCTCTATGCTGGCCATGGTTGCATGGGAGCGTTCGGCTCAAATTTGACACCCTTTTGAAAAATTGGCATGGCCTTCACTAAGTAGAACCCTAGTTCCAGAGATAGCACAATAGGACCATTTCCAGTAAATTGAGTCCCAGTACGGAGGGTACCCCAGATGAACCCCAACATCCTAAATCCATTGGAATCAATGAATTAGCAACCGGAGACACGATTTCATTTCTATGGCCATTTTTTCCTAGCACCCAGGGGCCATTCGGGGACACTTTGAGAATTTGCTACAGGGGCAAAAAACCCAAACCAGGAAACGTAACCGGGTTATGTCAGCTACCACACATGCATATGTCCTTTTTGGATGTCTCCATGATGGCCATGGTCATGCACAAGGAAAATTTTAGGGGTTAATCTTAGCCCGTGGGCTAAATTTAGGGGTTTTAATTTTTTAGTGGGATATTTTTTAATTAAACCATCATTTACTATGATTAGCCCAATTTTTATATATTTATTTTTAATAAATGGCACATTAGCCCCATAAAATATATAAAGAGACCAAATCTAACCATTTATCCCTTGTTTGATTAGATTTGGAGCTCCCATAGCTCATAAAATAAGCTCGCTCCCTCTAATTCACCCAAATCTGTAGAAATGGTATTTATTGAGGATAAATTTGCCCTTGAGTGATCAAGGAAATCAAGTTTTTTGGTAAATTCGCCCTTGAGATAACATGGAAAACGGGCACTTGGTATATCCCCTTTAAGATGGATCTATGATGGTTAATATTAATTTGTTTATCCCTAGTGAGACATCAACCTCTTATGATAATGCTAGAAGGGTCAGAGTCCCAATAAAGTTTTCAAAACTAGATTAAAAAAATTAATTTCTTTATCTTAATTAAAATATAGATGAAATAAAACAACTAATTATCTCTTTAACTTTTTAATGTTCTTTTTTATTTACTGAATTCCTAATTTTGAAAAGATTAAAGTTCGTTTTGTCTTCTAGAATCTCCCTTTGGTGTAAGAAACAATGATCCAACTGCTTTTAAGTAGGGGGGGGTCGCACCAACTATCTCATCCCTAAGGGGACTTCAACATGGGTTTGCTATGCTAACTAAATTCATTATAAATACATATTTTTTATGTCATTCCAATTTTAAATTTATTATAACCATATTTTTATGTTTATTATAACAATTCAATTTTTTACTTAATATATACTTTCCATATTTACCTCTAATATGCTATAAATCTAACTATTTTAAATATAATATATTGAATATAAAAATATTATCTCAATAAAAATATTCCATAATATGTGGTTTAAACCCCTAAAACAATCAAGTGTGTCACACTCAAAGCCATTTAGGTATTTTCAACATTTTATCCAATATATCATTAATGATATAAATGCTCATCTAAGAACTTGAAGAAGTGTTTCATAATTTGGCATTCATATCATCAGATCTAGCACTGCTATTTGCTCGATATTCATTGCAACAATGTCTTCATTTCGCAGCTTTCTCGAAGACTTTACAACCTTCATGAATTCATTACCTAGCTGTCCTGAAGAGCTTTCAACACTAGTAAGGGATGCAGCTGCCCGAGGGTTCGCTAAATAATTTATAGGACAATTTCAGTGGGACTAGAGAGAATCTTGGTATGCACACATATTCAAGTCAGATCTTCCAGGTATTAAGCATGTTTGTTAGTGTTTCTGTTAAAGATGGTTTGATTGGCCTCTATAGATAAGAAAATTAATGATCCGGTGTCGGTTTCACTTATGTGCAAACCCTAGTTTTATAATCTCTGCGATCTCTAATAGAGATAGACCACCCCACTTCTATTGTTTAATTGATAAAGACTCGATTTTGCAGAGTGAAATAAGTAATCTTGCTGTAAACTCCCAGTCTCTTCAGGAACCTGTCATTGACTCGGTTTTAAACTTTATGAAAGCCCACCAACACAATAGAGGTGATAGTTTAGGGTTTTGAACTCTCTTTTGGTGAAGTATAGTTGTTTCTTAGATCTCTCCCTTAAGGTTATTACACCCACGTGCTCCCATATAGACATCTCTCTTGTTTCATTGTAGATTGAAGTCATAATGATTTACTGTCATTGTTAGCCGTTCATAGCCAGAAGGTAGATTATAACCTAGAGGTGGTCAACATAACCATGAGGAGGTCATTTCCAATCATATATGTCTGAGCCATGTAAACTAAGGGGTTCCAAGATTTTCTTAGCACGTGGTTTGATGGTTTTAACTTACCTAGTAAAGTGCTTCACTCTTGTGACACACCTCCCTAGGTTGCTTTACCTTTTACCATGTATTTAGGTTATTTGATGGTTTTAGCACATGGTTTCAAGTTGAAACAACTGTATTTAACATGGAAGCAATTTTCCAACACCCAAGTGAAGGAAATAATAAGGGCTCCAATTATAGAACCGAAGGCGGTTGTTGAGAAAGCAATAGAGCCTACAGCTGCAACACCTAATCCTAAGGCCGTTGCGGCAAAACCAATACCTGCTACTTAAGAGGCTGCAAGACCTAGAGGAAACGCACAAATAAAAAGAAATCAAATGGTTGCACAACCTACTGGGGAATTTAAAATTACAAAAGTTACTATAGAAAGTTCTTTCATTCAAGCAATCTTTTTTATCATGCCCTGGATTTTATTCTCATTAATACTCGATTACAACATCTCTCTAAATATCATTTATATAGTTTGTCTATGTAAGTCAAATTTATGCATTAAACTTATTTGACCCAGATTTACTTTAACCTATGTGGCTCTATAATAAACTGTAGTCTTAACTTTCTGTGGCTTAGGTTCTAGAAGAGCTAGGTAAGTGTGCCCTCTTTATAATCCAGAATAGTTAATAACCTGGACTATTATTGCTCTTCTTTCCACACTTGAGGATATATCTCTTTCATTTCATACAGATTCTGCATCTTTATATTCATATATGGAGTGAATAAAGTTCCCTTTTAACTTCCCTGTTCCATAGGAACTGGTTATGCTTCTGTTCCTTATAAATAAAAATGAGAGGGAAGAAGTTCTATTGTAAAATCAGGTTGAAAGCATATAAGCAGGAAATCCTTCTCTATACAAGTTCTCGTACGCGGTGAGAGAAAATCACTTTGATAGCCGATAGGTGTAAGACCGTGAGGTGTGAAGCGATATCATACTAATTTGTTTCCTTTGCAATGAGACGAGTCAATTTACTGTAGCTTGGTAGTAACAATTTGCACTGGAATCTTTCCTTTACTTTAAGGGAGACATAACTTGAATGGTATAGATAGCTCGGGGAATACTAGATAGCATTGTGGGCTAACTATAGATGGAAGTTGTTACCATACCTCTTTATGATTAAAATTAATAAGATAAATGATAAGGTGGTCATAAATAAGGGTAATGTAAGGTGACCGTGGATGCTGCACCGCTATTCAAATGGGATGTTGCGCTATTAGATTGGACTAATAAGGGACATGGATAAGTACTGGTATGGAAGGTATTATGAATTGTATGGTTGTTACTTGCATATATACGTTTTTATTAACACATTTTATATTTGATGCATACGTTGAACTTTCCCATGTTCTAGCCTAAATAGGATGCCATCAATTCAAATTCTGCTAATAAATCAATTTGCGCAATACCATGGTTTATAAGGAATACATAGTTTAAAATTTATATTGTATTTCCTCCCTCTGTGCTTTTAAAGGGATACCAGGAGAAGGAGTTTGCTCAAAGGAGGTGGAAAGGAATCCCAGTGGAGAAAATTAAATGGTCATTGTCAGCCGATCATGGGCAGAAGGTGGAGGGTCTCGATCTGGATAAGATGCTTAAACGTGTGCTTAAACTGCTATATCTACTTATGGATCATATACATCAACAACTATTGGTATTGTTGTTTGGTCAATGACTAGATATACTGGATCAAGCTAAGCAACTGGGTCACCCACTATATATACTTGTGCTTCACCGACTGCTTAATTGACTGAACCAACTGCTAATCGCATTATCATTGATGTTTAAACCATGGATAGTCGAACAAGTAATTCAGAAACAACACTAGAAAATGCATTATCCTTGAACAATCTTGCTCTAACAATTATTTTACTATAAACAAAAAATAATGATTAACTCGTTACGATCTGAGCATAGTAGCTTAGTAGTTACTTTGTTGTGCTAACCTAAAGCCTTTAAACAGTTTAACACGAAATCTACCCATGGGCCTTATTTTTACTTCATTTTTGTTAGTTCTGTGGCAGATCGAGAATATAAGCTCTAGAGATGAATTGATCATTTTGTCAGTTCAAGCTTCAAATATATTAAAATGTGTCCCCAAATGTGTGATAGATAACAATAGGAACAAGATATTCAAATGAATGAGAACTGTCATCAAAAAGGGAATTGGATTCTTAGGAATGCCTTCAATGATGCTAAGAAATAATGCTTCATTGAATGCATCAGAATTACCAGAGAACACGATGGAAGAATAATTATTACATTTGAGTATGGTGTGCAATTTGTCCAAATGGATACATTTCAATGGGAGGTATTGTTTGTCGCTCTTTTGATCTGCCTATTAGTGTTATTGTGTACGCTAATAAATTTGATGGAAAATTTATGGAACCTTAAAGGTTTGATTTGGTAAGATTTGATTTGGTGTGGGGAAGAGAGATGTGGTTTGAAGTGGCAGAGCTTATGTACTGTGCTTGCATAATTATAATGAAAATGTTTTATGCTTATACTGTATAGTGGACACCTTTATGTGTTGTGTGATTTTCTTCTTCTATGAGAATGACTGTAAACCAAATGTTTTTCTGAGACTGATGAACAAGGTTAATGTTTTTGTTGGTTAGCATAAATACAGTTTGAAACATCCTTACACCGAGTGTAGGAAGAATCGCTAATAGAGTCATTTTGCATGCATGATAAAAGCACCTGTAGATCTGGGTGCACATCAATGAATGAGAGACCGATATGTCGTTGTTCGTTTGGTTCCAGTAATCTCTACTATCATGTAAAGTTAGAATTTTGATTATAGAATAGTTTCCTATAGCTTGCACAATAGGATTATTGAGCAGAGAAAGATAACTATAGGGTGAATAAATGGATTTTAATACCTATAGTCTAAGTCACCTGGTTCGAATTCGCGATAACCTTGAAGTTAAACGAAAATTTGGCAATGAAAATTTTGGCGATAAAATTCGGCATTAAATTCGAGAGAGTATAAAATTTGAAAATAAAAATATACATATGAATTTTTTTAATAAAATTCAATATAATCATTAAAAACATGATAAAAATGAAAATAAAAACATTGGTAAGGCACTTATAAAGTAAAAAAAATTGTATAAAATTTTATGTCTTTTTAATAATATTGTATTTATAAAAAACACTTTATGTTTTATAAAACTATACAAAACATTAATCATTAATATATATAAAAACACTTTATATGTTAAAAAAAATATACCAAACATTAATCATTAATGATTAAAAATATATTTCAATGTTGATCTTTTAAGTTCTGGTCGAGACTTGAAGGCGTAGGGTGAAGGTGATGCAAATATTCAGATCGGCGGCACGACAACGAGTGAATTGCGATGGCGGGTGAAATTTCTCAGCAATCTTTCGTAGACTGCTATAGACTTATAGTTCTGTTCGAGGGTGTAGCACAAACTCTAGACTTAGACCTGTGGCATGGGGGCGAGTGAATTCGTGATGGAAGATTCCTCAATCAAAGTCCGAAGTCAAACCAAAAAAGCAGCGTGGGTTAGGGTTCGATTATATAACACGTATTTTTGGAAAATTTAAATGATTTCCGAGGTGAATTTAAACTATTTCCTCAAATATAATCGCTATAAAATTTGAATTTGTGCTTGCGTTGAATTGTGCCATTAAATTCGGCGAACTTCAATGAAAAAATTCATTGGTTGGTGAAGTTCACCGAATTTTGATTTTCAAGGTTAAAAATCGGCGAACGCGGTGACTTAGCTTATAGTTTCCTATAGTTGCCTTGTTGTTAGTTCTAGGATTTTTAATTATCGTGAGTAAAGATAAGCTCGCATCCTCCTTTTGTTAAACTAATACAGATTGGTCCTTGTCCATTCGTCAACTTGCTACACTCGGTTATGTTCGAGCATGCCCCATCTTATGCACATATTCTGGAATTTGTGTTGATTGTAGTGCATCTGAAGGAAGAGGCCTATTTTCTCTTCACATTCTTGCTTCAAACATGGTGTCAGTGGTTGTTTTCAACCCTTTCCATAACAAGGAGCTCTCCTCTAGTCAGATTGAAAAGTAGTTCCATGAAGGTTTACGATGTAGTGGAACAAAAAATGTGGATATGCACTTGGATCCTATTCCTACTATCTTCAAGGTGAACATTTATTTGCTTGGATTTTGAGTATGATAATGCCTCAACAACTCTAGAAATTTTGAATTTTATGGGATGATAACACATCTACATTTTGTGTTTAGGTGGATTATATCAGTTCTATTGTAGATGCAGGAAAACTACTGCAAAGAACACTAAATGATTACAAGTGACATGCATGTTTATAATTTTAGAAGTCCATTTCAATGGATTCGGAAAAATACAAATATTATGTTAATTGTGATGGCATTACATTATTTTCAAATTTTGTGATCACTTTGTTATGTGCTTCTGTATTGCTTTCTCATGTACTTCCATATTGCTTTTGAAAGAGATTCTTCAATTGCGTTGAATTGTCGGTAAATATGATCAAACTGGAAAATATCAAAGGAACCATGTATTTTAAATGCATAGCTAAATTATATATACATGTTTTCTAAATATGATACTATCATTTCATTCACTGAATCACAAAGTTTGAATCCCCATATATTTGCATAATTTTAATATCTCTTTGCTAGGCCTCTTTTAGAAAAAGATGGAGGGCTTTCAATTCACTGAAATTGTTGGTTCCAGCTCCTGTGAGATTCTGAAGCATGTAGTACATATTCAGAACCACATCTCAAACCACGATTCTGACTGGATCCTTCAAAAAAAACCTAGGGGAAATTTTTAACAATCGAGGGAGGCCTGACAAGTTTATCTTTACTCGCATTGGGAATGGAATGGAAAAAAGAAAGCATGGAAAGAGTTTGATTAGCCACAAATAAGGCATTACTTTGTCATCGAAATTGATTCATTATAGCAGCTCAAATGTGCAAATTCTTGAATCTTTCAGATATATTCTTATTACAATTAGAGGTTATGTAGTATGTCCAACTTACAATCGTTGTTCAACTTTCTTGCACTTAAAAGTTACGATCTTTTTAATTCATTCTCTTTGTAATGGAGTTGTTTGAATTAATTATGTAAATCATGAGACAAACTGTAAATCTGCATTGTAGGGTGATGCCAAATATCAAAATCATTAGATGAATTCAAAGATCTACAAGTAGATGACTATTGTATTCTTTGAAATGTATCATTTAGAGATTTTCCCTTGTCTTGAGGATATAGAGTATTATGTTGAGCTTGGCATCTTATGTATTTGATCTATGTTTCGGAGTGGTCCCGATTTACTCATTTGTAATGATGCACACATGATTAAAAACACAAAATCTGATATAACTCAGGCGTTAAAACAAGTGAAGACCCAATGCAGAATTGCATTGATCGGTTCTCCTTTACAAAATAATTTGATAGAATACTATTGTGTAAGTAACATGGTTGTAACTTTTAAGTGTGGATATGATATTAAAATGTTTCTTTTGATTTGGGATGTATATATAGTTTTTCATATTTTATATCATTTGTAGATGGTGGACTTTGTAAGAGAAGGATTTCTGGGAAAAAAACTAGAGTTCAAAAACCGGTAAGTGCTTTCATTAATCAAGTTTATTCTTGCTTGTCTAAGTGCTTTTTTGTTCAATTGTATCTCATTTACATCAAGATTATAATAGCGTACTGGTTGTAGGATTTTTTCCCCTCAAAATTTCTATGTGATTATTTATTAATATTTATCTCCTATTAGTATTTTTTAATTATGTTTTCCTATTACTATATATGGTTTTAAACTTTATCGAAAAATTCACCAAGACTTCACAATATTTTATAATTTAGTAACAAGTCTTTCTAAGGTTTTATGATTTTGTAAAAGATTCACCTGTGAAAATCCTCACAACAGATCTAAGAGATGATGTATACCTCACAAGAAAGTAATTGATTAAGCAAGAAAATAGAAGAAGAGTGGTCAATGTAGTATAATGAGCAACAGAATAATAATACAGTAGAACTCGGATAGAAGCAAAAATACTTCACACACACTAATTAATTAATCACAATATGGTCAATAAGTAGTACAATGCATGAGGATTCGAATGCCTAATGTGGCAATTCAAATTAGCCTTCATGGAGTGATCAAAAGATCACTGGAGTGTCATCGGAGCACAACTAGCAATCTATCTCATTATCGATGGAGTCATCAATGCACAAGTAACTGTCAATCATCAGTCAAACTGAGTCTAACTGAGTGTGGTAGGTGTAATTGAATGTAACTGGCACATGGAGACACTAACTGAATGAAGGAGGCTCAGTGAAGGGCGCATGAGGAGCTAACTGGAGTCAAAATAGGTAGTCATGTCTCATCGGAGGTCAATCGGAGTAATAACGGCAGTTAGGAGTCAGTCTGGCCTCAAATCAAGGAAAGACTGGTGGATAATTGAAGTAAACTGGACTGTTAGGTGAGAAAGGACGAGTGGCTTCCTTAAATCAAGGAGGAAGGGCGCACTAAGCTCTAGGAGGGATAAAACTGATCTGAGAGAATCTCTCGGGGGCTGGCTAACTGAGGGCTAGGTGTTGGACTGATGACTGGAATGCATGCAAACCCTAAATGATGCATGCAAACCGTAAAAGTGCATGCATGACTGAAAATGTAAATGATCAAAATACTGGTGGGACTAGGATCTAGTATAGGAGTATCCTAACATCACCAATACTTTACAAGGCTTTATAATTTAGTGAAAGATTCGCCAATATTTTACAAGATTATATAATGCAATGATAAATTCGCCAAAAAATTATATATAAATAATATAACATTGATAAAATAGCCTTCATATTTTCCTGTATATCATGGGGATTCACCCAATTATTATATATAGAAATTTAGGGGGGGTCTTAAAAATTTCCCTGGTCACGCAGGAGCGTTCGACTCAAATTTGATCCCATTTTGAAAAATTGGCATGGCCTTCACTATGCAGAACCTTAGTTCTGGAGACAACACAATAGGACCATTTCCAGGAAATTGAGTCATGGTACAGGGGGTCCCCCAGCTGAAATCCAACATCTTGAATCCATTGGATTCAACAGGGTTGGGACCAAAGACACTATTTTTATTCTATGGCCATTTTTTCCTGGCACCTAGGGGTCATTTAGGAACAATTTGAGAATTCGTTAAGGGGGCACGAAACCTAAACCAGGAAATGAAACTGCTTTTTTTCATCTCCCACACATTCATAAGTCCATTTTGGATGTCTCCATGTTGTTTATGGTTGCACGAGAGCGTTCAGGTCAAATTTGACCCCCCTGTGCAAAATTGGCATGCCCTTCATTGAGCAAAACCCTAGTTCCGGAGACGATACAATAGGACCGTTTCCAAGAAATTGAGTCATGGTACAGTGGGTCCCCCAGCTGAAACCCGACATCCCAAATCCATTAGAATTGATGGCTTCGCAACCAAAGACACAGTTTTGGTTATAGGCCACTTTTTCTTGGCACCCTTGGGCCATTCAGAGACACTTAGAGAATTTTCTACGAGCACACGAAACCCAAACTGATAAATGTAACCATGTTTCAGTAGCTCCCACACATGCATCTAGCCATTTTGGATGTCTCCAATCTAGCCATGGTTGAATGAGAGCGGTCAGCTCAAATTTGATCCCCTTATGGAAAAATGGCATGACCTTCACTAAGCAAAACCCTAGTTCCAGAGACGGTACAATAGGACCATTTTCAAGAAATTGAGTCACAATAAAGGGTGTCCCAAAACTAAAACCTAGCATCTCGAATCCATCGGAATCAACATATTCGTGACCGGAGACACGGTTTAGATTCTATGGCCATTTTTTCCTAGCACCCTAGGGCGATTCAAGGACACTTTGAGAATTTGCTACGGGGGCATGAAACCCAAACCAAGAAATGTAGCCGGGTTTTTTCAGCTACCACACATGCATCTATCTATTGTGGATGTCTCCACTTTTCCAACAGTCATGAGGGAGTGTTTGTATCAAATTTGACCCCCTTGTGCAAAATTGGCATTGCCTTCACTGAGCAGAACCCTAGTTCCGGAGACAGTACAATAGGAACATTTTCAGGAAATTGATTCATTGTACGGTGGGTCCCCCAACTAAAACCTAGCATCCTAAACCCATCGGAATCGATGGCTTCACAACCGGATACACGATTTTGGTTCTATGGCCATTTTTGCCTAACACTTTAGGGTCATTCAAGGACACTTTGAGAATTTGCTATGAGGGCACAAAACCCAAACCATGCAACGTAATTGGTTTCCATCAGCTCCCACACATGCATATGGCCATTATGGATGTCTCCATGTTTTCCATGGTCGCGTGGGAGTGTTCGGCTCAAATTTGACCCCCTTGTGTAAAATTGGCATGGCCTTCCTTGAGCAGAACCCTAGTTTCGGATACGGTACAATAGGATCGTTTCTGTAAAATTGAGTCGCAGTAAGAGGGGTCCCCCAGCTGAAACCTAACATCCCAAATCCATCGGAACTAACAGATTCGCAGCTGGAGACACGATTTTGGTTCTATGCCCATCTTTTCCTAACACCCCGAGGCCATTCAGGAACACTTTCAGAATTTGCTACAGGGGTCTTGGATACATCGAGCACACTGAGAGGGGGGGTGAACAGTGTGTGTAGCTTTTTCTTATTTTTCAGTATTAACAATCATCATTAGCTTATTCAATACATCATTCATTAATGCATTATCACATTATCATTATATATCAGCAATATCAAGAATTACAGCTCATCATCATGTCATCTCATCATATCATCATTTCATAGCAAAACACAGTACACAATATTTTTATGTGGAAACCCAAGTCCTGGGAAAAAACCACTGAAGCCTTTATAGTAATGTACCAACAACAACCCCCATTGGTAAAAAGACTTCAATTCTCTAGCTGCAACTGGAAGGAGGCTACAACCCCCTGTTTTACAGGCTACAACCTGAAGGAAGCTCTAACTCCCTAGTTCTCTGGCTACAACCAGAAGGAAGATACAACCCCCTTGTTTACAAGCTACAACCTGAAGGAAGCTCCAACTCCCTAGTTCTCCTTGCCCCATTCTACCACCCTGATATAAAGATAGAACTACTGAATCACAACTGTGTTAAGATTCAATATGCTAAGACAGAAAATATCAGCATTGCATATCATTTCACAACAATAGAATATACAGGATCACTGAAAGAACAACAAGCACAGCATAAACACAAGAGACACAGATTTATCCTGGGAAACCCTCATGGGGTAGAAAAACCAGCAAAGATTCCTCAATATAGATTATCGGCAAATACAAAGATGTAAACTAAAGACATGAGCTCCTCGTCCTCCATAGCAGACCTCTCTCACACAAGTGCGCCACTCACAAGTGAATGAATGAGTGAGTTAAGTGAGTAACATCCTCCTCTACTTATACTTGTTCCCCGACTAACTTTATATTAACTAGGTCGGCCCCAACTTTATTACTGGGTTAAACACCCCATTACAACTGACTGGGCCGACCCCTCTAGGGTGGTCTAATAACCCTTTGACCCACATAACACATACAGGGCCGACCCCCACTAAGGAAGTCTAATAACCCAAGTTACCACATTCCTACGGAGGAATAAACATCTCCGGATATACAATAAGATCTTCACGGAGGAATGAACATCTCCGTAATAATAAAGTACAAATATAATATTCTTTGAAGTTACAATATTTCAACACTCCCCCTTAAGGAGAAGGATATTATAACAACATCTGTATGAGCAAGGAGTCATCAACATCATACATGATACATCTATAAATCATTGGAATCTTTCTCAACATCATCAGTAACTCAAGCAGTTACTGGAACATCTTCAATACTGGAACATCAACATCTTTAGTACTGAATCTTCTGCAGCACTTGAACAGCTACAACAATATCATCATCTGGATCCTCACGATCAACAGCATCGTCGTCACACAATCATCAGCATCGTCATCATATGATCATCAGCATCGTCATCATACGATCATCAGCATCGTCATCACACGATCATCAGCATCGTCATCACAATCTACAGCATCTAGATCATCTCGATCTCCAGCATCTGGATCATCTCGATCTACAACATTTGGATCCTCTCGATCTACAACATCTGGATTGTCTCAATCTATAGCATCTGGATCATCTCGATCTACAGCATCTGGATCATCTCGATCTACAGCATCTGGATCCTCTTGATCTACAGCATTTGGATTGTCTCGACCTATAGCATCTGGATCATCTCGATCTACAACATCTGGATCGTCTCGATCTACAGCATCTGGATCTAGATCATCACGATCAGCAGTGTCGTCATCTAGACCATCAATATTAGTATCCACACCAATACAAGTATACACATCATCAATACAAGTATCCACACCAATACAAGTATACACATCATCAATACAATTATCCACACCAATACAAGTATACACATCATCAATACAAGTATCCACACCAATACAAGTATACACATCATTAATACAAGTATCCACACCAATACAAGTATACACAATAGTAGCATACCCTGCAACACACACGATCATATTACAGGATGATCAATCCCACTCTCTTTAGGACATAGGTTCATGGATGATACAATCCAAATCAAATTCTAGGATGATCAATCCTTATCACTTTAAGACAAGTCTCATGTATAGGGACGATGCAATCCCAATCATGTACCTTTTGAACTGAGGTCCAGGGATGATACAGTCCTATCATTCAATTCTCGGAGACCTCTATCTACGGCTCAATTCAAGGGACCGAAGTCCGGGGACGATCCAATCCCCATTCTCAAAGACATCTTGTCTATGGCTCAATTCAAGGGACCGAAGTCTAGGGACGATCCAATCCCCATTCTCGAAGACATCTTGTCTATGTCTCAATTCAAGGGACCGAAGTCCGGGGATGATCCAATCCCCACATGTCCACCAAGGACTTCATTCTCGAAGACATCTGTCTATGGCTCAATTCAAGGGACCGAAGTCCGGGGACGATCCAATCCCCACTTTTCCACCAAGGACTTCATTCTCGGAGACATCTATCTATGGCTCAATTCAAGGGACCAAAGTCCGGGGATGATCCAATCCTCACTTGTCCACCAAGGACTTCATTCTTGGAGACATCTGTCTACGGCTCAATTCAAGGGACCGAAGTCCGGGGACGATCCAATCCCCACCTATCCACCAAGGACTTCATTCTCGAAGACATCTTGTCTATGGCTCAATTCAAGGGACCGAATTTCGGGGACAATCCAATCCCCACATGTCCACCAAGGACTTCATTCTTGAAGACATCTATCTACGGATCAATTCAAGGGACCGAAGTCCAGGGATGATACAATCCCCTCCTGTCCACTAGGGACTTCATTCTTAGAGACATCTGTCTACGGATCAATTCAAGGGACTGAAGTCCGGGGACGATACAATCCCCACCTGTCCACCAGGGACTTCATTCTTGGAGACATCTGTCTACGGATCAATTCAAGGGACCGAAGTCCGGGGACGATACAATCCCCATCTGTCCACTAAGGAATTCATTCTCTAAGACATATATCTATGGATCAATTCAAGGGACCGAAGTCCGGGGACGATACAATCCCCACCTGTCCACCAAGGACTTCATTCTCGGAGAAAACTGTCTATAGATCCTTTTAGAACATGTGTTCAAGGATGATGCAATCCCCTTGTCAACTTAGACCATGTCTAAGGACCATCCACCAACCTCTCTGTCGGCATCACCAATATAGGTACCCTCATCACATGCTTTGCAATTATTAGGTGAACACATCTAGTTTCCACTAGATACTGACTCAAGGTGTTCATAGCAAGGCATATATCTGGCCTGGTATTCGTCAGATACATCAATGACCCAATAATATGTCTGTACAGAGTCACATCAACTAACTCTAAGGAGTTATCAGCTAACAGATTCAAGTCGGAACCCATGAGAGTGGCCATGGCTTCACATTCCAACATATCAATTCTTCTCAAGATTTCCACAGCATACTTTCCCGGGATGAGAAAGATTCCTTCTGAGCCTTGCCATACTTCCATACCTAGGAAGTAATGCATCAATCTAAGATCTTTCATTTTCATTTCTGCAGCCATCTTCTTCTTTCTTTTCATGATCTGTTTGTAAAAATAGATCATCCACATACAGTAATAGTATGACAGGTTCATCATTCATAACGGATCAGCTTTACTTTTGGTAAATGCCAAGCTTATCAAGAAACTGTCAATTCTCCCTTTGTGACTGAACATCATTCGCACTTCTTCTTCAATTATATCATTAAAATAATGGTCTTATCTAGCCACTTGGAGCAAACATCTCGTCATGATTCTCTTCCTCTTTCTAAGAGAATCTTCTAGCCACGAGCCTTCTATATTATGTTTGTTTTGTAAATCCTTTTGTTGAACATCCATCACTTGTTCGATGTTCATCATTCTTCGTGATTTTTTCCTACAAATCAAGATTAAGTACATGATTAGTAATGCTTCAGAATCATCAAATCATGTTGACATGATAACCTATTATGCATACAGATATCATTTACATAGTTATGCAACTATCTTGACCAATACTTTGGCACAACACTTTTCCATATTCTGTATGCATACAGTGGCTATCTAGATTCCTTCCATCTCTACCAGAACATACTATCGAGAGAGTGCACATCTCTCAGCATGTCAACAAAGAGGTTTCATTCTAGACAAGCAACAATGGAATGTTTGTCCAACTTACCAATCATATGCATATTAGTAGTATACTATTCAATGCTATATGAATGTTTACACTCAGCATGATGCATGCAATCTATTACAAGCAATATCATTTACTATTTCAAATAACAACTCAAAAACTTATCTTTTATGTTTGTATGGTTGCCTACCGCTTGATCGTCTATATGTCTTTTGAACTTATATTCAATCTGTACTACTGTGCATGCTCAAGTGTGCACTAGTGTCATCCTCATGATCTCATACACAAACATACATTCATTATTATAATCTCAATATTATCAAAACAAAATAATCTTGAATATGTATGGTCATGATCATTCAATACATGGGTATACTAAGATCCTAGCACAAAGTAGGATTCTAACTTGACATAGGAAAATATACCTGGATTAGTATACCTGCTTAGTTATGTCTAACATATCTAAACAATATCTTCTTTGTTCTCTTCAATGATTTAGAGATTCTGTGCTAGAACATGCATATCTCATAGGTTACGCATAATAGAACAAAACCATACATACCTCATAAGCAGAACTTCTATGTGATCAAATATTATGGATGAGTCTATGTCTTCATGTTGTCATGGTCATGGAACTTGATTTGTCTTTTGTGATGTACCTGTATCTTGTTAGCAGACAACATCAACCTCATACAACACCACAGTGCATTAGTACAATCATATAGCCCTAATCAATGAATGTCTTCTATCATTCACATGCATTCATACTTTTACTAGGGTGATAAGACAATTCTAACATTAATCGAGATTGTACTAACCTAAATAATATGAAGACGAACATATCAAGAATCAGATTTCAAGACATACCTGTATTTCCTCAAGTCATACCTGTCAAGAAATTCTTGTAGTCTTCTTATGTAAGACCTTAGCCTCGACTCCCCCTGAAACTGGATCTGGAGCTCGATTAGGGTTTGTTAGAGAAACCCTAAAATTTCAATCTTTGACTTTCACACTTCTGAATGGATGGAAGGATGTGTCTTGTTGACCTGATCAAACTTGTATATTTCAATTTTGAAATGTCCAAAATTTGAGCCCTCAAAAATTGCCTTTGAAATTTCTAGATCTTCTGGATAGGATCCCGAACTAGGGTTTGATGGATCCCACCCTGCTACCTAATCAAAAGGTTCAATTCAAGGCTCTAAACTCTTATTTTTCTGAGGAGCTTCCAGCCATGGTCACAGTCTTCAAAAATTCCAACTTTTGCTGAAGCCCTAATTTTCCATATTTCCGATCAAAATCCTGAACTGGGGTTTGATCAAGCCCGGTCTTCTACCCAACCAAAAAATTCGATCTTGGTCTCTAAATTTTTATTTTCCTAAGTAGCATTCAGCCATGGAATCTGATTCCAAAAATTCTAACTTTCTCCAAAACCCTAAATTCTAGAAGCCATGAATGAAGGTGCTCCAAAAATAATTCTGTTTTGACAAAAATATGTACCTGATTGTTGCTACTGTAACTCTGAACTTTTCTATCCACAGGGTTTGAAAACTTTTTATGTGGTATCCTGACCTGTCATATTTATGTCCCAACAAGTCTGACCTCAATTGGATTTTCTGAGAGAGATTTATGCCAAATGTCGCAACGTGACCTGTTCATGGGATAAAACAGGAGATCGAACTTGTACGGCATGCCACGTGTCACTCGTTCAACTTCAGCCTCTGAAAACGTTTCCTGAGATATTACAATCTGTGTACTACCTGTCACTTTTTACTAAATTTCATTTGGAGCTTCCTATCCCAAGTTATGACCTTTTTTCCTAGGTCACCTGATTATGACTGAGATCTGGAAGAGGCAGAAACCCTAACTTGGACTGATCATAACGCACAAAGTACAATGAATCTAAGGGTGTCCTTTGTACACAAGGTACATGGGGATGTTATATATGACCCGTAAACTTTGTAGATCCCGAACCTTCACCAAAATGGATTTATAGCGAAAGTTCCACGATAACATGTTTTTGCTATATAAAACCCTAACCTTCAAATTGTCGCAAGTGAAGCAAGTGTCGTAAGTTCCATACATTGCCTTCCTTCAGGTTAGCTCTGATACCATGTTAAGATTCAATATGCTAAGACATAAAATATCAACATTTCATTTCATTTCACAACAATAGCATATACAGGATCACTAAAAGAACAACAAGCACAACATAAACACAAGAGACACAGATTTATCCTGGGAAACCCTCATGGGGTAGAAAACCCAGCAAAGCTTTCTCAATATAGATGATCAGCAAATACAAATATGTAAACCAAATACATGAGCTCCTCCTCCTCCATAGCATACCTCTCTCACACAAGTGCGTCACTCACAAGTGAATGAATGAGTGAGTTAAGTGAGGAACATCCTCCTCTACTTATACTTGTTCCCCGACTGACTTTATATTAACTAGGTCCCCCAACTTTATTACTAGGTTAAACACCCCATTACAACTGACTGGGCCAACCCCTCTAGGGTGGTCTAATAACCCTTTGACCCACATAACACATACAGGGCCGACCCCCACTAGGGAAGTCTAATAACCCAAGTTACCACATTCCGACGGAGGAATAAACATCTCCAGATATACAATAAGATCTCCACGGATGAATGAAACATCTCCAGAATAATAAAGTACAAATATAATATTCTTTGAAGTTACAATATTTCAACAAAATGTGGCACACTATTAGTTGTACCAACCAATCTGTCTAGCTATAACAATCAATCTATTTGTTCACGTCATATGAATCAGTAAATCTGAGTTCAACCAATTGTATACCAAACTCAATCCACCTAAGTCAAACCATCTATTCATACAACTCAACCAATATAATCATTTCATTATTCTGTCCACATTTATGTCATGAATATGTCAAGTCACTATGTTGTCATCAATCTGATCTATCATAGGATTCAATCCAGACATCTCGATCAAATCAAGGTTATCATCATTATGTTCATCATCATCATTTTGTACATCATTCAGTTCACAGGAAAATCATCATTTCATTTGATGTAGATTTCATTGTTATCAAACATGTTTTTCACCCAAACTCTTCATGCCCAGAATATCATCAAACTGTCATGTCAATGTTGTACACTGCAATCAAAGTCTAGTAGTATCATGTTATAGTTTTGTCTTCTTATGCTCTCACTATAAATTTCAACTTTCTGATACAACAATTTGAGATGTACAAGAGAATATTATCCTGAATTCTTCATGCCCAGAAATGCAGAATCTTCAACTACAATTTCTCTCCTTCAACCTGAAATCAGAGCTCTTCATCACTGAATTTATTGAAATCTTCATGCCCAGAATTCACCCGAAATATTCATACCCAGAATAAAAAGGGTCTTCAATTTTTTTCAATTCCTTGAATCTATTGCTTCCTTTCTTCATGTCCAGAATTCAGCATGATCATCATCTAGCACATTATAACATGTCTTCAGTCCATGACCTAGCTTTAGGGCATCATTGTGGCCTCACCAAAAGGAGAGAAAGATTAAAAATAAAGATTTGTTGCTCCTCTTCCCTGCTGCTACCTCGAAATATTAGACCATCTGCTGCTGCCCCGAACCTGTCCTCATCTCCTCAAACCCCCGAAAAGGGAGCTTTGTTGTACCTCTGAAATCCACCACACCAAAATTTCTCATAGTTCAAGCAAACAATTCTATCTTTATTTATACCTTTTCTTTGTCCATAATATGTGGAGGCCGACTTTTCAATATCAAAATGATATATATATATCTTTCTTGCCACATTACTAAAGTGGGTATAACACCACTATACCCCATCACATGTCATTTCTTCATGCCTTCAAAAATATGCCCACTTGTGTCATAAGAGTGCCTGTAGTGGGTTCCACTTTGATGCCCGCAAGTCTCTTTTCTCATGCCCGCAAGGGAAGCTTAATATTCACGCAGATGTTGTCCCGGAGATGCTCGCAGCTCTCCATATTATGCCCGCAAGCTCCACATCAACATTCCCGCAGCTGGCCATTTGTGATTCCTGCACAACCTGGAATAAATTCCTGCATGGTCATGATAAGATGCACGCAGGCTGCCTCCTCAAGATGCTCGCAAGCCTGCCTTTAGAATTCCCGTAGACCTTCTTAAAATGACTGCAGTGCCATGTCTCCAGCCTTGCCATCATGTGCTTGTCATCTTCCACGTCCTCATGCTTACTTTCCATGTCTCCAACCTTGTCATCATGTGCTAGCTTTTTCAATCTTGTCCTTTGTCTTGTCACCTTGTCCATTGACATGCTTTTCTTACTTGCCATGTCACCATGCTTCGTCATATCCTCAATATCACCATGTCCTTGCTTCCTTGCTTAGTCAGGTCATGTTATCTTACTTGTCCACTTTGCCACTTGTTTTCATATCATGTGCATCATCCACATCATTTTTATTTAGAGTATTATGACCACATAATGTTTCATTTGGTCCTTCTTTCCAAATATCAATTCCTTCTAGCCATATTCTTCTTGTCATCCAATGCCCATATCAAATGTCCTTATTGCCATGTTTTCCAAGGCATTCACTTCATGCTTGTGCTATCAATGTCATTATCAAGCTTTCCATGTCCTAAAGCTTTGACCTTTCCTTCTTGTCCTCATGCTTGCCATGTCATCACCCTTTGACCTTTGTCATTAATGTGTTGTTATCAATGAAAACTATGGTCATCAATCTCCCCCTTTTTCATTGATGGAAACCCTCCTTTAATTTTTCTCCCCCTTTGACATTAATGACAAAGGGTCAATCCTTTAGCCATTAATAGCTTCACAATGCCCAAAAAAAAAATTGTATTCTTGAATACTTTCATGTCAATTTATGATCTAGGCTTGGTATTGTTTGATCATCTTTTGCCATCTTCATACATGCTCCCCCTATCATGTAGAATTCTTGATTTGTTGAGTTTGATCCTTCCTTATAGGGTCTTCTTGCTCCCTTTATTATTGCTTATGTGATTTCTTCTGATTGTTGTTGTTTCTGGGTGACCAAACTTGCTTCAATCTATTGTAGCTCTCATGCTATCCTCAAAATAATCTTATCTGCTTCAATCTGTTGATACCAGTTATTAAAGAGAAACATTTCTAGTTGTTCTAACTCATATCCAAAACTGAATATGTATTTCCTCTTTTGTTGGGATTGATATCTTCACCTTCACCTTGCCTCAGTTCACCATAGTGATGTGTTTAACTACCCGAGTTTGCTCCAAACTAAATCTCAAGTCTTCATAGAATTCTGAACTTTTTATTTAGAATTGTCTCTCCAATCTTTGATATGTATGAAATTTTCTGTCGGAGTCTTGTCATCCTTAGTCCTCTTCAAATAAGTGTTTCATGAAGAATTTCTTGCCAAATATATCCAATCATTTAGAATAAAAGATAAGCATGTATTGAGATCAATTCTTCAACCATTCGCAGAATGTCGTAACATGTTTTATTGAACTCCAATATTTCAACGGTCCTTCTTGAACAACTTCTTGACCATATAGATATGTTTTAGTACATATGCATGCCTGAAACTGGTGCTTCCTTGTAGATTTTCAATACTTCCAGCTGCTCTAGTAAATTCATAAAAGGTAAGCAGGCATAAAGTGCCAAACTTCAACATATCACCATGCTACTAACCATACTCCCCCTGTCAATGTAATGTCCCCGAACCTCCCTTGTAGCCTTCCAAGGCCACCGAAGACCTGGCGTTACTTTTTTTCTTCTTCTTTTACTTTCAAAACTACAAACAGCCGCAATGGACTTGGATCCGCAATCCCCATTGTGATCTGCAGTGTGCATGTCATCTTTCAGCAATCCGCAATTGCATCTTTCTGCAATCCGCAATCTGCATTGCGTTTTTCAACAATCCACAATTGCGCCTTTCTGCAATGCATGACTATGCCTCATCGCAACCCACAATCCGTATTATGGAAGTTGGAAATGTGGAATTCCAACTTCCAACTTCCAGAAACTTGCCCTTCCACAATCCGCAATACGCATTGCGGAAGTCGGAAATGCGGAAATCCAACTTTCAACTTCCGTAAAACTTCCCCTTTCACAATCCGCAATCCGCATTGTAGAAGTCGGAATTGCAGAAGTCCGAATTACAAAAGCTTCCAACTTCCAGAAACTCACCCTTCTGCAATCCGCAGTCCACATTGCGGAATTCGAAAATGCGGAAGTCCAACATCCAACTTCCTGAAAACTCACCCTTCCGCAATCTGTGAACCGCAATAAGGAAGCCGGAAATGCGGAAGTCCAACTTTCAACTTTCGGAAAACTACCCCTTCCGCAATCCGCAACCTGCATTGTGGAAGTCATAATTGTAGAAGCTCAACTTCAAACTTCCAGAAACTTCCCCTTCTGCAATCCACAATCCGCATTGCAGAAGCCGGAATTGCGGAAGTCCAACTTCTCTTTTCCAGCATTTTATCAATGCAAACTTCTAAGGGGCATAACTTCCTCATCTTGAGTCCAAATGAGGAAAGGTTGGTACCGTTGGAAAGCTCTTAGAGAGATCTATCCAATGCTAGAATCACCTTCTCATATGAGGTATCTAACCTCCTCATTTTCTTCATTGAATTTATGTCTATAACCTTCTAAGGTATTTTCCAACCCTTAACATGTCTCTACCTATCCCTCTCCACAACCCATATTTCCTTGTCCCACCGAGTGGTCTAGGAATACCCCAGGCCACATAACCATCCCCATGATTAAGTAAGGTTAAGCATTCCATTACAAGTTTAAGCATCTCATAACAAACACATAGAATAAATGAAACTAAGGCTAACCATTCATCTAACACATGTAAATTAGTGTTGGAGCATAGGCCGCAGCTATGGTAAAGCTGCGAATTTTGAGGAAAAAGCACCAAGTATTGAGGGGAAAGTGCTAATTTTGAGTAAGCACCAATTTTGGGAAGAAGTGAATGGTGCGCAGTATGGCACCAGATGGACGAGTTCAGCGCAAATTAAGGACCGAAAATCATGGAGCTCACGCGTACACGTCAAAGGAGAGTGAATGTGGCCGAGTAGAAAGCTCAACTACCACAATAAATGAAGCGATGGAATAGAGGGATCAGATACCCTCATTAAGGCTAAGTACAGAAGTTATGGTTGCTCTAACCAAGGAAGAGCAACGGACCAAAGCATTGAAGGTGAAGGACAAGGAGAAATGAATGATGAAGCGGTGCCCATACCCACAATCTATGCCAAAAATCACGGAGTCTGCAGGAAGCGGCGACATGACTGCAAGCGGCGCCTACAGTACACCTAGCCATGTCCGCGGTTAGGGTTTTTGGGGATTACTGTTGGGAAAGGCCCACAGTTTTGTAAAGGTGTGACCTTCAGGGCCACCTATATATATGTGTAATTGTAAAGGGAAGAAGGTTAGATGTTAGAAGTTAGATGAGTTGGCTAGAAGGTAAGAGAGAGAGTCTTGGATAGCTGTAGAGCTAGTTTCTGAGTTACAGAGTCCAAGTTGATGTCTGAGTCATTGTAATCTCTATATGAGAAGAGGATAGATCTAAGAGAAGGGCTCCCAGCTGTGTGCGTGGAGTTTCCCTGAAATATCTAAGGCTGCAGCTGTGTGCGTGGAGTTTCCCTGAAAGATCTAAGGCTGCAGCTGTGTGCACAGCAGGATTGTGTAATTCCCATTTTGAGATAATTTAAGATACAATTCCAGTGAATGTGATTTCCCCATGGAGGTGAACTACATAATTCTCGTTGTTATGATGTTGTGTTGTGTGAATGCATGTTTATGTTTATTATCTGTGTTTGCATGAATGTTTCGTTGTCATTATGAATGAGTATATAAAGCAAGTCCTTGAAGCTCCCTTAGAAATTATATTTGCGCACTATCGAAGGAGTCGATAAGAGCACCATTGTCGTGGCGCGTAAGGAGTTCGTTGTGCGTTGTGGCATGAGCGCAGAAGTGATACAGCGTGTAGCGGACGTAGCGGGTAACCGCCTCGTGCGCAGGTGCGGAGGTGCCGCACAGCTAGGCTAAGACGAGTAAGCCCTAGCGCTGATGCGCTGTATGACCCGTGAAAGAATCAGACGCTCCATTCATAAGTTACTGCGGAAAGAAGGAAGAGGGAAGACTGTGGATTCCACGCCGCCCTGGTTAAGGAAACCTGATTCCTTAGCCCCCCATAGCCACTTCGGGTGATACATCGGGCTGCTACGCAGCTCGTTGCCGAAAGGGCCAGTGCGCCAATGGGTGTTTGTTGCTGCGCCTCCTGAAAACCCAGGTCTGTCCAAAAAGTAGCCAACAAATGGTTCCGTTGCCTTGCGACTTGTTGCCGTGAGACTTGTTATCCCGGTGACGTGCGGGATTGATGCGCAACGTAGAGAAAAAGGGAGCCAAAAAATGGTTTCGGCGTCGGCTTTAACCCTATTATTTTGAAGGCAATGCCGTGTTGGAATCCTACAGCTAAAGAAATTCAAGACTGGTTTGATTCAAAGGCTGGAGAGTTCGCTGAACGAGAAAATAGAAGCTTTAGGCTTCAGACAGAAGACTGGTTGCAGAAGCATATTTATACTGACCTTCACGAAATTTTCTTCATAACATTTGCACTTGAGTTGCATGCGTGGATAGCCAAGCTAGAAGATACTAGACCCACTGTGCATGTTGATCAACCCGTCGTTTGGACACCTGAGCTACTTAGCATTTTGAAGCGGGTAGATAATCCTGTGTCCCGCGCAGTAGACTTCTGGTTGAATAGTCTGTTGGAAGGCTTCATTACTAAGTTTGCAGTAGATACTAGAAAGAGCTTTAGCGAAGCTGAGAGGAGCTTCTTCAAAGCATACAGGGGTAAGTTCTTAAATTCTCTAAACCTGTCGATTAAAATGCTCTTATATGAAAAAGGAAAACTATGCATAGCTTCCGATGAATAGCATAGACAAGTAATGTCCATAGATTCTGATAATGATCTTGAAGTTATTGGTTGTACTCATAGTGGAAAACGGTATAAAGTAGGCCTTGACCAACATTCTTTTGAGTCTAGCCCAGAAGATAGTCGAGCTCCTAGAGCGAGCCATATAGAGAGACAAGGGAGTGCTCATATCCCTTATCACCCTTTTACACCGCAAAAGCCAGACGGGGCTCAGTATAACCCCGCAGTAACACCTTCTAGTAGCCCGCACGATACTTCTAGTACATCAGCCCCACCTTTGTTTAACCATCCCGGAGGCAGTGCTACAACACCTCCACCTCAACCTAGCGCAAGAAGGATGGGTGATGACATGAAGCTACCAACTTTTAGGGGAACAGGGCTAGAAGACCCTGAGCAGCACTGGTTTCTATGTGAAGACATTTGGACGATTAAGCAAATTAATGATGATGCTGTTAAGCTGGTTCAGTTAGCAACCACACTAAGAGAAAGAGCCTTAACCTGGTTCATGAAATACTCAGCAGCACAAAATAGGATGCTTGTTGATGTCAGAAATGCTATGATTAGAGAATTCAAGAAACCTAAATCAGAATAACAGTGCATAACCGAGCTCAAAGACATAAAACAGTTACCCACAGAGTCAGTATGGGACTTTGACCAAAAGTTCAAAGCCTTGATAGATCAAGTAAGCTTTGAGTTTGCACCGCAGCAACATAAGGAATGGTTCATTGCTACGCTGCTTCCTCACATTAGACTTCCTTTGATGCAACAAAATCTCACTACACAAGAACAAGCTCTAGAGATGGCTATGAAACTAGAAGCTTCACCAATTGTTGGAACAAGCAACGATGTTGCGCAGTTGCAGAACCAGTTAGCAAACTTAACCTTGCAAGTGCATGATATTAAGAAAGGCAAGGAAGTTAAAGAAGAAATTTGGTGTACTAAATGTAGAGCACAAGGTCATTCAAAGGACCATTGTCCCGTTTTCATAGAGTATATTGCAACTGGAGCACCTAACCCTTTACCACAGGCACAGGGGCCGTGGTGTGAAATCTGTAGAACTAGAGGTCACAGACCACAAGAGTGTCACTTGTTACAAAAATAGGTACAAACTCCAAAGAATCTATATTGCAATTTCTGTAAATCAGTAGGCCATGATGAGAACAATTGTAGAGCATATGACCTTATGATGGAAAGAAAACATTATGTTTATAGAGTACAGTCAGAGGCACAAGGACCCACAGCAGGTCCGCAGTACAACCAAGCTCGCGAAGGCCGAGGAGGAAATTACAGGGGCCGCGGACGCGCAGCAGGTTTTGGTCAAGGAAGAGGACAGATCACTTGTTATAACTGCGGAGCTCAAGGTCATTATGCAAGGGATTGCCAAAATCCTACAACCACCTGCAGATACTGTAAATCGTATGATCATGTGATTGAAGAATGCCCTCAATTGTTGGCTAAAATGCAAGCAAAGACACCATAGGTTAACCAAAATATTCAGTTGATTGTAGCACAAAAAAGGGAACCAGATCCTACAGTTAATATAGTGACGCGCAGTGGAGCAACAACTGGTGCGCCAGAGTCAGGAACTGGAAAACCAGCGACGCAATGGGTGTGCCGCGCTAATATTAAACCAGCCTCGCTCGACCTGCAGAAGCAAAAAGAAGCATTCAAGCAAGCTCAAGAGTATTTCTCAGATCCGCGAGCTTTGAGTTCTGTCGCAGTATCGCACAAAGAAATTAGACCACATGTGCCACATCAAGAGAACTGGGTACAAGAGCAGGCCACTACATCTGGAAGGTCTGATGAGGAGGATGCACTAGGCAGTGTTCATGCTTTCCTGAGAAACTTCTTAAAGTTGTTGCGCAATGAAAAAGCAACTATGGAACTCCAACACCTGTTGGATCAGTGTCAGCAATCTACTTCGATGAATACACTGCAGCGTGCTGTTCATCAGATTGGGAGTCATGCTAGAACTGGAAGAGAGATGAGACTCATAGCGCAGATTGGAGTATTTGAAATGGACGAGGTCATTTTGGATTTAGGCTCAGAAGTTAATGTTCTCACCATGAAGACATGGGAACAGATGGGTAGTCCTCAGCTTACCAGATCTCCTATCCAGCTAAGACTTACGAATCAGCAACGAGTTTCTCCATTGGGAAGACTATCCAATGTACCTATTGATATTGAGGGAATAAGAAGTTCTGCAGACTTCGAAGTAATCAAAATTCTAGATGACAGTAGACCTTACCCAGCACTTTTAGGCATAGACTGGGCATTTGATAATCTGGCTGTCATTAATTTGAAGAAAAGACAGATGACTTTTGAAGATGAGCAAATTAGGGTCATTGCACCGCTTGATCCCATTCAGGGACCATGGTATATTGAACCCATTCGAGCAGAAGAAGAAGCGCGCTATATGGAAAGTTTGTACCAGATGACTGCTAGTCATAATGATTATGTCAATCCCACTACAGACGGCCATATCAGCTAGCGATGCGATAGCTCGTGCACATCAGACTCAGAAGCAGGATTGGAAAATTGGCAGAATCGCTTACATGAAGTTTCTGCAAGGCGTTGCGCCATGATGACTAAATCCATTCGATGGATTGGCACATAATTGAATAACACTCCAATCTTTGATGGTTTAACTAAAGTAAGTGAATTCATACATACCTATGAACAACAAATCCAATATGAGCAGCGCATACAAGCATTGGATGTAGCACTGCGCTCTACACCCACAAGATGGTGGGGTGCGCACAAAGATAATATTCACACATGGCAAGACTGTCGTAGATTGATACTGCGCAGATTTCAGGAAACTACAGCAGAAGTATTGCGCAAATATGATGGACAAAGTGACCCCAGGTCACACATTGAAGCATGTATTCAGCAATGGTCAGATATTCCAGAGGATGAGTGGGTTCACCTATTCATCCACACGTTGGATACAGTTCCAAGGAACTGGTACACTGAAATAGAATTGCGTAGAGGCACTATCACTTGGCCTCTCATGATCGAAAGTTTTCAACTTACTTTCAGCTTTGAGTCAGAACATCCGAGCATTGATCAGGCTTTTAAATGTATTAAAAAGAAGATATTTGAACCATGTCCACTACCAAAATATTCCCAACCAGATTGGGCTGTCCAGATCGAACATGCCCTCGAATGCTATAATTTCACCGTTGATGAAGAGGAAGATGATCCTCGCAACATCAATATTCCAAAATCAGAAGGGACGCGCAAGGTCGAAGGCCCTCAGCTTGACATCCCTGCCATTACAGAACACATCAAGCTCAAGAAGATTAACATTGGTACATAAGCCGAACCCAAGTTTGCTTCTATAGGAGATTATTGGGATGATGAAACTGTTGGAAATATTGTAGATTTACTATGTAACTACCAGGATATCTTTCCCACCAAGTTTACAGAAATGAAAGGCATCCTAGGAGATTTAGGAGTTATGCGCATACCTTTGAAAGCAGACGCCAAGCCAGTAAAACAGCGCCCGTATAGGTTGAATCCGCGATATAAAGAAAAGGTTAGAGAAGAAATTGATAAGATGCTCACAGCAGGTATCATTGAGCCAGTAGAGGAAAGTGATTGGATTAGTCCTATGGTGGTACAAGATAAAAAGGCAAAAGGTGAAATAAGAATCTGCGTGGACCTGCGCAAGCTGAATGACGCATCAGCGCATGATCCATTTCCTACGCCCTTTACAGATGAAGTGCTTGATAATGTTGGAGGACAAGAGGCTTACTCCTTCACTGATGGCTTTTCGGGATACCATCAGATCAGAATCCATCCAGAAGACCGCCATAAGACCACTTTTGCGACTGAATGGGGCTCATTCCAGTATACGGTAATGCCCTTTGGTCTTAAAAACGCACCTACTATCTTCTCTAGAGTTGTTGTTGTTGTTTTTAAAGAATTCATTCATAAGTTTCTAGAAGTCTATTTTGATGACTAGATTGTGTTTGGTTTACTAAAGAACCATATAGAGAACCTGTGCATGATGTTAGAAAAATGTAGATAGTATCAGATTTCCCTAAACTTGAAAAAATGTATCTTCTGTGCTCCTTTTGGTATTCTGTTGGGTCATATTTTATGCAGACAAGGACTCTTGATGGATCCTGCGAAGGTTGCCATCATTGCTAACTTACCTGCGCCCAACTCAGTCAAACAATTGCACACTACATTGGGACATACAGGGTACTACAGGAAATTTATCAAGGGTTATGCAAAGATAACTGCGCCTATGGAAAGATTTTTGAAAAAGGATTTGAAGTTCCAATGGACAGAAGAATGCCAACAGAGCTTGGATATACTTAAAGAAAATATGATCACATCGCCTATTCTAGTTTTCCCAGACTGGAGAAAACCCTTTCATGTTCATGTCGATGCTTCTTCCATAGCATTGGGGGTTGTGCTTACACAACCGAGAGAAGGAGGTATCGACCACCCCATTGCTTATTCTAGTAGGAAGTTGTCCACAGCTGAGAAGAACTATACCACTACAGAAAGAGAAGGACTAGCTATGGTGTATGTCTTACAAAAGTTCAGACACTATCTATTGGGCGCTCATTTTAAAATGTATACTGACCATTCTGCTTTGAAGTACTTGGGCAATAATCCAGTGTTAGGGGGAAGGATTTGCAGATGGCTACTGCTCTTCCAGGAGTATGATTTTGAGGTTATTGTGAATCCAGGTAGATTCAATGCAGGACCTGACCATTTATCTAGGATAGAGTCAGGGGAGGAACCTACAAATTTGGAGGACAATCTGCCTGACGCGCAGCTGTTTTCTATTCAAGCAGTAGATGAATATTATTCCGATATTCTTGAGTTTCTCACTACAGGGAAAGTGCCAGTTGAGTTTACAATCCAGAAGAAGAAGCAACTTGTTGTCAAAGCCGCAGACTTCACTTTGATAGCAGGCCAGCTCTATAAGTTGGGCCCCGATGAAGTCTTGCGCAGATGCATTTTACCGCATGAGAAGAACTCCATCATCGCAGAAGCGCACTTAGGAACCATAGGAGGCCATTTTGCAGGAAAGCCGACTGCGCAGAAGATCTTAGCCGCAAGTCTTTGGTGGCCAACATTGCACAAGGATACTAAGGAATTCTGCAAATGTTGCGATGTGTGCCAGCGAACAGGAAAACCTTCAAGAAGAGATGAAATGCCGCTAAGACCCCAGATAACATTGCGTGCTTTTGATAAGTGGTCCATTGATTTCGTGGGACCTATCAACCCACCAGGAAAGAGAACCGGTGCAAGATACATCATCACAGCTACTGAATACCTCACCAGATGGGCTGAGGCAAAGCCAGTTAAGAACTGCGACGCTGCCACTGCCGCGCAGTTCATTTTCGAGAACATTGTCACTAGATTTGGGTGTCCACTGATTCTAATGAGTGATCAGGGCACACATTTCCTGAATGAGACTATAGAGGCCCTTACTGAAGAATTCCACATTAGTCACCATAAGAGTACACCCTACCACCCTCAAGCTAATGGTACGATGGAGGCATTCATCAAGATTCTCGAGAATGCCCTGACCAAGATCTGTAATCAACAAAGAGATGATTGGGACATTAGAGTCACAGCTGTGTTATGGGCTTACAGAACCACATGCAAGAAACTAACAGGTCACACACCTTTCAGTTTGGTGTATGGACAAGAAGCAGTTATGCCCATGGAATACATTGTTCCCAGTCTCAGAATTGCGCAAATTACAGAAATGACAGATACTGATACTATGAGTGAAAGACTCTCACAATTGCTTGCCTTAGAAGAAGACAGACTTTTAGCCGGATTCCATCAACAAGTGCAGAAGGCAAGACAGAAAGCTTGGCATGACAGGCATATTAAGAATAAAGTCTTTCAAGAAGGAGACTTGGTACTCCTCTACGATAGTAAATTCATCAAGTTTCCAGGCAAGTTTCGTGTACATTGGTTAGGCCCTTTTCAGGTGACAAAGATAACAGAAGGAGGAGCAGTCCAGCTTGCGAAGCTTAATGGAGAATTTCTGCCCACAATGATTAACGGGAGTCGGCTCAAGCTTTATCGCGACGACCACTCCGCCCTGTCGACTTAATGAATTACTAAAGAAGTGCAGATGTTGAGTGTAGTTGAAAGACGCATCGCACTTATCACAGTCTACACGAAAATCGCGAGACACTTTCAGTCTCCGGTTTCCCGTGCAGTTCCTTGAAACATCCGTGCATGTTAATAAATCCTGTTTGAAGGGAGCTTATTTTGCGCTCTTGCAAAGTTTTTCCCCGGGTTGTCAAACCGTCACTCTTGTGGCATTCCCTGTTGCCAATTTGCCACTTGAGGAGTTCTCCTCGCCATGGAGCCCTCCATGTGCACAGTTACCTATGCTGAAGTGACCCACCGAAAATTTGAATTACGTTAGCTCTATAACCGCGTCTGAATATTAATGCAAGATAAGATCACCATTTAATTGTATTCGCTGTGATAGATTCGGCTTGATCTCCCTAAGATTTGCATTTAAGAAATGAGCCGAAAGCCTTAGCTCATCTCCCAAAACGCCATCAGAGCCCGTCCATCTCAATTAATGCACCACAGAGGCGCGGGGGTAGGGGGGTTGTCAACTCATGCATAGGCGCCTATGGCTATTAGCCCCACTTGTCTGCATTTACTCCCGCCTTTAGCTATAAATACCCCGCACTCGTATGTGTTTGGGTTACTTTCCTCGAGTTGAAGTGTCTTGTTTGAGAATCTAAGTCATTGTTTTCAGAGTCGTCTTCTGCAGATTGCTCCCTTTGTTTTTAGCATTCATATCCTACACTGTTCTGCCATTTGTCTGTTCGAGTGCTTGTTGTGTATACTGGTTCATGACGGAGAACCTATCCACTGAAGAAGTTATTCGTCAATTCAAGCACAGAGGCTTAGATTTTGGCATGGCTACCCCAGTAATGACCTCGGCTTACACGCATCCTGGTTGGACTAATCCCAGACAATCCCCAGGCACAAGGGCATCTCAGTAGCAGCCGGACGAACCCATTTTAGAGCATTTGGCCACTATGGTTAATTACATTCCTCCGCGTCCAGATGATGCACCCAAGGTGCATATTCCAAAGAATGTGAAGTATCCGATTCCGCTGCCACCAATGGCGGAAATCGTGCGAGAAGAAGGATCCCTGCTTGGACACCTTCCACTGGTTAAGTTTTCTGAATTCAACTTGGGCGACTACAGAACATATCCTCAGTTCGCACCGGATCGCTATCTGACGGTAGTCCATAATCCCGCTAGAAAGGTTGATGAATTCGTCCCGAAGGAATTGGCCGCAAATCTCGAGAGGCCTGGACTGTTGAACCTGTTGAAGCTACCGCACTTCGGGCATAGCAATGAAGTCAATGCAGTTGTTAAGGCCCTGCTATCCTGTGTTCATGGTGGTTATCTTTGGCTGGGGAGGCCAATCGATTTGAATGTGGACTTGATTCATCGTATTACTGGCCTATCTAAGGTTGGTAAGGACCCCAATGTTCATCTTGTTGGTAAGGATAAGGACAGAAATTTGGCTGCACAGCTGGTGCAGAAATACAAACTGACGAGAGGAGGTCGAGCTTATGACCTCACTATAGTTGAAGATGAAGCACTTAGATTCACAGGCAGTCTGCTTGCAGGAAGACTTCTAACGAAGTGCAGACCTAAAGAAGTCACTAGAGCTATTGTAGAGCTCGCAATCGCAACTGCGGAGGGAGAGCAGTATAACTGGTCTCTCTTCCTCCTGAATTCTTTCTTGGAAGACTGCTGGAACGTTTAGGACACTGCCAACCAGTTGTTCCATTTTTCTTGGCTTTTGATTTTATGTGCTTTTGTTGGGTGGAAGGAGCCCCCCAACACTCAGTTCCTTCCGCCCCGCATAGGATAGGTTGCAGGGATGCGCTATGTCAACCTATGGGATTCTAGTAATCCCGCGAAGCGCAAGATGAACCACGCCGTGTTCTGTGAATATTACCACCTCCTCAAAGATATCATTCAGGAAATGCCGAGGCTGAGTGAGGAGACAGCGCAAATCTATGGAACGAAGTTGGTCTTTTCTGCCAACTTACATGAAATTTACCTCCGCCCTTGTGGAATTCAGGAAGAAGGGGTCGTAGGCCTCTACCGTATGACTACTCAGGATGTTGAAGAAACTATCAAGTCTTGGCCAGATGAATGGAGGCAGGCCGCTGAAGTCGCTGCCGCAATACCACCCCCTGATGCACAAGAGAAAGATAAAGGAAAGGAAAAGGCCGCACAGAATACTGATGAAGGTCCTCCAGGACCACCCCCAAAGAAGCAGAAGCTGTCGCACCCCGCAAAAGCGACATGAGATCTGTCTGAGACCCTTGCCGCGGGGTTCAACCAGTACTTGAAGGAGCAATTTCGTGAGCTGCGGACCTCGTAGGCTCACATCAGAAGTGCTCTGGACCTGCAGCTCGTGGAGTTGAAAGGTCTCGCAGGAAGAGTTGCGCAAACCCATGCGCCAGCATCCGGTTCGCAGATGCTGCAGGAATCTACAAGCACCGAGCGGGTTGAAGTACTTGCAGAGAGGCATACTGTTGTTCACATCCCGCCTACAAGTATGACATTCCTGGATCCTTTGGTTGCAACCCAGGTAAACACGGTTGGCCCTATTGAGATAAATTTTTCATTAATTCCGATAGAAACTTTGCAGTTAGTGCAAGAGCAAGTCTCTATTGAACTGAGAGCTAGAGAGCTCTCCACATTCCATGCAAACCAAAGACTGCAATCGCAGGAAATAGAGCTGAAGGCAGGCTATAAGAACATCTCTGAGCAGCTTGCACTTTACGAGGCACAAGACACTGGGATAAGAAACGTAGTTGATGAAATCGCCCAAGAGCTGCCGGCCTTCCAGATTCAACCAGACCTTCCTCTGGTTGAGAAAGTGCAAATTATTGGCAGAAGAGTGAAAGCCCTGGAGCAGGAAATAATTGCTATGGTTGAGGACCATAGAGCGCAGATAACCGAGTTGGAAGCTCGTGCCGCAGCACCTCCTACAGATGAAAGGCAGGAACAATTTGAAGCACTGAGCATAGCTTCCACACAAATGAAGTGCAGAGCAGATGAAGCCCAGAACTTAATGACGCAAGCTATGGAGGCTTGGGCTGAGCTTGAGACGCTGCCTTTCAAAGTCGATCTTTTGGAATAGGTACAAGCAGCAGAACAGTCCCTAACTGTTCTGAGTGAAGAAGCTAAGTCCTTAGAAGGCTTAGCAAAAATGAGGAAAATGAGCGAAGTGCGGAGAGTACAACAACAACTGCACAAGCTCAGAAATGAAGATGCTAATCTCACCAACAGCATTCAGCCATTTATGGATGAATATGCTGAACTTGTTGCCCAAGCCGAGGCAAAGATCAAAGAATTTGCTGAATCTCAACAGTTGGTTGATGGCATAACTGAAGAAGAAGCCAGTTCAGATATGGTGCAGATAGCTGCGGAGTGTGTGGTTGAAATGGACTCCGCTATTGCGCAGTGGAAACAAGCATTTGCTATGACCCAAGCAAAGGAAGACGCGCAAGTAAAGCGACCACACGCTAGTGCGAGTGGCTCAGGGACGAGCCACAAGTAAGTGTTAGGGGCCTGTTGGAGCATAGGCCGCAACTATGGTAAAGCTGTGAATTTTGAGGAAAAAGCACCAAGTATTGAGGGGAAAGTGCTAATTTTGAGTAAGCACCAATTTTGGGCAGAAGTGAACGGTGCACAGTACGGTGCCAGATGGATGAGCTCAGCGCAGATTGTGGACCGAAAATCGTGGAGCTCGCGCATACACGTCAAAGGAGAGTGAATGTGGCCGAGTAGAAAGCTCAGCTACCACAATAAATGAAGCGATGGAATAGAGGGCTCAGCTACCCTCATTAAGGCTAAGTACAGAAGTTATGGTTTCTCTGACCAAGGAAGAGAAATGGACCAAAGCATTGAAGGCGAAGGACAAGGAGGAGTGAATGATGAAGTGGCGCCCATACCCGCAATCTGCACCGAAAATCACGGAGTCTGCAGGAAGCGGCGACATGACTGCAAGTGGTGCCTACAGTACACCTAGCCATGTCCGCGATTAGGGTTTTTGGGGATTACTGTTGGGAAAGGCCCACAGTTTTGTAAAGGTGCGACCTTCAGGGCCACCTATATATATGTGTAATTGTAAAGGGAAGAAGGTTAGATGTTTGAAGTTAGATGAGTTGGCTAGAAGGTAAGAGAGAGAGTCTTGGATACTTGTAGAGCTAGTTTCTGAGTTACAGAGTCCAAGTTGATGTCTAAGTCATTGTAATATCTGTAGGAGAAGAGGATAGATCTAAGAGAAGGGCTCCCAGCTGTGTGCGTGGAGTTTCCCTGAAAGATCTAAGGTTGCAGCTATGTGCGCAGCAGGATTGTGTAATTCCCATTTTGAGATAATTTAAGATACAGTTCCAGTGAATGTGATTTCCCCGTGGAGGCGAACTACATAATTCTCGTTGTTATGATGTTGTGTTGTGTGAATGCATGTTTATGTTTATTATCTGTGTTTGCATGAATGTTTCGTTTTCGTTATGAATGCGTATATAAAGCAAGTCCTTGAAGCTCCCTTAGAAGTTATATTCGCGCACTATCGAAGGAGTCGGTAAGAGCACCATTGTCGTGGCTCGTAAGGAGTTCATTGTGCGCTGTGGCGTGAGCGCAGAAGTGATACAGTGTGTAGAAGACATAGCGGGTAACTGCCTCGTGCGCAGGTGCAAAGGTGCCGCACAGCTAGGCTAAGATGAGTAAGCCCCAGTGCTGATGCGCTGTATGACCTGTGAAAGAATCAGACGCTTCGTTCAGAAGTTACCGCGGAAGGAAGGAAGAGGGAAGACTGTGGATTCCACGCCGCCCTGGTTAAGGAAACATGATTCCTTAGCCCTGCATAGCCACTTCGGGTGAGACCTCGGGCTGCTGCGCAGCTCGTTGCCAAAAGGGCCAGTGCGCCAATGGGTGTTTGTTGCTACGCCTCCTGAAAACCCGGGTCTGTCCAAAAAGCAGCCAACAATTAGCAATTTATTAAACTCATGGAACTGAATGAAGTATTCATCCTATGCCCAGCCTTTCACTTAGACTTACACATGGTCTAACTATTATTCCCATTCATATAACATTCATTCAACAGTATTAAGCAAAACATCGTAACAATAACACATGAAATAACATCATTCCTTCCATTTAATACTTATCTTTGTATCTTGAAGTTTCCCCAGCAACTGGCTAAGTGAGAGAAACATTCCACCCAACCTTAGGTCTATGTCCATCCTATACTCTTTCAGCTGAGAGACCACCCTCGAGCTGGGCTATCTATCCACTAAGGACGGCTAGGTAGGCTCTCTAACAGTCAAAATCCACTTCCCTGCTAATCCAACCTACAGTTGGTTTTATCCAGCAATCCAGCAAACATACTCATGCTAATCCACCCTGCGGTTGGGTTTATAAAGCATCCAAATTCTAAACCAACCTACATATGGGATTATCAAGCATACAGGGAAATAGGGAGTATATTACTAATCCAGTGAGCTCAACCACAGAGCTACAGACATCTCAATCACTCAGAAGACAGGCACCCATGTTATCCACCTCATCCAACACAAGGAAGGCCCTCTTCTCTGATACACAGTCCCTCAAGGGCCCTTCCCTTCCAATGCTATTCAAGGTAGGCATAAGAAGGTATTATTGCTAGTTCTAGGATATCATAGTCTTCACTGGGTTTATCAAGCACTCCAAACTTAAACCCAATCTTTTACATCTAATAAACAAGATGGATCATTCCAGGGTTGCGGACTAAACTCTATCCCACAACTCGACTCTCTGCTCACGGAATTCCAAGATTCACATGGCTTCCTCAAGCTATTCATGCCCTGCAATCCCCTTTCGGCTCTTCTTTGGGTTTCTACTCAGAGATCATGCATATGCGTCGGATCCCTTTGGTACTCAGTTTCTCTATTTCGTCTCTCTCTGCATCTCAAGTTCTCTCCCCGACGAAATGAATCCTCTAACCAACCACCGAAAGAAAAGAAGGAACTGAGTGAGGAACCCCCAACCTAGATCTCAGCGTCATTTTTATCCCTTGCGAATACACTCTGCGGGCTTTCCTTCTCCACATTCTGTAATTGAATCCGTACCCATATAGCGAATCAAATTGGTTACTCCTTCCCAAGTGGCAGGACGGGTCACCATCCCATGACCCCCTCACCTCTCCCTAGTGGATACCTTCACCCCCTTCTCATTAGCTGCCTCACTTAGCCATTTTTGGGTATTTCATTGCAATATTAAACATTTACATCCATTACAAAATTTCATGGCTTAATAGCACATGCATAGTCCCATTGTCAAATACTTGCCTATGAAAGCAAACCTTAAGCATCTACTAGTGGGGCCTTGGCCTTGAGCTCCACTTTAGGATCAACACACATTGCTCAAACACAATATTTACATGGAGGCCAATAATTACTAAGGCAGGGTAGGGGTATTGCAACTCCCTCCCCCTTAGAACAACATTGTCCTCGGTGTTCTCAAAACTGAACAAAAATGGTAATGCCAATCTCATGGCATCCTCTAGCTCCCAGGTCGCCTCCTCTGGACTAAGGTGCTTCCATTGCACCTTTACCTATATAATGGATCACCTTTGGAGTAAGGTAACCTTCCCATCAAGGATGCATATAGGCTCCACTTGGAATTCTCCCTCGGGTTCCACCTATATCACATGCCAATCAATGATGTGATTAGGATCATGTATATATTTCTTAAGCAAAGAGACATGGAAAAAATTATGAGCTTTCATGTTAGCAGGTAATGCAATCCTATATGAAATTGGTCATATTCTATCAAGGACTTCAAATGGTCCACAATATCTAGGTGCCAACTTGGCACAACTTCCCAACTTCATGGAGCTCTTCCTTGGTCTCACTCTCAAGTAAACATGATCCCCAATCTGGAATTATTTGTGCACTCTCTTCAAATATGCACAAATTTTATGCCTGTCCTATGTTGCCTTCAAATTCTGCATGATCTTAACAACTTCTTGTTCCATCTCTTCAATAATTTTTGGTCTGAGCACTACCCTGTTCACTGGACTATCCCAATTTACTAGAGTTCTGCATCATCTGCCATACAAAAATTCAAAAGGGCTCATCTTCAACGATGCCTGGTACCCATTGTTGTAAGAAAATTCTACCAAGTGTAGGTAGTCCTCCCACTTGGATGGTTTCTCCATCACATAAATCCTTAACATGTCTTCAAGAATCTGGTTTACCCTCTCAGTCAGACCATCTATTTGAGGATGATAGGTTGTACTGAAATTCAACTTCGTTCCCAACTCTTGGAATAACCCTTTCCAAAAATTGGAAGTGAATTTTGTGTCCCTGTCTGAAACTATTGCCTTGGGCAATCCATGCAACCTGAATATATCTCTCATGAAGATATCTGCAATATCATTAGCCTTGTGAGTAGACTTAACTGGAATAAAGTGAGCTACTTTTGATAGCTTGTCCACTACAACCATAATGGACTCATGTTTCTTCACAGTCATGGAAAAACCTTTTATAAAGTCCATAGAAATCACTTCCCATTTCCACTCTAGGATGGGAAATGGCTGCAAAAATCCTGTTAGATGTTGATGCTCTGTCTTGACCTACTAGTACTTTTGACATCTAGAAATATACTCTGCTATGTCCTTCTTCATCCCATGCCAAAAGTATTATTTCCTTGATGCGGTTGTAGTTTTTTTATACCCTGGGTGACTAGAATATGGCTTTTGGTGTATCTCTCTCAACACAAGCTCCTTCAATTCTGCACAGTTTGGAATTTACAGTCTGGAATCTTGGTACATAAGGACATCATCCTCTCCAATCTGATATCCTGCACATTGGTTATCCACCTTTCCCTACTGCAACTTCTCTTTGATCTGCAGGTAAGCTTCATCACTAGCTTGAAATTCAATGATCCTTGCTTTCAAATCTGATTTACAAATACTTATTGCTGCAACATGAAATTTCTTGTTGAGTGCATCAGCAACCTTATTCTCCTTTCCTTTGACATGCTTAATGTCCAAATCAAACTCACAGAGAAATTCCATCCATCTAGTCTATCTAGCATTTATATTTGGCTGGTCAAACAAATATTTTAAACTCATGTGGTCTATCTTGAGTTCAAATCTTATTCCCAAAAGATAATGCCTCCATTTCTTGAGAGCATGCACTTTGGCTTCTAGCTCTAATTCATGTGTGGCATAGTTTCTTTCATGATCCTTCAGATTCCTTGACTCATAACCAATTACAAACCCTTATTGCATGAGTACTCCACCCAATCCTTCCATGCAAGAATCTGTGCATACCGCAAAGTCTTTACTTGGATCTACAATCTTTAAAACAAGAGCAATGGTAAGTAACTATTTTAGTCTCTGGAAACTCCTTTCACACTTCTCAGACCATATAAATTTGACTTCCTTCCTTTTTAATGATGTAATTGGGTGAGCTATCTTGGAGAAACTTTCAATGAATCTTCTGTAGTACCCTACAAGGCCCATTAAAGATCTTACATCTGCAACATTTCTCGGAGTAGGACCGTCCATTATGGCCTCAATATTCTCTGGTTCTACTGCAATACCTTCTACTAAAATGATATGTCCCAAATACTGCACCTTCTCTTGATAAAAGTCACACTTGCTCAGCTTTGCATACATCTGGTGTTCTCTAAGGGCTTGCAATACCATTCTCAAATGTTCAATATGATCTTCTTCATTCTTTGAATACACCAGAATGTCATCCAAGAATACAATCACAAACTTATCCAAGTATTTGATGAAGACACTGTTCATAAGACACATGAAAGTATCAGATGCAATGGTTAGGCCAAATGCCACCACAGTGAACTCATAGGGTCCATATCTACTTCGGAAAGTTGTTTTGTGAATGTCTTCATCCTTTATCCTCACTTGATGGTAGCCAAACCTCAAGTCAATCTTGGAAAATACTTTAGCTTCCTTCATCTGGTCAAACAAGTCATAAATTCTTGGTAATGGATACTTGTTCTTGATTGTTACCTTGTTTAGCTACCTATAATCTATACATATCCTTAAGGTCCCATCCTTCTTCTTAACAAACAACACAGGTGCACCCCAAGGAGATACACTCGGTCTTGTATACTCCTTGTCCATTAACTCTTTCAACTGCATCTTTAATTCTATCAGTTCAGGTGTGCTCATTCTATAAGGGGCTTTGGATCTTGGTGTTGCTCCTGGAACAAGGTTAATGGAGAAATCAATGTCTCTCTTGGGTGGTAGTCCTGGAACTTCATCTGGAAATACATCCTGGAACTCCTACAATAGCTGAAAGTCTTCTAACTTTGCTCCTTTATCTTCTGCTAAGTCTGATATATGCATAGCATACAATTGACAGCCCTTTTTATAGAAATTTCTCAACTGTAAGGCTGAAATATTCCTCACTGAAACTTGTTTCAGAATCCCTTTAACCAACCTTGGTCTTCCTTCATCATCAATACACTCAAGTACCTTCTTGTAGTAGTCAATCTTGGCTCTATGCTTCTCCAACCACTCCAAGCCTATCAGGGCATCATAAGATCCTAAGGGTATTACATTCAAGTTTAACTTGGTAGAAAGTCCATTCAGTTCCACAGGACATTCCACCACTACTTCACTTGCCTTTCTCTTGGTCCCAGTGGCTAGTTGAACTAACCAAGAATTACTATGCTTCATTTTACCAAGTGAAAAACTTTCAACCACTTTAGGGGACACATAACTATGAGTGGCTCCTGGATCAATTAAAACATAAATAGATTTCTTAGCAATATTACCTTCAACTTCTACCACTGTTGATTGGTGGTCTTCCTGTTGATCATTCAATGCTACATAGATTCGAGGTGTGGCTCTGGCCATATCTTCTACTATGGTTGCTTCTCCCAAGTTGTGCAAGCTTCAGGGATTTCCTCTTCGATTTGGGAAGTATCTAAGCATGTGATTGTCTCCACATCCCCAACACTGAAGTGGTCCTTTTGATGTGTTCTCTGTTGTTACAGCTGGTTTGAACCTACTTCCTGTTGGTTGTCCCTGTGGAAAGTTTCGTGACTGATTCTTGAAAGGTAGTTTGAAGCCACTTCTCCTTGGTTCAAATCTAACTTTGGGCTTTTTTTCCATGCTGGATGAGTATCTGTATTTCGTTTATTTTGCTCATAACAAAGCATGGCCATCCTAATGGCTTCATCCAAACTTGGTGGATGGACAAACTCAATCCTATCCTTGTAGTTCTGTGGTAAGATTCCAAGGAAACAATGAATCTTCACCCTTTCATCCTTGATGTAGTCCACATACCTTAATAATTCCAATAATTTATGAACATGTTCCTCCATGAAAATTTTCCTCAATATGAGTCCATTGAAGTCCTTTCTCTTGTTGTCATAATACCTAGCTGATAGGTATTTCTCCTTAAAGTATATTTTAAACCGCTCCTGGATGGTCCTTCTTTAACTGGTTCTCTTTACCTTCATGAGATTTTCCCACCAAATGGAATCTCTGCCATTTAGATTTTAAATGGAAACTCTAGCCTTCTCACTTTTTGAATAATCATGCATTTTGAAGTACTGCTTCATTCCAATAAGCCATGCCTCTGCCTCTTGGCCTGTCTTTCTTTCTCCATCAAAATTAGGAGCTCTTGCTTTCCTGAATTCTTCCTGTGGGATCCCTCTGAGCCTTCTTCTTTTCCCAGTCTGATTGTAAGTGTGCATTGGACTTCTTTGAGAGTCTCTGGAGTGTTCGGACCTGCTGGCAGGAGATCCTGAAGAGGATGTCATGTGCCTTCTGCTCACGGCACCCCCTTTATGTATTGGAGTCATCTTCCTAGAATGGCCTCTAGAATGGCTAAAAACATTCCTTTCTTCTCGGCCCATATTACTTGGATTGGACCCCATGTTTACTTTCTGATGCATGTCAGTGAGGCTCTGCATAATAGCCTCATTGAGCTGGTGTTGCTCTTATTGCACCTTTATTAGCCTCTCATTAAAGCTTACCATGGTTTCAACCAAGACCTGGGGAGTCACCCACTCCCTTCTTCCATTAGATGTTGTTTCCGCGTGCTCTTCCTACACGTTTTCCCCCAACAAGTCCTCTTCCGGCTCGTAGGGATTTTGTGCATCATTATCGGTCACCATTCTTTCTTTCTGACACACGGCCTTGCTGTACGCTTCAATTATACCTGCTGCAATCATTGTGCATGATATAAATGTTTATTAGACAGCATATAACTTGAAACATCCATACAATCTAGAAATTACTCATTAAACCATTAATAAACAAGATTTTTGTTAGGTCAAACAGTGCCACGGGCATTTTATTGTGTGCGGTTTCTCTCATGGTTCGGCCCTAACATCCCCAGTGTTGTAACTAAATCTCTGATACCACTCGGTAACATCCCCAGACCTCCCTTGTGGCCTTACAAGACCACCAAAGACTCGACGTTACTTTTCTTTTCTTCTTTTACTTCCAAAACTACACATAGTCGCACTGGACTCGGATCTGCAATCCCCATTGTGATCTGCAGTCTGCATGGCATCTTTCGACAATCCACAATTGCGTCTTTCTGCAATCCGCATTGTGTCTTTCCACAATCTGCAATTGTGCCTTTCCGCAATCCACAACTGTGCCTTTCCACAACCCGCAATCCGCATTGCGGAAGTCAGAAATGCGGAAGTCCAACTTCCAAATTCTGGAAACTCACCCTTCCACATTTTGCAATCTGCATTGCGGAAGTCGGAAATGCGGAAGTCCAACTTTCAACTTCTGGAAAACTTCCCCTTCCGCAATACGCATTGTGGAAGTCAGAATTGCAGAAGTTTCCAACTTCTGGAAACTCACCCTTTCGCAATCTATAATCCACATTGTGGAAGTCGGAAATGTAGAAGTCCAACTTCCAACTTCTGAAAAAATCACCCTTCCACAATCCGTAATCCTCATTGCAGAAGTTGGAAATGCGGAAGTCCAACTTTCAACTTTCGGAAAACTTTCCCTTCCGTAATCCACAATCCGCATTGCGGAAGTCGGAATTGTGGAATCCCAACTTCAAACTTCCGGAAACTTCCCCTTCTGCAATCCGCAATTGGCATTGCAGAAGCAGGAATTGCAGAAGTCCAACTTCTCTTTTCCAATAGTTTATCAATGCAAACTTCTAAGGGGCATAACTTCCTCAGCCTAAGTCCAAATGAGGGAAGGATGGTACCGTTGGAAATCTCTTGGATAGATCTATCCAATAGTAAAATCCCCTACTCATATGAGGTATCTAACCTCCTCATTTTCTTATATGAATTTATGTTTGTAACCTTCTAAGGTATTTTCCAACCCTTAACAAGTATCTACCTATCCCTTGCCATAACCCACCTTTCCTCTATCCCACCGAGCAGTCTAGGAATACCCCAGGCCACATAACCATCCCCATGATTAAGTAAGGTTAAGTAGTCCATTACAAGGTTAAGCATCTCATAAAAAACACATAGAATAAATGAAACTAAGTATAACCATACATCTAACACATGTAAATTATAAATGCATTAAACTCATGCAACTGAATGAAGTATTCAACCTGTGCTCATCCTTTCACTCAGACTTACACATGGTCTAACTATTATTCCCATTAATATAACATTCATTCAACAGTCTTAAGCAAAACATCATAATAATAACACATGAAATAACATCATTCCTTCCACAGAATACTTATCTTTGTATCTTGAATTTTCCCCAGCAGTTAGCTAAGTGAGAGCAACATTCCACCTAATTACCTTAGGTCTCTATCCAGCCTATACTCTTGTAGCTGAGAGACCACCCCCAAGCTGGGCTATGTATCCACTAAGGAGGGATAGCTAGGCTCTCTAACAATCAAGATCCACTTCCCTGCTAAGCCAACCTACATTTGGGTTTACCCAGCAATCCAGGAAACATACTCATGCTAAGCCACCCTGCAATTGGGTTTATCAAGCATCCACAGGCTAAGCCAACCTACATATGGGTTTATCAAACATACAGGGCAACAGGGAGGATATTTCTAATCCAGTGAGCTCAACCACAGAGCTACAGACATCTCAATCACTCAGGAGACAGGAACCCACGTTATCCACCTCACCCAACACAAGGAAGTCCCTCTTCTCTGCTACACAGTCCCTCAAGGCCCCTTCCCTTCTAGTGCTATTCAGGGTAGGAATAAGAAGGTCCTACTGCTAGTTCTAGGAGATCATAGTCTTCACCAGGTTTATCAAGCATTCCAACCTTAAACCCAATATTTTACATCTAATAAACAAGCTGGTTCATTCCAGCGTTAGGAACTAAACTCTGTCCCGCAACTCGACTCTCCGCTCACGGAATTCCAGGCTTCACACGACTTCCTCAATCTGTTCACACCCTGCATTCACCTTTCGGCTCGTCTTCAGGTTTCTCTAATTTGGCTCTCTCTGCGTCTCAGGGTCTCTCCCCGACAGAATGAATCCTCTAACCAACCACCTATGAAAAAGAAGGAACTAAGTGAGTAACCCCCAACCTAGATCTCAACGTTGTTTATATCCCCTGTGAATATCCTCTGCAGGACTTCCTTCTCCACGTTGTGTAACCAAATTCGTACCCGTATAGGGAATCAAATCAATTAATCCTGTCAAAGTGGCAGGATGTGTCACCATCCCACAATGCCCTCACCTCTCCCTAGTGGATACCTTTGCCCCCTTCTCATTAGCTGCCTCACTTAGCCAGTTTTGGATGTTTCATTGCAATATTAAACATTTACATCCATTACAAAATTCCATCACTTAATAGCACATGCATAGTCCCATTGTCAAATACTTTCTTATGAAAGCAAATCTTAAGCATATAATAGTGTGGACTTGACCTTGATCTCCACACTAGGATAAACACACATTGCTCAAACACAATATTTACATTGAAGCCAATAATTACTAAGGCGGGGTAGGGGTATTACAGTCAACATGCAGAATTTGCATTAAATTTGTCTTACCAAACTTCAACATTGCCTTGCTTTAGTTTTCCTTGTGCAAACCCGATCCTAGGGCCCATTGCTTGCTTGGAGCAGCCATCATTTACCAGGTGAGTTCATCCTCCAACAATGAACTCAATATATACTTAAATTCTTTAAAATACTTCAAGTATGGCTTTCCATATGGCATCCATCTACTTTGCATAAATCAACTTTATTCTTGGACACTGTATCATCTAGATTTTGGATCTTTTCTTCTTTCCTCTTAGTATTATTCTGACATGTCTCCTTTTCTTTCTCTTCGCTAGACAGAATGTTTTTGTAGCTTGAACGTGTTCTTTCCTTCTCCATACTTTGTTGATCCTTAGCCCGTAATCTCTTGCCATGTGACCATGGTGATGACAATTGTAGCATTGAGTGTAAGCACTTGTACCTCTAGTTCTCGACTGAGTGGATCTTCCCCAAGATCTGCAATCCACAGCCCGATGTCCAAACTTATTGCAAGAAAAACAATAGCCAAAAAAATCCTTTTCATATTTGGGAACAAATAGTCTTCTTTGTGGCATGGTCCTTCTTGGTTGATCACAATGGCTGGATCTTCCTTGTTCTGGAGAAGTTTCCTTGTTTTGTTGAGTTTGAGCATTATCTATCTTGTTTTCTTCACCACGCTTAAGACTCTTCAGAATATTAGCATAACTTCTAGGCTTATTTTCAGTATTTTTCTCTTCAGTAATCTCTTCTTCATCATAGCCTAACCCAGTATTGACATGTGGTGATCTCTGATAGTTGAGGATGTCATCTAGGGTTAGTGAACTCTTTTTAAAGTTCAAATTTGTAGCAGTTGTCTTTTTCACTTCCTCTTTCAGAGAAATGATCTCAAGCTCTTTTGATTTAATAATTTTATTCTGTTCCAGTAGTTGAGATTCTACGGTTTTCTTGACCTCTTCCAATTGATTTTTTAGGATAGTAACTTCTAGGGACTGCTTCATGTTTGTAGTAGCTGTCTTTTCTAATTCATCCTTTAAAAAATCAATCTCAGCTTCTCTTGCTTGGCAGATATCATTAGTTTCTTTCAAGTTGGCCACTTCATTTTTCAATCTGTCAAGTTCATTTTTCAAAGAGCTGACCTTTGCATTCCTTTCTTGTAGTTGAATTTTGAAATTTTGTTGAGTTTCTTCGATTCGGTGTTTGATTAACAATAGTCTTTGTGGCCTTTTTATTCTCTTCATATTTCTCTTGCTCAGATTTTTCAAATTGCTCTTGTAATGCCTAGTTCTATTTACATAGTTTTTCAACTTTTTGCAAAGCATTAGTAATATCATTTTCATCAAACTTACCTGGATCTTGTACTGATTTCTCTATGAAGTTGTCTTCAACCTTTTGTTCTTCAGTGGAGTCGAGTTGATCCATATTTAGTGAAAGTTCTTCAATTGAGTTGCACTTTCCTATTTTCTCCTTTTGGAGATCTGTCAGATCTGCATTCATGAGTTTCATAACTTCTTCTTCATGTTCCTTAGAGGAGTAGAGATGTTCTATTTTGAGCCATAGTTCCTTAGCAGTGTTGCACTTTCCAATCTTCTCTTTCATGGAATCTGATAATCCTTCAAGAATGGATTCCAGATCCATTGAATTATTTTTCCTTGATTTCTTCTGGGCTGTTGTTTTTACTTTCTTCAGATGATTGTACCCTGTAAGCACTAACTGCCATATCCCAACAACTCTTGCTTCAAGATAGGCCTGCATTCTCATTTTCCAAATCAAGTAATTTGTCCCACAAGACAATCCATTCACTGTGAACTCCATGGTGTGTCAAGGGTCTCCTTCAAGCTAGTAAGGCTTTTGTGAAGGCCCGCTCTGATACCAATTATTGGACACACTGAGCAAACTAAGAGGGGGGGGTGAACAGTGTGTGTATATTTTTCTTATTTTTCATCTTTAACAATCATCAGTATCTTATTCAATACATCATGCATTAATGCATTATCACATTATCATTATATAATCAACAATTACAGCTCATCATCATGTCATATAATCATATCATCATTTCACAGCAAAACACAGCACACAAGATTTTTATGTGGAAACCCAAGTCTTGGGAAAAAACCACTGAATCCTTTATAGTAATTTACCAGCAACAACTAGAAGGAGGAAACAACCCCCTTTGGTACAAATACTTCAATTCTCCAACTGCAACTAGAAGGAGGCTACAACCCCCTAGTTTACAGGATACAACATGAAGGAAGCTCCAACTCCCTAGTTCTCTGGCTACAACCAGAAAAAGGCTACAACCCCCTTGTTTACAGGCTACAACCTAAAAGAAGCTCCAACTCCCTAGTTCTCCTTGCCTTGTCCTACCACCCTGATATAAATATATAATTACTTAATCACAACTGTGCCATACAGTTAGTTGTACCAACCAATCTGTCTAGCTATAACAATCAATCTGTTTGTTCACATCATATGACTCAATAAATCTGAGTTCAACCAATTGTATACCAAACTCAATCCACCTGAGTCAAACCATTTATTCATACAACTCAGCCAATATAGGCATTTCATTATTCTGTCCACATTTATGTCATCAACATGTCAAGTCACTTTGTTGTCATCAATCTAATCTATCATAGGATTCAGTCCAGACATATCGATCAAATCAGGGTTATCATCATTATGTACATCATTCAGTTCACAGAAAAATCATCCTTTCATTTGATGTAGATGTCATTCTTATCAAACATGTGTTTCACCCGAACTCTTCATGCCCGGAATATCATCAAACTGTCATGTCAATGCTATACACTGCAATCAAAGTCTAGTAGTATCATGTTGTAGTTATGTCTTCTTCTGCTCTCACTATAAGTACTTTCAACTTTCTAATACAACAGTCTGAGATGTACAAGAGAATATTATCATGAATTCTTCATGCCCAGAAATGCAAAATATTCAACTACAATTTCTCTCATTAAACCCGAAATCAGAGCTCTTCATCACCGAATTTCTTGAAATCTTCATGCCCGGAATTCACCCGAAATCTTCATACTTAGAATAAAAAGGGTCTTCAAATTTTTTCAATTCCTTGAATCTGTTGTTGCCTTTCTTCATGTCCAGAATTCAGCATGATCATCATCCAACATAGTATAACATGTATTCATTCCATGACCTAACTTTAGGGCATCATTGTGTCTTCACCAAAAGGAGAGAAAGATTAAAAATAGAGATTTGTTACTCCTCTTCCATGCTACTTCCTTGAAATATTAGACCATCTGCTGCTGCCCCGAACCTGTCCTCATCTCCTCAAACCCCCGAAAAGGGAGCTCTGTTGTACCTCCGAAATCCACCACACCAAAATTTCTCATAGTTCAAGCAAACGATTCTATCTTTATTTATATATATATATATATATATATATATTTCAATTAAATCAAATATACTTAATTTCCATATTTTCCTCATCAACATATATATATATATATATATATATAATTTTATATTTCTTGCCACATTAATAAAGTGGGTATAACACCACTATACCCAATCGCATGTCATCTCTTCATGCCTTCAAAAATATGCCCGTGATGTCATAAGAGTGCCCACAGTGGGATCCAATTTGATGCCCACATGTCTCTGTTCTCATGCCCGCAAGGGCAGCTTAATATGCCTGCAGTTGTTGTCCTGGAGATGCCCGTAGCTCTCCATATTATTCCTGTAAGCTCCACATCAACATGCCCGCAGCTGGCCATTCATGATTCCTGCACATCCTGGAAGAAATGCCTGCATGGTCATGATAAGATGCACGCAGGTTGCCTCCTCAAGATGCCCACAAGCCTACCTTTACAATTCCCACAGACCTTCTTAAAATGCCCGCAGTTCCATGTCTCCAACCTTGTCATCATGTGCTTGTCATCTTCCACGTCCTCATGCTTACTTTCCATGTCTCCAACCTTGTCATCATGTGCTATCTTTGTCAATCTTGTCCTTTGTCTTGTCACCTTGTCCATTTCCATGATTTTCTTACTTGCCATGTCACCATGCTTCGTCATATCCTCAATATCACCATGTCCTTGCTTGATTGCTTAGTCAAGTCATGTCATCTTACTTGTCCACTTTGTCACTTGTTTTCATATCATGTGCATCGTCCACATCATATTTATTTAGAGTATTAGGACCATCTCCAAATGACCACAGAATGGGTCATTTGGTCCTTCTTCCAAATATCAAGTCCTTCTAGCCATATTCTTCTTGTCATCCAATGCCCATATCAAATGTCATTCTTTCCATGTTTTCCAAGTCATTCACTTCATGCTTGTGCTATCAATGTCATCATCAAGCTCTCCATGTCCTCAAGCTTTGACCTTTCCTTCTTGTCCTCATGATTTCCATGTCATCACCCTTTGACCTTCATCATTAATGTGTTTTTATCAATGACAACTATGGTCATCAAGGGGCACGAAACCCAAACCGGGAAATGTAACCAAGTTCCATCAGCTCCCACACATGAATCTATCCATTTTGTATGTCTCCACATTGGCCACGGTCGCACAGGAGCGTTCGTCTCAAATATTACCCCCTTCTGCAAAATTGGCATGCCCTTCATTGGGCAAAACCCTAGTTCTAGAGACGGTACAATAGGTATGTTTCTGGGAAATCGAGTCACACTAATGTGCGCCCCCCAACTGAAACCCAGCATCTTGAATCCATCGAAATCAACGTCTTCACGACCGCAGACATGATTTTGGTTCTATGGACATTTTTTCCTAGCACCCCCAGGGACAATTTGAGAATTTGTTAGGGGGGCAAAAAACTAAAACCATGCAACGTAACTGGGTTCCATCAGCTCCCACACGTGCATATAGCCATTGTGTATGTCTCCATGCTATCCATGGTTGCGTGGGACCGTTCGGCTCAAATTCAACCCCCTTGTGAAAAATTGGCATCGCCTTCACTGAGTAGAACCCTAGTTCCATATACGGTACAATAGGACCGTTTCTAGGCCATTGAGTCATAGTATAGGGGGTCCCCTAGCTTAGACCTGGCATCCTGAATCCATCAGAATTAATGGCATCATGACCGGAGATGCAATTTTTTTCTATGGCCATTTTTGCCTCGCAACTCGGGGCCATTCAAGGACACTGAGAAATTGTTATGGGGGGATGAAACCCAAACCAGGAAACATAATCAGGTTCCCTCAGCTCCCACACATGCATATAACCATTTTCTATGTCTCCATGTTGGCCACGGTTGCGTAGGATTGTTTGACTCAAATTTGACCCCCTTGTGCAAAATTTCCATGGCCTTCACTGAGCAAAACCCTAGTTCTCGATACGGTACAGTAGGATTTTTTCCATGAAATTAAGTCACAAAATGGGGGGTTCCCCATCTGAAACTCGACATCCTGAATCCATCAGAGTCGACGGCTTCATGACCGGAGACACGGTTTTGGTTCTATGGCCATTTTTTCCTGGCACCTCGAGGCCATTTGGGGACACTTTGAGAATTTGCATAAACATAATTGGTGAACACTACAAACAACGTTGTTGACTCCATGGTGGCATAGTTGGAAGGATTTTGGCCTGAGATTGTGGACAAGCATGATGATGCAAACTAAAGTAGGAGCATGGAAATTGAGAAAAATACAATCAGGATTATTCTTTGAAACAAGAGCATGGAAATTGATGTGTGGTTAAATTATTCATTGTTTCGTTGCATTGTAATCTTTTTGGCGTTATTTAGTTTATTAAATAGTTTCAAAATTTTATTTCTGCATTAATCTAATAAGTCTAATTAAGTATAATTGACATCCCTTGTTCCATTATTTCAGTTTGTTCAAGGATTATTCTCCACACTATTCAAGGAGTATGTCTTACTCTTGTATTCAGAGGATATTTCTCGAGATGGGTAGTCTCTAGACAGTGGTTCCACGTGTCATATGACAGGGGAGTGTGATCTATTTCAACCACCTAGATCAATAGTTACTATATGCTTGGTGAGGTGTGAGACCCACATAGAAGGATCAATCGATATAAGAGAGTGTTCAGTTGTGTTTGAGTTATAGTTGGGAGGGACTCTAGCCTTTCATCACGTTCTATATGTTCCTCATCTTAGAGCGAATGTGCTCTCAGTTTCATCCTTGGAGGATCAAGTTTATGCAGTTGATTTTGGAGAACACTCAATACAATTATGGACAGGGGGATCTATATATGTTGAGGAATCTATCATACCGAGGATTAGAGAGGGACCATCGTACAGAGTATGGGGTCTACCTCTTCACAGATTGACTGGAGGACATAGAGATAGTTATGCATTATTTTTCAGGTGGCAGGAGGACCTCCTTAGCAGACCCACTTGGTGGGAATGGACCTAGATGGAAGAGATGGGATAATCATATGAATTTAGCAGAGCTTTAGCAGGTATCCACATCACATATGAGCTCTAGTTTCCAGAATTTAAAGTCGATAGTTAAATTGTATAACAATTATTTTGTATGATCTTTACTAACGTTTATTAGAATTGTTGCATGTTTTACGTCATTGGAATGACATCTTAGTTGTAAATTATTTGAAATTTGATTACGATATGTGCACTTTGATATTGATGTAATATGATTATGGTTTTGTTTCATATGTTGTAATATTAGAAGTATAACAGAAAATTTAATTATTGCATGAAATAAATAATAACTTTTCATTTTTAATGTTTTTTTTTGCAAAACACGGGTTTTGCAGAAGATCTAGTTGATCCTGATGATTATATAGATACAGATTATGTTGGGTATGGTACATACATAGGATATGATGATGATGATGAGGCTAATACAAAAGACACCGAGGTGGATCACGATGATGATCACATTGATGATGATCATGATGGTGATGATTATGAGGAGGAAGTTTCTCATAGTATCCAGTGACACATTTGATCATATAGAGTGCATCATGGATCATTGTTGATATATCATTATGATTCCTCTTTTCATGTTTGCTATCATATGTATCATTTTCACCTACAGTACCATATTATTGATTTGTATCATTTTAACTTGTATCGTTTGGACATATATCATCTTGACTTGTATCATTTTGACACGTATCATTTTGAGTTACGTCATTTATCATTTTGACTTCTATCATTTGGACATGTATCATTTTGAATTATGTCGACTATTGGACATGTATCATTTTGACATGTTATTGATCTACTGGCATATTTGACTTTCACTTGTTTTAGTTGTATATGATGATGATCTTATCAGTATTGACTTGTCTATTTATATATATTAGAAGTGATCGATGGTATTTGGATGGATATTTATTACATATGATGATTTTAATTTACTACTGAGGATGGATGTTGTCAAATTCAATTAACTTATAGATATTTGACTCACTTGTTCTAATTATAAATGATGATCATGTTATAATAATTATCTTGTTATATTATATATACTGGTTGTTGTAGATTTTATTCTGATGGAGATTTAATAAGTATAATGACATTTTTTAGTTTGTATGGATGTTTATTTCCCTAGAAATTTTTTATAAATGTTATCCTATAAAATATTTCAAATGAAATATGATTGACTCTATAATCATATAAGTTATATAAGAGGCATGATATATTTAACTAATAAAATTGAAGTAAAAAAATATTAAAATAATAAATCGAACCAAAATAAGAAGCATTTTTGGAAGCAAAAACAGAAGCAACAATGGAATCCAAACTAGAAGCAAACCAGAAGCAATCTTAGAAGCAAAACTTGGCACTACCTAAGAAGCAAAAACAGAAGCAAATCAGGTAGAAAAAAAAAGAAGTAATATTGGAAGCAATTTGAGAAGCAAAAAAATACTTAATAATAGAAGCCATATTAGAAGCAAAAAAAATGTAAAAATGGAAGCAAAGATAGATGCAACAAGAGACATTATATCATAAGCAAAATCGGAAGCAAAACTAGAAGCAAACCTAGAAGCAAAATTGGAAGCAACAAAGTGTTAGAATCAATTTAATACTGAGAGGGAGGGTGAATCAGTATAAACACAGTTATCGGCAAATTTTAACTTCTTAAACATATTTCCCTTTACTTAATTCTTATCGTATATTATGTATCAATAAATAAAACATTCATGCACCAACACAAAGAACACAGAACACATGAATTTTGATGTGTAAACCCAATCGATATTAAACCACGGAATGCTTCTTTATAATGAGAAAGAATACATTCAATGAAGCACCAACTTCCTGTGCTTACTAGCACCAACTAGAAGGTGGCATCGACCCCCTGGTTTTACAGGCTTCTACCTAAAGGAAGCTACAACTCCCTATATTTCTCTAACACCAATTGGAAGGAGGCACCGACCCCTTATCTCCTTGTTTTTTTATAGGCACCAACCTGAAGGAAGCTCCAATTCACTGTCTCCTTACTCATTCTAGCCGCCCTAATGTCTAAAGTATAATTATGTCTAACTGAAATTCAATTCTGCACACTCATTTGATCTTTTAAAAACTGTTTTGTTGTGTGCTACTTTCGTATGCAGTAAGATTCTCTGTCACTGAGTTGCATAGATCACTTGACTTCTCATTCCTCTCTAATCACACTTATGCTAATGTCTTAATTCGTGTACATTGTTCTCGTTGATACTGCAGTATGCTTTGAGGTATGCTCGGTCGTTCTACTATCACTCTACTACTTTCACCAACTGATATTGTGCTTCCAATTGATAGTTTGTTGTTTTGAAATAATGCACTAATAACAGATGGAATTGCGTACTTAATGATGGCTCTGTTCTGTATAAGTGCCACAGCCTTTTACACAATCTGCGACACAACCTATGCATCAAAATATTTGTACATTCGATTTAATGCACTTGTCTCATATCATCTACATCATGATGCGCAGACTGGATCCTATTGTTTTCCTTTCGTAGTGCATTAGATGGTCTTCTCAACTTCACACACTTTCATTTGTTCTCATACATCAACTAGACATCTACGCATCATCTGATATACTTTTATTTTTTCTCTTCGCTTCTGTCTTTCAAGATCTGTGACTACTAGCATGCCATCTGTAATGGTGTCCTACAAAACATCATGCACATGCGCATAATTCAATATTTATTCCTTTCAGTACTTGTGCATCAGTCACAGATCTACGACATCATATTGCGCATCATCAAAATTGCATTTTGTTGTATGTGTGCTCATCGTATCCTCGCTAGATCATTATGTTCTATCCTCAAGCCATTTGATGCCACGAATATCAAACTCCAACAAACACTTGAATTTATTATGCTCTCACCATCAATATTACTTCAAATCTCAACCTTGCATCTATATTTATACATGTATTGCACGGATTGTATGTTCACAAGTTGGTCATGGAATCCCTTCTTCCATACTTCTTGGATTGTGCATATGCCACGTGTCATCTTCTATGTTGTTGATGTTTCATCTGTTATATGTCAAGACCCTTCATGGTCCACAACTTAGTGTGACTTTACACCTTGGTGGTGTACCTTTGAACCCTTGATGTTTCATTGCTTTGCAAAATCTACACATACTCCAACTTCTAGTTGGTGGGACTTTGACCCTTTTTTCTTCATTACTCTTCAGTAATGCGCACTTGATGCATTGACACTTTTTGAATTATGCGCCTACTCCATCTTCTACTTGGTGGAACTTTGACCTTTTCCTTGTCATCACTTGTGGGACTTTCGCACCTATTGTACTATTGGTTGTGGAATTTTATCATAGACTTACTTCAACCATTGTACCCTTCTAGGATCTTCTGCACATTTCACTAACTTTCAGTATACTCTGATTGGATAAATTTGTGTGCTTCCAAGTCTATCCAACCATTTGGTGTTTCTTACTGCTTGCGCACTTCCGAGATTTAACCAACAAATGCTTGCACATACAAAAGACTTATTTCCACATGCTTGCACACTTGTGTAATTTGATCAACCAACTCCTTGGTTTCTTGTGTACAAGTATCATTATCCAACCAACTCCTTTGATTGCTACCTTGAGAGAGTATGACTTGGTGGACTTGTCTTCAATGCGAGTACAACATGTAGTATGATAAATTTGTGTTCTTCTTTGAACTGAATATGCATGATGTTTCCTTGGACACACACCTTCATACTGGATGCACCATCTAGATTTACTTCTTCACAATGGCATTCATGTCCTTCACCATCTTGGGCAGACACTCCTTCAAATTGTTTTCATATACTTTTTCACAGTGTTGTAGGAATGTTGTATCCACTTTGACATCAATTGATATCAAATGAATCACACTAAATCAGTTGACATCCTCTTTGAAATTAATTGACATCAATGACATCCAAATTTCAACAATCTCCCCCTTTGTCATTGATGTCAACACCTTATGAAGCTATGCATGATCTTCTTTGAATTGTATGCTTCATTTGTACTCTGTCACAGTGCACCCCATGTATATGTGCTCCCCCTGAGTTCTTTTGGGATTTTTCTACTGCACTATCTGCTACTAATTCTTCTATTACTTCCACGTGAACCATGTTGCTTTCTATTCCTTCTGTGCAGACCATACATTCATTCATCTTCATGTTAATTCTCCAATTGATTTGATTCACGCTCTTTCACTCTTGCTTTATATTTGTTTCTTCTGCTACACTCATGCATTATACTTCATTCCTGTCAACTTCATGCATCTCTCGAGTCTCCATTTCATGTTGTATCTTATGTTGTCTACTATATCTTCATTTTTTTAGCTACAGCTTCATGCATCTTCATCTTTTCTATCAGCTTCATGCATCTCTCCCAGCTGTTCTACTAGCTTCATATATCTCTCCCCCTTTGACATCAATGGAAAAGAGGAGCCATTAATTTTTCAATGTAATTTATTCCTTTCGATTCATGTTGGTGTCTACCTTAAGAGTTTCATGGATGACTCCCCCTGTCTTCATGCTTCATTTATCTGCTGAACTTCTACACTGATATCTTTTCATAATTATTGTGTATTGCTTTCTTGATATAGATGTTTCATTGTTCCTTCATCTTAATCTCTTGTTCCTATCACAAAACTCCATTATTCCTTGCACAGTAATCCATACATATATCCTTTTTTTTTAACTGTGTAGTGTCAAAGTCAATCCTCTAATAGTTTTGCATTACACTTCATGCACCTGACTGCTTCATCTGTTGCATTTACAGCATTGTCACAGGGCCTTGTCGCATTTAATTTTGTCGCATCCATTTCTAAGACAACTAAAGATATGGAACGTTTAACATATATCGTCCAGCTTGGCATAAAAGCGTATATGATGCTCAGTTCGTGTGGAAACAAATATGTGTCGATTATGTACTCAAACCTTTTGGGAAACATTATCCATCGTAGGATGCAATGAATTAAATTTCCTCCCTTTTTGTATTGTTTCCAAAAATTCATTAACTCCGGAATCTAGTTTTGGCAACTCCAGCGCCTTCATTGACTTGTGCGATATTGAGTGCATATCTCATCAAATTAACTTTATGCACACGAACGTCTTCCTTTCAACTCTATAAGATTTTTGCGAACAATTCTTGGTTCGCTACCTCTTTCACTCCTACTCTTTCTTGTCGCATTGTTGTTTGATCCCTCTTCTAGTTCATCTTCTTCCTTCCAATGTCTTCTTTTCAGAGAATGAACACATCCTTTAGAATGTTGTTAAATTTTGAGCATTAATTCACAATACTCTAGGATCTTCACTGAGAGAATAACATGTACAGTATATCAATGCATAACAATCACAATAAGCATGACAAGCATCACAAGAATCAAAAGCATGAGAGACAAGAGACACAAAGTTTCTGTGGGGAAAACCCCAAGGTGAAAAACCCCACAACTTCCTCAGAGATAGAGAGAGCAATGGCTCAACCAAAGTACAACCAAAATACACTAAGATAGTCTCCTAGTAGCAGATGATCCTCCTCCTCACTAGTGCGCCACTTTCTGAGTGAGAGAGATATGACTTTCCAAATGATCTAAATAGAGATCACCTGATCTCTATTTATACTAACCTGTTTGCCTAGTGACCTTATGGGGCTGACTTGTCTAGCTAGGTACATCCACATTATAATATATATATTTCAAGTTCGACCCCACACATGGTGGTCTAATAACCCATCGGCAAGTACACACACTTGCAACACTTGTCAATCCACATGACAACACTTCCTTATAGAGGAATAACACATCTCTAATAAGGGTACAATAAATATATATGAAATACATAGATGAAATACATTCCGAAGTTACATATACATCAACACTCCCTCTTAAGTAGGAAGGTATTTCTCGACACAAATCTTCTAGACAAGTATTCTTCTCGGGATCATCGTCATCGATGCATCGTCATCGTCATCGTCACTGCTACTGCTATCTCAACCAATATCTGACTCTACTCGTCATAGGAAGTTCTACAGAGCCAGTCCTTTTTCATATTGGATGTAGGCCCACCAGCTGCAGGTCTTCGTCATCACTGGCCATACTGTGGAATCCTCAGGACCTATTACGTGCGTCACAAAACCTCGAAAGAGCATCCCAGGCTGTTACGAGCACACGGCTCTACCTATAGGATCTCCCAGGCCCATATTATATGTGACCTCACCACAAAACCTCGCAAGAGCATCCCAGGCTGTTACGAGCACACAGCTCTACCTATAGGATCTCCCAGGGACATATTATATGTGTTCACCACAAAACCTCACAAGAGCATCCCAGGTTGTTACGAGCACATAGCTCTACCTATAGGATCTCCCAGGGATAGATTATATGTGGTCATGGAAAAACCTCGCAAGAGCATCCCAAGACTTATTACGGGCACACAACCCAACCTATCGGATCTCCTAGGGACATAGTATATGCCATAGGACAAAACCTCGAAAGAGCATCTGCCAGATATCCTAGGGCCAGATTATATGCCATAGGCAAAACCTCGAAAGACTATCTGTAGATCTCCCAGGGCCAAATTATATGTCCTCCCAGAGCAAAACCTAATCCACGACCATAGAGTATCAACCCAATACTCACCATACATCATCCTGATGTACACATGATTATCCTGGTCATCATCACTGCAACATCCTTCTGCATGTCATCTGGACCAACATCCTGAAGCTCATCATCCATGATCATGCTGATCATACAATGCATCTACCTGATGCATACCAAGTATCTACCTGATACATATCATCATACATGATCCACCTGATCATACAGTGTATCCACCTGATACAAGTACAAATACATGATACATATCACCATACATGATCCACCTGATCATACAATGTATCCACCTGATCATACAATGTATCCACCTGATACATATACAGATACATGGTCCAAGCATCCAACATGATGCATATACAAAATACATACAAATGATCCTACTGATCATATCCAACATCCAACATGATGCATACATACATATACATATAAATGATCCAACTGATCATATCCAGCATCCAACATGATGCATACATACATATACATATAAATGATCCAACTGATCATATCCAGCATCCAACATGATGCATACATACATATACATATAAATGATCCAACTGATCATATCCAGCATAAACCAGAACATCATCCTGATGCTCATCATCTAGCGCTTACATCCAACTGATCATGTGAAGGATCCTCCTTCCAACATGCTTGGAATGGCTTCAGCAAATGTGTCCATCACTTCTTCCTCGAAGTGTCATCAATCCGAAGAACACCAAGCCTCTCTCTGAAGTACTCGAACTTCACCCTGGCTAGTGGCTTCGTCAGTACATCTGTAATTTGCTCATCCGTCGCAACATACAGGAGCTTCACAGCTTATCTCTGCACCATATCCCTGATATAGTGATATTTGATCTCTATGTGTTTCGTTCTATCATGAAACACTGGGTTCTCGGACAGCTTCACACAACTCTGGTTATCACATAAGATACCAGTAGCATTCAACGGGAGATCAAATAACTCAGATAGTAGCTTCCGTAGCCATACTACCTCACAACTAATTGAACAGGCTACAACATACTCTGCCTCAGCTGTACTCAGTGCTACGCAGAACTGCTTCCTACTAAACCAAGAGATCACACCTGATCCCATACTGAAGCAGCACCCAGATGTGCTCTTCCTATCTGCAGCACTTCCAGCCCAATCTGAATCAACATAACCCTGTAGGTTAAACTTTTGATTCACCTCATACTTGAGCCCATAATCCATTGTACCCTTCAGGTACCTCAAAACATGCTTTACAGCAACCAGGTGAACACTCCTCGGATCTGTTAGGAACTGGCTCAATGTGTTCACCGCAAAGCAAATATCTGGTCTCATGTTCGTCAGGTACATCAAGGACCCAATCATCTGACGATACATAGTGATATCAACTGGTTCAGATGAAGCATCACACAGAAGCTTTAGGTTCGATGCCATAGCCTCGCATTCCATCATCCCGAACCTCTTCAAGATCTCTACTGCATACTTCCCTTGTCCAAGGAAGATTCCATCTTCACTTTGCCACACCTCCATACCTATAAATTGGTGCATCATACCCAAGTTTTTCACATATATGACTCCCTGTCATGTGTCTCAGAACCAAGTGGCTGCTCCACATACACTTCTTCTTCAACTACACCATTCAAGAAAGCTGTCTTGAAATCTATCTGGTGTATCTTCTATTTCATCACTTTTATATTTCTCTATGCTGCCACCTGCAGCATGCTTGATCTTGATAGATCCATATGGAATTCATAACAAACTTCCCTTCAGGTCTTGAGACTACATCCCAAACATCATTCTTCATGATCGACGGATCATGGCATTCTTCCCATATCCTGGTAACTTCAATATCTTCAATAGATATCTTTGTTGTTGGAACAAATGTTGTAGTCCTTCTTTTGTAGGTGAAGATATACGGTCTTTCCTACAAAACAAGTTAAATTGCATGATTAGAAACATCTCATAATTTTCAGAACAAATTCTTTACACGTAAAAAAATATGTCATGCAGTCATACAGTTATCTTATCCAATGCTTCAATACAACATTTATCCATGTTCCACAACTTTCTAGATGCCTTCCAGTCTCTACCAGAACATTGTTAAGAGTTTGCACTACTCCCAACATGTCAGCAAAGAGGTTTCATTCTAGATAAGTAGCACTAGAATGTTGTACAGTTCCATAGGCCACTTACCTATCACATGCATATTAGTAGTATATTGTTCATTAATGTAATCATTCTAATATGCACAATACATCTCCTAAGTCTAGGAACATAAGCATAATATTATTTAAACAAAAATAGGCAAGAAATGATAATTGAAATACTTATCTTTGTTTGTTTGTTGGGTGGACTCCCTCTAAGTCTTTGCTTCCTGGCAGGAGCTGTTGAAGTAGCTTCTTCTACACCTTTTTGTTGTGGAATGTAGGAATATGGTCAACTCCCTTTGAAAATCTGCATCCTTGCAGGAGCTGCTGGAGTGTGCTCCCTCTTGATCTTTGCTTCCTAGATTACCTGTCCTTGAACTTATATTCATTCTTGCTAACATCAATCTTCTTGAACCATGGAAAGTATATTCTGTAATCCTTCGAGCTTTCACTGTAACCCACAAAGATACCCTTCTTTCCTGAAGGATCTAATTTAGTCCTCTTTTCCTTTGGGACATGAGTTTATACTAGACGACCAAATATTCTGAGATGGATGACTTCAGGTTTCTTACCAGAAAATACCTCTTCTGGTGTCTTGTTATCCAATATCTTGTGGGGTGTTCTGTTATGCACATATACAGCTGTTCTAGCTGCTTCTGCCCATAGATGCATAGGTAGATCCTGGTCATGCAGCATTTCCCTTGCTGCTTCCATGATTGTTCTATTCTTCCTTTCTGCAACTCCATTCTGTTGAGGATTATAAGGAGCAGTCAACTCCCTCTTAATCCCTGAATCACTACAAAGCTTCTTGAAGTCATCTGAGGTGAATTCTCCACCATTGTCGGATCTAAATGTTTTGATCTTCTTGTCAGTTTGATTCTCCATCAAGGTTTTGAATTCCTTGAATTTATCAAACACCTCATCTTTTCTCTTCAAGAATTATACCCAAGTCTTCCTGGAGAAGTCATCAATAAATGAGACATAGTAAACATACCCACTCAGAGAATTGGATGACATAGGACCACATACATCTAAGTGGATGATTTCCAATATATCTTTTTCCTTGCTTTCACTGCTTGGGAAAGCCTTCTTAATGTTCTTACCTTTTGCACATCCTTTGCAAACACCTTCATGTTTGGTCTTAATCTCAGGAAGACCCTCTACAGCCTTGCTTGCAATTGGAAGTGCCCTATAGTGCATATGAGCAAGTCTTCTATGCCAAAGTTCACTTGGCTCCATGGATTCATGTACCATGGCATGTTCAGGTTGTCCCTTCAATTTATACAACCCTCCCTCTTGCTCTCCAATCACTACTGCATCATCTATGTTCTTTCCCTTTGGCCACATTAGGACTTGGCCATCCACAAATGCAACCCTCATACCTTTTGCATCCAATGCAGAGATGGAGAGTAAGTTCTTCTTGAGCCCAGGTACATAAAGGACTTCTTTCATCTTCAAAGATTTTCCAGAATCTAGGTTGTAGGAGGCTTCACCACTTCCTTTGATTGGGTATTGATAATCATCCCCAAGTTTTACCTTATGTGGTGATTCATGTTCAAATAGATTCACAAAAGATTCCTTAAACCCAGTCTTGTGTTTGGAAGCCCCACTATCAATCAACCAATCATTACAACCATGGGAGATAGTACCTGTGAGAGCAAAGATTAGAACATGCTCTTCTTCACTTGATGAGTCATCATCACTTTCTTCCCTAGCCTTCTTCTTGGAGGTTCATCATCCTCGGCAGCATGAGCATGGAACTTTCTTTTGTTGCCCTTCTTCTTCTTGCTGAAGTTGTTGTTATTATCCCTTTTGTTCTTGGGACAATGTGGAAGCATCTTAGATCCTTCTTATTCTTTTGATAGGATCTTTTGTAGCGAGAGTGCTCCTTCTTGGGCTTGCTTCTTTTGGTGTGAGTTGCGAGAGCTTGATCTTCACCTCCCATATTTTCCTCACGAGCTACAAGTCTAGCTTCTTCTTGAGAGCATTCCTCCCATAGTTTACTGAAAGAGATCAATTTCTTTCTTGCACAGATTCCTTGAATAAAGGAGTCCCATGACCTAGGTAGGCCATTCAGAGTGGTCATAACAACTTCACCATTGTCCACTACGTCATCCACAGCTTCAAGTTGCTCCTTGATCTGAGAGACCTTGGAGAAGTAAGATTGAATGGTTTCTCCATTCAACATCTTGACCCCTTTCAATTGATTCCGTAGAGTCATCTTCCGATTTATGTTCTTCCCTTCAAATAGCTTGGTCAAAGAGTCAAACATCTCCTTGGGTGTCTTTAGAGAAGACACATGGGGTATGAGATGGTCTTTGATAGAATCAGCAATGATTCTCTTTGCCTTGACTAAGTTCTTCTTATGCAATACCTTCGCCTCTTCATCCTCTGGGATAGGGATGACTTCTTTTATATATGAGTCCAACTCATTCTCTTCCAGGATTAACCCAATCCTATACTTCCAAGCTCAGAAGTTATCAGCCCCTTCAAGCTTATCCTCAAGCTTGGTGTGGTGAGACATCTTAAAGAGTACTTCAAATGGAAATAAAAAATATTTAGGTCTTACCACTTGAAATGCTGAAAACTGGATCTGGTCCCGAATTAGGGTTTGTCAGAAATATGGTGTCCGTTTAGATGTGGTATTGTACCACTGGAGCGCTTCTAGGAAATCCATAGAAATAGCTATCCACATCTGTGTAGGGATGGGAAAGGGTTCGAGCATTCCCGAAAGGAGTGTCGTTTCACCCTTGTTGACCAGGCAAGTATCACACTCAACCACCATCTGGTGAATTTTCATTTTCAGTCCCTGCCAAAAGAAGTTACATTGTTCCTGGTCATAGGTTTTGAGGAACCTAGAGTGCCCTGTCGATGAAGAAGCATGGAGTTCATAGAAGAGATAGACCTGTTGAACAGATTGCAACCAATTTGGAACAAGAAGAGAAATATCTATAAGAGAAACTAGGTCATTAAATTTGCGAGAAGGAGCATCTGCCACCATATTATCCTTACCCTTCTTGTAAGTGATTGCATAGTCATAACCCATGAGTTGGATAACCCATTTCCAGTGTGTTGGGGAGGAGACCCATTGTTCCATAAAATGTTCCAGACTCTGGATATCAATCTTGATGCAAAAATAATTCCCGAATAGGGATGGCTTCCACTTCTGTACTGCATGCAAAATAGCCATCATTTCCTGCTGAGATGTAGATGCGGCTAAAATCTTACCGAAAAGGTCTCTTGAAGGCGACAAGCCCACTGGTGAAACAAAGACACCTACATATCTATCCAAGGAAGTAGTGGAGACCGTTGGTGGGTGCATCTGAATGGAATGGAGCTGAGCAATGACACCGCGTGAATTCTTCTTAAGGATATTTTCTAGGCGATGTGAACTGATGATGTGGAGAGACCCTGGTTGTAAGCCCATAAATTTGTGTTGTGTCCCATTGACTGAAAACTGCATCCAAAGTTCAGCAAAATCCCATAAGATGGGGCCAAGTGTGCGTAACCATTGAATTCTGAAAACCACACCACATCCGCCTAAGGACAAGGAAAACATTGTCAGAGCACAGGTTATAATCTTTCAGAGAGATACGCACATTGTGACACTTTCCCTTGCAAGGAAGGTACCCCCATTGGCAACCATTACTTCAAAGTTGGAGCAAGGATGGATAAAACAATCAGCCTGTTTAGCGATCTGAGGGTCAATGAAGTTATGAGTGGTACCAGAATCGATGAGTATTGTAAGGGGAAGCTTCCTGAAGTAACCCCTGACCCGCATTGTTTGGGGGGTGGTGATGCCGAATAAAGCATGGAGAGATATCTCTGGGTGGTCTTCCTAAGATGGGAAGTCAATAGGTGGCTCTTGAATGTCGACTTGATCATCTAGTGTATCTAGAGCTTCTTCACCAACTTCAGAGGCGGACGGAGAATCCACATCCAAGAGATAGAGCTTTTGTTGAACACATCTATGTCCTCAAGTGAATTTTTCATCACAATTATAACAAAGCCCTTTTTCTCTGCATGCATGTATCTCTGTTTCAGACAAATGCTTGATAGGAGTTGGTCGAGGAGCTGGCGGGATGGGAGGTTGTTGAGAACCCATATTTCAAAAGGGAACAAAAGTGGGTTTGGAGCACTGTTGGGCGGCAATCTTGTCTTCGGCCAACTTATCCAACCCCAGGGCTTCCATCATTGTGTTGGGATAGAACATTTTGACCTCTGGGTGGATTTCATCCTTAAGACCACTGATAAAACAACTCCTGTAGAAGTCATCAGACAATCATTCTGTGTGGTTGGCTAGTTTCTCAAATTCTGTTTGATACTCTCTCATAGTACCAATTTGATGAAGTTTAGTGAGTGCTCCAGTGAAGTAATCAAATGCACCAGGACCAAATCGTTGCAAAAGGAGTTGGAAAAAATCTATCCATTTGGGCTCGTCGTGAGCCTTGATTTACCAACGGTACTATTGAAGGGCTTCCTGTTCCAAATTAAAGGATGCAAGTGGAACTTTTTGGACATCAAAAGTGTTATGCAGACTAAAATACTATTCTGCACGATAGATCCATCCAGACGGATCAGTGCCATTGAAGCGAGGAAAATCAAGCTTCGGACCACGAAAATTGTTGGAAGAAGAGAACCCATTCTCTGATGAAGAATCGGACTGTTGTTTGTTGTTCATAGCGGAATGCTCAAGATGGAGGCTGACAAATTTTTCATCCAGATCTTGGAGTTTGGTTTGGATGGCTGCAAGTGCTTCCTCCATGGTTTTCGCTACTACACGGATGACAACCATAACCAGGAGATTTTTTTTTTAGGGGGGGGGAATAGATAGAAAAACACAAACAAAATCTTATTTAGTAAAGGGAAATTTGGATTTGGGAAAAAATCAGATGGGTAATTGGGGTTTGACTAGGTTGTGGACACTTGGGAATGGATAGGGAAGCAGAAAATGAGGATTTCAGAAGCGAGGTGAAAGAATGGGAAAAATTTTCAGAGAGGGACAAAGAAGCAGAAATAGGGAATGAACGCGGTGGAAAAATTTGAGGGCGATTGGGTGAAAATCGAAGGAGTTATGGCAAACCCTAAAAATAGACAAATGTGGGATTTTTGGCTTTGGGAAGTGGAATTTGGGATAGGATCCTCAGGAATGAAATATGCAGAATGATATTGTAGGGGTGTCAGAGAAGTTTCAAGGGAAATATAGTTAAAACAAGGGAGATATGGCGAAAAACGATTCTTTTTTTTCATTAATGGATCTGGATGGGGTATCAGAGGTTGGTTTTTTTTTTTTTTTTAACGAATGGATTTGAAACGGCGTCGAATGGATAAAAAATGGCTGGATCTGAAACAGCTTTTAGAATAGATCTAAAACGGTTGAATCTGAAACGGCTCGGAATGGATTTGAAACGGCGCGGAAGTGATCAACAAAAGTTCAGCTGAAAATAGATATGGACCCCAGGTATGTGCAACTTCCTATCGGTTCAGGGGATTCACTCGGCCACCAATGTTGTCTGACGGCTTGCATATTGGGGCAATACCCCTCACTCCACGGCTCAGGTAAAATTGATAACCGCTTTTCCACAAACGACAGCTCTTGGTTTACCTCACGGGTGGGAACTAGTCAATCAGGTAGGGGTCGTTGCCCTTTTCACTGGAAGATCCTCTCAATGGGACAGCTACTTTGGGGTTCCTGTGGTACTCCTCACAATGAGTTTTAGGCCTTATTCCCAAGTACTTCCCACAGTTAAGCGGATAGGGATTATTCCCAGATCCGAAGCTGCGACAGATGTGAAAAAACAATTTGGCAGAAATTTCACCCAGCGAGCCCAAGAAAGTGCTCTGATACCAAATGTGAAGAACCTATAATAATTAATTAATGAAAACACACGAAATAGAAGAAATAATAGAACTCATAATCACTTTTATATTGATCGCAGGCCACTTCGAGGGGGCAACCTCCTTTGACCAAGCTCAATACAAATAACTTCATGGTACCTTCATTGGTCTCAACACAAACTTATATACTAATTCTAGGTGCCAATACCATGGGTCAATACCACGTGTCAATACAAACCATGGGCCAATACAAAATATGGATCAACAATTACTACAGGACGACTTACAAAGCATATGCGTCCAACAACAATAATACAAACTATGGATCAACAAATACTACGGGACGACTTACAAAGCATATGCATCCAACAACAATATACTAACAAAGTAAATAGAAGGGTTGACATGGATTCCTAACATTCGTCTTACAAACAAACCAAACACGGAGCTTGACCTCAAACTGCGGCTATAGAATACTTCAGCCTCTTCAATTTTTCAACATTTATTGTCTTCTTGTATACGCCATTTCTGGCCTCGACATGGAGTCCTGAATCATGCATTTTGTAATCATACCCAATTTTGGATATAATGGAAAGGCTCCATTTTGTATATTCTCATGTCTTTCAGCAATGTACGGAAATATTCTCTTATTATGTCTATACTACTAATGTAAAACTGATACTCTTTATTCTGTAACATATCATCTGTAATGTAAACCACTTAATGTATGCAATTGAATTTTCCCTTTTTTGTGACATCACATACCATGTGTGAACATAATGAATACTTGCGACAATCATCTTAACCACAGACACATTCTAACCACACACCTAACTAATGTCCCCTTGAATTCCTTAAAATGCATTGTATTGAATTCAGGGGTTTCTCATAGTCCTTATAGGACTAGCCTGAGAGGTAGAAATTGCTTGTTGCACTTGTATTGTCTGCATCTTCATCATACTTCTGGGGATATTTCCTTACCCAAGCCTTGTTGTGTGTGCTTCTGCTTTGATTCTACTTCAGAGATTTTCCACTGAAGTCTCTTTGAATGTGATAGCCTTTGTGCAACAAATATTCATCACGATAGCTTACTGCTTTTCGACAGTACATGGCCTTGTGTCCAAAACCATCGCATGCATAGCATCTCACAGTTTGACAATATTTTTCAATATGGCCAAAATAATTGCATCTTGTGCAATTCACCCTATTAATCCTTCTTTGATTAGGATATTGAAGAGATTTATAGTTGAAGCAACCATCATACCTGAAGGACTTATCATGATTTGGGTAATGTTCTCTATCACATACCTTCTTTGGTATATTTACATAACCAAGACTTGTTTTGTCTTCTGGTGATCTATGATCCTTCATAATTTTATTCAGCATTGATGTGCTTTATTTTAACTTGTTATGCACTTCATCTTCAGATTTTGCCTTGTAACTTTCTGATAGTGTGCAGATAGGATTGTTTCTTGCAATACGAACTTGTTTCTTTCCCCTTATTTCAATTAGTTTGTCTTCTAAGAAATATATCTCTCTGTCCTTTTCTTCAATTTTACTCTTCAACATCTTGATTTTCTACACCAATTCTTATAGCGAAGCTTTTAGTGCAGACCTCTCTTTCTCAAGTAATTCCACCTTGTCTTGTGCACAACTCAGTTGAATTTCATATTTGAATACCTTTTCCCAAAATTCCACAACAACATATTTCTGACACGGTCTGTTCTCTTCTTCATACTTTGATATTTATTCTTGCAAGAGTTTATTCTTCTTCTTTTACTCCTTCAAGTCATCTTCCCATTCAATATCTGCAATATATTCATCATCATCGGATTGACTGTCAATCTTGACCTCTGCTACTGGCTTAGGATTTGTAACTGGATTAGGAGGTGTTTTAAAAGATCCAATGAAGAAGTATTTGTCTAGTGACCCTAGCTTGCTTTATGCAACAGGAGTGTTCTTTGAATTGTTTCTCTTCCTTCCATATTTTCTTTCTTCTACTACATGAGCCATGAAGAGTACTTATTTAGGTTCTCCATCGCAGTCACTACCTTTAGACGCATTGTTTCCTTCCTCAGCGTACATACTCTGTTTTGGAATCCTTCTTTTATTTTTGGGTTTGTTTTGTGAGCGTGCAGTTTTCCAATCATACGACCTAGATTCTTCATCATTGTTGATGTCTCCATTTTCCTTGAAGTGACACTTTGAGGCATAGTGTCCTACTCCTCCACATCTGAAGCATTTGAAGGGTAACTTGTTTTTGTACTTACCTCGTCCTCTTTTCAGTTTCTTAACAAAGTTTGATTATTCATCCTCTGATTCATCACAACAATCTTTGTCATGATCATGCTTATCCTTTCATATGCATTTAAAAGTGGCTTCCTTTCTAAGGGGAGGCTCCTTCTCAGTGCTCATCTCATATGCAGTGAGAATCCCTTGAATCTCATCCTTCGTCAACTCTTCAAGATTAGCTCGATCTTCTAACATAGACACCTTCGCATTTAATCTTTGAGGAAAATTACTCAATATCTTATGCACCAATGATTATTCATCTAGTGTGACCCCAAGACTCTTGATAGTATTGACCATATCATCTACTCTTAAGAATTAGGATGTAACGTTCCCTTCATCTTTCATCCTTAGTAATCCAAATTTCCCGTAGTAGTTTTGTATTTCTTCTTTATTTACCTTATCGTCACCTTCATAGATACCTTTGATTTTGTTCCAAACTTCCTTAGCTGATGCGCAGTGTATAACCTTGAATAATTCTTCACCTGTCAAGCCACATAGTAGAGCATTTATGGCTTTTTAATTGATTTTATAAATTCACCTTTGTGTTGGATTAATTGGCACAACTTCTAGGACATCATAGCCATCGACAATAGATTTCCAAGCAGTTGATCCCAATGATTGCAGATAAACTTCCATATGAACCGTCCAAAAAATATAATTGGTGTTGTCAAACCTTGGTGCCCTGTTGGTGGAAAGGCCTTCCTTCTTATCCATTTATGTGCAATGATCCATCTTCCATATGTTAATATGTAACTGAAGACACCCACTCTGATACCAATTGTTGGAATCGATTTAATATTGAGACGGGTGTGAATCAGTATCAACACAATTATCAACAATTTTTACCTTCTTAAACAGATTATCCTTTACTTAATTCTTATCTTTTGTTATGTATCAATAAATAAAACATCCATCCATTCATGCACCAACACAAATAACACAGAACACATGAATTTTGACGCGGAAACCCAATCGGGAGAAAACCACGGAATGCTTATTTATAATGAGAAAGAATGCATTCAAGGAAGCACCAACTTCTTGTGTTTACCAACACCAACTTGCAGGAGGCACCAACCCGCTGGTTTTACAGGCTTTTACCTAAATAAATATACAACTCCCTATATTTCTCCAACACCAACTGGAAGCAGGAACCAACCCTGTTTCTCCTTGTTTTTTTACACGCACCAACCAGAAGGAAGCTCCAACTCCCTGTCTCATTGCCCCATCTGGCTGCCCTAATGTCCAAAGTATAATTATGTCTAACAGAACTCCAATTCCGCACTCTCGTCTGATCTTCTGAAAAATGTTCCGTTGTGCGCTACCTTCGTATGCAGTATATTCTCAATCATTGAACTGCATACATCACTTAACTTATCATTCCTCTCTAATCACACTTCTATTTATTTCTTACTTCGTGTACTGTGTGCTCACTAATACTCCAATCTACTTTGATGTGTGCTATGTCGTTTTGTTATAGCGCTACTTATTTCACCAACTAATATTGTGCTTCCAATTGATAGTTTGCTATTATGAAATAATGCACTAGTAACATATGGAACTATGCACTTACTGATGGGTCCATTATGTATAAGTGCCACAGTATTTTAAACAATCTGCGACAACTTGTGCATCAAAATATTCATCCATTTGGTTTAATGCACTTGTCTCAAACCATCTTCATCATGATGTGCACAATGTATCATGTTGTTCTTCTATCGTAGCACATCAGATGGTCTTCTAAACTTCACATACTTTCATTTTTTCTCATATGCATCAGCTAGACATTTGTGCATCATCTGATATACTTTGACTTTTTCTCTGCGCTTATGTCTTTCAACATATTTGACTACTAGTGTGTCATCTGTAATGTTTTCCTTCAAAACATCATGCACTCGCGCATACTTAGTGGGAATTTACACCTTGGTGATGTACCTTTGCGCCCTTGATGTTTTGCTGCTTTGTGGAATCTGTGTATACTCCAACTTTTACTTGGTAGGACTTTGACCCTTGTCGCTTCATCACTTGTGATTAATGCACACTTGATGCATTGACACTTTGTGAATTATGTGCCTACTCCATCTTCTACTTGGTGGAACTTTTACCATTGACTTGTCATCACTTGTGGGACTTGCGCACCTGTTGTACTATTGGCTGTGTAATTTTCTCATAGACTTACTTCAACCACTATACCCTTCAAGGATCTTGTGTGCATCCCACTAACTGAAAGCATCCTCTGATTGGATAAATCTATGTGCTTTCAAGTCTATCCAACCATTTGGTGTTTCTTTCTACTTTTGCACTTCCGATATTTAACCAAGCAATGATTGCACATACCCGAGAGAATTATTTCAACATGTTTGCACACTTGTGTTATTTTCTCAACCAAATCCTTGGTTGCTTGTGCATAAGTAACATTATCCAACCAAATCCTTTGACTACTACCTTGAGAGAGTATGACTTGGTGGACTTGTATTTTGCACAGGTACAACATGTAATAAGATACATTTATGTTCTTCTTTGAACTGAATTTGCATGATGTATCCTTGGACACGCACCTTCAGACTGGATACACCTTCTAGATATACTTCTTCACACTGACATCCATGTCCTTCACCACCTTGCACAGACATTCCTTCAAAGTGTTTTCATATACTGCTTCACACTGTTGTAGGAATGTTTTATCCACTTTGACATCAGTTGATATCAAATGACTCACACTGAATCAGTTGACATCCTATTTGACATTAGTTGACATCAATTATAACCAAATTTCAACACAAAGGACGTCATAATGGAAGAAAAACTCGGCATCATCTAGGAAGCCAAAAAAGAATCTATTTTCGATGCAATACCAGAAGTGAAACAGGAAGCATGACTGGGAGGAAAACTAGAAACAAAATAGGAAGCATTGCTAGGAGCAAAGCTAGAAGAAAAAATGGAAGCAAAATTGGATGGAAAACTGGAAGCCATTTTAGGCGTTATTGTCAGTGCCATTCTAGGTTGTTCATGATTTTATGCAGAGGAAGTTGAATATAGTGGGAATATTTCATTGGATAGTTGACATTTTGAGCCTCAAAGTAGGGCTCATCATCAAGAGACAAGTGTCTCGAGTTTTTTAGGTATGGAAAATAGCCAATAATTAATAGGAATCTAAGGTTTTAGTTTTTAGGTTTTCTTAGCCGACTAGTCTAACTAATAATAGTTTTACAAGGTTTTTTTATTAATTTTATTAAAATTCTATTATTATTAATTTTAAAAAATTAAAATCTACTATATTTAACTAATACTAATATGAGAATCTTAACCAATACCATAAAATTAGTAAAATACTCTTAGATTTAGATCAATTAGAGCTAAATTAATAAATAAACTTTCACTAATAAATTAATATTATATTAGATTTATTTTTAATTTAATGGTCTTAAAAGGTTTTTATATTTATTAATTTTTTTTTTTTCCAAGAAAAAAAAGCGTAATTTCATTCATCTGTAGAGATCAAAATTACATTCTGTAGGTTCACCATAAATAGTGAATTCTTCAAGATCATATATTCCTCATGATGGAACTGTTATGTCTTCTTTCAGATTACAAAAAAAAACATACTATGATGCTGTATAGATAGGTAGATCATCCCCGTAAGGCTTAATTCATAAATTATTTCTGTCTGTGTTGCTGGACCGTCACATTTAGAAGAACCATTGGGATAATAAAATGCTTTTACAGTGTATCAAAAAGTAGTGACTGTAATATAGATAATGTGTTGATGATGTGTTGATATTATTCATAGATTCTCTATAAATGGCCTATGATAGTATGTCTGTGTTCGGCCATTTAGAAATTCTTTCACATGCCAAGTGCCAATCTCCCTCGATAGCCCCTCCTTGGATGCGGTGTTTGCTTCTTTGTTATTATTCCTGTAAACATGCCGGCAAGAAATATTGTCAAACCGCAAAAGGATCATCCTAATGGATGAGAGTATATTCACCAGCCGCAAATTCCTGCATTCTTGTATCTATTGGATCCAGTTAATAACATTCATTGAGTCCCCGAAGCAATTCAATGTGCTACATCCTTTCTCAAGAGCAAAGATTAATAAAAGTTTCAAGCTCTGCAATTCGGCAAAGTTGTTAGAGCCCATTCCTAATCCCATAGAAAGAGTGTATGAATGCATTTCTGATAGGTGAAGAACCGCACCACCCCCACACAAATTTTGTTGTGAGGCCCCATCGAAAAAAGCCCATGTCCGAGAGCGATCAATCTCCACCTCCAGATTCCTTCGTTGATTGTCAGCTCTAATATGTTCAGGTAGTGACTTGATGATACCGATAGATTGAGCTGCAGTTATCTCTGGAAGGCATGACTTTTATTTGAAGATAGCATTGTTCCGTGCCATCCATATCCCCCAGATAACAAGCAGAGGTAGGTTCTTATATGTCTTAACAGTGATCCTCCTCCACCATGCTTCCCATGCTACCTTGATCGTCGCTCCATCCCATTGACAAAGAAATCCCACCAAAACTGTACACTCCTTCCATACTGCAACAGAATAGGGACATGTAAGGAACAGGTGTGTAGCAGTTTCAAGTTCCCTTTTGCATAGCACACACCAGCTAGGCCCCTGAAAGGACCTCTTCTGCAAATTATCCCATGTAGGTGCTCTGTTCTCGAGTACACACCACATAAAAAGTTTCGATTTAGCAGGGCATTTTAACTTCCAGAGAGACTTCCACCACCAGAAAACCTCCCTCTGTTCCACCTCTGTACTTAATAAAATATAACCTGCCTTGGGTGTGTACTTACTTTTCGGATCCGCCTCCCAAACCAGTGAATCCTCTGCATCATTCAGCAATACATTTGCCACTTCCAAATTACGGATATAAACCTCCAAGATAGCCGACTCCTGTTCCTGAAGCCGCAAAGTGTTTTCCCTACACCATCTCTGTCTCCAAGACTCCACAGGTCTCGGAACCGCCAACTGATTCAGTGTGTAAATCCCTCTTCTTCCAAGTGCCGCAATAACATGGCCAGGTAGAATGTGTTCATGTGTACATCCCAACCATGGGTCCCTTCCTACCAGCATCTTTTCACCATTCCCCACATTCCAAGCTAGCTTGGATTCAATTAGACCAAAAGATTTTACCACAGCCTTCCAGATCATCGATCCCCCCAAGTGGGATTTCCTAGAAACCCTAATCCAATCTTCAATGCTATCATCGACCAAGTATTTCTGTTTGATAACCCTGGTCCATAGACTAGTAGTTGTCACCAGCCTCCACCCCCCCTTAGCTGCCAAAGCCTTAGAAAACAAAAAAATGTTCTTAATCCCCCATCCCCCCAAGCCTTTTGGAGCTGCAAGTCTCTTCCAATTAACCCAAGGGGTTACCTGTACATCCTTCTTACCGCTCCAAAGAAACCTAAAACAGATCCTCCTAATGCTTTCAAGAATGCCTTTAGGTATCCAGGCTAATGACATCCAGTATACAGGAATTGCTTCCAGTACTGCTTTAACCAGGACCAGTCTGCCAGCACGTGAAAGCCACCTGTGGCTCCAAACCATCAATCTCTTCTCCACCTTCCCAATCAACCAAGCCCAATCCCTCTTCAAATACAAATTAGCTTTTATCGAGAATCCAAGGTATTTCAGACCATCCTCTAGTCCCGCAGTATTGAAGGGAAAGAACCTAGTGAGTTCTGCCTCCTCTTCTGGTATCAACAAATGAGTGGATAAGGTAGACTTCCCAGCATTAATTTCCATACCAGTGGCCTTAGAAAACAGTTCCAATATCTCATTTAGAATACGGGTATCCCCTCTGCTTCTAGAGCAGAATATTAAAACATCATCCACAAATAGCAAATGTGTAATATACAGATTTGGAGCCACCGGAATCCCCTGAAACTGCCCTTCAGCCTTTGCCCTGCTAATGGCCCTACTGAGTCCTTCAGCAACCAACAGAAAGAGCAGCGGGGATAAAGGACAACCCTATCTAAGTCCCCTTTCAGCATGGAAAAAAGTCGAAGCCGCTCCATTGATAAGTACAGAAAAGGATACAGTAGTGATGCATGACATTACCCATCTAATAAAAGCAATACCAAACCCCAGATGGGTAAAAAGTAGACGAAGATACAACCAACTCACTTTATCATAGGCCTTAGAGAGATCAATTTTTAGTATGGCTCCCTTCAGATTCTTGGTCTTCAAACTATGCATCCCTTCCTGCGCCACTCCAACAGCCTCATGTATTTGTCGACCCTCCAAAAACCCAAACTGTTCAGCAGATATATGTTGAGAGAGGATACTTTTTAGCCTTCTGGCTATAATTTTTGAGATGATCTTATAGATACAATTGCACAGTGAGATAGGCCTGAATTCATTTAGTGTCATTGCATTATCAGACTTAGGAATGAGGGCGATAAAAGTGGAATTGAAACTTGCCGGTATTTTCCCTGATTCTCTGGAGTCTTCAACAACTGCCATGAGGTCATTCCCCAGAATCTCAAAGAGATCCAGGAAGAAATCAATAGTCCACCCGTCAGGGCCAGGGCTCTTGTCTTTTTGAAAACTAATGAGTACCTACTTAAGCTCATCCTCCATTAATGCCTTCATCAGTTCCCTGTTTCCTTCTTCATCAACAAAACTAGGAAACATCTCTGCCACTTTAATCACCTCAGCAATAGTAGCCTGATCTGGTGCTCGGAACAAATTTTTAAAATGTGTTACCCCACATCTGGCCTTATCATCAAAATTGATATGAGTGTTTCCATCATCATCCTTCAGACTCCAAATGGTATTAGCTGCCTTTCTCCCTCTTGCATAAGCATGGAAAAATTTTGTATTATCATCCCCACATTCCAGCCAAATCGCTCTGCTCTTCAGCCGCCATGTCTCCTCCATATCACATAACATTTTGTTCCGTTGCCCTTCCAATCTGATAAGAGCCTCCTTGGATTCCTGAGATATAAGACCTCCCCCTTCACCCTCATAAATCCGCTGTAGCTCATCCTCCACCTATTTCAATTCAGCATCTTCCCTACATCTCTTAGCAATAGCCCAGTCTTTGACCAATCTTTTCATCTTTTTAATATTATCTGCAAACTGAAAAGCAGCTGATCGATCATAATCCCTATCAAAGGGTGTCCAGTTTGTAAGAAAGAGATTTTTAAATGTCTCATCTTGTAACCATATTTTATTGAATTTCAAGGGGCTCGGAGGATTTGCAGGCCCTTTTTGTATCTCAAAAAAGATAGGGAAATGATCAGATATACCCCCATTACCAACCCACTGTCGAACCTGAAAGAATCTGTCCGCCAACTATTCAGCCAACAGAAAATGATCAATCCTTTTCACCACCCTAGCATCCCCACTGCGATTATTTCTCCATGTCGGTTTCAGCTTGAGAGGCTCTATATCCAACAAACCCTTTACCATTAACTTCTGAACAAAATATCCAGCCAACGAATCCACATGTGCATGTGGTCCCCATACCTCATTAAGACCCAGAGAAAAGTTTAGATCCCCCCCAATGATCAGTGTGTCACTACTCAAGAGGGGGTTTCCAAACAGTGAGTCCCAGAACTCAATACGGTGCAGGTAAGGCCCATAAATATTAATCACCTTAAAAATGTTCCCCAATTCAACCGACATAACATCAACACATAGAACAAAATCCATTCCCCATGAATTCACGAGCTTAAAATTACAATGCCTCCATCCCACAGCCAACCCCCCAGAACGTCCCTTTACATCCAAAGTGAGAAAGGACCATCCAGGCAACCAGCTCTCCAAACGATTCTTAATAACATCTCCTACACCTAAGGTCTCTTGTAGCAGGATCACATCCGGGTGTTCAAGAGTAAGCACCCTTCTGAAGGCTGATTTCTTATTGGGCCCAGCCAAACCCCGGCAATTGAAAGACATAATCTTCATGTACGCCCTTTCTTCAAGGCATTCCCCGCTCTAAGTGCCTTAACAATCGAAATTTGTTTCCCTTCCATGAGATCAACCCTTGCCCTGGATTGTGCCTTATGAATATTTGATTTTCTTCCCCTTCCCTTACGTGCAGGAGTAGTGATTTTCCCCAGCCCCACAGAGGTGGTTTTCATACAGGAGCGTAGGAAATAACCCGAATCTTGTGATTCCGTGGGAGAGAGGTAATCCTCCTCTAGAGCATCACCGGGATCAGGGTCAAAAAAACCAAGTGGGGTATCATCCACAGCACCTATACTAGCATTAACAGGTTCCAAAACCGGTTCCAAAGAGGGAGTAATCAGAACCGTTTCATTCATCTCACCATCGTGAAAACCAGACCGAGACCCCCCAGGACCCAAATTGCTCGAGAGAGAAAGGTTGTGCAAACCCTCCACCCAATCTTGCCTCATTAATGTAACAGAGTTCATAAATAAATTGACAGTATGTGGTAAAGAGAGAGAGGAGATACCAGGGAAATCAGGTCCCCGAAGTACATCTTCAAGCTTCTGTGTAGTCACCAACTCCATCTGTTATACCGCATTCTTCTCCACCACCGGGCACACCTGACTAGGTTCTTCTACGGACGGCACATTCCCAAAGTCATCTGAAGAGGATTGGACAAAATCAGAAGATCCCGATCCATTTTCCGTGTAGCGCACCTCTGCTCCTGAAGTAAGAGTTCTCCGCCCCCCCAACTGTTTTCGAAATGGAAGGCTGCAATCGGATACGAGGTGTCCATAAGCGTGACAACGCTGGCACCTAAACGGTACATTTTCATAGTCCAGAATTTGGGTGATGATCTCCGGTCCCCATTCCAGCTTTATTTCTTCTGCCAGCCCCTCTCTGATATTGATGTTAACCAGAATGCGCGCAACCTTTTGACAAAGAGTCTCCAAAAATGACAAATCCGCCTCCAGGAAGGTCCCCAATATATCCCCGATCTGTTAGAAATGGAATTTTTTTTATTTATTTTTTTCCATGTGGTTCACTAATCGGCTTAGCCGACCACTACATCCACGAAATAAAAAAGAACTCTTTTAACTTAAAGACCTAAAATTAAACTAAAGGATACTACCCCAAACCTTATAGATTGCTAGGAGAAAACCATATGGGCCCAAAAAACATTAGTCATCTAACTATTAGTGTTTTTTTTTTTTTTGTGAGTTGTTCTTGAGATGGTGGATTATAGGGCGCCAATATCCATTTAATTCCATGTCGTCATCCCTATTTAGATTCAATGGGACCTTTTCTATCTCTATAGCTTCCCCAATCTTTATCCTTTTATAAGGCTCCTCCTTTGCAATCAATTTTGTTTCCTCAATGTGAATGTGGTGGTGTGAGTTGTGAGCATGGTCAGCTAATGCCGAAATAAACCACTTGTCCAATGTATTCACAATGAATGGATACAACCAAAAAAAAATCATGGGTGTTATCCAGAAGGCTCGTAAAATATCTCAAAAACAAAAAAGGAAATTAGTGGAACCAAGATTACCCTTCCTTATATTAAAGGAACAAGAGATGCTCTAGATAGGATCCTTAGAAAGAATGACATTAAGGTTACCTTTTATCCACCAAACCTAGTAGGAATAATGTTATATTCCTCTAAGGACCTTGTTGAACCATTAAAGCAAAAAGGTGTATGCATTGTTCCCTGCTCATGTGAGATACCCTATATCGGGGAAACTGAATGCTCCATTCAGGTTAGACTCAAAGAACATTGTGCGTAAATCATACATGATCGTCATAAAAAATCAGTATTAGCTGACCATGCCCACAACTTGCACTACCACATTCACATTGAGGAAACAAAATTGATTGCAAATGAGGAGCATTATAAAAGGAGAAAGATCAGGGAAGCTATAGAGATAGAAAAGGTCCCATTGAATCTAAATAGGGTTGACGGCATGAAATTAAATGAATGTTGGCACCCTATAATCCACCATATCAAGAACAACAACTCACAAATAAACAAAAACACTAATAGTTAGATGACTAATTTTTTTGGGCCATTATGGTTTTCTCCTAGCAATCTATATGGTTTGGGGGTAGTAGCCTTCAAGCTAATTTTAGGTCTTTAAGTTAAAAGAGTTCTTTTTTATTTTAATATGGTAAGATTGTGTGAGTTTAATTTTTAATATTATTTAGTCATTGAGGTTGTTAGGTCAAATAGATTCCATAAATAATATGTTGGAACTCTTTATGGTTAGGGTTCATACAATTTTATTAGGATTGGACCTAATCTAATATTAACATTGAGGTTGTTAGGTCAGATAGCTTCCATAAATAATATGTTGGAACTCTTTATCGTTAGGGTTCATACAATTTTATTAGGATTGGACCTAATCTAATATAATATTAACTACATTTTAATTTATAAGTAAATGTTTATTTATTAGTTTAGCCCTAATTTATCTAAAGCTTCAAGAGTAGTCTACTAATTGTTATAGTATTTTTTAGGATTCTCAAATTAGTATTAATTAAATATAGTAGATATTAGTTTTTTCAAATTAATCATAAAAGTATAATAATAACATTGATAAATATAAAAAACCTTTTAAGACCATTAAATTAAAAAGAAACCTAATACAATATTAATTACATTTTAATTTATTAGTGAAAGTTTATTTATTAGTTTAGCTCTAATTTATCTAAATCTAAGAGTAGTTTACTAATTTTATGGTATTTGTTAGGATTCTCATATTAGTATTAGTTAAATAGTACATTTTAATTTTTTTTAAGTAATAATAATAGTATTCTAATAACATTAATAAATAAAATACTTTTTAAAATTATTATTGGTTAGATTAGTTGGCTAAGAAAACCTAAAAACTAAAACCTTAGATTTCCATTCATTACTGACTATTTTCCATACCCAAAAAAACTCAAGAGACTTTTATCCTAATGATGAGCCCTACTATGAGGTTCGAAATGGCATATATCCAACGCAGTCTTCCTCCTATCTGCTGTTAAGATTCAATATGCTAAGATAGATAACATCAGTATTACATTCAATTTCACAACAATAGCATATATAGGATCACTAAAAGAAAAACAAGCACAACATAAACACAAGAGACACAGATTTATCCTGGGAAACCCTCATGGGGTAGAAAACCCATCAAATCTTCCTCAATATAGATGACCATCAAATACAAAGATGTAATCCCCAAACATGAGCTCCTTCTCCTCCTTTGCAGATCTCTCCCTCTCCTATGCGAGTTTCACAAGTGAGTGTGTGTGTGTTAAATGAGGAACACACCTCCTCTATTTATACACTACTTCACTTGTATTTTAACCTTAACTAGGTCGGCCCCAACTTAACCACTCAACATAATGCTGACTGGGCCGACCCCACTAGGGGACTTAAACACCCCATGCAACTGACTCTGGGTCGACCCCACTAGGGAAGTCTAATAACCCAAGTTACCACATTCCGACGGAGGAATAAACATCTATGGATATACAACAAGATCTCTACGGAGGAATGAAACATCTCTGGAATAATAAAGTACAAATATAATATTCTTAGAAGTTACAATATTTCAACACCCCCCCTTAACGAGAAGGATATTATAACAACATCTACAAGAGCAAGGAGTCATCAACTACATGATACATGATACATCTATAAATCATTGGAAGCTTTCTTTAATCATCATCAGTAACTCAAATAGTTACTGGAACATCTTCAAGATATTCAATACTGGAACATCAACATCTTCAGTACTGAGTCTTCATCTTCTGCATCACTCGATCAGCTACAGCAACATCATCATCTGGATCTCCCAATCAATAGCCTCGTCGTCTGGATCTTCCGATCAACATCATCATCATCTGGATATCTCGATCAAAAGCATCATCTGGATCTCTCGATCAACATCATCATCATTTAGATCTCTCGATCAACAGCATCATCATCTGGATCTTCTCAATCAACAATATCATCATCTGGATCCTCTCAATCAACAGTATCATCATCTGGATCCTCTCAATCAACAGTATCACCATCTGGATCCTCTCGATCAATAGTATCATCATCTGGATCCTCTCAATCAACAGTATCACCATCTGGATCCTCTCGATCAATAGTATCATCATCTGGATCCTCTTGATCAATAATATCATCATCTAGATCCTCTCGATCAACAATAGTAGCATACTCTGCAATACACATGATCCAATTACAAGATTATCAATCCCTCTCACTTTAGGACATAGGTCCAAGGATGATACAATCCTAATCCACTTACGGGATGATCAACCCTCTCAATTTAAGACACCTCTCATGTCTATGGACGATGCAATCCAGATCTACTTACAGGATGATCAATCCTTATCAATTTAATACACCTCTCATGTCTATGGACGATGCAATCCAAATCTACTTACAAGATGATCAATCCTTATCAATTTAAGAAACCTCTCATGTCTATGGACGATGCAATCCAGATCTACTTACAGGATGATCAATCCTTATCAATTTAAGACACCTCTCATGTCTATGGACAATGCAATCCAAATCTACTTACAGGATGATAAATCCTTATCAATTTAAGACACCTCTCATGTCTATGGACGATGCAATCCAGTCATGTACATTTTAAACCAAATGTTCAGGGACGATGCAGTCCTATCACGTACATTTTGAACCAACTGTTCAGGGACGATGCAGTCTTATCATGTACATTTTGAACCAACTATTCAGGGACGATGCAGTCCTATCATGTACATTTTGAACCAACTGTTCAGGGACGATGCAGTCCTATCACGTACATCTTGAACCAACTGTTCAGGGACGATGTAGTCCTATCATGTACACTTAGACAAAGTCTAAGGACCACTTTTCGGAGACATATGTCTATGGATCAATTCAAGGACCGAAGTCCAGGGATGATACAATCCCCTCGTCAACTTAGACCAAGTCTTAGGACCACTTATCAACCTTATCGTTGATATCATCAACCTCATCGTTGGGACAAGTAACCTCATAATCGATACATGTATCCTCATCATCAATACAAGTATCCACATCATCAATACAAGTATCCTCATCATTGATACAAGTATCCACATCATCAATACAAGTATCCTCATCATCGATACAAGTATCCACATCATCGATACAGTATCCTCATCATCGATACAGTATCCTCATCATCGACCTTACCGTCGATATAGGAAATCTCATCATCGGTACATGTATCCACATCGATGCCAGTATCCAAATATCGTCATCGACCATATCACTCCCCCTTTCGAGGAGGGTCCTTCTGAACTACACCAAGATTATCTCGAAAATACTCAAAATTTACTCGAGACAGAGGTTTGGTCAATACATCAGCAACTTGCTCGGCAGTGCTCACATACTCGAGCTTTATAGATCCTTTCTGCACCATATATATGGAAATATCGGATTTCAATGTGCTTTGACTTATCATGGAATACTGGATTCTCTGTCATCTTGATACAACTCTGGTTGTCACATAAGATCACAATGGGGTCCATCTCTAAGTCAATAATCCTGATAACAACTTTCGAATCCATATTGCTTCACAACTAGCAGAGCAAGCAGAAATATATTCCACTTTAGCTGTGCTGAGAGCCACACTATACTACTTCCTGCTAAACGACGAGATCATGGCAGATCCCAGACAATAACATCAGCCCAATGTGCTCTTCCTGTCTGATACACTTCCTGCCCAATCAGCATCTGTGTAGCCATACAATCTGAAGTCATGATCTCCAAGATAACATAGACGAAATTCTATCGTACCCTTTAGGTACCTCATCACATGATTTGTAGCTACCTGGTCAACACGTCTAGGTTCCACTAGATACTGACTCAAGTTGTTCACATCAAAGCATATATCTGTCTTGGTATTCATCAGATACATCAATGACCCAATAATTTGTCTGTACAGAGTCACATCCACTAACTCTGATGATTCATCAGCTAACATCTTCAAGTTGGAATCCATGGGAGTGTTCATGGCTTTACAATCCAACATATCAAATCTTCTAAAGATTTCCACAGCATACTTTCCCTGGTTGAGAAATATTCCTTCTAGGCCTTGCTATACTTCCAGACCTAGGAAGTAATGCATCAATCCGAGAGCTAGCTTCTTCTTGATTTCCATGATTTGTTTCTCATTCCCTGTTAGAAAGAGATCATCCACATACAATAATAGTATGACAGGTTCATCATCCATAACCTTAAGGTAAAGGTTACGATCAGCTTTACTTTTGGTAAATCCAAAGCTTGTCAAGAAGCTATCAATTCTCCCTCTGTGACTGAACATCATTCACATTCTGCATTGAGTGATCTTCTGCATATCTATCCATGCCATCTCTCATCATATGGGTATACTGATATGAGCCTCAAGATCATTCAAACTCTGTGGTGAGTTCCTTCTTGCATCCATCTAAGAGAAGAATGTCATCTTTATATAGACACCATCTTCAACCTTGTAGCAAAGGTTGAAATCCGCATCACCCATGGTGATCATTAAGCTCATCAAATGACTATCGATCCTAGGTACCCATATAGAGCTTTCTTCAATTGAATCTTGGGAGTTTTCTTGATTTGTACTTCTTCTTCAATTACACCATTAAGAGAATTCTCTTATCTAGCCACTTGGAGCAAACATCTTGTCATGATCCTCTTCCTCTTTCTAGGAGAATCTTCTAGCCATGATACTTCTATAGTATGTTTGATTTGTAAGTCTTGTTTTTGAACATCCATCACTTGTTCGGTGTTCATCATTCTTCATGATATTTCGTACAAATCAAAGTTAATTAAATGATTAGTAATACTTCATAATCATCAAATCATGTTGACATGATAACCTATTATGCATACTAATATGATTCACATAGTTATGCAACTATCTTGACCAATTATTTTGGCACAACACTTTTCCATATCATGTATTCATACAGTGTCTATCTAGATCCCTTTCATCTCTACCATAACATACTATCGAGAGCGTGCACAGCTCTCAGCATGTCAGCAAAGAGGTTTCATTCTAGACAAGCAACAATGGAATGTTTGTCCAACTTACCCATCATATGCATATTAGTAGTATATTGTTCAATGCTATATGAATGCTTACACTCTGCATGATATATTCTAGGAATACAAATAAGCATACAACTATTACGAGCAAACTCAAATACTTATCTTTTATGTTTGTGTGGTTGCCTCCCTCTTGATCTCTATTTTATGATAGCATCATTATATGTATTTGAACTTCTATCCATTATGTACCACTATGCATGCTTAAGTGTGCACTAGTGTCATCATCATGGTCTCATGCATAATCATACATTCATTAGTATAGTCTCAATACTATCAAAACATTATGATTCTAAATCATCTTAAGTATGTATGGTCATGATCATTTCATACACAAGTATACTTACCTAAGATCCTAACACAAAGTAGGATTCTAACTTGATATAGGAAAACATACCTGGATTATCATGCTTGGTTATGTCTTAACATACCCAAACAATATCTTATTTTTTCTCTTCAATGATTTAGAGACCTTATGCTAGAACCTGCATATCTAATAGGTTAAGCATAGTAGAATAAAGTCATACATACCTCGTAAGTAGATCTTCTATGTGGTCAAAGACTATGGATGATTCTTTTTCTTCATGTCATCATGGTCATAGAACTTGATTTGTCTTTCTTGATGTACCTGTATCTTGTTAGCAGACAACATCATCCTCATACAACACCACAGGTGTATTAGTACACTCATAAGTGTCATAACCCTAATCAATGAATCTCTTCTATCACTCACATGAATTCATTATCAAACAATCATAATTGTACTAACCTCAATAACATGAATACAAACATATTATGAACTTAATCATGAATCATATTTCAAAACATACCTATGTCTTCTCAAGTCATAACTGACGAGTAGTCTTCTCTATAGGGGTAATACCCTAACCATCCAAGGTATATTACTTGTAAAACAGCTTGTATAGGTTCATGGTGCTAGGATATCAATTCCATTTAAACCTCCTTTATTGCTTCCCTATGAGTCTCCCAACTTTGCTAGGGTTTCTTCTTACTAGGAAACCCTAATTTTCAATCTCCTTCCTCCCACAACATTTTGATGGAGGATCAATATCTATGATGAATGGAATCCAAATCCATTATCAAAGCTTCCAATGTTGTATCAGGTGTCTCCAACATTGTATCAGGTCCTTCCAGACCTAAAAACTGAAAAACCCTAAGTGAGAGCGTCTTCCTCCTCTTCTAGATTTCCTCTATTGATCCATTTTAGATGTGTCGTATTGTTTCTGGCGCATCTCTGAAATTTCAGATTTGCAAGGTCTGAAACTTCGTCCTATGGTATCCTGACCTGTCATATTTCCAACCCCACAGGTATGAGATTTAATGGATTCTCTGAGAGAGAGTTATTCCAAATGTCGCAACATGACCTGTTTATGGGATGAAATAGCATAGCGAACTTGTACGGAGTGCCACATGTCACTATTTCAACTTCAGCCTCTGAAACACGGACTTGTGAAACTAAGGTCCGTGCCCTTACTACCACATTTTACATAATTTTATTTGGATCTTCCTAGACCGAGATATGACCTTTTTCCCTAGGTCACCTGTTTAGGACTGCATTTTAGAAGAGGCAAAAACGCTAACTAGTACGGATCATAAATCACAAATTACAACGAATCTAAGGCTTATCTTTGGAAACAAGGTATAGGGGGATGTTATATTCATCCTGTAAAAGTTTCATATCTTGAACCTTCGCCAAAATGGATTTATAGCAAAAGTGCCACGATGACTAGGTTTTTCTATTCAAAACCCTAACTTTCAAATTGGCGCAAGTGAGACAAGTGTCATAAGTGCCATACATTGATTTCCTTCAGGCTAGTTCTGATACCATGTTAACATTCAATATGCTAAGATAGATAACATCAATATTATATTCAATTTCACAACAATAGCATATACAAGATCACTAAAAGAACAACAAGCACAGCATAAACACAAGAGACACAAATTTATCCTGGGAAACCCTCATGGGGTAGAAAACCCAGCAAAGCTTCCTCAATATAGATGACCAGCAAATACAAAGATGTAATCCCCAAACATGAGCTCCTTCTCCTCCTTTGTAGATCTCTCCCTCTCCTGTGCGATTTTCACAAGTGAGTGTGTGTGTTAAATGAGGAACACACCTCCTCTATTTATACACTACTTCACTTGTCTTTTAAAATTAACTAGGTCAGCCCCAACTTAACCACTCAACATAATGCTGACTGGGTCGACCCCACTAGGGTACTTAAACACCCCATACAACTAACTCTAGGCCGACCCCACTGGGGAAGTCTAATAACCCAAGTTACCACATTCCGACGGAGGAATAAACATCTCCGGATATACAATAAGATCTCTATGGAGGAATGAAACATCTCTGGAATAATAAAGTACAAATATAATATTCTTCGAAGTTACAACATTTCAACATCTGCAGCCATTCTAGGTGTCAAAATAGGAGCTAATCCAGACACTAAATTAGGCATTGATTTTGGCGCTACGTTTCCCTACTCTAAATATGGGGATTCATTAGGCATTACTTTTGGCGCTCAATATGGCACCGAAGTGAACATGCACTGTGGCGTCGAGTTTGGCACCGGCAGAAGTGCCCAATTTGTGAACTCAAATACACTAAATTCCTGCACTATTTTAGGCGCTAATTGCATTTTTTGTTGTAGTGATTATAATGCATGCATCAATCCCATCCCCTCAATCATACACGACAATAAGGATCTATAGATATGGACACTTATGTACTTGGAGTTTAGGATGTTCATCAGTTCCTTACAGAGACCTCGTAATTGTTGGCACTAAAAAAGATCTCAGCAATAGGGTGATTTTTCTTCTATTGCATCTTATGCTACCTTCTATTTTCTTTTACTATGCTAGTTGATGAACTAGAGATAAATTCTTCCTTTCCCATCGTTGCTACGAGTGTTCTTTCAACTCTTTTGACAAATATTAATGCATGACAAGTCTATAATTTGTTTTTCTATAGGTATATCATCATTTGTTTCTTAAGCGTGTAGAATATGCCAAAAAATACATAAGAAAATATATTGGATCTTATTTCGTATTGGCACTATATTGGAAATGGATGATAGATATATGAGGAAACAAAATTAGAATTCACTAAAACCTAAACACCTAATACTTGTGGAAGAGCTCACATAGTAGGTGTTATCCTAGTTAATTAATTTACATTCAAAAGGTTGTTGGGAAATCCCAATGGATACCTTTATATAAGCTTTGATTACCTTAATCATGAGGATAACAATTCTTCTCATAACTCTTGAAGTTGTTCTAGTTCAAGAATCTACAAAATATGCATGTCACACCTTGATAGTTGAGCTAAATTTACAAGGAAATCGACTTATTAGTCATGTTCCTAGGCAACTTTATTAGCTTGTGAATCTAACTTTGCTTGATTTTTCCTTCAATCTTCTCAATGGGCATGATTTAGAGAGACTCCAAAACTTTCAAGGCCTCACTTTGTCTCATAACAAATTTTCTAGTAGTATTCCTAGAGAGTTAGGAAGGATTTCAAGCACTTTGAAGCTTAATTTAACAACTAATGAACTTATGGGCACCTTCCTTGCAACTCTTGTAAATATAAAAAAGCTCAACCATTTAAATTTGAGCAACAAACATCTCATTAGGGTTATTCTACCATCATGTTTTTCAAATATGATCAATCTTTATTATTTGTGGATTTGAGCAATAAAAAATTTACAAGTCATATTCCAAATACTTTAGGAAATTTATTGGTGCTAGTTCTCTTTTGTGTTCGTAACAATAATACATTCCTACATCACCGGATGGCATAGCTTTACTAATGTACTTGAACCTATATATTAATCATATTAAGGTAGCATTAATGATCTTTTGATCTTAGCAATATTAAAAAGTTGAATTATCTTAACATCAATTCCAATACATTTTCCACTATCATTCCTCTCTAGTTGAGGAATTTTTCAAAATTGTTATATTTGGATCTTAGAGAAAATTTATTCTCTATATTTTATCCTCTATATTTTCTCTAGTGAACTTATCCATCATACCAGTTTGTTCAATTTGAATATCATTAATAATGCACTATTTAAATGACTACCAAATTTAGGAGCAAGAAAAATGTGGTATATATGTCAATGGGACCAAACTTGTTCAATGATGAAATACCAACTAAAATTTCCAAAGTTGTTAAGATCAATATATTAAATTATACCTTAATTATCTTTAAAAAAAATTGATCTTTTGAATAATAACTTGAAACAATCATTGCCAAACAACATTAATTGTTTATACAACCTTTTGTATCTATAGGGTACAATCAATAGATAAAATCTACTTAAATGGGATATTAAGCATTTTGATATGTCTTGACAACATAAGATGAGTACTTTGCATATCCACCCACATTCATTTTTTGCATATAAAGAAACCATAAATAATACGTAAATACACAACAGTGGATTAAATTATTGTATAAATCAATGAGGTAGAACAAAAATGAGAATAGATTTCCTTGATTTTTCCCAAAGTAAGCACACCCTATGAGAAAAAAATATATATTCTTCAAACTTCTTCATAAAATTGTGTATAGTGTATTCCCAAAGTCCTCGTTATTGTCAATGCATAATGTTATTCATAGCCCTTGAATCCACCATGTAGTTTTGGAGGAAGTATTCATTCATCTCAAGAGTAATATATAGTAGAAGGATTTTAAATTGAGGGTAAGATGGTCTAATATGCACAGTTATATTTATGAAATTTGAGGATACCTAGGTGAAAATAGACTCAGATTCTAATGATTCTCTTCCCACATTCCCATGAAGATTATCCACTTTTTAGAATTCATTGAGAACATTAAGAATGTGCATACTTGTTGGGTATTTATTAGATCATTCACAATATTCATTGTATAACCAATTCAAAAGAGGAATTTATTACTTCTTGATTACCGATACTAGATATTTGAACATTAGTGCATGACTTTGAATATTGCTTAGTTGATTGGTATTCTTCATTTGGGGTACATCAACAAGGGATTAATTGGGAACTCTAGACCCATTATTAGTGTAGTGATTTGCTTTGTTCTACACTTATCATACTATCTCAATGTTTGGAATTCATTTTTAGTTTCCTATAAGGGATATTTTGGAAAAAGTGCCTAGATAACAAGAAAAAATATATCCAAACCTAACCATAGTTCTCCTTTTGAGCATCCTTCTTAAGAGGTTTTTTCTCAATAAAATATAGTAATGTTTTCAACTCTTACAATCTGCATATGTCTTATTTGGAGAACAAGCATTGAGATATGGTATTCTTCCCAAAACATGTAGAACTCTTCATTTTCCATAGCTAAAGAGGTGGGATTGTCAAGGGCATTATTGGCTAACTGGGTACACATTTTTCGGCCACTGAATTAAGATCAATTTTTTGGTTTGTTGCACATGAGTGGAAGTTTCTTGAGTTTGTGTTTCAGTTATTGGATCTTCTTGACTAGCCACCATCTAGAGCTGGAGATGGAATTATGTTTCCTCAAAAGGTAGAGCAACAGTGGTTTCAGTTGACTTGGATTTCAAAATAAGTAACATTAGGTTTGCTACATCATCTAAATGAGAAAAAATAAGATTTTATAGTTGTAAGAACAACTCCAAAAAGTTGTTAAGATAAAAATTGTTCCCACAATATAGAAATGGACATTTAGACCAAACATATATAGATGTTAGTTCTTGGTTACCTTGCCTTGTGCTTTGACAAAATCAAGATTAACTTATATGAAAAACCTATAAAGTAAGAATCCAAAAATATTTTGAAACAACTAAGATCAACCCTAAAAATGTGTTAAAAACGTAAAGGAAAAGCTAATACTAATTTAAAAAATAAAGTAGAAAAGCAAAAGCAAATTTGAAAAAGAATGGAAAAACACAAAATTTAGTATTTAATTATGATTATGATCATTTATGTAGATATGAATATGTAACAATACAATTTAAAGTGTTTTTTATCATTTTAGGGGGATTGAGGTGAGTTGTAATTTCACTCAATTCTCTATTACTCAAGCTATAAGTAATGATATATAAAAATATAATTTTCATTGTTAAGATATTTTTATTTTTATCATAGCAACATTTCTATGTAAATATTATATTTATATTATATCTATTTGTGTGTAACTTTGATACCCATGTTTGTACTTCTCTATATTGCAATTGTTATATTAACCTCGTAAGTAAGTTTATGTGTGTGTGTGTAAGCCTACATATGATAATGTAAGGGTTAGTCACATAGATCACCATTTAAGTGCAATAGCTATGCTTGGATGTTCATCTATAGAGAGAATTTTGTTTTAGTTTGTAATTTTATTTGGCTAACATTTAGTATTACAATTATTATTAAGTCCTTAGGAACACATTTCAGTGCAATAGCTATGCTTGGATGTTCATCTATACAGAGAATTTTGTTTTAGTTTGTAATATTATTTGGCTAACATTTAGTATTACAATTATTATTAAGTCCTTAGGAACACATGTAATGATGGTGAAGACATAGGTTAATCTCTTTCGTACACGTTTAATTTTTTATTTTTGCTATAGTTAAAGTTAAGTAAGGTAAAAATATTATTTAGATTAATATTAAAAAAATATTTTAATGCATTCGGATTTGGTAACAATGACATTTTGTGAAACGTTTTTCCCATCTAAAGACGTAATTGACAGCTCATTACAAATTTGGCACTTCAAATGTGATAAGTATAAAAATTATTACACCATCTATTTCATGTTCAATGGTTTACATAAACCATCATAAAAATTTATAAGCATAGTAACAAGTATGAGCAAATCCTCACACTATAATGCATGCAGCATGATCATTGAATCTTGATGTCATTCCCTAGCCACAAAATGGGTTTAGTGGGTTGTTTCCCATTGGACACCTACTAATATTAATGGGCATAATTACTAGTTTTATTTCCACTTGCAGTAACAACAAGAATACTTTAAAAAAACAATAGATAGAGTTGATCTTTATTATTATACAGAGCATCAATTGATTCAAAGATTTCAGTTGATCCAGTTGTTAGTTTAGTGGTTCTAGACTCCATTCCATATCTATATCGAGTTGGAGGTATAACATATTTGTTACTTGTACTTATGGTTTTTCCAACTCTTTTCCAGTAAAGCCAATTCTTCTAATTGATCCACCAACATATCTACCATTGTAATTTTATCATATATAAAAACAAATTATGAAAATCTGTTTAGTTCTGAAATTTTTTTTAATTAATTTTTAATATAATCTATGAAATAATGTTATTGAATTAAAATAAGAAAAAACTATCCAAAATATTGAAATAATAAATTTCATACTTAAACTTTGAAGAATTCATATGAAAAAGTGTTTAATTAAAATCCATCACCAATTATTATAATTATAAAAAATATAAACAATAAATTTACATATGATATAAAAATTAATAAGTTTAAAAACATATATCTTAAAAAAACAAACAAAACTTAAAATTAATATTTCATCAATTACCACTTGAAAAGTAATTTTTTTATTATTATCAAACAACGAATCATAATACTAATATTCTACTATTTGTATAGATACAAATAAGATTGACTTGAAAAAATAAAAAATAATATAATTAATTAGAAAAGTTATAAATATATCATGTATTTAAATTTCAAAGTAATATTTTTTTCAAACAAAAAATTATTAATTTACAATTCATGTAAATATAAGTTAAATGTTAAAAAATATATATTCTTTGTTGACTGGAGATATAATACTTACAGTATTGTGTATCCCAATTGTAATACTATGTTAGCCATTGTAGTAATATTATAATTTCTTCATAAAAAGATTTGATTTTATACAGTTATCTTTAAAAAAAATATTTATAAATTCAAAAACAAAAACAAGAGAGTTAATACTAAAACATAGGCATCTTAGTATGCCTTGATAGATCTTGTAGCCACCTTGCTGTTGTCCAACATTTTTTCAAAATGCAAAATTCCTTGCAGAGCACGAACTGCTTTGTTTGATAAGTTATCTGCTAAAATATTTGACTGACAATAGATGTGTTGACTGTGTTTGTATGACTGATCATGGAAAGTAGAGTATAAAAACAATATGTATTCTTTATTATAAGTAATTTCTTAAATTTGAAAAGAATATAAAATATAACAACTTGAAAATAGAAGGTAAATTCAGTTAGCATTGTTGGTTTGGAACTGCCTCATTTTTTCATTGTGATGAAGTTCGAACTACATAAAGTAATTGGGAAGAGATATTTAAAATCCAACTATTTTAAAAATTAAATAACTAAAAAAATACACTTAAAATCCAACTTGAGTTGGTATAAATCCCCAGAACTTGGAATTCAAATTTCTAAAACACTATTAAAAGATTTAATGAATAATCTCCATTGAAGTTTAAGTTAATATGCATTTGAAGGACGGCCGGGTTAACAATGAATAATCTCCATTGAAGTTTAAGTTAATATGCATTTGAAGGACGGCTGGGTTAATGGATAACGGAAACTGTTGGAATACTGAAAGGCCACCGTGCTTCCGGCATTCAATACCTTGCCATCATTTACGAGGCAATCGTCGTAAGCAATTCGCCTGAATATGCTCGGATTTATCAGAAGTTCAGTTGACGCAAAGGAACCGCAATGGAGGTGGATATCTTCCAGTGCGCACTCATACGTGCATGTGTTCATAATTCGCACAATAAATACAGGTGTCCCGTCTGGCAATGGATCTCCCGAGTTATGAGAAATTGCAATGTTGTGCTCTGTTCTGCATGCGCGGTAGCTGCTTGTCGAATTTGAGTTTGAGTTGTTGGATATTCTTGACCACCCACCAGTTAGAGCTGGGGCTCCAATTCTGTTTCCTCCAGCAGCAGTGGTTTCAGCTGGCTTGGATTTCAGAATAAGTAACCGCGAGGCTTCTACATTATCTGAATAACAAAAAAGAGATTTGATAGTTGTAAGAACAACCTCAAAATACAATAAAAATTCTAGAAGGCTAAGTTAGAAATGAAAATTTAAAACAAAACATAACTGTAATTTTACAGAGAAAGAAATCACTGACGGGACTCTTTGTCTCTTGCATTACCTGAGAGAAAAGTGAAGAACATGCATAGCAGAAGCAACAGTACCCAAGAACCTGTACTCCTCATATGCAGGAATCCATGCTGAGTACTTGTAGCCATTCTGAATGAAGCCTTCTATCCAAATATATGTAGCTGAACCATGAAATTACTTGATAGATTCTATCCATCCTTAAGCCAAATATATATAGATGTTGGTTCTGATTTACCTTGCCTTTTATGCTTTGAAAACTGACGGTTAACTCATATGAAAAATCTGTAGAGTACGTATTGTGTGACCTAAAAGCTAAAAGCCAAACTGATTTTAAGTAAAGCATAAAACCTAAAAGCAATTTAAAAAGCAAGAATAAAAGCTATGGTAAAAAGGGAAAAAAACAAGAATTTATTTTAACAAAATTTATTACATTATTGATTATGAGTATGATATGATTATTGAATATGTAAAAAAACAATTTAAAGTGTATTCCTTATTATATAAGGAGGATTTAGGTGGGTTATAAATTCACTTAATTTTCAATAAATGTTAATATATAAAAATACAATTTTCATCATTGTTAACATATTTATATTTTTATTATAATGATATTTATAATATTTTCTATTTGTGTATAACTTATGGTATTTATTTGTGTATTTCTCTATATTGTAATAGCTACACATGTCGTTTGTGTATTTTGCTATATTGCAATAGGTACACATGTCATAGCTTTTTATAGGTATAGTAAGAAGAATGAATAACTCTACATTATAATGCATGCAATATGGTGATTGAATCTTGATGTCAACCCTTAACAGCAGAATGGGTTTAGTGGGTTGTTGCCCATTTGTTTGGAGTCTTGACTTTGCCTACTATTATTAATGGATTAGGTGAATTTGAAGTGTGTGACAACTAATGTAGTGGTGTTGGTGGTGGTTGATAAATAATATTGATGGAATGGACTTTGTAATTATTGGTTGGAACCAAATCCATGAGAGGGCATAGCTACTAGTTTGATTTTCAATTCTAATAAAAGCAAGGACTTGACCTCTCTTACCCATAACCAATAGATTTAGTTGGTATTTCTTAAATTATACATGGAATTGGTTGCTTCTACACTTTCAGTTGGTCTAGTTGCTAGTTCACACTTGCAGGTTTGTGTTTTTTCATACTTTTCTACAAGAGAGCCAATTCCTTTTGATGATCCACCAACAAATCTACCGTCGAGAGGGACAATGTGATCTATCAGTGATGTGGAGAGATCAAATGAAACACCTCTTCCCCATATTGTAGAAAACAATAGATGATTCATGTGCTCAAAATTTGATCTTCAACTCTTAGATCAAGGGCTAGGGAAACCAAAGTTAGGTGAGGAAAGCAAAGTAGAGAGGGTTTTGAAGCATACAACCCAAAGGTAAGGTAGTATGTAAGGTATTGTTAAAACCAAACCATATCCTCTCGTATCAAAGAAGAGATGGCCATGTCTGATTCTAAAGGAAGGCGTGGATGACCAACTAACCATTCAAACCACCATGTATTCCATGTGATCTCTCTTTCCTTTCTCATATTAAGTGAATTAATTATATTTTTCCAAAGAGTGTTGAGAAGATATCTGTATCAATCTTTTGGAGAAGATATTCTAGACTTGAACTTCTCAATCTCAATTTCCTAAGAAAGGTATTTGTATCAATCATATTCCAACTTCCAAGCACAAAAAAGAGATATTGGATATGAGATATTGTCTTTGCTTACAAGTTAGTAATCTAGAGCTTTAAATAATGTGATTGTTTGTACTATTTTGACATCATTTTGACATTTGGTATGATCTTGTAGTGGCATAGATTTATTGTAATGCATGTTATGATGTTTAATTAAAAAATAAAGATTCACATAAATCTAGGTTCTTTTCAATTACATGAACATATTTTAATTATCCTTGATTTCCTCTCTTTAGAATCTCAATTCAAAGAAAAAATATTAGGACTGCAATTCCAATGGCCTCAACCACATCATGAAACTAATTTATCCACAATCACCACAATAACCCTAAAATAATTCACATCATACTCTTTGCCAAATTTTCAATTTATGTCCTTAGGTATTCCCACTTATGTACAAACATCCTCTTTCTTCCACATTAGAAGTGTTAAACTTCTCTAATTTCCCAACCTATATATATGTACATTTAAATGTTGATGATGCTCGTAGACTCATCTCTCTTCTCATGAGTTCTTTATCTTTTAATTAATAATAATAATATTCTCATGAGTTATTTATCTTCTAATTAATAATAATAATATTCTCACAAGCTCTCTAACTTAGATGAATAATAATATTCCTCACCCCCACTTCATATATCTACAATATCGTAAGAGAATCCTTAGAATCTCAACACATGGAATGTGATCATGGGGATTTTAATTAACTCCTACAAAAACCATAGAAGTGGGTTAAGCAATGAAGGTCAGGACTCGGCTTCTCATACCCTGCCATAAACATAATCACTCTCATTTCACCATTTTTATCTGAAACATATGCCATATCCTATGTCCTCTTATTTTTCCCACCATATTTATCTTCAATGTGCTTATTAGTGTACTCCTTGAAGTAGGAACATGCCAAAATACTAAGAGAAAAGGTATAAAACTTAGCATGATTAGGAAACCCACTTCACCAAAATTAAATTTATATGGCCAAATTTTAGAGAAGAAATTGACACTCAAAAATTTTGTATAAAACATAAAATGAAGGGCATGAAAAACACAAAATCATCATTAAATTTTCATTTGACACACTTAAAATGTGAAATTACAAGCCAAGTCACATAGATGCACTTAGTTACTCTCTGTGTAATAACTATGCATGGATGTTCATCTATAGAGAGATGTTTTTATTTTAGTTTGTATTTTTATTTGGATAACATATAGTATTACAATTATTATTATATCCATACAATGACATATAGTGGTAGCAAAGACATATTAATAGAATGGGCGATGGGTTTAGGGTTTGGTGAAGTTTTCTGCAGATTTTGGATCTTCCTACAAGATGGCTAGAATGACTGCGGTATTTCTTTGAGTCAAGTTGATTCTTTGAATCAACCTAGTACCAACTAAGCATAAAAAAAGTGGGAAGTTTACTGCAGGATTTTTGTCTATTTTGTTCTAGGTTTTTTCAACTTCTTCCAGTGGCTCCTTAACCCAGGTCGTTTTGGTTTTTCTCCATTTTCATTATATTTTTTTGGTTGTTTTTGTATCTCCTCGGTGGTTGGCTCTTTTTGGATTTTTTCGGTGAGGGCTTCGTACTTTTTGTATGGAGAGCCTACTCCCTACGGATTTATGGTTCCATATTTCTACTTGGAATACAGCAGTGGTTTATAGTTGTCCTTCACCTTTTACGCTTGGGGTTTATTAGCAGATGTCGGTTAGTTATTCGGTGGACCAGGCATCCAGGTCACTAGGGTTTAGTGTCACTATGAACTATCAACCTGACTCTTTTTGCGACTGGATTTTTGATGAGGTATCTAGAAGGAAGGAGGGGATTTGAGTCAGTATGGAGACCCAGGTGTTTCTCCTTCACCCTGTATTCCTGAGAGGCTTAATCGGAGGAAGGGACTGAGTGGGGAGAAGGCTAGGTGCAGGAGGCGTCTGAAGGTGATCAAAGCCAGGGAAGGACTGGAACAATATATCATCAAGGAAAACACAAACTTTGACCAGGTTGAAATGTTGGCTAGTAGGGCCATTGTGGGTCGCATTGAATTTTCTTTGGGTTCCAAGGGTGAAATATTGGACTGGGTCAATAAGTATTGGACTCCATTACTGGGCCTGGCTCCGAGGGTGAACGTTTTGTTAAATCGATGGATTATCTTCATCCTCCCATTGGCAGAACATGTTGAGACTATTTTGGCGAGGAAATGGTCTTTCAAGGAGGGCTCTGTCATTTTGAAAAGGTGGCATATTGCATTTGATCCCCTTAGAGAGAAGCAGACTCGAAGGCACATATGGATGTTATTACCTGGATTACCTATCTCATTATGGACGGAAAATATCCTTATTGGGTTGGCGAACAAGGTTGGTTCTCTTGTTAGATCGCATAAAAAATTCCCTCTTTGGTGTGGATAGAAAGGTGGCTCGGGTCATGGTTGAAATCGATCTGAATTTGGGTCTTCCAGCAGAGGTGGAGATTATCTAGGAAAATTCTCCTTTAGACAAAGGTTATACTATTACAGATTGCCTTTTCGTTGTTTCAAATGCAGAGAAACTGGACATGTTATGGCTCGTTGTCCTAATTTGAGGTGGACTAGTCTTGATTTTGGTAGCGAGGAGATCACTGGTTCTGAGGTAAAGGATGGTTTTCTTTCACCAAAACTGCCTAATCCAGGTAAGCTTTCTCATGCCTCTATCACTCCATATAAATATGTATCAAAGGTTGAACTTGACTTCTATCTTGATTTTGAAAAAGCATTGGATAGACGTATTTCTGAAGGGAAGATAAAGCTTAATCTTGGGGGTTTTCTTGAAGACATTATACCTGCATGGACTATTGGTTCTGGGGGGGGAGGTTTATTCACCAATTGCCCCTATCTTTAGTCAGGAGGTTGAGATCCCTGCTACACAGCTTATATCTTCCATTGACATTACCGACACTGAACCCATTGTAGGTATTCCCCCCACTAGTGACCAGGGTTGGGTTTTTACATGTGAGGAAAGAGGGATTCTTATTGATTGTGGTTATCAGAATGGCCCTGTTTCTGAATCCCTAACGCCATTAGATATCTATTCTAAAAACCCATCCTCTAATCCCTGTGTTAAACCCTTATATCCTGACAAATTCTAAATGTCACCATTAGGAAGAACAAAAGGAAACCAAGGGTTAATTCACGAGATGGGGAAGTCGACACCTACATTCCTCTTTCTATTAGAATTGATGACCCTGGCATTGGAAATTGTAGTGAAATTCCAATTGTTACTATTGAGGCCCTTGGAGCATTAGTGCCTCTGTCGGGGGGTGTTTAACGATCCTACTCACTCTAAATGTTAGGGATTTTTGGAAGGTCTCTAGGACTAGGGCCTTATATCAACTTTTCAAATCTACTAGTCCAGGTTTAATTCTTTTATAGGAAACTATGTGTGAAGGTTTTAGTGTTGTGAACAGACTTGCTGCCATTTTACCAGGATGGGAATTTGTGGCTATGGATGCATTGGGGATGTCTGGTGAACTACTAGCGGGCTGGAACCCTAGGTTTTTTAACTTTTGTGCATATAAAACTACTTGGGGTATACTTCTTGAAGGATGTTGTTTATGTTTAAACTTGTCGCTCTCTGTGTTAAATATTTATGGGCCCTATAAGGACTGTGGCTCTTTCTGGTCTTCTCTGAGCTCTTCGGGTTTATTAAATATCAAAAATCTAATTCTTGTCGGAGATCTTAATTTCACCAGGAACGCAGAGGAAATTTGGGGTACACATGCAGGGTTAGATGATTTGGCGGTTTTCTTTACAAGGTTACTAGACTCTCATGATCTAGTGGATGTTGTCCTAGGTACTCTTTCTCCTACTTGGACAAATGGAAGAGTTGGAACTGATGGAATACACAAATGGCTTGACAAATTTTGGGTTACTTCAAGTCTACTGAATGTGTGGGAACGACATAGATCTTGGATTGGAGAAGTCAAGTTCTCCGATCACTGGCATGTTTGTTTCCAGATTGACGCCTCTTATTGAAAACTAAATTACCCTTTCAAGTTTAATTGCACTTGGTTGAGACATGAAGAGTTGTACAATTTAATCAGAAGATTTTGGATTGATTATGGTGCTATTATTGATCTTAATCCAATGGATGCATTTGTTTTGAATCTCCGAAAACTCAAGGATATTGTTACTAAATGGATCAAAAACAAACAGAAATACGATCTTTTGGAACTCAAGTTGCTAGAAGAACAAATACAGGAGTTGCATCTTATGAACTGTGAGGGTAGGGTGGAAAAAGATGCCTTTGCTAAGGTTAAATTGTTTGAGCAGAAGAAGGATGAGTTATTACTTCAAGAGGAGATGGAGTGGAGGCTCAAAAGTTGGGCCACTTGGATTGGTCTAAGGGATGGAAATACAAAGTTCTTCCATTCATATGCATCACATCGGAAGAACACAAATGCTATATGGGACCTCTTAGATGATGATGGAAACTCAGTAACTGGTCAGGGAGAGATTCGGGATGTTGCTAAAGTGCTTTTTGGTAAACTATATATTGATCCCGGTCACTGTGATCTTGTCACCTAAATAAATGTTGCGAGGCATTTTCCTGTTTTTATCAATGAACATGAGGTAGAGGAGTTAGGGAAAGAAGTAAATTTTACGGAAATTGAAGCGACCCTAAAAGGATTTTCCAAGGACAAAATTCCAGGGCCTGATGGCTGGACGGTAGAACTATTTTTACAGTTTTTTGATGTGATGGGCGATGATATTCTGAGAATGGTGGAGTTTTCTCGAACTGAAGGTTACATATCAGGAGGTCTTAACTCAAATTTTCTCATGTTAATTCCAAAGAAAAGTAAGCCTTCCACATTTTGGGATTTTCGGCCAATTGTTCTTTGCAATCTAGATTACAAATTAATTTCCAAGATCATCTCAAATAGAATGAAGCCTATCTTGTCTAGGAACATTTCTGTAGAACAGTTTGGTTGTTGAAAGATCGTCAGATACTTGATGCCATAGGCATTACACAGGAGATTATCCACTCAGTTAAGAGGAATATGAATGCCATGTTGCTCAAGATGGATCTTGAGAAAGCATATGACAGAGTTGATTGGGTTTTTCTGTGGTTAATCCTTATCCAAATTGGTATTCCACCCTTGGTACTACGTTGGATCATGGCTTGCGTGTCTACTGCAAATATTGCAGTATTGATCAATGGTGCTCCTTCTGATTTTTTCAAGATCACTAGGGGTGTTCGCTAAGGTTTCCCATTGTATCTGATATTATTTATGTTGATCATTGAGGGCATGAGTAGATTGATTGGCGCTGCTAAATCTGAAGGCACTATAACAGGTATAAAGTTGTCCCCTGAGCTGTCTCTTATGCATATGGTGTTTGTAGATGATGTTCTCTTAGCAGGTTCAAACTCTGATGAAGAATGGAATATTTATAAGAAAATTATTGTGACATTTTGTGATGCATCTGGCATGATGGTGAGCAACAGGAAATCTTGTATTTATCATTACAAGCTTGAGAACAATAGGATAGACTCTTTAAATAATTTTCTTCCATATAATTTTTTCATCAATTGGAGGAGGGTTTCAAGTACCTTGGTTATTTCCTGAAGCCAAATGGGTATAAGAAGAATGATTGGTTGTGTATTTTAAAGAAAGTAGAGCACAGAATAAATCAATGGACCTTCACGTTACTCTCTATTGGTGGTCGTCTAACATTGGTGAAATATGTCTTAACTGGAATACCTGTGTATTGGTTTTCTCTCAACCAGGTACCTTGTTATATTATCAATTGTTTAAGGAATCTTTTCTTTAACTTCTTATGGACAGGGGGACCGGATACTAGCAAATTGGTGATGACTAGATGGGAGACCATTGCCTTACCTGTTAATTGTGGAGGATGGGGGATCAGGAATTTGCCTGTATTTAGTTGTGCTCTTAGATTGAAAATTTTGTGGAGGGGTCTTTTCGGCCCTACACTCTGGACAAGGGTGCTATCAGTGACATATGTCAAAGATGGAGTTTTAAACTGGATTACAAATCCAATAAAGAAAACCAAAGAGGTATCTCATATTTGGGATGGCTTTGTTAAAGTTTACAACTGGATGGAAAAATACCTAACTTGGAGGGTTGGTAACAGTAGGGACATATTGGTTGGCATCGATCTGATTTTGGGTATGGGTGATGGATACTCTCTGTACAACGAGATCATAAATACACTCCATTGGTTTGATCGCGCAACACTCGGCAAAATTAAGAGGATCAAATCTGATTCTAACCAATCCTATTGGCTCAGAGCGATGGAGTTGGGTTTCACAAACAATGCTACTACAGAAAGGGAAAGTTACATCAGGAAATTAAACTCTGCAGGTTGTCGTTTGTCTTCAAAAAAAGATAAATTAATTTGGAATAACAACAAAGCTACGGGTATGGTGACTGCAAATCTAGCATATAAGGCAATCATTAATTATAAATACAACTTTCCAGCAAATTGGTGGTACAAAGTCTTGTGGAAATGGAAGATTCCGTTAAAAATCAAGTGTTTTATGTGGCTTGCTCTTCGTGGAGAATTGAAAACCTGGGATAAACTTTCAAAAAGGGGGTGGATGGGCCCATGTATTTGTTATATGTGCATAAACAGTTCTGAATCTGCTACTCACATATTTGTTGAGTGTGGATTTTCCAGAAATCTATGGATCAATATTTTAAAACATTTCATATTAGATCTTCAGTGGGGTACATGAATGTTTGACAGGTGTGCTCTAGAATGGCACAGGAATTGTGTTGGGATACCGTTCCTACCTGCGGTGATCTCTTGGGAAATCTGGCTCACCGAAAATGAAGTTATCTTTGAAAATCAAGCACCCAACATGGTATGTACCTTCAACAGGATCATTACGGTGATTTCTGAGCTTTGCACCGATTCCATTAAGTCAAGTTGCAAAAGAAATAGCATCTTCAACTTTTCTCATCGCAGACATGTTGTTTTCTTTGATGGGGCTGCATGTGATGGTCTATGTGATGTGGGTGGAGTCATATATCTAAATGAGGAACATTTTTATACACTGAAGATGAACTGTGGTAGGGGCACTAATATGAAATCTCAATTACTTGCTCTTTGGTGTGTACTTATTGTTTAAAATATTTTTGGCCTTCCGGAACTGGCGGTCTTTGGAGACTCAAGGGTGACCATAAAATGGGATAGAGGGGAGTATAATTTAAATGTTATTTATCTATCAGTGGTGTATTAGAATTAAAGAAAAAACCCAACTTTTTGGCGATATCACTTTTGAACATATCTATCGACAGCACAACTCTATGGATGATACACTCTCCAAAGCTACCTACGAAGGCGAGGAAGGGGTAATCTTATGGAAGGAATTTCAAGATTCTAAGATGACTGATTTTGGCTTGGTCAAGATCTTCGATCTCTAAATGCTGATGTATTAATGTTTTTTTTTGTTTTGATGATCTATGACCGGTTTTTTATGTATGGGGATGGGAATATAAGTTTTTTTGATGAACTGGATATCAGCTTATGACTGATCATAAGTATTATATAGGCTTATTCTATTTTGTACTATTTGATTCACTAATATGAATACCAATAGTATGGTTTTTTTCGCTGGAAAAAAAAAGACATATTAATATGTTTTGTACATGTTCAATTTTTTGCTTTGTGTATATAGTTAGAGTGAGGTAAGATAAAAATAAAAATAAAAAAATAATTAGTAAAAAAATATTTATATGCATTCGAATTGGTTAGAAAATATATGACATCGCCCTAGGGCGCTATACCGGTAGGTTTAAAAAAAATCATTTTATTGTATATCTCACAGTGGGTCTATTAAAAGTATGCAGTGTGGATACTCGTTGGATGCAGAATTTAATTATGCATCAAATGATTTCCCAAACTTGAGAATTGAGTAATTCTATAAGAAGATAAATTGAAAATATGAGAAAAAATAGTTTTCTTTCTTTTCCTTCAAAATTCATAATTATTATTTTATTTTTACTTTCTTTTTTTTATGCACAGTATATTAATTAAGAAAAAAAGGAAATTATAGAGCACAATTGCCTTTGAGGCGGTCTGGGATAATGGAACCATCCCAATCTAGCAAAAATATTACAGGGATTTTTAAAGGCCATACACAAAAACTACCTCTTATAGTGAGGTCGAGCGAGGATTGTCTGAACATAGTGTGCACTGCAGATAAGAAACTTATACAAAAAAAATTAAAACTTATGTAACAAAAAAACTGTATAGAGCAGAGAACCAGTCTTCCGGGATGACATGAGGAGGTTTAAGTAGGAGGGATCTCCTCCAGAATTGGGCAACTACCCTAAAAATCGTCAGCAATCTCCAGCAGCTTAACAGGAAGCGACTCTAATTTATGAGTGTCCATGGGGTAAGGTTCTGCTGGGCTGCAGAATTTCTTGTTGGGAGGAGAGCCAATAGTGGATGGAACTGGGAATGGTGCTGGAGGAGCCACAGGCAGAGCATGGGGAGCCACTATAGGAAATGAAGGAGTCGGGACCAGATTTGATGAATCCAGGAATGGAGCTAGAGGATTCGTAGGCCCTTTCGAGGGCGCGCTAACAATCTAAGCGCCCGAGGCACTGCTGCCAACTGTCTGAGAACCCGAGGGACCACCACTGCCCACGTCAGCTTTATCCAGGCCTCGACCTATGAAGGCTAGGTGGTTACAGGAAAAGGTGGCATCCAGGATTTCCAGGAATTCATCCATCTCAATGAGTTTGGCTCTGGTAGACAGCACCAAATTTATGGTTGAGCCCCAGCTGTTTAACATGTCGTCCATGAGCTTTCCCATCATGTTCTTCATTAGCCAGTAATGGTTGATTTTGCCGCCATTATTCCCAGAGGCCAAGTGGTCCGCGACCATTTGCGCTTCCCATTCATCTATCAGAGTGTGGACCGTGAAGGAGACACCCAAGTCAAAACCATCCCCAGTGGCAAGAGAAAGGGGCATTGGGTTTTTCCCCAGCTTCCACTTCCCCAAAAAGGAGAACCGCGTGGCCTGGTCATGATGGAGAGTGCAGAGTGAAGCCACACCCAATTCCACAGATCAGAACGATAATTCACAGAGCAGAACCAGCGAAGATGAAGACAAAGCCGAGGAGAAATGGTGAAAGTGATTTCATCATTGTTCTCTAGCCCGTTTAAGGGGCGGTAATCCCAGCTCGCACGAGCCATATCAATGCGCAGAGAGCCGACATAAATGCGCACAGTACCAAGAGCACGTCTAGCCAGCGGGTGAGGGACGTCCAAGTGAAGTTTCTCGAATGAGCCATGAGCGATGAGAAGAGGAGGAGAGCAGGCGGGTTAATGCATGGTTCCATGTCGCGGGCTCCCGTGTCGAGGATCCTCCAGCACGTGCCTCCCAGGTGTCGTGGTGGCGCCCGTATCCAGGGATAATTATTATTTTATTATTTTAACTATTATTTTATTATTTTCCTTAGGAGGCCCATTTTAGACCTAAAAATTTCTTTAATATTTTCTTCTAAATATGTCCCTCAATGCGATGCATTACCTTCTACTATGCTCATTGATGGTGATTAGAGTTCTAGAAAGATAATGCCAACATCAAATCCCTTGGTTGTAAGTCATGAGTCAATGACATGAAAGATTTTCAAGTAAACTAAATCCCTTCAACACGTTCACTACAATACAGACATCAATCCCATACCCTAAATCATAGACAAAATCAAGGATCTATATATCTAGACACTTGTCTACTTGGAGTTCGGGATGTTCATCAATCCCTTAGAGAGACCTCTTAATTGTTGTCACTCAAAAATATCACAGCAATAGGGTGATTTTGCTACTCTTGTATCTTATGGTACCTTTCATTTTCCTTTATTATGTTAATTGATGAACCAACGATAAATTATTCATTACCAATCATTGCTACAAGTCTTCTTTCAACTCTTTTGACAAGTATTAATGTATAACAGGCCCAAAATTTGTTGTTCTAGTGGTAAATCACCAATTGTTTATGAAGCTTGTAGAAAATGCCAACAAATACATGAGAAAAATCATGGGATCTAAATTGGTATTGGCACTATATCCAAAATGGATGATAGATATATGGGGAAACAAAATTAGGCTTTAATAAAACCTAAACACCTAATATTTGTGAAACAACTCACATAGCAGGTGTTATTATAGTTGATTAATTTGAATTAAAAAGGTTGTTGGAAAATTCCAATCGATACCTCCAAATATGATTTGATTACCTTGATCACGAGGATAAAAATTATTCTCATAACTCTAAAAAATTTTAGTTCAAGACTCTTCCAAATATGGATGTCACAACTTGGTAGTTGAGCTAAATTTACAAGGAAATTGACCTATTGGTCATGTTCCTAGGCAACTTTCTTAGCTTGCAAATATAACTTTGCTTGAGTTGTCCTTCAATTTTCTCAGTGGGCATGATTTAGAGAGACTCCAAAACTTTGTCTCATAACCATTTTTTCAGTAGTATTCCTAGAGAGTTAGGAAGGATTTCAAGCATTTTGAAGCTTAATTTAACAATTAATGGACTTATGGGTGCCTTCCCTACAACTATACTAGATATGAAAAGGCTCTCATTTACTGGAGCAAAAAAATATCATTAAGTTTATTCCACCATCCTATTTTTCAAACATGTTAATCTTTTATTAATTTTTGGATTTGAACAATAAAAAAATTGCAGATCCTATTCCAAATAATTTAGGAAATCAATCTTTGATAGTGCTCTTTTATTTATATTCATAACAATAGTGCATTCCTACATCATTGGATGACATAGATTCACTAATGTATTTGGACCTATCCATTAATCATATTGTGGTATCATTCTCTCCCTTCTAATCTTACCAATATTTAAAAGTTTTGAATTATTTTAATATCAATTCCAATACACTTTTTGCTATCATTCCTCTCTAGTTGGGTAATTTTTCAAATTGTTATAATTGAATCCTATACAAATTTCTTCTTTATATTTTCTCTAGTGAACTTATCCACCATACCAATTTATTCACTTTGGATCTCACTAATAATGCACTATTTGGATCACTGCCAAATTTGGGGGCGTGAAAAATTTAGTTTATATGTGGATGGGACTAAACTTGCTCAATGATGGAACACCAACTAAATTTCTAAGGATCTTAAGATTAACATATTATATTTTTGGCAATGTAAACTTAAATTGGTACATTGTTTCATGATTTGGAATCTTAACTATTTAAAAAAATCGACCTCTTAAAAAATAATCTTGAACGATCATTACCAAACAACATTAGTTGTGTGTACAACCTTGTATATTTATAAGATACAATCAATAGATAAAATATCCATAGATGGAATACTAACCATGGTGCATGGTGCTACTTCTTAACAATATATGATGAGTACTTTCATTTATCACATATCCACCCTAGATAAAATATCCTTACATGGAATATTAACCATGATGCTACTTCTTAACAATATAAGATGAGTACTTTCATTTGTCACATATCCATCCACATCGGGCATTTATTACTTACCTTTAAAGAGACCATATTATCACATATCTACCCACACCATGCATTCACTACTTACCTTTTGGCCATCAATAATAGGTAAATACACAATAATAACTAAAATTATGGTATAAGTCATTAAAAAAAACACAAAATAAATTTCCTTAAATTTCCCAAAGTAAACACACCTTATGAGGAAAAACTATATTTCTTCGAACTTCTTCATAATATTGTGTATACCATATTATCACATATCACTACTTACCTTTAAAGAAACCATAAATAATAGGTAAATACACAACAATGACTAAAATTATTGTATAAGTCATCAGACAAAACACAAAATAGATTTCCTTAAATTTTCCGAAAGTAAGCACACCATATGAGGAAAAACTATATTTCTTATTCCCAAGGCCCTCATTATTATCAATGGCATAATTTTGTTCATGGCCCATGAATCCACCATGTTGTTTTGGACGATTCAACTCAAGAGTGATATACGAATCTACGATGGAAGGATTTTAACGCGAGGGTAACATGGTCTAATATGCACTACTATATTTATGAAATATGACGATACCTAGGTAAAAATAGACTTCGGTTCTAATGATCCTCTTCCGACATTCCCATGAAGATTATCCGTTTTTTATAAATCATTATGAACGTAAAGAACGTGCATAGTTGTTGGGTATTTATTAGATCATTCACAATATTTTAGGGAGTAGGAAACATCCATTGTATAACTAATTCAAAAAAGGAATTTATTACTTATTGATTAGTGATAATAGATATTTGAACATTAGTGCATGAGCCTCAATAGTGCTTGGTTGATTGGTATTATTCATTTGGGGTACATCAACTAGGGATTGATCGAGAACTATAGCTACATTGTTAGTGTAGTGATTTGCTGTATTTTACACTTATCATACTATCTTAATGTCTAATGTCTGGACTTCATTTTTTAGTTTTTAACGATTTTTTTGGAAAAAGTGCATTAATAAGGAAAAAATCCAAACCTAACCATATTTTTCGTTTTGAGCATCTTTCCTAAGAGGCTTCTTCCCAATTAATAATAGTAATATTTTCAACTCTTACAATTCCCATATGACTTATATTTGGAGAACGAGCATTGAGATCATGGTATTCTTCCCAAAACATTTTGAACTCTTCATTCTCCATAGCTAGGGAGGTAGGATTGTCAAGGGCATAATTGGGTAACTAAGTCTCGCTATGGAATGTGGTTTGTTGCGTATGAGTGGAAGCTTCTTGAGTTGAGTTGTTAGATATTCTTACTACTAATAAGTTGTATTATCAATTATTACTATTAATATGAATATGACAAATTTTGTAGATATGAATATGTAAAAATAAAATATAAAGTGTTTTTTAAATTATTTAAGAGAGATTAAGGTAAGTTGTAATTTTCCTCAATTTTCTATTACTCAATCTATAAGTATTAATATATAAAAATAGAATTTCCATTATTGTTAAGATATTTATCATTTTTATGTAAATATGATATCTGTAAGTTGTAATTTCACTCAATTCTCTATTACTCAATCTATAAGTATTAATATATAAAAATACAATTTCCATTATCATTAAAATATTTATATTTTTATGTAAATACCATATTTATAGTTACATTTCTATTTATTTGTAACTTTGATACATATCTTTGTACTTCTCTATATTGCAATTGATATAGAGAGAGAAAGAGTCGCATAAATGCAAATAACTATGCTTGGATGTTCACTATAGAGAGATGCTTTTTTATTTTAGTTTGTATTTTTGGTTAACTTATAACATTACAATTATTATTAAGTCCCAAGTACGGCATACAGTGATGGCGAACACATACTAATCTATTTTATACATGTTCACTTTTTTGTTTTTCCTATAGTTAGAGTTAGGTAAGGTAAAAAAATATTTAAATTGATTATGAAAAAAATATTTTTATGCATTCAGATTGGTTAGCAACAAGGCTAGAATTTGACGTTTTTTCGAACCTTTTTTTCCATATGAAGACGATTTGATAGCTTATTACAAATTTGGAACGTCAAATGTGACAAGTATAAAAATGATTACACTATCTATTTGACATGTAATGGTTTAGATAACCCATCATAAAATTTTATAGGTGTTGTAACAAGTATGAGTGAATCCTCACACTATAATGCATACAGCAAGGTTATCGAATCTTGATGTCATCCCCTAGCTGCAAAATGGGTTTAGTGGGTTGTTGTCCATTGTTTTGGATCTTGTGCTCTTCACCTACTATCATTAATGGGGTAAGTGAATTTGAAGTGTGTGACAACAAATGAAGTGGTGTTGGTGGTCGTTGATCAATAATATTGATGGAATGGAATTCATAGTTATTGATCTGGAACCAAATCCACAAGAGGGCATAACTACTAGTTTTATTTCCATTTGCAGTAAAAGAAAGGATACTTGGCCTCTTTTACCCATAACCAATAGATTCAGCTGACCTTTCTTATTATACACGGCATTGGTTGATTCAACAATTTTAGTTGGTCCAATTCTTAGTTCAATGGTTCTAGACTCCATTCCATATCCAAATGGAGGTCAAACAAATTTGTTGCTTGCACCTTTGATTTTTCCTACTTTTCTCCAACAAAGCCAATTCCTCTTGTTGATCCACCTACATATCTACCATTTGGAGGGACAATGTGATCTATCAATGTTGTGGAGAGCTCTAATGAATCACCTCTTCTCCAATTTGTAGTCAATGATAGATGATCTTCGAGTACTCAAGGGGTGGTCTTCAATTCTTGGATCAAGAGATAGGGAAACCAAAGCTATGTGAAGAAAGGAAAGTAGAGAGGGTTTTGAAGCATAAATCCCAAAGGTAAGGCAGTATGTAAGGTATTGTTAAAACCATATCCTCTCATATCAAAAAAGAGATGTCATGTATGATTCCAACGCCCAATTAATCATTCAAACCACCATGTCTTCCATTGAAATCTCTCTTTCCTTTCCCATATCTTGAGTGAAATAATTATATTTTCCAAAGAGTGTTGGGAAGATATTTGTATCAATATTTTGGATAATATATTCTAGACTTGAACTTCCCAATCTCATTTCCCAAGAAAGGTATTTGTATCAATCATATTCCAACTTCCAAGCACACAAAAGAGATATTGGATACAAGATAATGTCTTTTCTCAAAGGTTAGTAACTTGGAGTTGTTGCACCTGCAGCCATCAACCCCCTATTTCTAGCTTTCAAATCATTGGTCTTGCAAAGCCCTAGCTTAAAAAAGGGGGGCCCTTTATTTTCACTCTTAAACCTTGTGACTTTTAATGTCCTCATTAAGATTGTAACATGCCTCCTTTTGCAAAATCATGGATGTTTTTTTTTGGACAAAGTTTAGGCCTTCGAATGATGAAATGGTTTGTTTGAGTTGAGTAGATTGATGGTTTATTATTATGAAATTTTGCCTCATTCACCTCTATTTATTTTCCTAATATCTAAGTGACCTTGTAACTGTGACTTTAACCTTTCTTTGAGTTTTTCATTTAACTTAAAGAAATCTTAGGTTTTGGTTCATCACATGGTTAAAATCTAATTACATCACCACGCCAAGTTAAAAGATATAGGGATAAAGAGTAATAGAGGCACCTTGCCAAGTTAAAATTTAAAGTGTTGTTGAAGTAGACAAGGCACAACGGCAAGATAAAAGTTAGAGCACTAATACACATCGCATATCACCAAGTAAAAGTCAAGGTGTTGATAAGAGAGAAGACCAAGTCACCAATTTAAAAGTTAGAGCGTCGAAAGGCGTCACTCCAATAAAATAAATCACCGAGTTAAAAGATAAAGCACCGATGAGATAGAGAAAACCCATCGCCAAATTAAAATCTAAGTCACCCATTGGAAGAGGCATATAGCCAAGATAAGAATTAAGAGACCGATCGCCAAGATAAAAGATAGGGATCCGACTCATGCAACCTTCACCTATATTGATTAGGGTTGAAAAAAGATTGCAATCCATGATAACTTGTCTATTTGTTTTCCCTCATTTCAATGTCCCAACTCAATCTTGGGTGAAATCCTTTATGAACTATCCTCAATTCGCATTGATAGATTTTAATACACCCAAACAATAACCAAAAAAAAAAATACCAACAACCTCACTCAGACCATAGTGCCCCATTACCCTATCCTTGCATGCCATCGCCCTTTCTAGGTTTCTTCTTCTGGTTCAATGCATGACAAACACAAGTTTAAAATATTGCTACCTTGAAACATTTATTCTTTCGAATATAGAAGGAATAGTCATCAACTATTAGCAATAAAAGATTGAATTTCTTGATATCTAGGACTCAAAATGCTTTCCCTTTGTTTATCAATTGCACTAATAAACTTTGATGATGACGTTGAGATACAAGATCACCAAATGTCTCAGAGGAGAATGAGGTTACATTCGAAAGTAGTGCAATAAGTTTCATCCTTGTAATAAATGGTTGAGGAGAAAGAAGAGACTCTTCCTACAATGCAGTATGACAATACCAATAGTGACATTAAAACAAAGCTTGTTTACTAGTGGGGGCAGATTTACCAAATTTTCAGTGAAGAAGTGTACCCAGATATTCCAGAAGAGGACAAAGATGACCTAGGAATCTATCGAAACATTGGGAAACCAGGTCTCCATAGAGCAACAACTAGTCCGATTGTATTTCCTTGCACCAAACTTATCAATTGGTTACTACCTAGAGTAGACATTTTGAACGGGAAGATAAAGAATGTGTGCGAAGAATCCATATCCTCGTTTTAGCTTATTGCTTTGAGCATAAGTTCTCGTCCTATGAAGTCAACCTGACTATAGATTGGATCATGTCCCTCTAGTTGGATTACCTCGCATTCTTGAAGAAATTCTAGGTAAAATACAAAAGGTTCAAGTCCAAAGATAGTGGTCAATACTTCACAAAGGACCTGGAGAGGACCTGAGGCTACCATATAGAATGTTTGCAATTTTGCTTGGTAGGTTATATGGAGAGCCATATGCTACTCAATTTTGAGATTCATTGGTTCCCATATTGCATCATATTACTTCCTTGAGCACCAAATTCAACTAGGAAACCATCTTTTCCACCAATATATTCGAAGCGGTCACTCATGCAAGAGAGACCACTCCAGGGAATTTGACAAAGTTTCACATGTCCTTGTACCTCCCAGATATTGTTTTTGACACAAACAAATTCCTAGGCATGGGTTGGAAATGGCTTCCAACGGAACCCCTAGTTCACATATACTGCCATCTGTTATGGAAACATAAGTATGTCAATCATTACAAGAAAAATTGTAAAGAATTCATAATGCCTCTTTATGCATTGATCCACAAGGAACTTGCAAATTGCATGTCGGACAAAGCTTTGAAAGAGGTGACCAAGCTAGGAGATTGGTTCTTCACAGAACAAGGCACTTATATTAGAATATATAGTTGTACTCAACCTCTGTTCTTCAATATGCTAAGACAGAAAATAGCAGCATTACATTCCATTTCTCAATAATAGCATATACAGGATCACTGAAGAAACAACAAGCATAGCATAAACACAAGAGACAGATATTTATCCTGGGAAACCCTCATGGGGTAGAAAACCCAGCAAAGCTTCCTCAATATAGATGACCAGCAATATACAAAGATGAAACCCTGAGACATGATCTCCTCCTCCACAATAGCAGACCTCTCCTCCACAAGTGTGCTATCCTCAAGTGAGTGTGTGTATCAAATGAGGAACACACCTCCTCTATTTATACACTACACTGACATATATTTTACACAAGTACACGTAGGCTCGTATTTAACCAATGGGTTAAATACCCCACTACAACTGACTGGGCCGACCCCTCTAGGGTGGTCTAATAACCCTTTGACCCACATAACAAATACAGGGCCGACCCCCACTAGGGAAGTCTAATAACCCAAGTTACCACATTCCGACGGAGGAATAAACATCTCCGGATATACAATAAGATCTTTGCGGAGGAATGAAACATCTCCGGAATAATAAAGTACAATTATAATATTCTTTGAAGTTACAATATCTCAACACTCCCCCTTAACGAGAAGGATATTATAACAGCATCTGCATGAGCAAGGAGTCATCAACATCATACATGATACATCTATAAATCATTGGAAGCTTTCTCAGCATCATCAGTAACTCAACCAGTTACTGGAACATCTTCAATACTGGAACATCAACATCTTCAGTACTGAGTCTTTATCTTCTGCAGTACTCAAACAGCTACAACAACATCATCATCTGGATCCTCACGATCATTAGTATCATCATCTCACGATCATCAGCATCGTCATCACACGATCATCAGCATCGTCATCACACGATCAGCATCATCGTCATCACACGATCAACATCATCGTCATCACACGATGATCAGCATCATCATCACACGATCATCACCATCGTCACACGATCAGCATCATCGTCATCACACGATCAGCATCATCATCATCACACGATGATCAGCATCATCATCACACGATCATCAGCATCATCACATGATCATCAGCATCGTCATCACATGATCAGCAGCATCGTCATCACATGATCAGTAGCATCGTCATCACACGATCAGCAGCATTGTCATCACACGATCAGCAGCATCGTCATCACACGATCAGCAGCATCGTCATCACACGATCAACAGCATCGTCATCACACGATCAATAGCATCGTCATCACACCATCAGCAGCATCGTCATCACACGATCAACAGCATCGTCATCACATGATCATCAGCATCGTCATCACACGATCATCAGCATCGTCATCACACGATCATTAGCATCGTCATCACATGATCATCAGCATCGTCATCACATGATCATCAACATCGTCATCACATGATCAGCAACATCATCATCTAGATCATCACGATCAGCAACATCATCAATACAAGTATCCTCATCAATACAAGTATACACATCAGCAATACAAGTATCCTCATCAATACAAGTATACATATCATCAATACAAGTATCCTCATCAATACAAGTATACATATCATCAATACAAGTATCCTCATCAATACAAGTATACATATCATCAATACAAGTATACACAATAGCAGCATACCCTACAACACACAAGATCCAATTACGGGATGATCAATCCCTCTCACTTTAGGACATAGGTCCAAGGATGATACAACCCTGATCCGCTTACGGGATGATCAGTCCCTCTCGGTTTAAGACAACTCTCATGTCTATGGATGATGCAATCCAGATCAACTTACAGGATGATCAATCCTTATCACTTTAAGACACCTCACCATGTCTAGGGATGAGGCAATCCCAATCTATTTACAGGATGATTAGTCCTTATCACTTTAAGACATCTTACCATGTCTAGGGACGAGGCAATCCCAATCTATTTACAGGATGATCAGTCCTTATCACTTTAAGACATCTCACCATGTCTAGGGATGAGGCAATCCCAATCTATTTATAGGATGATTAGTCCTTATCACTTTAAGACATCTCACCATGTCTAGGGACGAGGCAATCCCAATCTATTTACAGGATGATTAGTCCTCTCAATCTCATTTAGGACTATCCTTCCTTTTGGAATTACTGGATTTACTGTCCAAGGATGATTTAATCCACTCAATTCATTTAGGACTATCCTTCCTTTCGAAATTACTGGATTTACTGTCCAAGGATGATTTAATCCACTCAATTCATTTAGGACTATCCTTCCTTTCGGAATTACTGGATTTACTGTCCAAGGATGATTTAATCCACTCAATTCATTTAGGACTATCCTTCCTTTCGGAATTACTGGATTTACTGTCCAAGGATGATTTAATCCACTCAATTCATTTAGGACTATCCTTCCTTTCGGAATTACTGGATTTACTGTCCAAGGATGATTTAATCCACTCAATTCATTTAGGACTATCCTTCCTTTCGGAATTACTGGATTTACTGTCCAAGGATGATTTAATCCACTCAATTCATTTAGGACTATCCTTCCTTTCGGAATTACTGGATTTACTGTCCAAGGATGATTTAATCCACTCAATTCATTTAGGACTATCCTTCCTTTCGAAATTACTGGATTTACTGTCCAAGGATGATTTAATCCACTCAATTCATTTAGGACTATCCTTCCTTTCGGAATTACTGGATTTACTGTCCAAGGATGATTTAATCCACTCAATTCATTTAGGACTATCCTTCCTTTCGGAATTACTGGATTTACTGTCCAAGGATGATTTAATCCACTCAATTCATTTAGGACTATCCTTCCTTTCGGAATTACTGGATTTACTGTCCAAGGATGATTTAATCCACTCAATTCATTTAGGACTATCCTTCCTTTCGGAATTACTGGATTTACTGTCCAAGGATGATTTAATCCACAACCGTACATTTAGGACCACGTCCAAGGATGACTTAATCCTCCACCGTACATTTAGGACCACGTCCAAGGATGACTTAATCCTCCACCGTACATTTAGGACCACGTCCAAGGATGACTTAATCCTCCACCGTACATTTAGGACCACGTCCAAGGATGACTTAATCCTCCACCGTACATTTAGAACCACGTCCAAGGATGACTTAATCCTCCACCGTACATTTAGGACCACGTCCAAGGATGACTTAATCCTCCACCGTACATTTAGGACCACGTCCAAGGATGACTTAATCCTCAACCGTACATTTAGGACCACGTCCAAGGATGACTTAATCCTCCACCGTACATTTAGGACCACGTCCAAGGATGACTTAATCCTCAACCGTACATTTAGGACCTACGTCCAAGGATGACTTAATCCTCAACTGTCCATCAAGGACTTCATTCTCGAAGACATATGTCTACGGCTCTTCTTTCGGACTGAAGTCCAGGGATGATCCAATCCCCTCACATGTTCACCAAGAACTTCATTCACGAAGACATACGTCTACGGCTCTCTTTAGGACTGAAAGTCCAGGGATGATCCAATCCCCTCAAGTCCACCGAGGACTTCATTCTCGGAGACCTTACGTCTACGGCTCTCTTTAGGACTGAAAGTCCAGGGATGATCCAATCCCCTCAAGTCCACCAAGGACTTCATTCTCGGAGACCTCACGTCTACGGCTCTCTTTAGGACTGAAAGTCCAGGGATGATCCAATCCCCTCAAGTCCACCGAGGACTTCATTCTCGGAGACCTTACGTCTACGGCTCTCTTTAGGACTGAAAGTCCAAGGATGATGCAATCCTCACATGTATTCTCATCAATTACTATCGATCCTGGGAACCCATACAGAACCTGATTCACACTTCTTCTTTAATTACACCATTAAGCGAATGGTCTTATCTATCCACTTGGAGCAAACATCTCATCATGATTCTCTTCTTCTTTCTAAGAGAATCTTCTAGCCACAAGCCTTCTATAGTGTGTTTGATTTGAAAATCCTTTTTTTTTTTTTTTAACATCCATCGCTTGTTCAGTGTTCATCATTCATCATGATCTTTCCTACAAATCAAAATTAAGTACATGATTAGTAATACTTCATAATCATCAAATCATATTGACATGATAACCTATTATGCATACAGATATCATTTACATAGTTATGCAACTATTTTGACCAATACTTTGGCACAACACTTTCCCATATCCTGTATGCATACAGTGGCTATCTAGATGCCTTCCATCTCTACCAGAACATACTATCGAGAGTGTGCACAGCTCTCAGCATGTCAGCAAAGAGGTTTCATTCTAGACAAGCAACAATGGAATGTTTGTCCAACTTACCAATCATATGCATATTAGTAGTATACTGTTCAATGCTCTATGAATGTTTACACTCAGCATCATATATTCTAGGAATACAAATATGCATACAACCTATTACAGGCAATATCATTTACTATTTCAAATAACAACTCAAATACTTATCTTTTATGTTTGTGTGGTTGCCTCCCGCTTGATCTTCTGTATGTCTTTTGAACTTCTATTCATTCTGTACCACTGTGCATGTTCAAGTGTCATCCTCATGATCTCATACACAAACATACACCCATTAGTATGTTCTAAATGTTATCAAAACATTATAGTTCTAAATAATCTTGAAAATGTATAGTCATGATTATAGTTAATAAACATTAGTATTCAAGATTTCAGGGAAGTCTTCTTTTACTCATGCATATCATCAATCAAGATAAAAGACATAATGTGCATAATCCTTTGATTACTAACTTTATGAATAAGCATAACCAATCATACCAAGTATACTTACATAAAGGATCCTAACACAAGGTAAGATTCATGGGAAACATACCTGGATTAGTATACCTACTTCGTTATGTACAACATACCTAAACAATCTCTTCAATGATTTAGAGATCCTGAGCTAGAACCTGCATGTCTCATAGGTTAAGCATAATATAACAAAGTCATACATACCTCATAAGTAGAACAAATATTATGGATGAGTCTTTGTCTTCATGTTTTCATGGTCATGGAACCTGATTTGTCTTTTGTGATGTACATGTATCTTGTTAGCAGACAACATCAACCTCACAAAACATCATAATGCATTAGTACAATCATATAGCCCTAATAAATGAATGTCTTTGATCATTCACATGCATTCATACTGTTACTAGGGTGATAAGACAATTCTAACATTAATCAAGATTGTACTAATAAATAATATGAAGACAAACACGTCATGAACTTAATCAAGAATTAGATTTCAAGACATACCTGAGCCTCCTTAAGTCATACCTGTCGAGACTTCTTGTAGTCTTCTTATGTAAGGCCTTAGCCTCAACTCCCCCTAAACTTGATCTGGAGCTTGATTAGGGTTTGCTAGAGAAACCCTAAAAATTCAATCTTTGACTTTCATACTTCTGAATGGATGAAAGAATATGTCTTGCTGAGTTGATCAAACTAGCATACTTCAATTTTGGAATTTCCAAAATTTGACCCCTCAAAATTGCCTTTGAAACTTCTGGATCTTCTGGACAGGATCCCGAACTAGGGTTTGATGAAGCCCACCCTTCTTCCCAAACAAAAGGTTCGATCCAAGGCTCTAAACTCTTATTTTTCTTAGGAGCTTCCAGCCGTGTTTACAGACTTCAAAAATTCCAACTTTTGCTGAAGCCCTAATTTTCCATCTTTCCGATCAAAATCCCGAACTGGGGTTTGATCAAGCCCGGTCTTCCACCCAACCAAAAAATTCGATCTTGGTCTCTAAATTTCGATTTTCCTGAGTAGCATTCAGCCGTGGACTCCGATTCCAAAAATTCTAACTTTCTCCGAAACCCTAAATTCCGGAAGCCATGAATAAAGGTGCTCCAAAAATAATTTTGTTTTGATATAAATATGCACCTGATTGTTTCTGCTATAACTCTGAAATTTTTGCTCCACAGGGTCTGAAACCCTTTTTCTGCAGTAGCCTGACCTGTCATCTTTCCATCCTAACAGGTCTGACCTCAATTGGGTTTTCTGAGAGAGAGTTATGCCAAGTGTCGCAACATGACCTGTTTATGGGATAAAACAGGAGAGCGAACTTGTACGGCATGCCATGTGTCACTGTTTGAACTTCGGCCTCTGAAAAATTTTTATGAGATAGCTCGACCTGTTATATTTCCATCCTGACAGGTCTGACCTCAATTGGATTCTCTCAGAGAGAGTTATGCCAAGTGTCGCAATGTGACCTGTTTATGGGATAAAACAGGAGAGCGAACTTGTACGGCGTGCCACGTGTCACTGGTTGACCTTCGGCCTCTGAAAACGTTTTATGAGATAGTACATTCTGTGTACTACCTGTCACTTTTTACAAAATTTCATTTGGATCTTCCTAGCCCAAGTTATGACCTTTTTTCCAAGGTCACCTGATTTTGACTGAGATCTGGAAGAGGCAGAAACCCTAACTTGTACTGATCATAACTCACAAAGCACAACGAATCTGAGGATGCCCTTTGGACACAAGGTACCTGGGGATGTTATATTCGACCTGTAAACTTTTCAGACCCTGAACCTTCGCCAAAATGGATTTATAGCGAAAGTGCCACGATGACTGGTTTTTGCTATGTAAAACCCTAACCTTCAAATTGTCGTAAGTAAAGCAAGTGTCGTAAGTGCCATACCTTGTCTTCCTTCAGGTTAGCTCTGATACCATGTTAAGATTCAATATGCTAAGACAGAAAATAGCAGCATTACATTCCATTTCTCAATAATAGCATATACAGGATCACTGAAGAAACAACAAGCATAGCATAAACACAAGAGACAGAGATTTATCCTGGGAAACCCTCATGGGGTAGAAAACCCAGCAAAGCTTCCTCAATATAGATGACCAGCAATATACAAAGATGAAACCCTGAGACATGATCTCCTCCTCCACAATAGCAGACCTCTCCTCCACAAGTGTGCTATCCTCAAGTGAGTGTGTGTATCAAATGAGGAACACACCTCCTCTATTTATACACTACACTGACATATATTTTACACAAGTACACGTAGGCTCGTATTTAACCAATGGGTTAAATACCCCACTACAACTGACTGGGCCGACCCCTCTAGGGTGGTCTAATAACCCTTTGACCCACATAACAAATACAGGGCCAACCCCCATTAGGGAAGTCTAATAACCCAAGTTACCACATTCCGACGGAGGAATAAACATCTCCGGATATACAATAAGATCTTTACGGAGGAATGAAACATCTCCGGAATAATAAAGTACAATTATAATATTCTTTGAAGTTACAATATCTCAACAACCTCCTCATGTCTTTCCCAAGTATGTCACTAACAAGGTGGTGTTACAAGAAATTGTACACCAAACTTACATCAATAAGATTGGATTGACATTGGAAAAAACAAAGAAAGCTTGTTGCCCCCCTTGTTGCTTATTATGGGAACATACAAGATAGTGCATGCAAAAGACACAGATTAAATGCTCCAAGGCTTGAATGCATTTGATTTCGGTGTCAAAAAATTCAAGAGGAATGATAGCAAGAAAAAGGTACTCAACCACAGTCTAATTTTGGGTATCAAATGGCCATATGCAGATGAATTATGCGCAACAAAAGAAGTGTAGAAGGGTCAAGACCCTTGATAAACTATATAAGAGGCATGGAAAAGGAAAAGGAAGTACTAAAGAGGACAAATTTACAAAGGAGCAAGGAAGAAGGAAGAGGCCTCAAACAAGGAAGAACGGGAAAAGGTTGAAAATACAAAAGAAGAGTAGAGAAGATAGAAGCAGCACAGAAAGAATAAATAGAGGCACACTGGAGGGAAGTATAGGACAAATTAAGAGAAGAAGAGGAGAGGCATAGATAAGATGAATTGGATGCTCAAGCTTCCGGTGGAGAATATCTCATCATTCATAATCCGACGGCAACAACTACTATCACTGGAGGACACTTTATTCTACAAGAGTTCGGCGTTGATTTGTGCACGCCCTCAAAAGAGGAGGCAATTACTTCAATGAGTTCCTTTTTTTTTTACAGGTAGAAGAAGCAAATTGTGAAAAGGACCCATAAGAATCTCAAGTGTCCAAGCAACCTGAGATGAAAGTCACCTTTGAGACTCCATATTTTACGTCCATAGGTCAAGAACCTTTTGTAATGGCCTCCGCTAGTGTTGCTAGTTCTTTGGAGACAGAGTTCAATGTACAGAAGCTGAGCAAGGAACTAGCACAAGAAAATAAAATAAAAAAATCGCTCAAAGATGATACCTTAGAAGCACATGGTGGAGCAATGGCACTACGCTGTGAATACGAAGCTCTTCACCAAGAAAATGAAACATTAAGAAAAGAAGTCGTGAGCTCACAAAGTGAGAAGAGGAATGTAGAGGAGTTCATGACATATGCAACTATGCTACAAAAGGACATGTTTGAGGCACAAAGTGAAAGAATAGATGCACAAACTCTAGGGCCTTGTGGCACAATTAAACACCATTACAGAAGCAACCATGGATTATGATCTCATCATTGAAAGGGTCAAAATCAATCTCAATGAATTGGTTAAGTGGCAAAAATAGGAAAGGGAGGAGCCCATAGATTTTCCTTAGAGGAACCGGCACAAAATCCAGCATGACTATGTAGTCATTACTAATTATAGAACAACCAACGGCTCACTACAAAAAGACATTACTCCCTCATTAGAGAAATGCTAACATCTTCCCCATGTAGCAAGAAAAGTAATGGAAAGACCTCATCTCCCTTCGTTTGGTGGCATGTATAGTATGAGACCAAAAGAACAACAAACTGTGGAACCAGAATCAATAAAAAAGAGTACGCACCTGGAAATTGGAGCTATAGTAGAAGTGACTATAGATAACCTGAAATAGTATGTCTCCATACCTACTCAAGACATTAATCTAATCGCATCTTGTAGCTCGTCCCTCAAGAAGGGTGTGCTCACTATTGCTAGTGAGCCAATTAAACATAAAGCCACTCTTGACTCTTAGACCTCAACGAGTTTATATTATATCTAGTCACTTTGTTCTTTGGAACACTTACATGACCACAATGGGGGGCCCATCCACATGAAATTTTTTATCAACTTTTAATTTTGTATGTAACTTTATTCTTTTTTTAAGAAATTGATTAGCCAAACGGGAAGGTAAAATGTTTGTAACTGCCATAAGGAAGTTGAAAATTCTTGAGGCAGTTACCTTTTTGCAAAATCTTTAAAAGAGAGAATTAAAGGAAGAAAGGGAGCTTTTGCTTGTAGATTTTTTGCTAGAACTATTTCTCGTTGTGTTAATGAGGAGAAGCGACTGGATGGCCAATTTTGGAATGGGAATTTACGACGTTTGTTGGTGAATTATGATGAACTATTTCATGTTGTTTGTCATTGGTGAATATGAAGTAAGATTGTAGTAAGTTGTTGTGACTATTCTATGCAGTATTGTTCTATTGTCTTTCATCTGTATTCTCATTTAGAATTTGCTTTCTTGTTAGTTGTAAAACTTGGTCTACGTAGAGAAAGGACTATTCTAGAATTTTATTTTTCTCATGCTAGCTATTTTATCTATTTTCTGGAATAGTTATCTGAACTTGAAAAATGTATGAAATGAATGTTGTTTTGTTGCTCATTAATAAGAATGGCTCCTAGCTAGGATAGGGTAGGATAGGATAGGTTTTAATTTCTAGTACTATGCATTTGACATAGAGGATTCATTACATTTCATCCCTTAGGAAATATAAATGGTGAACCAAGCCAAAATTGATAAAACCAAACCATTAACTACTGTCGGGCCAAAATCTGGACATGTTCCCTATACCAAATGGTTTAAAGTCTATTTGGGACTTTTCACCAGGGAGAACCCCTTGTTGTCAACGCGGTACATCTCTATGCATCAACGTGATCTTTAAATAATTTTATTATTTGTATTGTTCTCTCTAACATCACTTTGAAATTTGGTATGATCTTGTAGTGGCATAGATCTATTATAATGCATGTTATATTATATAATTAAAAAATAGAGATTCACATAGATCTTTTGTTTATTCAATTACATGAAAATATTTTTATTATCCTTGATTCCCTCACTTTCGAGGCTCAATTCAAAACAAAAATATTAGGACACCAATTCCAATGGCCCTAGTCATAACACAAAACTAATTTAGCCACAATCACCATAATTAGCATAAAATACTTCACATCATACTCTCTGCCAAATTTTCAATTTATGTCCTTAATTAGGTATTACAACTTACCTATAAACATCCTCTTTCTTCCATACTAGAAGCGTTAATCTCCTTCAATTTCCCAACCTATATATATGTACATAAATGTTAATGAAGCTTAGAGGCTCATGTATCTTCGCACGTGCTCTTTATCTACTAATTAATAATTATAATATTTTTTCAAGCTCTCTAGCTTTCGACGAATAATAATATTCCTCACCCCCACTTCATATATCTACAATACCGAAAGATAAGCCTTAGAATCTCAATGCAATGAATCTAATTGTGGGGATTATAATTAACTGCTACAATGACCATAAAAGTGGGTTGAGCAATGAAGGTCGAGACCTGGCTTTACATTCCCTACCATAATCACAATCACTCTCAAAACCTTTGTCATATCCTCCATCCTCTCTCAAAACCTTTTTCATATCCTCCATGCTCTTATTCTTCCCACCGTCTTTATCTTTAACGTTGTCACTAGTGTACTTCTTGAAATAGGACCATACCAAAACAAGGTTGCATGGCAATGAATACCTGCTGAGATTAGATTGGTAGGTTGAAAATTACTATGCATTGTAATACATAATGTTGATGCATGATAGACAGGCCTCCCAGCTCATACATTTCCTAACCTCGAGGCCAAGTAGTCAGCCAAGACCATAATTTGGCCAACACATTTCTGCAATCTGAGTAATATTTATTTAAATTATAATTTTGCCTATGAATCATGGAGGGGTTCACATACATGCAAGGAAAGCTATATTGATTATCACTTTGATAATTATACAAGGCCATAAATCTGGAATGGGATCCTATATTAGTATAGTGCTTTGACCACGATGCGCACAAGTGTTATCACTACTTAATGATAGCCATGGGTAATGTGAGATTTAACTTATAGTTATTTAAAATAGATTGTATTCGAATTTATTGTAGATCTTTAATTAATTGAGGTTACAGATATGCTTGGCCCTTCAACTCTACATATCTTTAATTTATTGTAGTTATTATGTTTGTTAGAAGGTTTCAGAGTAATAGTCTTTCACCACACACTTATCGAATTCCATTGGAATTATAAATAAGCAACGCTATAGTGGTGCTTTAATTTGGCTTTACTTGTTCACTGGCACTCAATTTTCTAGGGTCTACTACGTTGCGATCAGTAGACCTACCCTCACCTCTCCATCGATCCACACGTCCATACTCATCGTAATTAACAAGATAGTTTTTAATGAAGGAATGAATGGACTGCACTCACTCCTCGGGCTTGGTAGATGAAGGTAAAAGAGATGTACGTCGCTTCACACATCATTTCGCCACCTGAGAATGCTTTTTATAGTCAACTAATTGACATTGGGGTCTACGCAGTGGAGTATAGGAATATTGGTTTTATGCTTGTAGCACAGTTGCATATATTGTTGTAATCTGCATTAGAATTGATAAACCATGCATGCTATTAGTTGATAGAATAGTTGAAAATGGATAATGATAAATACATCACATATTTGAGTGTTTTGTATTTTTTTTCTTTCAATCATGTGCAGTTATGCAAAGAAGTACAACTCATTTGATTGGGTGCAATGAATAGCAGACATTATCTCAAATTTCTTGATCCTACAGTTGCTCATCCATGCCTTGTTGAGCTTTCCTTGGGCCTTGCTTGTCAAGTATGGGTTCATCCCCCTCAACAAATCTTGCATGCACTGTGTTGAGATTCCCTTGGCTCTACTGCAACTATGAGAAGGTGGGTTAACTCCGTGTATGGTTGGACTATGCCTCGTATGCCCTCGACGATGCTTCAATAAAACCTAGAACTGCCTTGCTATGGTTGAGATAAGAGATGAGGCAGAGATGTTAAGGATCCTATGGTTAAGGAGATAAGATTTGAGGTTGAGATGTTAAGGATCATATGGTTAAGGAGATCATATTTGAGGCAGAGATGCTAAGGATCATATACTTAATGCGGTGAGGGATGCTAAGGTGGTTGGCGGTGAGCTCAGAGGACGAGGTGGCCTCTCCCCACCAACACGTGGAATGAATCATTAAAGATATTTTGCAAATGCCAAGAATTATGTGGTGATGCCAAGAAGCTTGAATGAAGTATTAAAGCTCTTTCGCAAATGCCAAGAACTCTGCGGTGATGCCAAAAATCCTGTCGTTGACCCGACAATAAGACCCTCAAGATATCAACCAATGATTTCATAACAAAATGGGATTGAAATATTTTTGAAAAATAAAAATAATCAACATGGAGTAAAACTTTGGAAATTAAGAAAAAAAATTAAGTCAACAAAGCAACTATTTGATAGTCAATGCAAATCAATAACAATATACCATAACTCTAGGCAAGTATAATAATAAAAGTAAAGGTTATAAGATGAGTAAGACACCTACTTTACCATATGGTCAAAGAAATTGACACTTAAAAAATTTGTATAAAACTTTCTCTCCCTAAAGCATGAAAAAAAAAACACACACATAAAAGTGTGATCAAAATTTCCTTTGACATACAAATTCTAGCCTACAGCCTACGGTCTACCCTCATCAAAGCAAAATTTAATATGCATAGTATTAAAAATGGCCGGGTAAAATTCACTCTTAATTTGTGCTTATACTATGTAATTTTTTATTTATAAAATATGTAAGGAAATTTTTTTGAACGGAAATATTACGTCCTACCTTAGTGGAAGCAAAATTTACAATGGCCAAATAAAATTTTATTTATGTTTGTGGTTTTTTTAACTTTTTTATTTAAAAAATATAATTCATTTCCTTAAAAAAAATTAAGATTTTTAAGAAAAGTAAAATTTACAATGACCAAATAAAGTTGTATTTAAGTTTGTATTTTTGTTATTTTTTATTTAAAAATATAAGTACCTTTTTATTTTAAAAAAATACGATTTTTATAAAAAGTTTTTTTTCAAAAGAAAAAAATATTTTCTTGCTATTTAATTGAATCAAAGAAAAAGAGACAATTTACATCTTTCTTCTCTATACTAACAACTTTTTTTTCAGTGGTCTAAAGATAAAAAAACATACTTCTAAAAATGTCTTCGATACATGAGGAATTAGAGTTACTAATGCATACAAAAATAAACACCGGAAAAAACCTCATTTTCAGGAGGAAAATCCAGAATATGCTTAATACCCCACAAAATTTTGCCGGTATATATAATTTAAAATATACTTTTCATCCCTTCACTAATAATTGAACATTCCATATGTTCTTCAAAGAATATATATCCTTCATTGTTCATTACAACTATGATCTTGGAAAGTTGATCCACCTCCATGTTGAAAGATCTGGATATATGAGATATAGAGATACGAGAGAAAGAGTTCATCAAATTTTGCACCCTGAATACACCATTGTTTGAGCTGAAGAACCGGAAGCTTAAACTTTCTCAATGCCCATTCAATTATCACCTTTGAATCACCAAAAATTTTAATTGAATTAATTCCATTAGAAGCTACAAAATCAAGAGCTCACCATAAACCAATTAGTTCCTCTCTAGTGTTACTGCCTTTTCCACTCCCCATCCATAATTTAAATATATGATCTTTGTTTATCATAAGGACCATGCCACTTCCACGGCAACCATCCACACACGCTCCATCAAAATAACCAATTGTTGATGAAAAAGGGAAAACAGGAACAGATAAACCTTTTGGTAACTTTTTCTTCTCTAATTTAAAAAATTCCTTGAAGAAACTAATACTTTTGATACAACACTGATGGATATTTGGCATAATATTATCAAATATTACCTTGTTCTGCATATTCCATATTGCCCAACTAATAAAAATAGGCACATCTTATGATTAATTTCATTTATACCCCAATTTCTGAAACTTTCATCTAAATTTGAATCCCCCCATGAAGTATGAATATTTAAATCTTCACAAAACGTAAACCGCACATTCTTACTGAAATCACAATAGAGAAATAAATGTTCAACTGATTCAATATCCTTCTTACATAAAGTGCAATATCCAGGACCATTCCAGCCCCTTCTCATAAGATTTTTCCAAGTAAGTAATATGTCCTCCAATGCAAGCCAGGAAAAAAAAACACTTAATTTTTTTAGGAAGAAACCATTTCCAGAGCTTAACATGCCACCATTTCCTTTCAAAATGACACTGAGAGGAAACAATGGCCTCATATGCATCCTTTGCAGTGATATGACTTATAGCCTTGTTCCATACCCATACTAATCTGTCCTCTGGTTCTCTTAATCTGATGCCAGCGGAATTGGAGAATTTATGTAATTGTCCCAAATTTTATCCCAACTACCATGCAGGCTAATATCTCTGGAATTAAGCCAATAATCATCGTTAACTATTGACCACCACGGCCTCTTAATCTGATTAATAGTAATAAATTCAAATTCATCAATATGTTCCAGAATTTCCTGTGGAGGAAGGAAATTCCCATTGTCCCCTGTGAAGGGTCGATGCCAATATAAATGCTTTTTTCCATTCCCTACATCCCACAATGTTCACTTGCTAATCCAGTGAAATTTTTTTATAAAACTATTCCAAGTGATTGATGCCCCCATGCTCACATACTCTGCAGACCTGAACTAGTTTATTAAATAATTTCCTTTGAGATATTTTGACTTTGTGACCATACTCCATAAACCAGTATCAAAAATATTGTTCCACATACTCTTCATACATAATTTTGTATTAAGCCATTTCAAAATTTGTATGTCCCATCCCCCCATAGATTTTGGCAAAGCAAGTCTCTCCCAGGATACCAAGTGGAATTTATGCTTCGTACCTGAACCAGCCCATAGGAAATGGAAAAATTTTTATCATATAATATTGATAATGGATTGAGGAATCATAACCAAAGAGAACCAGTATACTGGGATTCCCTGAAGAACAACACGAACTAAGGTGAATCTTCCACCTAAAGACAAGGATCTATATGCCTAGTTTCCAATCCTTTTTTCAATTTTTTTAGCTAACTTCATCCAGTCTTCATTCTTGTAGTTGTTAGGATTCAGCACATATCTAAGATATTTAAACCCTGACTCTAAATTTTCTACTTTATACTGAAGAAACTTCCATTCCTCTAGCATACCTGAACCAAAAATAATCACATCATCAACAAAAAGAAGATGTGTGATCTTCAAGGCAAATGATATTTTTATGCATGTAAGATTGCCCTTCAAATTTTCCTATGTAATCACTCTAGTCAAACCTTCAATAACCAACAAAAAAAGTAGGGGGAACAAAGGACAACCATGTCTGAGACCTGTGGAGCTTCCAAAAAAACTAGTAGGTTCCCCATTAACGAGAACTGCATAATTTGCAGAAGATAAACAAGCTAAGATACAATTTGTAACTTCAACAGGAATTCCAATCTGCAACAGAATAAGCATGAGGAAGACTGTTTGACGGACAATCTACCAAGAGCGAACTCGAGGCCTGATCTCCCTAGCTCAACGTGAGTCTAGAACAAATAGGACAGAATATGAATATACTTCCCTAGATCAATTACATATCGAGTACTTATATATCGTACCTTTCAGATCGTGGATCCTTCTCCTTGTTGTTGCTCCAAATCTCGCGGTCATCAGATCTCCAGCTACAAGACCTGCCAAGACAATATGGAAACAATACAAGCAGTACAATATATCTAAACAATAATTGATCTAAACTAACAGTTGAGGAAGAAAGTTCTAAACATCATCAATGAGACAACATTCATGGAAAGAGATTATATTAACTGTATTAAAAGGTGGGAATACATAGAAAGGATGAAGCTACAACCAAATACTCGTCGTCGCATCCTCCATCCAACATGTCCAAGCCAAGTCTCTAAGGTGGTACAAGCTTCCCAATCACCAATATGGATTCTACCAGCATAAGGATACCATAGACCTTCCTCCCTTCCCATGGAGAGAGTGGGTGTTTATATAGGGATAAAGAGATAGGGTAGGTTGAGGATTGTGGGGAGATGGTTAAGGGATCCTCCCATTAGGTTAGGAACTGAAATTCCACCTCACCTAGAGCCTAGGGATAGGCCTCCACCTCAACAAACTTCTAGAGAGACCTCGAGACTTCCCAAAATAGCCTTTAACCAACCTCGTCGCACCCTAGTAGAGGACACAGAGCGACAGAGGAGACTGTCGCACCCTGTAGAAGGACAAAGTGCAATAGTGTCTCACCCTAGTTGACCAAGAACTGCGACAGAGGGGGTCTGTCTCACCCTGTAGGAAGGAAAAGTGCGAGAGCCTAATCAAAGAGGTCAACTAGACAGGGAAATCTCTCTGTTGGATGTGTTTTAGCCCATAATGAGTTTAGGGGTCAGAGCAAAGAGTTTACACAATGGTCAAGATGACGACATTGTCACAACGGTCATGATGACGACACTTGGTCATAATGACGACACTTGCAATGGTCATGGTGACGACACTAGGTCATGATGATGACACTTGCAACACTTGCACAAGGGTGACGACATTTTGGTGTAACAGAATGCCCCCCAAAGCATGAAGCTGACAAAATGAGACAGGTGAAATGCTTTGTAGTAAGAAAAATGGCAAGGACTTGCTGGTTGGAAGGAGCTGTTGCAGAAATGACCTGAGATCCACAAGTCTCATACAACACAAAACATGGTTGTCGACCAATACACTGCAGATCCATGATAGTAAAGACCGACTGAACATATTCATGGCTACTAGACACAAGCGTAGATCCATGATGAGATGATAACACAGCCACGACCAATACAAATGTGGATCCGTGTGATATGACTCAAAACAATCTCCATCGCAATCTGGGTAAAATATGACTCCCCAGGGTCTTCATGCCGAACCCGCAATGACACGAATCTATCCATGTGATTACAAATGTCTTGACGTCGAACATGGTAGAGACCACTTGATTACCGGTCATTGATGTATACCATTAACAAGCGCGAGGGAAATCACCATTAATGTCAATGATTCCCGAGGTATCACAGTACATATCATCAAGCGTGAGTAAATGAGTTGAAGTCGAATGCATGATGAAATCTTTCAATCAAGAGTCAATGATGTAAACTCATGTCGAAAGTGAGGTAACCTGCCATTGAGGCATGCAGGCCCAAGGTACTCGATTGGTTTCTAGATTCAATCCTCAGATGATGATTTGAAGTCGACAAGGATGAATCCGTCGAAGGAGGGTCATGATGAATCCCCCATCATCGACACGAAACACAACAATAGATGTTTGGAGTAGATTGGATGGTACAGTAACATATAGGACTGACTCAGAGTAGACCGACATGATTGACGGTGTAGTGACTGCAGATAATGAATAACAAATGTCTCTTGAACATGGGCATGGCATGACTTGGCAGTATTGACATGACGAGAATGATACCAACCCCCAATGCAACTGATGATGGAAGCATTCTTTGGACGACCCAAAGGAGTGAAAAGGCTCACGGAATTGATAAGACTCGGAGACAAACAGATTACCCAAGCACTGAATGCAAATGCAAACTAGTGCCATGTTCAAGAGTGACTACATACTGTCGTAATTAAGATGTAACACAAAATCTTCCCTTTTTCCCCATCATGATTGATGAGTACCTCATGTGTTTTTTACGAGCTTGATGAGGGTAACCAGATGATCGGTATAGCTCATCTCATAAATGAGTCCAATTCCACATGTTTTCTGAACCTGGAAAAGGAGGGGTTCGTCCCATAATGGGCCCTTCAGTGTTGAGTTTTAACGAGTCCAGAGAAGGAAAACTTGGTCGTCATTTCATGTTTAGAGAGTCTGAAAAGAACTAAAGAAGACTCCAAAGGTCCTTTTTCATAAGGGTAGCCTCTTCGCCCCAAAAAGGGTAAAACAACGCAAAAGAGGACTCTTCCAGTCATGATTGGCTTGAGTATTCCTTTTTCGTAAGTAGTGCGCCCTAGTCCGAAAAAGGGGTAAACTATCACCAGGGAGATGACCATTCAAATCCTTTTACAAGCATGAACGCATCAAGTTCACTTGGCGATCTTTTCCTATTTAGGGAGTCTGAAAAGATTTTAAAGAGGACTCCATGAACAACTTTGTCATGGTTGATAACTGAGTACGACAAAGGAAAAAGTAAACTCGGCACAATTCCTTTTCCATAAATAGTCTAGCGAGGCTGGATAAAGTGATAAACCTATACTCGTTAGACACACCTTTTTACTCAAAATTTTAATGAGCATGATAATGGTATCAAAAGCACTCGGAATCTTTTTCATATTTTAACCAGAGCACGAAAAAGTAAAAACTAAGCTCAAACCACTTTTCATGTTTCAACCAGAGCACGAAAAAAGTGAAAAGTAAGCTCAAACCACTTTTCATGTTTCAACCAGAGCATGAAAAAAGTGAAAAGTAAGCTCAAATACCATCTTACTGTTTTTAACGAGCTCGAAGACAGGTAAAAAGAATGCTCATGACGTTTGCTTCATTTTTTAATGAGCTTGTCACATAAAATGAACTATGCTCGAGATTATTTTCATGGTTTTAGCGAGCTCGAAACCCAGAAGAAAGTATGCTCGAAAAACTTCCCATTGGTGGACTCTTTCCAAACATGGTATCCAGAGGTTGGTACATGCCCCCAGCATGATTGCTGGAAATAAGTCACTTAGCTCCAACATAATGTGGAGAGGTGATCGAGTTGACTTCAACATGGCATCTAGAGGTTGAAGACATGCCCCCCAAGCTTCATTTCATTCGCCTAAGGCATAGGCGGATGAAAAAGAAGGTTTAGGTACTAAGTCAGCGAGAAGACTCGACTCAAAGGGAAAGGGTCTATTTCATTTTTTAACGAGCTTGACACAGGAGAAGAACCGTGCTCACGAGAACCTATTTCACTTTTTAACGAGCTTGAAATAGAAAGGGAACTATGCTCATAGGAACCTATTTCATTTTTTAACGAGCTTGACATAGAAAGGGAACTATGCTCGTAAGACCTGTTTCATTTTTTAACGAGCTTGACACAGAAATGGAACTATGCTCAGGGGACCTATTTCATTTTTTAACGAGCTTGGCATAGAAAGGGAACTATGCTCAGGGGACCTATTTCATTTTTTAACAAGCTTGACATAGAAATGGAACTATGCTCAGGGGACCTATTTCATTTTTTAACGAGCTTGAATCAAAAGGTAAACTTTGCTCAAACTACTGGTTTCATCTTTTAACGAGCTTGAAGCCAAAGGTAAACTCTGCTCAAACTACTGGTTTCATCTTTTAACGAGCTTGAAGCCAAAGGTCAACTCTGCTCAAACTACTGGTTTCATTTTTTAACGAGCTTGAAGCCAAAGGTAAACTCTGCTCAAACTACTGGTTTCATTTTTTAACGAGCTTGAAGCCAAAGGTAAACTCTGCTCAAACTACTGGTTTCATTTTTTAACGAGCTTGAAGCCAAAGTTAAACTCTTCTCAAATTACTTGTTTCATTTTTTAAAAAGCTTGACACAGGAATAGAACCATGCTCACATTAATGGTTCTACCCAACATGATTTCCAGAGGTTGGTATATTTCCCCTCAGCATAATAAGCTAGGGGAACAACTCCAAAATGATGCCCAGAGGCTGGAGACCTTCCCCCCATCACGAGGGGGAAGAGACCACTAAAACATGTGGAACATTTAGGTAAGTTTGATTACTAGGAGTCATGTGATGAGTGGGTGTCACGTAGGAAATCTGATCAATGGTCACAATCCTCCCATCATAGGGAAAATACATCACTCGAAAGAGCGTGGACACTACGGCTCTCATAGCATAGACATAATCACGTCCAAGGAGAATATTGAAATCTAAAGGACCTTGGACAACCATGACATCAACACAAACAATTTTACCTCCCAAGGTGATAGGTAACTACGGAAGAATCCCTAAAGGTATGGTAGGCCTTCTATTAAAATCCAAAATCTGGTCGGTAACCGAGACAAGCTGAGGAGACCCTATAGCTTGCCAAGCAATTGAGGATAAAATATTAACAGAAGCTCCCTCGTCAACTATAGTGCGAAAGATTTCCTTATCGGCAACACCTACAGATATCTAGAAAGGAACATCTGAGGGGAGACGAGATTCTGCTAGACTATTCCAATCAAAGGAAATGACCTCAGTACTTGGAGGGGGTCAGGTGGAAATGGACATGGTTTCCCCCTGCCCAGTACGATCTGAACTGGCCAGAAAGATATCAGCGGCTTCTATTTCTCTTTCAACTGGAAGACTAGAATGAGACAAAGATCATGTCATGGTGACTACTTCAGTCTGGACATTCTCCAATGAAAGAGTGGGATCGAGTGGAGTTGATATCAACTCAACCACTTTAACTTCACTCTTTGAAGAAAGAGTGGGATTGACCAAGGATGGAGTTGGATTGACTACTTCATCAACCAATGGGGGGTCAAGGTAAGACTTGCGATATCCAGTTGGAAGGTGGTTCTGAGATACAGTAATATCTTCCAACAATTGTGAAGCTTCATCCATGCGTGGGCAAAGGTAAGTACGATGCATGCCCTTGCATAACCAACAAGGGTCTATAGCTCTACCTTTCCAACCCTTAATTACAACGTCACTAGTTGATGGGGTATGATCAGTATGATGCCCAGAGACTGATGATATGGGTTGTTCGAAAAGCGACCATATTTCTAAGACCTTGGAGATACCAGGGCATCCCTAGTATGGTCGCCAGATTTGTTTAACGGACAATCTACCAAGAGCGGACTCGAGGCCTGATCTCCCTAGCTCAATGTGAGTCTAGAAAAAATAGGATATAATATGAATCTACTTCCCTAGATCAATTACAGATTGAGTACTTAGATATCGTACCTTTCAGATCGCGGATCCTTCTCCTTGTAGTTGCTCCATATCCCGCGTTCGTCTCACCTTGTAGGAAGGCAAAGTGCGACAACCTACTCAAAGAGGTCAACTAGACAGGGAAATCTCTCAATTGGATGTGTTTCATCCCAGAATGAGTTTAGGGGTCAAATCAAAGAGTTTACACAATGGTCAAGATGACGACATTGTCACAACGGTCATGATGATGACACTTGGTCATAATGACGAAACTTGCAATGGTCATGGTGACGAAAGTAGGTCACGATGACGACACTTGCAACACTTGCGACACTTGCACAATGGTGACGAAATTTTGGTGTAACAAAGGCCCAATTTACTTTATCTTAAGATTTTGCAAAATCCATTTTCAAAATTAAAACAGTTAGATTTTTAACTTTTACCGAATGTAGACATTCTTGTGAAACCCCAATAGCATCCAAGATTTTCGTATTGGACAAGAAACCAAAATTTTCTTTTGAGACCACTTCTGACAACTTCAGTTTTATCTGATTTGCAATGATTTTGGTTACCAACTTGTAGACCAAGTTACGCACTAAAATGGGCCTAAAATTAGAGAAAGATTCAGGTCTATCCTTCTTTGGAATAAGTGAAATGAAAGTAGAGTTTATATCACCAGACATATACCCCTGTATTCTATACAGCTCTACCACATCCAACAGATATTTTCCCATAATGTAAAAAAAATTTGTAAAAAGTTCCATTGGCCAACCATCTGGACCAGGTCTTTTATCTTTTTCAAATTTAGATAAAACACTTTCTGCCTCCTCAATACTGATAGGTCGCCCAATTTGTAAACCTTCCTCTCTTGAAAAAAAATAAGGATAATGTCTTACCACTCTCATTTGATTACCTATATCCGACCTGCCAAAATATTTAAAATGATTAGTGAAGAAATCAACAGCAGCCTTTTGAACATCCTTTTGAGAATTAACCCAATTTCATGTAGGTGAAGTGATGTCCCAAATAGTATTCAGATTCTTTCTATAGGAGTCATATCTATGGAAAAAATTGGTGTTATTATCACCAGAGGTGATCCAAACCACTCTAATTTTTAACCTCCAAGCCTCTTCTTCTTTTTTCAATAGAGTATCCTTTTTAAAATCTAGTTCAATTAACTTTTCCCTCTCTTCTCTCGAAATACTATCAGTCATATTATTCAATAAAATTTCATGTTTTTGATCTTCAATAATGTAGAGATTTTTCCTTTCCTCCTCCTCTCTCTTCTTAATCCACAAGTGATATGCGTCGTCCAGGAGTTCAACGGGGGGAAACAAGTTCGACTGAATGAGTCAAGGTATGTTATGGCGGAAGCAACTTAACTAAGTCGACAATCCAGAACAAGAAAACAATCAGGAATATACACAGACAAAATGCAAGAATTTGGATCAAAAAAATTTCTATTATTTCTTCTTCGTTCCTCCTTCTTATGTTACAATAATGTACAGACTTATATAGAGTGTTGATAATGATTGAGATGCCTACCCATTACGTTCAGTTACAAAAGAAGTTGTAGCGGTTTGAGAAGTGAAACCGTCATAGCCGACTGGAAGATAGAGGGACAATCTATTGTAGTCTGTCAGTTGTCGTCGGTGCGCAATAGTCGTCATCGACGAAGCGTGCTGGAGTCGTCGGTATTCGACAAGTGGTGCTGAGAAGTTGTCGACTAGGACTAGGACTACTAGTCGAAACAAGTCGATCAACTTTAGAGGTGGATCATTCGCCCTTCCTTAAGAAGAAATGGTCCTCGTTGTTTTCTCATGTAGGTGAGGAAACTTCTCAGTCAGTTCAGCAATAGAATACCACTTTCCTTGGGCTGGAAGTTGTCTGGATTTGGCCACCTGAAACAAGGGAATTTCTTGCGTCCTTGTACAGCGTATTCATCATCCTATGATTGTGTCACCAAGTAGAGGCTCCTGAACATATAGATATATATCTTCAGGCATTGTTGTCTGCAAGTTACTTTGTTCAAGCAATGGTGCATGACATGGTCAGAATAGATCCAGATTAAATACTGGATGTAAACCTAGGCATGAAGGAATGTTAAGATTAAAGGAATTTTCCCCAATATTATCAAGAATGGTGCAAGGACCATATCTCAAAGGATTTAACTTCTTGTATGGACCTATAAACCTTTCTTTCCTTAGATGTAACCAGACCTGGTCCCCAACTTGAAAATAATAAGGAATATGATGCTTGTCATCTCGGGCTTTAGATTTTGCATAATCTTGTTGTAACATATCATGCGCTTGCTTCTGGATGTCACAAATTTGATCCCTGAAATTGAGTGCTTTCTCAACTTCTCAATGCCCATGGTCGGTGTCGACCAAGGTAGTTAGTTAGTTGACTAAGTCGAGATGTGCCGAGGGTTGAAATCCATAACAAACTTCAAATGGACTCTTTCCTGTACAGTTTTGTTGTGCTCAATTATAGTTATGTTGGATGTACGGAATACTTTCATCCCATGTTCGACGATGTTGGTGATTGTACATGCGGAGAAGTTGTACTACCAGGCGATTCACAACTTATGGTTGTCCATCGGTCTGGGGATGGAAATTGGTTAGCATCGATAGTTGTGTTTCGAGATGTTACCAGAGCATCTTCCAGAAAGTGCTTAGAAATATAGAGTTGCAGTCATAAATGATTGAAGTTTTCAAGCCATAGTGTTTCCATACATTCTCAAAGAAGAGTTGAGCAGTCTGTTGTGCGGTTATAGTCTTCTTACAAGGAATAAGGATAGCCATCTTGGAAAATCGATCTACCACTACCAGGATTGCATCATGCCAGCGTCGGGTAACAGGATATCCAGTCAAATAGTTTAAGGAAATGGATTCCCATGGTCAATTAGGGACTGGCAAGGGTGTATACAAACCCTTTCATCGATTTAGTGGCTTGGTGACGGCACAAACCACACATGACTTGATATACTTGTCAACATCTATCTTGACTGAAGACCAGTAGAAGTACTTTTGGAATACAGCGAGTGTATTTCTTACTCCAAAATGTCCTGCAGTTTTGTTGTATTGTGCGTCCCAAATGAGCTTTTTTCGGTGCTCACCTGTTGGTACACAAAGTTGTCCAAGCTTGTATAACAATTTTTCCTTCATGTGGTATTCGAGAGCAATTGAATGACCTGTCTGGAGTTGTCGGTACACCGTCGATAAATTAGCATCTTGCTCATACTGTCGTGGCCAAGTAATGGTTTCATATCCATGCATACTTAAGGCTGTAATAAGTGAAGTAACCGATGGTCGACTAAGGAAATCAGCTATTGCATTGGCTTTGCCTTCCTGATGCTTAATTACCAACGAAAATTATTGTAGGTAACTAATCCACTTGACCTGTTTGGTCGCATGTATCTTAGACTGGGATGGAACAAATTGTAGGGGCTTATGGTCGGTATGAATGACCATTTCCTTGCCAAGGACATAATGTCTACATTGCTTAAGAGCTTGTACAATGGAATAGAGCTCCTTTTCATATGTCGAATACTTCCTAACAGTGTCATTGAAATTATCCGAGTGGAATGTGACTGGGTGGCTAGATTGTGTGATTACGGTGCCCATAGCATAGTCGGAGGCATAGGTTTCGACTTCAAATGGCTTATGTAAGTTGGGAAACACAAGTTCCAGTGCATTATAGAGTTTGTGCTTGAGCTTCTCAAAATATTGGTTATGTGTTGGCGTCCACCTGAAGATAGTATTCCCACTTCCTTTAGTCAGTTGATTCAAAGGCCAGGCTATATGATTGAATCCAAGTACGAATCGTCGATAAAAATCGCCAAACCAAGAAAAATTATTTGTTCAAGAATGTTTTGAGGAATGGGCCAATCTTTAAGGATATGTATCTTGTCTGGGTCGACGTGAATGCCTGCATAGTCAATAACATACCCCAATTATTTGATGTTGTCCATCTCAAATGAACACTTTTCCAAATTCAAGTAGAGTTGATGTTTTAGGAGGGTGTCGAGGACTTGTTGCAGCTGTCGAACATGTTCCTCCCACGATCTACTAAAACTCAGGATGCCATCGAGGTATAAAATAACAATTTTTCCAACACAAGGTCGAAGAACGTCATCCATGTATCACATGAAGGTTGCAGGTGCATTGGTTAAACTGAAAGGCATGACTAACCATTCAAACAATCCTTCCTTGGTTTTGAAAGAATTTTTCCATACATAGGAGGGATCGATCGAAATCTGATGATATCCCGACTTGAGATCAAGTTTAGTGAAGAATTTAGCACCTTTCAGACAATCAATCAATTCATCTATTCTTGGGAAAGGGTATTGGTTCTTTATTGAAATCTTGTTGAGTCCCCTGTAGTTGACGCACATGTGCCAAGTCCCATCTTTCTTTGGAACAAGAACAATTGGACTCCCACAAGGAGAGGAATTGGGTCAGATATGGCCCTTATCAATCAAATATTGGATCTGTTGATGAATCTCTTCATTCTCGATAATGGACCTCATGTAGACAGATGTGTTAAGTAATGAATAACCAGGAACGAGTTCAATGGAGTGTTTTACCTGACAGTGTAAAGGTACTATGTTTGGTTCTTTGAACACACTCTAGTATTCTTCAAGAATGTTGTCGATCTGTTGCTGTTGTCGAGGACTACATTTGTTGGTGAGTCGACTAGTTGCTATAGTCTTCCTAGAATGTTAAGGCTTAATCATGACCAATGTGAATTTTTTATCATGGTTGATTAACTTTTTAACCTAATAGCATATACCATCTCAACTGTCGATGCAAGTCGTCACTCTGGTATACCATACCACTGATCTCGAATTCTGACACTCACCTTCTATGTTTGTGACTGATAACTTCCATGTCGATCCCCCAAGTATGGATTTCCAAACAAAGCATCAGCTACTGAGAGTGGTGCCACATCACAGAGTACTTAATCTTTGAAAGGCTTAATGAAGTAGGTGAGTTTGCATTGTCGAGTGATTCGAAGTTCCCATACATCCTTCATCCAACCGATGTTATAAGGATGAGGATGTGAAGTAGTGACAAGACCAATTTTATTCACAAGAGTTTCAAAAACAAAGTTCTTTTGGCTGCCATTATCCCAAATCGGATGCAAAGGATTGTTATGAACCCATATCCGTGTATGGAACAGGCGCTCTTTTTCCTCCTCATCTACAATAGTCGAGGCGGCTATATTTTTCGATGTCAATTCCAGGAGATTCGATGATTCCGGGTCGGATTCCACAACGGATTTGTCATTCAATTCATATGTAGACAGTTTCGCTAAGAATGACTTTCGAGATTTGCATTCATATGCGTCATGCCACGCTGAGTTGTGGTAATCACACCATTTCCTAGCAACGGGTTGTTTACTACGTTCCCTCTTATATCTCTAAGAAGGTCTCTTACCCTGATCTTGCTTAGGCGGAGTCGGGTGAGACGAGCGTTTGGACTTGTCGGAGTCGGTTGACGACGGAGACTTCTTTTCGGATGGCCGTCTTGTTGGATTAATTGCGAGGCGTTCTTTTCCTTTATACTTTGCTTCAATCTTGCTAGCATAATGGAAAGCATCCACAACCGTATTGACATTAAGGAATTCCATATCTTGCTAAATGTATGGGGACAATCTGCTGACGTACTTCAGAACAAGCCAGTTCTCCTCTTCCCAAACGACAATTCTAGCCATCAATCAATAGAACTCACTGGTATAGCTCTGCACAGACTGGTCTCTCCATTAACTTAGTTGTTTCCACCTCTTATACTGTTGTTCAATGTATTTGGGCAGGTAGAACTCCCTTTGTACATGCTCAACAAATTTATCCCACGTTTCTATGAGGTTGTCTTCTTTCTCCATTTTTTCGATAGATTCTCCCACCAATACTGCATAGAAGTCAACATTTTCAAGGATGCAATGGTGATCTTCTTAGCTTCTGAGAGTTGATTCACAGATAAATAGGATTCCAACTATTGTACCCAATTGTCTATGGATTCAACATCAATATTTCCTTCTAGATTTGATATGTCCAAGTTCATCTATACCTTAAAAGGACTAGCTTTATTAAAGGCATTTCTCGTCAAATTTTTAGCTGAAGTCGGGCCAAATGAAATAGTGAGTCGAGTAAGAATCTCATTGAAATTCTCATACATTCAAATTCATTGTCGAGTAAGTGCTTGCTCAATGAGTCGCTTTGTCTCTTCAGTTGCATGTTTATTGCCTACTTCTTTTTCCATCTTCGGTTGAGTGTTGCAAGCTTGTAGATACTCGAAATTTGAAGGTAGGGTATGTCCGGATTGTTGTGTTTGTGAGCGTGTTTGAACAGGAATAAGTCATGTAACTTCGGCAAGAAGTGTCTCCACAAAACTTATGCAAGATAAATCTATGATACCAATTATCTACGTTGCCCAGGATTTTGATGGGGTACAATGGGTGTAGTGTCCCCTCCTACCATATCAGTGTGATAGGGAGGGCGTGGTGCTCAATCCGGGCAATTAGCCCCAAAACGTTTTAATTAAAAACATTGATGCAAAGAACTGTATCTGTGCATGCTATGGAAAAACGATGGTAATCAAATAAATGCTGTTGATCTCTAACACACATTCAAAATTCTGTGACAGCCATGAAATAAAGATCTGTGCAGAATTATACATGATCATATGGAAATGCATAATCATTTTAATACACAGCGGAAGCAAATTTATTAACAGATCCATGATACATTCAAAATATTCATCAAATGGTAATTGCCAATTTAACACAGGAGAATACTTATCTTATGAAAAAGTAGTCCCACGCAACTGGCTATGCAACTGCAACGTTCCACCCAACCATAGGCCAGTGTGCTCCTCAATCTCTCAGCACCACTGCCACCCCCGAGCTGGGCATGATCTCTACAAGGAACCAGGGAACAGCAGACTCACACATAGCCAAGCATACACCAAGATGAGCCAAGCCAATCTACAATTGGGTTTATGAGGCTGCTAGGAGATGGAGAGGAAGAATTGCTAAGCTAGTGAGCTCAACTACAGAGCTATGGGTACCTCTCCCAGATCTATTTAGCTTGGCACTCACAAAGCCTACACACCCAACACCAGGAAGTATTCTCTTCACTGCCACACAGTCCCTCAAGCCATACCTTCCTTTCTAGTGCTCTCAGGGTGTGTATAGAAAAGTAGCCAGCCCTCTTAATCTTCTTGAGAGGATACTCCCTACACTAGGTTTATCAAGCCAATTCTGTCCACTACCATTCCAGTTTCTTGCTCATGGGTTCCAAACAAAAACAGGGATGCAACCAACAGTAACCTACACTTGTGGAGCATGAGAAAACGTTTCCAACAGTGGGATGCATGAGATGGGGTTTCCTGGACTTCAGAAAAACGTGGGTAGACTCAAAACGTATTGGCACTTTGGAAATTCGACTGGGGAAGCAAAACCCATTCCAGAAAAACGCCCCAGGGCCAAAACGCCCTCTCCCTCAGCCCCAATTCGCGTCCCTCCTTCCCCAGCTGTTGCACAATCCAAAAACGAGTTCCTGGGCATGGAAAAACGCAGGGTTATGGAGAAAAACGTGAGGATAACTTCCTGTGAGCTCAATCTGTGTGAGAGGAAGAACGTAATGCATGAGGAATGGCCTTGGGTAGCATTTCGTGGGGGTTTTCTTGCCCAGCAAGCCAAAAATACGATTTTCAGGTTGGTAGCTTGCCCATGCACGAAAATCTGACTGCCATACCTCTCCCATCCCAAGAAATTAACTGCCTTAACCAATTTCTTGGAAGAATTAAATGATTGGGTGCATGAGACAAAATGGGTAGTTGGTGGTTTTATGGGTTTCCCCATTGACACATGGATTAACACCATTGGCTCAAGGGTTTGAATAATTTCCCTCCCTTTTCCTTGTAGAGTCATGCCCCATCTCTTTTGTTGCATTGCATAGCCGGTTGTGGGTTTTTTTTATTGAAAATTCGTAATCACATGATGTCTTATATACATTGTGCCCATCTCGCACAAGAACTATAGGCATCTATTCTTAATTGCCGATACAAAATGCTAAATCAATGGTGGGGCCTTGGCCTTGAGCTCCTCACCATGATTAATTACAATATTTACATCATTTACGATTTAATACAAAGGGGGTCAAAATGGGGACATTACAATGGGTTTGACTGAATGAGTCGAGGTCTGTTATGGCGGAAGCAAGTTAATTAAGTTGACAATCCATAACAAGAAGACAATCAGGAATATACACAGACAACATGCAAGAATTTGGATCAAAAAAAATTATATTATTTCTTCTATGTTCCTCCTTCTTATGTTACAATAATGTATAGAATTATATAGAGTGTTGAGAACGCTTGAGATGCATGCCTGTTATGTTCAGTTACAAAAGAATTTGTAGCGATTTGAGAAGTGCAACCGTCACAGTCGACTGGAAGACAAAGGGACAATCTGTCGTATTCGGTCAGTTGTCATCGGTGCACAATATTCGTCATCGACGGAGCGTGCTAGAGTCGTTGGTATTCGACGAGTGGTGTTGAGAATTTGTCGACTAGGACTAGGCCTACTAGTCGAAATAAGCCAATCGACTTCAGAGGTGGATCAACAAGAGCACTGTATGTTTAAGTTTTTAAATTTTAAAAATCAGAATATTCGTCACATTCATCCCTTCGGGCACTACCACATTTAACCAAAAGGATCTAACCATCATACAGAAGGTCTCATCTTTCAACCAAGTCTGATTGAATTTAAATGGGAATTTTGTAGGAACAGACTCCCCATCAATTTGAAGAGCAATATGAAAATGGTCAGATATATTGGAAACCAAGTTCCAAGATCTGTATCTAGAACAACCACCCAATAAATATTTAGACATAAAATACCAGTCAAGTCTTTTACCAATACCAGCATCCCCCAATCTCTTGTTTTTCCAAGTGGGATAAATTTTGTGAGGGACAATATCTATCAACTTATTCATACTAAAGAGGTCCTGAAAATACAAAGCCATCGGATCCATAGAGGACATCATTCCCCGATTTTAAAAGGAGTGCAAATTAAAATTTAGATCACCTGCTACAATCAAGTTAGGTAAATTCAACAGTCCATTGGATTTTATTCTCTCCCAAAAAGGCCTTATGTCTTTATAAGGTGCATAAATATTCAGAAATTTGACAACTTGAGTAAAAATCCTTTTATTTTTCCTTCAAGCAAAATACCAGCATATGTTTTGTTGAATATGATTGTCATTGATGTCAAAGGAGTTCAGTAATGACAAAGGAATAACCAAGGACATGATGGCAGGGCAAACTCAGTGAAAGACAAAGCAAGTGATGACATGGCATGTATGATGATGTGGCATGTGTGATGAAGCTAGAAAGACATATGATGGTGTTCTGGTGCTATCATTAAGTCAGTGTTGCAATCTAACATCATTCTGTAAAAGTATGACAAGTTTGTGAAATTTTGGAAATTAACTAAGTATGGACAAAGTAGTCAAAATTGCTCTAAGAGAATGCCCGCCATAATTCATGGTTTGAGAAAAATGCACGCACCATCATATCAGGCTATAGCTTGTTGAAGTGTGTATCTATTCATGGTCTCAGTTTTCCTTAAGCATGTCTGAAGAGAAAGTTATAAGTCTGCCAAAATAGGGTTTCAGGATACACTATGGAGAAATTCTTGAAAATGGCTAAGTATTGGAAAACTGGTCCAGGTGGCCTTGGGAAAATGCCCGTCGTACCTCATGGGAGAATGATAAAAATTATATAGAACTATCATGCTCTAGCTTGTCAAAGAGGCTATCTTATTTTTCACTGAAGGTGTTTTATGACAAAGTTAACAGCCTGCCAAAATAGGGTTTTAGGTTGCTTTTACACCAAAGTAGAAAAACTGCCTAAGTGGCCTCAGGGAAATGCCTGCCATGGTTTGTGGGTTGAAGAAAATGCCCACACCATTTGGTCATATTGTAGGTTGTTGTTTTTTCTACCCGGCCATGTTCTCATATTGACTTGAAAGTGCCTGAGGCAAAATTTATGGATCTTCCTAAACAGTGTTTCAGGCAAATTGGACCAGTCTAAGAAAAATTGTCTAAGTATACTGGTAAAAGTGCCTGAGTAGCCTCAAGAAAATGCCCGCCATAAATTGTGGGAAAAATTAAATGCCTACACCATATGTTCAGGATGTACCTTGTTGAGTTTTCTATCTAACCATGGTATCAGTCTATCCAAAGAGTCTCTGAGGAGGAAGATATTAATCTGCCAAAAGTTCCTCCGAGCTTGATTTACACTACTCCAGTAAAATGCCCTCCGAGGAGAGAGAAAGAGGTTTCAAGGGGTGAAATTGGTTTGGATAGAATCCCCTAGTAGGCCCCTATCCAATGGATGTCTCACACTTCAAATTTGATGAAAAGAAAAATCACTTCATATTAACCTAGGGTTTGATAATTTTGCTCTAAGTGTCAAATCAACAGTTTGGAATGCCACTTTCAAATTCCCGCCAAATGAGGTGTGTGTGTCAATAAGTTCATGTTTTGACATGGTATTGTTCATTGTTGAAGTAGATATCCAGCCATGCTTTTAGTTTTCCTCATGGTGATCATATATGAAAGAAATCAATCTGCCAAAGTGAAGGAAAAAGTGTTTTACATATTAAAGACAAAAATTTGTGTGTCAAAACTCACATGGCTAAGCGGCCATTTGGAAATGCCCGCAAGGAGTTGTTCATGTGCTGGTAAAATTAATCAGATGGCATAGGCTTGTTCTCTGTTGAATTGGTTATCTAACCATGAGCTCAAATCTTCCTATGGAGTTCACACGTGCGAAAAAAAAGCCTGCCAAAATGAGAAAAAGCTTGTTTTTACTGTTCAAATGAAGGTTGAAGAGCCATTTGGAAATGCCCTCAAGGAGGTGTCCTTTTGCTGATAAAATTCATCATTTAGCATGGACTTGTTCCTTGATGAACTAGTTATCCAACCATGGAGTCATATTCCTACTTGGTGCTCACACGTGCGATATTTTGGCCTGCCAATATGGTGAAAAATAAGGTTAATGACACCTTATGATATGCCCGCAAGGGCTTGTAAAATGCCCGTAGAGGCTTAAGTTATGCCCACAAGGGCTTATGGAATTCCCACAAGGGGCTTAAGGGATAAAAGCTCCCAAGAGGTTTATTATGCCCGCAGGGGCTAAAGAAATGCCTGCAAGGGTTAAAAATGCCTACAAGGGATTAGGTATGCCCGCAAGGGGCTGAATGGATAAGGGATAAAGAGGTGCCCACAAGGGCTTGTGAAAAGACCGCAGGGGCTTAAATTCCCGCAAGGGCTTAAGTTATGCCCGCAAAGGAGCTTAAGGAATCCGCCCGCAAAGAAGAAAGGCTATGGCCACAGATAAAGGGTTAAGACCCGTGAGTGTCTGGAAATGCCGGCAGGTGAAGGATGGGAGAAGGTTGGATGCCCCAGATGAATGGAGCGCACATCCAGGAGATGAGAAGCCCGTAGGCATGAGATAATCAAAGAGGTTTTAATTAATTAATTAATTAAAACTCTGCAATAAACAGAATTACAAATTTAAGATTAATTATCAAAGATTTGAAGAGGCATGAAGATGAAATTCCAGGAGCCTGTTCTGGAAAGATGCAAGGTTTAAAAGAAGAGTTAAAGAATATATAAGTAGAAGATTGAAGTGGAATAAAATGTCTCAGTAGTTCATATTGAAGGTTCAGCAAGAACCATATCTGAAGTGTATGTTGGGTTATGAGATGAATATTTGAAGCAGCATTGAGACCAAAGGAAGAGACCAGAATGTGTGCATATTCAAGATGAAGAATTGCATAACAGAAGTCAGAGTATAGAAGGAAAGAATTGAAGTTGTCTGCAGCCCAGATCTATGTAGTAGCAAGAAGACATAGACTGAAGAAAGCAAAGAATTATATATGACAGAATTGAAGAAAGAAAGATCTGGAAGATTGATATAAACACATTAGAGAGGTAGGGTGGTGCTAGGGCAGGAAACAGTCTTGGAAGGGGGTTGTAGCCTCCTTCCAGTGGTAGCTGGTAATAGGGTGTCGAAGCATCCTTTTAGTTGTAGCTGATAAAATAGGGGGTTGTATCCTCCTTCCAGCAGTGGCTGGTAAATAGGGTGTAGTAGCATCCTTGTCTGTTGTAGAAGGCAGAAACTAGGGTGTTGTAGCATCCTTCAGTTGTAGCTGAAAAATTGGGTGTTGGTGCATCCAGCAAGTTGTAGCTTGCAAAAAATATTGTAAACATAATTTTGCAGTATAGAAAGAGTTTATGGTTTTTCCTATTGGGTTTCCACGATAAAATCTATGTCATGTGTATCTTGTTGATTCCATGTTTTAATTAAGTTTAATAAGTGGTTTAAAATGGTAAAAAGTTAACAATACTGATTCACCCCCCCCCCTCTTAGTATTGACCAATATTCCAATAGGTTTTATAAGGATTCAAATCGCAAATCAGTGGATTCCAACTAGCTAATAGACCTCCTGACTGACCATCGGAATCAATTGCACAAACCTCCCAATCCTTCAATAATTTCAAAAAATATCCACATGCCTTCACACCCACAGACATAGTTTCCTGGACAAAATATAAATATGATTTATTGGATTCAATAAACCATTTGAGGGACCTAAATTTTGGGCCACTCCCTAGCCCCCTAATATTGAAAGAGATGCAATACATTAAGGAACGATCCCTGAAGGCTTCAATTCTCTAAGGGCCCCAATGTCATTTTCTTTTATTAGTAAACTCTCTTCTGCAACCTGAATTCTAGAGGATAGCGTAATGTAATCCCCCTTCTGTTGGGTCTCTTCCGATTCATCCCCTCTCCCCTTTACCACCTTTATTCTATACTTTTTCCTAATAGTTACGCTATGGTGATATATAGAATTTATAGGTGTTTTACAGGAGTTTTCCACTGGTTTATTGCCACATAAACTCAAAAGGGTTTTTACGTTTTCACAAATAAAAACTTTATCCTGTCCAGAAGAGCACCCATTCACCTCTAAACCCTGAACAATTACAGAGTTATCTCTCTTTTTTTGTTAGTAAGTTCGGAAATTCCTCGAGAGAAAAATAAAATAACTCACCACTGGTCCTCGACTCCTCTAAAATACATGACTCTGGACCCCCAACAGTTGGAATCCCATCCAGACATTTTTGAAAACTAGTGTCCCTTCTATCCTTTTCATTCAAGTTCCCAAAAATAAAACTCTTGTCAAGACCCTTATGTAAATTATCATGTTCAGGAAATCTATCCCCATCGAAACCCTAAGACTCGGAAGACTCCCCAATACTCTTATCAGATCCTACAGGAAGTACTTCCCTACTTACTAAACCAAAATCAACAACAGACTCTCTCCCCAATCTACGATCCAAAACCTTTTTCCACAAATTTAATAAAAAGAATATCTTTAGAAGATAAATATTCATAAGGAGTAGGAGAAGCTACCGGGGACATAGCTTGTAAATTTCCATCTTCACCAACAAAGGGTTGAACGGGAGCCAAAGATGAAAAAATATGCTTCAGGATTTCCAAATGATCTAGTGATTCACTGGAACAATTCACTGTCGAATACCTCTTGATACCATGGAAGTTCCTTCTCAGGTGGCCCTTATTTCTATAGTTCAAACATCAAAAAGGAATACCTCTAGTCCAATTTATGCACCAAAATTTGATCACCCCATCGAATATTGAGTTTTTCCAGAAGGCCCTCTGCCGTGTCAAATTCCACCAGAACCTTTGCTAATATCTTATCCCCTGAGTGTAACATTGTGCATTGGGCGTGGCCCAAGTAGGCACAATTTTGATAAAGACACAATTTTGGGAGCTGCGCAGTTTTGGGCTGCAAAGTCAGAAGGCACAGTTTTATGAGGTGCACAGCTCGGAGTGCATATTCAGTTTTGGCGCAGCTATGCTAGTGCGCAGTGCCAGCGCAACAGCTATTTTTGGTAAGGAGCAGAACGGAGAAAGAGGAAAGCGACCTGTAAAAGGGAGTGGAGGCAAGCAGTTAAGGAGCTAGGCCACTAAGTCCATGGTGACAGGCAGGGTAAAGGGGTGGAAAGTGACGGGCCACGATGCAGTGCAACCGTTTTGGTGATGACTGCGGTTGTAGGAAGGCCGTTAGAGCCGTGAGTGGCCCAGTAAAGCGGCCGAAGCAAGTGGAGTAACCTGGCGACGACGACAGGCAGGGTGGCGGGTATCCGCACCAGTTTTGGGAACCTTAGGGTTTTTTCCTATGCATTGTAAAGACATGACCTGCGAGCATGATCTACAAGAAGGCACAATTTTGTAAGGGAAAGGGTTGAATAATCTTCATTGTTGAATCTTCTGAGTATGAATTGTAATCTTTGTTGAACATTAAACTCTGTTGAGAGAAGATTGAAAAGGCTCTGCAAGCTGCATGCGCAAAGGCCTATTGAGAGAGAAGAGAGTCTACAGCTGAGTGCACAAACCGGAACTGTTGTACCCTTCCCGAAATAATATAACAACAGTTCATGTCGATGTAGCTCCCATCCTGCGGGTGAACCACGTTAAATTTTGTGTTGTGTGATTGTCTATATGTTTTCACTTGTTTATTTGCTTACAACGAATGCTTGCACTCCTGCTTATCAGTTTATGTGTTTACTTTTATTTGTATTCACCATAAGAATGAAGATGGTAATAATATGTTAAGTATTGCATAGGTGGATGAATGTTAGATGCACAAGTATTCCTAAGTCTGTGAATGTATGAGTTAGTTGGACAATCACTTAAATAGATAAGGATCTGCACAATGCGCAGTATAGTGTGTTTTCATATTGCACGAGTCTTAAGACAAATCACCTAAGGCAATAGTGGATGCATAAGAACTGTTAAGTACCATTAGTTGAAGTAGTTAAGTGCCGAAGAGGAAGCACAGTTACCAGTGGTGTTGTCCTGCTATTGAAAAAGACCTAAACCGCGTAGTACCTGGATGCATGAGTTGCGCAGCACCCTAGCTTGTAGAAGTATCAGTCCATAGCGCAGGCCCTCGCAGCGCGCTGCTAGACGGATCTGTTTAAGCACTCATCACCTGGTTGTGGAAACCTGATTCCACAGCCCCCCATAACTTCGTCTCGGGTGAGACCTCGGTCTGTTCGCAGACTGTTACTGAAAGGATGTCATGTCCCAAAATTGGAATTGGGTCACAATGGCCTAATCACATTACCCATATTCATTAGAGTTTGTAAAATTGATGTTAAGGGTCAAATAATTGCCAAGGAGGAAAATTACTAGTTTCCTAGGTTTGGGGTGGAAGCTTTGGGATTTGGAATAAGGGGGATAATAAATGATGTTTAGACATTAGAAGGGTTCAAGTATTTAATAAATAGAGTGAATAAAGAAATTCAAGAGAAATCCTAGGTGACAAATGGTTTTGGAGACATATGGAGGATGTGGGACCCACACTAGCTTGATTTTTCATAATACATGGTATCTCTCTTTTGCAAATTCGAATTAATGGGAATGTGAACACTCTTGGGTGAGTTGGTAAGTCATAAAAAAATGTCATTGAGCATCTTAGGTCGAATTAGGAAGGATTGGTAACCTCCATGGAAGATAAAGAGTCAAAGTGGAAGTTTGTGGACACTTGGGCTAGATTCCCTAGCCCCTATGACACCAATGATGGAGCATCTATGAAAACTATGACAAATTGTAGACCTGACCTCTGACATATGACCACTATGACATGTCAGCCCCAAAAATAGGCTCAAAGAAGGCGAATTTGGGAGTTGGAGAAGCCAAAGAGACTCAAAATCGAATTTGGGAGAAGATGGAAGGTTGGAACTAGGAGACAAATGGCAAATGTGGAATATTTCCTAAATGGAAATCTATTGAATCTATTGAGAGGATTTCGACCCTTATAAGGCTAATTTTAATTATAAAATGTAAAAATGAAGTATGAGAATTGCTTCTGATCATTTGTAGAATTTGCAATTGCATTTGTGAAGAGGGAGAGCTAGTGGATGACTAGTTTCTTGCCTTAGCCAATTTCGAGGGTGAAAGATTCCCATCCAAGTTGGTAATTGGAAAGGCCATTCAGACCTTTCATTTGGAGCTTTAATGGAGTCTTTATTTGCAGGTGTAAGCTACAGGGAAGCTCATGGTTTCTTCTATTGCAGCTCACTCCTTCAACCATTTCCAGTTTTGATGGCATATTCTTGATCCTTGAGGGAGGGCATTTTTGGTGAGCTATTGTACTCTTTGGGGAAGATTTTAATGCCCCATTTATTTTTTAATATGAATTAAATACTCTTTTCTTCATCTCCAAAAATTTTCAGGTCGAAATTCCAAGTAGAAATGTATAAATCTCATTTTTAATGGAAGAACAATGCCATTTCCCCACTACCTTGTTGTGAGCCAATGTATTGATGATGATTTCGAATGAATGGATGATTCTCTGATATATTTGTTATCAATATACTGCCATGGATGTATTCTACAAGTTTCATGTACTGTACTTGAGCATTTGAGGCATTTTTACTCAGTTTAGTTGTATTGGGAGGTGAAATAGTGCCATTTCACCAAGGGTCGAATTGGGGATTTTTGCAGTTGAATGGGAGAGGGTGAGAACAGTTGTAATAATACATTAATGGTGCATATGAGACTTTAATAAAATACTTAACACATTACATACCTCTTTTCATAAATTTGAGTGGGTTTGGAGGCATTTGGGAAACCATTTTCAGCACTTACCTCAGGGGGATTTGAACCCCAAATTACTAGTAAAATTGCATACTTGGTCCAGAATCTTAAGAGAGTTTGCAGAGGTATTTTGGTGACCATATTTCATCCCTAAACATCATATTCAAGTACTAATATCATTCATACACCTTCCTTGAATATTTGAAGGGATTTGGAGTCAATTTGATACCTAGAGACCAATACTAGTCAAAGGGAAATCACTAGTAAAGTTACCTACATTGACCATAATTGAAAGAGGATTTGCAGAAGTATTTTAAAGGTCCAAAGGCATCCCTGAAACACATATTTATGTTCTAATATCATTCATATACCTTCTCAGAAGATTTGGGATCATTTGGGGCAAATTTGGGACCTAGAGATCAAAACTAGTCAAAGGTCTAACTAGGGAAAAAAGTGAAAAATTGCCATTTTGATAAAATTCCTAAAAAGGGACATTACAGTGGTATCAGAGCATGGTCCTTGCACCTGTGGATTAGGTACATACATTCAAGAATAATAGGCAGCCATGTCTTACTATTATGATGAATCCTATGAGTACAATTCTTATGAGGAATATGCAGATGCTTATGAGCAATATGAAGCAGAATGTGAATGGTACGAGGAAGAGATGCCATCATGCAACACTTCTTACAATTTCAAGAGAAATGAAGATTATTCTTATGACTTTAAATCTGATGAATATGAGTGTTTCACACCAACCAAGGATAATTCTATGAGTGAGTTCCACAGATGGAGAGCAAAATATAAAACCTTGCCCCAACAATATCAAAAATATCAAAAATATCTTGCTTTTAGCAAAAATACACAAAATGCCATGTCTTTTGAGTACTTTGCTGAACATGTTTTTGAAAATAGGTCCAAACATGAAGATGTGGAGTTAGTAAAGAAAGGTTTATGCCCTTCTTGTAAAGAACCTTGGAGTGAGTATCATACATGTGTGCATGAAATTATGTCCCACTTGAGGAGAGCTTTTGGGAATTCTTCAAAAGGAGATTCCAAAGATATTGATCATAAGGAAAACAAGGGGAAAAATGCATCATCTTGCTTGAAGGATAAAAATGAAGAGACATCACAAGAGAATGAAGAAGATTCTATTGAAAATATGGAAGATCATTTCGAGACACCTTCTAGCTTAGACATGAACCAAAGAGCATCTACTGATGGATGCTTAAACTATGAAGGAGTACCTACTGATGGGTGCTCACACCTCTATGTTGGTGACATAGAGATCACTTTTGAAAGTGTTGCTGCAATCCCAAGTTCCATTAAGCATGATAATGAATACCTTGTAGCAGTTGAAGAAGAACCAAGATCAACTTCTCCATCACCACTTGAGCTTCATGAAGTTGGTCCAAGCAAAATTGAAGAAGATGAGGAGGTTCATTTGCAAGAGACTCATTTTCTTGAAGGGTCCTTAAAGATGAATCAAAATAAGATCCAAGATTCCCTCATCATTCTCCATGACACTCAAGCATTGGTGTCAAATTCTTGTTGGAGAGCTACTTCATTGGAGGAAACATCCTTCCTTGAAGACATGGAGAAGATTCAAAGAGCAATGTGCCACATCAAAGGTAATTTCATGTCTTTGTTTTTTGATAGAAACCATTTTTTTGAGCTTAATGAATTGTTACATGATGCATACTTGAAGAATAATGAGGATATTCATAAGCTCACAATTCAAAATGAGCAACTTCTTGAAAAGTTGCAAGATACTTGTTTTTCCTCCTATGTTTCAGATTGTCAAATGGTAGATTATTTGGAGGATTCTCATGACATGGTGGATCATGAGAAATGTGGGAATTTGAATGTGCTTAATGTGTTTGAAGATGAACTTGAAGAGATCCAAACACTTGATGTGGTGGAAGAGGAACTTGAATTGTCTCTTGATGAAGGTTATGCAATTTTTAAAGAAGAGCATGATTCCTCTACATTGGAACCAATCTATGACAAAGGTTTCCCACTTTTGAAGGAGCTGCATGATACTACCCACATGGATCCTTCCCATGATGAAACTTCTGCACTTTTTGATCATTTGGGTGAGTTAGTTCGTTCTCCTACATCCTACAATTCCATGTTTTGCAGTATTAGTCTCAATGAAGTATGGGTGAAAGGGTTCTTTTTTATGGTGCCACATGAGGAGTGTGGAACTCCTAGATTTACCTTTTATGATGACATGGTTGGAGCACATTCTTATTCACATTTTCAGCAGCATAATTTGTCACTTTATGATGATTCACATCTACATGGATGCACCTATGATATGGATTTGAGTCACTTGAAGACTCATGGTTTTTCTTGCTCAACACTGGGTTCATTTGATGTTAGAGGAACTTCATCCAACACTTGGGTGAATAGATTTATGATGGGAGAACATTTTTGTTGGCAGCCACATACTTTGTTACATCTTTATGATTCTCACATTCATGGATGTATGGGTGAGACTTCTTTGAGTCATTTGAAGTCTCCTTGTTTTTTCTGCTCATTATTTGGTTCAGATTTTAGTGGAGATTCTTCATTCACTTCTTGGATGAAAGAATACATGGTTGAATATTTTGATGCATATCACATCCTTTTGGAGCAGCATTATAGGACATGGGATCCTCACCTATGTCATTGGAGCAGATTTGATTGGTCACTTGAAGCTTGTATGCACTTGGAAAATCGTGGTCTACTTGCTTGGAGGTACAAGCACTTTCATGATTCTTTGATGAAGCACCTCCTTGATGTACATTTTCATTATGCAGTTATGTACTTTGATGATATATATTTTGTACTCATGATGTTTGGAAGAATGCATGCAAGAAAATGGGATCCAGGAATCATCTTATCTGATGGTATGGGTTGGAGAGCACTCTTCATTGTTGGGGTGCAATACAAGCAATGGGACCCTGGAATAATTTTTATCTCATTGGTTTCAATTTTTTGGGGGAAACAAGAAGTATGGGAGATGGATTTCCCACTTAATAAAGTGATTTTTATCAGAGTAGTTCAGCAGCAAGCATGGTGGTTCCTCTCTAAAATCTTCATGGGAAACTCAAAGGCTCAAGGTTTGGCAATTCAATGGCAACTTCAAAGAATTATACAGAAAGCAGGTTCTTCAACACCCATGTTCGAAATTGCTTGAGGACAAGCAATATTGGGAAGGGAGTATTTGTCATGTCCCAAAATTGGAATTGGGTCACAATGGCCTAATCACATTAGCCATATTCATTAGAGTTTGTAAAATTGATGTTAAGGGTCAAATAATTGCCAAGGAGGAAAATTACTAGTTTCCTAGGTTTGGGGTGGAATCTTTGGGATTTGGAATAAGGGGGATAATAAATTATGTTTAGACATTAGAAGGGTTCAAGTATTTAATAAATAGAGTGAATAAATAAATTCAAGAGAAATTCTAGGTGACAAATGGTTTTGGAGACATATGGAGGATGTGGGACCCACACTAGCTTGATTTTTCATAATACATGGTATCTCTCTTTTGCAAATTCGAATTAATGGGAATGTGAACACTCTTGGGTGAGTTGGTAAGTCATAAAAAATTTCATTGAGAATCTTAGGTCGAATTGGGAAGGATTGGTAACCTCCATGGAAGATAAAGAGTCAAAGTGGAAGTTTGTGGACACTTGGGCTAGATTCCCTAGCCCCTATGACACCAATGATGGAGCATCTATGACAACTATGACAAATTGCAGACCTGACCTCTGACATATGACCACTATGACATGTCAGCCCCAAAAATAGGCTCAAAGAAGGTGAATTTGGGAGTTGGAGAAGCCAAAGAGACTCAAAATCGAATTTGGGAGAAGATGGAAGGTTGGAACTAGGAGACAAGTTGCAAATGTGGAATATTTCCTAAATGAAAATCTATTGAATCTATTGAGAGGATTTCGACCCTTATAAGGCTAATGTTGATTATAAAATGTAAAAAGGAAGTATGAGAATTTCTTTTGATCATTTGTAGAATTTGCAATTGCATTTGTGAAGAGGGAGAGCTAGTGGATGACTAGTTTCTTGCCTTAGCCAATTTCGAGGGTGAAAGATTCCCATCCAAGTTGGTAATTGGAAAGGCCATTCAGACCTTTCATTTGGAGCTTTAATGGAGTCTTTATTTGCAGGTGTAATCTACAGGGCAGCTCATGGTTTCTTCTATTGCAGCTCACTCCTTCAACCATTTCCAGTTTTGATGGAATATTCTTGATCCTTGAGGGAGGGCATTTTTGGTGAGCTATTGTACTCTTTGGGGAAGCTTTTAATGCCCCATTTATTTTTTAATATGAATTAAATACTCTTTTCTTCATCTCCAAAAATTTTCAGGTCGAAATTCCAAGTAGAAATGTATAAATCTCATTTTTAATGGAAGAACAATGCCATTTCCCCACTACCTTGTTGTGAGCCAATGTATTGATGATGATTTCGAATGAATGGATGATTCTTTGATATATTTGTGATCAATATACTTCCATGGATGTCTTCTACAAGTTTTATGTACTGTACTTGAGCATTTGAAGCATTTTTACTCAGTTTAGTTGTATTGGGAGGTGAAATAGTGCCATTTCCCCAAGGGTCGAATTGGGGATTTTTGCAGTTGAATGGGAGAGGGTGAGAACAGTTGTAATAATCCATTAATGGTGCATATGAGACTTTAATAAAATACTTAACACATTACATACCTCTGTTCATAAATTTGAGTGGGTTTGGAGGCATTTGTGAAGCCATTTTCAGTACTTACCTCAGGGGGATTTGAACCCCAAATTACTAGTAAAATTGCATACTTGGTCCAGAATCTTAAGAGAGTTTGCAGAGGTATTTTGGTGACCATATTTCATCCCTAAACATCATATTCAATTACTAATATCATTCATACGCCTTCCTTGAATATTTGAAGGGATTTGGAGTCAATTTGAGACCTAGAGACCAATACTAGTCAAAGGGAAATCACTAGTAAAGTTACCTACATTGACCATAATTGAAAGAGGATTTGCAGAAGTATTTTAAAGGTCCAAAGGCATCCCTGAAACACATATTTATGTTCTAATATCATTCATATACCTTCTCAGAAGATTTGGGATCATTTGGGGCAAATTTGGGACCTAGAGATCAAAACTAGTCAAAGGTCTAACTAGGGAAAAAAGTGAAAAATTGCCATTTTGATAAAATTCCTAACAAGGGACATTACAAAGGACCGGTTAAAAGGGGTTTTGTTGGTTCCTCGAACCGATAAGAACCTGGGTCTACATTGGAAACCTCTAGAATAGTTATTCAAGCCAACAAATGGTTATGTTGTCGCGCTAAGAATCTATGATGAGTTGTCGTACTTGAAAGAGTGATGTGCGACGAAGACAAGATCCCGCTGATTGCATAAAATTGGCATCCAGACAAGAAAGAGATTTGGGACTGGTGTGACAAGACAGAGAGAGCCTGCGCAAGGAAGGAGAATAGAAACCCGCATCTCTCTGACGTTCAGTGGTTGAACAAATACCTGTGGAAAGATGTTCACGAAATTTTCTGGGAAAGTTTTGGAAATGAGTTACACGAGTGGTTATCAAGGCTCGCGGAAGTACCAACCGAGTGGACTCCAAAGCTCATTCAGAGGCTTAAAGAAATAGATAGCCCAATCTTGATAGCAATCGAATTTTGGGTTAACAGTACACTAGAGAGCTTCGTGACGCAATTCGCTATGGACATGCTAATGTCCTACAGCGCAGCAGAAGCAGAATTTTTCAAGGGTTTCAGAGGTAAGTACCTGAACAATTTGAGTTTATACATTAAAATGATTTTAGCTGAGAAAGGATTTTTAAGAATGCAGTAAAAGTTTACAGAAATTTTTGAATCTGTAATGGTCAATAGCATTTATAGTGATGCTGACGAAGAGACACAAAGTTTGAGAAGTGGAAAAAGATATAAATATACTCCTAAGAAGACTTCCAGTGAACATGGACTCCATGTAGATATTAACTCACAAGACGAACCTGATATCCAAACCACACCTCCATCTTCCTCCTATCAGCCTATTACTCTGTAGAATCCACCGTTTGTGAACACCACGCCTCCCATTGCACAAAACCCACCAGTTCAGATCCCTCCAGTTGTGAATATCGCTAGCACTCAGAATATTCCAAATCAAAACGTTTCGCGCAATACCACTTTTACTTTTGCCGCTCAAAACCCTGCGCAGAACCCCACACCACCTAGAAGAAGGATGACTGATGATATTAAGCTGTCAATATTCAAAGGAACGGGTCTAGAGGACCCTAAGCAACATTGGTTTCTATGTGAAGTTGTATGGAATGTTAAACAAGTTTAGGATGATGTTGTGAAGCGAGCGCAGCTCATCGCCACCTTTAGAGATAGAGCCTTGAATTGGTTCATGAAGTATTCACAAGGACAACAGAGAACCTTAGTGGAGATTAACGCTGTACTATTGAGCGAGTTCAAGAAGCCGAAGTCAAAGTCCCAATGTATCACAGAGTTAAAGGAAATCAAGAAAAAACCTAATGAGACAGTCTAGGAATTTGACCATAAATTTAAGACACTGTTGGACCAAGTAAGCTTCGGCATAGCCCCGCAATAGCACCAGGAATGGTTTATAGCCGCGTTGTTGCCCCATATCAGAATTCCATTGATGTAGCAGAAAATGGCTTCGCAGACAGAAGCCTTGGAGATCGCGATGAAGTTAGAAGCTTCACCTATTGGAGAAACTAGCACTGGGATGTCTCAGATCCAGACCCAGTTGGCTACCCTGGCACTACAACTACAGGATATGAAGAAGGGAAAGCTGTTAATTTTTTAGCATTAATTCAACATACTCTAGGATCTTTACTGAGAGAATAACATGTACAGCATATCAAGTATAACAATGCATATCAATCACACCAAGCAATCACATGATACAATAGACACACAGAGTTTCACTGGGGAAAACCATAAAGGTGAAAAACCCCACAACTTCCTCAGAGATAGAAAGAGCAATGATACAACCAAAGTACAAGAGATAGTCTTCTCCTAGCAGCTACTCCTCCTCCTCAACTAGTGCGCCACTTTCTGAGTGATGTAGAGATGAATAATGAGATGAACAAATAGAGATCTCCCACTCTCTATTTATACTTGTTCCGACTTGCCTAATACACTAGTAGGGCCGAATTCTCTAGAAGAGTCTAATAACCCATGGTTACATTAATCCGAATCGACCCCACACTTGGTGGTCTAATAACCCATCACAGCAAGTTACGACACTTGCAACACTTGTCAATACAAATGACGACACTTCCGTATAGAGGAATAATAACATCTCTATAGGAGTACTATATACATAGGTGAAATACATTCCGAAGTTACATATACATCAACACTCCCTCTTAACTAGGAAGGTATTTCTTGACACAGATCTTCTAGCACAAGTCTTCTTCTCTGGATCATCGTCAACAAATCATCGTCATCGTCACTGTTGCTGCTATCTCAATCAATCTCCAATCTACTCGTCATAGGAAGTTCTACAGAGCCAGTCCTTTTTCATACTAGATGTAGGTCCACCACCTGTAGGTCTTCATCATCACTGGCCATACTGTGGAATCCTCAGGACTGATTACATGCATCAACAAAACCTCGAAAGAGCATCCCAAGACTGATTACGAGCTTACTGCTCAACCTATCGGATCTCCCAGGATCTTTTACATGTTGACCTTCACAAAACCTACTCAGAGCATCCCAGGATATTACAAGCACACTGCTCTACCTATCTAGATCTCAATAGAGCATCCCAGGCTGTTACAAGCACACCGCTCTACCTGTCTGGATTTTAAAGGATATTTTCTATGTGAACTTTTGCAAAACCTACTCAGAGCATCCCAGGATGTTACGAGCACACCGCTCTACCTGTCTAGATCTCGATAGAGCATCCTAGGCTGTTACGAGCACACCGCTCCACCTATCCGGATTTTAAAGGATCTTTTCTATGTGAAACTGTAGCAAAACCTAATCAGAGCACCCCAGGATGTTACGAGCACACCGCTCTACCTGTCCGGATCTTGATAGAGCATCCCAGGCTGTTACGAGCACACTGCTCTACCTGTCCGGATTTTAAAGGGTCTTTTCTATGCTACCTGCACAACCTATCCACATCCACAAAGTATCAACCCGATACTCACCATACATAATCCTGATGTACATCATCACATGATCAACCTGATCATCATCATAGCATCAACCTTATGCATATCATCTGGAGAAACATCCTGAAGCTCGTCATCTGTGATCATCCTGATCACAATCATAGCATCATCCTGATGCATATCATCTGGAGCAACATCCTGAATCTCGTCGTCTGTGATCATCCTGATCAAATAATATATCCATCTAATGCATACAAAGTATCTACCTGATACATATCATCATACATGATCTACCTGATCATACAGTGCATCCACCTGATACATATATAAGTACATGATCTACCCGATCATACAATGCATCCACCTGATACATACATAAGTACATAATCTACCTGATCATACAATGCATCCACCAGATACATACATAAGTACATGATCTACCTGATCATACAATGCATCCACCTGATACATACATAAGTACATGATCTACCTGATCATATCAAGCATCCAACATGATGCATTCACAAATATATCAAGCATCCAACATGATGCATATACAAATACATGATCAAACATATCAAATCATCCAACTGATGCAAATACAGAGCAGTAACTGAAGCATCATCCTGATGCTCATCATCCAGCACTTACATCCACAACCATGGGAAGGATCCTCCTCTTACCATGCTTGGAATGGATCCTGCAAATGTGTCCATCACTTCTTCCTCGAAGTGTCGTCAATCTTAAGAACACCAAGCCTCTCTCTGAAGTACTCAAACGTCACTATGGCTAGTGGTTTCGTCAACACATCTACAACATGCTCATCCGTCGCAACATACAAGAGCTTCAGTGCTCCTCTCTGCACCATATCCCTGATATATTGATATTTGATCTCAATGTGCTTCGACCTGTCGTGGAACACCGGATTCTCAGACAGCTTCACACAACTCTGGTTGTCACAAAAGATACCAGTAGCCTCCAACGGGAGATCAAATAACTCAGACAGTAGCTTCCGGAGCCATACTGCCTCACAACTAGCCGAACAAGCTGCAACATACTCTGTCTCGGTTGTAATCAGTGCTACGCAGGACTGCTTCCTGCTAAACCAATCACACCCAATCCCATATTGAAGCAGCACCCAAATGTGCTCTTCCTATCTACAGCACAGCTTTCCCAGTCTGAATCAAAATAACCCTGCAGGTTTAACTTTTGATTCGCATCATACTTGAGTCCATAATCAATTGTACCCTTCAGGTACCTCAGAATATGCTTTATAGCAACCAGGTGAACACCTCTGGGATCCGTCAGGAACTGGCTCAATGTGTTCACCGCAAAGCAAATATCTGGTCTAGTGTTCATCAGGTACATCAAGGACCCAATCATCTGACGATACACCATGACATCAACCGGATCAGATGAAGCATCACGCAGAAGCTTCAGGTTCGATGCCATAGGTGTGGCCATGGCCTTACAGTCCATCATCCCGAACCTCTTCAGGATCTCTACTGCATACTTCCCTTGTCCAAGGAAGATTCCTTCTGCACTCTGCCACACCTCCATGCCTAGAAAATAGTGCATCATCCCCAAGTCCTTCATCTCAAACTCAGCAGCAAGCTTCCTCTTGGTATCGGCAATCAATCCATCCTCACCTGTAACATACAAGTCATCCACGTACAGAAGTAGTATCACAGGATTTCCTTCTTCAACCTTATAGTAAAGGTTGGAATCTTCTTTACTCTTGGTAAAGCCCAAACAGGATAGAAATATGTCTATCCTACCATACCAAGTCCTAGGAGCTTGCTTCAAGCCATACAAGGCTTTCTTCAATCTGCACACATATGACTCTCTGTCATGTGTCTCAAAACCAAGTGGTTGCTCCACATACACTTCCTCTTCGACTACACCATTCAAGAAAGTTGTCTTGACATCATCTAGTGTATCTTCCATTTCATCACTGTAGCTAGGGCAAGTACCGATCTGATGGAAGTGTACCTGGCTACAGGAGAAAAAGTCTCTTCATAGTCTATCCCCTCTTTCTGGGAGAAGCCACGAGCTACAAATCTCGCTTTGTATTTCTCTATGCTACCATCTACAGCATGCTTGATCTTGTAGATCCATTTGGAAGTCACAACCAACTTCCCTTCAGGTCTTGGGACTACATCCCAAACATCATTCTTCATGATCGACTGGTATTCCTCGACCATGGCATCCTTCCATTCTTTCTTTTCCGTTGCTTCTTCATAACTGGAAGGTTCTTTGTTCATAATATCACAAAGTAGGGCAACATAACTAGTATGTGATCTAGTTCTCTTCCTTTATTTGTGTTCTTCTTCTGGAATGCCATATCTTTCTGCATATTGAATGAGCTCTCTAGCCCATGCAGGCTTCCTCTTGTTTGAATTCTTCTCACGGGGTGGATCTACAGGTATTTGCGGATCTTCAACTTCACAATCTGCTTCTGGAATTGCATCATTCATGGTGGTGTCTTGAAATCTGGTTTCCTTTGGTTCTTCATGATCTTCAACAGGTGCCTTTCTTGACTTGATGAAAGTTGAGTCTTCATCAAATGTTACATCCCTGCTGACATCAATCTTCTTGAACCCTGGAAAGTATATTATGTAAGCCTTCGAGCTTTCACTGTACCCCACAAAGATGCCCTTCTTTCCTGAAGGATCTATCTTTGTCCTCTTTTCCTTTGGAACATGTGTATATACTGGACAACCAAATATTCTAAGATGGATGACTTCAGGTTTCTTACCAGAGAATGCCTCTTTTGGTGTCTTGTTGTCCAAAAATCTTGTGAGGTGTTCTATTCTGCACATATACAGTTGTCCTAGCTGCTTCTGCCCATAGATGCATAAGCAGATCTTGGTCATGCAGCATTGCCCGTGCTGCTTCCATGATTGTTCTATTCTTCCTTTTTGCAACTCCATTTTGTTGTGGATTGTAGGGAGCAGTCAACTCCCTCTTAATCCCTGAATCACTGCATAGCTTCTTGAAATCACCTAAAGTGAATTCTCCGCCATTGTCGGATCTGAATGTCTTTATCTTCTTATCAGTTTGATTTTCCATCAAGGCTTTGAATTCCTTGAACTTATCAAACACTTCATCTTTATTCTTCAAGAAATAAACCCAAGTCTTCCTAGAGAAATCATCAATGAAAGAGACATAGTATACATACCCACTCAGAGAACTAGATGACATCGGACCGCATACATCAGAGTGGATAATCTCCAAGATTCCTTTTGCTTTCCTTTGTTGGAAATTCCTTCTTAATGTTCTTTCCTTTTTCACATCCTTTGCAAACACCTTCATGCTTTGTCTTGATTTCAGGAAGACCCTCTACAACTTTGCTTGCAATTGGTAGTGCTCTATAGTGCACATGTGCAAGCCTTCTATGCCGAAGTTCACTTGGATCCATGGATTCATGTACCTTGGCATGTTCAGGTTGTCCCTTCAATTTGTACAATCCTTCCTCTTTCTCTCCAATCACTACTGCATCATCTATAGTTTTACCCTTTAGCCACATTAGGACTTGTCCATCTACAAATGCAACCCTCATGCCTTTTGCATCCAATACAGATATGGAGAGTAGGTTCTTTTTGAGCCCAGGTACATATAGAACATCTTTCATCTTCAAGGACTTCCCAGAGTCTAGGTTGTAGGAAGCTTCACCACTTCCCTTGATAGGATATTGATAGTCATCCCCAAGTTTCACTTTATGGGGTGACTCATGTTCAGATAGATTTGCAAAAGATTCTTTAAACCCAGTCATGTGTTTGGAAGCCCCACTATCAATAAGCCAATCATTACATCCATGAGAGATAGTACCTGTGAGAGCAGAGATTAGAACATATTCATCTTCACTTGATGAAGCATCACTTTCTGCCCTAGCCTTCTTCTTGGGAGGTTCATCATCCTCAGCAGCATGAGCATGAAACCTCTTCTTGTTGTACCTCTTCTTCTTGTTGAATTTGTTGTTGTTATCTTTCTTCTTCTTGGGACAATTTGAAGCAAAGTGTCCTACTTCATTGCAATCAAAACATCGAACATGAGATAGATCTTTCTTCTTGTGATGAGAGTGAGAATGATTCTTGTTATGAGATCTCTCCCTCTTAAACTTGCTTCCCTTGGTGTGTGATGTGAGAGCTTGATCTTCATTCCCCATATTTTCTTCTCGGGCCACAAGCCTTGCTTCTTCTTGTGATCATTCCTCCCATAGTCTACTAAATGAGATCAACTTCCTCCTTGCACAGATTCCTTGGATGAAGGAGTCCCATGACCTAGGTAGGCCATTCAATGTGGTCATTACAACTTCACCATTGTCCACTACTTCATCCACAGCTTCAAGTTGTTCCTTGATCTGAGAGACCTTAGAGAAATCAAATTGAATTGTCTCTCCATTCTGAAGCTTTACCCCTTTCAATTGGTTCCGCGGAGTCATCTTCTAATTTATGTTCTTCCCTTCAAATAGCTTGGTTAGGGAATCAAACATATCCTTGGGTGTCTTTAGAGATGACACATGTGGTATGAGATGGTCTTTGATAGAATCAGCAATGATCCTCTTTGCCTTGACCAAGTTCTTCTTATGTAAGGCCTCAGCCTCTTCTTCCTCTGGGACAGGGACCTCAGAACTTATTTAGGTGTCCAATTCATTTTCTTCTAGGATTAACCCAATCCTATACTTCCATGCTTGGAATTTATCAGCCCCTTCAAGCTTATCCTCAAGCTTGGTGTGGTGAGACATCTTAAAGAGTACTTCAAATGGAAATAGAAAAGATTTAGGTCTTACCACTTGATTTGCAGAAATCTGGATCTGGTGCTGGATTAGGGTTTGTCAGAGAAACCCTAAAAAATCAAAATGTGAATTTCATCTTTCTGAAAGGATAGAAAGATGCGCCTTGATGAGCTGATCATCCTGGTATATTCCGAATTTGAAATCTACAAAGTTTCACCCTTCAGAAATGCCTTATAGTCTTCTCGGATTCACTAGGGAGGACCCTGAATTAGGGTTTGAGTTTCCTGGAGTTTCACCCAACCAAAAATCTTGATCCAAAGCTCTAAACTTCAATTGTTCCAAGGAGCTTCCATCTATGTCCTCAGATTTGAGAAATTCCTATTTTTGTGGAAACCCTAATTTTTAGGGCCAAAAATGAAAGTGCCTAGAATTGAATTCTGATTGGACAGAAAGATTCTCCTTGATGAGTAGAGTCAATATACCTTGTTGCTTTTCCAAAATCTATGGAGAGAAACCCAATAAAGAAGAAACCCTAGTTTTTGCCACTGCACAATGTCTTCTTCTCAGGTTAGCTCTGATACCATGTTAATTTTTTAGAATTAATTCAACATACTCTAGGATCTTTACTGATAGAATAACATGTACATCATATCAAGTATAACAATGCATATCAATCACATGAGACAATAGACACACAGAGTTTCACTAGGGAAAACCATAAAGGTGAAAAACCCCACAACTTCCTCAGAGATAGAAAGAGCAATGATACAACCAAAGTACAAGAGATAGTCTTCTCCTAACAGCTACTCCTCCTCCTCAACTAGTGCGCCACTTTTCGAGTGATGTAGAGATGAATAATGAGATGAACAAATAGAGATCCCGCGCTCTCTATTTATACTTGTTCCGACTTGCCTAATACACTAGCAGGGCCGACTTCTCTAGAAGAGTCTAATAACCCATGGTTATATTAATCCAGGCCGACCCCACACTTGGTGGTCTAAAAACCCATCACAACAAGTTACGACACTTGCGACACTTGTCAATACAAATGACGACACTTTCGTATAGAGGAATAATAACATCTCTATAGGAGTACAATATACATACGTGAAATACATTCCGAAGTTACATATACATCAACAAAAGCAAGAGAGACAAGAAGTATGGTGTACAAGATGTAAGGGAGAAGAACACACTAAGGATCATTGTCCTTTATTCCAAGAATACCTTAACATGGGTGCACCAAACCCATTAAATCAGAACCAAGGTCCATGGTGTGAGATCTGCAGAACTAGACACCGGCCAGAAGACTGCTACTTAATTCAGAAATATGTAAGAACACCTAAAAACCTATATTGCAATTTATGTAAGTCAGTTGGGCATGATGACTCCAACTATCGCGCATATGAGCTCATGTTGGAAAGGAAGAAAGATATCGAGCATATGTATGGAGGATTATACAGAGTCCAAGAAGAGATTCCGCGGAAACAAGACAATGTGCAGCACGATCAAGGACCATACAGAGGTCGTGGAGGATACCGCGGAAGAGGAAGAAATGTCGGCCCAACACAAGGAAGAGGTCGAGGCCAGGTAATATGTTACAACTGTGGCCAGCCAGGTCATGTATCTAGAGATTGTACCAACCCATGCACTACTTGTAGTTACTGTAAATCATTTGATCATGTTATTGAAGATTTCCCAGTGTTAGCGGCAGAAATGCAAAAACAAAAGCAAGATGTGCCGAACCTGAATATTCAGTTGGTCGGAGTGTTGATGTATATGTAACTTCGAATGTATTTCATATATGTATATTATATTCCTATAGAGATGTTATTATTCCTCTATACAGAAGTGTCGTCATTTATATTGTAAGTGTCGTAACTTATACTTGATGGGTTATTAGACCACCTTGTTGGGGTCGGCACTGTATAAGTCATGTGGGTCGAAGGTTTATTAGACCACCCTATTGGGGGTCGGCCATGTGGGTCAAAGGGTTATTAGACCACCAAGTGTGGGGTCGGCCCGGATTAAGTTAACCATGGGTTAAGCTAGACATGTAGGCCCCCTTAGTTTATTGGGCAGGACAGAACAAGTATAAATAGAGATCGGGAGATCTCTATTTGATCATTCATTCACACACTTCTCTCATTCGAAAAGTGGTGCACTTATGAGGAGGAGGCTCTGTTGCTAGGAGAAGACTAACTCTTGTATTCTGGTTGTATCATTGCTCTATCTATCTCTGAGGAATTTATTGGGGTTTTTCACCTTTATGGTTTTCCCCAAGTAAACTCTGTGTCTCTTGTGTGCTTGCATTATTGTGTCCATGATTGATATGCTGTAGATTTGCTATACATGTTGTTCTCTCAGTTAATATCCTAGATCAGATCGAAGTAAATTCTGAAAATTTAACATGGTATCAGAGCTAGCCTGAAAGAAGGCATGATATGGCATGTATGACACGTGTTGCACTTATGATGTTAGGGCTTGATATAGCAAAAACAAGTCATCGTAGCACTTTCGCTATAAATCCATTTTGGCGAATTTTTCGGATCTGAAAATTTTGCAGGTCAAAGATCAGATCCCTATGTACCTTGTGTCCAAAGGACAAATTCTAATTCATTGTACTTTGTGATTTATAGTCTGTACAATATAGAGTTTCTGCCTCTTCCAGATCTCAGTCATAAACAGGTGACCTTGGAAAAAAGGTCATAACTTGGGCTAGGAACCTCCAAATGAAATTTCGTAAAAAGTGACAGGTAGTACACAAATTGCACTATCTCAAGAAACATTTTCAGAGGCCGAAGTTGAACCAGTGACACGTGGCACGCCGTACAAGTTCGCTCTCCTGTTTTATCCCATAAACAGGTCATGTTACGACACTTGGCATAACTCTCTCTCAGAGAATCCAATTGAGGTCAGACCTATCGGGATGGAAATATGATAGGTCAGGATATCTCGGGAAAAAATTTCAGACCCTGTGGATCAAAACGTTCGGAGTTACACCAGAAACAATTAGGTACATATTTCTGTCAAAACATAATTATTTTTGAGCACCTTCATTCATGGCTTCCGGAATTTAGGGTTTCGGAGAAAGTTGGAATTCTTGTAATCAGAGACCACGGCTGAATGCTACTTATCAAAATCAAAATTTAGAGTCCAAGATCAGAATTTTTGGTTGGGCAGAAGGCCGGGCTTGATCAGACCCTAGTTCGGGACTTTGATCAGAAAAGTGGAAAATTAGGGCTTCTGTAAAAATGGGAATTTTTGAAATCTGTGACCATGGCTGGAAGATCCTCATAAAAATAGAAGCTTAGAGCTTTGGATCAAACCTTTTGATTGGGCAGAAGAGTGGGCTTCATCAAATCCCAGTTCAGGGTCACGTCCAGTGAATCCGAAAGTTTCAAAGGCAAAATTGAGGAGTGAAACTTTGCAGTTTTCACATTCTGAATATACCAGCTTGATCAGCTCATCAAAGCGCATATTTATATCCTTTCGGAAGTTTGAATTTTTGGGGTTTCTCTAACAAGACCTAATACAGCTCCAGATCCAGTTCCTGCAAATCAAGTGGATTGGTTTAATCCTAGAAGAGGATGGATTGGTCACCTGCATAAGTGAAGAAGTTCATGTTTCAGAGGGAGATGAGGCCAAGGCCTTACATAAGAAGATTACAAGCAATCTCGACAGGTATGACTCATCCAGGTATGACTCATCCAGGTATGTCTCGAGATTTGTTCATGATTAAGTTTATGATATGTTTGTCTTCATGTTATTACGGTTAGAACAATCTTGATTTTAGACTTGTCATATCACCTTAACAAAATTATGAATGCATGCATTAGGATGTTGACACTTATGATTGTACTAATGCATTATGGTGTTGTATGAGGTTTATGTTGTCCGCTAACATGAAAGGTACACCAAGAAAGACAAATCATGTTCTATTTCAAGAACATATGATCATGATGACATGAAGACAAAGATTCATCCATTGTCATGGATCACTTAGAAAATCTACTTACGAGGTATGTATAACTTGGTTCTACAATGGATAACTTATGAGACATGCAAGTTACTAGCACAAGTCATTGAAGAGAACCAGAAGACATTATGCGGGTATGTTAGACATAACTAGCTAAGCATGCTAATCCAGGTATGTTTTTCCTATATCAAGCTAGAATCCTACCTTGTGTTAGGATCTTATACTGTTGTGTTGTTGATAATGATTATTCATGAAGTCATAGTTTTGAATAGTCATGGTTGTGTGCATATTATGCTTCTTACCATAATTGATGATATGACTATCCAGAAGAATCATGAAGGTGTAGGTTTGAGTAATCACGGATTTAGGCATATTATGTTTCTTACTTTAATTTATGATATGACTAACCATAAGAGTCCTATATAAACCTTGAAATGCTTATTATTTCTGTTTGAAATGATCATGACTATACATGCTTAAGATTATTGTGTTAAGAATATACTAATGAATGTATGATTATGTATGAGACCTCAATGATGATACTAATAAGCATGCATAGTGATTAAGGATGGATATAAGTTCAAGGACAGAAAATCCAGGAAGCAAAGATCAAGAGGGAAGACACTCTAGTTGTTCCTGCAAGGAAGCAAAGATCAAGAAGGAGCACACTTCAGTAGTTTTTGCAAGGATGCAGATATTCAGAGGGAGTTGACCACTTCTCACAATCCACATCAGAATGGAGTTGCAGAAAAGAAGCAAAGACTGAGAGGGAGTCAACCCAACAAACAAACAAAGATAAGTATTTGAATTGTCATTACTTGCATATTTTATTGTTTAAATAATACTGTTCAATAATGTATATACTGATGTTCCTAGAATTAGGTTGTGTATTATGCATATTAGAATAGTTGCATTGATGAACAATATACTACTAATATACATGGGTAAGTGGCCTATGGCACTGTACAACATTCCATTGCTACTTATCTAGAATGAAACCTCTTTGCTGACATGTTGGGAGTTGTGCACACTCTTAACAATGTTCTGGTAGAGATTGGAAGGCATCTAGAAAGTTACGGGATATGGATAAATGTTGTATTGAAGCATTGGCTAAGATAATTGCATGACTGTATGACATATTTCTTTATGTGTAAGAATTTGTTCTGAAAACTATGAGATGTTTTCTAATCATGCAATTTAACTTGTTGCGTAGGAAAGATCATATACCATCACCTACAAAAGAAGGACTACAACATTTGTTCAGCAACAAAGTTATCTATTGAAAATATTGAAGATATTGAAGTTCCCAGGATCTGGGAAGAATGCCATGATCGAGGAGGACCAGTCGATCATGAAGATGTTTGGGATGCAATCCCAAGACCTGAAGGGGAGTCTGTAGTGACTTCCAAGAGGATCTAGAAGATCAAGTATGCTACAGATAGTAGCATAGAGACTTTTGCTCCTGTAGCCAGATTCACTTCCATTAGATCAGTACTTGCTCTAGTTGCAGTGATGAAGTGGAAGATACACCACATGGATTTCAAGACAGCTTTCTTGAATGGTGTGGTTGAAGAAGAAGTCTATGTGGAGCAGCCACTTGGTTCTGAGACACATGATAGGGAGTCATATACGTGCAGAACTTGGTATGGTAGGATAGATAGCTTTCTATCCAGTTTGAGCTTTACCAAGAGTAAAGCGGATTCCAACCTTTACTACAAGGTTGAGGAAGGCAATCTCCAGTGATACTACTTTTGTATGTGGATGACCTGTTTGTTACAGGTGAGGATATATTGATTGCTGACATGCAACGGAAGCTTGCTGCCGAGTTAGAGATGAAGAACTTGGGTATGATGCACTACTTTCTAGGTATGGAGGTGTGGCAGAGTGCAGATGGAATATTCCTTGGACAAGGGAAGTATGCAGCAGAGATTCTGAAGAGGTTCGGGATGATGGATTGCAAGGCCATGGCCACACCTATGGCATCGAATCTGAAGCTTCTTTGTGATGCTTCATCTGAGCCGGTTGTTGTCTCTATGTATCGTCAGATGATTGGGTCCTTGATGTACCTGATGAACACGAGACCAGATATTTTCTTTGCAGTGAACACATTGAGCCAGTTCCTGGCGGATCCGAGGAGTGTTCACCTAGTTGTTGTAAAGCATATTCTGAGGTACCTGAAGGGTACAGTGGATTGTGGGCTCAAGTATGAAGCGAATCAAAAGTTTAACCTACAGGGTTATGTTGATTCAGATTGGGCTGGCAGTGTTGCAGATAGGAAGAGCACATCTAGGTGCTGCTTTAGTATGGGATCAGGTGTGATCTCTTGGTTCAGTAGGAAGCAGTCCTGCGTAGCACTGAGTACAACTGAAGCAGAGTATGTTGCATCCTGTTTAGCTAGTTGTGAGGCAGTATGGCTTCGAAAGCTACTATCTGAGTTATTTGATCTCCCGTTGGATGCTACTGGTATCTTCTGTGATAACCAGAGTTGTGTGAAGTTGTCCGAAAACCCAGTGTTTCATGACAGGTCGAAACACATAGAGATCAAATATCACTATATCAGGGATATGGTGCAGAGAGGAGCTGTGAAGCTCCTGTACATTGCAACGGATGAGCAGATTGCAGATGTGCTGACAAATCCACTAGCCAGGGTGAAGTTCGAGTACTTCAGGGAGAGGCTTGGTGTTCTTCAGATTGATGACACTTCAAGGAAGAAGTGATGGACACATTTGCAGAAGCCATTCCAAGCATGTTGGAAGGAGGATCCTTCACATGGTTGTGGATGTAAGCACTGGATGATGAGCATCAGGACGATGCTCTAGTTACTGCTCGATATATGCATCAGGAGGATGTTGGATATGATCAGTTGGATCATTTATATGTATATATATGTACGCATCATGTTGGTTGTTGGATATGATCAGTTGGATCATTTATATATGTATGTACGCATCATGTTGGATGCTAGATATGATCAGTTGGATCATTTATATGTATATGTATGTACGCATCATGTTGGATGTTGGATATGATCAGTTGGATCATTTGTATGTATTTTGTATATGCATCATGTTGGATGCTTGGACCATGTATATGTATATGTATCAGGTGGATACATTGTATGATCAGGTGGATCATGTATGTTGATATGTATCATGTATTTGTATCAGGTGGATACACTGTATGATCAGGTGGATCATGTATGATGATATGTATCAGGTAGATACTTGGTATGCATCAAGTAGATGCATTGTATGATCAGGATGATCATGGATGACGAGCTTCAGGATGTTGCTCCAGATGATATGCAGCAGGATGTTGCTATGAATATTAAATATTGTATTAAATTAATCAGTAAATTATTAATTAGTTTAATTGAAGGGACGTAACCCTTCTTAAGAATGCTCAAACATTATAAAAGGAGAGCTCTTGTAAAGCGTTAAGCATCTTATCAATTCAATAATATATCTTTTTATTCAATATGGATTTCGTGTCCTAGTTTTTCTGTTGCATTTGGTATCAGAGCTTTGGCTCTCGCCTCTCTCTCACGCTTTCAGGCTCCAACTCACGGCATTCACCTCATCCTCCAATTTCACTCCATTTATTCTCTCTCACTCTCTTCTCCTCTCGTCCACACGCCACACTCACCTCTCCTCATCTCTTCGCGCCCTCCTGCATCTCCTCGCTCGCCACTCACACTTCCCTGCACGCTCTCCCACAGTCTTCACTCCCAGCACCTCCCCCAATCCTCCTCTCGTCCCAGCCCAGCCCTTCCCCACGCTCTGCACTCCCCTCTACCCCCACGCCATATTCCATTCTACATCCCCCACTATTTCCTTCTCTCCATGCAGACTCTCTCTGTCACCCCCTCCTGCGCACTCATTCCCATCCTCCATCCTCCTCCCAGCGCCCCAAATCCTTCCATCGTCCACCCCACCAGCACCTCCCTTCCTTCCCACCCTCACGCAGCCGCCTGCTCCACCACTCAGCCTACTCCGTCACCCCCTGCCTGCGGACTCCTCCATTCCAACGTCGTCACCATTCCGCAACCACTCCTTCCTTCCGCCACATCCCCCACTGCTGCTCTCTCTCCCCGCCATCTTCCCTCCGCGCTTCCATGCCCACGTATGCCCTACAAAAAAAAACAAACCAAAATTAATAAAACAAATATTATTATAATAATATAATATTATTATATAATATTTTAATTTTATTAAAAATTTCCACTCTATAATAAATATTTAAATATAATATTTATTATTTTATTATAGTAATTATTATTGCTATAATAATTATTATTAATCACCATTTTTCCAAAGACCTTTTAATTGTTCTCACTATCCCATAAGCCAAAATTGGGTCCAATTATTCACCACCACACTTAAGAAGCATGACGACGGAGTTAAAAGCTCAAATTGCGAAAATAGAGAAGGATTTCCAAACTTTCAAGGAAATGATCACCAAGAGCCAGGAAGCGCTTAAGAAATAAATTAAGGATGAAGTCATTCAGTTAATGGAGCAAAAAATAGACGACAAGTTCGACATTATGAGCAAGGAACAAAAAATGTTAGATCAAAAAGTGACTGAGAGCCAGAAAGGTATCCAGGCGATATTACAAAAAATGGATGATAAGGAAAAAAATCATAAACAACATGGCTCGGATATGTCGGTTACCCCATATTCCAATTCTGAGTCACCAAAATGCAACAGGACGAAAGGTACTCAATACCAACCATTCGTAATGTACCCGCCGAGAGAAAAATAGAAATGACGAAATATAACGGAGGAGAATACCAATGCGTCGCTTGGTTGAATAAATCAGAAGAGTATTTCGACATATATAACATTACAATGGACGAAGAAAAGGTCAAGTATGCTTCAATGCACCTTGAAGGATATGCCTACAACTGGTATATGTGGTGGAAGGGAGACAACTTCGCATACACTTGGAACTTATTCAAGAATGATTTCTTAAAAAGGTTTCAAGGAATCACAGAAGATGAATTCTTCTCAAAAATTACCAGATTACAACAAAGGGGAAGCGTCGAAGAATTCACGCATCAATTGGAATCCATCGGTACCAGAGTATTTGGGCTATCCGACAAACAACGGTTGGAAACCTACTTGGGAGGACTAAAACCATACATACAAAAAGAGTTAAAAATGCATGACATAACGAATGTCGAGGCAACAAGAAGAAAAGCAAAAGCAGCCGAGGCCAAATTTGACAGTTTCCAATCAAATAAAGGGAAGTCATACTCACAAAGAAACATCCAGTTGACTCCAGAGTATGATACAAACAAATACATCCCTCCACCTAGAAGGGACGATAGGAAGAGCCTCGAGAATCAACGTATGAGGGAAGGAAAATGTCGACAATGTGGAGACAAATGGAATCCTAAACATAGGTGTCGCCCCGAGGACAGCTCAAATAAATTATATACTTGTGAAGCAGAGGAGAATAGTGAATCAGAAGAAGAAGAAGAAGAAGAAGAGCCAGAAGATGAAGAGGAGGAAACCGCAAATATGGCAGCCGGAAAAGATGAGACCCCCAAAATCTCCCTAGCAGCCATGACAGGCATTAGTCAACCACAGACTCTCAAGTTAAAAGGGCATATAAAAAATGAGAATGTTACAGTGCTAGTAGACACTGGAAGCACTCACAACTTTCTTGATATAAGAGTGGCACGAAAACTCAAGTTGTTCGTACATCCAGTTCCAGACATGAAGGTGATGGTTGCAGATGGAAAGAAGATCAAAAAAGTTGGAAAGTGTCACAAGGTGAGACTTCAAATACAAGACTTCGAACTGGAATCAGAACTCTACATCTTACCGCTGGGAGGAGTAGACATCGTTTTGGGAGTCCAATGGTTACAAACATTGGGAACATATTCTGCCAATCATCAAAAACACTTCATCAAGTTTAAGTGGCAAGGGCAAAATTTTAAGCTATATGGTTTTCATCCACCAAACACACAAGTAGTTTCATCTCAGCATATGGAAAAACTCATTCAAAAAGGGGCATCAGCATATGTAATACAATGTCATCAACTGGAAGGAAAAGAGGAGGAACCAAATGAGTTCAAAAAGGAAATCCAAAAATTACTCCAGAAACATGAACACGTATTTGTAAGACTACAACCCTATAAACAATTATCACCTAAACAAGGTGGAAAAAATAAATTGGCTCCACGTTTTTATAGCCCATATCAAATCAATAAGAAGATTAGTCAGGTGGCATATGCGTTGGAATTGCCAACTACAAGTCGCATCCACAATGTTTTTCATGTTTCATGTTTGAAAAAGATGATAGGTCAACACCAGAAGGCACAAACAATAATTCCCTTGTTAGATGAAGAAGGAAGAATCATATTCGAGCCAGAATCTATCATTGCTACTAGAGAGAAGAGATTAAGAGCGTGAGTCATTAAAGAATACCTCATAAAATGGAAAAATCTTCCCGAAGAAGATGCAACATGGGAATCAGAACAATTTCGACAGTTACATCCCTCATTACCATTGCTTTGAGGACAAAGCTCTTTAAAATGGAGTGGCAATGCTATGAATATTAAATATTGTATTAAATTAATCAGTAAATTATTAATTAGTTTAATTGAAGGGACGTAACCCTTCTTAAGAATGCTCAAACCTTATAAAAGACGAGCTCTTGTAAAGCGTTAAGCATCTTATCAATTCAATAATATATCTTTTTATTCAATATGGATTTCATGTCCTAAATTTTCTGTTGCAAATGTTGCAGTGATGATGATCAGGATGATCATGTGTACATCAGGATGATGTATGGTGAGTATCAGGTTGATACTCTATGGCCGTGGATCAGGTTGTGCAGATGAGCATATAATTTGGCCCTGGGAGATTTGCAGATAGTCTTGCAACGTTTTTCCTATGGCATGTAATTTGGCCCTGGGATATCTGGCAAATGCTCTTTCGAGGTTTTGCTCTGGGAGGACATATAATTTGGCCCTGGGAGATTTGCAGATAGTCTTGCAAGGTTTTTCCTATGGCATATAATTTGGCCCTAGGATATCTGGAAGATGCTCTTTCGAGGTTTTGTCCTATGGCATATAATCTGTCCCTAGGAGATCCAATAGGTTGGGCTGTGTGCCCGTAATAAGTCCCGGGATGCTCTTGCAAGGTTTTGCCATGACCACATATAATTTGTCCCTGGGAGATCCTATAGGTAGATTTGTGTGCTCGTAACAGCCTGGGATGCTCTTGCAAGGTTTTGTGGTGCCACATATAATCTGTCCCTGGGAGATCCTATGGGTAGAGTTGTGTGCTCATAACAGCCTGGGATGCTCTTGCAAGGTTTTGTGGTGAGGTCACATATAATATGGCCCTGGGAGATCCTATAGGTAGAGCTGTGTGCTCGTAACAGCCTGGGATGCTCTTGCAAGGTTTTGTGACGCACGTAATAAGTCCTAGGATTCCACAGTATGGCCAGTGATGATGAAGACCTGCAGGTGGTGGGCCTACATCCAGTATGAAAAAGGACTGGCTCTGTAGAACTTCCTATGACGAGTACATTCATAGATTGATTGAGATAGCAGCAGCAGTGATGATGATTCACTGATGATGATCCAGAGAAGAAGACTTGTGCTAGCAGACCTGTGTCGAGAAATACCTTCCTAGTTAAGAGGGAGTGTTGATGTATATGTAACTTCGGAATGTATTTCATATATGTATATTATATTCCTATAGAGATGTTATTATTCCTCTATATGGAAGTGTCGTCATTTATATTGTAAGTGTCGTAACTTATACTTGATGGGTTATTAGACCACCTTGTTGGGGTCGGCCCTGTATAAGTCATGTGGGTCGAAGGGTTATTAGACCACCCTATTGGGGGTCAACCATGTGGGTCAAAGGGTTATTAGACCACCAAGTGTGGGGTCGGCCCGGATTAATTTAACCATGGGTTAAGCTAGACATGTAGGCCCCATTAGTTTATTGGGCAGGACGGAACAAGTATAAATAGAGATCGGGAGATCTCTATTTGATCATTCATTCACACACTTCTCTCATTCGGAAAGTGGCACACTTATGAGGAGGAGGATCTGCTGCTAGGAGAAGACTATCTCTTGTATTCTGGTTGTATCATTGCTCTATCTATCTTTGAGGAAGTTATTGGGGTTTTTCACCTTTATGGTTTTCCCCAAGTAAACTCTGTGTCTCTTGTGTGCTTGCATTATTGTGTCCATGATTGATATGCTGTAGATTTGTTGTACATGTTGTTCTCTCAATTAAGATCCTAGATCAGATTGAAGTAAATTCTGAAAATTTAACACGGAGCACAGAGAAGGGCTGCGAACCCAAGCATCAATGTAGTGACACGAAGTGGCACTACAACAGGAAGAGATAGAGGAGCAGAAGCTTCGACTTATGGGGACTTCGATACTAAGCAGACTCCTGTTGAAACAATTTGGATCAGAAAAGCTACTGGGAAGGCACCTACCTTCGACCTAGAAAAAAAAAAGTATTCCAAGAAGCACGGGGCATTTTCAAAGAACCGCCACCTACTTCACCAAGAATCCCGTTGCGCAGTGTAGTATTACAGACACAGTATATGCCAGTGGCATATGACAGAATGTGCAACGCAGCAGACATAGGCACCTCTGTTGTGCAGTTCCTAAGGAGCTGCATGAAATTACTAAAGAGCACAGATGCTGTGGCGGAATTAGAAAAGTTATTGAACTAGTATGAGCCACGCAGTGAGACAGATATTGCCCAGGGCGCAGTTCACCATATCAAGAAACACAAAAGATCAGGCCGAGAAATGTGGCTTAGTGCGCAGATAGGAGACTACGAAATGGAGGAGATGATCCTTGATCTCGGATCAGAAGTAAATGTCTTGACTAAGCCGACATGGCAGCAGATGGGGACACCAAAGTTGCTATGGTCACCCATACAGTTGAAATTTTCCAACCAGCTGACAGTTATACCTTTTGGGAGACTGGCCAATGTTATTGTTGATATAGATGGAGTGCGAAGCTATGCAGACTTCGAGGTCATTGAAATTGTGGATAATAGTTAGCCTTATCCAGCGTTGTTGGGTATAGACTGGGCAATGGATAATCTCGCCATTATAAATTTGAAGACAAAGAAGATGATATTTGAAGGTCGGGACATAAGGGTCATCGCACCATTGGACCCTTCAGACGGAGAAAGATACAGTGAGCCGATTCAAGAAGAATCCAGATCTCAAGACCTGGACAGCATCTACAAAATGACTATGAATGATGCTGACTATATTAATCCTACTGTGGTTGGAACACTCAGTTGGCGATGTGATAGTTCTTGCATCTCAGACTCGGACGCAGGACTAGAGAACTGGAAAATTCGTATGCACGAAGTATCTGCAAGAAGATGTGCGCAGGTCACGAAGTCATTGCGCTGGATTGGAAGGGAGGTAAGTCCAATTCCCACCTATGATGGTTCATCTAATGTGTATTCATTTATCCAGGAATATACTGTATCAATTACAGCTGAGCATCGCTTACCAACACTAGATATGGCACTGCGCGAGACACCTACCAGGTGGTGGGTTGCGCATAAACAGACATTGACCACATGGGATCAGTGCAGACGCATGATGCAGATCAGGTTCGCTGAGAAGGTTGCACTGACCTTTGAAAAATATAATGGACAAACGGATCCAGTGGATCATATGGAAATTTGTTCACAAGCATGGGAGGAAAGACCACAGACAGAATGGGTTCATCTGTTTGTGCATACATTGGAGGAACAAATTCCAAAGAACTAGTACCTAAACACGGAGTTGCGCAGAGGAACTATAGATTGGCCTACCCTGACTGCAAACTTCCAGAGAAGCTTTAGTTTTGAAGATGACAGGCCGAGTATAAATGAAGCATTGCAGGTCATCAAAGAGAGAATATTCAGACCAGAATGCCCAAGTACAAACGAGGCATTGGAAGAACTCAAAGAACGAGTGTTTGACGATATAAAAGTACTTGTGAATATACAGCCAGAATGGGAAAGAATGATAGAACATGCCCTTGAATGCTATAACATTGCTGAAAATGAAGAACAAGAAGAGAGCAGTGAGGAGGACCCGCGCAACGTCAATATACCTGAGTCAAAGGGTGCTCGCGATGTAGAGGGACCTCCGCTGGAAATTCCAAACATGAGTGGACCTGTGAAAACAATAAAAGTGAACATTGGCACAAGTGAAGAGCTGAAGTTCGCGTCTATTGGAGACTACTGGGATGATCAGACGGTCGCAGAGATCATAGACCTGCTACATGAATACCAGGATTTATTTCCAACAAATTTTACAGAAATGAAATGTATTCTAGGTGACTTAGGGGTTATGAAAATACCTCTTAAGCCAGGCATGAAGCCTGTTAAGCAAAGGCCATATAGACTGAACCCTTGATACAAAGAAAGAGTCAAGGCAGAACTTGATAAAATGCTCGATGCGGGGATCATTGAGCCGGTTGAGGAATCTGAGTGGATAAGCCCCATGATTATCCAAGACAAGAAAACAAAAGGCGAGATCAGGATCTGCGTCGATCTCATAAAATTGAATGATGCTTCGATGCATGACCCATTTCCTACCCCTTTCACAGATGAAGTTTTAGACAATGTTGGAGGCAATGAGGCATATTCTTTTACTGATGGATTTTCTGGCTACCATTAGATAAGGATTGATCCAGCGGATAGGAATCAGACCACTTTTTCCACTGAATGGGGGTCGTTCCAGTACACAGTGGTGCCTTTTGGTTTGAAGAACGCGCCTGCCATATTTTCCAGAGTTGTGGTCGCTGCATTTAAAGATTTCATGCATAAATTTTTAGAAGCATACTTTGATGATTGGACTGTATTTGGGTTACTAAAGAACCACTGTGCAAACCTCAGAATGATTCTAGAAAAGTGCAGATAGCATTAGATATATTTGAATCTGAAGAAGTGTGTCTTCTGTGTGCCTTATGGTATTCGATTAGGACACATTGTGTGCAGACAAGGGCTGATGGTTGATCCTGCCAAGATCGCAGTAATTATAAATTTACCTGCACCAACATCAGTAAAGCAGCTGCGCACCACATTGGGTCATACAGGTTACTACAAAATTTTTATAAAGGGTTGTGCATAGATAACCGCGCCAATGGAGAAGCTGCTAAAGAAAGACGCACAGTTCATCTGGAATGCAGAATGTCAGCAAGGCTTCAACACATTAAAAGAGAAAATGGTAACAGCGCTGATCCTAGTTTTTCCAGACTGGGAGAAGCCATTTCATGTACATGTTGACGCTTCATCTATTGCATTGGGTGTTGTACTCGCACAACCAGAAGAGGGAGGTATTGAACATCCCATTGAATTTTTGAGTAGGAAGCTCTCGTCTGCTGAAAAAAATTATACGACCACTGAAAGAGAGGGTCTAGCTATGGTCTACGCACTACATAAATTCATGCATTATTTGCTCGGTGCACACTTCTCTATGTACACTGAACATTCAGCTTTGAAGTATCTGCTCGATAAGCTAGTGTTAGGGGGAAGAATTTGCAGATGGTTGTTACTCTTTCAAGAGTATGACTTTGAAATTATGGTTAAGCCAAGTAGATCGAATCTAGGACCTGACCATCTCTAAAGGATTGAGTCAGGCGAAGAGCCCACAAATCTCGAAGAAAATATTCCTGATGCGTAATTGTTTGCAATACAGATTGTTGATGATTATTACAAAGATATTGTAGAATTTTTAACTTCTGGGTTGGCACCGACAGAGTTTACTACGCAGCAAAAGAAGCAATTGGTAGTAAGAGCAGCAGACTTCACCATAATCGCAGGTCAACTATACAAATTGGGACCGGATGAAGTGATGCATAGATGTGTATTAGAGCACGAAAAGCCATTTATATTGGTTGATGCACATTCAGGTGTATTGGGAGGTCACTACGCAAGAAGAGCCATTGCGCAGAAGATACTGCGAGCGGGGCTATGGTGGCCTACTATTCGCAAAGATGCAAAGGAACATTTCCAGAGCTACGATGTCTATCAGAGGACGGGAAGACCATCGCGCAGGGATTAAATGTCGTTGAATCCATAGTTGACACTTCAGGCATTTGAGAAATGGGTGATTGATTTCGTGGGACCAATCAACCCACTAGGAAAAAGGACTGGTGCAAGATCCATCATCACCGCCACCGATTATCTCACTAGATGGGCAGAAGCAAATCTAGTAAAATACTGTAGCGCAGCAACAGCCACGCAGTTCATATTTGAAAACATCCTTACGAGGTTTGGATGTCCGAAGATTTTGATGAGTGATCAAGGCACTCATTTTCTGAATAGAACTATTGAGGCACTGACTGAAGAGTTCCATATTCACCATCAGAGAAGTACACCATATCATCTGCAAGCAAATGGAACTATGGAGGCTTTCAACAAAGTATTGGAGCATGCGCTCACAAAGGTATGCAATGTGAATAGATATGACTGGGATCTGCGCATTCCAGTTGTGTTATGGGCATACAGGACTACATGCAAGAAACTGACGGGCCACACACCTTTTAGGTTGGTCTAAGGACAGGAAGCAGTAATTCCTATGGAGTACATTGTTCCCAGCTTGAGGATAGCTGCGTTTACATGCATGGAAGATCAAGAGGCACTAGAAGAAAGACTTCTACACTTGGTTGGGTTGGAGGAAGATCGCTTCATCGCAAGCTTTCACCAGCAAGTGCAAAAAGATCGAGAAAAAGCATGGCATGATCGCCATATCAAGAACAAGTCTTTTCAGGTAGGTGATCTAGTCCTCCTGTACGATAGCAAATTTTTTAAGTTTCCTGGAAAGTTTAAGATGCATTGGATTGGTCCATATACTATTGTACATGTTACTAACGGTAGTGCAGCTTAGTTAGCCACGTTAGTTGGAGACAATTTACCTGGGTTAGTCAATGGAAGTAGGTTAAAAACCTATCGGGATAGCCCTACTTCGCAGAACCCTCTGTAAGCTAAAAAAAAAAAGAGAGAAAGGAAGGAAGAACTGCGCAACTCGAAGATCAAAAGGGTAGCTGCGTAGATCCAATGAAGCAGAGAAAGTACAAAGCTCACAGCCTAGAACCGTGCAGTATGAATATAAAAAGGTAGCTACACCGATCAAGTGGAAAGGACAACTGTGGAATATGAGAAGTTGCGATGAAAGACATGAAGCGGAAGTGCAGCTGCGCAGTTGAGATAGGAAGGCAATGGGCGCCAGAAAAACTGGTTGTCAAAACTGCCAGCGCATCATGACGGAAGTGGGTGGCCATGACAACTGTCGGTCGGTTAGTGAGCCATTATTCAAAAAAATGGCGGCACCGACAAAATCCTGCCTTAAAAGAATATCCTATCCATTAGGGAATAATAAAAACTGAAATGATTGAGATCCTAATGGGATCCAGGAAACGGACTTGGCATTTAATCGTTCGCTAGACTGTCATACGGCTTGCCAGTACCATTACACCTCAGCATTTAAGGAAAGTTAATCTGACTCGACATATTTAATGGCGAAAAAGATTGAGATGCCAGCGAGATCTCGTCCAGCACACCTTACACTTAATGCCTAGTCTAGCCGTTCCCGGCACATTCAATGTCACATAAGGTGCAGATCCATCCAGGATTGGGTAAGCGGATGTAGCATTAAATCCCTCAGTTAACCATTAACAACCACACTGTCGTTTAAAGGCTCTATAAATACCAACCAACTCTTCCTTATGCATTTTACCATGAGTTTGAAATTTTATCGACTGTAAAGATCGTAAGAACTTAGCAACCAGAAGAACAAGTGTTCGCTGAGTTTATGTCCTAAGAGAAGACGTTAGAAGAGATGCTTGGCACCTTCAATCGCTCTGGTATAAGTGGAGTGATGAAGACACCACCGAAGCAGACGACACCAGAACGGGGTGGCTTGTCCAAGAACCCGAAGCTGAATCAGCCGCAACAGCAAAAGAAGGACAAGCATCCGGCCACCCACAGGAAAAACCAAAGACACTAGGCACTTCTAAGTCGGCGGCTCCACAAGGGAACCTGCCACCACCTCTATGGATTGTTCCAAAGTATATCAATCCGAGAAAGAGCAATGCCCTGGAAAGGCACTTGGAGAAGAATGCACAATACGACATCCCATTGCCACCGATGTCAAAGCATGTCCGAACTAAGGAATATTTGCTCGAAAAAAATCCTAACTGCAAATTTACTAATTACAATTTAATGGATGCTGAGAAATTCCCACACCTGCAGACGGACAGGTACATGTATAGAAAATATGATGGAACCACAAAGAAAGCAGAGGTTGTTCCCATGAACTGGGCGGTGCCGTTGTCCCGGGCTGGTCTGCTCAACCTACTGCGGATCCCACACTTCGAATGCAGCAAAGAATGCAAGGTTGTGTTGCATATGCTGCTATCATGTACGCACCAGGGGTACATTTGGCTGGACTTTAAGGTCAACATTACTGTCGACTTGATAGCAAAAATTACCGGTTTGAGCAAGAGGGGCGATGACCCTACTAAAGAATTTGTCGGCAAGAAAGACAATCAAGAATTAGCTATGAAAATTAAGGCCGAATTTGATTTGGTAAGAGGGCACAGAGGATACGAAACTGATCCAATCACAATTGAACCTCTGTGGTTCACCATTCAACCACTAGCAGGAAGGCTTCTGAGGAAAGCAAGGCCAAAGGAAGTTTCTGCATCAGTAGTGGCCCTAGCTGCCAAAGCTATGGATGGACATGAGTATAATTGGGCAAACTTTCTGCTCAATGAGTTTTTACTAGAGGTACAAGACACTCAGGACAAAGGGTTACCTTTCCACTTCAGTTGGTTGATAATACTCATTTCTTTCGTAGGATGGAAAGAGCCTCTACATCAGAACGACCTACCGGTAGCAGCAGATGATTGCCGCGCGGTCCGTTACGCGAACATGTGCGCATCCACAAATGCAGAGAAGCAACGACTCAACGATCTACAATTCTTGACTTATTTTGAGCAGTTATGCACAGTCATCAAGAATACCCCGCGCATCACAGAAGAGGTGACGAACACATATAAGCCCAAGATGATTTTCAAGGCTGGATTACATTGTATCTACATACAGCCACACATTTCAGCAGAGACATGGTATGAAGGCCAATATCAGCTCGGTGCGTCGATGATCGAGCTGATCATTGAAGACTGGCCCGAGAACTGGAAGGAAGATGCACTAGAAACTGTTATCACTACATCCTCGAAGGAGGAAGAAGAGGACCAAATGGAAAAAAATCCATAGGTCCAAAGCACACCAATCCAAACACCTGCGCCGCAGATAGGCGAGAAAATAAAGGAACCGGCTACACAGAAACCAGAGAAGCCACAGAAGAAGAAGACCAAAGTGACAAAACCACCACTTGAGAGAATGCTGCATGATGATGACTACGAACAGATCGCATCACGGGTGTCAGCGCACCTAGAGGATGTAGTCATATTGAAGGGAGATAAGGAAGAACCGGCACAAGCAGATGTCATAGAAAGCATCAATAAACTGACCAGTCTGGTCTTACGAATGGAGCAAGTCCATCGCGACTTGACTAAGGAACTAGACCATAACGGCCACTTAGGGGAGTCAAGTGAGCCGATGCGCAGATCACCTGCCTATACAACTCGGACGCGCATAGTCAAGATTGCGCCCATGTCCATTTTGTTCCCGACCGATGAGATGGTAGAAAACGCGAGGTTGCTCGCACAGTTGGAATTCAATGTAGCAATGCTACCTGCAGAAGGACTGCATGAGTTGCACACTCAAATAGCCACAGAAATACACAAACGAGACATCGTCTCGCACATTCAGCACCACCAACTTGAGGAGAACTACAAGAAACTACAGAAAGAATGAAAACAGAAGGGAAGGGAGATCCAGTGCACATAAGACAAGCAACGCAAGGTACAAGGAGAAGTATCTGCTATCTACGCGAGGCTACCCAAAATTGAAGAGGAAACGAAAACTAAGGCAGCTATCCTACAGATCGGATTTGTTGTGGATAGTTTGCAAGAAAAAATGAAGGAACTGGAAATTTCCCACAAAGAGAAGATTAAAGAGATGGAAGCTTCCCATCAGGCAGAGATGGCCGAGCTGGCAGCTCAACGGCCAGTTGATATAGCACAGCAGGCGGAAGGAGCAAGAGAAGAGGCACTGAGGGCTTCTACGCAGAGCATCTGCGCAGCAGTCACGCGATGCCAAAACCTGCTATATGATGTGTCGAACATCTAGAGCATATTGCAAGGGGAACCGGAGTTGCGAAAGATCCACAATGAAATTTAACAAAAGTAGCAAGAAGTGGATTCCATGGATGCTTCTATGAAGGACTTGTCGGTACGAAAGAAGAGGCACGCCTTTGAACAAACCAAGGTACTTAGAAAGGAGCTCGAGACTCTAAGAGAAAAAGAAGCTGAAACCTCTTCAAGGTTACAGCCCCTGCAAGAAGAGGCACTCACCCTGACGGACGAAATTGAAATAAAGTTGCAAGATCTTCAGGAAACGGAGAATAAACTCAAGGTGAAAATTCTGGAACCTACCTCGGATGAGATGCTAAACATGGTAAGAGGACATGAGCAAGAAATAAAGGAAGTAGTTGCAAAGCTAAGTGCAATTGTTCAAGACTTTACTGCGTGATCAGGTATTTCAAGGAAATGGAGCAGCTAGATTGAAGTGGCTCGGGACAAGCCACAAGTCGGTGTTAGGGGCCTGTTGGGCGTGGCCCAAGTAGGCACAATTTTGATAAATACACAATTTTGCGAGCCGCGCAGTTTTGGGCTGCGAAATCAGAAGGCACAGTTTTGTGAGGTGCGCAGCTCGGAGTGCATATTCATTTTTGGCACAGCTATGCTGGTGCGCAGTGCTAGCGCAACAACAATTTTTGGTAAAAGAGTATAAAGGAAGGTCGAGCTGAGGAAGCGACCTATTTTTGGGTAAGGAGTAGAACGGATAAAGAGGAAAGCGACCTGTAAAAGGGAGTGGCGGAAAGCATTTAAGGAGCTAGGCCACTAAGTTGATGGTGACAGGCAAGCTAAAGGAGCGGAAAGTGACGGGCCACGATGCAGTGCAACCCTTTTGGTGATGACTACGGCTGTCAGAATGTCGTTAAAGCCGTGAGTGGCCCTGTAAGGAGGCCGAAGCAAGTGGAGTAACCTGGCAATGACGACAGGCAGGGTGGCGGGTATCCGCACCAGTTTTGGGAACCTTAGGGTTTTTACCTATGCATTGTAAAGACATGACCTATGGGCATGATCTATAAGAAGGCACAATTTTGTAAGGGAAAGGGTTGAATAATCTTCATTGTTGAATCTTTTGAGTATGAATTGTAATCTTTGTTGAGCATTAAACTCTGTTGAGAGAAGATTGAAAAGGCTCTGCAAGATGTGTGCGTAGAGGCCTATTGAGAGAGAAGAGAGTCTGCAACTGAGTGCGCAGACTGGAACTATTGTACCGTTCCCAAAATAATATAACAATAGTTCATGTGGACGTAGCTCCCATCCTGGGGGTGAACCACATTAAATTCTGTCTTTTGTGATTGTCTATATGTTTGCACTAGTTTATTTGCTTACAACGAATGCTTGAACTCCTGCTTATCAATTTATGTGTTTAATTTTATATGTATTCGCCATAAGAATGAAGATGGGAATAATATGTTAAGTATTGCATAGGTGGATGATTGTTAGATGCACAAGTATTCCTAAGTCTGTGAATGTATGAGTCAGTTGGACAAGCACTTAAATAGATAAGGATTCGCACAGTGCGCAGCACCGGAAGTGCGCAGTATAGTGTGTTTTCATATTGCACGAGTCTTAAGACAAATCACCTATGGCAATAGTGGATGCATAAGAACTGTTAAGTACTGTTAGTTGAAGTAGTTAAGTGCCGAAGAGGAAGCACAGTTACCAGCGGTGTTGTCCTGCTATTGAAAAAGACCCAAACCGCGCAGTCCTTGGATGTGCGAGTTGCGCAGCACCCTAGCTTGTAGAAGTATCAGTCCACAGCACAGGCCCCCGCAGCGCGCTGCTAGCCGAATATGTTTAAGCACTCATCAACTGGTTGTGGAAACCTGATTCCACAGCCCCCCATAACTTCTCCTCGAGTGAGACCTCAGTTTGTTTGTAGACTGTTGCCGAAAGGGCCGGTGAAAAGGGGTTTTGTTGGTTCCTCAAACCGCTAAGAACCTGGGTCTACATTGGAAACCTCTAGAACAGTTATTCAAGCCAACATTGTGTTATCAACAAAGATGAATATTCCCAAATGGTTTGTCAGATTTATGAAGATATCCTTTGACCAGAATTGAATTGGAAAACCAGGCAATAGAAGCCACAAACGACACTTTCTAATTTTCTTCCTATGAGGATTGAAATGTATCGAACAGTTCCATAATACTAATGACCCGTCCCCAATCACCCAGAAGTTGTCAAGAATTTTCTGAGCATGTTCTTTGGAAATGAAAATAAAACAGAACCAGCCATTTGAAATCCAATGTACCCGCGGGCAGTAATTTATCAGAGGATTCTAGTTTTTTGAAACCCATATAATCATCTCTACACAATTCATTCTCAGGTATTCCAATCTCCCCACAAGTGCCTTCCTCATAATCCCTTAAACCTTATCCAACGTAATGTCCCGACTAACCATGAAGTCCTATACCTCATATTTAACCTTAAACGCCTTAAGTTTTCTTTTGGTATGCACTCTTTCAACTGTGAGACTCGATGGATGATATTGCTATAGAGGATGATTGAATTTAGTCTAATTCAGACTGATAGGAAGATCACCATCTCTGAATCCACCCTACCAAATCCAAAACCTTCCTTCACCTTATCAGAAATAACCGAAAATATTCCTCCATCTCGAACAGTAGCTCCCACACTAGCATATGGAATCACATGATGGCCCTATTATGGCCCAAAATCCAAAACCCTCGTTCCAGGTGTCAAGGGTAATACTTTTACAACATGATTTGGACACCTGTCATAATTGATAGTCCTATCTGACAAGGTATCAAAGGGAACCTGATCTGAAGGACGATTAGGTTTTTGCATAATGCCAAAATCAAGCCGACAAGGCTTTTTACCCTTTTTTTTACATAGGAACAAAATGGGTAGACCCTACTGTAAAAAAAACTCAAAACCTAACCAAATAGGGATTTATAAAGCATAACAACATGGAAAAAAGAAAACAAATAAGAGACCTGAAAAACCAATCGTGACCAAGTAGATCTGGACATTCTGTAAAGAAAACAAAATGTTAATTCCCACTTTTTTCTCTTGGTTGGTACTAGGCCAACCAAACAGGTTGGCTTGAATCCAAGTTCATTGTATAAATCTCCATCAAAACCTAGTTAGGGTTTACCTCTCAAGTTTTTTACTAAATGTTAATATAGATAGGTAGTGCAATATTATTTTATATTAAAGCAATTTAGATAAAATCTTTCCTTACAATGGCTTAGAAAATGATATTTATAGTCTAAGGAATGAAGGTAATATCCTCTTAATGGGTGACTTTAATGCTCGAACTTCGAGTAACCAAGCTATTCTTCTAAGCAATTATTCTAGCCCTAATCCTCTTTGGTTAGATGAAAACCTTGCTCTAGCTAGCATATAAAAAAGAAGTTCCACTGATCTAGGTGAAAATTTGTATGGTTCCAAGCTAGTCAAACTTTGTAGTGCTCAAGATCTTATAATTTTCAACGGTCTAATGAAATGGCTAAATTCTAGCCAGATGACCTGTATTCATGAGCTTGGCAGTAGTGTGGTAGATTATGTCATATATTATATCCCTTTATACAACAAAATGATAAATCTAGACATAGTAAACGACCATGAGCCTGGCTCATATCATAGATCTTTATTTGTAACCCTCAATTTTGTCATGCATAGCAATCCCATAGAATAAAATTCTGACAATCAAAAGCATTTGATCTTCGACAAAAATAAAGATGATTTTTTTCTAAATTATTTAAAAATGGCTTGCTTCCTCTATCAAGTATGGACAATATAGAAGACCTCTATCATAATTTTACTGCAGTTCTCTCATCTTCCATTAACAAGTTCTCCATAGAAGTTTCAGGTAAAAAGAGGAATAAAAGAACCAAACCCTAGTATGATAAAAAATGCAAAAAATCAAGAAGAGAAACCAAGGAAGCTATTGATGAGTCACTAAAATTTGATGAGATAAATAAATAAATGCACTATATAAATAAAAATCAAGAGAATATTTTACACCTCTCTAAGATTGCTGCTAAGAAATTCTGGAAGCAAATTCTAACTAGTAAAACTAAAGAAACTAATAGGCTTGCTTTGAAGGACTAGAATTATTATCTTAAAAAACTTTACAAATCCTCGAATGTCATAGATAACATTCCAACCCTCCTTACAATGGAATAATTTTCTTGTTAGAAAACACAGATTTTTTGGTTAAGCGCCTAGCAAATGGAAAAGCTAAGGACATTGAAGGATACCAAACAAAAATCTTAAATTGGAGGGACTGTCCTCATCCCTCAAATCCACAAACTCTTCAATGTACCAGTCAAGCAAGGTTTCTCTAATCCTTGGACTCGAAGCCTCATTATTCCTATTTTTAAAAGTAGTGATAAAAATAACCCCTCTAATTATCAAACCATTATGATTATCCCTCTCTTAGCCAAGCTATATTGTATTATTTTGGAAAAGAATATCAATGTATGACTACAAAGTGAAGGTAAGCGAGCTAAAGGAGAGGGCATGTCGTCATCCCTCACATCCACAAACTCTTCAATGTAGCGGTCAAGCAAGGTTTCCCTAATCCTTGGACTCATAGCCTCATTAGTCCTATTTTTAAAAGCAGTGATAAAAATAACTCCTCTTATTATTAGACCATTATGATTAGCCCTCTCTTAGCCAAGCTATACGGTATTATTTTGGAAAAGAATATCAACGTATGGCTAGAAAGTGGAGGTAAGCAAGTTAAAGGTCAAGCGGGCTCATTGTGCTTAGGATCATTGCGGAGGAATGTCATAATAATAAATCCAATCTCTTATGTTGATTTGTGGACTTTAGAAAATATTTTGATATGGTTCCTAGAAATAACCTATGGAATAGATTAGAAGAGCTAAAGGTTCCATTAGAGTTGAGAGTTGTCACAATAAGGTTGTACGAGATTGTCGTTGCCAAGTTTAACAGCATTGAGGGGTGGTCGAAAGATATTAATCATAATATTGGAGTTAACCAAGGTTGCGACCTCTCCCCTACCCTTTTCGGCATATACATCGATAATCTAGAAGGTTGTTTAGAAGAAGAAGTTTGCGTTGGCACGTCCTTAGTTGGAATAGTAATCATCCTTCTTCTATATGTTGATGATATTATTCTTATGTCAAGGTGTACATTTGATCTTGATAATCAATTAAGAATTCTCAAGTATTTCTGCTCTAATATGGGTATGACTGTTAACATTGACAAAACAAAAGTTATGATTATCGAGTCCAAGAAGGTCACTTATGCTAATTTTGTAAATGCGGACAATATTAACTTGGAGGAAGTGTCTTATTACAAATATCTTGGAATTGATATTCATCACAAGCTCAAATGGAACTATAGCAATGAGAAAATGATTAATGGTGGGAGGAAAGCTTATTTTGGTCTTGAAAACAATTGTAAATCAACAAAGCTTGTGATGTAGGATAAAAATAAGTTCCTCTTTGAAACTCTCATCACTTTCGTTATCTTGTACGGTTGTGAAGTTTGGGATTGCAACATCTCTAGAGAATCCTAGAGAAAGATTGAAAAAATTCATAAGAATTTTATAACTTATAACCTCAAAATTAAAATCAATATACTCTATCCTATTCTCCTAATATAAGTGGGCCTTCTCCCCATCGAGATCATCGATATGACTAGGTACCTTATGTACAAGTACAAGATAAATAACATGAGAGACCAAAGACTTCCTAAAATTGCTTTAAAATCCAATCAAGACCACCTACAGCTCAAGAGAGGTTGGTATAAAGACGCCATGGCTTGGTTAAACCATTGGGGGATTGAAAAAATGTCACTTTGCAAAATATCAATAACATTAAAAATATTATTACATCTAAGTTTAAAGTGAAAATGTGGTGCAAGAAAGGATTAGAGGTTAAAAGAAAATTAAGATACTATAAGGAGTTCATTAACCCAAATCTAGAATATCAAAAGTATCTCTATGTTTTAACGATACCGAAGAATAAAATTAATATAGCCAAGATAAGAAAAAACTCTCATGAGCTTCATAGTTAAATAGGGCACTGGACAAGTCCTAAAACACTGTGGGTGGAAAGATTTTCTATCTCTGTGAGAATATGAGCATTGAGTATGAACGACACTTTCTCTTAGAGTTCCCTATATACACCTACATCATATAGTCGTTTCGTAATATTTACTACAGTACATACCTCCCTAACCTTCTAACATGTCAAAACTATGGTGACCTAGGAACACTTCTTTCTAAGCCTTTTTAGCATAGGAATATAATTTTACAGCAAACCAAATACTTTATTTATTTCCTCTTAAGGCCCGATAGACCAAAGTTGGTCTCAATGGACATTAGCCATCATCATCATCATCACTTAATTGTTACTTGACATACATAAGTAGTGCATTTGATTATCTCATTTTACATCTATCGGTATTTTACTCACCATGATGATTATTTAGAATGGAGTATTAACTAATTTATAGTTCCTAAGTGAAGGTTATAGGGAATCTATAATTCATCTTGTCCTAATCTTTAATATTTTGCACAAAAAATAATGCAACTCTTAAACTTTTAGCCTAAGGTTTCATCCAAAAATACACAATATTCTTTTTCCAAACCAATCATTGACTTCTTCCTCTTATTTGGGCTCATATTGAGACATGACCTTAGTTTTCATGAAACCAAAATTTTAAACTTAGTCTTATTTAACAATGCCTTAAACTATTTCTTCACTACGCTTTTTTATCAATGGATTTGTTAGAAAGGATGAATAAAATCTTAAATTGGAGATGCATTAATTTTATCCCCAAGTTAACATTAGTTAACTAACATTTTATGTTTATGAAAACTTTCATGCTATGAACTTGCACTTTTTTATCAATGGATATGTTAGAAAGGATGAAGAAAGTCTTAATTTGGAGATGCATTAATGCTATCCCCAAGTTCACATTAGTTAACTAATATTTTATGTTTATGAAAATTGTCATGCTATGAACTTGCAGTCATTTTTGGGATGCTAAGGTTGTAACACATCAAGCACAATCAAGTTGTAACACGTAGTTTGATGATGTGATTCTTTACATGGTGACCACATGTATAGAGTTATAATGTACCACTTGAATGCACTACTTTCACATTTTTACTATCCCATTGCTTGAGAGTTCCATTGTCAACAAAATCAATTGTAGCACGTTGCCTAAAAGTTCCATTGTCGGTAGAATTAATTGTAGTTTCCACTTGTAGTACATAGTATCACCTGCAAAGGTGAAGGCATAGGTCAATAGGTCAATATTGTGATGCACATAATGTATAAAGAAACAAATAAAATGTTTCACTCATTCATGCAAGGGAAAAGGCAAGAATTTATGGAATCCATATGAATATAGTGGAAGGCTTGAATTGGGGGCACAGTCCATACTAGTCAGTTATAAATTTTGCATATGAATCCATGTAACATTTCACGTGCATTAACTGAAATTTTTATTTTTATTTTAAAATAATAATGTTATTTATAGGGATTGCAATTTGTAGATATAGAAATACCTACATTACTTCTTTAAGAAACTGAGCATGTGTAAAAGTATCCCTTTTCTTCAACAACACTCGACCACAACCCCTCACTTGGATCTGCTTCTCTTAGGAATGGTGTTATTTGCAATTTGCCAACTTATAACCTTTAACTGTAGACAAATCAGATTCATCTCCTTGAAAAAGCTTATGTACCTCATTTACCAACTTGTGACCTTTAACTGTAGCCAAAATTGGATTCAGATCCCCTTTCCTTTTTTTCCATATATTATGTACAAAATTTTGAGCACAATCTACCATTATATGTCCATATAAGTGACACTGCACTAAAGAGTAGATTTTCAAATCGAATTGGGTAAAGAAGAAGCATTGAAGTAGGTGAAAAATAATCCTTCCATCTCTCAATTAAAACTATCCTTGGACATAAATAATAAATAGGATCATAAAATGATGGATATGTATTGATGTCGAGGGTTCTAGAGGTAGCTATCAGCTAATAGTACATTCAAAGACATTATTAGGAAAGTGCACTATGTGCAAGAGAGAATGTACAGGTGGGTCAATCTATCCCTTTATTATGATGGATGGATGGATTGAATCACTAAAAAATGAAAGAAAATGAGTTTCAATCAATGTGAGTTGAATGGTGCCACTCTCCATCTTGCACTATGCTTGAGAGAGTCATCCACATCTACACTTTTTCCTATAATATTCCCAATATATTCCAACATCTTCTCAATCCATAATTCAAAGGGGTTTGGGAAACCTAACACAAATCAATATAGATTTGATATCCTCAAACCCTGGATCATTGCTTCCAGCTCTAAACATAGAATGAATGTGTTGTGATGAAGTCCTTGGATGATGAGAGAGGTCTTCAATGTCCCACGTTCTTTTGGTCATAACAATATTTTTTTTCCGTAACAATTGTGCCGGAAAATCTAGATGTAACCTTCAATGCCATAGTGCATCAACTACCATAGACGTGGCTTGGGGGACAGACTAGATGATTCTAATGATTGTTTCATCCACATCCTTATGAAACCCCACATAGATGGAACTGGAAATACACCAATAAATTAGAGTTCCAAAAGAAATTACAGTGGCATCCAAAGGTCAAATTCGTAGCACAATATGGTGAACACATGGCTCAAAATGGTGGACATGTGGTTCAATGTAGTTAAATCGTGGCAAGGATTAAGCTCCCTAAAATATGGCATTCCTCGTTAGCCCCGTAAAATTAAGATTATATTTTAAAATTGCTCAAGGTATACCAAATTATAAGATGAGAATTATGGTTGGATCAATGCATTGTGTTAAGCATGGCCAAGAGACAAATAACACATTGTGTTAAGCATGGCCAAGATACAACTGACACATTTTGTTAAGCATGGCCAGCTTGGGACAAGTGCCTCTTCATCTTCACTCAAAGTATTTTTTGTATAACATAAAGGTTAGATTTTTGTCATGTTTTATACATATACGCAACAAACATCAAAATTTAACTCCAAGTTAGTTTTGCATGACTACCACAAGTACAAACCAATGTTAATGTTGGATACATCATGCATTGAGATGTATCAATTTCATTGAGGTCTAAGTGAAATCTAAATATTTTTTTGTATAGTCTTATTGAATACACATCTGAAACTAGACTCTAACACTTATGTGGATGGCCAAATTCCTAACCATATATATGGCCTCCTACAATATAGAGGAGATGCAACGGCTGAATAATTCTACAATATTTTATGCATTTTCATAAATAAAAAATCCTTGGAAAAAAGCGTAATTTCATTAAAATATAATCAAAATACATATTGTATAAGAGCTTCAAGGAGCCCTTTCTGGAAATAAGGTTTTCAGCTTCAAGTATCAAAGAATTGCAAGTGCCAAAGCGCCCCAAGAAAATAACAGCCATGTTTGGCTCAAATACAATGAAGAATCCCGCTCATATAGATTTGCATGAAAGACGCCCAAAAGACAAGGCATTCCAAACAACAGTAACCCCAGAAAGTTTGAAGGGAAGGAAGAGCCACCGGTTTTGTGATGAAACCTCGAGCAACCAAGAGAGAAATAGTTCCCATCCTAAAGGAAGACGTCTCCCCTCGGAAATAAAGCTTCCGCCGCCAACTGAAAGTAGGAGACCATCGAACGGGAAGTCGCCGCCGTCGATGGGAAAGAACCCATGAGGAGCCCCATTCACCACGAACGCTTACTGCCGCAAAGCCATGGACGCTTCAACTACCTTGGCAAGTATGTCGTCGCCATCAATCATGGAAGACCCGCTACCTCCTATGTTGCTGAAAGGACACCCAACCCTGGTTCAGGTCCCTTCAAACACAAAATACCACCACCGTCGCCACTAGGAAACAGAAGAAGCCTGCTACCCAATGGGTCACCGCGCGAATGTGCCGCCTGCACTCCAAAGTAGAAAGAGAGACCCTCAATAAATGCCTTCAATCGACCAATTGTGATAGCAACGCAAAGAATAAAGAGGAGAGGCGTCCATGGAAGGAGTCATGGCCACCAATATAATCTCAGGAATCAACTCTCAAGACCCCAAACCCTAGTTGCAGAGCTCAATCAAAAACGATCTATTCACTCATACTACAATCCATGCATTTTCATAATATTAAAATGCTCTTATTATTTCCAGTCAAACACTTTCACATACCCAAGTAGCTACTACCAACGGAACAAGCACTAGAAATTCGTTAAAGGAAAAAGTAGGGACTTGTTGCTCAACTTCTCCCCTTGTTAACATATTTTGAACCTTCGAATCTTGGGAAGGGAACATTGAACCAAATTGGGAGTGGATACATTGGAAAACAAGGAGAATTTTTTTTGCATTTCATTAGATGAATACATTGCAAAAGATAAAATAACCCATTTTTTATGGAGAGTGGCCCCTCCATGGTTTGCCTTACGTTACATCTGATTTTGGAGTGAATACATCAAAAAAGGAGGAGCTGCAATATTATTTGGATGTTGGGTTGGGTGAATAAATTACGAGGGATACAATGACTCGATTTTATGGATAGTGGCCCCTTCATGGTTTGTCTTACATTATGCCTAAGTTTTTTATTTGTTTTCATATGGTTAAGAGTATATTGTAGTGTCAATACAAAGGAGCATTGGATGGGGATAATCTTGAAGTAATTACAACTATTCAAAGAAATGTTTGTCTATTCATGTAGAAAACTTCCTTTAGCTCTATAAATTCAATGGCATAGGAACTCATTTCGACTAATATACAAGTCTGATCATTTTTTTGGATGATATATGTCTATTCATAATTGTGCAAAACCCTTGTGGGAATTCTTCATTGGATATATGTTGTATACTTTATAGGTAGACTTAGTTACATCACAATGGGGTTTCAAGGACCAACCCCAAAATCAAGGGGGTTTGGGGCATAGTTCACCCTTCCAACTGGGGGTATGGAAATATTATAGAAATCCCCTAAGAAAAAAATGGTCTATTTTTCATTCATTTTGTGATTTCTTAATCAACAACTTGAACCCATTGTAATACAATCTCAATCAAGGAATTACAGTTGTAATCTAATGTAGGTTAATGAATTAGGTTAATTAAAATTGTAGAATATTGTAATATTGTATTATGAACAATTAAGTTAATATATTGAGATCAAGGGAGGTGTTGCTCTCTATTAAGATGGTTTTCTTAGTTAAGTGTTGATGGGGTAAATCTTGTATACTGTGAATGTGACATTGTTTTTCTTCTACTTTAGATTAGATTAGTATTATTTTTCTTGAAAAGGATTATCAAACTCTTCATTTGGTATTGGAGAAAAGTTATTAGCTTCAGGGAACACCTTTGTTGCTAGGGTTTACCTCATTCCATGAAGAGCAATGGTATCTTTGATTTGCAATAACCCTCTTTTTGAGTGGGATATTTGTGCAATTGAACCTTGTATGAAGAATAAGGTGAGCTTCTCAAGAATAGAGATAAATAAATTTAATGGCTCGAGCTTTGATTTATGGACTATGAAAAGGGAATATTCCTATGTATAGAGATAAATGGGCCGCTATGTCTAGAAATAAACTCACAAGCAAGGAAAAAGAAGACTATAAAAAGTTGGATAGGAAGGCTAAATGTAATATTTGGTTGTGTCTTTCAAGTTGGTGTTGTTGAATGTATTAGGAGAACTCATAGAGGAGTTATGGGATAAGTTAGTGTATTTGTATCAGTCTAAGCACCTAGAAAACAAATTATTCCGTAAAAAGAAGTTGTAGCATCTTGAGATGAATGACAATGACACCATGACAAACCATCTCAATGTGTTTAACACTTTAGTAAGATAGGTAGACTTTATTGATATTAAAATGTCTAAACAAGATAAGTGTATTACAATGTTATGTCCTTTGTCAAATTCATGAGATAATATAGGTGTGGCCATGATTGGTATCACTATTGCAACTATATTAAAGTTCGAGGATAGAGTTGCATCATTATTATCAAAAGATATGAGGCAAACATCCATGGAGGTTTTTTCCAAGCATGCCTTATCTATAGAAAGTTGTACACAACATAGAAATAAAAATAAGTTTTAGTGGGGGATATCTAATCTAGAGGCAGGTGTAAATCTCTAGGACGATTTATAAGGAAATGTAGTAAAGTTGAGCATTATTAGAAAGATTGCAGATCTAAAAAAGTTGATAAAAGTAAGGGATCTGATGATTCCCCTTCCACATAAACAAAAAAAACCTCCATAGAAGAAGGAGGTGATGTATACTTGACATCTGCAAATACACATTTAGATCATGATGCATGGCTAATTGACTTAGGTGCTTCATTTCACATGAATCCTCACAATGAGTAAATTTGTGAATATGAAAAACACAAACTCCACAACCAAAATCATGTAGGATATGCAGGGGTCAATTTTCTACTCAAATATGGAAGGATTAAAACTCTCCCTAGGGTTTTGACCATTTTGGAGCCGGCCACAGCATAATATACATTACGAGTGATGCAAGAGTGCACACTATATTTGAAAATGGACCTACAATATGGTTTGAGGAGTAATGTTGTTGTTGAGGGAAGTTTGGATTGGAACCCTGGACAAGTTATTAGAAAGGACCATTGTTGATAGGTGTAACAATTTTGTTGTTCTTGAGGGTAGTAATTAAGAATAAATGACCCCTAAAGTCCCTTGAGAGAATACAATGCCTTGGAATCAAACATTATGACATATTATAAAGAATGACCTTTGAGCATTACACAGTAAAGGTGTGGTGGAAGGTATGTCTGATTGTACTTTATATCTCGAATTTTGTCAACATTGTATATATGGTAAACAAAATCGAGTAATATTCTCATATAATGCTACAAAAGAAAAAGGAATATTTGACTTGAGACACAATGATGTGTTTGAACCTATGCATGTTCCATCTCTATGTAAATATGTGTACTATTCTTCATTTATAATTATACGAATCGTTACACCAAAACCTCGAGATGTTAGTGAAGACTGCCCACCAGGATCTTAACATCCCACCACGCTCCGCAGTCCAGACTCTGGGCTGGATGTGCGCCCGTACGATGGTGTCCCCTTTGCACCGCACGAGCCCCGGGAGAACACTGCAATGCCGGCGTTGCCACCCGCTCTGTGACTTGAACCTGGGTGGAGGCTCTGATACCAGATGATACGAACCGTTACACCAAAACCTCAAGATGTTAGTGAAGGCCGCCCACCAGGATCTTAACATATAAATACTTTCCCAAGGGACATGAATATATTTCCCTTGGAAGAAACCTAAGCGGTTTAGTAATTTGAAGAGTTTAGAACTCTTATAGAAAACCATACATAGAATAAAAAAAGTGTTGAGGATAGATAATGGTGGTTTTTCATAAATGAGTTCAAGGAATTATGTAAGAAGTACATAATAGAAATGAAAAAGGCTACTCCTTACATACCTTAGTGGAATGGAGCTACAAAAAGAATGAATAGGACAGATGGAAAAGGTGATGAGTTCTAATGTGCCCTCCCTAAGGGTTCCATAATCATCCTGCTACCAAATCAACCCCTATAGTTTCTGTCAAAAATCTAATATTTGAAGGGGTTAAATTTTGATGTATTAATTGCTAAAATATTTAATTTGTAGACTTAGGATTAAAAGTGTTATGTTAAATTGTAATGTATTTTTTATAATATTTACTTTTTGTAATTAAGAGCATGTGTTAGGTGGATAAGGTGGGCGCATGAGATCAAGTGGGCCCATTGATTTGTCAACCCAAATGGAAACTAGAAGAAAATCAAGAAAAAGCCACAAAGCCACAAAAAGATAGAAAGCAACACAAAAGCAGCCAGTTAAGAAAAGCATAAAGCATGTAGGAAAAGTAGGAAAGTCCATAAAGCAGAAAGAAGTAGAAAGAAGTAGAAAAGCAAGAAAAAGAATAGGAAAAGCAAGATGTTTCCAAAAGCAGAAAAGAAATCCAAAGCAGAAAGGCAACAAAGAAAGGATAAAGTAGGCAAAAGCAGAGATGTTAAAAACAGTCAAGGAGGGCGCACGATTCATAAAGGAGACAACATTCAATGTATCTAGATAGAAACTCAGCTTATAAAAGGAGAGGAGTGCACCACTCTCACATATTTTTCCAATATTGATATTTGTCTTGAGATCTTAGCTTCTCAAAGGCTTGGGAGATGCGCCCCTAGCCAGCTTTGGGAGATGTGCCCCATAAAAACCTTGTTCTATAAATCATCATAGTTCAAGTGCAGCCATTAGAGCACGAGTTTCGGGTCTTATACATCCATCACGATGAATAATTTGATTTTCCTGAGTTGATGCAGAGTCTAGTGCAAGTTTGAGGTGAAATCCCTAGAGGAATCCATGCAATGAAGTGAGCTATCGAAGTGATTGCACCCCTATGAGTTGTATCAGATCTTCTTGAGCCATCCATGGGAATCCAAAATGTTCTTATTCTGTATATGGATCTGATCCAATAGTCCTATCTCTTTCTTTATGCCTTCCATTGAAGATCCCTACTCCTATTTGTAAAAATCATTGAAGATTGTGAACTATCTGTAAGTCTGGATCATAGATACTTTCAAATGATGCTATATCAGTATAATAGAGATTTATATTGTTCAATAATATGTATTTGATTTCATGTATCAGTCCTGAGAAGAAATTCAAGGACTACTGAAGTTGTTTTTATCTTTATTTTTCAAGGCTTGCTCTATGTGCATCGAAAATTGCCTAGTTTTATAGTAATTCTCATAAAATGTATTTTGTGAGTTCATTGGTCTATATGTAAGTTGCTCCATGTCCATCATACCCTTATAAACCCATCCATATCCTTCAAACTAAAATTTGTTACCCTCAGAGAGTGTTTGGGAAGGTCTAAATAAAAACTAGTCAGTCAATCCTAAGTAGCGCAGTTGTCTATTTGGCCTCCAAAAATTGTCCTTTTGGTTTATAAACCTATGTTTGATTTCTGTAGAAGGTTGGTGTTAACACCCAAAAAGTGCTCACTAGCTCATTTCCCTATGCACATGACCCTTTTGCCCATTTTTCCTACCATGTATGCCTCTAAAACCTTCAAAAGGTCACCAAAAAGACCATAATACACCGTTTTCCCCCTCAAAATATGTATTTTTCCTCAAAAAAACTTCAAAAAGGGTCCAAAATTACCAAAAATCAATTAAAAGGGAATAATATTCAAAAAATATTCAAAAAAGGAAAAAGAGACCTAAACCATTTTAGCAATACCATTGGTTTCCTCAAACCATGGTTGTATTTCCCATCACCAAAAACTATAAAAAGGTGATAGGGGCTCCTCACTATTCACTCCATATTCATCCTATCCTCACGCTTCCAAAATCCCTCTTGAGTTTTTTCCCAACCATTGCAGCATCTTGGAGAAGAGAGACCATTGGAAGATTGGAGCATCTCAACATTGCAGCTGCCCCAACTCAACAATCCTCACCATTGAGGTATTATTTTGCAAGCCATTGCTTGCCCATCAATAGAAAAATTTCAAATTCTTTATTACTTGTTTCTCTTAGGGATCTCATTGTTTATTGTTCTTAAATCTAGTTTTTATTTCCTTGCACATGTTAGATCAAATTTACTGTTATTTACATTTGTTTTTACTTTTACATTGAGACTGCTGCTACAAGTTAGCAGGTGCTCATTAGTACTAGCTGGGGAGAAATCCCAAGCAACAGTTTTTGGCGACTCCGCTGGTTTTCAAACTTTGAATCTTTGATTTATATCTATATTTTAGTTGTTTTTTCCCTTTAATGTTGTAGATCTGCCATATTAGTTAGCCCCTTGCTTGCTGCCCTAGCCATTGGCCTTTTCTCCAGCCTAAACAGCCCAAAATTTCAATTTTTGGGTTCGTTTTTCGGCGACGTTTTCCATTCGTCGCATCGCGGCTTTCGGCACCGACAGCCGCGATTCACATCACGGCTTTCAGCCTGTTTTCCGCGCTCCACACCGTGGATTTTAGCCTCGTTTCCGTGAGTCGCATCGCAAGTTTTAGCCTGATACCCACGATCCGCCGCGCGGGTTTTGCCTATATCACCGTGATCCGCATCGTGGGTTTTTCCACAGACAGCCACGATATCGCTTGTTTCGTCCGACCCATTTTTCTGATTTTTTTGCTCATCTCGGCCCATTTTTTCCAGCCACCTTTCCTGCAATTTTTGACAACCTACTGTCTCATTTTGCAGCATTAAAAAATTCATATTTATTTTCTTTTATGTGCTTTGCTACACCATTTTAAAAAATTTCAGTTTAGTGAAAGAAAAGTTGTGAAGCATTTTTTCAGTTAAAAATCTCATGTTTTGCAAGTTAAATCAGAATTTTAAGTTGCTTCATATTTCACCCAAGTGGGACATTAGAGATTTACTCATTTTTATGATATTTTCTTTACCTCAAACATTTTGAAAAATCCATATTATTTGAAAAGGTTATCAAAAGCATTTACATTTTAAATCGTTTTTCGCAAGTTGAATCGTCATTTTAATTTGTGAATATTCGCCCAAGCGAGGCAAATCCTTTTTGTACACAACCAAAGCATCACACAATCTGTCACAATAAATCCAAGTGAGCCTTAAAAATTCTCTTAACTCAGCCAACATTCTAACCCCATTTGGGGAACACCAAAAGAATATTGTAGTTAGGTAGGGATGAGGGGATAAGTATCCAAATAACACCCCTCACTCACTTTCATTTTTAGACATAGTGGTTGACATTTAGGGTACCAAAATCCCCTAGTACTTGTTGGCACGGTTTAAAACCAATTTGTCGGAAAGGCCTCTCCCTTAGGAGGGTCGAAGTAGCCAGACTAGTTTCGGAGTCCTGAGTGGACTACCGCAATCCATTCAGTCACCGAAGGACACCTACTCGTTATTCTCGTTGTACCACCCTTGTGGGAGTACAACGGTGATAGAACAAGAGCTGCAGATTCACCTTTCTGGACGTGTCATGAATGGCGTATCTTAGTGGCCTATCTTCTAGGATTGTCTACCCGATGTCCCTCCCGGTAGGGGGATATCTAGCCTTTGGTTCTACAATTCATATTGTCTGACTTGGATTTCATCACCTTGCAAAGGATATGTCTTGTTGAGTCATAATACTTTTTAGTTAGGTGGTTGCATGCTCTATTTCCTCCCCTTGGTCAGTGAGTCCACCTTTTTCTATTTTTAAGAGCCATTTGCATGTTGGTATTTTGACCACATTTTTTTATTACTCCACTTACTATAGCACAGCTGTTATAGTAAGTGTTTTCAGTTTGGTTGTTGGCCTGAGTGCCATTATTTTTTGTGCTCCCCTCATGTACACACGGTTGCACTAGGGTTTTTTGAGCTTTACACTCACCACCACCCCCATTAGATTAATCAGACGACTGTCACCATTGAGTACCTGAGACGTTCTCGACGTTTTAGGGGTGGACCCCCTCAGTTTGGTTCACTTAACACCACACATCATAGATGTAGAGCTTCGTCACTCGACTCCACACGTCATCGACATAGAGCCCCTTCATCCGATTCTGACGCACCTCATTCAACATCTGACTCTGAGGAAGAATCCAAAAACCCCATTTATACCTCACCCAATAGCCACATGGCTGGTATGGCTTTTGATCCTTTCTTCACAGGGACTGTTGGTGGAACATCAACCACCCCCGCCATCGCAATGGCCACCATGGTAGCCACAACTACCACACCCCCCTTAGGGATTCCCAACATGGGACCCACACCTACCTTAGGCATGCCCAACATGGGACCTACACACACTCAAGGTATGCCCTTGACAGGAATCACTTCCACCATACCAAACCCAGGTTCTACTATACCTAATCCTAACCCATCTGTAACTCATGTTGCACTTGGGGGCGCTAGCCCCTCCCACACATCTTTATGTGGATGGAACATCCCTTTTACAACTAATATCCCCCTTGGGGGAAGTGGCTCAACCCATAATGCTACCACTAGCACTTATTCCCCAGCAACCATGTCACACCCCTCCGCCAATCTGCCATTTATGGCTAGTCTTAACTTACCAGACTTGGCAAGGTTAACAAATGACCCCATAAGACATGACCCTACTTGGCCCCCCATGCCCACAAAACTCCCCTCAGACATTCCAAATTTTGAAGGGAAGGCTGGAGAAGACCCACAAAACCATGTTATGTCGTTTCACCTATGGTGTTCCTCAAACTCCATAGTCGATGATTCTATTCGACTCTAACTTTTACAAAGAACTTTCACCGGCTCGGTGGCCACATGGTATATTGAGCAGCCCCATGGGACACACCCTACGTTCACATCCCTTCCCTCAACTTTCCTACAGTTCTTTCAACTACCTGTCCGCTATGATGCTAGAGTAGAAATTCTACTGTCTTGTAGACAGAATACAGCCACCCATATCACAGATCATATCCATGAGTGGCATAAGCGCCGTAGTCTCTGCAAGATCAAGCTAGACGACCGTATATTCCTGGATTAGTTCCTGAAATCCCTCCTTCCACTCATAGCCAAGGATGTAGCTTCTGAACGACCCCAGTCGGAAGAAGAAGCCATTTTAAAAGCCCAGCAGTTCGACTTGATCTACGCCCAATCTAGCTATTTATACACAATCTTACCGGACGCCTCGCGCGGTGATACATCCCGGAGCGACACGCCGGGGGCATCCCATGCCACTGACGGTATCATTGGCCAGGTTATGGCACAAAACAAACCTTTCACCATGATGAGTACCATTAACGCCCCAGACCTCTCTAGGGATACATCTCATTCCGGAGCTACAACTTCGTATGCTCCAATGACGCACACCCACCATGCCCATGGACCCTCATGTTCCCCACAGTGTTATGGGCAAGCACCCTCAGCTTATGCACCACCTTCATATTATAACCAGCAGACCAATCAGACTCCGGTTCACCCACAAGCCCAATCGGCTTATTATCCTCAACAGGCAGCACCTCCTGCCTCAACACTTCCAATAGCTCAAGGTTACCAACAACCACAACAAGCACAGGGTCCACCTCCGAACCCTACCGCTTACTACCCATCGCAGCCTGTTCCAGCACCTACTCGCCCTCAAGCCCCCTTACTGCCCAAGGGAAAGTATACGCGCAACAAAACCAACCTCACAACCAGAACAACTAGCGTAATCAAGGAGGTCAACAGAACCGCGGGAGAGGATGCAACCGTTGAAACAATCAGCCTCAAAACCAGGGCGGACAGCCACCCAATCCTCCAAACAACAATAACGCTGCCCCCGCAAACCAAAACCCTAATCGTCCACCGAAATAGGGCAAAAATCCTAACTTGAGAACAAACCATTTGTGTTCCATATGTGGAGTATATGGCCATTACACGCATAATTTCCCCCATTTGGACCGAGCACGCCAACTCTGGACCGATGATGCCCAATGCCAAGGGCACGCTGCACAACTAGCACCACCTCCTCAACCGCAACCCATGATATTGCAGAATCCTCTACCCAACCAAGGAGTAGTAAACACTCGTCCAATGGATCCCCCACAAGGATCCGCTGCACCACAGCAACAAATTACCTGTGCTACAACCGATTACCAGCATATAGAGTTGAGCACTCACCATCTGCTAATGATGTCATCAAATGACATCAACCTTCAAACTCACCGAAACCAATACAGCTCCGCCCCTGAAACCACGCCTACTGATCCATCCACAATCACCCTCCCAACTGATCAGACATTATGCATACCTAATATGCCAATGGACGGGGGTCCAAAAGTCCCTCGCGATCCCCTAAGACGAATCAAAAACAACCCTAACGCTCGTGTAGCTTCAAACTATAACATTGTAGAAGACTTAGCCCAGTCCCTTGCTTCTATGTCCGCTCTAGAAGTCCTAAAAAACTGTCCTGCACAGAGGAAATTATTGTTGTCTGCCATTGGTGCCATAGACCCTAACGACTCCCATATGATGGCATTTGACTTAGACCAAGCCGAACCACGTTTTCCATCGTCACTAGCTTTTCAGGTTTCTGTATCCATTCAAAACCTTATCGTTCATCGATGTATCATCGATGAAGGTGCCTCCACCTGTGTTATGTCGACTTTTTTCTGGCAGAAACTTGGATCCCCCACACTTCAACCATCAACTACCGCATTGCGAGCTTACGATGGTCATTCAGCCCAACCGCAGGGCCTGTTAGTTAACGTGCCCGTACAGCTTGGGGACAAACTGGTTCTCATAGACATAGAGGTCATCAACGCCCAGCTTGATTACAACCTCCTATTAGGAAGGAGTTACATGTATAAAATTAAGGTTGTCGCTTCATCCGTTTTCTGCCTCATGATGTTTCCCCATGAAGGACGCATAGTCAAAATCGACCAGATAACATACTATGATCCTAATTCCCCTGCAACACCTAAAAATGTTCTACCTATGATCAAGCAACCCGTTCAGAGTGCACCCACATCGTTGGTCTCCTCAGTCGGACCCGAGATATATTCGGATACTCCCATGACCTCCACTTTCCCATCTGTCCCACCCCCACTGCGGATAACTGAAATATCTGATCTTTGCACCCTTTCGCACAATACATAGCCACATACTCAACAGCCACCATTACTTCCACAACCACCCACGGTGACTAGTCACATCGGAGCAACACCGATTCATACTATCCCATTTTTATTTCCCCCTTCAGGCACCTTCAGCACACCAGTCATGGCTACACTTAATCTCCCAGGATTAACATTAGGACTACCTGTGTGGTACCTACCTGCCCCAACCTCTCCCCCGACACCGAATTTCGTTTTACAACCGGTGAAACCCATCAATACTTCAAACCGTCCACCATCCGGTGTAGTGAACATCCAAAACCGACCACCTCCAACCAGGACTACTGCATCAACATCTATTAATTCTCCCCCTCAACTCCGTTACAATGGGGGCAGAGGCCCGCAAACCTACACGACCGGACCCACAACTCGCACCGCCCCACTGACTCCCAAGTTGGCGAAGAATCCCCCAACAAACCGTATTCCCCCTAAGTTTTCTTTGTGCGACGATATAGGCCATGCTACCCATCAATGTCCACAATTACCAGCACTTCAAGAGCATATGCAAATGTTGGATGATGACACTAACATTCCAGTTGTCAAACTCAAGCTGCCCCCTCAGCCTCGTGATAAATCATTGCGTACCAACCACCCTTGTGCAATATGCGGAATCTACGGCCATTACTCACATTATTGCCCCGATCTCCCATATTATACAGCAGCACTATACGAATTGAATAATGTCGACCTAGAGATATCCCCCCTGCTCATTGAGGAAATATTCCCCCCAAAATCTTCCCCCTCAGAAGAAATCAATACCATTTATATGATTTCAACCACCTACAAGCCTGAACCAATTGATTTGATGACGAACTACTTCTGTAGCGATGAGGAAATCCTAGAAACACTTTCTGCACTGGACTACCCCTGGGATGATATGCACCATAGATCATATTTCATCCTAGAGGCATCTACCTCCACCACGGCAAACCAACTGTCCGTCGAATCAAAAGTTTTTTTACCAACCAAGGTAGATTGGTTCAAAGATCTAATCCCAACACCTAATGCCTTTGAAGAAGGTAATATGGCCAACATTTCGCCTATCATAAAAATTGACATCTCCACCACCCCTGGAAAACCCGAGCTTATCTCCTTAGGCACATCATGCACTGAAAAAGAAACCCAACCCTATAGGAAACTCGTCCAAAAATTTCGCGATGTCTTTTCTTGGTCTTACACCGAGATGCCTGGTCTTGATCCTACCATTGTAGAACATCACATAGACACTTGACCTAACATACCTCTGGTCTGCCAGAAACAACGCCCCATCCACCCATCTAAGCTTCCAGCCGTCAAGGCTGAAATTTTATGCCTTTTTTCGGGCCAAGCAATTCCTTTACGAAAAAGGCACTTAGGGAGTTTCTGTTAAGCTCTTTTCTTACTCCTAAAATAATGAAAAGATCATCGAGCAATCTTGCTTCCTTTCATGCTCGTTAAATGTATTTGAAAGGGCGTCTACCTGGTATAAGTTTACCCCTTTTCCGGACCTTGTAGACTAATTACGAAAAAGGAATACTCTAGTCACATCCGCTAGAAGAGTTCTCCATTTGCATCATTTTATGCTTTTTCGGGCCGTGGAGACTAACATACGAAAAAGAACACTAGTGGAGTCTACTTACCACTTTCAAACTCTCTAAAATTGAAAGAAACCACGAGCAATCACCGTCATGGGATTGTATAAATCCACACAACGGTACTTCTCCACCAGTTCAGAGTCTTCTTATCGCTTTCAGACTCCTTAAAATTGAAAGCACTCACGAGCATGAACAGTCCTGGGCTCGCACAAATCCATAGGACAGTACCATTTTGTGAGCACACTTTTATCCCTTCTTGGAGCTCATTAAAACCATGAAGAAGGCCCCAACGGTACCTCTCGGCACCACAACAGATCATGTCTACTCACATGATAGCTTCCCCATTATGGTCGCCTTTGTTCAGAGTATTCTGCAATATGTCACCCTGAGTCTCCCGATATCATCCATCAGCTTGTCCCCCAGAGTCACTCCAGTTTGCAGTACTTACCCCTGATCCCTTAAAAGCTATGATCCCCATACCTAAAGTTAATTTTATATGTTGTCAGGTCAACCATGTCATCATACTCTGAACAAAGGAAGTTTGAGTCCCCCCACTCTAAAACACAAAGCTATTTCCCATCCCCACAGTATGTCAGTCCCACTATCAACATTATACCTTATCGGTTATTCACCTCGCGCTCCTATCAAGGAAACATCATTGCCTTGGTAGTTGCAAGGTCTCCCTCTGTCGACGCCAACCAATCTATTCCAGAGGATAGACCCAGAGGTCCCTGTGCCTTGGACTCATCACCATTAGTGGTGAGTGCCTACGGATCATTTTGAAAGGAGTCCTTAGTGCCTTTCCAAATGATTGTTTCTCACATGCTCGATGTCAACACCTTGATCACATCGTTGAGATTCGTACAGGGTACAGATCCTTTCAGTTATTAATCGAAGACCCCGGATATCACCTGACTCTATCACAATTATGAGTCTACTTTAGGAACAACCAGTTATATGTTCCTTTGAATATACGGGCTGCGTTCGGCAACAGTATTTGGAAGTACCACAGTTGTATACTCCCTTGAGTGTACAGTTCAGTATACTCTTGATATTTTGACTCACAGTTATTGAGCCCCCATAGTTGTTGGACACCTTCAGATTCAGCATTTTATTAGTCATTCTGACACCACGCAGAATGATTGATGATTTTCCAAGTGTATCAGTTTTTCAGATCAATCATGGTATGACCATGAGTATGTCCCAGCATTGTGTCCCCTCTGGACCATTATGATGTACACAGTCGGTTTATATGTATTGATCAGGTCCACTTTTCAGGCCTTATTGTTATTTTTATGTCTTGATACAAGCATGGGTATGCCCTCCTCATACATTATCAGAGATTATTCCTCATTCACTTTGAGGACATGTATTTTTAGTTTGTGCAACTTGCATGGGCCCGGTGTTCCAATCTCCAATCGGTTTCTTCTCTCCTCCAAACCCCAGGAACAAGACAAAGAAAACTATGATGTATATCGGCCATACGATGAGCTCCTGCCCTCACACATCAGGGGGCAATCTGTTAACACCCAAAAAGTGCTCACTAGCTCATTTCCCTATGCACTTGACCCTTTTGCCCATTTTTCCTACCATGTATGCCTCTAAAACCTTCAAAAGGTCACCAAAAAGACCATAATACACCTTTTTCCCCTCAAAATATGTATTTTTCCTCAAAAACCACAAAAAACCCTCAAAAAGGGTCCAAAATTCCCAAAAATCAATTAAAAGAGAATAATATTCAAAAAAGGAAAAAGAGGGAAAAAGAGACCTAAACCATTTTAGCAATACCATTGGTTTCCTCAAACCATGGTTGTATTTTCCATCACCAAAAACTATAAAAAGGTGATAGGGGCTCCTCACTATTGACTCCATATTCATCCTATCCTCACACTGCCAAAATCCCTCTTGAGATTTTGCCCAACCATTGCAGCATCTTGGAGAAGAGAGACCATTGGAAGATTGGAGCATCTCAACATTGCAGCTACCCCAACTCAACAATCCTCACCATTGAGGTATTATTTTGCAAGCCATTGCTTTCCCATCAATAGAAAATTTTCAAATTCTTTATTTCTTGTTTCTCTTATGGATCTCATTGTTTATTGTTCTTAAATCTAGTTTTTATTTCCTTGCACATGTTAGATCATATTTACTTTTATTTACATTTGTTTTTACTTTTACATTGAGACTGCTGCTACAAGTTAGCAGGTGCACCTTTATCACTAGCTTGGGAGAAATCCCAAGCAACAGTTGGGGATATTTCATTTATTCAATACCAGGTTGGATTACTTTCAACAAGCACCATAAGCCTGAATATTTTTAGAATAACAAGCTTTCATCGAATTGGGATCTCCAAGAAATGCAACAATATAACGACTGATTGACAGCTTGCCAGTCTGCTTCATTTGGTCTGATTCGCTTCTTGACACTATTAATCTGATGGTTCGATCGAAGGGGAGGGGTGCCTCCCCTCCTCCATCCACAGAAACAGTGCCGAAAGTAACGGAGCCATTGCAACAAGTTCCTGTGCCCAGAATCGGAGGAGAGGGTCTGGAAAAACCAGAGGTTAGGCCAGTACCAAGTAACAGAGCCACGAGACAGGGATTATGTATTCCTAAATCCCCCAAAATCCCAGTGCTTGCAGTAAATCCTATACGGGTGAAGGAGAAGATCCAACATATGACAGATCATGCCCTGATCGGGAAATTTATGGGAACATGGCCAACGGAAAAAGCCCTCACATGGTGGATTCATGCTACTTGGAAACCGAAAGGCCATTTTGACCTACTGTTAGGCTCAAAAGGCTTCTTTACGGTGGTTTTTCTGAATATTGAAGACAAAGACAAGGTGTTCGAAGGCGGCCATTATTTTTACTACTCTGCAGGTTTGTTTCTACGTATCTGGAAAGACCATTTCAATCCGGATAAAGAAGATCTTTCCATTGCCCCTGTCTGGATCCGTTTGTACTCATTGCCAGTAGAGTAATGGGATCTTGAAATTTCAAAAGAAATAGGCGGCACACTGGGACACTTTGTTAAGATCTCGGATCAAACCACGCAAGGCAGGTATGTTTCATATGTTCGTATTTGTGTCTATATGAATATATCCAAAACTCTGCCTGAAGGAATTAATCTCACCTGGGAGGATTCAGAATGGTTTCAGACGTTAGATTATGAACACGTTCCTTTTAGATGTCGCCGCTGTCATTCCCATGGTCACCTGGCTAGAGACTGTCATATGAATCTCCCGGATGGAATTCCTGGTAGTACCACTTCCGATCAAAATGATAAGGAAGGGTTTACTAAAGTCTCGAGTCGTAAAAAAGTAGGAAGAAGACATAATGGTCCTACAACTGGAATAAAGGAAGCAAATCATAATCGATTTTCATCTCTTGATCAAGATACTGTTCCTATTCCTCTGCCCCCGAATCCGAAAAAGGAAATGCTGCAGGTGGAGACCCTTGTATTAAAGATCTCTGAAACCAATCAACCGAGTAAGTTGGCACCAAGTCACCCAAGCAAGGCCTCGGGAAAAATGCACGAAGAAACCGAGTCTATGGAGGAAACTTTAGATGAGATGGAACTAGGAGATCTCAATCTGGACAGCATTGAAGAAGCTTGCAAAAATATGGAGGTGCATTCAATCCCGGACAATCAACTACAATTACTGAAGGAAGCTATACTTAGAACTAAACCCACTCTGAGTCTGGGGATAGGGCCTCTGAAGCTTAAAGAAAATAGACGAAAATTTAAAGAAGGAAGTTCCAAAAGAGGGAGGCAGTCAAACAGAGACAGGATAGGGGAAATTGGAGCAAGATTAGTGGATTTCGGGCAGTATCCCACTATACAAGAAGCCCTTCTCTCTGCCAAATATAGTGCGTAATGAAGTTGTTGTCATGGAACATTCGAGGTACGAATGGCCCTCACAAATGCAGAACCCTTAAGAATAAGATTCTGAAAGAACGACCGGATGTGGTGTTTTTACAGGAAACTAAATGTTCTAGTACTCTACTAGATGCTAAGACTAAGTCCATCTGGAGATCCTACAAAATTATGAGTAATGATGCTATCGGCCACTCAGGGGGTATGGCGATTCTTTGGAACCCTGCGAAAGTGGATCTCTCTAACTTTCAATCCACTATGTTCAGCTTATCGGCGGATTTCCATTTTATAGGCTCTTCGGTGCGCGGTGTGCTCTCCAATATCTATGGTCCTAGTAGCTACCCGGAAAAAAGGAACTTCCTGTCGAGTTTGAATGATATGAGTAATAGGTTTGAAGGCTCTCATTGGATTGTGGGTAGTGATTTTAATCTAATTAGATCCTTATCGGAGAAAAAAGGGGGTCGCAGAGCCCTCACCCCGGAGAATGCTTTGTTTGATGATTTTATTGAATAGAGTAAGCTGATTGTTATAGGTCTTGGAAGTTATGTGTTTACTTGGAATAACAGAAGAGGAGGAGAACATTTAGTTGCAGCCAAGCTGGATAGATTTCTTGTGTCGGAAAGTATCATGATCCTGGGAGGCACCCTAACTTCTCGCCCTGTGGCTTCTTCAGGGTCTGATCACTGGGCGATCTCCCTGCTCTGGAGTAACATTGGTTTGAAAATGACTAAACCTTTCAGGTTTGAGAAGTTCTGGCTTATGCATGAATATTTTGCTGGAAAAGTGGAGGAGTGGTGGAAATCCAGTACTCCGCCTGCAAGTACTAAAATGTTTTGTTTTCAACAAAAACTGAAGACTCTAAAACAAAAAATTAAAAAATGGAATACTGAGGACTTTGGGAATATTCACATTGAGAAATTCAAGCTGGAAAAGAGAATGGAGCACATCCAGAATTGTATCATGCTGAATGGCATGACCCCGGAGCTTGCTGTTGAAGAAAAAGATGTAGCTACTCAAATCTCCCAACGTTTAATTCAGGAGGAGACTCTGTGGAAGCAAAAATATCGGAACACTTGGTTAAGAGATGGGGATCAGAATACTAAATTCTTCCATAAAGCAACCCTTCAGCATCGTCACCATAATCAGATTAGTAACTTGAAGACTGATGATGGGGAGGTGATTGAATCGCATCAAGAAATTGAACAGGAGTTGATCCATCACTTTAAGCAGGCTGTGTCGGAACCGACTGTTGATCGTTCCGAGGCATGTAGGAAGGTGAAGACTGTTATACCTTGTCTCATAACCGATGAACAAAATGAAAGACTTATCAGACCCATTGAATTTGTGGAAGTGGAAACGGCGGTAACACAAATGAAGGATGATAAATCGCCTGGGCCGGATGGGTTTACTGCAAACTTTTTTCATGCCTTCTGGGATCTTATAAAGCAAGAAGTTTGGGAACTGGTGGAGGAATCTCGTAAAATGAGAGGAGTGCTTAAAGCGCTAAACTCAACCTTTCTGACCCTTATCCCTAAAAATCCGATGGCGGGGAAAGCCGATTTATTCAGACCAATTTCTCTTTGCAATATCATTTACAAAATCATCACCAAGGTCCTAGCAAATCACCTGAAACCCCTACTTCCTACTCTGATTTCTATGGAACAAACAGGTTATGTGGAAGGCCGACAAATAATGGATGGCATTATATTGGCACATGAAGTCATTCATTCTTTGAAAAATACCAAAAAAGCTGGGATGATGCTTAAGCTAGATTTTTCTAAGGCTTATGACACCCTTAATTGGCAGTACATGAAAGAAATCATGAGCTCGTTTGGGTTCTGTGATGTGTGGATACAATGGGTTGCTAATCTCACCTCTTTGGCTTTTTTCTCTATTCTAATTAATGGGAACCCTTCCTCAAGCTTCAAACCTTCACGAGGTATTCGGCAGGGGGATCCCTTGTCCCCTTTTCTCTTCGTAATCATGACTGAAGGTCTAGGGAGGCTCATTACACATGCTGTTGAGCAGGGTAACATCAAAGGGCTCCATTTCAGACCGTACGAGAAAGCTATCACCCACCAGAAATTTGTGGATGATACTATGCTTATGGGGCACTCTTCAATCCATGAGGCTAGACGATTAAAGTAAGTCCTCGATACCTTTATTCTAGCCTCGGGTCTTAATATTAATCTTGAAAAATATCTGGTATTCTTCTTTAATACTCCTCTTATTTGTTAGAGAAGCATTACTCGAATTCTTGGCTTTAAAAAGAGCTACCTTCCAACCAAATTTCTTGGGGCCCCCCCTCACAGAGGGTATCCTAAAGAAAGCCTCATGGGAGGACCTTCTTCCTCGCATGAAGGAAAGACTGTCGAACTGGACTCTCAGATCTCTAAACCTTCCTGGAAGGTTGGTCCTGGTTAAATCGGTCCTTCAATCCATGCCTCTTTATTTATTTTCGGTTCTCGCAGCTCCTAAGTCGGTGCTAAAAAAGATCAGCCAGCTGCAGCGTACTTTTCTGTGGGGTGGTATGGTTGATAAAAGGAAGTGGCCATTGGTAGGCTGGGAGACTATCTATAAACCAAAGCAAGAGGGAGGCTTAGGCTTGAGAGATCCTGAAAAATTAAACAGGGCTTGTGGTGCTAAAATATGGTGGCGTTGGCTCAACCACTCTCAGGAACAATGGGCATGTCTTTGGGGAAAGAAATATGTGGGGTACACTGATAAACAGGACTGGATCAGAGAAACGGGAGTTGAGAATGGGTCTCATATCTAGAACTTGGAAAGAGATGGTGGAGAGCTCATTCGTAAGCATAGCTTTTGGGAGATTCGAGATGGCACCTCAACAAACTTCTGGCTGGATGCTTGGCAACAAGAACCCCCATTGGCGTCTCTGATTACCTGCAACCAAACTAACTTGGAGTTACTTACCCATAATTGGAGAACGGTAAACTGGTTTTGGCTAGAAGAAGGGACCACTAGAGGGTTTAGGGTTTGGCGGACTTCAGACTGGTGGATAGACACCTATGGGGAGGATCTTGGGAAACAGATTTATAGCATTTTAAGAACCCGTATCATCAAAACGCAACGGGGTCCTGATATCTTGAGATGGGGGCATTGCCCGAAAGGTATGTTCAATTTACAAGAAGCTTACAATCTGTTAAATCAATCTACAAGTAATCTGGATGAGAAGACCTGGAAGTACCTCTGGGTAGCGAAACTTTGGCCCAAGGTCACGCTTTTTTATGGTTAGTTCTTTAAAAAAAAATCCTAACCTGGGATAATATAGTTAAAAGGGGATTCTATGGTCCTTCTTGTTGTAGCCTCTGTGGCTCTGAGGAGGAAACCACGGCTCACCTCTTGGATGGGTGTCGATTCACTTCTTCACTATGGGACGAAGGCGCCATGCGGTTCCGAATGACTAACAGAGTGAGAAATGCTCCAGATCACACTATTACAACTTGGGGAATCACGCCCTTCCAAAGCAGACTTTTAAACAGGATTTGGCAATTGTTTCCAAGATTTTTGGTGTGGGGAGTTTGGAAGGAACGAAACCAAAGAATTTTCAGAGATAAGAGTAAAACATGGAAGCAATTTTGGGAGGGCATCCATCAGAATATCCTGGAAACGCTAAAGTTAACTCGTTGGAGTGAACAGGATTTAAATCTCCCTGCTAATGAACTGCGTATTTTGCAAACCTGGGAAATAGTGGGAATCCCTCGCTATATTGGCGGATCTCTTGTTCGTAACCATCCCCCTGAAATTCTGGGATCATGGTCTGCTCCTCCTAAAGGTTGGATAAAACTTAATTTCGACGGGGCGTCGAAGGGGAATCCAGGACAGTTGGACTATGGAGGAGTTTTGCGGAATGACCAGGGACAAATTCTATGCTGTTATTTTGGATACCTGGGACATGAAACGAACAACGTTACAGAGTGTGAAGCATTAATGCATGGATTAGACCTGGCTGTCAGCCGTGGCATTGACAGGGTTATCGTGGAAGGGGATTCCAACATGTTAATCCAAACAGCGGTCAAGCTCACTCATGGAACCCAAGCGGCGAAGCTGGCGAATTCGTGGCATTTAGCGTGGAGAGTGACGTGCCTTGGCCACGTTATCACCAAGTTTAACGTGGTTTATTTCCAGCATGTGAGGTGCGGTGCCAATGGGATTGCGGATGCGCTGGCCAACTATGGATTTAGAAATCAGTACGACAGATGGGAAGGGAACTACCAAGATATCCCATCTGCTCGATGGCTTCAGTACTGTGAAATGACCGCCATAAAGGACAGGGACGGCGTGGCGGACGTTGCAAATGGTGAGTTGTGTGACTCTTTAATCTGGCATCAAACAGATGGTACAACAGGATCTCGGTAAAGGATAGATGGTTAATTGCATGAAGGTTATATTAGGCCCGAGATCGGCCCTCCATAATCCCTCCAGCTTTTGCTCTGTTTGGAATTATAGTTTGAAGTGTGCGAAGCAGAAGTGGGAGAGACCTCAAACTGTTATGATGGGAGAGGACGAGCAAGGGCAGGCTGTGATAATAATGGGGAAGGAACAGAAGCATCAGTGCTTTAACTGGCTTAACGTAATGAACTCTAGGGGCGGCTGGGTTATAAATCTGTGGTTGCTTGAGGCCGAGGACATCGTCGCCAAGCTGTTCCAACTGTGTCTTTTTTATTTTCAGAGTATTGAGTGTAATAGTGGGAGGCAAAATATCTGTGGTCATCGAGCTAACATGCCGCCGAGAGGTTGTCCTGTTAGGCGAGTAAGACATCACCTTGTTGAATCGGGGTAGGAAGAACATGGGTTGGATGGCCAGCATGGCCCCAGTTGGGAGCAGTGGACTGCGGCGGCAACTGCACTGTTCTTCCATCAGTATTTCCCTCCCAATGTGCAGTAGGTGGTGGAAAATTTGGAGGAAAATCTTTGGCGTCGGGTTGAAGCGGAGGAACTTCCTGCGGAAGCTGCAGCGATGGCGGATTGGATACACAACCCTTGAAACACCAGGGGTCGTATGGCTCTTTATAATCGTTCTGTGGTTATGTTGTGGGTTACTAAAACTCTCATGGCCCAGGCAACTGAAACCCAAATGGATATTCTGGCGGGGTCTCTGCGGATGACGCAACTGGAGGAACTGTGCAAAGCTCATGCCGAGGAATCCAAGTGGATTCATATGAAGTTGGAAGACCTTACGGCCAAGCTTGGGTGTGACTACCTGTCTCCGGCTCAGAAAGTGGTTAACCCTTGGGGAAGGCCGATGAAGAATAAAGGCAAGCAGATGGACACTCCAATGGTGGAAAATATTGCTGATGAGACTGGCCCTCCAGTGTAAGTCGGTTACTGCTTCAGTTCCTTTTTATTCGGCTTCTATTCGGCTTTCTTGACATATATGGTTGGTGTATGGTATGGTTTATGGCCTGTCTGGTTTTGTGTCCTGTTCTGATCGGAATACTGGCCTTGTTTTTCTTGGGGTTTACAAGCTTCAGATAGCTCTTTGCTGGGTCATGGACGCCTATCTTTTTGGCTCCGGGATGTAATCTTTTTGTTATGCTCTTAGAGTATAGGGCTGGGATCTTATGATAGTCTTGGCTTTCTGAATCAAATGTTGTATAATTGGTGGCTATTTGCAGCACTAGTTGATAATAGGGGTATGGGGCATTTCGTAGTTGATACAACTCTGGATGGTAACCTGTGGTGGCTGTATCAACTCCCAGGTTTTTGCAAATATGTACTCTCTTGCTTTACTACAGTAATAGAATGAAGTTCCTTTTTGTTTAAAAAAAAACACAAGCACCATAAGCCTTGGGTTTCCACAAAAGTCTCGTGGACAATTTCCTTGTACCCTTGGTTTTAGCTCAAGGGGTCTACCCAGGCGTGAAGCACCCATAAAAGTGTTGTTGTCAAAGTATTGGCATGTTTTCATCCTAATTTCAGCCTTGGAAGTTCATTAACATCATCTTGGGAGAATTTAGGAAGACTTTAAGGTGGTTTGAATTTTTCTGCTCGAATCCTAATCAAATTAACTAGTTTTGTCAAAGCTTTCTACCGTGTTGTTTGATTTTTGCAAGTTTTTGGAGTTAATGTGCCTTTGAATCAGATATGGTACATTAAAATGGTATTATAGAATGGTCCTTTGAACCCGTTCTTGATTATTTTTTATGAGCCCACACCCAAAGGGAAAGGTCCTGAAGAACCTCTTGTTGGAGAGGAGGTTGAGTCCACTGGAGGAAAGCTTCAAGGAGGAAAGAATATGACTGACATGGATGAAAGAGAAGAGTACAGATAATTTTTTCAGAGCATGCTGAAAGGAATGCAAGACATATCCCTAAACATCATCAATTAGGGTCAAGAAAATCAAGAGTTCCTTTCCAAGCAGTTGGTGGGAAGAGGTGGAGAAGGGAGCAGCAATGGCTCCCAACATGAAGGGAAGAAGATCCTTGCCAAGACTTTGTTCTCTAAAACTGGGCCTCACAATAGGCCACATGAATTCAAGTATTTTCCAAGGCCTACTATTCCCAAGTTCCTTGCACCTATATCAGAGGATCCTGAGATGCAATTTGAAGTAGTTGAATCCTTGGAGGTTCGACTAGAAAAATACATGGCCTTGGGTGAAGAGTGCAAGAGGAATTTGAAATTAAAGGAGTACTATGACCACTAAGATATATCTAAATCAAGAGGGTGTTACAGACCTCCCAATCAGTACACTCGAAATTTTGAGTTGTAGAGAACCATTGGTAAGATCTCTCTCCCCTACTTTGATGGATCCTCTAAATGCACTGCTAGCTCTTGGGTGCAGAAGCTAGATATTTACTTTCAGTTAAATCCTATGGCTGAAAGGTATTCCAATAGGATGGCCACCTTGCATTTGGAAAGGGAAGCGAATGATTGGTTTTTTCATGGACTGAGAACCTTGGGGCATGATACTGTGACCAACTATGAGGAGTTCAGAAGAAGGTTGTTGAATAGGTTTGATAGGAGATCATGAAATGTCATTCAGATATCTTGCCCAATTGAAGCAATCTGGAACTCCTAAGGCTTACATTTCATAATTTCAAAAGTGACATATCAGAAGCTTGCTTAGTTCTTTTTTTTACAGAAGGACTAGCAGAGCCACTCAAAGGACTGGTTAAATCTCATCAGCCTGCAACATTGCAAGATGCAATGGACAAGACTAGATATCTGCAAGATGCTGTCCCAAGAACCAGATTCCCTCCTCAGATTAATTTTCCTCGTAAGCTCAAGGATAAGAGATCCTTTCAAAAGGGTCCAAGTGGAAATTTCAAGGACAATTTTTCCAAAGACCGAGATGAGCTAAGGAGAAAGAAGCTGTGTTTTTCATGCTAGGAACCATGGGTTCCTGGCCATATATGTGACAAGGGAAAATCACACTATATAGAGGTATTTTCTAAAAGTGAATAAGAATAAGTTGAAGAAGAAGGGAATCCAATAACTCAAGAACAAGATTATGAATCAACATAAGAAGAGCAGCCACAACCAAATTCTGGAAAGATTGATGGTATGTCCGGAGTACCAAGGTTTCATACACTCTTATTCAAGGGAGTAGTCCATGAAAAAAAGGCTACCATTTTGGTGGATGGAGGAGCCACGGATAATTTTATTGATGCTAAAATGGTGGAAAGAAGAAAGCTTCCCGCTGAATATTTTGATGGATTCACTGTCATGATCCTCGAGAAGAATTCCATAGATTTCATAAAGCGGATTCCCAAGCTGCAAGTGACTATTGGGGAATATACAATGACAAATAATTTCTATGTTGTGAATGTGGCTGACAAAAGCATAGTGTTGGGGGTTCAATGGATATTTTCATTTGGTGAACATACAATGAACTACAAAATTCCAGAAACAATATTCAAAAATGATGATGGGAAACAAGTAGCTCTGAAAGGTATGAACACCTACCCAAATCAAGTGGTGTCTTCCCATAACATGATGTCTATTATGAGGCATGGGGACATAGAGTGGGTTGCTGAATGTTTTATTTATGCACAAGGATCATCCATAGACATTTCACAACATCCGGATGATATAAGGAAATTACTTAAGAAGTATGAGAAAGTCTTTGGAGACCTTCCTCCTGGAAGGCTACCAGACAGAGGAGTTGAGCATGTGATAGAGCTGGAGGTAGGAACACTTCCTATCATGAATCAGCCCTATAAGTATCCCAAAAGGATCAAATATGAAGTTGAGAGAGCCATAAAGGAGCTTCTTTAGTTAGGACTGATTAGGCCAAGTACCAGCCCTTTTGTTTCCTCAGTAGTTTTGGTAAAGAAGAAAGATGGAACTCTGAGGACATGCATAGATTACCGATCTTGGAACAAGAAGACCGTAAAGAACTGGTACCCCCATCCCAAGAATTGATGAGATGATTGATGAGTTGAATGGGGCCAAGTTATTCTCCAAGATTGACCTTCATTCTGGGTACCATCAAATCAGAATGAGGGAGGAAGACATATAGAAGACAGCCTTCTGTTTTCATTATGGTCATTTTGAATTCTTAGTCATGCCATTTGGCTTGACTAATGCACCTGCAACATTTAAATCTTGCATGAACAGATTTTTTAGTAAGCAGCTCTGTAAGGATGTGCTTGTGTTTTTTGATGATATCTTGATTTATAGTAGAACTTGGGAAGAACACTTGCAACATTTAGAGGATGTACTAACTATTCTTGCAGAGAAATCATTGTATGCAAAGTTGTCCAAATGTGAATTTGGAATGATTGAGTTGTTGTATCTTGGCCATGTGATTGGAAAAGAGGGGGTGAAGGTCCACATGGAAAATATCCAAGCCATTCTCGATTGACCAAACCCCAATACTATCACATAATTAAGAGGATTCATTGGGATATGCACTTACTACTGGAAGTTTTTCAAAGGATTCTCTCAGTTGGCAGCTCCCTTGAATGATCTTACCAAGAAAGAAGTTTTATGTTGGTCAGAGGAAGATGAAAGAGTTTTCAGAAATATGAAGGAAGTCATGAGTAGTTTCCCAGTTCTTTCTATCCCAGACTTCACTCAGCCATTTGTGCTTGAGTGTGATGCCTCAGGTGAAGGAATTGGAGTAGTTCTAATGCAAAATAAGCACCCAATTGATTTTGAGAGCAAAAACTTACAACCACATGAAAGACACTATTCCATCTATGATAAATAAATTTTGGCCATAATGCATGCATTAGCCAAGTTCCGACAGTATCTGGTGGGTAGCAAGTTTGTGGTCAAAACTAATCACAACAGTTTGAGGCATTTCTTGACTCAAAAGGATTTGAATGACAGGTAGCAAAAATGGGTGAGTAAATTCTAAGCTTATGATTTTGATATAGAGTACAATAAAGGGAAAACTAATATAGTTGTAGATGCTCTTTCAAGAAAACCATCCATTTCTACAATGGAGGTCCCTATTGGTTGGAAAGATTAGCTAACCATAGAGTACTCTAAAAATCCATTTGCATGTGAATTGATAGATGGCTTAGTTAGAGATTATTTGTATAAAGTGTTATATGGAGTCATCTATTACAAAGATATAATTTATTTGGTTCCAGGATCATAATTGAAGAAGAAGATTTTGGAGGCCACACATGATTCACCTCTAGCAGGGCATCCTGGTTCCCTGAAAACTTACCAAAAAGTTAGAGAGAGGTTCTTTTGGAAGGGCCTCAAATCTGATTTGCTAAAGCATGTGAAGGAGTGGAGCACATGCCAGCAAAATAAGTTTGAGCACACACATCTAGCTGGGCTACTACAACCACTCCCAATTTCAGAGCAAAAATGGGAGAGCATTTCAATGGATTTCATTACTGGTCTGCCCAAGGTACAAGGTAAATGATAGGATATCTCATCATTCAGCATGTACTTTGCATGCATCCGCATGCTGCCCAGTCACCAGTTTGATGCCTCCAGCACCTAGTCCCTAGTCTTCCAGCACCCGGGAGCCACTTTCCACTCTGTTTTATCCCTCCTAGTCAGGGAGGTGCCCACTTCTCACCCACCACTTGAGAAGGGCGCCTTTTCTCACCTACCAGTCCAGTTCACTTTAGTTAGTTAGTTGTCTTTCCTTGATTTGAGGCTATACTGACTCCTAACTGTTGTTACCACTCTGATTGACCTCCGATGAGACTTGACTACCTATTCTGAGTGCAGTTAACTCCTCATGCGCCCTCCACTGAGCCTCCATCCCTACATTATTGCCACTTACCATCAATTACACTTATTACACTCAGTTTGACACCTGTCTGACAGTGACTTGTGCATTGATGACCACCATTGATTGATGATGAGGACTCCTAGTTGGAGCCAAGCCACACCATGCAGTATATTTGAATGACCTCCTTGGCTAATTCGCATTTCTTACTCATTGTGACAGTATTGTATTGTAATTCTACCATTCTAGATTATAAAGCACTGATGCATCTCTTGCACAGTTTTTACTCCAAATTGTTTTACATCTTTGTGATTGATATTCTTGTTCAATAGATCTGATGTGACTAATTTTACATGGTATGAGAGCCATTGCAGGGACAATATCTCTCTCCTACATGTGTTCTACATGAAGAATTGAGTGAATTTGCTCAAAATTACTGAAGTTTTGGCATGCAAAATCTCATGTGCATTCGCTCATGTGCATGCAAGGCTGAAAAATACTCTCCAATCCACTCCAGAAGCCTGAGTTTTCCACAGAATTCCTGGATCTTCTACATTGGATCATTCAAGCTTGCTTGATCTCCATTCCCAGGTGTGATGCAACTCTAAAAGGGTGGATTGTTCGACCTTACTGTTCTTGTTTTGATTGTGATTTGTAGGTTAATCATCTCCATCAAGTGCATTCGCTATCTTGTGATTTGCAGGTTCTTCTCCATCAATTGCACTCACCATCACTGATGGAATACTCTTCTTCAAAGCCTATGCTAACTCCTTTCAATTATTTTGATTGGAAAGGTGACATGGAGATAATATTGCGCTCAAAAGGGTTCTATAGAGTCACCATGGGCCTCGAATTGGAGCCAAACACATTGCTTGAGAAAACAAAACACTTCAATAAGCTTGATGAAGCTTATGGTCTTCTTTGCCTCTCTATCTCCAAGGATCTTCATTTCCATCTCAGCGGATTGAACTCTCCAAAAGCAGTATGGGAGCAACTTGACAAACTTTTTGGCAAGCAGGACGAGCTTAGAGCTTTTCAATTGGAAAATGAATTGATTGCTCTTAGTCCTGAGAATTTCGATACCATCAATGAGTTTTTCACAAAATTCAATCACTTGGCTTTGCAGTTGAAGAACAGTGGAGTTGTCAAAGAGGATAAGCAATTGATCCTCTCCATTCTTTCAAAGCTTGGTAAATATTTCTCGGTATTTGTCTCTACTTTCAATTCTGGTCGGCTAACTACTCCGAATTGGAAGATTCCTACCTTGAATGCCTTCATTGAGTCTGTTACCAAAGAGCATGATAAGCTAATTCAAATGAGGTCCGTAAGCTCCAAATATTCAGCCCTCTTTGCTCAAGGATCCAAGAATTCGAATGGAAAAGGAAAGCAAAAGAAAGAGAAGCCCAAATTCGAACCTAACAAGCAAAGAGAGAAAAGCAAACAATCGAATGCACCATCTGGTTCAAGGAACAAGCAAAAGGGTAAAGAGGGTAAAGAAAAATCTAAGTGTTCATATTGCAACCGTGGCTTTCACCCTAAAATTTCATGCATGAAGAAAACAATAGATCAAATGGCCCTCCTTTTGGAAAAGAATAACATATGTCTTCCCGACGGTGCACGGAAGAAGGATAGGAATGATGATCATGAAAGAGGTCAAGCACTCATGGCAACTATTTCAAAACCCACGACTCTACTGATAGATTCCGGTGCCTCGAATCATATGGCTGCAAATATTGACTCCTTCTCTTCATTCTATCCAAATAGATCCATCCCCATCCATTTGGGAGATGACTCAAAATTCTCATCAAAGGGTAAAGGTATCATCCATTTAGAGCATGGAAGTTTTCATAATGTTCTCGATGTGCCTTCCTTGGCTTCAAATCTACTTTCTGTGTATCAAATGACACACACTCGTGAACCAAAGCAAGTTACATTCAGCCCTAAAAAAATTGAAATTTCTGATATAGAAAGTGGAAGACTTATTGCAGTCGGAAAGGCTAACCATGCTGCAAAATACTATGAGTTTTCACACTTTGTGCCGCTTGAAAAGCCCACTGCTCTTCTTACTCATGGAAATGAGGTTAGTATGCTTTGGCATGAAAGGTTTGGACACCTTAATTACAAGTATTTGCTGCTGTTACAACAGAAATCCATGGTTGATGGTCTTCCGCAACTCCGTTCCTCGAAGGGAATTTGCCCCAGTTGCATTGTTGGGAAGCACCCCGAGCACAAGTTCGACCACGGCAAAGCTAGCAGAGCTTCTACTATTTTGGGTCTCATACATTCTGATATCAGTGGTCCATTGCCAAATATGTCCATGAATGGTTCAAGGTATGTTTTGACATTCATCGATGACTTCTCTCGCTTTACTTGGGTATTTTTTCTCAAAAACAAGTCAGAAGTACTTGGAAAATTCAAGGATTTTAAGGATTCTATTGAGACCACCACTAAGAGCAAGATCAAAGCTCTTAGATCTGATAATGGTGGAGAATAGATCAAGACTGAGTTGCTGCAACTTTGAGCCGAAAGCGGAATTCAGATCCAACATACAGTTCCCTACACACCCCAGCAGAACGGTGTAGCGGAAAGGAAGAATCGGTCACTGAAAGAGATGGCTACCTATATGCTTGAGTCAAAAGGTTTGGCTGCAAATATTTGGGCTGAAGCCATGAATGTTTCTGCATACATTCAGAACCAATTTCCACATTCATCCGTGAAAGGTAAAACTCCTTTCGAAGCATTCACTGGTTGCAAACCAGATATGTCAAATTTGAGGGTTTTTGGCTCCACTGCATGGGCTAGAATTCCTTCTAATAAGAGAAAGGATTTGGATCCAGAAAGTATTGAATGCATCCTAATAGGATATGGAGAAGAATCAAAAGCATATAAACTCATAAATATCAGATCCAAAAAGATATTCATAGAGCAAAGTGTGAAGTTTGAAGAACCGCTGCCAGATCTGAAACTAGTCGAGGGAAAACACTGTCGATCCGCAGCCTCCACAAGAAGAAGATTCAAGAGAATATGAAGAAAGCATTGGATCTAATATTTCTGATATTTTATCAAAATTTGATGGCCATGACATCTCAGGTTCAGAATCCGACCATAATGATCCTCCTCAGTTACCAAAGTGGGCCCAAAACACTCTACAATCTGCTGCTCCAAACATTGGAAATCCTACAGATCCAAGGAGAACAAGAGCATACTATCAAAGAGCAGGTATGGCTCTTTCATTTTTTGATACATTATTATCTGAGAAATATTATTTGATGATTGGTTCAAATCCCAAATAATACTATCATTCCCACCGAGATCCACGATGGCAAACCTCCATGGATGAAGAGTACAGTTCTCTTCAAAAGAACAATACATGGGAGCTAATTTCTCTTCCACCTGGAAGAAAATTGGTCTAATGTAAGTGGATCTACCGCAAGAAAGTTGTTGTTGATGGCTCTATCAGAAAATACAAATCTAGGTTGGTGGCAAAAGGTTTCTCCCAAGTCCAAGGAGTGGACTACACTGAGACCTTTGCACTGGTTGCAAAGATGGATTCCATCCACTTAGTTTTGGCCATTTCCGCATCCGAGCACTAGGAAGTGCACCATATGGATGTGAAAAGTGCTTTTTTACATGGATACCTTGATGAAGAAGTATATATGAAGCAACCAAAAGGATACATATCAGATCCATCATTAGTTTGCAAATTGAAGAAATATTTGTATGGATTGAAACAAGCCCCAAGAACTCGGTACGCAAAGATGGACTCCTTCCTTCTTTCTCAGAATTTTAGAAGATGCAAATCTGATCCGAATGTATACCTACAGCAAGTTAAAGGTAATTTTCTGATTGTTGTTCTTTATGTTGATGATCTTCTCATTACTGGTATCACTCTCCTTACAATCAACAAGCTAAAAACCACTTTAAATCTAGCTTTTGACATGAGTGATTTGGGCTTGCTTAAGCAATTTTTGGGCTTGGAGATAGCTACAAATTTGATGGGATCACATTATCTCAGCAAAAGTATGCTTCAGACCTGCTATTAAAGTTTAATATGGCAGAATGTAAGGCTTCCCCGTTTCCATTCCTCTCAGGAATTAGTCTTTAGGAAGGAAATTCCACACCGCTTGCAGATTGCACTATGTATTGACAATTGATTGGTTCACTACTATACTTGACACACTCAAGGCCTGATATTTCATATGTCGTGAGTGATGTATCAAGGTATATGCAGAAGCCACATGAGCTTCATTGGCGAGAAGCCAAGCGGATCTTGCAATATGTGCAAGGTACGAGACATTTTGGCATACATTATGCTGCAGATTCTGAGCTAGATTTCATTGGTTTTACTGATTCAGATTGGTCGGGTGATAGCATAGATCGGAAGTCCACTTCCGGATATGTTTTCATGATTTGCCATGGCCCTATTTTTTGGTCAAGCAAAAAGCAGGCAGCCATTGCACTTTCTTCAGCAGAGGCAGAGTATCGAGGGGCAGTCAATGCCTGCATTTAGGCAGTTTGGTTGCAGGGTATTCTTTCCGAGTTTGATTTTGGTAGCACTACTTCGACTGTCCTATTTTGTGACAATCAAAGTGCTATTAAGATCTCCACTGATCCAGTTCAGCATCAGAGGACCAATCACATTGAGATTCATATGCACTACATCCGAGAGTTAGTGCATGATTGTACCATCATTCTGCAATATTGCCCTACTAATGAGCAAATTGCAGACATCTTCACAAAGAGCTTCACTGAGAAGAAGTTCTCTTACCTCCGTTCATTGTTGGGGGTGAGTTCCATCATTGTGGAGATAGATTAGATCCATTTTATGTTTAGCTTTAAGGGGGGGTTTTCTTCCCACTGGGTTTTCCCTCTTTCCTCACTTAGCTTATTTTCAGCATTTTTGGATTATTGTATTGGGGTGACCTTTGGTCTCAGTAACCAAGGCCCTGCATTTTATTTTTTACATCATAGTATAGCTTGAGGGGGGGTGTTAGGATATCTCATCATTCAGTATGTACTTTGCATGCATGCATGCATCCGCATGCTGCCCAGTCACCAGTTGATGCCTCCAGCACCTAGTCCCTAGTCTGCCAGCACCCGGGAGCCACTTTCCACTCTGTTTTAGCCCTCCTAGTCAGGGAGGCGCCCACTTCTCACCCACGACTTGAGAAGGGCGCCTTTTCTCACCTACCAGTCCAGTTCACTTCAGTTAGTTAGTTGTATTTCCTTGATTTGAGGCTAGACTGACTCCTAACTGTTGTTACCACTACGATTGACCTCCGATGAGACTTGACTACCTATTCTGAGTGCATTTAACTCCTCATGCGCCCTCCACTGAGCCTCCATCCCTACATTATTGCCACTTACCATCAGTTACACTTATTACACTCAGTTAGATTCAGTTTGACACCTGTCTGACAGTGACTTGTGCATTGATGACCACCACTGATTGATGATGAGGACTCCTAGTTGGATCCAAGCCACACCATGCAATATATTCGAATGACCTCCTTGGATAATTTGCATTGCTCACTCATTGTGATAGTATTGTATTGTAATTCTACCATTCTGGATTATAGAGCACTAATGCATCTCTCTTGCACAGTTTTTACTCCAAATTGTTTTACATCTTTGTGATTGATATTCTTGTTCAATAGATTTGTTGTGACTAATTTTACAGTAAAGACTATATATTTGTTGTAGTAGACAGACTTACTAAATTTGCACACTTCTTTGTTGTTTCTTCAACTAGCTCAACATCCCAAATTGTTGACCTATTCTTTAAAGAAGTGTTCATATTACATGGATTGCCAAAAACAATAATCAGTGATAGAGACAGTAAGTTCACAAGTGCTTTTTGGAAAGAATTATTTAAATTGGTGGGGACAAATTTGGATCTCAGCACAAGTTACCACCCCAAAATGACGGTCAAATTGAGAGGTTCAATCAATGGCTGGAAGGATATCTCATAAACTATGTTACAGGGCAGCAAAAAACTTGGATTAGATGGCTGCATTTGGGTGAGTTCTGCTACAATACTTCTTATCATATGTCTATTGGCATGTCTCCCTTCAAGGCCCCATATGGATATGAAGCTTCCATCTATGTTGATCAAATATTTGGAGAGAGCAGAGCACCAAAAGAAAAATATTGGATCCAAGAAATTCAATATATCTTGAAGGCGCTCAAGGATAACTTGTAGACTACTCAAAAGCAACAGAAAATGTATGCAGACAGGAGCTTAATAGAGCGTAGATTTTAGGTGAATGACTTAGTGTACTTGAGGTTGCATTCCTATAAACAATCATCCTTGAAAAGTAAAGGGGTTGAAAAGTTAAAACCAAGGTTTTATGGTCCTTACAGAGTTGTGCGGAAGGTAGGAGAAGTTGCTTATGAGTTGGAACTTCCAGAAGGAAGCAAGGTGCATAATTTGTTTCATGTCTCATGTCTCAAGAAAGAATTGGGGTAGCAGGTGACAGTTTCAGCAAAAATTCCACCATTGGATGATGAAGGACAACTGTTATTAGTACCAAAAAGTATTCTGCAAACTAGATAAATAAAGCTAAGAAATAGGACAATCGAGGAGTATCTAGTTTTGTGGAAAGGACTACCTAGTACGGATGCCACATGGGAGAATGAGCAGGTGTTGCACCACCGTAGGTTACAATTTCTTGAGGACAAGTAATTTTGGGTGGGGATGACTGTAATGTCACCTCCCTGAGGGTTCCATAATAATCCTGCTACCCAATCAACCCCTATAGTTTCTGTCAAAAATATAATAAGTGAAGGGGTTAAATTTTGATGTATTAATTGCTAAAATATTTAATTTGTAGACTTGGGATTAAAAGTGTTATGTTAAATTGTAATGTATTTTTGATAATATTTAAATTTTGTAATTAAGAGCATGTGATAGGTGGCTAAGGTGGGTGCATGAGATCAAGTGGACCCAGTGAGTTGTCAACCCAAATGGAAACTAGAAGAAAATCAAGAAAAATCCACAAAGCTAGAAAAAGATAGAAAGCGGCACAAAAGCTGCCAGTTCAGAAAAGCACAAAGTAGGCAGGAAAGGAAGGAAAGTCCATAAATCGGAAAGAAGTAGAAAATCAGGCAAAAGCACGGGAAAAGCAAAGAAAATCTAGGAAAAGCAAGATGTTTCCAAAATCAGGAAAAGCAATCCAAAGCGGAAACGAAACAAAGCAAGGATAAAGCAGGCAAGAGCAGAGATGCTAAAAATAGTCAAGGAGGGCACATGAGTCATGAAGGAGACCACATTCAATGTATCCATATGGAAACTCATCTTATAAAAGGAGAGGAGCGCACCAATCTCACATCTTTTTCCAGTATTTATATTTGTCTTGAGAGCTTAGCTTCTCAGAGGCTTGGGAGATGCGCCCCTAGCCAGCTTTGGGAGATGTGCCCCATAGAAACCTTGTTCTAGTCATCATCATAGTTATATTTCAGCCATTAGAGCATGAATTTCAAGTATGATCCATCCATCACGATGAAGAATTCGATTTTCTTGAGTTGATGTAGAGGCTAGTGCAAGTTTGAGGTAAAATCCATAAAGGAATCTAGGAAAAGAAGTGAGCTATCAGAGTGATTGCGCCCCTGTGAGTTGCATCAGATGTTATTGAGCCATCCATGGGAAACCAGAACGTTCTTCTTATGTATATGGCTCTGATCCAATAGTCCTATATCTTCATTTCTTCCTTCCATTGAAGATCCCTGCTCCTATTTGTAAAAATCATTGAAGATTGTGAAGTGTCTGTAAGTATGGATCATAGATAATTTCAAATGTTGTTATATCAGTCTAATAGAGATTTATTCTATTTAATAATATGTATTTTATTTCATGTATCAGTCCTGAGAAGAAATTCGAGGACTATTGAAGTTGTTTGTATCTTTATTTTTCAAGGCTTGCGCTATGTGCATCGAAAATTGCCTAGTCTTACAGTAATTCTCATCAAATGAATTTTGTGATTTCATCGGTCTATCTGTAAGTTGCTGCAGGTCCATCAAACCCTGATAAACCCATCCATATCCTTCAGACTGAAATGTGTTACCCTCAGAGAGTGTTTGGTAAGGTATGAAGAAAAACTAGTCAATCAGTCCTAAGTAGTGCAGTTGTCTATTTGGCCTCCAAACCTTGTCCTTTTGGTTTATAAACCTCTGTTTGATTGCTATAGAAGGTTTGAGATATTTAATTTATTCAATCCCAGGTTGGATTACTTTCATCAAGCACCAGAAGCCTTGGGTTTCCACAGAAGTCCCATGGACAATTTCCTTGTTATACCCTTGGGTTTAGCTCAAGGGGTCTACTCGGGCGTGAAGTACCCATAAAAGTGGTGTTGTCAAAGTATTGGCTTGTTGTCATCCTGCTTTCAGCCTTAGAAGTTCATTGACACCATCTTGGGATATCTTAGGAAGAGTTTAAGGTGGTTTGAATTTTTCTGCTCGAATCCTAGTCAAATTTAACTAGTTTTGTCAAAGCTTTCTACGGTTGTTTGATTTTTGCAAGTTTGTGGAGTTAATGTGCCTTTGAATCAGATATGGTACATTACATGAGTATGCTCAGAAGTGCAAGCTTAGAGTATTATTTTTGGGTAGAATTATTAGATACTGCATGTTACATGATAAATTGATCACCTACATCAACGTTGGTTGATAAAACTTTGCATGATGCATGGACTAGTAAGAAATCATCTCTTAAACATATTGAAGTTTTTGATAGTGATTCTTGTGTGCATGTTCCAAAGGAGAATAGTATTAAGATAGAAAATAATGTATCTTCATTGGTTATAAATATGGTATTAAAGGTTCCGACGAAAAAAAAAATTGAGGAAAATATGGTATAAAAGGTTGCAAATTTTGGAACATAGTAACAAAGAGCTTTGTTTAAAATCAATACCTAATGTTTAAAGAGGCTGAAATTGTACCCAAACAAGAATTCCAACAAATGGAAGAAGTACCAGAGACAATAGAGTTTGACGTGGAGGGTAAGAAATATGACTCAATAGAAGAAGATGAACTAGAAGAGAAAGAATCTCACACACCAACCTTGAAGAGAACAATTTGAGAAAGAGGGAAAACAAAAAGGTATACCATGCATTATTTTTATTGTAGTGTTCCTTATTACTAAAATAGAATATTTATAGTGGAAATAACAAAACATAATAGGATTTAGAGTAAAAATGGAAAAATTACAACAACAATAGGTAATTGTAGAACATGTAATACTTGAGTGGGCCTAACAATTAAGAACATATGTTTCCTCCTAGTAGGTCACAAGTTCAAATCCATAGGGGGGTAGGGTATGTACACCTCCGCAAACGTTATCAATCAAATTGCTACATGGAGGGGGGCCCTTGTCCCACAAACAAGGGGGCATCATACATCAATTTCGTTTTTTCCTTAGTCATGACCCTAAAATTAGATTATTATTATTATTTTATTAGAAGAATCAAAATACCACAAATAGTCATACATTTATTGATGAAAACAATGTCCACTTGCCTCTTCGAGGGGGAAACCTATAACTAGGCAGAGCTCCAATTGCATTATGTTTCACATGACATCTCATTACATTGTTTCTACTTATTTATATAGTTTCTATCTATCCTCCTAGGAAATTTTTAGTGAAAAAATTCTAGTAGGGAGAACCTTCTAGTAATCCTTCTTACAATAGTGTATATCTAACCTCCTAGGAACTTTCTAGTGAAGGAACTTTCTAGTAGGTGGAACCTTCTAGTAATCCTATTGACAAATTTCTTTAACCAATAGGTATGAAATATTGGATGATATTTAGAGTGGCAAGGGAGATCCTAATTGTAAGCCACTGACCCAACACGTTTGAGGACCTTATAGGGGCCATAAAACTTGGGAGTAAGATTTTGGTGGTGGTTTTCCTTAAGTGAGGTTTGTTTATAAGGTTGCATATGGAGAAACACCTAGTCCCCTTCATCGAAATGGCATTCAGGATGATGTCAATTAGATTGTTGCTTCATCATGTTCTAAACCATTACCAAATTATCCTATAGAGTGTAGAGAATGTTTGCTTGAGCTATGAGGGTTTTGTCTATCTCCTACACCTGAGAGACTCCTAGTAAGTAGGATAGTACTAATGGGGGATTTTGGCCTAAATGGCCTCAAAATGATTCATTTAGGTGGTACCATGATAAGTTGTATTATACCACCATTCTACTAGAGGTAACCACTAAACCATTTGAATTGTCTCCTTGAAGTAAAGCACCACAACTATGATTCTAAAAACTTGTTGATAGCTTCAATATAGCCATCATTTTGGGGGTGATAGGTTGTGTTGAGATTCAGTTGAGTCCCCTAGAGTCGAAACAACTCTTTCCATAAATTGCTAGTGAAGGTGGGGTTACAATCCATCACAATAGACTGTGACATACGATGCAATTTAAAGATATTATCCAAGAATACTTGATTTATTGTAGAGGCCTTAAAGGGATGTTATAGAGCACAAAAATTAACATATTAGTAAATGTGATGAACCACAACCATGATTACATATTTATTGCTAGATTTTGGTAACCCCACAATGAATTCCATAGAAATGTCATTCCATGCGTCTGGAGGAATGGGTAAAGTTTATAGTTTTCTTGAAAGATTTGGTGTTTCTCCATAGTGTCTTTGGAAAATGTCACACTCTACCACGAAGGTGTATATGCCATTCTTAATTCCTTCCCCAAAAAATGATCATTTGATCCTTTCACATGTTTTATGAAACCTTGATTGACCTACTGTAGGATATTAATGTATTTCAAATAACATCCATGATTTCAATGTCGACTATTTTTCCAAATACATATTCCCTTTATAACAAATCTCTTCATTTTTCCAAGTGTATCCTAGATATGCATGGGGTTCCAATTGAATTTGTTGGATCATGCTAGTGATATCTGTATCTATTAATTGTTCATTGCAAACATCATTCAACCAATTTGCTACTATGAAGGAGAGTGAAAATATGGGACCTTCCTCTTCAATACTTTTGAGAGAGAGCATATGCTACCACATTCTCATTGTCCTTCTTATAAATTATCTTATAGTCATATCCCAAATTTTTGGTGACCAGTTTTTGTTGCTTAGGGGGAGAAATCCTTTGCTCTAGGAAGTATTTTAGGTTGCGATGAATGATTTTAATCTGGAAATGTTTCCCAAGTAGGTATTGATAGATATCCAAGCATGTAATATGGCCATCATATCCTTGTAATAAGTTGATTTTCCCAACTTCCTCTCACATAGTTGTTTTCTAGTAAAAGCCAATGGTCATCCCTCTTGAGTACTACTCCAATGCCTTTACCCGAGTCCAAGACAAAGGTCTTAGAAAGTCAGGAAAAGTGAGTATTAGGGTTGTACACAAAGCATCCTTCAAGTTCTATAAATCCCATTCTATAGGATCATTCCAACATAAAGAATATTTTTGAGAAAAGTTATGAGGGGAGTTGCAATCTTACCATACCTAGTGTTATCACTCAAGATTCTCTTGGGTTGCAGCAAAAGGGATCATGAGGTAATTGTTTCAAACCAAGCTTTGGTGGATGGAAACTAGCCTTTCCAACCACAGAGAGGGCTCTCTCTTTCACAATTCACTCAACACTTAGAATATTATTTGCATAAGCTAGTTATAGGTAAAGTGGTGGCTAGACCTTCAAATAATGACTTATAGGAATTTTTCAACTAGTTGGGGTTAAGGACAAGAGAACCATTGGGCATGGAGTCAAACTTCAGTGGATTTATAGTCACAAAAGACTGATTTAGACCAAAATTTAAGAGGCAAAGGCAAGGTAGATGAGGTTTCTTCAAGTCAAAGATATCAGCAGATGAAGGCAGAAAGGGAAACACATTCCATCACAGATCTAGAGCATTTGCAAATGAATTATAACATGCAACTTCAAGAAGAAAGGGTGGAATACCTAGGCATATGCATCTGAAGCATAAAATATGAATTTCAAACCATGTAGTCTTGATCTAGATACTGCAAAAGCAAACAATCAATGGAAATACAAATGAAGAACACATGCATAAGAAATAACAGACATCAAAACACTCATCACAAGAATCTCTGCTCGAGAATAGGGTTTTCTCATGAATTGAAAGGTCAAGTTCAACACATATGCAGAGCTTTTAATCTCTTAGAATCCATAAACATCCAACCCTTTGGTTTAATTCAAAATCTGCATTTATAGGCTTACAAAACATCAAACAACTTCTAACTAACTGACAACAGTTTGGAACTGGAAAGGATGAGTTCATTCACGCCGAACTGCTCAAACCAATTGCCTCTAAGTTTGTTAGACGCGCAGATGGGAAACTCTATGCGCTGTCAGTGTGCATTTGGGCCTTGGAAACCACATGTTTGTCCTTTGGATTGGGTCATTTTAGGTTTATTTGGACAGGTAACCAAGCTGTGCTTCTCTTTGGCTTCCAAATTGGCTTCCAATCGTGCCATTTTCCTGTGAAATTCTTCATTTTCGCGGCTGAATTTTTCCCTGTAAAACATCTCTGATCCGCAATTATCCTCCCGCTATGCGGATATCGGAAAGCGAAAAGCCAATTTTATGCCTCTGGAAAATATCACTTCCGCAATCCGCATTCTGCAATGCAGGTTGCGGGAATTGGAAAGCCATTTTACAACTTTGTGGAAATCACCTCCGCAATGCGGGTTGCGGATATCGGAAACCTGAATTTGCGCCCGTAGAAATATTATGCCTCCGCAATCCGCATTCCGCAATGCGGGTTGTAGAAATCGGAAACCCAAATTTGCTCCCTTGAAAAAATACCGTTCCGACTTCCGCAATCTGCAATGCAGGTGCGGAAAGTCAGAAATTCGGACCTACGGGAAAGCATAAAAGCGGGAAATCTCTTGGTTGGGTTTGTTGCAGCTCGTCTCCCAGCCGTTGATCTGACCCTACTCTTGAATCCTGACCGTCCATTTTCTCTTTGAAAGCGAAAAATCAGTCGATCAAATGGGTCTTCCGCAGCTGTTTTGGGTCGTCGGATCAGGACTTCCACGACCGCTTTAGCTATTAATCAATCCTATCTGTTCAACCTTTGTAGATTGCAAAAGCATTCCACTGCCTTGTTTTTCCCATTTTCTCACTGTGGCTCGATCATTTGGCTTGGATTTTCTTGACACTTATCCATTTTTGGGGCTTTCTGGTTCTTCCTTTGGTGTAATAGGTCAATGAGCATGGTTAGGGATCCAGTAGGGGGATTCCCTTTCCTTCTTTGGCGAGAACATTGATAGGGGTGTTAACACTTAGTATGAACTTTTTGTAATAACCGATGAGACCAAGAAAATATCTTAATATTTTAAGGTGTTTGGGATGAGGCCAATCCTTCATCACCTCAATTCTTTAGATCCATATGCACACCATCTTGATCAACATGGGATTAACAAGTTTTCCTATAGATCAAGATGTCATAAAAAAGATAAGTACAAAATTACGCAAAAAAATTTTAAATGTTTTTCTCACGAGACTCTAGAAGGTGGAAGGTGCATTGCAAAGGCCAAAGGGCATCATCAAGAACTCAGTAATTTCCTTCATGAGTGTGAAAATAATTTTTAGGAATATATTCATCCTTCATGCAAATTTGGCGATAGCCCAAGCGAAGATCAAGTTTGGTTAAGAATTGATCACTCTTGAGCTCATCCAAAAGGTCATCAGTGACTATAATGGGAAACATATCCTTAACTGTCAATTTGTCAAGAACCTAGAAGTTAGGACTCATGCCACAAGTGATTTATTTCTTGAGGACCATGACCACTAGTGAATAATAGGGGTTGGTAATAACGTGGATGAAACCAACGACTAGCAACTCCTAAACTATATTTTCTATTTCATTTTTTTGGGAAAAGATGGAAATATGAGCATACAATGGGTGCAAGGCTATTAGGTATGAGCAAAATAGAATGATCATGCTCACCTTGGGAAGGTGGGAATCCTTTGGGAGGTTCAAAGATGAAATGATGTTTTTCCAAGGCTAACTACATTTCAGAATCAATGGGTGGAGAATGTTTATCAAAAGCTTGAATGGAATGGAATTGAACCATGATATTTGAATGGTCAATTTTAAAAATATTTTCCATACAGTGGGAACTAATGATCTATGTAGAGTCAATTGTAATTCCTTTGAAAGTGTAGGTATGACCCTCCTACTGGAAAGTCATGTATAACTCATAGGAATCCATGGTGATGGGACCTAATGTTCATAACCATTCAATGCCCAAGACAATATCACAACCACCCATTTCAATCGAAAACATGTGGGTTTTTAGAGAAGAATCACTCATTTGAAGCCATTGGAATTTGTTCATAGCATGGATGTAGCAATGTTTTTCTTGGGCTACATGTTGATGAATGAAGTTATGCATGCTACCACTTTCAATTAAGACAATGAATTTGTGATATTTGATGTATCCAATCAATTTGAGGGTTTGGGAGTAGAAATATCAGTCAATGCATGTAAAGAGATATGTGATTACATCTCTTGCAGATAAGGTGGGGAATGTTTTCCATGGATGGATGGAGGATCTTTGGGGGTATAGTTCAAATTCAACATCAGAAATCTCCTCTGAAAATGCCATAAAGAATTTCTTCTCCTTACATTTATGCTTGTGGAAATATTTCTCATCATAGTTGTCGCATTGAGCTTTATGTTGGCATTCCATAATTTTAACTCTAGTTAACTTCTGGATCATGAGAGGTGGAGAGAACAATAAAGGATTAATGGGAGGTGAAATAGTGGGACAAGGATGAGGAATAAACATGGCATTTTTTATTTAAGCATTCATCACCTTTTGGGATTCTTGAGCTCATAGTGTGGCTTCCAACCAAGTAGTAGGATGAGCCATTAAGACCTATACAGATATATATTCTTTCAAACAATTGTTGAATCATTACTTGAAAAAAGTATTGGACATGCCTTCATTGTAGATGATCGATTGCTCAAAAGTAGATATTAAATCTTTAGCTATGCTAGATTTTTTAGACTTGGTTATTCATCCTAGTTAATGAGTGTCTTTTTCAAAGTGTTCATAAAGGTCTACGACAAGCTGTGTCCAAGCAATATAAATCCCATGATATTTATTAGGCCATTACCACCATTTCCAACATTCATAATCCAAGTATAATACACCCACGTGAAGTTTCATAAACTTATCTATGATTCCATTTGGGGAAAAGTAATGTTCCATCTAAGTGACCCGTCATGTGGGGTCAGACCCATTGAGTTTGTTGAGATCGACTTTAAGATTTATGTGCAACATGTTAGTCATATGATCATGAATAGGTGGGGTGGATTTATGTCCACTTGGATAAAATGATTATACCCCTTAATTTTTGGGAGGCTTGCCCTGCCATTAATAACCCAAATATTGTGAAGTGAGGATATTATTCTACATTTCCATGAGTTTGGACATCTAGTTGGGTAGTGCCTCCAAGTTGACTAGCTTGTCACGAATGCCATCAATATTCTTATAAGCATAGGATTTGTTGTGGTCTACATTTTGTTGCAACTCATCATACATAGTTTCTAGGGTGGAGAGATATAATCCTTGAGTGGTAGCTATAGAGATGTGGGTCCATAGAAAGGGTTACTAGAGAAGTGAGGATATTATTCTACATTTCCATGAGTTTGGACATCTAGTTGGGTAGTGACTCCAAGATGACTTGCTTGTCACGAATGCCATCATACATAGTTTCTAGGGTGGAGACTTTGATGGAGAGATCTACTCCTTGAGTGGTAGCTATAGAGATGTGGGTCCATAGAAAGGGTTACTTGTGAAGTGAGGATATTATTCTACATTTCCATGACTTTGTACATCTAGTTGGGTAGTGAATCCAAGTTGACTATCTTGTCACGAATCATCATCAATATTTTTATAAGCATGGGATTTGTTGTGGTCTATATTTTGTTGTAACTCATCATACATAGTTTCTAGGGCGGAGACTTTGTTGGAGAGATCTTCTCCTTGAGTGGTAGCTATAGAGATTGGGTCCATAGAAAGGGTTACTAGAGAGTGGCACCAATGTGATCAACTTAGCAATGGATTTTATTGAGATAGGTCTCAAATAAGGCCGTGAATAGGACCCACAACGGTTTTGCTACTACTAGCGTAGTTGTACTCCTGCCTGAATAGTATTGTGTTGACATAATTCCCAAATTCTTAATACTACAATTTATGTAGGAATTTCATAGACTATCAATACAAGATAGGGTTTCTAGGGTCCTAAGAAAAAGGTAGTTCCAAGTACTATATCTCTTCGATATACATGCAAGGTACAATGGTAGTACTCGACCTAATCTACTAGGGAACCAACTAAGGAGGCTTGACCATTCCCTTAGTTGTATTACTATACTACCCAGGTACTAGAGAGTAATCTTCTTGAGTGTTATGCTCAGTGCACTATAGGATCAAGACAGTCGGTCAGATTATCTAAAGTTGGTTTTAGGTATCCTCGAGGACTTCTAATATACTTAAGGGTACAACGTGGAAGTGAAATTATGTATGCATGTGTTGTTTGATGTGCTACTACTCGAAGGGATACCAATATGGGTTACAAGGGTGTCCAACTAAGTGAAATCAATTGTATTTCATGCATGTATTCTTTTCCTACCATATATTTTCCCATTGAATGGAAAATCATTGTGTTATTTTTAGATGTCGAAAAGTGTCTCTAGCCTATAAAAAAATCACTAAAATTCTTAGCTCAAGAAAGCGGTATGATACAAATTGTAGTGTTATTTATTAGCAAAATAGAAGAATTAGAGTAAAAATAATAGAATATAGAAATATTTAGAGTAATTTAATGACATAATTACAAGAACAATAGGCAATTGTAAAAGAGCTAAAATGCCACAAATAGCAATACGTTTATTGATGAAAGTAATGTTCACTTACCTCTTCAAGGAGGCAACCTCCAACTAAGAAGAGATCCATTTACAATATGCTTCACATAATATCTCATTACATTGCTTCGACTTCTTTATATAGCTACCATCTAACCTCTTAGGAACTTTCTAGTAGGTGGAACCTTAAGCCTTCATACAATAGTTTTTATCTAACCTTTTAGGAACTTTTTGTTTGTAGGTGAAACCTTCTAGTATGCCTTCTTTCAATTATTGCATGAAAATCACACTATATCTATTTTATAGGCCTTATTTAATATAGATGGCCTCAATACGTAGAAACCTATCTATCTACTTAAGTGGGTTAGGATGGGACCCTAACATCTATTATGGTTTTAATTTATCTATTTTAGATGATGATCCTAGCACTGTTAGGGAGGCAATGGTTTCAGGAGATAGTAAACTCTAAAAAAGGGTCATGGTTGAAGAAATGGATGCCTTGGATAAAAATAAAGCTCAATATTTAGTCAAGTTTCCAGCTAGAAGAAAACATGTTGGTAGAAAATGCAGGGTGTTTAAGGAGAATTAGTTGAATACATAAGGTAAAGCGGAGAAGTACAAATCTCACTTAGTGGCAAAGGGATATTCGTAGATGGAAGGAATTGTTTTCCATGAGGTTTTTTCTCTTGTTGCTAAATTAACTTCTAAATTATATTTTTTGTATCTGATATTGTTTATTTCGATCTTGAAGTAGCACAAATGGATGTGAAGACAACATTCCTAAATGGGGGTCTTGAAGAAGAAATATACATGAAACAACTAAAAAAATTTGTTGTAATATCCCCATTTTGACCCTTATAATATTTTGGGCTATAATGTAAATATTGTATGCATATTATGTATGGTTCCTAGCGTGGAGCTCAAGGCCAAGGCCCCGCTAGTGAACACTCGACCTTGAAGAGGCAAGTATTGGATATTATGCTACCCATGTGCTAGTGAGCCAAGGGAATTGTAAATATGCGTTTTAATATAAATGCCCACAACTAGCTATGGAATGCAACAAGAGATGGGGGCATGATGTTTACAAGGAATTGGGAGGGAAATATTCAAACCCTTGAGCCAATCAAGTCAAGCCAAGTGTCAATGAGAGAACCCATGAACCCTCAACTACCCATGTTGACTTTTGTGCCCAATCATTCATTTCTCCCAAGATTTGGTTGAGGTAGTTAATGCCTTGGGGAATGGAGAGGTATGGCTGTCCAAATTCGAGTATGGGCAAGCCACCCTTCCTAGAATTTCATGTTTTGGCTTCTTGGGCAAGAAAGGAGCCACGAAATTGCCCCCAAGCCATTATTCACCCATCAATTTTTCTCTCCCACAAGTTTTGAGCTACTTGGGCGTTTTCCTCCATGGATTTCCTGTGTTTTCCTTCATTTTCGTAGCTGGGGAGGGCGTTTTTGTTGTGGCTAACAGTGGGGAAGAAGGGGAAACGATTTGGGGTTTTATTGAGGCCGTTTTGGCCCACTTAATGCTCATACATCTGTGGGAGAAATCGGTTTTCTTCCCTGGGGTTGATTCCCTCTTCCCACAATCCGTTTTGGGTGTGCCACGATTTTGGGAAAAACCCATAGACCCTATTATGTGAATCCCATTATTGAAATGTGTATCCATGCTCAGTTTTGAGTTGCTGCGTGTAAAATAATGTTGTGGTTGAGATGGGTATCCATTGCTTTAGGTTGTACTGAGCTTGAGAGTCCCCTTTTCCTTGTGGATATCATGCCCAGCTCGGTGGTGGTCTCTGAGTGCTAAAATAATACAAGCTGGGCAGAGACCTATGGTTGGATGGAACGTTGCAGCGACATAGCTAGTTGCTTGGGACAGCATTACAGTGAGATAAGTATATTCTCTTATGTTTATTACTTCTGCACTATTTTAATTAATTGAGGACTGTTTTTAATATGCTGAATGCTTGTGAAATGTGTGTGGATGATATTTATTCCGTTGTGCATGTTTGCTTGATTAGCATCTACACACATATGCATTTTATTTGTAATGCAATTGCTTATATTTATATGAGTCATGAATGTTGAAATGGGCTAAGTTATATAAAAGCCCAGAATTGGATATCATGTTCCCTTCCTGGCGTTAATAGATGGGAGGGGGCGTGACATTTGTAGTGAAGGGAAAGAAGGCCCTTGGTTTGCACACTTTAAAACGATCTCCAAGAATGTAGTATCAAGATTTTAATATTTAATCTTTATTAAGACTTAGTTTCTTCAAAAGTAAAGTTGATGATTGTATGTATTCCAAACTGTCTGGTAATCATTTTATTTATCTGATCTTGTATGTTGATGATACACTATTGATTAGAAACAACATGGAAATCATTAAGAATGTCAAAATTCAATGGTCTTCTAAGTTTGATATGAAATACCTTGGTGTTGCAAACTTTAATTTGGACATGGAAATTAAAAGAAATCAGGTAAACCTGAAACATTGGTTGAGTTAGAGGAGATATGTTGAGACAATATTATAGAGGTTTAATACGAAGGAATGCAAATTAGTAAAGGTCCCTATTCTTGTAGGTGTAAAGTTGTCTACATATCAATATCCCAATACACAAGAAGAGGTAGAGGACATGTTTTTTGTTCCCAATCATTGTTAGAAGTACAATGCATGTTATGGTTTGTACTAGACTAGACATTGCCAATGTAGAGGGATTTTTTAGTAGGATATATATCAAAACCAAAGAAGGAACACCATAGAGATGTCAAGATGGTATTCATATATTTGCATGGCACATCAGATTATATAATATACTACCATTACACCTAAATGATATAGAGAGCTAGATATTGCAAGGTTTTGTTGATGTAGGTTGCGCTAAATATGTTAACCACATAAGAACTAAAAGTGGTTACTTTTTTAACCTATTTGTTGGAGTAATCAATTGGATGAGAAAGAGGTAGATTGTAGTTTCATTTTCAACTACAAAAGATGAGTACATGGAAATAAGAAAGTTGTATGGTTGTAAAGATTGTGATTAGGTATTGGTTTTGTTTAGAAAGAAGGAAAATTTGCAACAACATAAGTGCAATTTTTCTAGGGCAAAACCCTACTGATCATGCTAAGGAAAACCATAATGATGCACAATACTATTTTGTTAGAGACGTGGTCAAAGAAAAAAAGTGTTGTTGGATAAGGTTGACACCTTGAATAACAAATTTCATCATAGTGTAATAGTTGAGATGAAAAAGTAAATGAAAAACATCCATAACATAGCATGCTCTACTATTATTTTCCATTGATGTATTCACCTTTCCTTCATTTTACATATTATACCTTTTCCCTTTATGGATATCTTATAAGTCCAAATCCCCATGGATCCATTAACTAATATTTTGTATGTTATTTTATGCCATGATACTCACTACAATAGAAATAGTGGAAGAGGGGATTACCCTGTACTACAACCACATAGACACAATGAAATTGATCAAAACCTCCTACATTATGACATTCTATATAGAGGTTTGTATTTCATCATTATATTCCTATGCAGGTTCTCTTAAGGCCAAGCCGAGTGAGCTAATCAAGGAAAAATGTGAAGGTGATCCTAGTTAATGTCCACAGAGTGTCAAATTCTTTCATCATCCTAAAAAATAGAAGAGCTACTATGAGCCTCCAACCCCCTCATTGCAATGTCGACTAGCACCATTGGTGATGCAACTCCATCTGTGAGGAAGAAACTAAGAAGGAAATGCAGACAAAAGGAGAAATCATGATAGGAAGGGAACAATTGCACAATCGACAAGTGGTAAATGGTTTTGTAACCCACTAGTAAATATCACCTAGTATGGGAGAGATGATTTATAGAGACATTGAATCCTTAAAAAATGCCTTTGGCATAAAAAACATTTTCTTCTATTCACCAATTAAAATTATGGTGGTAGTTTATTACTATGTAAATAATATAATTTATAGTTATACTTTTTTTTTAAGACACAACGATTATGATTCTTTTGTTAAAAGTTGCTATATAAATTAAATAAAGAGACTTTTACTAATGGATCCAAGTGATTTTCATTTGTTATAACACGTTTGGTGTTACTAAGATGGAGTGACCTATCTTGAGGACAAAGGCCACATGATCATAGTTGATAACTCAACTTTTATTATTCTTTGACTTGTCATGGAATTAGTTAGGAAAATATTATATTTTATTACCATAGATATGAAGCTACCTTTATATAAAGGAGCTAGTTCTCTCCATTCAATGGTGGATGGTGTTAGAGATTGATAAGTGATAGGACATAGAGTAGGAGCTTGGAGATGATTATTGATTGAGATTCCCTGTATTATCAAACTCTTCAAGAATAATCAAGAAGTGAGGTAGTGCTCTATTTTGTTGTATGACTATGTCTATGTTTTTTATTTGTTGTTAATTTATCGTATAAATCTCTTACGATGATTCTAATGTGAAGGCCTAATGATGAAAACACCATTCATTGAAGAATAAAGCAATTTAAGGAGCCTATCACTCTTGTTTTTCTTCTTGTTATAATTTGTGTTATTTCCTTTCATCCATCCAATTATTTGTTGAATTGAAATCATAATTAACCCAAGTATAACAACGCCTTCATATTTGTTTGAAATGTGGCAACTCTAGCTCTCCAAGACTAGTTTCCACATCTATTTTCAGCAAACACTTAAAGTCAGTTGTATCAAACCTAATTCCTTTTACCTTGAGTACATAATTAAATGATGAATGTATCAACACAAGTCATTTCATATAAATAGGTGGAATGTGGAAAACTATCCATTTCTACCATATATCCTACCTCAAACTAGTTGATTGTGGAAAATTAGCTCTTTCATGCCATATTGTATGGCTCCATTTTCCCACTCCATTGGCCCAATAGATTGATAAGCACTAGTTTCTTCCCATCTTGTTTCATTTTCTTATTTTCTTCCCTCCATTTCCTATCTTGTCCATATCCCTTCCCCATTTACACTTCAATTTCCACATACTATACTATACGAAAACAAATTTTGTTTTATCAAGGATTACTCTTCATTTTCACATTAAGACCCCACACCATAGCCTTGATAATCCTACTTAGGGAAGCCTCCCTTGTGTTAGAGGAGATCCAACCTAGAGTGAGGGCAAGAGCTATTGTGTTGACAATGGGTCGTGTTCAATATTTACACAAAGCTATCACCTTGGTGCTTAGGACTTTACAATTTTGTGGGTGTTATATTTTGTTGTAATGAGGTCTATGTCCTATACCTATGGTAAAGCTTGCAGTGTTTGCAAAGAAAATATGTATGGGTGGGCTCTATGTAGTGTGTCAATGTTTTGTCATGTGGTGTCTTCTCTTAGATTTATGCAATAATATTGGTAACATAAGATCACCATGTGCACAATAGCCGCATCACAAGGAAGCGTCATTGTCAACCTCATGTCAGCATGTGTGCAAAGGCTGCGTGGAAACAAAATAACATTGGTATACTTGTGTGAATGAGTTCCACGTGGCATGTTGGCATTATGGCTTGTGGCATTTTGAAGAAGTGGTGTACGAATAGATTCCATGTGGCATGTTGACATTATGGCATGTGATGTGGAATCCACAAAGCTATTTATTTTCTCAAGGAAGATGAAATTGCATTTTTCATTTTACAACAACCAAACATCATACTTTCGCTAATACAAAATTGAGTAACATAATTGAAAGGTAATGTTTCTTCATTTTATAATAGATAAATAGCATGATTTATCTAACACAAGTTTAATTAGTATAGTTCAAAGGTAATGAATAGATAGAAAAAATGATTAAAAGATTCAAACCCAATGATTAAGTGTTCAACTTCCTTCACTAGGATCCCAAGTGGCCAAAAAGCTCGTGGGGCACTAGCTTTTGAATCAAATGGACAAAGATATTGATATTATGCAATGTCAGTTTCCTCGGTTCATGGTAAACATGAACTTGGAACTCATAGGAACTTAATGGTTGACTTATCTATTAGGTTGTCCATTCATGTATCTCAACATAACTTCAATAACAAATTCCTCCAAACATTGAGGTGAAGAGGCAATGCACTTACCAACCGTATCTATATGTTTTAAAATGAATAGTAATGAAACAACATGGGTAATCTCGTTACTTCTCCTTCGACCACGGTTTCAAAGTGTAAAGCTTGTTATAAAAAAAAAATGGGCCTTTACTCCGACAAATTTTATAGATCTCATGAGATCGCCACCAAATGTCAAAGGTTTATTAGAATTCTTTCACTTCCATGTTTTATAAATGTAGTGTGACTTCTTGGAGCTTGTGGTTGGTCAAGCAAAGTGATGTGTTTATCCCTTGCAAAAAGAGGGCGTTGTAATGGTTGCATAAACAAGCTTGACATAACAAAGGGGAAAAGTTCTTATCTTTTATTGTTATCAATTTTCCATATTGGTATGATTGGATGGAAATAATTATTTTATTTTGATGAAGTAAACATTTTTTTGTAAAGAGCTATGTACACAACGTTACAGATGAACATGAAGCACACCATTTTTCTTGACATAATTACCTAAACATGTTTTCCAAGTAGTTTGATAAGTATCATTCATGATACCCCAAACCTTTACCATCATGTTTTCCAAGTAGTTTGATAAGTATCATTCATGATACCCAAAACCTTTACCAACACTTCTCATTCATTTGGATAAAAGTGACATTATTGGTTAACATAAACTTCTTCCAGAAATACATTTTAAATTATTATTAAAAGGAAAGTTAAATTAAATCATCTAATGAGGTTCCCATTGCATGCTAATAATCTTTTATAGCTCAATAATCACAGATGAAACCTTGGGTTAACGGAAAGGGGAAATTAAGGCTAACATTAGGCCGTTCCCCTTGCCAAATGCAACTTTATGGGGCTTAACTATTATATAGGAGGTATAATTATCTAGGGAATACCACTGTTCTATTGCCCAGATGTTGTTAGAGTAGATGTTGTTAGAGTTGAGGAAGTGATTTAAGGGTTTTTCATAGAAAATAAATTTTAGAGTATTACATTTATTTTGTTAGAATGTGTGATAGTAGGTTGTATTGTGTAGTAGCAAATCCTTCAAGATGTTGTTGGAGTTGAGAAAGTGATTTAAGGGTTTTTCATAGAAAATAAATCTTATAGTATTACATTTATTTTGTTAGAATGTGTGATATTAGGTTGTATTGTGTAGTAGCAAGTCTTTTAAACTTTATGAGAAACTAATGCCTAAAAAAATGATTTAGTGATGAAATATTCAAAAGATTCAAGTTTACTTTTTTAATGGGATTTAGAAGTTAATCGTAAGAACAACAAAAATTAGTATAATGAGAACATGTGAAGTGGATTGTGTAGAAAGATAGATGGATAGTCTCACCACAAAATAGTCTTAACAAACTAGATAGATCACTTAGCATAAAGAACTATGAGATGATGTTAGTACCAAATAGGAAGAAAATACAATCACATTAATTTGTAAGTGCAGATTTATTTTAATAGACAATAATGGATGTAAATTTTAGTTTTGAGAGGGTTTGAATTTGTGTATGCATGTGCTTGTTTAAGTCGTGTTTTCTTATTTTTGTTGCATTTATTATTTCTTGCCTTATTGCATAATTGGAGCTACCTAGCTACCCATGATTTGTTGACATCTTTGGCATAATTGTATTCCCTAGATTTAGAATCCCTTGCAAAGGAGGACTTTAATCTATGAAATGGAAGAAATATAATTTAGAACAATATAGTTCAATCAAAATAAGTTGTGAATCCATACTACATAGTAAGGCAAGAGGGAGAAACACAAGTCAATAAAGTTTGAAAAATATATAAATTAAGGAAGGTTGGTCAAAGGAAAAGAGAATAAATTTGGAACGACACCTAGATTAACAAAGGTTGGTTGAAGACTAAATCTTTTCTTGGTTTGCAAGCTAGGAAAATAATTCTCGCTAGACTAAAGGATATATTCAAATCCTGTTGTGTTTCTTTGAAAAGATTAAGAGGAATGGTACTGACCATATCCTTTTGAATTATACATGTGCTTGGGAGGTTTGCGGTAAAAAAATTTAATGTTTTTATTTGAATTGGTGTCATCTAAAACAATTATAACCCCCTCCTTAAGTGAATGATTCTCTTCAATCATGTAGACTTGTCACAATGGCTCTTAGGGCTTCAAATTTCTATTCAGAGTAGAGACTAAGTCATCTTAGTGTATTTAAGGGCAACAAATCACATTTCCATTGTTCTAAATCCATTGATAATCTCTATGTGAGTGAAGAGTATCATTAGATACTAACTAAACATGTGAATAAATCATGCTAAAAATATAATAAAATAATTATTTGTGAAACAAATCTACATGCATTGTAAAATATATATAAGAAAATATGTAAATACTAATGGACATACACATGGAAGGAACCAACATAAGGAAAATCAAAGGAAGGCTCGTAGCAAGTTTTTCCACAAGATATGCATAGATGTGGGAGTGGATGATGTTTTCTACCCCTAGCATGTGCAATGTTGGGAAACCCCTAGATTACATAGCCCTGAATGACTCCTCTCTACCATGAGTAGCATTAGGCGAATCCTACCTACAATGAGTAGTGTTGATGACTCATCCCTCACATGGGAGGTATCAAATGAATCCCACTAGATGTTCCCTTGGCCACGCAACTCTAAAAAATTGTGTCATGGTAGACCAATGTTTGTGACAACCGTAATAATGTGTCTTGTGTGTTATCAAGCACACTAGATGTATGATGATATAAATGAAAAGGATTTCTAAGGTGAAGGGGACAACATACATGATTTGGATCAGCCCTAGAATTATTTATATCCTAAGACATCCCTCCTCCATCCCCCTGGAACTCTAAACTACCAAAATAGTTGACATGTTTACCTAGGATAAACTAGACATACAATTTCGTAAGGAACTACAATGACATGCCTATGTTTATGTGAGGGTTCATCAAACATCAGGTACCATCGATCCATCCAGTTAGTGATGATATTCAGTTTTATGCACTAATTCATGGAAGTACATTTTATGTTAATCTCAAGAATCAATCCAGTGTTAGGCTCTCAGAAGAGGTAAACATCACGTCTTTGTTATTTTTTTATTTTTTCACATTTTCAGAACTAATCCCATATTCTAAAAATACCTTTTCACCTCCATATAAGAACTAATGTTTTATAAATCTCCTCAAGCATTAGCAATCATGTCAATGATAGGGTCAAGAGTTTACCCAAGCAAGTGACAAACATAGTGTCCCTCGATAAACATAGCACTTATGCATATCAAATTTACCATTTCTACTAATATCTCAACAATCCAATCTTTAGGAGGGTTTGGATCTTGAGGCTCTTATCTTTCAATTTCTTCCTTTAAGCTTAGAGGGTTTTGGATTTCATTTATGGACTCAAGGTTTTAAGTGTTAGGATTTCGAGAACTAAGATTTTTTAGGGTTCGGGTTTGAGTATTTTCCATTGAAAACAAATTAATGTCCCTATTTATGACACAAAATGTTTTGATTAAACATTAAACATTATTTTGATATCAATAAGAAAAAAAAATGAAGGATTTTAGGAAGAATAAGAAGAAAAACCCCTACCTCACTAATGCTTCCCACAACAAACGAAATTGACTAAGTCCTTCTTGATAGGATATATAATTGTGTGATACTCATCAATTGGGTTGGATGCATGCTCAATTGAATGGTCATATCGTCAAGGGGTGGTAGAATGGTGTTCTACAAAATACATCAACATATTTTAGCCTCTATGTTTTATCTTCCAATGTCACATTGGAATGAGAAAAAGTCACAACCCTATGCATTTTTTCCTGTAAAGTGTAATGCAAATGTGTTTTATAACTCATATGTATTATATGTCAATAAGGTCCAACCTAGGTGGTTGTGAGAAGGAGTGTTATCCTCCCAACCTATGTTTAATTCCCACAAGTGACATGTCAAGATCTTAATGGGTATATTGTTGTAGTGACCTTGATCCACCCTTGAGCTATGAATTGGCAAAGCCTCAAGCTTGCGTAGAGTTTGGTTTACCCTCGGTACCATCCTTGGAATGAGGGGAAGTGTCTGAGAGGTTTCCTTGGGATGTGTATTTCATGAAAATATTAAAAAAACATTATATTACATATGCATTCCTTAATCCTAGTCATCACCCTAGTGCTAGGTTCAACATCCCCAAGGTTGAGCAACCAAAACACATTTGTTTTCTCAATTTACCAATAGTCACACATTTTTGAAATCCATGATGGCCCAAATTAGTGGACTCAAATGTGTGCATAGGAATTCCTGTGGTTTCACTAATGAGTTCTACAACTTCATCTCTTACGAATATTTAAAACCAATTGAAACCTACAAGCACAAGCCATTGGAATAATACCAAGCTTTTAGGGTTGGGATTAAATTGGTTAGAATTTGAATTTGGACTTTACTTGCATGGTGGAACTCCATCAAAATGACTATGTGGTGAGAAGAATATAGAGGATATTTCCAATTGCAATTGTAAGATACATTTTTTTTTATAAATAAGAGAGAGTTTTTTTATATTATAGACCAAAAAATATAGTTATGTAGAGAGGCAAAGGTTCTAGATGAGGAGGTTCAATCCATATCCTTTACTTTGTCTTGTACAACTTAAAGTTGATAGTGATTTCATCACCAAAACCCATCCCTCTCTAAACATTAACATACATTTGGCCTTGAAATATGAAAAACATACTATAAAATTTACATGCACCATAATTTGACCTATGGACCTAATATAGAAAAAGGAGTATTCCAAACAAACTATCCTATGGCCTCTAAACATAGAACTAGAAAAAAACATAGAAACATAACTACAAAGGGGAGATGTAAATTGAATTCTTGACTACCTATTCATCTTTGTTGTCCAAAGGGATGGGTAAGAGAGAGTTTGCACCTAATGGCTGCTCTACTTCCTCTTGTGTTCCATCCTCATCTAGAACTCTTTTTGAACCTTGAATGTCATGGAGGAGAAAGAGATAACTATTAGAGTTTTTTTAATCCAACCATTACATCTTATATGTCATTACCATTGCCCTCATCTCTTTCATCTAAGTGATTGGATATGATCTCTTTATTTTTCCAATATACATCTAAGGTGAGTGAGTATCTAGTAATGTGACTCTTGGAGAATCTCATGTCCAACACAATGATGGCCAGCTCCTCATTGATCTCGGAGGTGTTAGTGTTTCTCCGATTCTCTCAAGCCTTTCCTTCCATCTTCTAGAGGCATCAAATCATAACAGGTTTGTACCTCTCAGTGAATCCACTAGATCTCCTCTGCACCTGTATCAAATTTTAACCATTTTTATATTGATGACGATCAGGCTACTACTGCATTTTCCAGGATGGTGGCCCACCCTTTTGCACTGGTGGCTTATTGTGTCCCTCTATTTCCTTGGCTCGATATCCCTTCTCCTTTGGATGAAAGAAACCTCAAACAACAATGTGGATGTTCTATAGTCTATATTTATCAATCACTTGGATCCTTCCCTGCCTTACCCTCCCTTTGTTGACTACACAATCAAGAGGCCACCATAGAGGCCATCTTATACCACAGACATGTGATCATGTATATAGGTGGATTGAAAAGTAGCTCTATGATCATCATCAAAGAGATGAATATTCCCATGCACCCACATCCTTTATACCTCATTTCTAATCGTTTGTGATCCAAATTATTCCTTTGTTTCCCCTCTACCATCATTAAACCCTTGCATGTGGGAATTAACCAAGGAAAAATTGGTATGGCCTTCTTGATGACAAAGGTGCCCTCAATCCCCTCTGTAAATATTCAAACACACATAATGCATCCTTAGTATTGCTTGAACTACAACAAGAAATCCAACCCATAGAAACATACAACCTAAGAGAGGGCAACATGCACTAACACCCACATAGACAAAAGTTATAAATACTCAAAAATACAAAAAATTACACACTCATAGAAACACATGAATTTGAAATAAAATTATGGGTTCACTGGCCTTTTATTAATCTATATTACATTATGGGCCTCAAAGGGTAATTTCTTAGGAATTTTAATTGGGCTTAAAGTCCCTTCACTTCCTCATAAAACTCTAGGTTCCTAGTTTGATTCTCAACTAGGAATTACAATAATTTTCCTAATAGAATTTCTACAAATTGAATTATTACTTTTTTTCGTTGCTAAATTCCTCTATCTTCTCTATCTTCTCCTTCACCTTATCTATATTCTTCTTTGTATCTCTTCTATGTATCCTTTTATTCTGCATGAGCCCCCCCTTCTTCAAACTTCAGGCTATCGCCCTCTCCTCATCTTCATGCACAACCTCCATCCATAACTTCACACCAAAATCCACTTCATTCACGTGACTTCTCTCTTCTTCATTCATGCCTCTCCTCCTCATGTGCAACCTCCTCTTGTCTCTAGGCCACTTCCCATTGTTTTACTTTGGTATTTTTACCGATTTACCACCTTCTCTCCCTAATTCCAAGAAAATACAATCTCTATTAATAATCTTGTTGTCGTTTTAACGGGTTCCTAGGGGAATGGAGAGGGCTCTATTAAAAATGGTGCCACACACCCCTTATATTTATGATTTAACCATAAGGATATTAAAACCATGTACATCCTCATTAATGCAAAACAATGACATCTTGGGAAATTAAAATTGATGTGTCCTCTCTGACAATCAACCCTTGAAACTGCCTTAGCCATCTAATTACAAGATTCTAAATTAATGATGGAGATTTGGTTAGCATAAAATGGCAAGAAGTCAACAAGGAAAATTAGACCATTCGTGGAACCTTAGATTGACGGTCGTAGTATTTTGCATAAATAATCCTACACATTCCTTGTAATATCCCGATTTTGACCCCATTGCATTAAAATAAAAATGATGTAAATATGCTAGTGCAAATTCCTAGTGCGGAGCTCAAGGCCAAGGCCCTACTAGTGAATGTTTAGGCATGTATGATGTTTATATTTCATTTGGACTGTTTAGTTGGATTTTATGCCGACTTAGAGTATATGTAAATATTATGTGTATACATAATAAAATGGTCCAAAAATGGTTGTGTAAGGAGCACCAAAGGGGCTATGATTCCACTAGAGGGGAAGAGGAAGGGGGCCTATGGAAACCAAATCCTATTTTTCCAAGTGTCCACCTTAGAACTCACCCAAAATTCTGTCATGTGTTGAGAATAATCCAATTATCTCCTTTTTGGACCATTTTCCAATCATTGATGCATGTGTGTGGTTGGTGGGAAAAGTCACTTCATGTACTTATTGAGGCATGTGACTGACTGCACTTTTGTGACAGTTCTGTCATGACAAAAGTCAGTCTGCAACTGCCAGGAGTCCTTTCCCTACTGCCAGAAGTTATGTCAGTTGTCTTGTCACCATTTTTCCATATCCCTTGGAGTCAACCCTCATTTTGTCTCATTCTCTCATGCAAGTTTAGAGGTTGCAGAGCTCTCCATTATTGTCCATGAATTTACCATGTTGTTTTGAACCCATAAATTCGAATTTGGGGACTATGTTGCATTTCTGGAAGTGGGTTTTGTTGGCCGTAGGTGAGCAGATAGGTTGGGCAAGCTAGGAACCCTTACCCTTGAGTTTTGCTGCTTGTAGGTGCTTGAGAAGCCACATATTGAGGCTAAAAGAGACTCTTGTAGAGCTTTGTATGGGAATTTGTTTAAGCACAGAGAGCAGAATGGGTTGTGGGCTGAGAGATAGAAGCCCGTAGGTGTTTCCTTCGACCTAGTGGACTCATAGCCCAGCTTGGGGGTGAACTTGGGAGTTGAAATAGTACAGGATGGAAAAGTTCTATGGTTGGGTGGAAAAACACCCTTACATAGCCAGTTGCTTGGATCTGCATTGGATAAAGATAAGCATTCTCATGTATTTGAATCTGAAATGTTTTATTTGATGCCTGTAATGTTTATGCATGTATTTGCATATTAGATGTGTGTGGATAATTTTGAATTCCGTTGTGCATGTTTATTTGCATTCTGCACACATTTTGTATTGTTGAAAAACGTATTATGGATTTGGGGCGAAATTTGAAAGCCCAGGTTTGCCCAACGTCCCCTCCCGATGGTCAGATTGGGTGAGGGGGATGTTACAGAGTGGTATAAGAGCTTTTGGTTGCAATGTCGGAGTTGTATGGGCCATAAATCACGTTTTACAGGCAAAAATTAAAACTAGTTCAGTAGAAAATCCGTTTCTGTAAAATGGCAGTTAAATTGCAATTGAGGGTTTGGAGTAAGTTGGAATCAATTTCGAACTTTCCCCTTAATTGCCCAATCAAAGCCTTGCTAAATCCGAAATTGGAAAATTGGGAAAATTTAGTTGGGTCCCACTCGTGCTAGGTGGTAGCGTGACGTGGATGATCCACGCGGGAAGAAGGTATGATGTGGAGGAGCTGTGTGGGAAGAGGGTGCAATATGGACCAACCACATCATATCTGTATGCGCAGGTAACCATACGGGATGGAGTGTGAAGGCGGAGAAGATCTGGTCGTTGAGTAGCAAGGAAGATCGACGACTAGGATGGTTTAGGCCCGCGAAGGTGCATGAAATTTAATTTGTTTTCATGTCCCTAAGTGAAAACCGCCCCATCCACGTGTCATCCTCTGGTGCGTTCAGGAATGAAAAAGTGGTCTTAGGAAACTGCTTTTCTCGGAGCCTGAAACCACCTTTTGGGTCCAACAGGGAATTGATGTGACATGGGGAGATGTGACAGACAATCCTGTCAGAAGGGATGGGACCCTCGTTAGTCATGTCAGTTGTCGGAGAATGTGCAGATCAGATCAACGGCTCATAGTGTCTCAAGGCCTAGAATATGCACGAAATTTAAACAGAGCTACACGCCCCTGAAGCAGTAAACCACTCGATGACGTGCCGCTCTCTCGTGAATTCAGGGCTGCAAAAGCAGGTCCAGGAAACCACTCTTCGGGGACACTGAAACCGCTTTTGGCCAACAAGCAGTAATTTAATGTTGGGTCCAGACAGGATGTGCGGAGATGACAGGGCCAATGGGACCCACGGTGAGCATGTTAGTCTAGGAGGATCGCGCAGATGTGATCGATGACCGAGATTGTTTCAAATCCATGAAAGTGCATGAAGTTTAATTCATTTCCGCAACCCTGAAATAAAACCACCCTATCCACGTGTCGCTCTCTCGTTCGCTCAGGAAAGTAAAAGCAGTTTTAGGGAACCGCTCTTCTGGGACCCTAAAACCGCTTATGCCTAACAGTGGTAAGGTAGTGTGGGTGTCATTTGAAGGGCGTATATTTGATCAACGACTAAGATTGATTAAAGGCCATGAAGATGCATGGAGGTTAATTCATTTTCCCGACCCTGAAAGAAAACCACCCTATCCACGTGTCGCTCTCTCGTGCGCTCAGGCACGTAAAAGCAGTTTTAGGGAACCGCTCTTCTGGGACCCTGAAACCGCTTATGCCTAAAAGTGGTAAGGTAATGTAGGGGTCATCTACAGGGTGCAGATCAGAGGAAAAACAACAATTTTCATAGTCGATTTTTGGGTGCCCGAAATCGAAAAATGCATTCGATCTTATGCGCTAGATTGCGCGAAATCAAAGGATTATAAAAAATAAAAATAAACGAGGGCATTTCCCTCGACCCGCCCTGCAGTGGCAAGGGAAGCCACAAGGGGGAAATCCCCCTTGACCCCCGTCGTCCCTCTCGTATGTCGTTGAGTGTGAGAAATTTTTGTGGCAGACAGAAATTGCCAATATGGATTGTCTCCATAATGCATGGAAATTATTTTGTGTATTTCTGAAAATGTAATGAGGCATCCCATGTGTGAATTAGGTATGTAGCTTAGAATTGTGGGAAAATTTTCCATGAGAAAGGAAAAAAAGTATCACATTTGAATGAAGTGAAAAGGTGTATAAGGAACCTTGAAAAGACTCCCTATCGAATTAGAATGGAATCAATTGTAGTGCTCATAAGTGCAGGGAAGTTAAGAAAGGTCAAGTTGAACTTGGCCATAATCTTTGAAAGCAATTGGAGCAGTAAGGCAATGTTGATAAGAGGGAAATTTCTCACCTTAAGATAATTTTTTTTTATAGCGTAACAATTGTATGCTTGGAAAATAACAAGTAGGAATGTTATACATGACTGACTATATGCATTGAATTGTTGCTTGGTGAGAAAATCATAGCTAATGATTCATTGTGTGCTTGTTAAGAAACCAGGAAATTGGATCAGCTATGATGTGGAAGAGGAATTCCCTGTTATCATGGGGAATTGGAAGGGAGAATCCCTCCACTACGCTCTTGCTATTGTGTTTGTAATTATGAAGTTGTCATGCATATAAACTATGGCATAGGGATGCTGGAAATACAAGAGAGTAGTAGATTAAATGCATATGAATTAGTGGACATAATTAAAGAGTCCTTGCATAAGCGCATGTGAATTGCTTATGTATGGGCATGATGTTACATATGGGCAAGGGTAGTGAAGTTACACATGCAGTATCTCATTAATGGTATTGCCTATGGTTGATGACAATTAATGCTGTTGATAATGGTTGTAGGAAATTGGACCATAGAAGCATGACTGAAAATGCAAAAAAATCATAGCATGTGACCAACAAACCTTGAAAGAGAAGGCTGGAGTAATGATTCGTGATCAAAAGGTTGGAAAAAGGTCCGTGTAGCCTTGGTAAGCAGCCAATTGATCAGGTAACATCAAGCAATGTTAATGACAACCATGCAAGTAATGGTTATTTGTGCCTAATTGTATGAATGTTGAAAGTGGATTTGGTAAGATCCCTTCAACTATGTTTAAACTATCTTGATTTGGTTTGCATGTGGTACTGAGTGCCTGAATGTGAATGTCATCCTACCGAGTATGGTGAGGTGTGGGTAAGTGAAGGTAAGGAACCATACACCCTATAGTTGCTTAGAAACCTCATTGCATTCATATGATTATATCATGACATTTGTGTATGTTGGTTATGAGTTTAACAACCAAAGCAAGTGAGGACTTATGGTCCTATTGTAGTAGTGCATGCCATATGAGATAATATTGGTTAAGGCCATGACGTGGTTGGATGATGTGTTGAGGCAATAGCCATACTCTTCCAAAACATCATGGTGGAATGCATGACATGACAATATAGCATTCATGAATCAATGCAAGGTGACATTGAGTAGATATGCATCAAAGGATTTTGTAAACCTTGTGGTTATGCATTGAGTGAATGCACATTAAAAGATTATGTAAATGTTGTAAATATGCATGCATATGTGTGGGTGCACATGTTGAGATGCATTATGTGAATGCATGGTTGTGATATATATGTTTCATTGCAATTAGATAATAGATGAAATGGTGGACTAAATTGTCAATCCTGAGATCATTTCATGAGTCGTTGTGAATACAGGATAATGATTGCATGAAGAAGGTAGACATGTTGATGGGATACCAGAGTGCTCTGTTGGAAGGACAGATTTGCATAAAAAGAATATGGTTGTGAAGCAATGAATATTGGAGTTTTTATTGCAGGGATAACGTGACTGTGTCTTGCAATTTCATTATGATGATGACGCATATATAGATATATCTATATTTCATTGCATTTGGAATGTGAATAGCTGAAAGTGTTTGAATTATTGAGTGTTATAATTATGAGATCACTTCAGTGACTGTTGTAGCAATGATAAGATTATTTGCATAGATACTCACAACGTGTTTGGTTGATTAAAAGTTTTAGATTTCAAGTAGAAATGTCTTGAGTATGGAAATGAGGATAAGTCCATAGTAAAGACCGGGATCTACCATGTGTAGAAGACAAAGGTTATGAGAAGGATTCTCATGGTTGTGAAATTTAATTTACGCATGGAACAGATTTGTAAATTTCACATTTGAAATTTGGCTAATAATTACTAATGGTTGTTTGGCTTCTCTAGAATTGTGTCAAGAGGACATGTTGTAGGTGGATGTTCATGTTATGGAAGCAAGTGTAAAATCATAATGGACAAAGTGATACCGCTTACAAGAGCCAAACAATATGAGGATGGCCTCATCGTTAAACAAATCAATTTTTGTAGGAGACATAATTGTAAATTCATGTTTGAATTTAATTATTAATGCCATTGACTGATTATGGAAATCAGATTTGAATTTGATTGTTAAACGTTGTTGAATGTTTGGTTGTTTGAGGAATGTGTCAGGAATACACCTTGCAGGAAGACCATGTGTGATGGCATGCATAAGCCAAACTCCATGGGAAGGATCCCATGCTTTGGAAATGGGTTTCAGGGGAAACGCCATTGTAAATTCTGATAACATCTCAGCTGCACTGCATGTTGGAAAACCATGTGAGTGAGATGATAAAATTGTGCCAAGAAGGCATGTGTGGGTTATGGAACGTGAAAAGATTGGGGTGGCATGCCAACGGACTGTTGAATCAGAGAAGGGAGCCCCATTTTTCGCAAATGAAGAAAGGATACATCTGCAAAATGGATGAGTATTCTGTAACCCTAACTAAGAATATATATATGTCTGGTTATTAGATTTAATATGCAGAGCATGCTTTATTATTTCATTATTATCCCAAACTGCTTGAGTGTGAATAGGGCCTACATGAATCACATCGGAAAGGGATGCATACTTTTCGGGTGTTGGGTTATGTTAGGGTTGTCAATATTGACTACACCCTAAGGGAATGGACACATTCCTGGTGTTTCAATACTTGATAGTGAATGTTATGAAATATGGTTACAATTTTAGAGCAGTAATATTGACGAACTTGCTTATCCATCTTGTGTTGTCAGCTTAAACAGATGCAATTGGTTCTGCACACTGAAGAAGCAAAGTGAAAAAGGTGTTGTGAGGGGTTGTGTTGGAAGGGTTGTTGTGTATGAAAGGTTGTTGTTAGGGGTTGTTGTGAAGAGGTTGTTGTGTGTGTGAAGGGGTGGTGATATTGATGAAGGCACCATAAATGCTTGGTAAATCTAGTCGGTGCACTGGTTGGGCATTGAATGTTGTGGAGAAGCCGACGTGTTGGCCAAACATTCCTTAAATACTTGATAAACCCAATCGGCGTAATGGCTTAACATATTGATAAATGGGATGCCTGATAAACCCAGTCGGCGTATTGGCTTGGAATTTCCTATTCGAATGATTGTGGAGCAGCCTGCGTGCTGGCCCAACATTCGTTATTGTATCCATAGGCGATCCAAGGCTTGTAAAACAAAGAAGGGTCCCGTGGAATAAAGTGAAGACATCCAATACATATAAGTATTTGGTTATCTTGCAGCTTCTTGCTTATTTAATATGAATATACGTGTGAACATGATTTGGTTATGATTTCTTAAACTCTTGTTTAGAGATAAACCCTATGAAAATAAACTAAACATGTGAATTGATTCAATGTTTGAGCGTAGGTATTGCTGGAAGTAAGGATTATGAAGGCATCCTAAGGATGCATGTGGACATGTGACTGTCCTAAAGAGCTCAGTATGAGTAGTAATGAAAGATGGTGCTAGTGGACTTGTGTGGGTCCTAGCAGCCAAAGGTTATGTAGGCAACAATGGGGAAAGGTTCCCTGGTTGAGAAGCCTTAGACAAACTTTAGACACTAAGTGTCATAGCCAAGAAAGGGCAAGTCAAGAATTTGCATTGAAGTGAAAGAGGATAAGGAGCATGGGACCACAGTGACGGTGTGGCTCTAGATTGGCACAAGACTAAGAGGGGGAAAATCTTACTCTTCTCTTTCCTTTTTGATTGATGCATTTTAGAAAACAGAAAATTGTGGAATGCATCTTATGGCTGAAAGTTGATTGTGTTTATTTGCTTGAAATAAATTGTGAATGTTGAAATAGTTAATTTCTTGTGAAAGGATGAACATGAATGAGTTCATGTGTATGTTGTGCAAGCATGAAAAGTGTGAAAGTCTCATCAATAGAGCATGGTATCTCCATGTCAATTGGGAAAATAATTGACTGATTTGTAATGTTTATGTTATGCTTGGCCTAACAAGAATTGCAATGATGAATTTCACAGGTGAGAAATTGAAATCAATTGGTTGCAACTGTTACAAGACCAGTGGTGCTAGCAAGCAAAGTGTAGGAAGTTGTGGGAATTGACCATGGCAGCAGACCAAAAGCTATTGGACTTGGCTGAAAGTATTCTTCAAACAATTGCCAAGACCCAAGAGAATCTTGGGGAAATGCTCCAGCTACAGAAGAAGCAAAATGAGATGAACCACAAGGTTTTGCAGGACTCTATTTGTCTACAAAGAGAGGTGAAAAGCATTCTGGAAGCAATCAGTAGTGGGAAGGAAAGTGGATCAATGAAGAAGCATTCATCTAATCAGCCCATTACGAAACGTTCTAGATTGGAAGACTCAGGGAAAATGAGCAAGTAAAGAAAAAGTAGCCACTGATATGTTGGGAATGTGGAGGAAATCATTGCCTCCACAACTGCCCAACAAAGGACAACAAGAAGAATTGTATCCATGGAGTTTCCAGACTTGTGGATTAGCTGGAAGGTCAACATCAACAGGAGGAGCCTATTGAAACCAAGGACTTGGTCCTGGAAGGTCAAAGTAAAAGATGAAATGCAGGACAAACCTGCCACATCTTGTGAATTTTTGGACATGTGTAAAGTGTGTATGTATTCCTAAGTACTGGAACACCGAGGACGGTGTTATTCCAAGGGGGAGGGGATTGTAATATCCCGATTTTGACCCCATTGCATTAAAATGAAAATGATGTAAATATGATAGTCCAAATTCCTAGTGCGGAGCTCAAGGCCAAGGCCCGAGTAGTGAATGTTTAGGCATGTATGATGTTTATATTTCATTTGGACTGTTTAGTTGGATTTTATGCCGACTTAGAGTCTATGTAAATATTATGTGCCTACATAATAAAATGGTCCAACAATGGCTGTGTAAGGAGCACCAAAGGGGCTATGATTCCACCAGAGGGGAAGATGAAGGGGGGATATGGAAACCAAATCCTATGTTGCCAAGTGTCCACCTTAGAACTCACCCAAAATTCTGTCATGTGTTGAGAATAATCCAATTATCTCCTTTTTTTACCATTTTCCAATCATTGATGCATGTGTGTGGTTGGTGGGAAAATTCACCTCATGTACTTATTGAGGCATGGGATTGACTGCACTTTTGTGACAGTTTTGTCATGACAGAAGTCAGTCTGCAGCTGCCAGGAGTCCTTTCCCTACTGCCAGAAGTTATGTCAGTTGTCTTGTCAGCATTTTTCCATATCCCTTGGAGTCAACCCTCATTGTCTCATTCTCTCATGCATGTTTAGAGGTTGCAGAGCTCTCCATTGCTGTCCACGAATTTACCATGTTGTTTTGAACCCATAAATTCGAATTTGGGGACTATGTTGCATTTTTGGAAGTGGGTTTTGTTGGCCGTAGGTGAGCAGATAGGTTGGGAAAGCTAGGAACCCTTGCCCTTGAGTTCTACTGCTCGTAGGTGCTTGAGAAGCCACATATTGAGGCTAAAAGAGGGTCTTGTAGAGATCTGTATGAGCATTTGGCTAAGCACAGAGAGCAGAATGGGTTGTGGGCTGAGAGATAGAAGCTCGTAGGTGTTTCCTTCACCCCGGTGGACTCATAGCCAAGCTTGGGGGTGAACTTGGGAGCTGAAATAGTATAGGATGGACAAGTTCTATGGTTGGGTGGAAAAGCGCCCTTACACAACCAGTTGCTTGGATCTGCATTGGATAAAGATAAGTATTCTCATGTATTTGAATCTGAAATGTTTTATTTGATGCCTGTAATGTTTATGCGTGTATTTGCATATTAGATGTGTGTGGATAGTTTTGAATTCCGCTATGCATGTTTATTTGCATTCTGCACACATTTTGTATTGTTGAAAAACGTATTATGGATCTGGGAAGAATTTGAAAGCCCAGGTTTTCCCAACGTCCCCTCCCGATGGTCGGATTGGGTGAGGGGGATGTTACATTCCTCCATAATTTAACCCTCCTACATGAAAGAACCAGGTCATTTGTGCAATTTGAATGGATGGTTTAGATCACATGTACAATCTCATTCTCCATCTCTTGTACAAACTCCAATCTCCCACGATAGATATTTGACCATTTGTGGTAGCTATTAATAAACAACTGTGATCTTATGGTCCTAGTGCTTCTACATCAAAATCTCTAGGTAAGACAAAACCATTTCCTTGTGTTGAGGATAAATACTACAACTGAAACTTTCGTGATTGTGGCCACAATGCATATGCCTTTTCTTTTTCTTCCTTCAACTCCAAAATCTGAATTCTACAATCTTTCTTTTCATCTTTAGCTTCATCTTCACTCTCCTCTTCATTCTCAATATCTTCTCAGGCTTCTCATGCCTATTGCTATCATCATCAGCTATAGATTTCTTTTGAATCAACTCAACATCATCTAAATACATAATGCTCCTTCGAGTTTTAATGTTTTCATTCAAAGTTTGATCAACATAAATAATAATTGAATATACCACTTCTTCCCATATTCAACATATGGTGTCCGTCCCTGAGCAATGCATAAATTTTAAGTTGTAGGTGTTGTTGCAAGAGTGAAACCTTATATTTTAGAGGAACATATTTTTATATAGTTGCGAGCCCATCCACGTGATTTCCTTTTGATGGGCATTTCTTTAGTCAACACATAAATAACGCACTGTACAATAGCATAATGTAATGTATTTCTATGAATGGGACCATCAAGTAATCAAATTTATAACATGTGGCCTCATTAAGCCATTACTGCTTGCCAATGTTTAATACGTTCTTGGAAGGCGTAGGTTATGGAGATGCATAACAACTAGGTGTTTTCCCTAGCCAAGTGGCTTATGATTTGAAACATTTGGTGCATGTCTGCATTCCTTAATCACTTGGCTAGGTGGGTTAGCTAGGTTTCTAGGTGTCATATTGCTACTATAATAACAAACTGGTCCCCATTCAATTAATTGTTTAGGCATATCAATGCATCATTCAAGTTGTTGTTTAGGGGCTTCAAATTTGAATCAAGAGAATGTGCTAATGAATCCCAAGAATGTAGTGAATCAATGAACCGAGAGATGGGAAGACAAATTGGAATCGAGATATGATAAAAGGTTGGACTTTGTAAATCTTTAAGTGGATGCTTCTTATTTGAGTGTGAATACCGAAATGAGATAGGAAGGAGGCTCATGAAGGAAGGGTCATATACATCCATTTGTATATGAAGTATCTGCTCAAAAATGAAAATATAACTCTACCTCACCTAGATAATTCAGTGGTTATATCTAAATTAGATAATCTTGGTTAGCCAACTAGAGGATTATTCTTAGTGACCAACGTAACTAGTCTCACTGTATACCAAATGTTGCAGTTTAAAAAATGCACAAGAAGTATATGAAAAGTGCATAAAACATATAAAATGTATGCTTACTTCGACATCCATATTTCCAAAAAAATCAAATATGCTATGATATTCTTGTTTTGTTGTGTTTTATAGCCACTATATAGTTGATTGACGGTTATGAAATAGAATTGCCGAGATCCCCTGCAAGAATTGCTTTTGTACCTGGAAATGAATATTGCTTTGCAATTTGTTGACAACCTAAAGTTTAGAGTAAGACTTGGGAACTCTAATGCTTGGACTGATATGCATGCATAATTTATTATTAGATGTTAGTTCTTCTAATTCCATGTCAATGAATCTCAATGACAATGCCAAATGCCACCATACGGAAATGCAAATTAATATTGCAACCCATAGGGTGCCAGATACCTACACGAGGAAATGTAAATTAATCTTAAAAACATGCAGGGTGCTAAATGCCATCATATGGAAATGTAAATTAATATTGAAATGTATAGGTATTAAAGAATCTCCTCAATCCTAAGAAGCCATTACTGGTTCCAGAGTAAGACCCCAAGTTGAATAGCCAATGGGATCCGAAATAAATGTATTTACATATTAGGGAAAAATAAAAACTCCAATGCCTTGTGTGTAACAATTTGGAAAGCATGTACAAATCTATGTTCAACAATCAAAATAATAAATAATGAATAGTAAATGATATAAATAAAATAAATTACATCTTAGTGTATAAACACCTTTTGCATAAATCCAGAAGGGTTAGGTCTAGTAATGTGTGAGATGCAAGGGAGGTTAGATTTCCTAAAAATAAGAAAAAAGTGCTTAATATTTTATAAAAAAATATTTTTAAAAGAAAAGAAAATAAAAAAACTTTATTCAACACAATTGTTTAAAAATGTTTTATTCCTTATATGTTTTTGGTCAAACGTTTTTATGAAATATTATTACAAGGAAAATTTTAGGGGTGAAATTTAGTTCATGGGCTATTTTTCGACCTTTAATAATGTGTGAGATTCAAGGGAAAAAGTGCCTAATAATTTATAAAAAAATATTTTTAAAAGAAAATACAAAACCTTAGCCAACAAATCAATTGTTCAAAATGTCTCATTCATTATGATTTTGGTAAAAGGTTTTAGTGAAATATGAAAAGTTTTAGTCTATGGACTATAAAACTATATATTTTTTTAAATGATCAAACATATTACAAATTTAAAAATTAGTAAAATTCATTAATATTTTTACACTTCGATAAAGTTAAACACCTTTTGCATAAATCCAGAAGGGTTAGGTCGAGTAAAAGGGAGGTTAGATTTCCTAAAAATAAGAAAAAAGTGCTTAATAATTTATAAAAAAATATTTTTAAAAGAAAAGAAAAAAAAACTTTATGCAACAAATTAATTGTTCAAAAATGTTTTATTCATTATATGTCTTTGGTCAAAGGTTTTTATGAAATATTATTACAAGGAAAATTTTAGGGGCCAAATTTGGTCCATGGGTTATTTTTAGACCTTTAGTAATGTGTGAGATTCAAGGAAAATTAGATTTCCTAAAAATAAGAAAAAGTGCCTAATAATTTATAAAAAATTATTTTTAAAAGAAAATATAAAAACTCTACTCGATAAATCAATTGTTCAAAAATATCTCATTCATTATGTTTTTGTCAAAGTTTTTTTTGAAATATGAAAAGTTTTAGTCTATAGACTATAAAACTAATTTTTTTTAAAATAGCCAAACATATTACAAATTTAAAAATTAGTAAAATTCATTAAAATTTTTACACTTTCATAAAATTATGATTCCTTAAAATTTTCTCACATATCCACATATTAAAATTAAAATTAAAATTAAAATTAAAATTAAAATTGATGACCATAAACTTGTAAAAATTCCGTAAACGTTTTTTACTCTCCACTAAAAACGGAGAAGAAAGAATAAAAAATAGTGTTAGTTGGTAGTTTACCCATTTGACGCACCAATTGGTTTTTGCCCTTGGCTTTATCGGATGCTTTCGCTCGGGCAAGGACTTGTTTACGATTTGAATTTGATTTCCCGCTTTGAATTCAAAAGCTTCAAAAGCTCCAAAACAATCCTCAGTGGCCATGGTAATGGAGAAGTAACAGAGCAGGGTTTTGGTGTGGCTCCAAAGACTTTGAGAAGCAAAAACATGACGAACGAGGATGCTGTAGAATGTGCAGAATGCGAAAGTGAAAGAGCACTGGTGGTCTGCTGCACTGAATCTCTTGCGTATTGCAATTCTTGCTCTGACAAATTGCATTCCAAAAGAGCTCGTTCTCACCATACTGTCCTTCCCATTCCTCCATGCTCTAAATGTTTCTTTCGTCTTGCAAAACTTCAATGCTTTCAATGTTCACACTCCAACCACAATTTCAGCTCAAAGCCAATTCCTACTGTTCTGTGTACCCGTTGCTCAACTTCTATACACCATTCTCCTTCGATCCCCGTTCACAAAGTAACTATTCTTGCTATTCTGAGCAGCATTATCAAAACTGAAAACCAGTTTTCTGGCCATGTGAAGCAAGAAAACATTGATTCTGAAGATGGGTGTCTGGTTAAAAGGGGGGAAAAGAGAAAATCAACGGCAAGCCGTGATTCTAAGTCTGAAAATAAATACCCATCTGCAAACAAGCTCCGTAGGAGTGTAAAAGAGGAAACCGAAATCAAGGAGGAACCTGGATCTCCTCAGGACGGCCAAGGGGGTCCTCGCAGAAACGCCCCCAGAGCAGCTACTAAGCGTGTGTTTGGGCCCACAGAGACCCACAGTTCTTCTTCTGAGAGTGAATCTGACGGGAGCTGGAGTGATTTTGAAGAGGAGACTGGGGTTCGGCGCGTGCACCGCGGAAGTGTTTCCGTTGAGGCATTTGTTGTGAATGCAGAAGATGATGACGACGCCGATGGCGATGGAGATGGAGGAGGGAACAAATCGAGGAATGCTGAGCAGCACAGTGTGGTGGTGGGGATAAAGGAAAGAATAAGGAAGATGCTTGAATTAGGGTTGCATCCTGACACTCCTGATATTGAGGCACAGCAGGCGTTAAGGAATGCACAACGCCTTCTCACCAAGCACAATCTCCAACAGGCAAGCACACTATCCTCTTCTCAGATTCCCGTTTTCCATTTTTTATTTTTATCTTTCCTGGGTTCTTTTGGTTTGGTTTCATTGCCCCATTGACAGAAAATTCATGTATAGTGGATCCATGTTTTTCTCTATGTTGAAATCGGCTCTATTTGGTAGACAGTTATTTTTAATAAATTGAAACCATTTAAGTTGGTTGAGTAGTAGTTTTCATAACTAGTTTTTTTTTTAAATAAATGGTGCATCTTATTGCTGTAAATTAAATGATGGGTCATTTGCATCTGTTTTTTGTTTTTTTTTGGTAATTTTTTCAGTTAAAATTGGGTTGAAATTATAAATTTAGGTTGTTGGAATTGTATATTTAGGGTGTTCTAATAGTGATGGAAGTAATAGTAATGAAAGATGATGAATTTATTTCTGCAATCAAATTGCAATTTAAACAATGAAAATTGCCATTTCAACAAAAATCACATTGCTAGATTTTAGGAAACCATTTAACTTACTCCTATCTTGCTTGGCAATCATAGTGACATGCCTAATAAATGATTTTAATGGAAATACGTTTTATATTCTAGCTAAAACATAAGGAGTCTTAGTATATTCAAAAAAATGAAAAGGAGTCAATCTTCAAATCTTTTGCACATAGATATGGATCCTGAATCAAAATATCAGATTGAAATCTTGTAATCCTATGAAACTCGATGGAAAGAGATTCCACAACTTATATATATGATCTACCATCCATTCTTTGGATGCAAAAATGGAATACATACCTTTTATTTTGTGGGAAGTAGCACAGTTTCATTAACTGGACCAATCACTTCTGTGGATGCAACAAAACAATATATACCTTGTTTTGTGGGAGGAGGATAGTTTAATGAACTGAACCAAGTATACGGCCATGGCAAACTAAAAGGCCACTTGCACAAATAGTTCTCTTAGACACAGTTCTATTATGGTAACTTAGTTTGACTTTGATAAAAGTTTCTTAAATCACCTTGCAGAATACCTTGTCAAAAGAAAAGGTCCACTCATTTAATTTATCTTTTTATCCAAATCAATTAGTGGTTCCATTGTGAAACGTTTCCAACTGAATTCGCTGTCTGTTTAGAGACACCATGTTGTCCTGAAGGACCAAATAGACACCCCTCAAAACTGGCTTCTAAGCGAAAGCAGGGCCATACTACAGAGTGCAGCCCCTTTACTTTTAGGAGCATTATGGTTCTGTTCTTGCTAAGTAGCTTTCTTTTATCTGTGTCTGGTATCATTTCAGTTGAAAATCGATGTACATATTTGTTGAAACAGTTTTGCACATGAGCTAGATTGTCATCTCTTGTCTGCGCAAATCTAGGCACCATGCAGTTTTGAATAAATTCAACTACCTCCTCCAGTGCTGCCTTTTATCTAATTTCAAATAATCCTGTCTGGCACTGTTACAAACAAAAAATTCCCATAGTGCAAGTTTCTAAAACTACAAGTTTCAAATATTTTTCATTAAAACCTGGTGCTCTCAATGAGTTATCTCATAGGCTTCTGTATGTACATATGTTTATATATATAAATATATACATAGTACACTAAGTCACTTGACACGAGGACACAGGATACGGAGGCCACGGGAATACGAGTGTCCAACACAGACACGGTGACTCCCAGAATTAGGACACAGAGGACACGTTTTATATATATATATATATATATCCAATTTTTTGTAGAAACTAGAAAAAATACAAATATTCACTAAAAATTACAATCAATACACATTACACATTCACAAATCACAATGCATATGTCAATGATAGACCTAATTGAAACCCCCATTAGTGGAAAGGGATAGGCTTCATTACACTATTGAAACACAGGAAAAGGCTGGTGATTGGCTTCCCCCGCTCCCACTGTTGGATGCACACAGGAGGTTTAAGAAAGCCAACCAAAATAGGACTATTTCTATTTGATTATATTACACAGATGGGGGCCACACCCTATTATTATCTTTTCCCGTTACTAAACACCCTTTATATTTTAGATTATACCACTCATAATGATGATGCCACTTAAAGATTGAATGTCATGGGTAGGAATAGAAATAAGGGGTAACTTCCCCTATGTGAAATGAATCCCCTTGTGATGTTGTTTGTGGAATATGTCCCCATAGAATACTTATTGGCGTGCGCCCTGACTTGATTTGAGAGGCTAAGAGCCAAACAATGCAATATCTAAATGTACATGGAAGAATAATAAAAATACATCATAACTAAGAATCAAACAATGTAATATGTAAATGTATATGGAAAAACAATAAAAACACACCACAAACTGCAGATAGAGAAGGATGACAAACATGGGGGGCTATAATTCCATCGGTGTAGTGGATTCTCACAGACTCATAAAATTTCTCATTATTAAGTCATCAAAATCAAAATGTTGTATTACATAGATGTTGGAATCATATTCGTCATTAAGTCATTGAAATCAAAATGTATTACATAGATGTTGGAATGCCATTGGCAAATACAAAAGAGGTAGATAAAGATGGAAAACCTTCTAATGCTCTTCACCTGCAAAAGAAACCTGTCTTAGAGCTCGAGCCTCGCTGAAAATGTGAATGAATGAGGGTAAAATTGGTTTTTTACAATATTTTTGGGTTAGAAGTGTCTTGTTTTAGGGACACGGTGTCTTGTTTTTGGGACACGATGTCCTGTTTTTGGGACACATCTTGACACTGTGTCAAACACGTTTTTGGACGTGTCCTAAAACAGGACACGCCCAAAACACATGTCCGACACTGTGTCAAGACGTGTCCGACACGATGACATAGGACACAAAAGCCTATATGGATGTGTTTGGTGACTTAGATAGTACATATCCACAACTCATGAAGTTTAGGGATGCTCATGAAGTTTAGGGAGGGGGTGAGGTTTATAAATATATACATAGCACATATCCACAACTCATGAAGTTTAGGGATGATCATGAAATTTAGGGAGGGGGTGAGGTTTATAAATATATACATAGTACATATTCACAACTCATGAAGTATAGGGATGCTCATGAGGTTTAGGGATGGGGATGAGGTTTTGGTGCACTAGTTTTCTAGTTTGGTCATAAAATCTTTAATGAATTTATAATTTTGGATTTGTTGAAAATATTGTTTTTAATGTAAGAACAAATTCAAGTTTTTGAATATTTCTATTATAACTTGATTTTGCAATGTTAAAAATTTAATATTCACAATTTCATCAAAATCAAATGATTTTTGGCAATAAAAAAACTAGATTCCTTTTCCATTATTTTCATTAGCTAAAAAAACTAATTCATAAAACATTTAAACTATGATGTTGCAAAATTAACATGGACAAAAATAAGCAAATAAATTAATTAATTCAAAAAAATGATAAAAAAACAAAATTTGACCAACATAAAACTGAATTTAAAAAACACAAAAAACTAAATAACTTGAAAACATACAACATAATTTAAAATATATATATCTTCCGAAAGGAAAATATCCATCACTCTAAATAAAGAGTGATCATTAACTACCCATGATGAGCAATTTATTCATATTCAAGAGTTTACATTATCTTACAAAATTTTGTCCAACTTGGATCAGAAAGCTTCAAAAAAGACTGCTCTTAACTACAATTCCTAAAGTTCTTTTGCAGTGAGCCAACTACATAACCTTTCCCCATTACATAACAAAAATACATCCTTTCACTTGAAAACTCAACTTCACCCTAAGGGTGTTGAAGCTGAAATTCCACTATGATTACTCCAGGTGGAATTAGCAGAGCTTTTTTTGAAAGTAGATCAGCCTCAGCATTGAGTTCTCGGTATACATGTCTGAAAGTGATAGAGCTGAAGTAGTTGATTAGTCTCTGAATTTGAGTTAAGAGAGACTGCAGATGAGGAGCTCTAATTTGTAACTTGTGGTTTGCCTAGTCGATAACCATTTTTGAATCATCGAAAACTTGGAGATTCTAAATTTGATGCCTTAGAGCAGTAAGCAACATTGCCCATAAAGCTGTTAATTCAGCTTTGCTGTTGGTACTGTGCCCAGTGCCATAGAGGATGTTTAATTTATTGTGAACATTAAGGTAAATAACTCCTCGTAAGCCTCCTAATTGTGGAATACCTTGACTGGCCCCATCGAAATAGGCCCATGGAAAGTTGTTATCAATGGTGGGATGGATCAGAATTCTCTGCTTCTTCTGAGTCTCTTTTTTTGTGTTCTTTTGTCCACTGCACGATTAGGGCCGAAGTGATTTTAGTCGGGATTCTGTTTTCAAGAAAGATGACAGAATTTCTTGCCCACTAGATGCTGAAAAGGAAAAAGGAAGGGAAAGCATCGAAAGTGCGTACCAAAGGGTTTTTCCACCAATTATGACAACAAATTTCCAGAGACGGATCCATAGGAACTTCAGCATCCACGAGCTTCTTGGTGGCATCCTTCTAGACCGTTTGTGCATAAATACATGATGAGAATAATTGGGCTGAAGTTTCAACAAAGTCATGACATAGAGAGCAATGGCTGGGTCCTTTCCAACCTCGTTTAATCAGATTGTCCCACGCAAGAAGCTTGTTACTCAGGACAAGTCACAAAACAATCTTGGTTTTCAATGTGCCTCCCGTTTTCCAAATCACAGACCACCACCATTTTTTTTCACCACTGAACTGGTTTTTGTTATATGCTTCATAGCCAAGTTTGGCTGTGTAGTCTCCATCTAGACTATTTAAGGTCTAGACAAGTTTATCATCGGAGTCTTCAGTTAGTGCAACAAAATTTAGTCTGAGAAGGTTTACATAATTCGTCCATTTTGAGGCTTCTTCGCTTCCAAGACCTAAAACATCCGCTGAAATCCAACTGTCAACTTGGGAGACATTGACGTTAGCATCTGCTAACACCAGGATATTAGATCTCTTAAGTTTGTGAACTAGCCCTTCTAATAGGCGAAATCTGTCTCCCGCTCCAACCCATGGGTTTGTGCCAATACAAACCTGTTTTCCGTTTCCTATTCTCCAAGCAATCCAATTCCCAATTAGAGGAAAGGATAAAACTAGAGCTTTCCACCCAACGAAGCCTATTTTAAATGATTTATTTATGCTTCTGAACCAATCAACAATGGATGAGTTGTACAGTATTTGGAAATTAGAGTTTTTCCCCATAAATATGAGGAATGTTGAGTTAATCTCCATAGAGATTTGGCTGCCAGTGCTTAACAAAAAATAAGAGGATTCTTGATCCCCCATCCCCCTAGCTCTTTTAAATTTGAAACAGTAGTCCATTTTGCCAGGGGGATACCTTCTCTTTTGCTGCTTGATGTCCAAAGAAAGGAAAGGCATTTCTTCCTTAGCTTGACTAAAATTCCTTTGGGAATGTAGGCGTTCGTTGCCTAGTAAACAGGGATACTCTGAAGAACTACCTTTAATAACGTTAGCCTCCCTCCTCTAGACAGAAACCTGTTTGCCCAACATGAGATTCGAGCTTCAACTTTCTTGATAAGCCAAACTTTCTTGATAAGCCATACCCAATCTTTAAACGAGTAGGCGTTTGGTTTTAAAAAGAAGCCAAGATATTTAAAACCATCCTGAAATAAGGATAAGGGAACAGACAGGAGGGAGACTGCTCTATGTTGAAGATCCTCAAGGAAATCTTATGAGTCGAGTGTTTGTCGAGTAACAAAATAATACAAAGTAAACAAAAAAGAATAATACAAAGTAAAAAGTAATAAATATTGTGTTGGCCATAAACAAAAAAGAATAATACAAAGTAAAAAGTAAATATGAGACTTAAACTAGAGAATTAGAGCTTAGGATTAAGTGGTAAATATTATGTCGGCCATAAACAAAAAAGAATAATACAAAGCAAAAAGTAAATATGAGACTTAAACTAGAGACTTTTACTTTTTACTTTTAATACAATGTAAAAAGTAAATATGAGACTTTAGAGTGTTTGTCGAGTTTGTCTTGTTGAGTAACAAAATAATACAAAGTAAACAAAAAAGAATAATACAAAGTAAAAAGTAAATATGAGACTTAAACTAGAGACTTTAGATCTTACGATTAGGTGGCTGAGGTATTGCACTCAAGGAGCTATTCAAGGAGAGGTTTGCACCTCGAGAGATTTGATCCCTCTCGGCACTTGATAGAGCCTAGGATTTGGATCTAGGTTGGTTTTAAAAAGAAGCCAAGATATTTAAAACCATCTTGAAATAAGGATAAGGGAATAGACAGGAGGGAGACTGCTCTATGTCGAAGATCCTCAGGGAAATCATGGACCACTAGATTTGATTTTTCTAGATTTATCTCCATACCCGTAGCTTGCTGATATAAAGAGAGAATATTGGCTAGAGCACTTAGATTGTCTTCAGTACCTTTACCAAAGATTAGAACATCATCCATGAAAAGCAAGTGAGTCAGAGTAGAAGAATCAGACACCTGAATCCCTTGGAATGCACCCAATGTCTTGGCCTGCTGCATTAGTTTGCTGAGGGCTTCGGCTATAAAGAGGAAGAGAAAAGGGGACAAGGGCACCCTTGTCTCAAACCTTTGGACGCTCGGAAAAAAGAAGAAGGAGAACTATTAATAAGAACTGCAAAAGAGGCTGAGTTTACACAACCCATTATCCAATTCACCAGTTCCACCGAGAAGCCAAGTTGGATAAGCAAGAGTTTGAGAAAGATCCAATTGACTCTGTCATATGCCTTTGAGAGATCTAATTTTAGAGTGAATGCTCTGTCTTTTTTTTTTTTAATGTTTGCATGAATTGTTTCCTGAGCCAATGATACAACATCATGGATCTGTTGATTAAAAAGGAAACCAAATTGCTCCTCTGAGATGATTTCGCTCATTATAGGTTTCAGACGAAGAGCAATGATTTTCGCAATAAGTTTATAAATCAGGTTGCAGCAGGAAATTGGACGGAAATCAACAAAGGTTTGAGCCCTCAGTTTTTTTGGAATGATTGCTAGAAAAGTAGAATTTAGAGCTCCTAAGATTTTCCTTGATTTTTGAGATTCCTGGACAGCCAAAAGCAAATCAGATTTTATCAGATCATAAAAATCCAAGAAGAATTCCACTGTGAGCCCATCAGGGCCTGGGCTCTTACCTTTCTGGAAGGATGAAAGCATATCTTTTACTTCTTCCTCTGTGATTTCCTTCATTAGGGATATGTTCATTTCCTCTGAGATAGATCTGGGAAAGTCTTAGGACTTTTAACATTTCTTGTATTTGGCACCCCTCCTTTTCTTTGAAAAGAGAACTAAAAAAGGAGACACCTGCTGTTGCTTTATCTTGGAAATTGGTTACTGCTACTCCTTCTTCATTCTGGATTCACTAATTGAGTTTAGATTTCGACGATAGGAGGCAAATTTATGGAAGAACTTAGTATTGTTATCCCCTTCTGTTATCCACACTGCTCGGCTTTTCAATCTCCAGATAGCCTCTTCTTTGGCTAAGAGTTCCGTTCTTGTTAATTCTAGAGTCTTTAGTTTCTCCATCTCTTCAAAGGAAAAAACACCCAAAAGATTGTTCTTGTAAAGAGCATAAATTTCCTCTTCGGCTTCTTTTAAAAGGGCTTGTTGATTCTTGTTGTAATTATTGGACCAAACCCTAGAAGCCTTCTTAACTTTGGCTAGATTATCCCTTAATTGCTTAATGCAGGAATCATGTGAAGAGGGGTTAACTGGAAGCCAATGGTCCTTAATTAACTGTAAGTAACTTTCTTCCTTAAGCCATAAAGGGTCGAAGCGGAAGGGTGCTTTCGACTTGTTTTCCTGAAGCAGTTCAAGGAGAATGGGACGATGATCAGAGAGCCCTCCTTCCCCGACCCAAGAAGAGACAGAGAGATGAATGTCAATGATATGGTCTGAGACAAGAAATCTATCTAATCTCTTCAAGATGGCTTTGTCCCCACTTCTTCTGTTTCTCCAAGTTGGTTCTAATTTGCAAGGGGTGACGTCCACAAGGTTGTTAGCTTCAAACAAAGAGATAAAGAAATTACTAAGGGAGTTTGGTTTAGCAAGGTTTCCCCAGATTTCCCTAATTAAGATCGTTAGATTTAGGTCACCTCCTAAAATTACATGTTGATCCTCCAAGAAACCGAGGGATACTAGGTTTTCCCAAAAGGGTCTGCGATTAATAAAAGGACCATAAACATTCAACAGGGTAAAGGAAAGACCAGTTGCAATGTCTTTCAAGATCGTTTTTAGTACTGAATCAAAACTTTTGGAGACCACTTTTTCCATCGAAGGACTCCATCCTGTTAATAACCCCCCTGAGTGTTTGTTCGCATCTTGAGAGAAAAAAGACCAGTCCTTGAGCCAATGCCCAACTAAATCAATAACTTTGGAGCCCTCTGTCATCGTTTCCTGTAGGAGGATTACGGTTGGATTCAGGGTTTTTATCAATCGTTTGAGGGCATTTTGTTTGGGGGGGCCCCCTAACCCCCTACAATTGAAAGAGAGAAGACGCATTAAAGAACCTTGAGCTGGGCATTGCCTGCTCTAAGGGCCCTAGTTATAGTGGATTGTTTTCTAGCTTTAATCTCCTTAACAGCCTGATTTTTAGCCTTTGAGAGGAACGACTTCCTTCCAAGAGAAATTTTGGGTGTAGGGTCCAATTCTAGACCTCCAGAAATTATTTCAACATTTATTTCCAACAAACCCTTTTTTTCTAATGAGGCGGATTTAGATCGGGTATTGTAAATTTCAGAGGTAGGAGTTTTGAAGCATATGGAGGCGAGGTAGAGGGATGCCCTTTTGTAGGGGAAGGACGAAGGGGGGGACGTGTGCAAAGGGTAAGGGGCAGGACAAAGAGAAACCGGAGAAACTGACACATCAGAAATAATGACATCAGGAGATAATGAAGGAGGGGAAAAGGGAGATGAGATATTATTCTTACCGGGTGATGAAGGAGAGCGCCCAGGAGAAACTTCAAGCTTGTTTTTCGGTGAGGCAGCAGTTTCTGATAAAATTAGACCGGTCTCCCCTGTTCCGGCGTTTGCTGTTTTGGTCTCCGCAGTTCCGGGTTCTAAGTATTCGCTTCTCGTACTAGCGTTGATAATATCAGCCTTCACCACCTTCTTCACCCATACCTTCTTCTTATTTAGTGGAGAAACTGGAGAAGGACAATCCCATGCCAGATGGCCAACCTGCCTGCACCCATAACATCTGAAAGGAATTTTCCAGTAGTCCAACCGTTGGTTCCAGATGCTACCGAACATTTCAATTTTCAATTCCTCATAGAGTCCATAACGGAGGTCCAATTCTACCAGGATACGGGTGCATCTACGATCAACCTTGAACTCCCAATCTTCTTCTAATTCAATGAAATGACCCAATTTTCCTTCAATTGCTTCAAGGATCTGTTTTTGCTAGAAAATTAACGGTAATCCAGGGAGTATTACCCAACTCGTTGAACTTTCTGTGGTTCCCTCCTGGCGTTGAAATCCACTTGCCATTCTTTTAGAATCAAACCTGACGGGCCCCAATTCCAGCTCTGGTTTAAAAGACGGTGCCTGTCGAGTTCTGAGTGCACACGGAAGAGTATCCAACAATGGGACGAAATGTGAAAGGATGGTAATTGATCCAACAAAGGCTTCCAATTGAGCTCCATCTAGCTCCTCAGGGCCGGTTCGCTGACCTGCTTGCCGCAGAACCTATCGACTAACGCTGCAGAGAGATATTTAGGGACTTCTTCGATGTCGATTTCTTTGCTAACCACAAGCGAAGCCACCACCTTTTTTGCCGAAGTTCCTTTCTTTTTACGTCCATCTCTTGCATTAGAGGTTTTAAGCATACTGTTAACATTATTCTGGAGCGTGGATAATGGAACTGTCTCAAGGACAGGCTGGTGGAAGGGCGAACAAATCGTCACTTCAGTCACCTTTTCCACACTGCACTTGAAGTCATCATCGTTTGGGAAGATTTCGCCATGTTCGGGTGAAGGTTCATAATTAACCTCATCAATTACCATGATGAAGGTATGTGGGGAGAAGTATAGGAGGTGACGTAGAAAAAAGAGGGAAAGGCAGAGGGAACGGGAAAACGGAGATAACAAGAAGGCACCTGTTAGATAGGATGGAGGACGTGTGTAAAAGGAAGGGGAGGACTCGAGAAAGTAGTGGGGAGGCACGTGAAGGCTGGGAGTGAAGGACGAGCCTTACGTCATGATGTAGGAAGGACAATGAATAGGACCGGAAAAAGATAAGTAGAGGAAAACTCATGCACAAAAACATAGACGAACATTCGGGCAAAAGTGCGTAAACTGCCCCCCCCCCCCCCCGAAAGGAAGAACCCCCTCCCCCTAAGTTTATAGGAATCAAGGATTATGATATATATATAAATATGTTCATATCAAAGTGAAATTTGAAAAATAAACACATAGTGTACCATGTGTCTCAAAAAAATAAATCACTCTCATCACTGAAAGTACAATGAAATCTCACATTCATCTGAAAGAAATAATAATTCGCAGATAATAATGTTTGCATCATTGTGAAGTTGAGCCCATAGTATCATATGCATATGAAATGTACACCATTGGAACACGCTTGATTCTCATTTCAGCAAACTTAGGCGGGTTTCTCAATTTTTAAAGTCGAAAACTAGCTCAAAAAGTTTGATGACATTGGGGACTTTCTTTGACCATACTTGGTACTTTAGTTAATATACTCTTGAGTACCCCTATCTTTTGATGTTTTTAAGGACAATCAATATACAATTCGGTGGCAACCATACTACTTTAGTTGATATACTCTGAGAACCTGTCTTTTGATGTTTTTGAGGATAATCAATATACAATTCAATTGCAACAGTGTAATCAATGCTGTATGGATTGGGATATATATCTTTAAATTAAAAGCATTTCAAATTTAACACTACATATTTCAATCTATACAAAGTTACCTTCAAGTAAGTGAGATACCTAAAAATACAAAGAATGCATCCTTAAACTATCTGTATAATATACCTATCAATCTATGTATGCATACAAACAAATATTCTATGTATGCATACAAACAAATATTCTTCACAGTAGTGAATGCCTTGAAGAGAAGAAGAGCAGTGACAGATTCTATTCTTTCATTTCTTTGCTTGTTTTTAAAAGCCAAAATTGCTGGAAAAAATTTATTAATTGAATGGGTTGTTTTGGAAAGAAGTCATTCATAGGATATAAGCATATAACAGTTTAAAAGATTCCATTCAATCCTCGGAGGCACTTCGCTGTGGAGTTTCTTCTTGTAGTATTTTGATCCAAAATTTGAAAATTCTTATCGATGTTGTATTTTGGTTCATATTTTATTCTTATATAGATACAGGGCATATTACAAAGCTTCTTATAATGCCAATTTGTTGCAGGCAGAGGTGATGGAAGGGGCACTCAAGGATTCAAGTGCTCTTGCTGGAGGGATGCGGGTAGTTGAGCTAAGATACAAAGGAAGGATTGGAAGACTAGAAAGAATTGACGAGTGGGTCATTGAGCTGGTCCATGTGATTGCAAACAATTTTGATACACAATATTTCACCAGAAAATATGACAGACGGGATCGTCCTCTGCAGGCAGCAAGCAATAACCAAGCTCTTCTATTTCCCCTTTTTTTTTTTTCCCGAACTTTGGAAGTTATATTGTGCTAATCCCATTGGCTATTTCCTTGCAGGTTGTTTTCTATGGCATTAAACAAAATGCAGATTGTTCTGGTTATGCCTTTGCTGCTACTTTTAATAGAATTACAATAATGTCAGCCAATTACAATCCTTCAAAAAGCTCAGCTGACAAAGATAACGAGGAGCATGCTGTCCAGAGAACATATACCAGGATTGCAAGAAACAATTACAAATTGGGTATTGTAGAGGGATTGCGAAAAGCAGTAAGTGATCGTGAAAATGCAGCAGATTTACCGGACAAAGATGAAACAAAATGTGGGACAAAGGGAAAAGGAAGAAGAAAACGATTGCAACACGAAGACAAGGAGAGGGAGAGAAAGGCAATTCAAGCACTTGTGCTTCATTCCAAAGAAGTTGGAGAATCCTACATCAAAGCTAAAGGCATCAAGATCAAGACTTCCAAAGCTAGAATGAGAGAAACTGCATGGAACGTACAGGCATTTACTCAAGGAAAGATTGATTCAAAGCAAATTGACATCAACCAGAAAGCTCTTCCAACGAATCACAAGAGAAAATCCTCCAAAAGGGAATGATTGCAGTCAAATTCAATGACCCATACGAAGACTTCCACTCTTCTCCATTGGTTACTTATGCTAATTTTAGAAGTCTTATCAGCATTGTTTTTGAAAAGTCTCTGAACATTGGAGAAGTTTCAGTTATTTATTTATGAAATCTCAACCTTTCTTTTCCTCAATAGGTTTTGCATTGATATTAGGCGAGAGTTAGTGGCTCATTTGATTTTTGTTATAATATTTATTTTCATGATAATGAAATATGAATATAAAGGAAAAACAAACATTAAGAAAGTAAGATTTGCTTACATATTAAAAAGAAGTGTAGTCATGTTGGTAAGTTTTATGTCCCTTTTGGGAAATATTGAAGTGATATTTTGTCTTCATCTTTGTATATCTGTAATGGTAAGAAATTTATCATTTGAATGTTTTGGGTAGGTTTTGGATTTGTCATAAGATATTTTAAAGAAGCTTTTAAAAAATGCATAAAGCTTGCGGGATATTCTTTAATCATTTCATTAAAACCATAAAAACAAAATAATACTAATAACCATAACTTGGATTTTAATATAAATATTACTATTAATTACTAATGTTAGATCCTAGTCTCTAACACATAGCAAGCATCTTCAATATATGGAATCTAAAACCTTCAAGGAACCATCTCTTATCTTGAAGATCAACACTATTGAGAGCTAAGCAATACAATCTTATTATAGCATAGATTTTTCCAATATGGAATCTAAAACCTTTAAGGAACCATCTCTTATCTTGAAGGCCAACAACATTAAGAGCTAAGTAATACAATCTTATTTTAGCATAGATTTTAGGTATTAGCAACCTCTAGACAATGCAATCACCTTCAACATGGAGTCTAGAACCTTTGAGTATCCATTAGTAGCTGAGCAATGCAATCTTATTATAGCATAGGTTTTGGGTACCAACCACCTTGAAGCAATATAGTAAAATTTTATGTTATTGTTTATTTTCAATCTTTTTTTCCAAAGAAAAAAGATCGTGCTCCCTTTGTATTAAAGTTAACACATTTTACATGACCAAAAATAGGTCTCGTGATAGAATGTCCACATCTTGTGTTCATTTATATTCAATAGCTTTCAGATGTTCATTCCTATAAGTAATATCATTCAAAGAGATAGATCGTATGACTATAATGATGTCTGTCAAATGTGAGCTATAGTTCATATGCATAGAATAGTGATAGCTCAATATTAGAATAAGATGGGTCCTAGATCACCCTTAATGATGGAGTCATTAGCACATTCCCATTTTTGCCAAATGCCATCGCCAAAAAGAAGACCAATTTTAGATAGGCGATCAGCCTTAGTATTCCTCTCTCTGAAAATATGCTGGAAGGTAAGGCGGTGTAAATAACCAGTCAGTCTTAGAACCTCCTCAAAGATAGATACCGACATGATGTTTTTTAGTTTCCATTTGTGCTTCATCCATTGGGAGAGAGGAATTGCTGAAAACTTGTAGGTTGTGGATGTGTTTAGACATAGCAAGCTGTAAAAGAAATTTGATAGCCATAAGCTCAACCTGGTTGTTTGTGCTGGATCTTGTTGATGCTGCAAATTTGATCCATTGATGGGTATATAAAAAGATAACACCTCCTGCTCCTCTAGTGAGGTTTCCCTGAGTTGCCTCGTCAAAGTATCCCCATGGTATTTGAGTGTCAATCACCTCCTGTGAGATAACCCGAGGGATTTTGATATGCGTTCCCTGATTCATAGTCTTCACAATACCTATGCTCTTGAATGCAATAACCTCTAGAGGAATGCATTTATCTTCAAAAATAGAGAGGTTATGAGCGATCCATGTATGCCAAGTGATGATGTATGGTAGAGTTGGTGTTGTAATTGCATGAGGCATCGCATGCCAGGAATTAAAGGCATATGATAAAGATGGTCTAGTGCATAGGTGATGGATTCTGGTGAGTAGAGTGATTTTTTGCCATATTCTCAGAATACATGTGCAGTTTATAAGCAAATATTCAATACTCTCGGAATAAGATTTACTGAGAGTGCAACGTTCGGGCCCCTCGAATATGACAATTTGAAGCTGCGACCATACATGGATCCTGTCATGCAGAGCGACCCTACAAAAGATCTTCATCTTCAAAGGGCAATGAGTATTGCATAAAATATCGAACCATCTTTTCTCCGGCATATTCCTAGAAGAGCATATTACTTCGTAGCCAATCTTTGACGAATATACGCCACCATCTTTATTGGGAGCCTGACCGATTTCATCAGTAGTTGGTGTCAACCTGATAGATAGAGAACGTAAACCTTGTGTATATTTGTCCCATGTGTCTTTATCCTCTAGAATGAAATTGAGAAAATCAACACCTAGCTAACCTTGTGGATGGATGTCTATATTTTGTTGATCCTTTATCTAAGAAATAAAAGGTATGCTGCGGTCTTGTAGCTGTATGATCATATGATCGGGGAGCCTGTAGCAATCAGAACTACCAATCCATAGGTCAATACTGATTCTTATCTTGTTGCAGTCCCTTATCTTCCATTGCAAGCCATTTGCGATAAGATCAAAAGCACCCATAGTGGCCTTCCACATCATAGAAGAGACCTTTGGCCGAGAAGTCCTACTTCTGATCCAGTCCTCCACTGAGAGAGGATATATGTATTTGTAATAGTTGACCTTAGTCCATATGTTGTTGCATGTTAGAAGACGCCAGATGTTCTTAGCAGCCAAAGCTTTTGCGAAGTCGTCCAACATTTTTATACCCAGTCCTCCTCATTTCTTTGGTAGGTAATCATATCCCATGCGATCCAGTGAAAGGATGAGGCGATGTTTTTCCCTTTCCATAAGAAGTTACAACATATCTTCCTAATGGTGTTTGTGATACCTGATGTAATATGGGCCATAGAAAACCAAAAGACCGAAATCGCCTCAAGGACAACTTTAATGAGGATGAATCTGCCACCTTTGGTGAGCCATTAATTAATATTGATCAATCTATAATGTGTATTAAAGCTAGTTTTTGTGTTAATATTAAATGTGTATAAAAGCTAGTTTTTGTGTTAATATTAAATGTGTATAAAAGCTAGTTTTTGTGTTAATATTAAAGTAGATAAAAACTATTTTCATATCAATATTAAAGTATATAGAGAAACTATATAACAATATTCAAAGATGAAGATTAATGTCATCATCACATTTAGTTCAAATGTCATTCATATAGAATCCAAAATCTATAATATGTATATAAGTTAGTTTTTGTCTTAATATTAAAGTAGATAAACAACTATTTCCATATTAATATTAAAGTATATAAAGAAACTATTTAACAACATTCACAACATTAAAAAATAAAGATTAATGTCAAAGTGACATTTAGTTTACATCTCACCCATATAGAATCTAAAAAGTAGATATAAAGTTTAATTAAAAAAATTTCAAAAAATAATGTATGAAAATAATGCAAAGTTAAATTTTTTTAATTTAAAAAAAAATAATAAATTAATCATTGATAACTTTTCAATTTCATCCCCATTTTAGGATCCAAAAACTAGGTATAAAATTTAATCCAAATGAAAATAATACAAAGTTAAACTTTTTTTAATTTAAAAAGGAAATAATGAAACAAATTAATCATTGATAGTTCTTCAATTTCATCCACATTTGTTTTAACTTTGTAAATAACCTCTTTTTACTTTGGTGAGATAAGAAATATGCTTGTAACATATACATTATATATATAAAAGTATTTTAAAAATTGAATTTACATTTTTGTAGTTATTTGAAGTTATGGACATTATGGTGTGAAAATTTTAGTACAATTCTGTGGTGAAAAACCCTTCGGTGAATTTCCGCGGTGAGAAACTCTCGGTGAAGCTCTTTAGTGAAAAATCTCGGTGAAAGTTAATATTTGCGATTAAACCTTCGGTGAAATTGTGGTGAAATTATGGACATTATGTGGTGAAACCTTCAGTAAAGCTCTGCAGCGGTGAAAAACCCCCTGTGAATCTATGCGGTGAGAAACCCTCGATGAAGCTATAATATTTGCAGTTAAACCTTCAGTGAAATTGCGGTGAAGTTCTAGACATTATGCAATGAAAACCTTCGGTAAACTTTATGGGCATTATGCGGTGAAACCTCCGATGAAAAGAACCCTTGGTGAAACTTCCGGTGAAACATTCGGTGAAGCTCTAAGGTGAAAACCCTCGGTGAATCTCTGCCGTGAAAGTTAAAGCAAATTAGCATATGTGGCTAGGGCATCTTCATCAATCATTTGTGATCTCTAATTCAGGTGTCCCCACCTTTTTTTTTGGTATACATATCTACATTTTCACGTAAATATGAATAATTCACCACATTTACCAAAAACTGTTAAATGAAGACTTAACACGGTTACCCTATAGAGCCTATATGAATTTATGGAGTCAATAGAGAAACGTAGGGAAGAAGGAGAGGCTAAACATTTTGAATATATAGAATCATTAGAGAAACGTAGCGAAGAAAGAGAAGCTAAACTCCAGATAGAGTTAAAATCAATGTTCAATAATAAATTTAAATCCTTTCAAGAAGAGATCCAAAAACAAATAGACGATAAGATAAAAAAAATAGAGAACAAGGTAGAGACAATGGAGATCTGACTACATGCAATGGAAACACAAAAAACACCCAAACAAGGAGATGCACCTACGGTAGAAAATCTTAAGTTAAAAGATAGTATTAAAGAGTTGGAGGAAAAAGTAAATCACAACCTAACCCTAAATAATATAGAAGGTAAATTAGATATCAAACCCATTAAAGAGGAAATGAATAATTTGATAGCTTTAGACCATGAGCATAACAAAAGATATTTGAACCTCATAATTTTTGGTTCAAAAGAGTAGGTAGAAGAGGATACATTAGCCATTGTTAAGACAAAAATTTACAATAGATTACATATTGAAACTATTGGTCTCTCCGAAGCAACAAGGCTAGGGAAATTAATTGAGGATAAAGAAAGACTAATACGGGTTGTTAGCTCTACCGAACAAAAAATATGACATACTTAGTAAGACCTCAAGTTTAAAAGGCTCGGGAATCTTTATAAATGAAGACCTCATTCCAGAGGATCAGGCCGAACTAAGAAATGAGGTCCAAAAGATAAAAGAAGCTAGGAAGGAGGGAAAATGGGCATTAATTAGAAACATGAAAGTTGTTATTCAAGATAGAAACCAAAGTTGTAATAAATGGCAATTTGACACACTCTGAATGCTCTCCTGGAACTGTCGAGGCTTTCCATAGAGAAAAGGCCCCAAGTTAAGTTGGATCCCGAGTGAAATTGATATTATATTATTGGTTGAAACTTGGGAGCACAAGGAATCCAAGGTCCATGATATAGACGGATGTCCTTTGGTCGATATGGAATAAACCTTCATGTCATAGAGGCATTGGGGGTATATCCTGTTACATTAGGAAGAACATGTCCCCTCATGTTAGGATTTATAAGAAAGACACTTATAACCAATTTATTTGGATAGAGATCACATGCAGTGATGACGAAAAAACCTACATAGCCATTTGTTATTTTGCTCCTATTAATTCCAACTTCTATAAAAAAACAATTTAGATAAAAATTGTCCTTATAATGGTTTAGAACATGATATTTCTAGTCTAAGAAGGAAGGCAATATCCTTTTGATGGGTGACTTCAATGACCGAACTTTGAGTAACCAAGTTATTCTTTTAAGCAATTATTCCAATCCTAATCCTCTTGGGTTAGATGAAGACCTTGAGCTAGCTAATAGGTACAAAAGAAGTTCTGAAGATCTAGGTGAAAATTTATTCGTTTCTGAGCTGGCCAATTTTTGTAGTACTCAACATCTTATCATTTGCAACGGACTAACAAAATGGCCAAATTCTAGCCGAATGACTTGTATTCATGGGCTTGGCAGTAGTGTGGTAGATTATGTTATTTATGATATCCATTTATGCAACAAGTTAATAGATTTCGACATCTTAAACGACCATGAGCTTGACTCTGATCATGGGCCTTTAATTATAACTCTCAATATTTCCATGCATAGCGATGCCAAAGAGGAAAACTATCATTTCCAAAAGCACCTAATATTCAATAAAAATAAAACCAAGCTTTTTCTCCATGATTTAAAAAATGATTTGTTTCCTTTATCTAGTATGGAGAATATAGAAAATCTCTACCATAATTTTACTATAGCCCTCTCGTCGTCCATTAGCAAGTTCTCTATTAAAGTCTTGGTTAAAAAGAGACATAGTAGAACCAACCCTTGGTATGATCAAGAGTGTAAGAATCTGAGAAAAGAAATTAAGCAAGTTACTGCAGAATCGATAAAAATAGACAAAATAAATCACTACAAAACCCTAATTAAAAGAAAAAAAGGCACTATCTTAGTAAACGACAGGAAAATCTCTTACACTTCTCCAAGGTGTCTCTTAATAAATTCTGGAGGCAAATTCTAACTCTCAAAACAAAAGAAGATAGTAAGATTGCTTTAAAAGATTGGAATTCCTATCTTAAAAAGCTTTATGAATCCCCAAATATCAGAGATAACATTCAAACCCTTCTTACAACGAAAGAAGTTTTCTTGTTAGAAGACATATATTTCAGGGTTAAACGCTTAGCAAATGGAAAAGCCAAAGACATTGAAGGCTACCAAGCATAAATATTAAAAATTGGGGGGCTTGTCCTCATTCCGCACATCCAAAAACTCTTTAATCTAGCGGTCAAGCAAGGGTTCCCTACACCTTGGACTCAGAGCGTCATTATTCCTATTCTCAAAAGTGGCGATAAAAATAACCCCTCTAATTATCATACCATTATGATTAGCCCTCTCCTAGCCAAGTTATACGGTATTATCTTAGATAATAAGATCAACGCATGGCTAGAAATGGAAGGTAAGCGGGCTAAAGGCCAAGCAAGTTTTAGAATGAATCATTCAACCACAGACCACCTCGTTACGCTTAGTATCATTGCATAGGAATGTCGTAATAATAAGTCTGACCTTTTTTTTTGCTTTGTGGACTTTAGGAAAGATTTTGATACAGTGCCTAGAAATAACCTGTGGAATAGGCTAGAAGAGCTTAATGGTCCTTTTGAGTTGAGAGTTGCCGCGATAAGGTTATACGAAAAGGTCATTGCTAAATTTAAGAATAATGAGGGATGGTCAACGGATATAAACTGTAATATTGGAGTTAAGCAAGGTTTCCCCCTCTCCCCTACCCTTTTTGGCATTTAGATTGATAAACTAGAAAGATGTTTAGAAGAAGCAGGTTGTGCCGGCACGATCTTAGCTAGGATAGTTATCATCCTCCTTCTTTATGCTGATGATATTTTTCTTATGGCAAGGTCTCCCTTTGATCTCGATAAACAATTAAGAATTCTCTAATATTTTTGCTCTAACATGGGTATGACTGTTAACATCAACAAGACAAAAGTTATGATTATAAAATCTAAGAAAGACACCTATGCAAATTTGGTTTATGATAACAATAAACTGGAGGAAGTGACTTCTTACAAATATCTTGGAATTGATATTCATCACAAGCTCAATTGGAACCATAGCATTGAGAAAATGATTAATGGAGGATGGAAAGCTTATTTTGGTCTTGAAAATAATTGTAAATCAACCAACCTAGTCATATGCGATAAAAAAAGTTTATCTTTGAAACTCTTGTCATCCTTGTTATCTTATACGGTTGTGAATTATGGGGGTGCAACATTTCTAGAGAATCTTGGAGAAAGATTGAGCAAATTCAGAAGCGGTTTATAAATTAAAACCTCAAAATTAAAAGCAATACGCCTTATCCTATTCTCCTCATAGAAGTGGGTATTTCCCCCATCGAGAGCATGTCTATGACTAGGTACTTGATGTACAAGCACAATATAAATAACATGGGAAACAAGAGACTTCCTAAAATTGCTTTAAATTCAAATCAAAACCAAATACGCCTCAAGCAGAGTAGGTGTAAATATACGATGGCTTGGTTAGACCATTGGGGCATTGATGAAAATGACAGTTTACAAAATATTGATAATACCAAAAATATTATTACCTTTAAGTTTTAAGAGAAATTACGGTGCGAGGAAAATTTAGTGGTTAAGAGAAAACTAAGATACTATAAGGAGGTCAATAAACCTAATTTGGAAAATCAGAAATATCTCTCGATAGTAACTAGTTCAAAGAAGAAAATTGATATAGTCAAGATTAGAACGAACTCACATGAGCTTCATAGCGAAACAGGGCGTTGGTCTATTCCCAAAACTCCGTGGGAAGAAAGGGTTTGCCATCTCTGTGAGTCTATGAACGTTGAGGATGAAAATCACTTTCTCTTAGAGTGCTCTGCTTACACCCACATTAGATATGAGTTTCATAATATTTTCTACAATACAAACCTTGTTAACCTCCTAACTTGCCAAAACTATAGAGAGAATGGAAAGCTTCTTACCAAGCTTTTTGAGCATAGGAACACAAGTTTAAAGCAAAACAAGTAATAAACTTCTTAAGGTCTGATAGACCAAAGTTGGTCTCAATGAACGTTAATCATCATAATAAAAAAAAGTTATTTATTATATAAATAAATTTTCAAATTTTGGTTTTAGAATATGTTTTAAAATTGGTATGTAATTTGAAAATTGAATATGATATTTTTGTAATTATTTGAATATAGTAAATACAAAATATATTTATTATATAAGTTTAAAATTTTGGTGTTAGAGTATGTTTTAAAATTGATATATAATAAAAATCAATGATGATTGTTTTAATGGTTAGTTTCACAAGTTATAATAAGTTTTTATCATCTTTTAAAAAATCAAAATTTTTAAACAACTTGTTGAAATCATATTTTTTAATACATTTTGAAGAATAAATAAATATTAATTAAAATTAATATAATAAAGATTTTAATATTCAAATTATTGATAAATTATATGGAAATATATTATAAAGAAACTTCTTCTATTCCATATAATTTTTTTTAAATAACTGGTTGAAATAATATTTTTTAATACATCTTGAAGAATAAATAAATATTAATTAAAATTAATATAATAAAGATTTTAATATTCAAATTATTGATAAATTATATGGCAATATATTACAAAGGAACTTCTTCTTTTCCATAGCACTTGGGAGTAATGGTATTGTTTAGCATGGAGTTTGAACACTTTTTTAGTTTTTCTTTTTAATTTTTTTTCCGAAGTATAATAAACTTTGGGAACTTTTTGGATAATAAATATTTGGGAACTTTTTGGATAATAAATAAGTGGTTAGAGTAGATTTTTATTTTTTCTCCTTGTTAGTATTGATTTTTAAAAAAATATATATTTACATTAAAAAATATTTTTCTTAAAAATATTTAATATAAAAATTTATCTAAACATTATATATAACTATAACAATGACCTTTAATGAAAATAGTCTAGTCAAGGATAAATAATAATTTACATGAAAAGTGCATTGTTTTGTAAAGCCTGGCCACCATAATATTTTCAATTCATGTTCAGTCCTCTTGGCATGACTTATGGAGGGGGATGCCCCTCTAGCTCTCCTCTCCCATTAACGAAGGTGCTTTCCTTTCAAGCTTTGACAAACTCAATCTGTAGATTTGCATTGAAGAATCCCTCTCCCTCTCATTTTGTGATGAAATCAACTGCAATTCCAGAGGTCCCTCTTCCACCCACGGTTGCCTGGATAAAGCCTCTTGTTCTCGTTGAATGTGCCCCCGTAGGTCAATTCACAAGTCTATGGCCCACCCCATGAGCAATGGATATATGGTTGTAGTAAAATTGGATGGTGTTGATTTAAAGAAAGCTCTTATATTTCTTATGTGGAAGGGTTTTTTACACTTTGTTTAATCTTAGGGAAGATAAGGATTCGATCTTTAGAAATAGGTCATACTTCATGGGCCCCAAAGGTATGTATTTGAATTGTTGGTCTCTAGAATTTGATTCGGAGGTGGATGTACCTTTGATAATTCCAGTTTGGGTCTATCTCCCTCACTTGTTTCATATTGGAATGATGAATCATTGGAAGCCATTGGAAACTCGATAGGAAAATACATTGATAAATCCAGTACCAAAGGAGAAACGTTTACATGTGTTAGGATTTGTGTTGAAGTGGATTGGGAACACATCTAGAAAATAGATTATGAATAGTTACCTTTCAAATGCAAGGGATGCCATGAATATGGCCATTTTACCAAATACTACAAAGCTTCCTTTTCACTGACCCCTTAGGTAGAATCTATTAAGCAATGGGATCAGATAAAGAAGGCCTATGGCCCCTCTTCCTCTTCTCAGTGAGTCCTTGATAGCTCAAAATTGAAGAACCATGTTTCCTCTAATCGTTTTCATGTCCTTTCCCAGCAGATCCTTCACGAGCTACTCTCCCAACCCTCGATTTTTCATAGCTCCTCTGAGTCACCTCCCCTTCCATCCTTCGACTTTCTCCCTTCCCTCCCCTTCTCCCTCCCTTCATACCCATTCTTTAGTGGTTCCGCTACAACTTTTCCACCTTCAAGTCCCAAATTTGATGTCCCATTGTCCTTTCCTCCCCCACTCCCCTTGAGCCTTCTTGCTCCCCTCTTAATGGTTTCATTCCTCCCTCCTTGAATAGTGTGACAACTCAGAAAATTCCCAACATTTCCTAGATAAGGAAGAGGATGAAGGGGAAAAAACTCAATAGATAAAGGGATTGAGAACAAATAAGGAATGAATATAGGCCATCACATACAAGGAAAAGAATTTGGGCACTCAAACCTTGTTAGATTCCATGTACGGAGGCATATCCAAACCTCCTCCAAGTGATAAATGAAGATAGTCTCTTGGAACTGTAGGGGAAAGGGAATGGAAGCAAAGCGTACAGACATCAAGGATCTCTTCCAATCTAAATATCTGTGGATCATTCTTCTTCAAAGAGACAAAACTTGTAGAAAGGATATATCTAAGACATCGTGGAAAAATTGTGAAGGTAAGATAGTTAGTTCAAGAAGAGCCTCTAGTGGGATTTGTACACTATGAGACTAGACTAAGGTAGAGTTCATATCTTCCTTCTCTTCTCATTGGATTTACAAATTTTTGTTGGTTAAATAAAAAAGAAAGTATATTCAACTTTTTAATATATATAACCCAACCCATTATTGAGAAAAAGAGAAATGTTGGGGAACCTTTGGGCCTTAGGAGACTCGCTACCCCTTTCTATGAGAATTATAGTAAGGCATTTTAATATGTTGTTTTCACTTGGGGAAAAAGTGGAGTAACTTTGTAGGATACCCTTGTCTAAAGGTGGAATATGATCTAACAATAGATTGGGCCTATCCATCCCCAAGCCAAAAAAGGGGAAGTACACTTGGATGAATAAAAGCATTGGGATGGGCCATATTTCCATGCCAAAAGGTTAGATCGATTCCTTATCCAAAGATCTTTTCTTCTTGAACCTTTGTAGATCTCTTCTCATATCTTTCCCTCTCACACTTCTGACCATAATCCAATATCCCTATGCTTCTCTTTGCCTACTAATCTTGGCCCAATTCCTTTTCACTTGAACTCTATGTGGATTTAGGATTCGACAACATGGAATATCATAGAAGTTTGGATTACTCAGGTTAATGGATCCCCTTCATATATTTGGGAATCAAAGCTCAAATCTTGAAAAATGGGCTAAATTCTCCCAAAAATCCCCATTAGTATCTCTAGAGGAAGCTAGATTATCACATGGTTTCCCATCAATTGAGAATGAAATATGAGGTCATCACCTAGGAGACCATAACTCAAGAAAGAGAACTTGCTTCCCAATATTATCAAACATGCAAAAAAAGAGATGGAATATTAGATACTCAAATAAAGAGGTGTTTGGCTAAATCAAGTGACATAAATACCAAAGATTTTCACAAGCAAGAAATGGCTCGGTAGGTGAGGAGCCACATAAATTAAGTTGAGTTAGAGGATGGAAATTAGGCAAGTAACATGGAATTCCTCCTAGATGCAACTCATGATCAATTTAAAGCTCTATACTTTGAGGGAGATGCATCCTTAGAAGTAGCTTGTTGATAAATGATCCAAGACATCCCTTCTATAGTTTTGGAAGTTAAAAGTTAGTTCTTAATAAACAATATAACCATAGAAAAAACATTAACGAAATATGGTTCTTAGATCTAGATAAATCCCGAGGTCCTCACTGATTCACAATCCACTTCTATAGGGCTTGCTGGGATATCACTGAATCTGATCTTAGCCAAATGTTAAATGAGAGTCATCAAAAGCTCAAGGTACGAGGGGGGATAAACTCTTCATTTCTATATTTAATCCCTAATGAAAACAACCTAATAAAATTATCTAGATTCTGATCCATCTTGTTGTGTAACACCTACAAAACCCTCGCTAAAATCATCACAAAGAGACTTTCCATAATTCTCTTAGGTGTGATTTTGGAGAAGCAAATTCACTTTGTTAAACATAGACAAGTTACTAATAATGCCATATTAGTTTAGGAAGCTGTCCACTCTTCTTGATTAAACAAAGAAAAGGACATGGTCGTCAAGCTACATATGGGAAATGATTCTGAGAGGGTCAATATATTGGACAACCCTTGATAGCTCCTCTAGTAAATGGATGAGATACCCAATTATTTCAAGGACCTAGGGGATTGTGTCAAGGATGTGCTTTGTCATTGGCTCTTTATATTCTCATGGGAAAGTCATTAGGTTAAAGGATAGAAGCATAAAGTGCAAATTGGAGGCTCCTTGGAGTGAAAATAGGTAGACACATAAAAGCATTAAATCATTCATAGTATGCGAATGATACCCTCTTCATTAGTGGAGCTTCAACGATAATAGATTAGCTATTTGAAACAATTTTGGAATATTACGTGGAAGCCTCGGGGAAATATCAACAATGCAAAAAAGTGCATATATGGATGGAACGCATATGTCACCATGCTTCAATCCATAGCTAGAGAAATGGGATTTTCATCTTAGATTAACTGGAAGAATTTAAAATACTTGGGCACTCCCTTTGCGCTCACCCATCATAATATCATCAGATTGGTCAACTACTCTCCAAAATATCAAGAACAAAAGGGTTAGTTACAAAATATTTCATTTGCTTGACTGAAATTGAGGGCCATGCATTAAGCTGGTGGCTAAGTCACATGGAGGCACTTAGGTTGGAGGTTTATCTGCTAGTAACTAAGTGGGAGGATTCCAAAACCCTCATTAATTCCCAATTCTACCCTATCATGTATGTAGAGGACTCGTGGATTCATTGGCATTATTTTAGGCAAAGGCAAGGGCAGAGTGTGCAAGAGTACACCACCGAATTTAGGAAGATGGATATCATTTTGGGTATCTCACCCAAGAATCTAGATGTACTCTTCAAGTATATGGGGGGTCTACATACTCATTTACAAAATCAAGTGATGGTATTCAAGCCTAGGACAATTGATGAGTCCTATGTGCAAGCACAATACTTGGAAAATATAGGCCACAAGAAAGGACAACCAAGAAACTCTAAATAGAAAGAGAACCAAGTACTTCCAAGGAGGGGAAGAAGAAGTTGAAAGGAAAATATAAGAAGACTAAAACCACAACACATCAGTGCAAGGATCCACAAAAACACTGTAACCATTGTAACATTGATGGTCACACTGAAGAAAAGTGTTATAAGCTACATCCAGAGTTGAACCCTAAGGAACTCAAGAAGGATGTTAAGAAGAAGAACCTTCTAGCCACATAATCAAGCAAAGAGGTAGAAAGAAACTCAGATGTGGATGAGAAGATTATCTGTACTTCAGTGCAAAATGAGGTGAATTTGAGTAGGCTTCATTAGAAGGAAGATAAGGATATGGAAAAAATATTCCATATCAAGGTCTAGGTAAAAATTACCAAGGTTGATGCTCTATTTGATTCTAGTTCACATGCAAATATCATAACATAAGATCCGGTAAGTAAGCTTGGATTGGAAGTACATGATCATCATAGCTCCTAACCATTGGAATGGGTAAATAAGGATACATAACTTATGGTCACAAAATAGTGCACTATGAAATTTTCCATAAGTGCAAATTATATTGATGAAGTGGAGGTGGACATAGTACCCCTTGATGTTTGTGGTGTAGTATTTGGAATCCCCTACATGTATAAGAGGGATTCAATCCTCATGAGGAGAGAAAAACAATACTGTTAGATCAAGGATAGAAAATATTTCATCATCAATTCACACAAGGGTAAATTGAATATCTCTCTGGTAAGTTCCAACCAAGTGAAAAAGATGACCAGTTCAATTAGAAAGTTTGTGTTGCTTTTCATAAGACATAATCAGTAAGAAGGTGAATTGGTAAAATTAAAGGCATCTCTGGAGGGATGTACAAAAGAGCATAAACACTAGTTGGAGAAACTTTTGCAGGAATACATAGAAGTGTTCCAGGAACCTAAAGGGATACCTCCTAAGAGGGAAGTGGAGCATGAGATACAAATACGGCCAGATTCTCCATTGACGAACATCATACTTTACATATAGTCTATTTTGGAAGCAGAAGAAGTGAAGCAGTTGAAGCAACTGTTGGAGAAGGGAGTAATCTGAATAAGAACCTCACCTTGTGGGTAATAGAATTGCAACAGAATACTTGTCATTTCAGCAATGTGTTACTAGGAATTTCCAGTCTGGTAGTTAGCTCTTTGTTACTAAAATCCATTTGGCTACAGGAACTTGCCAATCCCGTAGTCAAACTTTCCATGTCATTTCTGAACAGCTAGAGGCGAATCTTGAAAAACTAAAAAATGGGTTTTTCTCAGGATGGGGTCATTTAGTTGAACGCGATGATTTGATGGGTGATTTGGTGTGATCTCTAAAACTAGTATTTTGATCATAAATTCCAGTAGCGCCATCATCCTTTGACCAACGACCCACATGGATGAATTCAAGGACATTATCTCTATGGGGATGATGTTGTTACACTATTTTGATCATGAATGAATCTTTAGATAAGGTCAAGATGTGTTGGTTTTGGTTCTACACATTTAGAAGATTTTTTGGTTATAAGATCCACTCATTTTGGATCTAAACTTATCTTTATGTAACCTCTTCTCCTCTTCTCCTTTGAACCAAATGTATAAATATGAGATGTATCATTCAACTCAAGAAGAAGTTAGATGTTAGAGGTTAGAGAGTCAGATGTTGGAGAAAGATCAATGTACTCTTTGTAATATTTTGATGCTGGAATAAAGAAACTTGTTGTTGCACATTATGATCTAGTACTATATTCTTCCTTGGCAGTGTATGCCAAGGGAGGAAGGGCCCCATATCTATGGTATACGTTTCCCAATTATTTTCCTTTTTGTCATGTTATTTCATTAATTGTTCATTCCATTTCATGTTGATTTATTTATGTTCTTTTGTTTACATTTGCAAGCAATTTACATTTCCAGCAATGTGGTTTAAGGGATCCCTTGGTGTCCCCAGACCTTGAGAATTCATTAACCCAAGAGTCCAAGAAGTGTTTCGAAATATCATAGGGCTTGAACCTATGACCTCTCAATGAACTGGTTTTACTTTCTTGCAAAGTGTGGTTTTATTTCCATGCCTGTGTGATTTACTTTTTCCTCTACTTGATTTGGATATCGAAGGCGTGGTTGTTTCCTGGACACTATGATAATGTTCAATGTTTGACATACACAAAGTGAATCTCAACCAACCTACCTAATACCTCATTGAGTAGGTTAGATAATGTTCCTAGTTAGAGTGATCAATTGAGTCTTGATTCTGCATATACTTTGCACAATACCTCATTAGTTTACTGAGCCTGGTTGATAATTTATGTGAGGTAAAAAAAAGAAATTATTTTTCCCAACATTTTGGTGCCGCTGTCGGGGAGGTGTCAAAGAACTAGGGCCTAATTGGTCTCATAGATCATATTTTTTAATAGAATGTCCAATTCCTAAAACACAAGGAGACGGTAGTGGTAAGACGAGAGGTAAGAACTTGTGCACCATCCTGCTTTAGCAGGTACACCTTCTCTTAGGATTTAGAAGATGTTGGAACTAGGTGGATCGATGCATCATTAATTTGGTTTCTAGTCCTTTCATTTAAGTTTGATGCATGGAAAGGGGGAAGCTTCATGTCAACAAATAACTTGGTGACAGCAGGGTCTTAGTAGCATGGGGCATCCAAGTACATGCTTTGATTTGAAGCTTCTTTTGTAGAAGTTTAGTTTTCTATTAAAAAAAAAGACCCCTCTACACTAATCCATGTGTGAGACAAGGATTATCAGACATTGGAAAAAAATTCAAGCAAGATGTTACTCTAAAATATCTCTCATATCTTAGCAGCATTAGCGACCATCTCTGCATCCCAGGAGGAGAAAACCTTGATATCATTTCAGAACATACCTGCACTCCAGGAAGTAATAGAGCCAAAGGTCCATGAGAAGCAAGAATATCTAGTAGCTTTCCCCAATTCTCTTTGCATGCCTGAAGAGGAGGCATGGACAACATTAGATGGAGAGCGAGTATTGGAACGTGAGATCGAAGAGTTTCTTGGTAGTTTGTGCCCGGATCCTTTGTGCAAGATCCAAATGATTGAAGATCTGCAGGGTATGACAAAGGAGGACCTGCAAATCATTGTTGATGAAGAAGAGAGCCAAAGGGGGCATGACATTGAATAATGGTTCCAGACAATCATCAGGTTGGGGTACCACTTCATCTTTCAACATCTCTTGGAACCAAATCAAATAGTATGGCTAGTTCCTCACATCCAAGCATCTCTTAAGGTACATTTTCCATACTTGGATATGAGTTTATTCCTGATATCGTTACAGGCACAATTACACTGGAAATTTTCCTACACTTGAGAAGAGATTTTCCTCTTCCAAGTAGGTTAGGTTAGGGAATAAATGTCAATAAAAGCTACATATAGTCGTTGGCTTAGCGCTAGTTCTAAGTATAGTGTAGCAATTCATTTTCATGTTTGAATAAGTTCTGGTAGCAACGGAGATCTCCTTCATCGAGGGAATATTTATTTTGCTCTATCTTGGCTCAGCTTTGGTCATCCCAACAATCAATTCTTTGCAGCATGTAGCAGCCTTGTTCCTACAATAAAACAGAGGTCATTTAGTCAGCAGGTCATTTGCAGAGATGAAAATGTAGAGGACAATTATATCTTCCTGCAGTATGACATCAAATAAACAAAAGGATAGATCAGCTCGTACAACCCTTCAATAGTTGATTTCCAGCCTTCCTCCATCTAAGACTTCAGCACCAAACAAAACATGTTTCAGAATTCAGAGTTACAGAGAATTTGTTCTTAGCCTTCATGGTCCAAATTCAATTTCCTGTAATGGCTTTGTATGAATTTGAATTTTCAAACTGCTGGTGGAAATTCAAGTTCTCCTAATAATTGGACACCTTTAGAAGATTATTCTGTCATAATCCACGAGGAAGGTAGAGGTGTCATCTACTGTTGAGAAGATTGGTATAAGCTTATTGTTGACAAATCTGATTCAATGTGTCGAGAATACAATCCATAAATAAACACGAAGTATTCAAAAGTGAGAACCTGCACATCAAAGCTTAGTGTACACCTTCTGCATTACATCAAATACGGCTAAGTTAGAGCAAAGAATTGTGAGGTTTCAATGTATTGCCAGAAGTGCAGAAATCCATACTTCAAAATCTGCTTCTATATTGATTAATGGAGGACACGCTAGCATACTGATGTTGATGGCATTAAAAAATTCCCTTTTACTAATGCAAAATATGGGGTGAAGTTGTTTTAGCTCCACAATGCAATAATGTTTCCCACTCATGATCTGCATCAACAACCATGGCAACGTACTCATCTTGTGCACCCCCATACATTAGATTATACCCAAATGTTGAAGTTCTGCAATTTCATTTGATTGGGGATGTACACAAAAGGTATGCCAATTTTTTTTTATGCATGTGAAGTAACAAGAAAGGTATTAACAAGTTGGCAGCCCTTGAGATAATTCAGCATTTAAGATGTTTTTAATATGCCAAGAAGGACTCTATGGTCTATGAATTCTTGGATCTCTACATATGCTGCTATAGATATGTTAGAGACCATCTTCATAAGTCTTCATGAATATTATTTAGCCCCCTAATTCATATGCATGAGGACATGCAAGGTCTTGAGTGTGGGGGAGATGGAGATGTCTCTTCCAGTTCAAGTTCTTGCAATAGCATGTCTGGCAGTTAATAGAAACCATGAGTTTTCTGAGCACTAATTCCTCTCATCAGTGATTAAAATCTCAAATTTTCCCTTCACATCAAAGACTAATCAAAATACCAGTGCAACAGTGTATATGCCAATGAACTCAGAGCTCAAAAAAATATGAGTTAAGAGCAGACTTGGAACATTCTTATACCCAACCACTTCAATTATCAACATTCAACCAAATCCTTGGCCATTTTTTAGGCATATTTTCAATATTATTCAGAATTCCTGCAACTGCTAATTTTCATAACTTCGGTACTGGCCTTGGATCTCACCACAGAGATCACAATTTTAACCAAAGAACAAAATTTTAGTGCATTTTTATAGGACAGAGCAGCCATGTTTCAGGATGCGATCAAATGAGGCTGATGTTTTTAAAATGGACATAATGGGGGTAAAAGTGCTCCTCTTAAAAAGGTTGTAGGGGTTGTTATAAGGTTTTCTTGTTGCAATTGGTGATAATGTTATAAGATCATGCTTTTTTCCAATAAAGGCAACTTCAAATCTGCTACTCGTGTATAAGTCGGATATTTACACAGGGGCTGCATATTTTGTTTTGCATAAGGCCATGCAAACTCTTGAGGGTGGGGGTGATGGAGGCATCCATTTCATTCAGCATTTTCAACAACAACCTCTTAATTCTTCTTAAAAGCAATACTTATATCAACACTCAAGGTTTTTGTTTCAAATTGCAATATTTGATGAGTGGCATATGCCTTTCATGATTTTTATTATGCAACATCCTCAAAGCATAAGGGTAGTACCTGCACATCAAAGATATCCAAGCTGGAGTAGAGGGACAAATATCCCAGAGACTTATGTAGAAGGGCTCAAGTAAAGAATAGGTGCCAAATCTGCCAAATCTGCATTGATGGAAAAACGGTGATTCGAAGTATTGCAAGGTAGGCGAATGAAGATGGCTTATTTGGAGGGAATAGATTATTTTGACCATATCTCGCAAACCATGCCTCAGAATGATGTGAAATTTGGAGGGGAGATGAAATAAGGTAAGATGAACACATACTGAAAGTTTTGCGTCAAAATTGCTCATATTTCTCGAGAAATGAGCCATCATCACCTACAACCATTTTATGTTTTTTCTGGAAAACCGTGGAATGGATTTTGCTCAAAATTGGTGTGATGGTGCATCATGATGATCCTAATATGCTCACAAAAATAATCCCAACCCAGTTTGTCATTTTGGATAAAAACAACAATTATCAGACTTCTTGAAGAAACTACCAGAATTTGCTACTCTGGTAACTCGCATGTGTTAGAAAATTGTGTGTTAGCTACCGAACTTCTTGGAGGTTGATTTTTATATGAGCACATTCCTAAAATATTATCTACCACTTGGAGGCTGATGCATATTTCCAAGGCATGATTTAGAACTCTCCAGTTAATAAAACAAACAAGCTATGTGCTCAGGTGAAGATAGGAATTGCAACCAGATTTTTACTATGGTAACTCCAACTTCGGGTAGTCACTGAAATTCCTGTAGCAGCTTGACAGGATATGAAAGTGATGAATTCTTCCCTTTATTTGAATATTGGGTTGAGGTATTAATGCATTTAGATATTAGAATAATCACTTTCAACAACAGTTTTGTATCAGCCTTTGAAGATCCTAGACATGATGAACTTAAGATTGTTTGGGATGAGACCTCACTGTTAAATCATGCAGCATAAATATCCCTTAAAAATTAATTTTGTCGGAGGTTATTTGCAGAGATTTGTTCCTTCCTAAATCACTTAAAATGTTCAATATTGGTAGTACATTCAACATCATCTTTTCTAGAAGTGTCATATATATCCTCAACAAGCATGCACCAAATTTCTTGTCCTTGCTCTAGCTCACAGTAAAAGAAAGAATGGGTAAGATTGCTTAATGATGAGGCGTGATGGTTGTGCATTCTTGATCTCTTCATCTCATAAGGATCAATTCCATGAATTTCATCCATGCATTTATTCGTATTTTATTCAATATTGTTAATGTCCCTTGTTTTCATAACTAGCAAATGATTCATATCCAAACCAAGGGGATTATGTCTATTGTATTCCATCTCTTTGTATTTAGTTTGGATATATATATATATCAAGATGTATTAGTGGAAAATATTGCGCATCATTGGAGAATGCATGCCACTCTTTTCTTTGATTCATTAATAAAGATACAAGCAACACTCCAAACCTTTAGTTCAATAATGCATTGTGTAGAAGGAGGAAATCAGGTTGGTTTCTAGAGAGTATCATGCATATGCATTTCATTGCAGATTCAATGCTCTTCCTTCAATATTCAACAACATGGAATTCAAGTTACAAGACCTCTTATTCCTGTAATAGCATTGGGTGTTATTATTTAGCATTGTATCAAATTATATTTTCAAAATGACATGGCCATCCTCAACAAAGAGTCATCATTATCAACATACTTATTTCAACCATCCATAGAGTGCAAAAGTGGTCTCAACATATTTAGAGTTCCAGTGGCCTTTCTTTCATCTAGCAGCAACAGAGAAAGTTTAGTATCAGATCCTTCAGACCTTCAAGTTCATATTGTCGGAGTTATAGATCTAGCTAAACTAGCTTACCTATCTTAGCAATCAATAACATATCAACCTAAATAATAACAGAAAGAGAACAAGAAAAAGAGAAAAAGAATACACCAGATATACGTGATTCACCCAATTGGGCGTTGTCTTCTATTATCTCCAGAAATATCCTTCAATCTTACAAGAGAGCAACTACAAATAACCCCAATACAATATAGAAGAGAGCTTGTGAGAACAATGCAATGTGTTGTAATAGTATGATCAGTTGTTGTGATGTGACTCCCTTGGCCCTATTATATACCAGGAGATGTGGAGGAATTACTCTCACATATTGCACGTGGGATAATGTAAATCTCCATAATAACATCTCTTTATATAACAATGGATATCAAGTGTATACTTTACCATAATGAATATGGGATATAATGTATTACTCTTTTACATAAGATTTTGGATAAATTCCGACATAATACAAAGACATTATTATCTTCCAAGGAATATAATATATTCCAACACTCCCCCTTAATAATGGTTGGGAGAAAATCCCTCACTAACACTAAGGAAGGAAGGAGTCATTACTGATCCCCCTTGATGACAACTTCCCTCATCCCAAGTAAGGAACGAAGATGTACATACTTCGTTGCTGTTAAGGATTTGGTGAAGATATCTGCTGCCTGCTACTCAGTAGGACAATACTCAAGAGAAAAAATACTATCAGCAACGAGACCTCGAATGTAATGAGAATCAAGGTCGAGAGGCTTTGTCTTGGAGTGATATACCAGATTATAATCAAGCTGAATTGCACCCTGATTATCACATTTCAACACACTGGACGATTTCAGAACCAGGCCAAGCTCAGTGAGAACATGTCGTAACCAAACTGCTTCTTTAGATGCTTCTTTGGTTGCTCTATACTCTGCTTCACACGAAGATAAAGAGAGAGTCTTCAACTTCTTGCTGGACCAAGAAATCGGACCTGAACCAAGTTGAAATATATAAACAGTAGTTGATCTTCGATCAGAACTGTCACCTTCCCAGTCAGAATCTATATATCCAGAAAGTGAAACTGTAGCATTGCTCGAATAAAAGACACCATAGTACAATCTCCCCTGTAAATATATCAAAATTATCTTGGCTTCTTGCCAATGAATTTCGTGAGGTTGTTGTATGAACCGAGAAACCATACTGACGAAAAAAGAGAGATCTGGTCTGCTATGAGTTAAATATATCAAACTACCCACGAGCTGAGGATAAAGACTAGCATCAACAAGAGGAGTAGTACACTCAACAATTAACTTTACACTGGATTGAAATGGCGTAGGAGTGGGTTTACAATCACTCATATGGAAACAAGCCAATAAGTATGTAGCATACTTTGGCCGAGAGAGAAAAATACTATCTTCCATATGCCATATTTGAAGACCCAAGAAATAGTTCAATATACTGAGATCAGTCATTTCAAACTGCTTTTGAAGATCACTTTTCATACTTTGAATTAAAACAAGTTAGATTCCAGTGATGATAAGATCATCCACATATAACACAATAATGAGGATATGATCACCAAAGCTCTTAACACATATTTGGATCATATATATAACGCTTAAAACCATTATTCAATAAATATGTATCAATTTTTGCATACCAAGCCCTAGGGGCTTGTTTGAGACCATATAAAGACTTGTGTAATTTGCATACAAAACTTGATGATTCATCATTAATAAAACCAGGAGGTTGTTGCATATAAATGTATTCATTAAGATTACCATTTTAAAAAGCACTTTTAACATCCATTTGGTGCATTTCCCATTTATAAGATGCAACAAGAGATAAGATGGTTCTTATTGTATTCATTTTAGAAACAAGAGCAAAAGTTTCATTATAATCAATAAATTCAAGTTGATTAAAACCTTCTGCAACTAATCTAGCTTTATATTTTCCAATCTGTCATTCTGCAGTAAACTTAGTTTTATAAATCCATTTACAACCAACTAAATTATTTCCCGAAGGAAGAGGAACAAGAGACCAAGTCTTGTTCTTCATAAGAGATTCATACTCAACAGACATAGCTTGTTCCCAATGAGGTTTACCCTTAGCTTGAGCATAAGAAGTAGGATTTTCTGTGGTCAAAACTTTGGTCATAAGATCAAAGTTAGATCTAGTTCTACGAGTATCATAAGGGTTACTGATCTCACTACTGGCATATTCAAGAGTTTCTGGGCCCAAACAGGAAGGTTAGAAGTAACATAAGTCACTTCAGGAGCTTCAAGACATTCAAATGGAACACTTGAAGAAGAGGGTGAGCTGATATCAACAACATGCATAGTTCTGGAGGAAGGAGTAACATATATGGGAGTAACAAGATGTTAGACACAATGCTCATTGAGAGGGGGGGGGGTGAATCAGTGAGCTAAGGCTAAATTCAAATTTCAACTTTTTCTACCAATCTTGTATAATTATTTCACATTCACTTCAGCATCATATTTATCAATGAATTATATATCAACTAAGCACATGTCATTCATCAGCAAAAACACATCATCAACACATTGCATAAGAGACACATGATATAGATTTGTAATCTTTTGTATTTGGTTCAATGGCTACAACTGTGAGGCAATTCAACACCAACTGAAAATAGAGGCACCGACTTCTAGTCTAGGACCCTGCCTAGTTTTTCTTAGATCCTACTAAGAAAGAGATACAAGACCCAACTTGTAAATTACATACAAATTCTTTCCATATCACATTTCATCAAACAACCATCTGCTCAATCCAACTGCTGCTCATCATCTTGTCACTGTTATCACTATCATGTCAATTCAACTTGTCACTGTCAACTTACTTCACTGTCACTGTCATCAAGTAAGTCTGCACTTCTATTGCCACTTGTCAAGGCCAAATCAACTGCAAAATCTTATCCAAATCACACATCCAATACTGCTCTAAATATTTTGCAAACACTGTCCCAATTACATTTGTACAATACATCAATCACTTCTCATGTCATAAATTCTGTCATCTCAATCAAGTCACTGTCCATTGTCATATATCAATCACTGACACATCCCAACAATCATCAAATGTTAATGTTGTCACTTGTCAAAGCTCTGCTCATCAACATGCTCAGCCTGTTGCTGTTGTCATCATATTACTGTTTTGTCATGTCAAGTCAAATATGATATATCAACTAATCTTTGTGTCACTGTGTATGCATACCATCATTTTATAACCATCACTTCATTGGACAGCTGTAACAAGCTTGCACTCCAACTGCTGCTCCTTTGGAATGGTGATAGACCGTTCTTCTTAGAATTGAGGTAACCTCTGACTGTGATAACATTGACCAACTCAGACTTTGACCAAAATATGTCACTGCTGCAAAACTGTAAAATTTGGACTGTGTATTTTTGCTGCAACTATCACTGTAGAATTCTTCACCACTGTGGCTGCCACAGACCATCATTCGGTTCAGCATCTTCTCATTCTTTGTCCATGCATATTATGCTGTCCTAAATCAGCTTTCTGTCCATCATATGCACCCCCAATCAAACCCAAATGTCAAAGACAAGAAGTCTTTTCATGCTGCTGTTATGTCATGGAGTCTTCATCAATCATCCAACCCAGATATAAAAGATAAACATAAATTATTTCACTGCTGATTTTCTGCTCCTGTTGCTTTGTCAAGTGTACTATTGCAGCCCCAAAAACACTTATTTTACACCAGCGAAATTGCCTTAGGAATGATCCAAAATCAGAGATGAAAGAAAATATTTTTTTTTCACTGTAGCTGCTACAATACCCGTGAAATTCGCCTCAGACCACCGAAATCAGAGCTCCAACTATCCTCCACAAAATTTCCTTTTTGCTAATCTGAAATTCCTTTTATTTGTAAACTTAATATTTTTTTTACATTATTATTTCAAATTAAGGGCTGGCCGACTTATAATAAAATCATTTTTATTTTTAATTTAAAATTTAATATAATTTTGTTTGGTCGGCTGACCCAAAAGATGAGGTACTTCAACTTTAAAAAATTCATATTTCATCAACCGTGAGGAACCACGTGACGTGCCACCTATCGCTGGAAACGGCATGACGAGGGCTATCATCTTATGGCGGGCTTATTTGCAAATACATGATCCGTCATTTTTAAAATCTTCAATTTGTATAGGATGTTAAAGATCCCACATATAATGGTGTCAAAGTGGCATCACTTCTTAGGATTTGTAAGTCACAATACCTTCACCCCATCATCAAGTGCAAGCAAGTGTGTCCACCACAATATCAACCCATAACATGCAAGAAAGTGTCCAAGTGTCATCACATGTGTGTGGGTGCCTTCATCATGCCATCATGCAAGCAATGGGCTTCATGACCTTTGTCATTAATGGCTTGTCATCAATGACGACCATAGACAACCATATTCATCAATCTCCCCCTTTGTCATTGATGGCAACCATCCAAATTCTTCTTCTCCCCCTTTGACATTAATGACAAAGGGTTGAGCAGCCATTAAACACTTCACAATACCAAAAAAAATTGCTTTGAACACATCATGAAATTTTATGCTAAGTTTGATCATTAGCCATCATCAATTTTTGTAAATGCTCCCCCTTTCTGGCTGCCATCTTCATCAACAATTTACTACTGGATTGGATGCTTTTCACATGCCATCTTCAAATTTTGAGAAGTATACACACTCCATAAATTTTTTCCTTGAAAGCTATTATGAAATCATTCTCTGAGTTTACCATTTTCAGATTTCACATGAGTGCTCCCCCTATCAACATGACACTTAAACTGAATAGGATTTTCTTCAATGTAGTTGTTGCAAGTTTTCCAAACTCCCCCTGAGCTTATGCTGCTCTTGATCAGATTTCACAAGGAACTTATACACCGGTTGTAAAGATATTGCTGAAATGCATCATTACTTCCCATCTTCAAGTTTCACATAAATGCTCCAGGCTGCCATGTTTCAAACAGTCCTCAAGCTGCTTCAAATGTTTAACCAAATAAGCTCTCAAGTCTTCAAATGATCGCAAATAGATAACCATCAAATATAGTGTCATCATTCACAAGTGTCCTTCATCATGGGGTTTGTATCAGACTTCAACTATAACAAACTTTCATCGCTTTAAGACACCATCATCATCATTAATACATTCCTGTATATACTTAAGTAATCATTTCACTGAACTGTATGCTTTTGTCTTTCCTATAGATGACCAAAACTGCAGATAATCATGTGACTGCTAAAGTTCTTAGTGTGTCATCAACATGCATCATATGTGCATCTCTTCTTAACCAAACCCAGAGTTTTGTTTTTACTTCATAACCAACATCATGTACCTCAAGCAATTTCATACTAGAACTCTTGGCTTGCTTTTATATTTTCTTCATTTGCTTCTGCTACTCAAACTTCAACTTCATGCCTGGGGTTTCTTCATACCACGAATTTTTTCATCCGAACTGCTTGCTTCAGGATCAAGGTGAATGCTTCAAATTTTTGGTAAGTTCAACCAAGTACTTTTGCTTCTGAAAATTTCTTGCTGTAGCTTCCTCATACCTTCCTTGGATGCTTGATCTCAGATTTTCTGCTCCCCTATCATTGTGCCACTTCTTTGTATGTATATCACTGTCAATTTCAAGGACTATTTCAGATTGTTTGTGTCATCATTAGTTGCAACTTTATGTCACTCTTTGCAATCTACTCAATACAGCTGGTCAAGCATTGTCATCAAAGTTTGGAACAACATCACAGAGTAAGCATCATCATGGGGTTTGCATCATTATAGGGTATTCATTATCAAATCATTGTCTTAGTGTACTGTACACCACTGTATTTTTCACTTGGCACTTGTTTTTACACCATTGTGCATTTATTGTATGGATGCCCTTCACATATCACTGTACATTCTTACAAAGCTCTGCATATTTCAAGGTTTGATTATTCAAAGCACTATTGCACTGTATGTATATCAATGTACACTCACATTCTTACAAACTGTGTGTTCAGCTTTGGCTGCTTCAACAATTTTTCTTTATACCCAAATTTAAAATAGAACCACAACTTCCATCTCGGTCTTTAAAAAAAAAATCTGCTATATGCATAGTATTATCTTGCCATGCTGATCAGATTCCTTCACAATTTTAGACAATCTGAAAATGAGTTGGATTATTCCACTTTGTGCACGTTGGTAACCGAAGCTAGATTAACCTTTGACAACACTCTACCAATTGTTAATGTCTTGCAATCCGATCCTAGGACCTGTTTGGAGAGACCTTCACCTACCATTGAGTTCATCCTCCAAAACACCATGAACTCAAGGTGCACCATGGTCTTTAAGAGACCTCAAACTTGGCTTTCCAAATGACAGCCACCTTCACTTGTGCACTTATCCTCCACATCATTTAGATCTAGCAAGATATTTTTTCTTACCCATACCTTAACGTGTCCTTGGATGAGATTATTTGACTTATGATCATCAATTTTGCCTTCGTTATACTTCTTCCATGATTCGTTGACTCTCCTTGCTGATGTATATGATGGGCTCTTCATTTGTTGTTGTCTTGGACTAGTACAAGTTTGGGCCTTATGACCAAATCCACTGCAATTGTAGCATCTCAAGGTGTTAGTTGGCAGCTATATGTCCAAGTTGATTGCATGTCCAACATCTCACTGCATTCTTTGGACTTGCAAAATTCTCTCTTCCATCTACACAATCTATTGCCTTGTGACCAAATTTAGAACAAGAAAAACAATAGCCATTAAATCTATATTCATACCTTGGACCTTGTGTTCATCTTGGAATTGTTTCTTTGCTTTGAGGATTTGGCCTAGCTCCTTGATGTGTCCTTGAACGACCAACATCTTGGTTGTCATGAGATGCATCCTTGGTCATTGATGGACCAGCTTCTGGAGTCTTTGGAGACCACTTGTCTTCTTCTAGATTGTCTTCTACCTTTTTATACCCAAGGCCATTTTTTTCATGGGGAGACCTTTGGCAATCCAATAATTTATCCAACATGACCGAGTTGCTGTTGAACTTCTCATGATAGTTTGATTTTTCAATTTTCTTCTTGAGTCCAACAACTTCCATCTCAAGCTCTTCATTTTTATTCTCTTTTTCATCCAAGTGACTCCTCAATACTTCTTCTCTTCTTTTAGCCTCCTCCAATTGAATTTTCAGATCAAGGTTAACCCATCTTGTCTCTTCAAGTTCTCTAGGATCCACATCAGTCTTTTCTTGTTCATTTCCTAGTTGATCCTTCAACCTTTTGACCTCAAGATTTTTATCTTCCAACTCACCTTGAAAATCATTGTTCTTGAGTTTTAACTTCAAGAACAAGTTCTTTGTTTCCTGTTGGTATTTTTCAAATGCTCCCATGATCTTCTTTCTAATCCTTGAATTGGATTTGACATCTCTATCCAACAAAGTACTTGCAAAAGCCTCTTTGATTTTCAACAAATCTTCTTCATCCTTTACAAGAGCAACTTCATCATCATTAATTTTAGAATTATTGCCAATAGAAGAGTTCTTACCTTCACTAGTGCTTGATGCTTGAACCTCCTTCATTCCTTGTTCTTCATTTTCAGATGTCTTGACTTCCTTCTCTTTGTCCATGTCTTGAATTTTCCTTTTGTGCTCACTTTCAAGTGTACTCCAAAGATCTTTGGCTGAGGTGTACTTTCCAACATTTAGTCTTTCCTTCTCCGACTGAGACAAGGCCATCATGATTAAGCTTAGTGCCTTTTCATTGCTTTCAAGTGGCTTCTTAGTTGCTCCTCCTTCAATTGATTTCCAGATATCATATTATCGTGCCTTTATGTTATACTTCATTCTGATGTTCCAAGACTCATAATTTGATTCATTGAGCAATGGGACTCCATCCTCCGAATAAACCTCCATGACTTTCTTTCACTTGTGTCTACTGATTCCTTCAAGCTTGTTAGGATTACGCTGAAGGCCTGCTCTGATACCAATTGTTAGACACAATGCTCACTGAGAGGGGGGGGGGTGAATCAGTGAGCTAAGGCTAAATTCAAATTTCAACTTTTTCTACCAATCTTGTACAATTATTTCACATTCACTTCAGCATCATATTTATCAATGAATTATATATCAACTAAGCACATGTCATTCATCAGCAAAAATACATCATCAACACATTGCACAAGAGACACAGGATATAGATTTGTAATCTTTTGTATTTGGTTCAACGACTACAACCGTGAGGCAATTCAACACCAACTGAAAATAGAAGCACCAACTTATAGTCTAGGACCTTGCCTAGTTTTTCTTAGATCCTACTAAGAAAGAGATACAAGAACCAACTTGTAAATTACATACAAATTATTTCCATATCACATTTCATCAAACAACCATCTGCTCAATCCAACTGCTGCTCATCATCTTGTCACTGTTATCACTATCATGTCAATTCAACTTGTCACTGTCAACTTACTTCACTGTCACTGTCATCAAGTAAGTTTGCACTTCTATTGCCACTTGTCAAGGCCAAATCAACTGCAAAATATTATCCAAATCACACATCCAATACTGCTCTAAATCTTTTGGAAACACTGTCCCAATTACATTTGTACAATACATCAATCACTTCTCATGTCATAAATTCTGTCATCTCAATCAAGTCACTGTCCATTGTCATATATCAATCACTGACACATCCCAACAATCATCAAATGTTAATGTTGTCACTTGTCAAAGCTCTGCTCATCAACATGCTCAGCCTGTTGCTGTTGTCATCATATTACTATTTTGTCATGTCAAGTCAAATATGATATATCAACTAATCTCTGTGTCACTGTGTATGCATACCATCATTTTATAACCATCACTTCATTGGACAACTGTAACAAGCTTGCACTCCAACTGCTGCTCCTTTGGAATGGTGATAGACTGTTCTTCTTAGAATTGAGGTAACCTATGACTATGATAACATTGACCAACTCAGACTTTGACCAAAATATGTCACTGCTGCAAAATTGTAAAATTCGGACTGTGTATTTTTGCTGCAGCTATCATTCAGTTCAACAACTTCTCATTCTTTGTCCATGCATATTATACTGTCCTAAATCAGCTTTCTGTCCATCATATGCACCCCCAATCAAACCCAAATGTCAAAGACAAGAAGTCTTTTCATGTTGTTGTTATGTCATGGAGTCTTCATCAATCATCCAACCCAGATATAAAAGATAAACATAAATTATTTCACTGCTGATTTTCTGCTCCTGTGTCTGCTCCTGCTGCTCTGTCAAGTGTGCTATTGCAGCCCCCAAAACACTTATTTTACACCAGTGAAATTGCCTTAGATATGATCCAAAATCAGAGATGAAAGAAAATAATTTTTTTTTTCACTGTAGCTGCTACAGTACCCGCGAATTTCGCCTCAGACCACCGAAATCAGAGCTCCAACTATCCTCCACAAAATTTCCTTTTTGCTAATCCGAAATTCCTTTTATTTATACACATAATTTTATTATTATTATTATTATTTCAAATTAAGGGCTGGCCGACTTATAATAAAATCATTTTTATTTTTAATTTAAAATTTAATTTAATTTTGTGTGGTCGGCTGACCCAAAAGATGAGGTACTTCAACTTAAAAAAATTCATATTTCATCAACCATGAGGAGCCATGTGACGTGCCACCTATCGCTGGAAATGGCACGACGAGGGCTATCATCTTATGGCGGGCTTATTTGCAAATACATGATCCGTCATTTTTAAAATCTTCAATTTGTATAGGACATTAAAGACCCCACACATAATGGTGTCAAAGTGGCATCACTTCTTAGGATTTGTAAGTCACAATACCTTCACCCCATCATCAAGTGCAAGCAAGTGTGTCCACCACAATATCAACCCATAACATGCAAGCAAGTGTCCAAGTGTCATCACATGTGTGTGGGTGCCTTCATCATGCCATCATGCAAGCAATGGGATTCATGACCTTTGTCATTAATGGCTTGTCATCAATGAAAACCATAGACAACCATATTCATCACAAGAGGCAATAGAATATTCAGGGTAACATGAGGTTCTACAAACTCAGGTGGTGGAGAGACTTCAGTAAATTGAACATCTCTTCAGATTATGACACTCTGATTAGAAGGATCAAATAACCTGTAAGCCTTGGAATCCTTAGCATAACCAATGAATATACAATTGTGAGACTTGGGTTCTAACTTTTTCTGTGTTTCATCAGGAATATGAGCCCAACATTCACAACCAAACAGCTTAAAGTTACTAATATTTGGGTTTCTACCATTCCATTTTTCCTCAGGGGTAACATGCTTAACAACTTTTGTAGGATCTCTATTTAAAATAAAGTTAGCACAACTTATGGCTTCAGCCCAAAATTTCTTGTGTAATTCTTTAGAATAAAGCATACATTCAACTAAAGTTCTGTTTTTCCTTTCAGCAACACCATTTTGTTGAGGTGTGTAAGGAACAGTCTTTTGATGTTCCATGGTTATATAGAAAAACTTCAAATTATTTCTTAACAAATTCCCCCCCATTATCAATTCTCAAAGTCTTAATTCTTTTACCAAAATCATTCTCAACCAAGGATTTAAATGCTTGAAACTTAGGAAAAGTGTCACTTTTATTTTTCAAAAAATAAACCCATGATTATCTACTAAAGTCATCAATAAAAGTAATAAAATAGACTACATGAGATATAGAAGGAACTTCAAGAGGACCACAAATGTCACTATGAATCAATTGCAAAGGTTCTTTAGCACACCAAGCTTTACCTTTATCAAACATTTCTATTTGATGTTTACCAAGTACACAACCTTCACAAACACCGTTAGTAGACAAAATATTAGGCAAGCCATGTACCATTTTAGTTAACATTTGCATTTTATCATAATTCAAATGACATAATATTTCATGCCATAATTTACTTAGTTCATTAGCATGAGCAACATAGGAATAAAAGGGTTGTCTTTTAGTTGAATTAAAACCAACAAATTTATATAAACCAACAGTATGATCAACAAGACCGGAAGAAACTACTTTAAAATTATGATTGATATCTTTAAGAACATATTTATCAGGCCAAGCTTCAAATTTATATCCTTTTTGACATGTACGATAAATAGAAAGCAAGTTGATGGGCATGTGTTCAACATGAAAAACATCTTCCAATTGACAATTAGCAACTTTAATATTACCATAACCAATTACGGAAAGTTATTTACCATCACCTATAGATACTTTCTGAGATGTGTGTTTATTATTGTCATAAGATGTAAATAAATAAGCATTACCAATCATATGTTTAGAAGCACCGAAATCCATTATCCATTCCACATTAGAAGAAGAACTACTAGACGAAACAACATATGCACATAAAGCTACTTGTGATTCATCAGAACCTTTCTTTTTAGCCTTAGACATTAAACGTTTCACTTTAAAGCAATTCTTTTCAGGATGGTTAGTTTTACCACAATGCTTGCAAGGATCATACACATTCTTTTTCTTACTATTTTCATGATGTGCACTAGAAGCATGACCAAATTTATTAATATGATTTGAAGTGTGTGAACTAGAACCTTTAGCATTATTAAAAATTTTCTTAGGATTCTTATTATGTGCCATAAGAGCCTTATTAGGTGAGACTTGTCCTGAAACAATCAACATTTCTTGATCATTTATCAATCCTTTACAAAAATCATCAAAAGTAGGTTTTGTGGTATTTTGAGACAATTCAAGAGCTTTATTCCTAGTTTGGATCATGAACATGTCAAATGTTACACATAAATCTCATCATCATGAGTCCCATGTTAACTCCATGCCTTGATCCCTGAAGTCTCCCTGATCAAGAAGTCATTTAGAGCAAGTTGATGCCCTTTGTCCACAATGTCTAGTTGGGCCGACGCAAGTTGTCTTTCAGTAAGAAGCGCCAACTAGATCAGGCATAGGATGCAGTCTGACAGACTGCGTTGGTGGCTCAGGTTGCTTTTGTGCAGCTTGTGCTCTCCCTCTCAGGTGCATGTTTCCCTCATGCAACTTGCTTCGGGATTGGTTAATTTGGATAAAGGAGGATTTCGAGCGATTTCTAGAAGTTGTATGAGGTGGATCCCTATCCCTAACTCCTAGGTGAGCTATCCTACGGTTCCCTAACCTCAAAGAAGGATCTCTTAGTCCTCTCCCCATGATCCTCAACCTACTCTACCCACTTGGTCCTATAAATATAAAGATCCTCTCCATTCCAAAGGGAGGAAGTCTGTAGCACTTACATGTTGGTGGAATTAGCCTAGGTGATCCCTATCCATCTCTTGGGAGGCATACATTTCCTTTGGATTCTTTGGCTTGGCTTGTTGGAGGAGGATTGCAGCATTAAGGCTTGGTTTGTAATCATCTCTCTACTTTGTATTTCCCACTCTTTATACAGTAATATGAACTTTTTCCATAAATTTCCATTGTGTTGATGATGTTTATAGTTTACTTCCTTAACTGTTTACTTAGATCAGTTAGTGTTTAGATATGTTTTACTGCTTGTTTTGTCTCTACATGTTTTGACAGGTCTTGCAGCTACGGATCTGACGACCGCGAAGCTTGGAGCAATAACAATGAGAAAGATCTACAAATACGAAGGTAAGACATCTAATTACTCGATCTCTAATTTGATCTAGGAAAGTAGCTTTATGTTCTGTTCTTATTTGTTCTAGATTCACATTAAACTAGGGAAATCTGGCTCGCGTCTACTCGAGTATATTGTCCAATAACAAATCTGGTGACCATACTAGGGATTTACATTGTTTTGATTTCAAGTTTGAATGTGTTATTCTTTAATTTCTTAATGAGCCATTGCTTTGCTTCTTGAGCCTCTTTTCACCATCATATTATTTTCTTTAAGAGTTTGTTGAATTTCTTTGGGTGTGTTCGAACCATCTTCAATCCATTTACTTAGTCATTGTTTGGAGTTTTTTCATTATTTGCATTGGGTTATTCGCTCGACGCACCTGTGTAGTGCATCCAATGCACTTGTCTATCTAGAGCGCATCTTTCCTTTCAGCATACTGTGCCATCGACACTTTTTTCGATTTGACAGTCTGCGCTGCTGACGCTTTATCCTTTCCTACAACCTGCACTGGGTGCTCTGCGTTGAGATTTCAAGCTTGATGTTTGGGATACTTTTCTCCAAATTTTGGTTTTTGGGTTGATCAACAGACATCTCTGCACTGTATCTTCCAATCAAAGACCCTTTTTTCTTTAACATTGTTTGTGCTTGATTTTTTTATGTTGGTTTTTGGGTCCTTTTGGTCAAGTGAGAGTTCGATAGAAGTGGCGGGCAATTCCAATCCCCCACGGCCATCCACTCCCTCTTGTATTCCCTGACCACCTCATCAGATCTATCCAGCATACTGGATAGTGGATACGCTTCCAAACCATTTTTTGAGCTCAGTCACTAAGTGTTTTCTTGCATTCGATTGTTTTTGAGTGATTTTTTGTGTGTCTTTAGGTCATTGGAGTGCTTGTCATGTTTCTTTGCGAATTTCTTAGTGATTAGAGTGCTGCAAGTAGTCACTTCTTTTCTACCATTTACATTTGAAAAACACCATTATTATCAAGTTTTGTCTTGGTATATTGTCACCTACCCACATTCTGAAAATATTATTTTATTGGAAAAATACTTTATGTTAAATTTTAATTACAAAGTTTTGTAATTATGACCAAGTTTGGTCAAGGATGAATGTAATTACTGATTATTATTATTTAATAAATTAAAATAGGAGACAAACACCCAAGGGAACTGTTAAATGAGTGTTCACTGACCCACTAGAAGGAATGGAAACTGTTAGAAGGCATGGGACATATGGCAGCAATTGCACTTCACCACTAGCTGTTGGTTATGGGACAACTACCCCTAAAAATGTGGCATTATCCCCCAGGTGATGGGAGTGAGCAGGCAACTCATTAAATGACCAGTTAACCACTAAAATGCCTAGGCAACCTACATAAGGAAAATTCAAATTGAGCAGGCAGCTCTTACAATATATTTTCTGCAGAAATATTCCTCAAGTGCATCAGGTGATCACTGAGAGATTCGAATAGGGAGGCTATGTGAGAGTGCAACTGTAAGTCTGCAAATTATTTTGAGAAGGAAAACCAGAGGTGTTGGTGCAGGTCCCTTGACTGCTATGTATTTAAGACTGGATAACTATTGCTACTACAAGTTGAGGTCCTAAGCTTCTAAGTTTCTTCCTCCTGGTGGTTCAATGAACAAGCTCGGGGGTCCTAAGGCAAGTAACTTGGCTGTCTTCAAGAATTGGTTGGGTGGAACAGGCTCCTTGGGATGTTTGTTTCCCTACAGTTAACCAGGTTTTGCTGTTCCTATTTTGTTTACAGTTCAATGTTTTTGTTTAGTAGAATTATCAAACTCTGTTTTGTAAAAGAATTTATTTTATTTTCCGATCTATGTTTAATTCTGAATGATAAAGCTTTGTTAAAGATCTAATTAGATAACCATCTCTATATTTTTCCCCATGCTGTTCTCTGCATAGTACTCTAGTATAGAGAAGCAAATTAATGATAGATGAGAGATAGGCAGATTGCCATTGATTGGATAAATGCTTTTAGTAAGTGTTATGTTTAAAATTCTGTCCTATGTTTAAACACAGTAAAACATTTTAGTATAGCATAAATTGCAGTATAGAATCCATGTAAATAATGATTGAAAGAAAAACACAGTATGTTGTTGACAGTTCTATATATTCTCTTATCTCTATTCATTTAAGATAGCAAGTAAATACAATCAAATTAAACATTTTATGATTTTCAAGTAATAGCATTTTCAAGAATTATAGCAGCTGCAAAAACTCTTGAACTCAGAGTTATTTATTTAAAATAATAAATGGATATCTATTTTCATATCAAAATTTTATAGCAATCATTATACCTTATATTTCCTTTAAAAACTACTAACTAAGTTTTTCTTTTTCCAAGTTTACATCTTAGTTAGAATCCAAGCATTCTATTTGTAAAAAAAATCTATTTTTCTATTTGTCAGAATTGAAATTGATCTGACTTTTGCAATGTTTAGTATTTATTTCAAATACATAATTATAATTTCCTTTGGTTATTCAGAAATACGCTTTCAATATCCTATTTATTTTCTTGATCAAACTCTATGCATTTTCTTTTATTTCCAAAAATAATAACTGAAACCATAGGTTCATTCCTTTATCGAATTCTGTTACAGAAGCACAACTTTAGTTTGACTCTTGGCCAAACATCCAAAACACTGAAACATTAACTCTTATCATTCAACACATATTTTAAAAATACAGTGTCAAAAAACCAAGGTTCGAATCCCTTGAACATTACCCTATTTCCTAGTAAAAACTTTAGTTCTATTGTTTTCAAAACAAAAAATCGTACAGTCCATTTATTCATTTCATAGAACCGTTTACAGTACCATAACGTTTGTCATCAAAACACATTGTTATTATTTCTTCATTGACGATTTGGGATTTCAAACATACATAGTAAACCTTGAAGTCTTAAATTTTTACGTAGCATTCAAATGACGAGGGTTTATCCCCTTAGGGTTTACAAGACCAAAAATAAGATACTTTTCCACTAACATTTACAGTAGACGCTGCATCAAACACACTAAGCCAACACCATAGTAGCTGGGCACATAGTAATACTGTCCACAAAGTTCTTGGACAAAACCGTGCCAGAAATCCAATACTTAGAGCTGTTTCAAAACCCCTTTTGTGGACCTCAACTTTACAGGATTACCAACGAGGTAAGGAAACCACCGAGTCTTACCAGTGGACAAGCATGACTCCTCCATTGTCTTCAAGAGAATGGTTCCCCGATGAAGGCCAACATGTCACAACAACTGCAATGGTTAAACAAGTTACCATTTTACGTTTGAAGGCTTTTTAAACCAATAGATGGGTGAGAATATTTCTTTACCTTCGCATCGAGGAGACTCTCCTACAAACGAGGTTGACAAATCCACCATCCAGCTCGGAGGAAGAAGGTTCCAGTTTCGAGAAATAACAAAGTTTACCACATTCTGAGAATCAAAACTGGTGTCATCGCTTCAATAAAGACCTTGGACATTTATCTCTCAAACTCACACAGTGAAGCAAGTTGCAGACTCAACCCTTTAACATTTAACAATCTTGGCTTTCACTACTTGAGCTTGGCTTCTTAACATGACTGTCAATTGTAGATGAACGCACACAGGTCACAGGTTCGAACTCGATGAACCTCCAATTATCAAAACCTAAAACTTCTCGGCCTATTGGCCTCTCCCCAAGACCATTACCTAGCAAAATGAATGTCGAAGGACATGTTCCAACGCTTTTGTGGAGCGAGGTTAGGGTTTTCATTACAATCTCTAGGATCTTCAGATCAACGGTGGAGAATTGCTGTCAACTAGACACTTTGAAGAGCGTGTAACCAACACATTAATTACCTCATTAATATGACAACCACGACGATGCCAATGCAGTATACCAAGGGACAACATTGCATCCATCTCAGAGGAGAAACATTATTTCAACTTTTCCAACTCGAAAGACTATCAGTTCATGCATGCTACACTTCGACAGATCAAGATTAAAGGATTCGAACCTTCACGTGTTTCTCATCCACGAAGGCATCCAGGTATTACTATATTCAATGATTAGATAGATGACTTAAATGTTAAGCCAATCTTTGGAATGGTGCAATCTGTACTGTAACCCAACTTTAAGACTCCATCATTTCACCTGTCATCAATCAAACAAAGGGTTACAACGATCACTTTACACCTTTGTCATAAGTTTTGATATTGCAAAGATTCGGTTTATATATATAAATATTCAATATATGTTTATTTCCTATGTTGATACATGAGGCATTTCATAGATTTAGTTAGAATTCCATTGTTGTGCATCACAACAATTGTTTAAGATATAGTTTGTGATATTATTAGATAAATGTATAGTCAATCCATATAGATGTAGTCTCTATATGGAAATCACAAAAAGAATAATAATAAAGGTAGCAAAATAGCAATGCTAATACATTTGTTCATGCTTTAGGAATTTCATTTCTTCTATAGTTGTTTTTTTTAATATTATCATAACTATCCAATTATCCTAAGTACTCCTTGGGATCGAATATATAAAGTTCTTCTCAAAGACAATACTTTCACATATTACGCCAGCTGTAAAAATGTATTTATGATCAAAACCATTTATCCAGGCTAGACAAAGATCCATACCTGCAGCTAAGACTTACTTAGAGTTTTTCACAAAATTTGATGACTGATTGATTTACAAAATTACCCTTACCTTCAAATCTGTGCAAGAAGAATAGTTTCACAAGATTTAGCTGACATAGCTAAGTAAGCCTCAGGGTACCTTGTTGGACCCCTTCATCATCATTTAAAGAAAACTGTCAGGACGTCAACAATAACATCATATTAACATAAATCTAGGTACAATATATAAGTAATTTTAAAACTTAGACAGATTGAAGACTGCATTTATTGATGTTACGAATATAAAATATCTTGCGATAAGAGTCTAGTATCTATTAAATTCCATATTAGCAATTCAATTAATATCATGTTTTATGTGTGATGATTTCGACATGTCATCGTTGTTAACTTTTCTTCTTAAGATATTTAACTAATTATTTATTCCGCATTACCAATTTCGATAATTATTGCTAGATTAAATTTTTTAAATTTTTAGTAATTTACGGGATGTTACATATATACATTGAAAAGTCAAAAGTGCTTCGTTTTTACCATTTTCAAGTTCATTTGAGAATTGTTGTAAAAATTGTCTTCGTGCATTGGAATTCATCATCAATTGATCTTTGGGAAGTTTGAAAAGAGAAATTAGTTGTTTGTGTTTTTCTCGAATTATGAGTTACTCATCTTATTGAAAAATCCAAGTGAAGTCAAATTTTTACAAAGTGATTCCAAGCTTAAAGAAGTTGTATGCATTTTTGGTTTTCATGTGCTTTTAAGCTATCATTGTGAAAGATGAAGAGTTAGCGTGCTCTAAGTAAAGATTCTCCCTTTTTCATCATTTAATTCCATTCTAATTGAAAAAGACAAAAATAAAATACTTTGATTTGGATTTGATGTGTTGTTGATTTTTATGTTTTGTTTGAAAAACGGAAAAGAGTGCTTTCATAATCATGTTTGGTAGATTTGGGATTTGTTGAAATTTATTGTTTCATGAGACCATTGGAAAAATATTTCTCCTTCCCTTACATAGATTTCATCAAAATAAAAAGTGCATTTTCATTTAGTTAGGGTGCATTATGTTTACATTTATGTACTCACCTCATGCATTCACCTAACCGTCCAGATAAAATTTTCCGGTAGAACTAGGATAAAATTTACTAGTAACTTGTGTGTTAAGTTAGAGACGTGTTCCGACATCGTAAAACGTGGCAGCTGTCGTTACTTTCCTGCATTGCATCCTGGGGGCACTGTAGTTCTTCCACGTACCAACCGGTATATCGAAGGCTCTTTCATGTACATTAGGGTATATCGAAAGGCACTTCATGTACTCGGTAGTATATTGGAAGGCTCTTGTCGTACGACTGTGCATTAGACAACACCACTACAGATTTGAGCTCCCACATACCTTGCGTATATCGAGAGACACTCCTAGGATTCCTGAGACCAACTGAGCTAACCATTTGTCTGACTTGGCAGAGAAATACATCGAGAACAACACTCGGGGATCTACTATGCACGTACTATCAGGTAATCGGGTTATATGGTCAGGGGTACGGTCCTAATCCTCCTTGGTTAGTGCTCTAAAATGTTTGGCCGAGTATAACTGTTGGACCCTGGAGTATATCGCGAGTTGCAAAGCCTTGACAATCCTGTGAGGTTCCAGACTTTTGAATCCACACCTATCACATAAGTTTTCTTGTGACCTTAGTTTGTGTAGATCTTTTCTGGATTGCTTTTCTTTTGTTTAGATTTCACTTAGGAGAAATCCGGTTCGATCATTTTGGCTGAACAACCTTTGAGAAGGTCCCGCAGAATTTTAAACTTACCACCCGAATATCCCCTTAATCAGGAGGTAATTTCGAGGGTAAGCATGGATCCACAAGTTACGGTCATGTCACCTGAAGCAGAAAACTCCACTATGGCGTCGGGAATGAAATTTCCACTCCCTTCTAGTCCACTAGTCACTGATCCTCCAAGGTATGCGACCATGGAGCCATCTACTTCACAAGACACGTCCTTCCACCGTATGATGGCGGGAGAACCTGGATCTATAGAATGGTTAAATCCATCCCCTAATGACCCTGTATCCGCATCATTTGGTCCATTTGAGTAAACAATGGGAAACAATGGGTCCACCTGGATTTACATCCAGAGGACGAAACCTCCCCTCGTTGGGCTCCTCATGCTTAGTGTTTGGCTCCAGTCTATGAATTCATGGACCAACTACGCCAACGTGGTGACGAAATTCGGTGCCAGAGTCTCTCACAGAGAAGAGACATATCGGAAACACCCAAGTTTCAATACACCCCAATTCATTCCTGATCTCTTGCTTCACCGGAAACACTCATACATAACGTGACCACTTACGAACCTGGCCAACCCTTGTTTCCTATGAGTACACCTCTTAATCAAGAGACTAGTTCCATACCCCAAATGGCTCAACATGTTTAGGGACAACAATCCAACACTCCTCCTACTACTATTGGAACATTACCCACCCCTCCCCCACCCCAAAACTCGTCGGTAGGATACTCTTTACCTCCTAATTTGATTACGAGTAGTGTTCCTCGAATAGAAAGTAGTCCAAAACCCATTATGAGTCAACCTTCCACTAGTGGTCAACACGTTGTTACTGGGGGGAAACCCCCGTTTTCTAGCCATAGTACAAGTGGAGGACTTCCAATTGGTCATTCCCTTAGCAGTTCCTTACCCATTGTGGGCTCCACCATGGGATTACTTCATGGTGTGGGACCATCCAACCCAACTCAACCATCATGGAGTTTGCGTATCCAGGCTATTTTAACCCTGTGTCGGGACAATTCAATCCCGGAAACATACTCCATGGGATACCTTATCCTAGAAACCCATACACTCCATGGGGACATTTTAATGTTGCACCATTTGGACCCCCACCAACTTTTCCTCATGTCCCACCACCCCCACCACCATTTGGTCCACCTAATTTCAGAGGGGGCGAACCTCCACCGTTTGGCGGAGGTGGAGGCCCAACCCATTCCAGAGGTGGAGGCCCACCCCATTCCGGTAGTGGAGGCCCACCTTACTCCGACGGCGGAGGCGGAGGACCACCATCTTCTAGTAGCGGCGGACCCCCACCTTATGGAGGAGAACCACCTCCTTTTGGTAGCGGTAGACCCCCAACTTATGGAGGAGGCCCACCTCATTCTGTAGGCGGTGGCCCACCCTATTCCGGTGGTGGAGGTGGAACCCCACCTTATGGAGGTGACCCACCTCATTCTGGAGGCGGTGGACCACCCTATTCCGACGGTGGAGGCGATGGCCCACCTTATTCCGGCGGTGGCCCACCCTATTCCGACGACGGAGGTGGTGAACCCCCTTATTCTGGCGACGGTGAAGGACCCACACCTTCTGGTGGAGGTCCACCTTATTCTGGCGGTGGAGGACCCCCACGTTCTAGCGGTGGACCACCCTATTATGGAGGCGAACCTACATATGGTCCACCACCCAACCCTGGAGGCCCACCCCCTTATGGCTAATTCCCGACGGGAACACCTTACAATCATTCGATTCAAGGTCCTACTGGTCCATATATGCCATATCAATACTATCGGTACCCGCAGCCGAACCAACAACTGCCATTCTTGGATACTTTGGACCTACCCGACCTGTCTCGTCTAAACAATGATCTCATTCTACACGGTTATAATTGGCCACCAATTCCAGTCAAGCTACCCTCTGATATTCCCAAATTTGATGGCAAACCCGGTGAAGAACCGAAAAACCATGTGATGACATACCACCTATGATGCTCATCGAATTCCTTGATGGACGACTTGATCCGTCTAAGGTTCTTTCAAAGGACCCTCACCGGCCCCGCTGCCAAGTGGTATATTGAATTACCACCGCACTCATTTCCCTATTTTTGCTCTCTTGCTATGTCCTTCCTGACTCATTTCCAGTTACCCATACGCTACGAAAATGGTATGGACCTACTAAATTCGCTCCGTCAAACCACCGCAACTCATATATTTGATCATACCCATGAGTGGCGGAGGAGACAACATCTCATTAAGGTTCCCATTCCATACCAAATATTAGTTGTTTGGTTCACGAAGTCTCTTTTACCCACCATAGCTCGAGACGTGGCCATGGGAGGGGCCATCACCGAGGAACATGCTATTGCTCGTGCCCACTACTTAGAACTCGTCTATGCCCAATCCGACACGTTATATGACATTGTTCCTGACGTATCCCTCCCTACATACAATCCTGCAAAACCACCCAAGGGATCTCAAGATGACAACATTATCAGTTCCCTTAAATCCCAGTATTCTACTCAAACTAGTGGCTCGTCGAACCTCCATGGTTATTCCCAATCCCCACCATAGGCTAGCAGCACCACCACCAAGTCACCCACTCCTACTCCCACCGAGGAGGTGAATTATGTTCAATCAGCTTCGCCTCAGAAGTCTGATGGCAAGAAGAAAAACAAAGGTAAACCAAACAAATCTTCCAACCAGCAGGAGCACAAGACCCCCCCTGAAGACATGAAACATAAATTGAAGCTAAAGTATCCTTGTTTACTGTGTGGTGGGGACCATTTCTCCAAAGAATTCCCCCACCGTGACGAAGTGCAGAAGTTTCTTATGGTAAAATCCACACCCGCAGTTCTCAATGATCCCTTCCCAACCCAGAATCAACAAATGATTGCTCAAACCTCTCCTTCTCAAGGAGACACATCTTCCACCATGCATGTTCTCATGATGCATAGTGAGACGGTTAACCTGAACACACGATCGTGTTCATACGACTCAGTGCCCCTGAAGGAACCCGTTGGAAGTAATGCTGAAAAAGCTTCCACCTCTATTCCCGATGTTACCATACCACATGATCCTCTCACCATTGAGAATCCTTCTTTAGAGTCAGTGTTGCATCCGCCTAAGAGCACGATTCAAAAAGTAGTTTTCAATCCTAATGCTCGAGCAGCTCAGAACTACAACATTGTAGAGGACTTGGCGCAAGCCCCTTGTGCCATGTCGATGCTAGAGGTCTTGCAGAATTGTCCCAACCAACGCAAGACTCTTCTCGCTGCCATTGGCGCAGTATATCCAGATTCCTCGAATACTATCATGTTTCGACTTGAGTACTTTAAACCGAGGCTTTCCCACCAGCTGGCATCAGGGAAATTTTTAAGGGCGAAATTTATCCAATTGGCTATTTTTTGGGTTTTTTTTCAAAAATAAATTCGCTATTTGGTCATTTTTGACCTCCAATATCGCCTATATTTACATAAATTATGTTTTTTTAGCATAATATTCGCCAAAATTTAATAGTTTCGGTAGTAAATTGTATGTTTCATTTTTAATATTCGCCTACGAATCTATATATTTGTTTTTTTCAATCCAAAATAATCGCCTAGAATACTATACTTAAGTATATTTTTATGATCCTTAAAAAATACCCTGGCTGGCATTCCAAGTTTCTACGCAGGTTGCTAGGAAGCCAATCCATCGTACTATACTAGACGAAGGCACTTCTACTTCGATCATGTCGATATCTTGTTGGAGAGCCATTGGTTCTCCCGAATTAAACCGTTCTCCCACTACCTTGAAAGCATTCGACGGTTGTGGCATTCAACCCCATGGGCTATTACGAGCCTTAGCAATAGAGTTGGGGGGTAAGACTGCAACCATTAACATGGAAGTAGTCGCATCCCCTTTGGATTATAATATTTTACTTGGTCGTAATTGGTTTTATGCCATGACTGCCGTCGCGTCATCTGTCTTCTGCATTGTGCAATTCCCCCACCAAGGCCGAATTGTCACCATCAACCAATTGGATTTCTGTACACCGGACACCGCTACTCACCCTGGCGATAATGTCCCATTGCTAGGAAAACATTCACAACTATATGAGAGCGTGGGGGTCAAACTCATAAAAGATTCATCTCTTATGGGTGTCTTTCCAACCCCAGATCCCCCTAACCATGTTGCCACGATGAACATGATATCCTCCATGATTCCATCTTTTCCCAACTCTATCGATCAATGGCTTGTACCCGATGAATCCACCATGCATTTGAATGGAGATACCATGCCTCTTTCACCCGCTGAAATCACTTATGAGGCTATCCAGTCAACACCCGAGGACCACTTGGCTATGGCCTTTACATCTTGTTATCTACAACGAACGTCATTCTTACCAGATCCTCTGCTCTAGACTTTTCATTCCGAAGAGTCCATCATGGAGATTATGAGCTCAGATGACCCTCCGTGGGAAGACCTCCATCATCGGTCATCTTTCCTACCCCCATTGGATTCTGTGGAGAACAACATTATCGCCATTTTCACACCAGATGTCTATCCTTGCCCCTAGTAACTGATCCTCACTTGTCATACAGTCACTGAGGGAAACTTGGAAAACATCGAGCCCACCATTCCGATTGACATCTCGGTTACCCTTGGTGTTGTGGAACATATTCGTTTAGGCCAGAATTGTTCTCCCGAAGATATCACTACGTACATGGCCTTATTCAAGAAATTCCGCGACGTGTTTGCTTGGACCTACGAGGAGATTCCCAGGATAGATCCTGCCATCATTTCGCATGAGATTAAAACCTATCCCGACGCTAAACCAGTCCATCAAAAGTTATGACTAGTGCACCCTCGAAAGACTATGACAATTAAGACAAAGATTGAAAATATCTTGAAGGCTGGATTTATCTACCCTGCTCCTTTAACAGAATGGGTCTCCAATGTCGTACCTGTAGCTAAGAAGCAGGGCACCATCCGAGTCTATGTCGATTATAGTGATCTGAACAAGGCTTGTCCTAAGGAAAAATACCCTACTCCCTTCATCAATCAGATCATTGAAAATGGTGCGGGAAGTGTCATCTTCTCATTCATGGATGGCTTTTCTGGTTACAACCGGATTGAGATCCACCCGAACGACCAACATAAGATTGCTTTCATCTGCACTTGGGGTATGTTTGCTTATCGCAAACTCCCATTTGGTCTTAAAAATGATGGTACCACATTCCAACGGGACATGTCGTACACTTTTCATGATGTGAAGGACTTAGTGGAGCCCTATATTGATGATCTACCTGCCCATTTGCATTGTCGCGAGTTCCACATTGATTATATGACAGCAGTATTCGTCAGATGCGGACAGTATAACATCCGTTTGAATCCTCACTAGTGGATTTTCTACGTCGAGTCTGGACACCTCCTAAGATTTATCATTTTGAAAGATGGGATCCGCATTGATCCCTTGAAGGTGGAAGCCATTGTCGCTCTCCCACCTCCTATTGACATTACAGAACTACAAATTTTGCAAGGGAAGGAAACTTACCTACGACGTTTTGTTTGTAATTTTGCTCAGAAGACATAGGGATATATGCGATTACTGAAGAAGGACGTCCCTTTTCATATGGGATGACCAAGCACAACAATCCTTCGACAGTTTGAAACATGCCATTACTTATGCCCATGTGTCCAACCGCCCAATTACTACCAGGATTACATCATTTATCTTTCCGCTTCTGCTACCACGATCGCCATGGTCTTGGTTTAGGAGGACAACAACTCCCAGGAACATGTGATCTATTACCTCAGTAAGGGTCTTATTGAATCTGAAACTTGTTACTCACATGTCGAGAAGCTTGGTCTCGTGGCAGTCATTTCCGTCCAAAAGTTCTGCCATTATATACTGCTCCGCACCACCACCATTATTGACGACTCGAACCCCATGTACCACGTCCGTACACGTCAAGTACTCGGGGGCAAGTATTCTTGCTGGATCGTGATACTCCAGGAATTCAATCTCCTCTTTGAGAATGCAAAGTCAAAGAAATATTTAGTGTTTTTCGAGCTCATTTGCGATCTTCCCCGTGTTGATTCAGGATCTGAGCCCAATGATTATCTTCCAGATGATTCATTGTTCCTCATCAGCATGTCAGACCCATGGTATGGAGATATCACCTTATATCTTCAAACCCAACGGTTCAACCCCCAACTGTCTCGTGACGATCGTCTTCGTATACGCCACCACGCCAAGTATTACTTGATCATCAACAATACCTTGTATCATCGCGGTGTGGATTATGTTCTTTGATGTTTCCTGACACATGAAGAGGCTGGAAACATTATGAATGACTGTCATGCTGGGGCTTGTGGCGGTCATATCTCTAGGATGGCTACGACCTAGAATATACTACGTGCGGGATATTACTGGCTATCCATCTTCAAAGATTGCATTGAGGCCGTTAAGACATATCCCCCATGCTAGCACTTTCAAACAAAAAAGCGCTCCCACCCAACCCCTTTACACCCGATTATTGTCATGGGCCCCTTTGCTAAATGGGGCATAGATTTCATGCACTATAAGCCTACCTCGACCGGGGGGCATGGTTATGTCATAGTAGCCGTGGATTATTTTACTAAATGGGCCGAGGCTATGCCTACGTACAATGAAGACGGAAAAACCACTGCACTCTTCATGTTCAACCATGTCATTGCACGGTTCAGAGTTCCACAAGCCATAGTCACCGATCATGGGTCTCACTTCCAAAACCATATGGTAGATGAATTGAGTGCCATAATGGGTTTTCGCTAGGAAAACTCAAGCCCTTACTACCCACAGTCCAACGAAAAAGTAGAGGCCATCAATAAGGTCTTGAAAAACATGATTCAACGCATGGTGGGTACACATAAATCAAACTGGCATAACATGCTCTTTTCCGCACTATGGGCCTACCGGACTTCTGTCAAGACTGCCACCGGATTCACATCATTCCAATTAGTATATGGATTGGAGGCAGTCCTACCAATAGAGTGGGAAATTCCATCTCTCAAACTTACAGTTGAGCTTCTCTCGAACACCACTACCGAGGTAGAACGCTTCCTTTACCTAGAAAAACTTGATGAGACCCGCCGTGATGCTGCTCTTGCCAACGAGGCACATAAGAAACACATCATTAGAGAGATTTTGAGGTCAAAAAAGGGCCTCCTAAGAGATGTACTACAAAAAATGAGATATATTAAAATATTATGAATTGAGGGTTTTATGGGGTAGGTATATATGACAAGTCACTTCCCACACTATTTTCTATGCACAATATAAATAACCATGGTTGAGTTACTTTTCAAAATTCACTAGAAATAAAATTAATAAAATAAGTCTACATTGATGTGACTAAGATTCATTTTAAATTCCCAAAAATGTATTGTCCTTTAACATTTATTTGTCTTGAACTTGCAAATGAAATTAAATAATAAAAAACATTTTTAAGAGTTTTTTTAAAAATTTTATGTTGACTTTTTACATTTAGTACTTTTCTCATGAATTTAATAATGTAATTTAATTGAGAATTTATTTACATGTAAAATGTCAATAATATTATTATAATCCACATTGCATTATTATTATTATTATTATTATTATTTATTAAATCTATTATTATTATTTATTAGTTTGACATTATGTTATTAAATAGAATGGAGTGAATATATAATTTAAAATTAAAAACATAAAAATGATAATATATTATTTTATAAAAAAATGTGAAAGGACTTTCTTTATGAATTAAGAGTACTTCACTTGAAAATGACAATAATATTATTTTATGTGAAAGTGTGAAAAGACATTCATTATGAGTACTTTACTTGAAAATGACAATAATATTATTTTATGAAAAGACTATCATTATGAGTACTTTACTTTATGACTTAAAAGTACTTACACCACTACCTTGGTTAACTATGTGTTTTCATCCACCATAGAAAATTTGACAAATAATCATTCTTAACTCATGCAATGCCACCTCACCAAGGGGGATGATGTCATCTACTAGAATGTGATTGGTTGTATTTTATAGTACATTTTCTTTGTTTTGAGGCCCTTTTTTGACCTCAAAATTTCTCTAATGCAAAGCTCAGTATGATAGGTCGGTTAAACCTTGTGTCTTCAACAAGGGTGACTTGGTTCTTACATACGACCAAAATCATCATAAGTTGGGGGCAAGTAAGTTTGAGTCCATGTGACATGGACCATACATCGTAAAATGTGTTCTGGAAAAGGGAGCATACGAGCTAGAGGATTATGATGGAATATATTTGGGAGAGCCTTGAAATGGGCTCAACTTGAAGAGGTACTATGCCTGAGTTTTTCACGCATAAGTATCTTGTATATACTATACATGGCATGTTTTTTGTGTGGTGTGATGCTTTGTTTTAGTGTGTCAGGATCTTATTTCACTACTTATACCATATTCTATCTGCATGTGCAGATGGAAACCTGCTATGGATTTGCAGACAGCGCCAGCTGACATACCTGCAACCTTGCTTCGGCAACCTAGGTAATTTATTCCCCTACCAGAGAGCTCATCATCTCAAGAGGAAATTGTATAGGATACGTGACCAACAACGTCGCGGAATATCATGCGGTGATTGGGACCCTAACCGACACCTTTCCTTGGGTATGAACCACGTTGTTATCCATCTGGATTCACAACTAGTGGTTTCTCATCTTAACCGGATCTATGCTATCCGCGACCCCACTCTGCTCCATCTTTTACGATGAGTTCGTCTCCTGGAAAGGTCCCTTGAATCTGTTCAATACCCGCACATTCCATGAGAGATGAACATGGTTGCTGACTCGATGGCCAACTTCATTCTAGATTGGTACATTGCACACACATAAGATATCCATAAAATATAAAAACAGACATAACATGTAAATTATTCGTTGTATAAGAAAAAAATGTAAACAAGATCCCAATTAATCACCAATAGAACAAAATATGTATAAAAACTGCCAATAGTGTCTGTATATATAAATCGGTACAAAGTACAAATATGGTAGTGCTGATACAAAAGTATGAAGCATGCAACTTTCACTAAGAGTCATCTCTACAAAATATGAAGCTCATAGGCTTTCAATATATACATATAAGACATGAGCCTAATCCCTAACATGCTCATGATAGCAGACTACGACCCTTGCCACTTTCTAGAGTAGCGTGTCGAAACGTAATGATACCCCGACCATCAAATTATGGTAGAAATGGGGTAGGTCATGGACGCCTGGCTCCAGAATGTCCAAAGTAATCCTGTGGAGGTTCTCCTCGACCTCCTCTAGCTCCTTGATGGCGTTTTGGGCCGCAGGGCCCAGCTTCGGTACTGCCCCTCTTCACGCAAGAGGAGGGACTCCAAGCGGTCGCGTCGGACCCACATCTGCAAGAAACATGTAGAAGTCATCAACACTACCCCAAAAAAATCATAAATGCATAAAATGAAAAAACACAAGCAATAGTTGTTCTCACTGATATCACCCCACTACGCTCCCTTGGGAAGCACAAGGTCTGGGTCCCCTCTGAAGTCCGTCCATCATACGGATAGTCCTCCACCATGAGGATCTGTCCCCTTAGCCATGTGAAGAAACCTGTGCTGAATCTGATGATAGGACCCCCGCCACCATGGCGGGCCATCACCTCGGACCACCTAGTCATGTGAGGATCTCAAGCATTTTGATCCTCAAGGTCCACCTGCGGGCATAAGTGTGGCACCCACTCCAGCATGAAAGATACCACTACTAAACTGTAACCAAACTGCTTCAGTGCCTCGCGCTGAAATTCGGTCAACTGATCCCATAGATTGGTGAGGATCCCCTCACACTAGTTGAACATAGTAGGAGCCATGCACTCCACAACATACATCATCTACGAATTGCTCGTCAGATGAGCAGATCGGCTACTGGCCACTGGCCACCCTCACGATGGTGAAGAGTACAGTATGAAGGGATCTGTCCCGAACATCCTTGATGGGAATCTTCCCACCAGTCATCTGGGTACCTGGAGTACACCACTGATCGATCAAGTCATCCACTGTGCGATCACCCCCTCGTGATCCAGTCAGGGACACAGGTTTTCCCAACCCTGTCAAAAAGTAGATGTCCTCGACATCTATACTCAACGTGTTCTCACCAATCTGAAAATGTTGCTGTACTGGGTCCCAGCATTGGACCAAATATGTAAACAAGGATACTCGAGACCTCATGCCCGACACTCGGAAGTACTTGAGAAAACCATAGTTCCTCAATGCGGCAATACATTGCGGATCATTTTCCACTTGAGCATCATCGAGCTCATGCTCGCATTCTCGCCACTCAAGAACCATTGTGGTCACTGCGAACCTATCAAAAAGGCCATTTAAACATCATTAGAACCTTCCTCAATCATCAAAAGAGTTTTTATTTGGTTGGGTTTTGAGTTTGGTATGAGGGTTTGCGCCGGCGCAGACCGTCCTTTCGAATAGGGCGCCGCCGACGTAGAACACCCTTTCGGGTTTTGCGCCGACGTAGTTCCCGAAAGGGTGGATTGCACCGACTTGTGAGCGCAAATCCTCCCACATACCAAGCCCAAAACTCAATAAAATGAAGAAAAAACAAAAATGTAATCCACTGAAAAGTTAAAAGGCTAAGTTTAGGGTTACCTCTCTCCGAAGACACTCGAAACGGTCGATCACGGCTCCCAGAATCAACAAAGAAAAATGGCTCCAAATGGCACTTTTCACCTCTCCAATTTGGTAAAAAACAAATAGTAATTCTTTTTACTATTTACCCATTTTTATATATAAGAGAGTATATTCCTTTTTTAATTTATTCCATTGTGGGTTATTTTGCTATAGTTGGAATTATTTATACTCGCTTAATCATTTTGACCTAGTTTCGAAGCACGTAGGTGAAGTTAAGTACCTCATTAATATTGTTTTTCGCAGTCGTGGTTGTTTCACGCGTATTTTCAGGTATGAACAACTCATTGAGCATCTTTTTGTCATTATTTCACTCAATAAATTTAATTATTAATGACACTGAGCTAATTCTTTGTTCTTTCTCGTGCTCGTAAAACGTTGAGAATAAGTCACCAAGTTATAGTTTATCACTTTTTTAGGCTCGTTAAACTCCCACGAAAAAGGAACCTCTCAGAGGCTTTTTTTAAGCTCTTTTCAGGATCTCGAAATACGAAAAGATCACTAAGTGAACTTGATGCGTTCACGCTTGTAAAAGTATTTGAATGATCGTCTTTCTGGTGATAGTTTACCCCTTTTTCGGAACAGGGGGCAGTACTTACAAAAAAGGAATAGTCCAGCCAATCATGACTGGAAGAGTCCTTTCTCGCATTGTTTTACCCTTTTCCGGGCGAAGATGCTAACTTTATGAAAAAGGACCTTTGGAGTCTTCTTTAGTTCTTTTCAGACTCTCTAAACATGAAATGACACCGAGTTTACCTTCTATGGACTCGTTAAAATTCAACATTGAAGGGCCCATCATGGGACGAACCCCTCCTTTCCTAGGTTCGTAAAACGTTTGGGATTGGACTCATCCATGGGATGAGCTATACCAAGCATATGTTTACCCTCCTAAAGCATTTAAAAAAACAAATGAGGCACTCATCAGTCATGATGGGGAAAGGAAAGGATTTTGTGTTACACTATAATTCATGAAGTACATAGTCTCTCTTGAATATGGCACTCAGTCGCATTTGCATTCAATACTTGGGTAATCTGTTTGTCTTCGATTCCTACTGATTTCATGAGTCTTGTCACTCCTTTGGGTCATCCAAAGAATGCTTCCCTTATCAGTCGCATTGGGGGTTGGTATCGTTCTCGTCATGCCAATACTTCCAAGTCATGCCATTCCCATGTTCAAGAGATGTTCATTACTCATCATCTGCAGTCAGTACACCTTCCATCATGTTGGTCTACCCTGAGTCAGTATTGCATGTTATTCCACCGATCTAATCCAAACATCTGTTATCGAGTTTCGTGTCGTTGATGGGGGATTCATCATGGCCATCCTTCGACGGATTCATCCTTGTCGACTTCAACACATCATCCAAGGATTGAATCTAGAAACCAATCGAGTACCTTGGGCTTACATGCCTTAATGGCAGGTTACCTCACTTTCAACATGAGTTTACATCATTGACTCTTGATTGAAATATTTTGTCGAGCGTTCGACCTCAACTCATTTATTCACGCTTAGTGATATGTACTATGATACCTTGGGGATCATTGACATCAATGGTGATTTCCCTCACACTTGTTAACGATATACATCAATGACCGGTAATTAAGTGGTTTCTACCATGTTCGACTCCAAAACATTGTAATCACATGGATAGATTCGTATCATTGCGGGTTCGGCTTGAAGACCCTGGGGAAAATCATGTCTTACCTAGGTTGCGATGGAGATTGTTTGAGTCATATCACACGGATCCACTTTTGTATTGGTCATGGATGTGTTATCATCTCATCATGGATCTACGATTGGGTCTAGTAGCCATGACTGTGTTCAGTCGATCTTTACTACCATGGATCTGCAATGTATTGGTCGGAAACCATGTTGTGTGTCATATGAGACTTGTATCTCAGAGTCAGTTGTACCGCAGCAACATATTCCAACTAGCAAGTCCTTGCCATCCATCTTTCAAATCAATTCACCTGTCTTGTTTTTCCAGCTTCATGCTTTGGGGGGCATTCTGTTACACCTAAATCTCGTCATCATGAGAACCATGTTAACTCCATGCCTTGATCCCTGAAGTCTCCCTAATCAAGAAGTCATTTAGAGCAATTTGATGCCCTTTGTCCACAATATCTAGTTGGGGCGGTGCAGGTTGTCTTTGAGCAAGAAGTGCCCAACTAGGTCAGGCATAGGATGCAGTCTGGCAGACTGCGCCGGTGGCTCAGGTTGCCTTTGTGAAGCTTATGCTCTCCCTCTCAGGCACATGTTTTCCTCGTGCAACTTGCATCGGGGTTGGTTAATTTGGATAAAGGAGGCTTTCGAGCGATTTCTAGAAGTTGTATGAGGTGGATCCCTATCCCTAACTCCTAGGTGAGTTGTCCTACGGTTCCCTAAACTCAAGGAAGGATCCCTTAATCCTCTCCCCATGATCCTCAACCTACTATATCCACTTGGTCCTATAAATATAAAGCTCCTCTCCATTCCAAAGGGAGGAATTCTATAGCACTTACATGTTGGTGGAATTAGCCTAGGTGATCCCTATCCATATCTTGGGAGGCATACATTTCCTTTGGAGGCTTTGGATTGGCTTGTTGGAGGAGGATTGCAACGTTAAGGCTTGGGTTGTAATCATCTCTCTATTTTGTATTTCCCAATATTTATATAGTAATATAAACTCTTTCCATAAATGTCCATTGTGTTGATGATGTTTATAGTTTACTTCCTTAACTGTTTACTTAGATCAGTTAGTGTTTAGATATGTTTTACTGCTTGTTTTGTCTCTACATGTTTTGATAGGTCTTGCAGCTGCGGATTTGACGACCGCGGAGCTTGGAGCAATAACGAGGAGACAGATCTACAAATATGAAGGTAAGACATCTAATTACTCGATCTCTAATTTGATCTAGGAAAGTAGCTTTATGTTTTGTTCTTATTTGTTCTAGATTCACATTGAACTAGGGAGATCTGGCTCACGTCCGCTCGAGTAGATTGTCCAATAACACAAAACAAGATGGAAATTTTTGTTCTACATGAATTATAAGAGCAGTGTCTGTCTTCTTGTAATTTTTACCACAATTATTTAATTTTTCATTTAAAGTTTTCACTTCAACATGATATAATTCTACTCTTTCAATGTTAGTAGGATCTAGCTCAAAAATCTTCTTTTCAAGGTAATAAGTAGAAACATCATCAGATTTATCAAATAAAGAAGCAACAATTTTCCATACCTCAACCGGGCTGTCTCCTTCCTCAATACTTACCTGAAGAATATCTGAAACCATTTGACCAATTATCCGTCTTTCTTGATCACATTTATCTTTCCCATATAGCCACATCTTTAGCATCAACAGGTTTCTTGTGTTCACCATTAAGAACCATCCATAGATTCTTACTCATGAGAACATCAATCATTTTTATTTTCCATGCAAGATAGTTATGACCAACAAGTTCAGGAACAAAAGCTACTTCTGAAGCCATAATGATAGAAATATTGACAAGAAAATTAAACCCAAATGCTAGAAATGACAAGAGAAAAAAGTGAATAACATAAAATTGATACACTTTACCATTTGGACCTGAAGAAACATAGTAAAAAACATAAACTTTACTTACGACCTCTTAAGAAAAGTGCCAAGAAAAGTCACTCACGGTTCTGCCACAATAAACTTGCGAATACTCGTGGGTCTTTGCACGACAAGGTCACGGTTAGATCTGATACTCGCGGGTATCTGCACAGTGAAGTCGTGGTTATGCCAAAGCACTCACGGGTTCTGCATAGAAGGGTCACGGTTATACTGAAGTAAACACGAGTTTATAGTAGAGCAGGTGCGAGTATTTCGTAGCACACGTGTGTTTGTACACTGAAAGTCGCGGGTCTGCAGTATACTCACGGGTTCGCAGTAAGGCAAGTCGCGGTTACACGCGCTGTCTGCGAAGCAAAAGTCACGAATGTCCAGGTTTAGGCCAAAAACAGTGCCGATTAAGCCGCTGAAAGAAATTTGTAAAAATTCTACCAAACTTGGACGAAAACAGCATATCTGACAACCGGAAGATAGATATCCTTGAGGAGAATCCAAAAATCATATAGATCTACAAAAAAAACATCAAGAAACCTTTGAAAAATTTCTGCAAAAAACTACACAACAAAGGTAGGGTTAGGAGTAAAAAACTGCAGAATCATGCCCAGATCTAAAGAGAAGCCTAATGGCTACCAGATAGAAAGCAAATCTACAAGAATAAACAATTCCCAGATGATAATAGTTATTGATTGAAAGCTATAGAAGGTGCTAGATCATAGAAACCAGCTCTGATACCATGTCAGAGTAATAGATCTAGCTAAATTAGCTTACCTATCTTAGCAATCAATAACATATCAACATAAATAAGAACATAAAGAGAACAAGCAAAAGAATACACCAAATATACGTGGTTCACCCAATTGGGCTACGTCCACGGGAAGGTTTTCTTATATTATCTCCAGAAATATCCTTCAATCTTACAAGAGAGAAACTACAAATAACCCCAATACAATATAACCGAGAGCTTGTGAGCACAATACAATGTGTTGTAATAGCATGCTCAGTTGTTGTAATGTGACTCCCTTGACCCTATTATATACCAGGTGATGTGGAGGAATTAATCTCACATATTGCATGTGGGATAATATAAATCTCCATAATAACATATCTTTATATAACAATGGATATCAAGAGTATACTTTACCATAATGAATATGGGATATAATGTATTACTCTTTTACATAAGATTGTGGATAACTTCCTACATAATACAAAGACATTATTACCTTCCAAGGAATATAATATATTCCAACACATATCATCCTTCCAGAGTATCAACTACATCTTTAGCATCATGCCCATCTCTAGCCAGGAGTAGTTCAAGTTCTTGCAGCAACATCAACATATTTGCACAACCATTCATCGACAAAATTTCCATCCTTCTGATCAACACACCAGAGTTATCCAAAAGCATTTGTCTTCAAGTCATCTTATGCTCGTGGAAGGTAAAGTTGGGTAAGAAATGTCTTTCTCTAGGTAGTCATATAATGTGGAAATATATGTATATCAAAGTCTTGAAGATATCTATCATTTCTACATTTTCTTACACTTCATCTCCATTTCATATTTTCACTCATCATCATCCATCTCCATGTGCCATTGAAAGTCAAACAAAACCCTTTCCACGTGACACTATTTTCTATGTATCTTGGTTGCATGGGGACATGCAATGACTTAAGTGTGGGGGAGATGTTGGGCCTCGAAAATGAAACATTTTATGATGTCATTTAGTCATTCTTCACTCACTTTATCATTTCGCTTTTGTTTCTTTCATCATTCATATTCCCGTCATTGACCGTTTCTACCCTATATGAGCTTCCTGTGATATGTATGCGCTAAAATGACTAATTTCCCATGTTATGATGATTACTTAGGGTAGAAATTGTGATTCCTAACTTACTTCTAGAATTTTAGCAGGATACTCATCATTTCAGTAGTGCGTTACTGGAACTTTCCAATCTGGTAGTAAGCTCTTGGTTACAAAAATCCATTTGGCTATGGGAACTTGCCATTTTGGTAGTCAAACTTTCTATGTCATTTATGAACATCTGTAGGCTAAGCTTGGAAAACTAAAACATGGGTTTTTCTCATAATGGAGTCATTCAGTTGATTGCGAGGAAACTCCTCGAAAAACCTTGATTTGATGGGTGATTTGACATGATCTCTAAAACTTGTATTTTGAGCATAACTTTTGGTATCGCCCTCATCCTTTGACCAACGACCCACATGGATGAATTCGAGGACACTAGCTCTATGGAGATGATGTTGTTGCACTATTTTGATCATGAATAAATCTTTAGATAAGGTCAAGATGAGTTGGTTTTTGATCTACACATTTAGAAGATTTGTTGGCTATGAGATCCATTCATTTTGGATCTAACCTTATCTTAATGTAACCTCTTCTCCTTTGAACCAAATGTATAAATATGAGATGTATCAGTCAAATAAAAAAGAAGTTATATGTTCGAGGTTAGAGAGTCAGAGGTTGGAGAAAGATCATTGTACTCTTTGTAATATTTTGATGCTAGAATCTATAAGCTTGTTGATGTACATTATACTCTAGTACTGTAGTCCTCCTTGGTAGTGTATTTCAAGGGAATAAGGGCTCCTCTCTATGGTATATGCTACCCAATTAGTTTCCTTGTTGTCATGTTATAATTTCAGTAGTTGTTCATTCCATTTCATGATCATTTATTTATGCTCTTTCGTTTACATTTGCAAGCAATTTACATTTCCAGCATTGTGGGATCCCTTGGTGTCCCCGGATCTTGAGAAGTCATTAACTCGAGAGTCCAAGAAGTGTTTTGAAATATCATAGGGCCTGAACCTATGACCTCTCAATGACTTGGTTTTACTTTCTTTCAAAGTGTGGTTTTATTTCCCCACCTGTGTGATTTACTTTTTCCCCTACTTGATTTGGATATCAAAGGCGTGGTTGTTGCCTGGACACTCCAATAACGTTCATTGTTTGACATACACACAGTGAATCTCAACCAACCTACCTAATACTTCATTGAGTAGGCTAGATAGTCTTCCTAGTTAGAGTGACCAATTGAGTCTTGATTTTGCATATACTTTGCACGACACCACATCAGTTTACTAACCCTAGTTGATAATTTATGTGAGGTAAAACATAGCAATTGTTTTGCCCAACAACTATCATCTTCATATTTCTGTTGAAATTTTCAACCCAAAAATTCCTTTTGAAAGGAAAGCAACATTCATATACAATATTTCCATACGCATGACATCGGTTGCACTAGTCCAACATCCGGGAATAGGTTCGATTAGGTAGTTCAGGTCTACCATAATAAATTCCCCAATTGTATCACCAATGATTTTGAAAATTTGGGGAGACCAGAAGTCCAGCGGAAGTGCCGGAAAATGAACCGAGACTAGGTAATTGTCTAATCTTTCCGATCTAGCATCAAAAAGAGGGTTCCATCGGTTTAATGCACAGTACCATCGAGTTCCAAGACCATACCTCCTTCAAGATGCTATCCAGATGATCCTTCATTATGAATTTCAATACCATCCAACCTCTTGCTAGAATCAATGCTTATGGAATGTATTAAAAAAGGGAGCCCTAATGTAAAGTTATCCATTCCATGAGGGTTTTCTGATTGCACCTTCGTCTAGGGAAGCAACCCACTAGTGTGCACTCTGCCATCTCCACAAATTCATTTTACTGAACCTTAGCACCTAAAACGAGATTGAGCGCTTTGGATTTATGCTTGATGCATTGATGATTTTGGATTGTTTTAGTGTGAAGTGTTCGATCAACGGACGAATCAGGACAATCTGGTATCAGACTGGAGGAGGTGATCAATTTTCCTTGAGTATGAAAAAATTATGATGGCAAATTTCTAGAAAGGGACTCGGGAATCAATGGATCATTTATTGCCTCAGTACCCTTTGCTTCATCTGTCATCGACCTCATAGGGATTGTCCAACAATATAGGGAAATAGGTGATGTATCTACTACTTTATTAGGTGAGTTTTTGTAGTGGTCGCGTGCTTTAGCCTTCCAATTATTAGATGATGGCATCCTTATCAAGAATGTTGTTGTATCTAATAATAATCTGAATTAAAATCTATCGTTCTATGTAAACATCTATCTTCATCTTCTTGAAATCTGTTCGCCATTTCTTAGAGCCATCCCAAATATTAATCTATGATAATGTTGGTGTTGATGCGCTCTTTATCATTTTCGATTTTTAATCCTCATCATCATCATTTTATCAAGATTTTCATGATAAAAAGGTAGAGCTAATGACTAAGCTAAGAAAAAGTTCTTCTACAATTTTGTGACTAAGCTAAGAAAAGGTTCTACAATTTTGTGTACTTTATATTCTAATTTTAAAGGCCAACAACTTTAATTACATGTAAAAGTAGAAATCTCTTAAGTGACATGATTTACTAGAAAAAGGGCACCATGCCCCCAAGGCAATAGTTTTAGCATTTTGAAACAAAATTCAACTATCGTAACCTCATAAACAAGAGTTCGAATATTTCTCGACTCTAGATTGATATTAGACATAACACTTTCGTGCATTCCAATGATTATATATCATATCTATTGTTCTCATCATTTTACAAAATTATATATCATATCTATTGTTCTCATCATTTTACAATGGGTTTGTGATATTTACACATTTTTTATATAAGAATTCTTATTATTCAAATTTAAATATTTATTTTTATATCGAATGTTATTCTACAATTATGAAAATAGAGTTTATGCATTAGGTTGAACAATACTATAGAGCATAATGAGTTTATTTGGTTGGAGTCATAGAAAAGTAGTATCTATGGTGTAATAGAGAATCTACACGGAAGGAACAATTCCTTGGACGCACATACATTATGCTTATAATTTTAAATATAGAATTCTAAGGCAATGAGGTATAACATTGTTCCTTATGTGACATGGTTATGTGACATGGTGAGGGATTAAAGCCTTATGAAATCCATTAAGCAGTTTTGTCCTATAATGGCAGGTTGCTATTGTAAAATGTTCATTTTAAAAAAATGATTTTGATTGAAGTTATGGATGGCCATGCAATATGTTTTTGAAAAAAGATATTGAAATGTGTAAAAATGTTAGACTTATCCATCACATACGTTTTGTGGTTATCTAAATTTACATCAATATTAATTATATAATATTTTCAAGCTTTTAGAGTTGTCTAATTCAAGCATAAAGAGAAAAAGAAAAATTGTAACCAATATTAAAAAAAAACTTTGTTAATGTTAAAATGAAAATCATGTCATTTTAGATTAATCACACGAAATTGTATATTAGAAAAATTGAACATGAATTGTATTTAAAGCTTCACTTTAATAATAATAAAAAATTAAATTAGAAATTGTTAGGATATTCCTATACTCCATCCTAGTTCTAGCAGCATTTCCATTGTTTGCATTTTCAGTCATGCATGCAAATATTAGGGTTTGCATGCATTCCAGTCATCAACACCATCACCTAGCCCTCAGTGAGCTAGCCCCGAGAGCTTCTTTCCTTGCAGTTTTAGCCCTCCTAGTGACTAATATGCCCTCCTTTGCTCCACTGCATGACAAGGGTGCCTTTTTCACCTACCAGTCCAGTTATACTCAGTTATCTTCAGTTACTTCCTTGATTTAAGGATTAACTGACTCTTTACTGACCTTATCACTCCGATGGACCTCCAGTGAGACTAAACTGCTTGTTCTAACTCCAGTAAGCTCCTATTGCATCCTCCATTGAGCCTCCTTCATCCAGTTAGTGTCTCCATGTGCCAGTTACATTCAGTTACACCTACCACACTCAGTTAGACTCAGTTTGACTGATAGTTGACAGTTACTTGTGCATTGATGACTCCACTGATGATCATGAGGACACCTAGTTGTGCTCCGATGACACTCCAGTGATCCTTTGATCACTCCATGAAGGCTAATTCAAATTGCTACCTTAGGCATTCAAATCCTCATGCTTGTACTACTTATTTGTCCATATTGTGATTAATTAGATAGTGTGTGTGAAGTATTATTGCTTCTATCCGAGTTCTACTGTACCATATTATTCTGTTGCTCATTATATTGTATTGTTCACTCTTCTTCTATTTTCCTGCTTAATCATAATTACTCTTGTGAGGTATACATCATCTCTTAGATCTGCTGTGAGGATTTTCACATGGTATCAGAGCATGTTGAGAGTTTTGTTTGTCTCCATTCTTGAGAGTTTTTTTGCAAGTTATTACCAAGATTTTGAGTGCAGCAGTAGCAGTTGCGATATTCTATATTGTTTTTGCAGGTCTTCTACAACTTCCATGTATTCATCAGGAATTACTCCTCTTTCTCCATTCAACTATGATGAATGGAAACCACCAATGATAGCTCATTTGAAGAGACATGGTCTCTTTGATTATTGTTTTGAAAGAGAGTTTGAATCCTATATTGAAGAGTATGACTGGTTAAGTGAAAGTGAACAAGCTTGTGCAGTCATGTGTTATGCTATGTCTTCTTGCATGATAAATGACCTCCCTTATGTTTCATCTCCAATAAAGATATGGGATTACCTGGATGAAATATTTGGCAGAGAGAATGAAGGACTTGGTCCCAACCCATTCGAACGCAAACAAAGTGATGCATTCGCTCCCCTTGATGGTCTCTCAGATCATGAACCAGTATCATCTCATATTGAAGTTGTTGACAAAAAACTTGCAGATTCTACAATCATGCTCAAACTTTCTTCTCTTTCTGTGCCAGCTCACACTCTAGATATTGCAAAAGGTCCTAAATCCTCTCTTGCACCAGAGTCTATTGGTTTGCATCATGATCACATGATTATTTCGGAGGTCAAAAAAACTATTGAAGGTAATGCATTCACTCCTCTCCAACTATCTCCTCTTTTATACTACTATATGATCATAATTCCATGCTTTCAGAAGGTCATTGAAGAATATGGCAATTGCCATTCGCTTGGGAAGATTTCTCATGCATCTCATGGTTTTGATCTCACCCCTGTTGGTTCAAAGGAGATCTCAAGAAACCATGATTCAAGTCTTGTATCTAATTTGGGTTCTAAGCAATTATTGCTTGGGATAATATCTCATGCATATGATAGTTTTGATCTCACCCTTGCTGGTTCAAAGGAGATCTCAAGAAACTGTTTTGAAAGTCTTAAATCTGATTTTGATTTCAAGCAAACATGTAATAGTTCTTTTTGGCATAATCTCACCCATGGTGGTTCGAAGGAGAAGACAAAGGACTATATGCACATTCAAAAATTTGATCCTACCTCAGCTGATTCAAATCACAGGTTCAAGGATCATTCTCATACTGATGGATTTGTTCTCATCACATTCGAACTGAAGAGCAAGTACAAACACATGCTTTTTGAGCATGATCCACTTCTTCCCAAGAAGAAGATACCTCCAGACATATGACCAAGCATCACACCTACTTGAGTTTGGAGCATTTATTATTGTGTGTGACCTATAGTTTATTTTCAGGGGGGGGTTTTCCCATGAGGTTTTCCCCATTTCCTCAGTTTATGGACTGTTCTTTATTATTATCATTCATTTGATTGTATTGGGTGACCTTTGGTCCTAGTTACCAGGGCCCAGGATGGATTAAGGGGGGGTGTTAGGATATTCCTATACTCCATCCTAGTCCTAGCAGCATTTCCATTGTTTGCATTTTCAGTCATGCATGCAAATATTAGGGTTTGCATGCATTTTGCATGCATTCCAGTCATCAGCACCAACACCTAGCCCTCAGTGAGCTAGCCCCGGGAGCTTCTTTCCTTGCAATTTCAGCCCTCCTAGTGACTAATGTGCCCTCCTTTGCTCCACTGCATGACAAGGGCGCCTTTTTCACCTACCAGTCCAATTATATTCAGTTATCTTCAGTTACTTCCTTGATTTAAGGATTAACTGACTCTTTACTGACCTTATCACTCCGATGGACCTCTAGTGAGATTAAACTGCCTGTTCTAACTCCAGTAAGCTCCTACTGCAACCTCCACTGAGCCTCCTTCATCCAGTTAGTGTCTCCATGTGCCAGTTACATTCAGTTACTCCTACCACACTCAGTTAGACTCAGTTTGACTGACAGTTGATAGTTACTTGTGCATTGATGACTCCACTGATGATCATGAGGACACCTAGTTGTGCTCCGATGACACTCCAGTGATCCTTTGATCACTCCATGAAGGCTAATTCGAATTTCCACCTTAGGCATTCGAATCCTCATGCTTGTACTACTTATTTGTCCATATTGTGATTAATTAGATAGTGTGTGTGAAGTATTATTGCTTCTATCCGAGTTCTACTGTACCATATTATTCTGTTGTTCATTATAATGCATTGTTCACTCTTCTTGTATTTTCTTGCTTAATCATAATTACTCTTGTGAGGTATACATCATCTCTTAGATCTGTTGTGAGGATTTTCACAGAAATGAAATCGCCTATGTTGTTGGGTATTTGGCTAACTCTGTGCTTGCTAGTCCATGATTCAAATCCTCTTCAGTTAGGTGCATTAGTCTATGCCAATGGGTTTACTAGAGATGCCATGTACAAATGTGGAGAAGCATCCCTTAAGGGTGACAACATAAAAATGGGTAAATTTTTTTCGATTCAGGCACAATGAAGGTGGCATGATGGGTTTGAGGAAAAATTCAACAAAAACTCTAGGTCGAGATTTTATAACTCTAGGCTAAGAGTTTTATAAACTATCAGACAAGAGTTTGTTAAGCTTCTACCCAATCAAATTAATGTATTTGCAAAAAATATCTCGACTGAGAAATGTAAATAAACTCTCATCCCAAATATTTTCTTGACCAAGATTTTTTTTGTCAACCAAAACAACAAATTATATTGCAATGTTCATAAACCTGCAACTACAACAAGAGAAGACCCCTGCAACTTTTGAAGATCATATCTCAGACTTACTACCAATGGATTCGTATTTGAATATAGTTTGTAATTATATACGAATTGTTGATTTACATTAAGAATTTCTATTTTTTAATAATTTTGTTCTAAATTTTATCACTTAAGAATTTTAGTGCTATCAAAATCGCCCAAAATGAAAATTCAGTATTGTTAAAATCACAATACCAAAAAAAGTAATTATAGTGTACTAGGCTTGCACCATCCTCTTCAAAAGTGTATTTTTTAGTTTTCTTAGTAATGATCACATCAAAAAGAAAATCAATGTCTATAGAAACATGTCGATACGACACCATTTTTTTATATTTTACCCTATTTTGATCAATAATACATAAATCTAAAAAATAAAAAATATAGTCCAAGTACTAGCGCAATCAGTGCAAATTGTGACCATATATTTTTTCTCCTAAATTGAAAAGTCATCTCTAAAACACTAGATGTCCACATAGGCCACTCATTATCCTTAACTAAAATGTTAAAATATATGCAATTAATAAACATTATATGTAAATATAGTTATGTAATGTCCCTTGTTAGGAATTTTATTAAAATGACAATTTTCCACTTTTTTTCCCTAGTTCGATCCTTGACTAGTTTTGATCTCTAGGTCCCAAATTTGCCCCAAATGATCCTAAATGTTCTGAGAAGGTATATGAATGATATTAGAACATAAATATGTGTTTCAGGGATTCCTTTGGACCTTTAAAATACTTCTTCAAATCATCTTTCAATTCTGGTCAATGTAGGTAACTTTACTAGTGATTTCCCTTTGACTAGTATTGGTCTCTAGGTCTCAAATTTACTCCAAATGCCTTCAAATATTCAAGGAAGGTGTATGAATGATATTAGGACTTGAATATGATTTTCAGGTATTAAATATGGCCACCAAAATACCTCTGCAAACTCTCTTAATATTCTGGACCAAGTATGCAATTTTACTAGTAATTTGGGGTTCAAATCCCCCTGAGGTAAGTACTGAAAATGGCTTCCCAAATGCCTCCAAACCCACTCAAATTTATGAACAGAGGTAGGGAATGTATTAAGGATTTTATTAAGGTCTCATGTGCACCATTAATTTATTAGTATATCTGTTCCAACCCTCTCCCATTCAACTGCAAAAATCACCAATTCGACCCTTGGGGAAATGGCAGTATTTCTTCTCCCAATGCAATTAAACTGAGTAAAAATACTTCAAATTCTCAAGTACAGTACATGAAACTTGTAGAAGACATCCATGGCAGTATATTGATCAAAAATATATCAGATAATCATCCATTCATTCGAAATCATCAACATTACAATGATTCACAACAAGGTAGTGGGGAAATGACACTGTTCTTTCATTAAAATTGAGATTTATACATTTCTACTTGGAATTTCGACCTGAAACTTTCTGGAGATGAAGAACAGAGTATTTAATTCATATTCCAAAATAAATGGGGCATTATAAGCTCCCCCAAAGAGTACAATATCTCACCAAAAACACCCTCCCTCAAGGATCAAGAATATGCCATAAAAAATGGAAATGGTTGAAGGAGTGAGCTGCAATAGAAGAAACCATGAGCTGCCTTGTAGCTTACACCTGCAAATAAAGACTCCATTAAATATCCAAATGAAAGTTCTGAATGGCCTTTCTAATTACCAACTTGGATGAGAATCTTTCACCCTCGAAATTGGCTAAGGCAAGAAACTAGTCATCCACTAGCTCTCCCTCTTCACAAATGCAATTGCAAATTCTACAAATGATCAAAAGATTATTTCATTCTTTTTTATTGACATTTATAAAGTTCTAATATCCTCCATGGGTCGAATTCCTTCCAAGAGACTCATGCCAACTCATGTTGGGAAGAGATTCCAAAGAACGCCACTTGTACACCAATTCCTAGTCTCCCACTTCCACCAAATCACATGTGGAAGCATCTTAGCTTCCCTAACACCCTTGAGCGCCCTCTTGGAGTCTATTTTTAGCCCTGACATGTCATATATGTCATATGTCAGCCTTCATGTCGGATTTGTGTCATAGGTGTCATAGCATCTTCATCATTGTTGTCATAGAGCTAGGGAATCTAGCCCAAGTGTCTCACAAGCTCCAAATTGCCTCTTCCTCTTCCATGGGAGTTACTTTTCCTCTATATTTCGACCTTGGATGAGTCATGCCATGAATAATACCTTTTGGACTCCCCCACGTATGTTACCATTCACCTTGAATTTGAATTGGTGAGAGAATGATGCCAAGTGTAGTGGGGAAATCTAGCCATATGTGGGTCCCACTTCCTCCATGTGTCTTCATGATCAAATGCCACTTTGATTTTCACTTGTATATATTTATTTAGCTCCTTTATTAAATATTTATGCCATTCTAATGTTCAAACATCGTTTATTATCCCTATTATTCCAAATCCCAAAGCTTCCACCCCAAACCTAGGAAACTAGCAATTTTCCTCCTTGGCAATTATTTGACCTTTAGCATCAATTTGACAAACTCTAATGAATAGGGACAATTTGATTAGGCCATTGTGACCCAATGCCAAATTTGGGACATGACAAATCCTCCCTTCCCAATATTGCTTGTCCTCAAGCAATTTCAAACATGGGTGTTGAAGACCCTGCTTTCTGTATAATTCTTTGAAGTTGCCATTGAATTGCCCAACTTTGAGTCTTTGAGTTTCCATGAAGGTTTTAGAGAGGAACCACCATGCTTTCTGCTGCACTACTCTGATAAAAATCACTTTATTAAGTGGGAAATCTATCTCCCATATTGCTTGTTTCCCCCAATGAGATAAAAATTATTCCAGGGTCCCATTGCTTATATTGCACCCCAACAATTAAGAGTGCTCTCCAACCCATACCATCAAATAAGAGGATTCCTGGATCCCATTTTCTTGTATGCATTCTTCCAAACATCATGAGTACAAAATATATATCATCAAAGGACATAACACCATAATGAAAATGTACATCAAGGAGATGTTTCATCAAAGAGTCATGAAAGTGCTTATACCTCAAAGCAAGTAGACCACCATTTTCCAAGTGCATACAATGTTCAAGTGACCCATCAAATCTGCTCCAATGACATAGGTGAGGATCCCAAGTCCTATAATGCTGCTCCAAAAGGATGTGATATGCATCAAAATATTCAGCCATTTATTCTTTCATCTAAGAAGTGAATGAAGAATCTCCACTAAAATCTGAACCAAATAATGAGCAGAAAAAACAAGGAGACTTCAAAGGACTCAAACAAGCCTCACCCATACACCCATGAATGTGAGAATAATAAATATATATCAAAGTATGTGGCTGCCAACAAAAATGTTCTCCAATCATAAATTTATTCACCCAAGTGTTGGATGAAGTTCCTCCGACATCAAATGAATCAAGTGTTGAGCAAGAAAAACCATGAGTCTTCAAGTGACTCAAATGCATATCATAGGTGCATCCATGTAGATGTGCATCATCATAAAGTGACAAATGATGCTGCTGCAAATGTGAATAAGAATGTGCTCCAACCATGTCATCATAAAAGGTAAATCTAGGAGTTCCATACTCCTCATGTGGCACCATCAAAAAGAACCCTTTCACCCATACTTCATTGAGACTAATGTTGCAAAACATGGAATTGTAGGATGTGGGATAATGAAATAACTCACCAAAATGAAAAAAAAAGTGTAGAAGTTTCATCATGGGAAGGATCCATATGGGTAGTATCATGCAGCTCCTTCAAAAGTGTGAAACCTTTGTCATAGATGGGTTCCAATGTAGAGGAATCATGCTCTTCTTTAAAAATTGCATGACCTTCATCAAGAGACAATTCAAGTTCCTCTTCCACCACATCAAGTGTTTGGATCTCTTCAATTTCATATTCAAACATATCAAGAACATTCAAATTTCCACATTTATCATGATCCACCATGTCATGAGAATCCTCCAAACAATCTACCATTTGACAATCTAAAACATAGGAGGAAAAACAAGTATCTTGCAACTTTTCAAGAAGTTGCTCATTTTGAATTGTGAGCTTATGATTATCCTCATTATTCCTCAAGTATGCATCATGTAACAATTCATTAAGCTCAAACAAATGGTTTCTATCAAAAGCAAAGACATGAAATTACCTTTGATGTGGCATATTTCTCTTTGAATCTTCTCCATGTCTTCAAGGAAGGATATTTCCTCCAATGAAGTAGATCTCCAACAAGAATTTGACACCAAAGCTTGAGTGTCATGGAGAATGGTGAGGGAATATTGGATCTTATTTTCATTCATCTTTAAGGACCCTTCAAGAAAGTGAGGCTCTTGCAAATGAACCTCCTCATCTTCTTCATTTTTGCGTGGACCAACTTCATGAAGCTCAAGTGGTGATGGGGAAGTTGATATTGGTTCTTCTTCAAATGCTACAAGGTCTTCATTATCATGCTTAATGGAACTTGGGCTTGCATCAACACTTTCAAAAGTGATCTCTATGTCACCAACATAGAGGTGTGAGCCCCCATTAGTAGGTACTCCTTCATAGTTTAAGCATCCATCAGTAGATTCTCTTTGGTTCATGTCTAAGCTAGAAGGTGTCTCGAAATGATCTTCCATATTTTCAATAGAATCTTCTTCATGCTCTTGTGATGTCTCTTCATTTTTATCCTTCAATCAAGATGATGCATTTTGCCCCTTGTTTTCCTTATGATCAATATCTTTGGAATCTCTTTTTGAAGAATTCCCAAAAGCTCTCCTCAAGTGGGACATAATTTCATGCACACATATCTGATACTCACTCCAAGGTTCTTTACAAGAAGGTCATAAACCTTTCTTTACTAACTCCACATCTTCATTTTTGGGCCTATTTTCAAAAACATGTTCAGCATAGTACTCAAAATACATGGCATTTTGTGTATTTTTGCTCGAAGCAAGATGTTCTTGATATTTTTGATATTGTTGGGGCAAGGTTTTATATGTTGCTCTCCATCTTTGGAAGTCACTCATAGAATTATCCTTGGTTGGTGTGACACACTCATATGCATTAGATTTAAAGTCATAAGAATAATCTTCATCTCTCTTGAAATTGTAAGAAGTGTTGCATGATGGCACCTCTTCCTCGTACCATTCAGATTCTGCTTCATATTGCTCATAAGCATCTGCATATTCCTCATAAGAATTGTACTCATATGATTCATCATAATAGTAAGACATGGCTGCCAATTATTCTTGAATGTATGTACCTAATCCACAGGTGCAAGGACCATGCTCTGATACCACTGTAATGTCCCTTGTTAGGAATTTTATTAAAATGGCAATTTTCCACTTTTTTTCCCTAGTTCGACCTTTGACTAGTTTTGATCTCTAGGTCCCAAATTTTCCCCAAATGATCCCAAATATTCTGAGAAGGTATATGAATGATATTATAACATAGATACATGTTTCAGGGATGCCTTTGGACCTTTAAAATACTTCTGCAAATTCTCTTTCAATTCTGGTCAATGTAGGTAACTTTACTAGTGATTTCCCTTTGACTAGTATTGGTCTCTAGGTCTCAAATTGACTCCAAATGCCTTCAAATATTCAAGGAAGGTGTATGAATGATATTAGGACTTGAATATGATGTTCATGGATGAAATATTGCCACCAAAATACCTCTGCAAACTCTCTTAAGATTCTGGACCAAGTATGCAATTTTACTAGTAATTTGGGGTTCAAATCCCCCCTGGGGTAAGTACTGAAAATGGATTCCCAAATGCCTCCAAACCCACTCAAATTTATGAATAGAGGCAGGGAATGTATTATGGATTTTATTAAGGTCTCATGTGCACCATTAATTGATTATTATATATGTTCCAACCCTCTCCCATTCAACTGCAAAAATCACCAATTCGACCCTTGGGGAAATGACACTATTTCTTCTCCCAATGCAATTAAACTGAGTAAAAATACTTCAAATGCTCAAGTACAGTACATGAAACTTGTAGAATAAATCCATGGCAGTATATTGATAAAAAATATATCATAGAATCATCCATTCATTCGAAATCATCAGCATTACATTGATTCACAACAAGGTAGTGGGGAAACGGCACTGTTCTTTCATTAAAATTGAGATTTATACATTTCTACTTGGAATTTAGACCTGAAAATTTCTGGAGATGAAGAACAGAGTATTTAATTCATATTCCAAAATAAATGGGGCATTAGAAGCTCCCCCAAAGAGTACAATAGCTCACCAAAAACGCCCTCCCTCAAGGATCAAGAATATGCCATCAAAAATGGAAATGGTTGAAGGAGTGAGCTGCAATAGAAGAAACCATGAGATACCCTGTAGCTTAAAACTGCAAATAAAGACTCCATTAAATCTCCAAATGAAAGGTCTGAATGGCCTTTCCAATTACCAACTTGGATGAGAATCTTTCACCCTCGAAATTGGCTAAGGCAAGAAACTAGTCATCCACTAGCTCTCCCTCTTCACAAATGCAATTGCAAATTCTACAAATGATCAAAAGCTGGTTTCATTCTTTGTTATTGACATTTATAAAGTTGTAATATCCTCCATGGGTCAAATTCCTTCCAAGAGACTCATGCCAACTCATGTTGGGAAGAGATTCCAAAGAACGCCACTTGTACACCAATTCCTAGTCTCCCACTTCCACCAAATCACATGTGGAAGCATCTTAGCTGCCCTAAAACCCTTGAGCGACCTCTTGGAGTCTATTTTTAGCCCTGACATGTCATATATATCATATGTAATCCTTCAGGTCTGATTTGTGTCATAGGTGTCATAGCATCTTCATCATTGTTGTCATAGAGCTAGGGAATCTAGCCCAAGTGTCTCACTAGCTCCAAATTGCCTCTTCCTCTTCCATGGGAGTTACTCTTCCTCTATATTTCGACCTTGGATGAGTCATGCCATGAATAATACCTTTTGGAATCCCCCAAGTATGTTACCATTCACCTTGAATTCGAATTGGTGAGAGAATGATGCCAAGTGTAGTGGGGAAATCTAGCCATATGTGGGTCCCACTTCCTCCATGTGTCTTCATGATCAAATGCCACTTTGATTTTCACTTGTATATATTTATTTAGCTCCTTTATTAAATATTTATGCCATTCTAATTTTCAAACATCATTTATTATCCCTATTTTTCCAAATCCCAAAGCTTCCACCCCAAACCTAGGAAACTAGTAATTTTCCTCCTTGGCAATTATTTGACCTTTAGCATCAATTTTACAAACTCTAATGAATAGGGCCAATGTGATTAGGCCATTGTGACCTAATGCCAAATTTGGGACATGACAAGTTACCAACTTGGCGAGAACCCTCCACGGTTCTCGTTTTTTAACGATCAAATATAGTGGTAATTTTTACCCCTATTTCAAAAAGTGGTGTTACAGGTAGCAGTAGCACCCTTTTTTTTCAAGGAATTGCTTTGATATTTTGAATCTTTTTAGCAACAAAGTATCAAGATTTTTTTTCCAATTGTTGGTTTTTCATTTTTTTCTTTCGAAAATGCCTCTTTTCATTTTTTAATGGTTTTTTTTCCTCGTTTTCCAATTTTTATTTTCCATGTTTAAAATTTAAAAACCTAAAATTTATCATTTTTTATAACATTAAAAAGATCATATGTTATTTATTTTTTCCAAGTTTTTTGTATTATTAATTTTTTTTTCACACAGTAGAAATTATTATTAATTAATTTATGATATCATATATTTAAATACAATGGAGAATATTTTTGCTAACACTTTTTTTAGCTTTTCTTCAATTCATAGTTGACAACTATTTTTTTCACACAAAAAACATATTTTCTTGCTATTCATTAGAAATCAAAGAAAATGAGTCCTTACATTCCAGTGCATCTCCAAGCTAGAAATGGCAAAGCTGCGAAAGCATTCAGTCATAACAAACAACCCAAAGTTAGAAAGTAGAAAAGCTATACTAGATACAGTAGGCCTGCATAGAAACAACATAAAAAGAAACACCAATGGCTATCACCATTGACTAACACCAGTCTAAAGATAAAAATCCCCCCAATTAATCAAAAAGAGGGAATGATCCCATCCCAACCAACACCCCTTCAGATAATTCTTCAAAAAACAAAATTCCCTCGGGGGAGGATAAGGCACTCTTAGAGAGTGCATCAACATCCACATTAAATTCATGATGGATGCGATCAACCCGAAAAATCCAGGAAATATGATAAGCAATCTTTCACTCTCACACACCAATGATTTAAAGAGAGCACCTGGAGGAAATTGAGTCCATTCAACCAATTGAAAATGATTGATGAGTCCCCCCACACCTGCAGAGAAGGGATACCATTTAGTCTTGCAAATTGAAGGACTCACTAGCAGGCCAAAAGCTCAGATTTTGTATTAGTAGCTTGACCACATCCCAATTTGAGATTAAAGACCAGGTCCTCATTGATTTTGAAAACAAAATCACATCCTCTGCGTCTATTTTGGGATGATCCATCAAAGAAGCCAACCTACTTATCAATAATGAAGTTCGGATTATGAAGAGGACCTATGTTCCTGATCTCAGCCACAGGGGAGAATTACTTGTAAAGACCCAAACATTTTAGGACACAAAATTGACTCTTGGTCTAACACCATTAAAAATCACATTGTTTCTCATCAGCCAGATCTGTTAACATACAAAAATGGGCAGCAGACTGTGGGCTTTAGTCAGTTGAAACCGACATTCATAATTGGAAGAAACAAAAAATTCCCCACTATCCCTATAACTGTAGTAGACTGTTGATTTCCTACAAAACAGAGCTACTAAAAGAGCAATCAAAGAAGAGGTGATCCGGGGTCTCTTCACTTTTGCAACAAAGAAAACAATAATTCAGACCCTCCCAAACCCTTTTAAGGAGGTTGTCCTAGGTAAGGATACAGTTTTTCATCACCAACCAGAAAAAAAATTTGAGCTTCAATAGGATGTGCCACCTCCATAGCTTCATGTGCCACCATTTGCGAGATTTAGATCCTTTTCCCCATGCTAAGTCTTCATAGGCGATGCTTGTTGAGAGTTGGCCACTAGACTTGTTCCAGTTCCAAAGAAGAGTGTCTTCAGTTGCATAAAGGTGAATTCCAGCTCCATTAAGGGAATTAATAAGACAAGTCCATTCAGTGGCCCAAGGTTCCCTCAACCAAGGTTCTTGTTATCACATTTATAGTAGCTGGGGCTACCATATATTTTTTTCATATTCCAGTATATTTTTCAGCCAGTTCTTTACACTGAGATGCTTGAGATGAGCATCTATTTTTGGATCACTCCTATGATGATGAGCAACAGTATATTCCTTTTTCATGATTGAGTCTCAGGAAACTCAGATTTGATGACCGATGTAGCCATTTTTCCATTACAGAGAGGTATGCAGTGCCCAGAGTTGCAGCAGCAGGTTCTCAATGGATAGATGATGGTTCAGATGTATTGCACGGCTATATGATCCAGCAGGTATTATCTTGTTTTCTTGGTTATATTGCTTTTGTAGTCATTCTAGTGGCATGTTCTAGCATTTAGTGTCATGATCTGGTGATCATATATATAGAATTGGACTTGGTTGTTATTATGTATCTATCTAGTGTCACGCTCAGGTTTTAGAAGTTCTTTTCTATACTCATTAGTTTTACCCTCCTTAGGAGAATGGAGGTGATCATTCCCACCATTATTTGGCTTGCTAGTGTTGGAATCATTTTCACTATCTCCATCCATCCGCTACCTTCCAGTTATTGTTGTTATCCTGACTTACTACTTAACTTGTGATACAGAGGAATTCCCCACTCTAGCCTCTTTGTTGGATGAGCTTCCATGTTTAACTTGAGTCTCGGCTCTGAGTTGCCTAAGTTGTGTTGGCTAGACTTGAAACAGATAGTTCTACCATCATTACACTGTATCTGGAAACTTTATTGTACATCTTAAATGAAAGCCCATTCTAGAATGTGTTTTTCAACACATGTGAATGAAAGGCATGTGAAATGTAAATCCAAGAATGTGTTTCTCAACACACACGGATAAAAAATCCTAATGAAATGTAAATCCAAGAATGTGATTTTCAACACACACGGACAAAGGCTATCGAAATGAAGAGGTCTAATTAAAGCAATGGTTTAACAAATGCTATATCTAATGATTGCTGACCTTATATATGTGTGATGATTATTCCTCATTATCCTGTTGGTTATGATATGAGATGGAGTAAGGGACAAATTTAATTCTAAGTGTCCTCTAGAGTCTTGAGTTACGGTTTGTCGGGCACCTAGTCATGGTGGCTCTAGAAAAGATCCTCACGGAGATGTATCAGGTTGGATGTGAGTTGTAGGCATCTTTCAAGGTTGAATACGCACTTCCCAAACATCTTACCCATTTGTGAGACACTGCCATCCCTTATGTTATTGCTTGTCCAACAAATGCTTTAGTGTGTATCCCCTTTCCTACATCCAAAGTGTCATAGCGTTTAGTCAGTAAAGTCATCCCTTAGCCTAGCCTTGCATATTTCCACCCTCACCCATCACTAGAAAATTGATCACAGCCATAAAGTGAGTATAACTTTGAGGTTCTAGTCTGAGCCATTATTATTATTGTTGGAAATGTTGAATATCTTGTTTTAGATCACCAGTAAAATGATTACCTTATGTTTATATTTCTATTGGAATGATTTATGAAGCATGCATTAACCAATTACACTTGCAGCACTTGGATGTTTTTGCCTGGATCATATTATGGGTCAGTTTGACCAAATTCATCTACAAGGCATGAGATGAGTTAGACCTTGGATGATAGATATTGATGATATGTGGTCTATTATTGGTCACCAGATGGTTCCATGCAACATTTACAGGCTCAGATAGTGATCTGTGGTATTTTAATGATTTTGATCATTTGCAGATTATTATCATTTTTATTATGTCTGGGCATGGTATTGATATTATATTATTATCTAGTCATCCATATGGTGTATGAGTATGCATCTCTAGTGTATTTGGGCTCTCAAAGTCCATTGGGACAATCAATTTTCAGTTACGGGCAGTTTCAGTTGGGATTTGTCTCAGTTTATCACTTCAGTGCAGATTTGACATTAAAAATGCCCTGTCAGAGTAGTTTCATGATTTGATTGGTTCACCTAGGGTGCTACAGAGGGAGTATGGGGTCCAACCACTTGTTTTTACCATATTTCCATACTCCCAGACATGTGGGTTCAATCATATTTGGCCCCAGGTGACCAGGCAGAGAGATACATGCATTTTTATCTTTTAAAGGTGATTTACAAAGGCATAAAAATGGTAAAATTGGCTACAGAGGAATTCGATTTGGGATACTGAGGAAAGGAAATGTCACAGGAATGGTTTTGATGATGTGTATTATGTCTCCCACACCCTTCATAGTAGTTGCATCAGTCAGTGGGGCCCACACATCTTTCTCCGACACATTTTTGAGGTTTCATGGTGCCTTTGGAGGCTCACGACTTTCCCTCTTGGGCATGATTTTATGCTTTGATGATATATTTGATGTTATTGTGCCATAGGAACACACTAGGGAGGAATTATATCACCCCCTAGACCCACCATAAGCGTTATGTCATGTTTTCCTAGTCACTTGGAGTGGGACGTCCCCCTAGGGCGATTTTGTCCATGTCATTGTTATATTTTTGAGTTGATCCATGTACTTTATGTTGAGCTCATATCAACTGTAGATTATCACTATTTTATCTTTTAATCTTATCCACTCATTAAAAAGGTGGTTAGGGTTTTTGTCTCTCCCATAGCTATTTAAAGGAGACACCCTCTCATTATAAAGGGAATTTTGGCTCTTGGCTCTTGGAATAAAATATATTATTGCAGATACTTGTCTTGTGGTTGTGGATTCTATTGGTGTTGATTGAAACTGTTCTTCCTTTGCACTGAGAGTATTGGTGAACATCCTTTGCATATTTTTCTCCATGTTTTGATCTACAGGTGAAGAAGTTGATTTGGTGAGGAGGGCACATTGGCTGGGGAGACTCACCCTGCTCTTTTCTCTTCTCTTCGTAGGTTACAGGGAGTATCACTATCTTAGTAACTCTTACTCTTTGTTATTATGTTCATCATTTGTATTTCTTCCATTCTTGCTTTGAACTGATTGATCGTAATGTCCTTGGTTCAACAAGAAGAGGAGGGCGCACTTGTGGAGCTAGGCAATTCACATGAGCAAGGAAACTCTTCAAACTTTCATTTGATCTCTATGGAAAAAATCCTCGACATTATATAAATCATCTCCATGACTCAGGTACACTTGCAAGGTATGTAATTTATTCTTCTTACCTACCCATCTGTCAATTTCATTTTAAAACCCTAAGTAAATATCTTCGAAAAAATCCCTGTCTCAAACGACTTGGTTTATTGGAAAACCATTTGTGGGTTTTCGGTATCTTGCATTTTGCTATGCGGGTTCTCCTAGGCATCATAGCTGGAGGACTCCTTAAGCCCAAATCCCAAGGCACTAGGTCTCTTTAACCCTTATGCATTCCCTGAGAGAGTCAGTTTTCCCGTTGTTTGAACCTTTTTGCTGAGCTTGTGTACTTTAACACTGTCATACCCATCTACCAAGCTATGCTAGAAATCCCTAATTCCCAAATCCACTCTTTGGGACACTTTCCCTCTTTTAAGGGTTACGTTTCCCAAGGCAACTGAATTTGATCATCTACACCAGCACCTGAATACTGGAATCACTTTTAATAATTGAATCATTGTGTCTAAACACCATTCATTGCATCACATCTTTCCCAAGCCTCCACAATGGTTCTATTTCCTTGATTCTAGGGTTCCATACCTATCACCTTCGTACCCTATTGCTATAGCTTGATCTAGTGATCTGGTCATATCTCTCTTGTCGGGAGTAGATCAGGATATCCACCTTTGTTGTCTTGGCTTTGATAACATAAAGTGAAGGGTGCATCGATTGGCATGACAACCAATCCTTTGGAGATCGAGGCTCTCGAGGTTCACCACTTTGGTTGCCTATCCCCTCTACCATCCTTCTGGATCCATCATTAGGGGCAACTACAAGTTTGGTGATAACAGTTCCCTCATCCCAAGGTTTAATGCATGCATCTAGTAAATATCACTAGGATACAATACCACCGATATCTTGATTTTTTCAAGTGTACCAAGGTCCAAATCAGTTAGAAAGCTAAGGAGGGAGCTGCTAAAAACTTGTTGATCACTGCAGCCAATTATGGGATCCAGACCAAGCCAAACATTCAAACCCGAACCAACATGCCATGCTATTCTATCTTTTATCCGAGTGTAGGTGATAGTTATAATTAAATAACAGTACTTTTAAACAATTAACAACAAAACATATACCTATAAAAGCTAGTCATAGTGAAAATCATATACATTTTGAAAAAAAATTGTTTAAAAGGTCATGTCAAATAAAGGAATTTTATGTCCATAATTAAAAAATAGAAAAGAAAAGATAAACATTTTTTAACAAGTTTTTACATATTTTTCATGTATAAAAATGAAAATATTCAATGTTATTTTCTCTAGCTTAATGTATCACGTAAAAAAATGAAAGTAGAAATTAAAACCATATAATGTGGTAAAGAACATATTATTAAAAAAAATCAATCATAAAATATCGATATATAGATATGTATTGTTAATGTAAAATATCAAACTAATATAACAAATAATAACATATAATAAGATAAATTTTACATGCCTATACGATATAGATCAATTGGTGATAGGGTTCATTATTAAGGCAATCCTTGTGAAGTCGTTAATTCAAACCTCGATTAGTCGTGTGTGTTGTGTGTGGAGTAGCACAAGCATGCCTGGAGGTTATAGTGGTAGTATAGTGGACCTAAATTGACCCCATTTCATAGGAGTAAAAGCCCAACCTAATTACCAATTCCAATAGACATGGGAAAAATGGATAATTTTTACATATATTACTATTTTAGTTTTTGTGTGAAAAATCAAAATTAGAGGGGAGACTTCTAAAATAACCCCATTTTTTTTGGTTTGTTACCTAGTTTTTTTTGTGTAAAACCTGATATCCAACTCATAATAACTTACAATAACCCAGACTTGTTGCACCAAGAGACACTTTCTACATCCCAAGTGGGTGATATGTCTCGCGTCTGTAACAGTGAAGTGGCAAATGTTAGCTCCAAATTTAAATTAGATACACTGTAAAACACATTTATATAAATATATATCAACTTTCAATTTCAAATTTCATTTATGCATCCTTAGATATTAAATAAATATTTTCATAAATAGTTACAAGACAATTAAATCTATGTGTATTAATTAGTCTTTCCTTGATCTGATCTACAAGAAAGACATATATTCATAATAGAATCGATGCATACGGATTAAGGCATTTTGTGTGTGTGTGTGTGTGTGTATGTGTACATGGAGATCTGCGATGATCAGGGAAACATGGGTGGGAATAGGGTGTCCTAGGGTTTCAACCACATCTCCTCTTGTCAAATCCTTAGAAGATACAAACTCTCAACCCAACTCTCCTCCTCAATATCCTTCACATGGCACTGATCTCCATGTCATCATGGAAAAACCCTCCACCTTGGATACCACCTCACCGACTCATGTGCACACTCAAAACATTGAATTTCTCTTCCTCCCTGACACACTATCTCCATCCAAAGAAGGTAACCACTCATATCTTGATGACACCCCTCAAGCATTAATCCCATCATCCTCTAACTCGGACTCAAATGTTCCTCCCCCATTTGTGGGCCCCTCTTGTCCAACCTTGGGAAAACAACAACACAAATTCAAACCTCGATGTATAAAGCATTATTTCGATGCAATGAAGGCAATGATATACTGACTCTATTTCAGTAAAAAGAGGGTTCTTTATGCAGAAAGGGATCTCATTGGCAGGTTCCATGCCCGTCATTTTACAGAGGAAGGATTAAAGCATTGTACCTCACGTACTTGAGAAAAAATTCTTGGATATGTTCTTCTCACACATGCAAAAGCTCGTGGATAGATTACATTCATCTTCCACTTAGAAAAAGATAGACATAGGATAGCTATGGGAGGTCCTTGGTTTTTGGGGAATGTTTCCCTCACCTATTTTGATGACATGTTGGATTCAACACCATTAAAGAATGCATCCACATGCTTTGGATGTGGGTAAAAATGCCATGTACCGATTTGGAATTCTGGGAACCCCTATATTCAAATTCATTGGGGAGTCACTGGGGAAGTTCTTAAAGGTTTCTCTAAAAACAGAAAATAAATCCAAAACATCTATGGCATCAACATGTGTAGAAATGGATATATCACAAGGTCTCCCATATGTGATCATGATCGAAGTTGGTGAAAATAATTACATGCAATCACTAGATTACAAGAATGTCCCCTTCAGATGCATCATGCAACCACTATAAATATCATGGTCACCTTTAGATAAGCTTCCCTTTCGTCAAACCATTAGATGATGTTCGAGGCACCCAATATATAACGAGCCCATCTAACTCTAGCGCTGAGTCTTTCGAGCAATATTAGAAGGGGAAAAGTAAAATGGACGACATTGAAGAAGAGAGCGAAGCCCTAAAGGAGACACATTTAAAAATTGATGATGGGGTAGAAAAGGTAAATGCTCATATTTTAGTCCAATTTAAAGACTTGGAGGATAGGTTGTTATCAACTCGGCATGGCCTCATCCATCATCTAACACTGCATGCTCAGAAAAGAAGAGGGGCATCACTATACATTCTATCTCCTCACCATCATGTCCATTCCATATCCTAGAACCAATCTCTTTGATTATGAAGAATCCATTCCACCTATCGATCTCAAAGAGAATCCTTCATCTAGCACTATATCCTCCACTTACTTATGGTGTCGATACTACACTAAATATTACTAAAATTGAAATCGGTCAATCAAGAGGACTAAGCAAGACTCAGTCTAGCTCCATCCCAACCTCACGTGGAAGGAGATCCCATCTCAATCATGCAATTAGAAATGTAGAGTATGGAGTATTGGTAGGAAAAAAAACAAACTATCATCAGGTTCCTTAGCAAAGCAACCCCTTTAGGCATTAAAAATGATCTTTCTCTCCCATAACATAAAAGGCATTGGGTTTGTAACACCCCTCCGTCGCATACTTGCATTTGGTTCTAGGGTGGCATACTTGGGTTATAGTGAATGCGTGGGGCACACTTGTGATGGCCACATGAGTGGGTCCTACACTTGCACAATAATATTAGATTATGTAGGTTCTTGTTCCTATATTAAATTTATTATAATAAGGACATGGGGATTCATAAGAATATAAGTATATAACGTAACAAAGTAAAACAATTTAATCATTAATTAGAATAAAGATGGGGTTATTAGAAAATAATAATAATAATAATAATAAAATAAGTCAATTATGAGTTATTTATCTAATTAGTGGATTTTTTCATGGGGATTTTGCATGTGGACATGTGTCCAATTGAAGGGAGCTTGGAAAAGCTTAAAATGGAGTTCTTCTTCCTTAGATGGGGGGGCGGGGAGTCCTTGGAGCAAGGGATAGATGGAGGTTTGGAGGCTAAGGGTAGGATTTTTGATGTTGATGGTTTGGATGGCTTGGTATTGTTGAGTGAGGGATTAGGGGCTCTCAGTCTTTGATTGAGAGTGTTATAGCTCAAATCGGAACTTCTCCATCTGTGACAACAATTAAAAAAGAGGACACTTAAAGTGTTAGTGTATGTTCACTAAAATGACATTTATGGGTGGAAGAGTCTATGATTTGCCTCTTATTTGGTGGCCCTAATCATTATAACTGACACCCCCATCTCTTCCCCACTCATTATGAAGAGTTTCAACATTAAAAAGAGTAATTTGCACCCTTTGAACTAGAAAGAAGTGTACCATTCTTTCCCTATCCTTGAGCAAGGTGTGAATTTGCATGTTGCCTTTGCTTTAGGTGTGAATTCCCTCAAAAATCATAAAAAATAAATAAAATTTTGAAAATGAGGGAAGTTAGGAAGTTATGAAAACTAACTTGCTCGGTTGTAACTCCTCCAACCACTTGGTAACCATCCTCAACTTATTCCTTCAATCATAAAAAGGAATGGAATGGACCAAGAGGATGGACACCCAAGATAGTAAATTCACACTGGAGGAATCACTCATTGTGATTCCCATTTTTCCTTTCCATCAGTAACCCTTGTATCCCTGCATACTAAAACTACTGCCCTCAAGTACTTTCTTGCCTTTATGTGTTTAGTGGATTGGAGTGGAATTGTGTGAGTGCATTAGCGGGAGAGACCTAAATATTCAAATTCGTTAAGGTGTCGAAGTAGACAAGAGGTATATCTTGTACTTTGTTTCACTGTTTGAATAGAGATTTGACATCTTTCCCTTCCCCAAACACTGAGTTAATTCCGCGATTGACAACTAGCATAAAAAAATTATTGTTTTCATATTGAAGTTGATTAGTAATGTTATGTTCTTTTTATCCTTCGGTTCAGTAATATTTTTTACTTTTGTCAAATTGGTTTGAGGAAGGTTGGTTCTATCTCTTTTGTAGGTTGAAGGTTGGGCAATCAAGAGTATATCTAAAAGAGGAAGGAGTAGCTTGGATCAATCATCGTAAAAAGGTGCACAAGTTGTCGATCTTTCTTCTTATTATCTCTCACTAATTTAAATTTTCTTATTATCAGTTTTTATGTGGTATTACGCGTGAGTGTGAATATTTTTTGAGTGCCAATAGATCCTTATATGCCAATATTTGTTTATTCAGTATGTTGGTGATCTCGCCTTAATCATAGGATGAATTTCCGTACAACAGAACTGGTGAATTTGGGGAGAAACCAACTTTAGTGGGGGCTTATTGAGTGTTTTCTCTATCCTTTGTTCATAGTTAAAGACTGTTAGGATTAGACATGTCCATAACACCTTAAAATTTTAGTATTTTCTAATTTTCCAAAGTTTTTCTACCTTTTAGTCCACTACAGGATCCATTCTCTAGCAATTGTACTTTCAAAATTAAATGGTAGGGTGTATTCACACCTAATGATATATACAGGCATGAATGGTACATAGGAAAACTTCTGCACAGAAATGAATGCCTTGTTTATGAGAGAATTTATCATGCTTTCCCTTCGTTTTTGAAAATTCTTGGTTTGTTTGAATTGTCTATGTAGTGTAGGCTTCTATGTGGCCTTCCTCGAAGATTCTGGATGGTGTTTGAGTGTGTTTAACCTAAGTTTGAGTCAAAAGTTTATGAAAAGTTTGAAAGTGTTGAGTGCTTCGATATCTTTTCATTTTTTATTTAAAGTGATTGATAATCCTGGAGTGTGAAAGCCCAAAGCATAATCTCATTGTTTGTTCTCCTGGTTTCTCTACTTTTAGAAAAAATGGCTTCGAAAACCTTGTCACCTAGTAGACCTATTATATTTTTTTAGTCTAAGAACTTGTTTCTAGTCGAACTTGGCTTTGGCTTGTGGTTGAAGAGTCTAGTGTTAGAATCTATTTTCACTAGAGTGACAGGAATATATTTCTCGTTTGTGTTTCTTGCATTAGTTTGAGTTGTTGTTCAAAAGTTGCATTCTCATAAAAACAAAAAGTTTGGTTCTCATAAAGTTATATTTGGTTTGAAAAAATAATTGGTAGATAGCATTTGTATTGAAAGAATTGATTATGTAGTTTGAAAAGTGCTTCATATTTCATTTTAAACAGTGTGAACAAACACATGTGCATTTGGAAATATTTAGTTGCACTTAATAGTACTTCATATTTCATTTTTAAAGAGTGTAAATGAATGCATTTGCATTTGAAAATATTTAGTTCCACTTAATTTCTTCTTCTTCAAAAAGTATTGAAAATTGTTATTTTTGAAAAGCAAAAAGCATTATAAAAGAATCTAGGAGATTTTCATTTTGATAGAGACTCGTATAATAGTCTAGGTTCTAGGACCTTGGAGATAGGTGTTGTGAGTTAAATCCAAGGCCACATAAGATTGAGAATAGGAATAATTAAAGAGTGATAAATCCATTAGTAGCATGAATTACTTGTCGGGAAAGCGGCTCTCGAACATGTGTCAAGTGGTAGTTAAAACTAGTCCAAGTGGGTAGATTGTCCCCTGTTGCTTGGATTAGTGGGGTTATGCGAGTTTGAGAGTTGTTCAGATGTGGAAATTCCTTGGGATGACACCAATACTCACTTACAACTTCGGGTCTAGGACTTGTGCCCTATGTTCCCTTCCCATTCCTAGAAGCTCTTTCTGACAACGGTTCCACCCAACTACCTAACATGAAGTGGTAACCTTAGTTTCCTTTCCTAGGATCCTCACGAGTCGTTGTAAGGGGAATATATTGTGGCACCTAAGATAGACATAGAATCTATGTCTCATCTCCTTAGGAGAGTATTTAGTGAAGGAAAGTGGTTTCATCCCTGCTAGTTGATGCATGAATATTAGGGTAATTGTCTCTCGATATTTGTTGGTTGTACTTAGGCCCTAATCATCCTAGGATGACCTCCAGAAGACCCTTAATTGCAGATCTTCAATGAATAGTATTTGTTCCTAAACAACGAAGTGCTTGTCATTGGAAGAGTATTTATGCTCGTGTAAATATTTTTTAGGAAATTTTAGCATGTGTTGTTTATTTTATTTCTTATTTTTGTAAGCTTTCTCCTTGGTGTCTTCAGTAGGCCACCATGGTCGATCAAACTTTGCGTAGGTCCAGAAGGATTCAAGGACACTCTCTTGATATGAGAGGGTTCCCTGTGCCAAGGTGAAGGATGGATTATAATAGTCCACCCCCTCAGAGGGCAGATGGAGAAAATCAATAACTAGAAATAGAACATGGAGAAGAAGAAAACTATTCGATTTCTAGTGAGTTTGAGAGTTCAATCGAGGAAAGACCCCTAAGTGACACTAAGGGACAGTTGAACAACTCCCCCAAAGCCACATCTTCTCATCCCGAGGAGAAATTGGGTCACATAGCTATTGAGGATCTTTTCAGACCCTAGAGGGTTGTTAAAACCACCACAAAGTCCTAATTTTGTGCATAATCAATAACTTGAGTAACATACCCCTAGACCAAACAATCCACCATATGAATGGGCTGGTATGGAAAAAAAGGGAGGTACTTGTCACTGGAGAGGTCACACCCCCAAATAGTTATGTCCCCATAGGAGAAGGAAACATGAATATGTCATCCATAGGAGAATCTAGATGGTTTCCACCATCCGTAGTGGTGCTTACGAGGGAGGATTCATCTATGCAACAAGGCACCAACCCTTTCTCTTTTGGGATGACATTTCTAGGTTTCCAACCTATGAATGTCAATATCCCTCCCATTGTAACAAACACTACCTCCCTTTGCAATGGTCCATCGGTTCCATCCTTTTCTTTCCCACCCTTTAGTGGACACATGTCTATGACAAACCCTTCCATAGTGACTGGGGTTGTTCCTAACCCTATCCCACCTCATATTAACATACATTTTCAAGGAATAGGGGGAATGAGCACTAGTTTTGCTTTAGGACAAATTATGTCGCAAGGCAATGCAATTAATCCTGAAATAGGGGGCACTAGTGCCATATTTCCTTGGGGGCATAATATGCACCAAGGAAACATTCCTTCATCTGGGGCAGGAGGGATGAAAATGGTCAATACAATAAATGTTAATACTTATCAAGGAAACTAACCATTCATGGGGGGCATACCTAAAAGTAATATAAAAACTTTTTTGCAAACTTAGTTTAATCAGAATCAAAACTTTGGACAAAATAATCAACTTTTAATGAATCTTGGGAACCCTTACATAATAAGCCAATATTTTGTTAACACAAACCAATGGGAAACAAATGTTCCAGGAGCTTGTAATTATATGGCACAAACAAATTTACCCTTCTTGTCTACTTTGAACCTACTAGATTTGACCAAGCTAACCAATGACCCGGTATTACACGATCCTAGATGGCCCCCTATCCCCAACAAAATTCCTTCAAATATACCTAAGTTTGATGGAAATCCTAAAGAATATTTGTCCAACCATGTGATGGATTTCCATCTTTGGTGTTCATCGAACTCTTTGATGGATAATTCCATTCGGTTTCACCTCTTCCAAAGGACCTTAATAGGGGTAGCATCGAAGATGTACATTGAGTTACCATGAGCTTCCTTTCAGAACTTCAATGCAATTGTAATGACATTCTTGAATCATTTCCAGTTACCAATATGTTATGAGATTGGTACAGAACTCCTAACTTCATTCAGGAAGGATAAGTCCACACACATCTTTGATCACATTCATGAATGGAGAAGGAGATGTAATTTAATAAATTAAGAAAAAATTCCTAATGAGTTTCTAACTAATTGGTTCATTAAATCATTGCAACCTTTCATTATGAAGGATGTGGCCCTCTCTCGAGTTCCAACAGAAGAGAAATCCATCATTAAGGTCCAACAACTTGATTTGTTGTATTCATTGTCAATAATGTTGTATGATATTCTGCTACCAAACCAACCCTTAGACCTCGCGCAGATGGTGTGATTGGTTCAGCTGAGAATTCCATGGCCTGTCAAGGTAGCAATCAGATTGCACCTAAAGCCAAGAATAAATATATATAAAAAAACAAACCCAACCCAACCCTCCCACATATGCTTTGTTAGTTCAAAAAACTAACATTAAAGGAAACCAACAGCTTGGACGGAAAAAATAATAAGAATAAGAAAAATGGGAATAAGGGAAACAATAACACAAACAAAAATAACAATACTAAGGGTGGGGGAAAGAAAGGAAAAAGGAAAGGGAAATTTCCACGCCAGCTGTGCAACAAAGATCACTTAACTTATAAATGCCCCAAGTTAGAGACTGCTTAACGGTTATTAGCACAACATGAAGCTACCAAGCAACCAGTTCTGCTAACTAATCCTTTCCCTCCAAAGCATCAATATATGATTGGTGCTGCTAAATCAAACCTTGCAACCCCGCAAGGGGGAAATCAGGGTTCCTCTTTGAAAGGGAGCAATTAAATCTAAATCGAAGTGTTCATGTGTCACTGGGAAACAAACCTCCCTACAAGGAATAAAAATTATGATTCAACCACATCCATATCTAAAGGAAAAGAAAATCCTGAAACCGAAACAACTCAACCATTACACATAGGGAAACCAACGAATGACACTATGCCTAGAATACTGAAAGGTGTTCTGAAAAAATCCACATATAATCCAAATGCGCATGCTACTCAAAATTATAGTATAGTGGAAGATCTGGCCCAATATCCTTATGCAATGACCACCCTCGAAGTCCTCCAGAGTTGTCCTACTCAATGAAAGACCCTGCATTCAACTATAGGGGTTATGGATCCTTTGGATAGTCGGTTGATGACATTCAATTTAGATAATTGGAATCCTCGTTTACCTCACCATGCAACTTTTTAGATTCAAGTTTCAATCGGAAGGTAAAACATCCATAAAACTGTTGTAGATGAGGGTGCATCTACTTGTGTAATGTCCTTAGCATGTTGGAAATCCATCGGCTCACCCAAATTAGTTCCCCTAGTAACCATGCTAAAATATTTTGATGGTCAATTATTCTAACCCCATGGAATCATCATGTAGAAGTGGAAGTTGTTGATTCTCCACTTGAATATAATATGTTACTAGGAAGGTGTTGGACTCATGCCATGATGGTTGTGGTATCTTTGATATTTCAAGTGAATAAATTTCCCCACGAAGGAAAGATAGTCACCATCAATCAATTATCTTTCCACATAAATGAGGCTAACCTTAACTCTAGAATGAATATCCCCCTAGTAATCCATTTCGAGAAGGATTGTGAAAATGTTGGTGTGGGAATGTACCCTACCCTTATGGGAATGTTCAATTTACCCCCACCCAAATTAGGTGACAATGAAGATTCAATACACTAGATATCATCTATCGATGTTACTTCCACGAAGAATGTATCCCAATTTAGAAACTCATATTTTGAATATCCTTGGGTAATACCAAAACCAATACAAGGAACTGGGTGTAGGAAAGCTCTACCATTTCCGTTTGTAGTTGAGATAGCTTATCAAGTTAGAGACATAGAAAATGCAGATCATGATTTTCATTCTACGCAAATGGAAGTTGATGATCGATATTCTTCACCCATAGAATGTGAAGTCTTGTCTTAGAAGCTATACATAGAGATCTATGGCTCAAATTTTCCAATTGGTGCTTCGCCTAAAAGGTTTGTGTCCCTAAACTAGCATATAGGGTAGGTCACCTCCATAAATGAGTTATTTTCATCAACCCTGCCATTATGTTCACACCTTGGGATCACAACACATGGAAGTGCTACATTATCCCTTTGTTCTCAGAAAAAGTCGTAATTCTCCATGTTAGAGCTTACCAACTCATGGGTACCCTAGTTAGAACCTCGTTGTCTTTTGGTGCCTATGCTGAAAGTTTGTGTCAGGATGGAGAGTCCCCAAGTAAATCTGCCATGTCATCGATATGAAACCTCATGACTCTCTTTAACTATTATTCTAGCAATTAACCAGGGGAATCCCAAACGTTTTCATTTTATGACATTGCATTTGTATACAACTCCTTGCGCTTTTTTAGTCTAATGCATGTTGCAGTTTTCCTTTAGATGCTTACTGCCAATGCATTCTCCTAATGCCACTCGCCTTTCTACCTATTGCAGTCACATTTTGATATCCTTATCGGAGAAGACACGCTTCAAGGGAAACCACATCATGCACATCCCTTTTTTTCATTTTTTGCATAGTTATGTTCCATGCACTTGGAACGTAGTTCCATGAGCATGTGATGCTTGTATTCTCCAATGTACTATATCATGATTTTATTCCTTTTCGATATTTATAATACGAAAAGGACATAAGAAAATCAAATATTATTAAAAAAGGGAGGGAAAATCCCAAATGTCTATCGATGTAGTGGCAGTAAGTCAAGTCATCCTTGAACAAATCACCAGACTTGAGTTTCTCAACAAGTTGGGTTCTAGTTTTGGCCTTAGGATTTAAAAATTGATCCCAAAGTTATTAATCCTCTAGTTGGTTACTCTTCCAATCATATGGAGAATTTGTCAATGTCTCTTACATTGCAGTTTTGTATCGTTGGTCCTTTTGTGTCAAAAGCTTCCCAAGTCACTACTGTGTTGAGCTCGATGTTCAAGGATATAGCCTATGTCCTCCATTCTATAGTTTCCTTGACCTCATGTGTCGGCCATTCCCTAGTGTCAATTTGTTCTCATCGTGTATCATTGAAATCAGTGTTAGGACTCATGGCTTGTGTGGAAGGTCCCTATTGACTTCTCACAAGTGAGTTGTGCCTCATCGATGACGAATCATATGCTCTGAGGCATTAACCTAGATGCGTAGTACCTTGGCCCTATTTACATCACTGACAAGTAACCTTGCACTCAATAGATGAAATTTCATCATTGGTCGTTGATTGAGTGGTTTCCCTTGATGTTCAACGTCAAGAAATCTATTCACATTTTGGGATTTGTGTTGTACCTTGGATTCCATTTTCATCATTGGTGGAAGTCCTCATCCCTATCAATATATTTCATTATCGGTTGTTGCTCAGGGGGTCTCTTTCATGCACTACTTACATATGTGCATGCAAGAGACGTACTTAATGGTCCATTCTACAAAACTTTGTCCCAGTCCTTTCCCAAGTCAAATCAATCCATGATATTTCCTCGTGTTTGATGATGGGGGATGCCTTAATTCCCCTCGGGGGATGATATTTCCCCTTCCAATGGGTCTCTTCCCATTGAATTCAACTCATTATACTATGGGAATTAAGTATGAGTCTCGGTAATAACTTGGGGCTTGCGGTCATTAGTGGCAAGTTCCCTCTCTATTGGGTAGTGGGAATACATCAATGTCTCCTACTCGATATATTCTACAAGTGTTCGACTCCAAGAAATCGATTCACACTTGATAGAATGTACCAGGTTCCTTGGTTCCCATTATCATCATTGATGAGTCACCTCATGTTTGTTAACGGTATACATTAATGACTGATAATCCGAAATGATATCCTACATGTTCGACTTCAGCTCATATACTTGCATGGGTAGGATTCGTACCTCTATGTGGTTTGGATGGAAGACCTTAGTCCAACAGTAGCATCCTCACATTTTGATATTGCTTGAATTGCGCAAGATTGTACCACACCTCATATGACATTGGTACCATTGGGATAACCATTACTTAGCTCAGCTACATATTGTTCTCGTGATGCATGATGAGACATAAATCCACTATGTCTTCATATGTGGCTATGATCTCCATTGACATAGATATGTTGTGTATCTATTTGTGGATATGATATTTTGATTGGCATGGATCCAATGTGTATCATCGTTGTTACCATGAGCCACCTATATGCATCACATGGATCCACTGTGCATTTTTTCGTGGCCATAATCACTACATTCATACATGTCATGGATCCACGGTGTATACTATTTGGAGACCATGTTCTATCACTGTGAGCATAGATAGGTCCATCCCAGAGAAAATATTGTCTAACACCTGTTTTATGTTTCAGGTACTTTGAAGGAACTAAGAATCTTGGAATCTCGACCATGTTTCTCCACATTTCACTCCATAGTTGTTTATAATATATTTCAGCCATCATGTTCTCTTCTAACCTCACACATTAGGGGGCATATGTTATAGCTTAAATAATCACTTCTCCATCCATGACAACATTTTAAAAAGAGGAAACTTAAAGTGTCATTGTACAGTCACAAAAAGCACATTTATGGATGGAGGAGCCTATGATTTGACTCTAGTTTGGTGGCCTTAAGCATTAGAAGTGAAACCATGGCTCTTTCCCATTCAATATGAAGAGTTTCAACCTTAAAAAGAGCAATTCACATTCTATGAACTAGAAAGGAGCATAATGTTCGCTCCCTATCCTTGAGCAAGGTGCAAATTTGCATGTTTCCTTTGCTTTAGGTGTGAATTCCCTAAAAAAATCATAATAAATAAATGAAAATGAGGGAAGTTAGGAAGTTATGCAAACAAACTTGCTCGGTTGTAACTCCTCCAACCACTTGGTAATCATTCTGAACTTCTTCCTTCAATCATAAAAAGGAATGGAATGGACCAAGAGGAGGGACACCTAAGATAGTAAAGTCATGCTGGAGGAATCAATCATTGTCACACCCATTTTTCCCTTCCATCAATAACCCTTGTTGTTGAACCCTTGTATCCATGTATACTGAAATTGCTGTCGTTTGGTAGTTTCTTCCCTTTATGTGTTCAGTGGATTGGAGTGGAATTGTGGGAGTGCGTGAGAAAGAGAGACCCAGATCTTCAGGTTTGTCAAGGTGTCGAAGTAGATAAGAGATATATCTTGTACTTTGTTTCACCTTTTCAATAGAGATTTGACATCTTTCCCTTCCCCAAATACCGAGTTAATTCTGTGTTTGATAATTGGTATAAAATAATTATTGTTTTTCATATTGAAGTTGATTAGTAATCTTATGTTCTTTTCATCTTTCAATTCAATAATATTCTTTATTTTTGTCAAATTGGTTTGAGGAAGGTTGGTTCTATCTATGTTGCAGGTTGAAGGTTGGGAAATCAAGAGCATATCTGAAAGAGGAAGGAGCAACTTGTATCAATCATCGTAAAAAGGTGCACAAGCTTTCTTCTTATTATCTCTCATTAATTTAGATTTGCTTATTATCAGTTTGTATGTGGTCTTATGCATGAGTGTGAATCTTTTATGCCTACCAATAGAGCCTTATATGTCAGTATACTTTTATTTAGTATGTTAGTCATCTCACTCTAATCATAGGATTAATTTTATATGTACAATAGAGAGGTAATTTGTTAGGAGGAGAGTTTCCCCCCACTTGTGGTTTTCTAAGTTGTTGTTTCTATTGGACAACCAACTTACTTCTACAGTACAATTGTAAGTCAAATCTTGGTGGTCACAGGTACTTCTTCTTACTTATGATGTTGGTTATTTTCTTATGGTCACATAATTTTATGTGAAAATTAGCTTAGTTTTTTTACTTAAATCTTAAGAGATAAATTTTGTTGTAAATATTAATTTGCTACTGTTATTGTTCTAGTTAGAATTTTTATTGTGCAATCGAACATGAGTTTTATAATTCTGATGCATGAAAAATTTCCCAATTAGTAAGCGACTTAGGTCCTTATAGGCTCTACCTCAAAGCAAAGGGGAGTTTTATAATTCTGATGCATGAAAAATTTCCCAATTAGTAAGCGACTTAGGTCCTTATAGGCTCTACCTCAAAGCAAAGGGACCTAAAAAGACTCACAATCAAGATGTTACCTTCTATTATATTCATACAAGAGGCAATGTGCCTCGTGGATACTTCTAAAAAAATATTCAAGAAGCTTTTTCTGTAATGGTCTTTTATCATGGTGGATGCAATCAGAATCTTTGGAGGACAGGCATTGGGTCGAGATAGTTCTATCATTTGAACACTTCGGTAAGTCATCAACACTATATTCTTGCTTGTGTTTTCTCCTCAACCCTCAATTTCTCTCTGGACCTTATTAATATTTATATGCCCTCCCATGACCAAAAATATTTTTGGGATTCATTATCATCATATCCTCTATTCTCCCTCCCCAATCTCATCATCGAGGGTGACCTAAACTTCACTATGCACAATAATGAGATTTGGGGTGTCAGCCAAATGTGACCCACTTTCTAACTATTTTTCTCATCTCATCAATCATCACCTTATTGTTGATATTGAACCTCTGAATATTGGACCTACCTAGTCTAACAAGTGCCTCGATGATATACATATCTCCAAAAGACTTGATCGATTCCTTGTAAAATAATCTTTTCTCCTTTCCTTATTGAATTACAAATCCAAATCAATCAAGTCAACTCATTCATATCATCATCCTATTTTCCTTGAAATCGTTGTCAAAGCGTTTAAGCCTATGGTGCCCTTCAAAATCAATGCTCACTGGTTGCTCTATGATGAGTTTACCTTAATTGTTACTGACAATTGGATTCCATGCTCTTCTTCTCCCCAGATACCAACTATGATATCCTTCCAATGAAAGCTTATTAAGATTAAAGCGTCACTAAGACCAGGCTTTGAATACTTTCAAAAATGATCACTAGAATCTCATGACTATCGAATCAAAGCTATCAGACAAGCTATCCTCCCTAGCGAGCTCTCATGTGGATAAGAAAACCCTGGAATAAATTGCCATGTTGGAACATGAAAAGGCCAGAATCCTTGATTCAAAGGAGGCAACGGGGAAAACAAAGAGTATATCCTTCCAGCTCTTAGAAGGGGACACCAACACAACATTCTTTCATCATCGGAAAAATTAAAGGAAAGCTATTTTTTGTAAATAAAAGAAGAACTATATATTACGTGCTGATAGAGAGTACATAGCTGGACAACATCTGCAAAGGAATTCCCGACCAACAAAGGTCAAACAGGAACCCAAAAACCGGCTTACTGTAACAAGACTGACTCATAGAGTTCCTGTTTTTGTTTTCCAAATAGGAAAAAGACATAATCACAACAAGAAAATTTGACCAAGAGTTCATTACAGACTCCATAATTCCGGTAATACAGACTGGACTTTTATATTGACCATACATACTACTTAGAGCTAGATAGAGACCAAAACACATAAAAACAGTGCACCTCAATCTATAGTAATAGTCTGCAGAGTTCGACCCGCAGGCGCTGGTGAAGGGGTTTTGGAAAACGCCATGTTTTGGACCGAAGCGTTGCCACCAGCAATGCCCAGACGGGAAAGAGCTCCACCTTGGCTGCTTCCACTTCCATCATCCGCGATCACTCCTTGAATGACAAAAGAAATGCCCAATTTCTTGGCAATGGCATCAACTTTAGAGTGCATCACCCTATTGTCCAAGTTGTGAGATTTCCAGGATCGCATAGGCTCCTCATCACCCTGGCGTTTATTTGCATAATCCATCAGAAAATTGGCGATCAGATTTTTAGTAACCCAATGAGTCATGAGAGTGCGCTCATAGAGAGAAATCCTACCAGCCGTAGTGCCAGGGTCAACCACCCAATCCTCCAGGTCCTGATAGATTTCTCCAGCAGGTAGAGCTTGAGCATTTTCCCAGAGGACCTTCTCAGTCCCCTCAATTTCATCCCAAATGGAGGGAGGAATTAGATTGCGGAAGAACTCTGTAGCATCCCTCAAATGGGTTCTAGTGGAGGCGCGAGTAACCCTACCTGAAACAGCACCACCCAAGCTGGGCGAATCACCCCAAGACGGGGAGGAGAGCTTGTGCTTCGGAGCCATGATACTAATAGGAAAAGGATCAGACAGAAGAACCAGAAAAAACCACTCAACAAAATACTCAGGTTCCACAAGGCATGAAATCTACTGAAACTGGCTCGGCTGCTGAAAATGTGAATGCGTTGAAAAATGGACATTACGATCAAATTTAAAACAGGGTGGTGCATCATCACCATAACTGCCTGATGATGCGAGTCTGTCGTCAAGTACAGAGCCTTCATTATCAAGAAATCAGCCCCGATCATGATTCTGAGGGAAGGGAAGAGAAGGAATGAATGAGGTATGCTCCTGGTCTTTTCACCACCTATTTCATACTTATGAGAGTATGTCGCAGCGTCTCTCATAATGGGATTCGTTAAGGCAAGTGTCATTCCGAACGGTGGAGAGACCTGACACGATGCTCCCTCCTAACATCATCATCCACCACGTTTTCATAACTTACAAGAGGCAAGCCCAAATCCGACATCTAAGTTAAATGCTCATGGTCCTTCTGATCTAGGTGGTAGCAAGATTTCATCCACTCGTCATCATTGTTCTTGGTATGATTGCAGGCCCTTATGGGGGACCCATCATCAATACCATGATTTTCCAGATGGTCCGCCACTTTGTTTGCATCCCGCTTGACGTGGCTAAAGGAATCCACCTCAACATTAAAAAGGAGCTCGCGGAGGTACTCCAGCCTGGAGAGTAGACGCCAACTGGAAGAAACGTTTTTCGGCGGTTTCCCAAAAGACAATTTCCTGGCCATGTGGATAATGACCAACGAATCCCCCTCAAAAGCCACCAGAAACCAGGCTTCGGTGATTGCCAAGTGGACCCCCTGAATAAGGCCTTCCAATTCCACAGAATTGTTAGAATCATGGCCAATAGCGCCAAAGAAAATCTTCACAATAGATCCCAACTCATCTCTGCAAACTTCTCCGAACCCAGCAGGGACAGGATTCCCCCTAGACGCCCCATCGAAATTAACTTTGAAGCTCCTAGCCGGGGGAGGAAACCATCAGGATGGAATACTGAGTCTGCAAATAACCTCCTTTCTCCGTAATCCTTCCAGGTCAAAACGACACATCCCCCATCCCTCCGCAATACGGAGATCCCCTGGTGAAATCTCTTTGTCTTTGTCAGACCATTGCTGACAACGAATGGTCTCAATCATGTTTTTTCCCAATTTTATCCAGACAGTGTCCTTCGTGTTGGAATGATCTCTAAATATATGCTCATTCCTTTCTTTCCAGATAGACCACATAACCATTATCGGGAAAAGTTGCCAGAGCAAACCAATAATGGGGTTAGAAAAGGCCATGGGATCCTAGGAGTGAAGTGTTTGATCCGATTGGTTTCTAACACGATGACTTCTTCTAAATATGGCAACACCCCTATCCCAGATTGAGGAAGAAAATGCACAAGAGTCAAGCAGGTGACCATTGGATTCCTCTTCACTGAGGCATAAGGAGCAGCGAGAAGGACCACAGATTCCCCTCTTCCTCATATTTTCACTTGTTAGGATCCTCTTCCATACAACAAGCCGACAAAAGATTGCAATTTTAGGCCATTTGTTCATACCCCAAACTTTTTCCCAGACTTTCCTATCCTCCTCATCATCTTGGATTCAAATTTAATACGCCTCCTTGATACCAAAGGTTCCTTTCTGAGAGAAACCCCAACATAATTTATCCTGAGTATCAAAGGATCTAATGAAACGTTCCTTCATTGTGGAATCAAAGGAAGAAAGAGAGTCCTCCTCAGAAAACCCATCCCAGCTTTCGGCCAAAAGCCATTCCCTATGCCATTCCTGATCATTATGGTTCCAATAATGAGCCACCTTAGTTTTTCCGGATGCTATGCCTCTTTCTTTAATAGAAATCCATCTGGGATCTTCACCAAGAATGGGTAATTGGTTCTAGGAGTCTTCCCAAAAGTTGGCCGCCTCCCCATTACGAATTTCCCAAAAATAGTTATCCTGGATCAAATGTTTGGCCGCAAAGGATTTCATCCATATGTGAGATCCTTGCTTGAACTCATTGTACCTGATCAATTGCCTGATCTCCTTATCCTGGGAATACTTGAAGTTCCATAGCTTTGCCCAAGCCTCCGTTTGATAGTTGCACCACCGCCACCAAATTTTTGCCCCATAAATTTCACTTAGAATTTCAGGGTCTCTTAATCCAATTCCCCCTTTATTCTTGGGTTTGCAGACTTTTTCCCAACCCACGAGAGAGAATTTCACCTTATTTACCCTGCTACCCCAAAGGAAGGATCTTTGGATGCTTCGAATTTCCCTTAGGATAGACTTGGGAACAAAGAGCATAGAAAAAAGATAGACAGGCATGGCTTGCAAGACGGACTTAACCAGGGTGAGCCTGCTAGGAAAGTTAAGAGGGCGAGTATTCCAACTTGAGAGTCTTTTCAGGAATCCTATCCACAAGATCACTCCAGGACACCTTGTGAATTGTGCCATCCGAGAGGGGGGCACCAAGGTATTTAGAAGGAAAGGAGCCACTCTCCAAGCCCAGAATCCTAATGATGTTGCGTTGGGTAATACTGGGAGTATTGAGAAAAAACACCAGAGATTTTTCGGGGTTAACTGCCAACCCCGAGGCTTTGGAAAATAAGTCCAGACAACTTTTGAAAGATCTGGCTTCTTGGACTGAAGGGTGCCCCATTAACATAGTGTCATCAAAAAACTGTTGGTGAGTCTGCTTCTCCAAACCTTCATGAAGTCCGAGACCCCTGATGCCGCCAGATTCAACCCGAGAATGCAAGAGTCTGCTGAGGCCTTCAACCATAATTATAAAGAGGAAGGGAGACAGAGGGTCCCCTTGCCGAATACCCCAAGAGGCTTGAATCAGTTTGGTTGGGGAGCCATTGAGGAGGATGGAAAAGAAAGGGGTGGTAACCAAATTCATAACCCACTTGATCCAAGTCTGATTGAAGCCAAAATCTCCCATGATACTACGCATGTATTTCCAGTTCAATTTAGCATAGGCCTTTGCAATGTCCAATTTCACAAGCATACCAGGTTTCTTCAAAGGCCCTGAGGGAGTGTAACGTTTCATGGACCAAAATGATGCCATCCACAATTTGTCTACCTTCCACAAACCCTGATTGCTCAGGGTTAATAAGAATAGGAAGAAGAGGCTTAAGCCGATTAGCAATGACTTTGGAAATGATCTTATATATAACATTGAATAGAGCAATTGGTCTAAACTTACCAGGGGAGTCAGCTCCCTCCTCTTTAGGAATTAGAGATAGGAAGGTAGCATTAAAGGATTTCAAGACATCCCCACTACATCTTGATTCCTCAACCAGCTGATGGACCTCAGTCTTAATGAGGTCCCAAAAGTGGTGAAAGAAGTTAGAAGTGAATCCATCTTGGCCAGGGGCCTTGCCCAAAGCCATTTGGTGCACAACATCCTCAACTTCTTGTAAAGAGACAACCTTATTAAGTGCCTCATTGTGAGCTTGTGTGATGAGACGAGGGATCAGAGAAGTGATTTGGGAAATTTCTGATCCACGATCAACTCGGTCCTCCATAAGCACTGTCTTGAAATGATGGACAAGCTCCTCTTCTATTTCCTCTCTTGATTCAACAATGTTCCCATTGGCATTACGAATTTTCATGATTTTAGATCTGTGCCTGTTTTGAATAACCGAGTTGTGAAAGAACTTAGTGTTTCTTTCCCCCTCCTAAAGTCACTGAATTCTGGATTTTTTCTTCCAAAGGGATTCCTCCTTCCTTTCCCTATCTTCCAAGCGCTCAAGAAGATTGTGTTCCCACTCTTTCAGATCTTCACTCCACCCTTCGTCCATCCCAAGTTTATGAGTAAGTTCGAGATCCGAAATAATCTGCTTTTTGTCTTTGAAAATATTACCAAATTCCTCCTTGTTCCATGTGCAAATTTTGGATTTCAAGGCCTTCAATTTTTGTTGAAATCGGTACATCCGTGATCCTTCCTGGGGTACCCATTCCTTCCACCATTGTCCCACCAAATCCTTAAAGTCCTTGTGGTCCAACCAGAATTGCTCAAAACAAAAGGTTCTATGTAGGTTGTTAGCAGACCGGTCCCATGTGAGACATAAAGGCCAATGATCAGATCCAGTAGAGGGAAGTACACTGGCATTGACCTCTCCCAGTTCCTGAGCTATATCCTCCGTTGTCAGGAATCTATCCAATCTGGAAACAACAAGATGGGGCCCTTCTCTTTTATTGTTCCATGTGAACCACCCATTTCCAGTCTCAACATCAATCAGCTGGCTAGGGCTGAGGATATCTCTGAATTTCTCTTGGAATCTATCCAAAAGCCTACGACCACCTTTTTTCTCATCCAAAGAGGCGATTAGGTTAAAATCCCCACCAACAATCCATGAGCCCTCTAGGGTTTGCGACGAGAGCCAGGACATGAAGTGAAGAAAAGCCTCTTTAGGCGAAGCCAAACAAGGGCCATAGATGTTGGCCAGAGACCCTTTCACCGCAGAATCAATTATCCTGAAATCACACATAAGGGAAAACCTACTGGATCTCCAATTAGAAAGTTGAACAATCATGGGATTCCACAAAATAAGCATACCGCCTGCCATACCAATGGCATCAGTTTCCATAATCCCAACTCCCCTCCAAATTCTTTGTCCATACTTCTCCAAAGTTTCAAATGAGCATTTGGTTTCTTGTAAAAATAATACATCAGGCCATTCCTGCTTAACTTTCCTGGACAATGCTCTAATTTTATTGGGATGATTGCACCCCCTAATGTTCCAAGTTATTATCCTCATTGGTAAACTTTGGAAGATTCAGAAAAAGCCTCCCGTATCGTAGGGTACAGTCCTGATTCCACAAGCTTCACACCAATTTCTACAATGCGCTGTTTATTGGATTTTCTGCCTTTCTTTGACTCTTCAGAAGAAGATTTCCGTTTGAACCCAGATTGTGCATCCGCCCTAATACCCAAATTCTGAGATGCTTTGGACTTAATGATAGCTTCTTGGAGAAGTTCCAGCTGTCTACGAGACACATATCCCTTCCCATTCTTATCGCACTCCTTCTCAATTTCGTCCAGATCCAAATCCCCCAGATCAACCTCCTCCTCACCATCATCATCCATGGCTTCCGGAAGAACCTCGAGGGAGGGTGGTCTCGGATGGATTATTGAATCGGTTGGCGGATCCACGGTCTGGGCATTAGATTCCTTCTGAAGTTTCTCTCCTCTATCATCCACTTCCTCCAAGATATGGAATGGGTTCAGGCTCGACCTTCCAATTTCACTCTTCCCCTTCCCTTTCTTCTGGGAATCCAAAGGTTTCGATTTCCTTCTACTTTTGACCTGGGTAAATCCTTCCTTATCCTTATTTCCTGCTGGATCTTGGGACAACGTGGAATCCGGAAGAGAGAATAGGGGGCAATTCCTTCCAAAATGGCCATATTCATGGCAGGATCTGCACCTAAAGGGAAACTGCTCATAATCAAGCGGTTGGAGCCACTCTTTGTCTTCATAGTTCAGTTTGATTGCCTCGGGTAATTCTTTGGATAGATCCATATAAACACAGATCCGAGCACAAGATGTGTACCTCTGCTGTTTGGTTTGGTCCGCTGCTTTGACAAATTCCCCTAGGGTGTTACCAATATCCTGCAGAATTTCCAGATCCCAGAACTCACATGGCAGGGAGTAGAGTTTGATCCATACTAGAGCAATCTTGACGTCCTCTGTGTCAGGGTTAAATCGTTCTTTCCATGGTCTGAGATACAAACCCACCGAGAAAAAGAAATAGGGACCTCCTTCAAGAATTCTATCACGATCTTCCACATTGAAGAAAATTATGGTAAAGAAGCCCTTAGCCCCCAGCTGAAGATCATATTGCCCTTTTGGGTTCCAGATCTGATTAATCCATTTAACAAGATCTCTTTCCCTAGGCCAGATCCCTATGAATTTTCCAATCAGGGCCTTTTCCTTCCATTGTTCAACCCTGTCTCTTACCTTCTCAGCTCGAATCTTAATGGACGGGATGGTGGATGATTTGGGAAGACAACGTCTAGGTCTTAGCCATCTTGAGACCCCATACTCTCCGCCTTCAGCTATGGAACCGCTTGATCCCTTCCCCTCCTCTGCGTGATTCAGACCCTCGGGAGTGCCATCCGAAGGCAGACCCATAGGTACTGGTTGGGGGGCAGGCATGCCTGCAAACCCCAAAAGAATCCGCCCTGCATAGGCCCTTGCGAATCACTTGGCGCAGAAACCCTAGCTTTCCTTCCAAAGTCGCCCGTGCTCCCTCAGTTTACAAAGTTCTGGGGCAAATTAAAGGAAAGCTATTAATATGATCTAGAATGTAAAAAATAAAGAGGAACATGATTTTCACAATTTATCCTAAATCACAGAAGCAATTGTCCATCATTGTAAATATATTTACACAGAAATTGCTAAAGAGAACATCCAATACATTATATCCATCTCATCCTTCTTTGAGGGTTGGCTAGCCCCATCGCAAGTTGTGAAAATCCAAAATCCAATTACTAAATCTGAAGTTCACAAAGAGTTGCTCTCCTTTCAAGTAAGAAAGTCTCGGGGGTCTCATGGGTGGACCTCCAAATTTTTATTCACTTCTAGGATCTAATGGCAGAAGATATAATAGCAGTTGTTGAAGAGTCAAGGACCTATGGTAAGATACATCTCGCTTTCAACTCGGATTTCATTGCAAATATTCCAAAGTGTGAAACTTCAAAGGGTTTTGATCAATATAGGCCCATATCCCTTTGCAACTGCATTTACAAGCTCATATCCAAAACTGTTGCTCACATGATTAAGCCTATCATTTCCTCTCACATCTCTTTTGAACAATTTGGGTTCCTAGAACAAATAAATATTCATGAAGCCATCAGTGTCACCCAAGAAGCCCTGCATTCCATCAAAACTAAATCTCAACCCTCCTTCATGTTTAAAATTGACCTCTCCAAGGATTTTGACAAGGTTAATTGGCTTTACCTTCATCTCATCCTCACCCAAGTTGGATTCCCTCATTCTTTTATTAACATGATCAAAGAATGCTATCAAATTATATCATTTGTTGTCCTCATCAATGGCTCTACCTTATCTTTCTTTATTCCCTCTTGAGGCTTGCACCAAGGGTTCCTACTATCCCCTCTTCTCTTCCTAATAATAGCAGATTCTCTCATCATATTCATAAAATATGAAAGACTTAAAGGGAACCTTACTGGGGTGAAAATTGCAGGTCACCTATTTATTTCCTAGGTATTGTTTGTGGACGACACCCTAATCTTTGGGAAAGCCTCTATTCCAGAGGAAAAATCTCTAGACAAAATATTAAAGTTATTTTCCTCTACCATAGGTATGGAGATTAAGTTCAAAAAAGATCCATCTCTTTTTTCCACGTTCCAACTACTCATAAGCCTCTGGTCATCTTTCTCCTTCCCTATCTAGAGGAACCATTAGACTCTGTTTCAAATACTTGGGGTTTCTGCTTAAAGCTAATGATTATAGGATTCGGGATTGGCAATGGTTGATCAACAAATTTAGCAAACAAATCAAGTTATGGTACCATAGATGGATATCATGAAAATTTTTAGCATCTAATCTTATCCCATGGGCTAAATTTAGGGGTTTTAAATTTTTCATGGGCTAATTTTATATTAAACACACGTTAGGTGTGATTAGACTACATTTTATTTATTTATTTTTAATGAATGGGATATTAGGCCCATCGAATTTAGAAACGAGATCCAATATAAAACAATTATGCCCCTCTAAAAATCAATTTAAACCTTTGTTCACACATGAAAAATCTCTAGGATGCTCCCATTCACCCTTGATTTCCAGAAAAGGCAATTGCTAGGGGATCCTTCACCCTCTATTGATCATGGAAATCGAAGTCAGAGTTACATTCGTCCATATTTTATGGGTTGAATCTTGTTTTGCAAGTTGCTTAATGTCCACATGAGAAGGGCATTTTATATTTACTATCAGTTCTTATAGTGACCCATTTGCATCTAGGAGAGTTCAGAATCCCATCCAAAGTTTCCTTAAGAAACATGGGGATTTTGAAGCACGTGATCGACGATGTAGAAATAACATTTATGTGGGTGTTTTTGGCATCATGCCCATGGGTTGGGAATTTATTCATAACCACATATTTGGGCATGCACAGGGAAATGATGTTGCTTATAACCATTGACATTTTGTTTCTACTTGTGTTTGTGTTCTCCTTTTTGGTACAGGTCATGGGTGGAGCAACCTAGAATCCCATTGTCTTTGCTGCTTCTTTTGCTTTGGGCGTTTTCAGGTATTTTGACATGTTGCTTGACTTTTTATTGAATTTTACAGATCTCAAAGGATTTTTGTAGGGTTGACATTGTATTTTATGGTTAGTCCAATCTTCCTCATTACTCTTCTACTAGCTCTATCATAGTTTTGCATCCTTCCTTTGATGGATTTGAAGACTTGAAGCAATGTATTGACATCACCACATTCTGAGCAACCTGCATTTTTATTATTATTTTTGCATGGAAATATATCATACATGGTGGGGTTGGGTTAGATTTGGAAGCATGTGGATAATATTTAGTTGAATAAACATTTGTTGACCAACTTGGAACACTGATTTGCATTCCATATAGAGTGGCAATTATATTTTAGAATAGTTCCAAGTGCATTGAAATAAACAACACACATTTAGAGTTTTTAACCCTCTAATTTGGTAAGGTGTTTGCATAAATGAGGTGTTGGTGGGCCCTTGTAATAACATGGAGAGCTAAATGAGGATCGAGGTGTTGGTGGGCCCTCATATTAATATTGATTCTATTTGTAGTGGTGATGAAAAATTTCATTGTTCTTTTCCAAGAAAATTCATAAAGCATGGTATTTCTATGTACTATGATAGTTAGAGTGAGGTACCAAACTACCACCAAAAGAGGGCTTGTTATGTGATGATTTATTAAGATTTATCTCCTATTTAGTATTTTTTGTATATGTTTTCCTATTACTATATATGGTTTTATATTTTATCAAAAAAATTTCCAAGACTTCACAATATTTTATAATTTAGTAAAAGATTCGCTAAGACTTTACAAGGTTTTATAATTTAGTGAAAGATTCGCCAAGATTTTACAAGGTTTTATAATTTAGTGAAAGATTTCTCAAGATTTTACAATATTATATAATTCAATAAGAGATTCACGAAAAATTATATATACATAATATAATATTGATAAAATAGCTTTCATATTTTCCTATATATCATGGAGATCTGCCCATTTATTATACATAGAAATTTAGGGGGTGTTATTAAAATTTTCCCTAATGGATATCATTGGAAGGAAGCCTTACCCTCATCAAAAGTGTTATTGAAGACATCTCGATCTACTGGATGCCACTGGATTTTATGCCAAAAGCACTACTAAATAAGATAAGGAAATTATGCTCAGCTTATCTTTGGTTAGGAAACAAGGTATTTGCAAATGGGAAATTTTGTGCAAATCAAAAGGTCAGGGAGGATGGGGATTGATAAATATCCCCTTCTTCTCACAATCCCTTGCTACAAAAAGCCTCTGGAGACTAATATCTCACAATGGAATATGGAAATATTGCATCTATCATAAGTATATAGCCCTGCACTCAATCCTCTCTTGGATTCGTTCAAATCCTACATAGACAAGCAAAGGATCTATATTTTGAAGAGCTATCAATAGAATCTTTCACATTATTGGTAAGGACTTATCCTGGAATCCAGGGAATGGACAATTTATTCTACTTGGTGTAGACCCTATTCTAGACCTTTCATAAGAGGATCTTATCACGACAAAAATGACAACTTCTCTGAACACTCTCCATCTACGTCATTTGGCAGATGTTTATGAAGAGAACTTGACGGATACCTGCCAATTTGGATGTTACAACACTTCAAGGATTGGCCTTACAGGAACACATGAAACACAATGGGATAGGTACATTATGGACTTCAAGAGCATATACATTCCTATCGTGTGAGCTAGACTCCCTCATATGGGTCAAAACCCCGAGTCAACAAGCACATATCAAGTGAAACTGGGATATAAGGAGCGCACGACAACATAAGGGGAGGAAAACTCACAATGGCGGCGGTCAAAATTATGGAAAATTAAAGCACCCCCAAAATCAAAATGTTTCATATGGCTTGCATTGAACAACAAAATTCTAACTTGGGACAACCTACAAAAATGAGGAAAATGGGGACCAGGCATATTTCGCTTGTGCATATGAGTAACACATGCACAAACCTCCAATTATCCCATATGCTCAATAGGGTAAGGCATCTCATGGAAAATTTCAGCAGGTGTACTTTTCAACATACCTATAAGGAATTCAACACATAACCAAACACATTGGAAAAACATGCATGCACTCTACAGGAAGGGCTAATCATTCTACAACATACAATACCACACGAGTTTCATCTCCTCTAAGGAGATTCATTGCAAGTAAACTACTTACCCAATCACGTTGTCATGAATATTCTCTCAGATATATGATGGAGGATTTCGATGTGATTTCAATCAGACAAAAGAGGCATCTATTATATGTTCATGTTAAGATATTTGGTTGGGTGAGGAACAATCCCCATTATGTTGTAAATCTCTTAACTAAGCCTTATAAGCTCGTAACAATTTTAACTTTTAACTTTATTGAGGAGTAAAATTACCTATTTGTAGGGTGTGTTATCATTTACAACACGATTCATAATTGGAATAGTTAGCAGCTAGACAATTATAATGGTTGGATTATATACTGTTAAGTTAATAATTGAACAATGAGTTAGATATTAGTTTTGAGTAAATAATTAAGTTACTTTATAATTATTAATTAATATAATTTTTGCCTATTTCTTGGATTTATGTGTTATTATTTACAACACGATTTCAAATTGAAACAGTTTCCACGATTACAATGGAAAATATATTGGATTATGTATTGTCAAGTTAATGATAGAACAATGAGTTAGATATTATTTTTGTAATAATTGCATATTAAATTGTGTAAATGGCTAAATACAATTAGGTAAAGGAAATATATATGCATTGCTTACACTCAAGGGAATCTATGATCTATTAATCTATGTCTTTAGATGGAGATTTGCATTATGATATGATATCCCTCTAATTTCAAATCTTTGCATGGGGAAATGCAATATGATCTAATAGTATTGTTAAGATGCATTGATTTCAGTGATATTACATTTTGTATTATATCATTCTTGCATTGCTTTGATTTAAAAAATGTTCCTTTTTAGTATTGTTAAGATCCATTGCTTACATTGGGGGACATTATGATCTATTGATCTATGTGTTTAGATGGATATTTGCATTATGATCTAGCATATCTCTAATTTGAAATCTATGCATTGGGAAATGCAAATGTGATTTAATAAAATTATTAAGATGTATTAATTTCAGTGATATTACATTTTGTATGATATTCATTTAGTTAAATAGTTGAAACCCTAATTTGATTCAATCACTGTAATAGATAGAATCACCACAGTTAAATAGTTGAAATCCTAATTTGATTTAGTTACCACAATTATGCGAGCAGATAGAATCACCGTAGTTAAATAATTGAAACCTTAAGCTAATTCAATTACCATAATTAGCAAAATAGATAGAATCACCACAGTTAAATAGTCGAAACCCTAATCTGATTCAGTTATTGTTTTGAATATATATTGGCATTTAATATTATAATGTGATAATTCAGTAATCAAAGTGTACATAAAATATTTTACTTGAAGTAATTGTGTCTGGATATCTTTGCCCTGTACAAATCAAGAAGAATATAAAGAACTACCTACAACTATAGATAGAATAACCACAGTTAAATAGTTGAAACACTAATCTAATTAACATAAATGACACTCAACATCCAAAATCTAGGAGTGTCGTTGGAGCCAAAAACGCCACAGTTGATCCATTTGTTCTTGGCAAAGCTTTCCATCCATCCATTCTAGCCATTTTGTATGACAACATTCAATTTTGGCCATTTTGTATGACAACATTCAATTTTGGCCATTTTGTATGATATCATTTAGTTAAATAGTCAAAACCCTAATCTAATTTAGTTACCACATTTAGTTGAGTAGAAAGAATCACCATAGTTAGCCGAGTATAATGGCATCTATGATCTATTCATCGTATCATTGTTGGAGGCAAAAATCTCACGATTAATCCATTTGTTTGGTCCATTTTGTATGGTATCATTCTGTTAAATAGTCAAATCCCTAATTTGTTTTAGTTACCATAGTTAGTCGAGTATATAGAATCACCACATTTAAATAGTTGATAGTTGAAACCCTAATTTGACTATATATTGACATCTAATATTTTAATGTGTGAATTTAGTAATCGAAGTTTGTTGAATTGCTTTTATTTTAGGCATGTTCTTTCTTGGTATTGTTAAGATGCATTGCTTACAGTGAGGGACATCTACGGTCTATTGATCTATATATTTAGATGGAGATTTGCATTATGATTTAACATTTGTCTAATTTGGAATTTGTGCATTGGAAAATGCAATATGATCTAATAGTATTGTTAAGATGCATTGATTTCAGCAATATTACATTTTGTATAATATCATTCAATTAAATATACATGTAATTCATCATTAAATTTCATAGAAGTAAATGTTATAATGTTGTAGATGAAGAAAATTTCCATTGAAACTTGCTTGGGGTTTGACAATCCATAAGTCACAAGGATTAACATTGAAGAAAAAAAACTATAAATATTGGAAATAAAGAGAGACATGGTCTCATATTTACAACAATATCTCGAATTAAGGGCGAATGGTGTTTGAACTCAACCTCCTTTCACATATGATCAATATGAGAAAATGGCAAAGAGGGCAAGAGTGGCTTTAAGAAATGCAGAAGAAGACATATTGAGATTGATCACTCTATAATATATATGTAATTCATCATTAAATTTCATTGAATTATTTCACATGTATTATCACTAAACATGATTATTACTTTATTTTAATTCACCATTTTGATCATCTATTTTTTTTTAAATTTTGATGAGATGATTTCCTTACAGTAATTTTTTTAAGCAATGTGTTTTTTTGTTTGCTAGAATCTCCCTGACTTGCGGGAGTAGCCTTTGGTCTAAGAAACCATGACCCAAGGGCATCTAAGCCATCAAAATCACCTAGGGATTGCACCCAGCTTGGGCCACACCAACCCTCAACTGGTTGGATTTTGAGTGTCTCCTCCTAATTAGCTCACCCCTAAGGGGAATTGAACCCGAGTTTCCTTGCTAACGAAACCTGCACCTTAACCGAATGAACTAGCGAGAATTGATTCTTTTTAAGCAACGTTATTTTGATGCGACCACTACAATCGGAAACCAACATAAATCCATATTAGTTCTAACTCCATTAAGCGTCAACATGGATCAAATCCCTTGAGATGCAAATCCACATTTGTAACATACAATACCTCATTCATAATAATATTAATTATAATAAACATATTGATAATAATACAACTCATAATAGTTAATAGAAATATTATAAATTAATATAATAATAAGTAATAATTATAATAAGTAGTAGCCCCCTCCCCATTCTTTTTAATTTTACTTAGTTTTTTTTGGTGTAAAACACGAAGGAATAGGAAAAAGGCAATTTTTAGTTCATTCCTTTGGTTTTCATTTATTTTATTTTATTTTATTTTATTTTATTTTTTTTTTTTTTTTGTAAAATCCCAAAAGAATGGAATATTATTATTGAGAATTTTTTATTTTATTTTATTTTGGTATATATGTGTAAAATCCCAAAGGAATGGAGTATTTTACTAAGAATTTTTGTTTAACTTATTTTGTTGGTTTGTTTGTCTGTTTTATTTTTAAATTTATATTTTGTTTTATTTTTAAATTTTATTTTGGAATTAATGTAATGTATCCATTTTTTTTCTTCTTATTATTATTATTGTTTTTGTTTGATGTTGATTTTTTATTTTTTGTTTCTTTTTTTCTTTTATTACATTTTGCATTGGCATGCTAAAATTAGAAAATGTTGACACACTTGTTTATGGCTTTCATTTGACAAAAATGTAATCTTTTCACTCTAAGACAAGATATTATCAAGAGGTTCTTGGCACAAGAAATAGTAGTAAGAAGGGAGTCCAGTGAAACTAGTCATAAATCTAAAAGACTTTTAACATTTGGAACAATGGGCATACACCTAGATTCAAATGGTGCGCTCATTGATAATAGAGAAGAATATGGGACATCTTCATCTTTATTCATTCATTTATTGAATTTGTTTATTACAAGTAAATAAAATATTTGGAAGTAATTTTAAAATTTAAAATTATAAGATAATATTGTCAAATCAATAAGTGATAAATTAATATTGTCAAATCAATAAGATAATTTTTTTTATGTTTGCAATGATAAATTAACCGTGAAGTGATAAATTAACGATAAAGAAGTGGACATTTTCAGGTTGATTTATGACTTTGTCTACAAAATAACAATATTTTGGAGTATGGTTTCAAAAAAGTTGCAATTCTAAGCCCCCCACAAAAAGAAGGTGCTACTCATAGCATAACTTTTTGATTCAATGGTTGATTTTAAGATTTTTCTTTAAATGGTACAAGATGTTAAGGCCATGGCTTCCAAAATATTGCAATTTTAAACGCCCCACCCATTGGAAGGGGAAAAAAATGGGTGCTACTAACAAAACCACATTTTGATTTCGAGGTTACAATGATATTAGTTGTTAAGGTCACATTGTCAAACAAGTTGTAATTTTAGTTCACAAAAAAAACACTATTGATAGCAATAATTTTCAATTCAAAGGCTGATTTTAAAGTTTTTGTTAACAACAATATGAGTTTTTAATGCCATGGTTGAGAATTGTTGTAATTTAACCTTGAAAAAATGGAGTGCTACTAATAAGATCACTTTTTGATTCGAGGATTGATTTTGGTGTTTTCAAAAGCAAACATATGGGTTTTAAGGGCTAGTGTTTGTATTCCACTATATGTCTATAATATTTATTTTTATTTTAAATGAGTTCGGAGGTAAAACAAGTATCTATAAATTCGATTGTAAATCAAATTGAAATTCTCAAAGAAGAGTTTAAAGAGATTGAAGTTGAAGAAACATAAAATTTTATAGTTTTCTTCATCATGTTACCTATTTCATGTTTTCACTATTAAATTTTCCCACAAAAATTCATTATACTTACATAACATAACCACTATACATATTGTAATCATACCTAATAATTATTTAACCTTTCCCTAATCATACCTAATAATTATTTAAAGTTGCCTTAGACTAAAATTATGAAATCAACCATGTGAACATCACTATACATGCCATACTCCTGTGATATCGAGAAAACTCATATTTTTTATTATGAGCACACATTGCATAATACTTTCAATGCCAATATATCAAACAAAACAAAAACCCTTCATAATATTACCCCATAATTATGACCCCATGACTATGGCGGGAAGGCACTGCATAGGCATTAGATTTCCATGGTTGTTATACTAACAAATTCAGATAACACAAAAACATCATATGTTTCCAACACCATTAAGTGAGATTGTAAGTGAGAATGAGTATTTCATCACATTAATAAAATAATTAAAAAAACAACAATGTGGGTTTTTGAGATTGTTATGATAACATTAAGTGAGATTATTAGTAAGATTGAATATCAATGTTTTCAAATGTAGTATTAAACATGTAAAAAAACAAATAATTTGAAATTTGGAAAATGTTTTAAGATTATATCAATCTACTATCATTGACATTCTCCAAGCCAAAGTTGTTTAGGGCCTAATTGGGTATGACACAATCTTGAGCTGGTACTAAAGGCAATGCCCCTCCATAAATTTCAGGAAGTTGAGTTTCATCAATATCGTTGAGTAAGGTTGATTTGAGATTTTTATCTTCAACAAAAATAATCTGCAAATAAATATACACATTAGAGTCAATTATTTATAATAAAAAAATATGAAAAGTATTTAGTTTTATACCTAGAAAAAAAACTGGAATCATATTCTACAATGATACTTAAATTAATAAATTGTTTACTTCTATAGATATATGCTATATTGGAAAGAAATAAAAAAGAAAAACACACTTATTATTCTCTCTCATCATTACATTCTAACTGCATGCCATGTTATGTCATTTCTATTCTATGGATTTCATTTTTTAATGTAATATAGTGTTTAAAAAACCATTCAAAACTACAACTACAATTATAAATATCACAACCTTGGATCCAAGCACACTGGTTTAAGGGTAAAGTGGTCAAATGCCTTATCTACAAGTTGAGTTTCATCCATGTAGATTATTTGGAAGGTTATAATAGAAACTAGGCTAACTACAACTAGGTTCTCATGCTTGGATTTACTACTTTGCTACCTCTTGTCCTTGCAATAATTGATGGTATAATAAACACTACTTATATTACTATGCAAATCAATGCCATAGTAGATTTCTTTTGCTAGAACCAAGTGATGTCAAGAAAAAATATCAATACAAGAATTAGCATATACTTGGATTTTTTGAAAAAATATCATTACAAGAATTAGCATATACTTGGATTTTTTGATGTCATATCAAAGCAAGTGGTCTAGCTGATGTCACTATAAATGGTGTCTATAGTTAAATCGGTAGAACTATTTCCTAGTGGGTTGGTTCAATTGGTTCGAATAAATTGTTTTAAAGTGGAGTTTGTCATGAGGCCTCTTGTTCTAATCTAATTCAGGTTCACGTTTCACGGATTCCTATTGGGTCACTAGCTACTATTTGTTAAAGAAATGTAACCGCGGAAGATATTCTATTTGTACTTGTCTATTGTATTATTGTATTCCTCCTTCAGGAAATGTCATTGATGTAATTAATAATGTAAGAGACATTGAAAGAGTCAATGTAAACCCTAGGTCTTGTGTCGGCCTAGAAGAACCCAAAAAAGATTATTATATTATGTATTTGAGAGGTTGGCTCAATCAGTTAGGAGAAGTCGCCCAGTTGGGGAAAAGTCACCCCAACGAAAGAATATAAATAGAGGAGTCGTCTCTCATTTGTATTCACTCCTCTCACTCACACAAGTTCGCATCGGAGAGAGAGAGAAGTTCGCACAAGTGGAGGAGAAGCTGATTTTGTCTTGGGGTTTATCTTTGTTCTTTGTGAATTCTATATTGAGGAAGATTTTGCCCAGGTTTTCTCCCTTGTGGTTTCCTCGAGAGAAATATTGTGTTCATTGTGTTCTTGTTGTGCTTGTATTTCTTTCAGTGATAGATTGTTTAATGTTATATGCTAAACTAGTAAAAACTAACATGGTATCAAAGCAGGCCTGGAAGAAAACATTGTGCAGCCTTTGGAACTGCAGAAACTAGGGCTTCTTGTTTCGAGATCTCCCTCCATAGATCAATTGAAAAAGAGGGTGCATCTAACTCGCCTCACTAGAGCGCATATTTTTGTTGAAGCAGATTTCAATTTTGAAAATTTTCATTTTTGGGTCCCCCACTACAGCCCGAGAGAACTAGGGCATCAATTTTTTGGATCATCTGCTCACAGAATTGGGAGAAGGAGTACTTTGCTCAACTCGTCTTAAGGAGGCGAATTTGCTCATCTAATAAGTTTTCCAAAATCCCGAAGTTGGAAAATTAGGGTTTCTCTAACAAACCCTAGGTCAAGGTAGAAGCAGTTTTCAAAAGGATAACTTTTCTGGTGAGTCTCAAATCTATTCTATTCCATTTGAAGTACTCATTATATCAAAATGACAAGCAATACCAAGCTTGATGAGAAGCTTGAGGGAGATGAGAACTTCAAGGCATGGAAGTATAGAGTCATGCTCATCCTTGAAGAACATGACTTAGAAGACTTTATAAAGGAAGGACGTACAAAACTAGAGGGAGATGAAGCCAAAGCAAGGCATAAGAATAATATGGTCAAGGCAAAGAGGATCATAGTTGACTCTATCAAAGATCACTTGATCCCCCAAGTGTCTTCCAAGAAGACCCCAAAAGAGATGTTCGATGCTCTGACCAACCTATTTGACGGGAAGAACATTAATAGGAAGATGACCTTGAGAAATCAACTCAAGGGAGTATAGATCTAGAAGTCTGAGCCCATGCACTCATACTTCTCTAGAGTGTTCCAGATAAAAGAACAACTAGAAGCTATTGGAGACATGGTAGAGGATGTTGAAGTTGTGATGACCACTCAGAATGGTCTCCCTAGAAATTGGGAACCATTTCTTTGTGGCATTTGTGCTAGAAAGAAACTGATCCAGTTCAGACAGTTATGGGAAGAGTGTGTGCAAGAGGAAGAAAGAATAGCGGTGAGAGAGGAGAAACTAAACGACAATGAAGATCAAGCTTTGGCAACTCATGCCAAAGGTGGAAGGAAAAGGAAGAACAATGTATGTTCCCGTGAGGACTCTCCAAGAAGACCTCAGAAGAAAAAGAAGTTCAAGAGAGACCTACCTTCAGTTGAATGTTACTCTTGTCACAAGACAGGACACATTGCAAGATTTTGTCCACTCAAATATGGACATCATAAGAAGCAGAAGAAGAGATTTCATGCTCATGCAGTGGAAGATAATGAGTATGATGAAGAAGTCAAAAACAGAGAAGATGAAGACTCAAGTGAAGAATATGTTCTAATATCAGCTCTCACTGGTTCAATATCTCATGGAAGTGATACTTGGCTAGTAGATAGTGGAGATTCAAAACATATGACGGGATACAAAGAATCCCTCTCACATCTCATACAAAAGGAATCTCCACACAAGGTGAAGCTTGGAGATGAATATCAATATCCCACAAAGGAATGGGAGAAGCCACTTACAAATTGGACTCTGGAAAGTCCATGAACATGAAGGATGTACTTTATGTACCAAGTTTGAAGAAGAACCTTCTATCTATTTCAACATTACATAAGAAAGGTCTTCAAATTGCATTTATAGATGGTGAAGTTCTTATGTGGCCAAAGGGGAAGCCTATCAATGATGCAGTAGTCATTGGAGTAGAAGAAGGAGGATTTTACAAACTGAAGGGTCATGCAGATACAGCCTTGATGACCAGTACCATGAGCCCTTGTGATCTAAGGCATAGAAGACTAGCTCATGTACACTACAAAGCCTTACCAATAATAAGTAAGGTGGTAACTGGACTACCAGAAATCCAGGTTGATCATGAAGGAGTATGCAAAGGATGTGCTCAAGGAAAGAGTACGAAGAATCCATTTCCAAGCAGTGACAACAAAGCGAAAGGTATTCTGGATATTATTCACTCAGATATTTGTGGACCTATGTCCACCACTTCACTAAGCGGGTATGTTTACTATGGCTTCTTTTATTGATGATTACTCATGCAAAACATGGATTTATTTTCTGAAGAATAAGAATGAAGTCTTTGAAAATTTTAAGGAGTTTAAGCCTCTTGTAGAAAATGTCTCTGAAAAGAAGATAAAGATTCTAAGGACAGATAATGGAGGGGATTACACTTCAGGCGATTTCAAATATTTTTGTAAACAAGCAGGGATTAAGAGGGAGCTTACTATTCCCTATAATCCACAACAAAATGGTGTAGCTGAAAGAAAGAACATAACGATAATAGAAGTAGTGAAGGCCATGATCCATGATCAAGACTTACCCATGCATCTATGGGAAGAAGCACCTAGAACTGCAGTATATGTACAAAACAGAATCTCTCACAGTGCTCTTGGCAACAAGACCCCAAAAGAGATGTTTACCGGTATGAAGCCTGAAGTTAGCCATCTAAATATATTTGGATGTCTTGTATTTATCCACATTCCAAAAGAGAAAAGATCGAAGTTGGAACCTTCAAGAAAGAAGGGAATATTTGTGGGCTATAGTGAGCAATCAAAGGCTTACCATATCTACATCCCAGGATTCCGCCAGATTGAAATCAGCCGAGATGTTACTTTTGATGAAGACACAACTTTCAACAAATCCAAGAAGACTCATGAGGCTGAAGAGGAGCATGAAGCTCCTAGAGTTACAGAAACAAACAGAGTACCAAAAATAAATGTTGAAGCACCTATTCCAGAGGATCATGACATGGCAGAACCTTAGAGATCTGAGGAGACACCTCATGAGGAGATTTCTCGGAAGATAAGACTAGCTTGGAACGAGAATTAATACAAGATGCAGGAAGGTATGGTGCCCCAGAAGGAACCAATAGAGAGAGCAAGAGACCAAGGCCATACTGCAATTATGTAGCCTTGATGTGTAACCTTGTTGAAGAGGAACCAACATGTTTTGAAGATGCAATAAAGAAGAAGGAATGGTTGGATGCTATGAATGAAGAATACCAGTCCATCATCAAGAATGATGTTTGGGATGTGGTACCAAGACCAAATGATAAGTCAGTCGTTTCATCAAAGTGGATCTTCAAAACAAAACACTCAGCAGACGGAAGCATTGAAAAGTACAAGGTAATATTTGTAGCCCGGGGGTTCTCTCAGAAGGAAGGAATTGATTATGAGGAGATCTTTGCTCCTGTGGCCAGATATACTTCAATTAGAACCACTCTTGCCTTGGGAGCCAAGATGAAATGGAAGTTACATCAGATGGATGTAAAGACGACGTTCCTCAATGGGAAGATAGAAGAAGTATATATCGAGCAGCCAAAAGGATTTGAAACAGAAAATAGAAAGTCACATGTATGTAAACTAAAGAAAGCATTGTACGAGTTGAAGCAAGCACCCAGATCATGGTATGGAAGAATTGATAGCTTCCTGATGGGTTTGGGCTTTACCAAGAGTAAAGCAAATTCAAATCTTTATTATAATATTATGGATGATGAACCTATGATACTACTATTATATGTAGATGATTTGTTCCTGACATGAGAAGACAAGCCCATCACTGATTGTAAGAGAAGGCTTGCAACAGAATTTGATATGAAAGACCTTGGTATGATGCATTACTTTCTAGGTCTTGAAGTATGGCAGTTTACAGATGAGATTTTCCTAAGTCAAGGAAAATACACAATTGAGATCCTGAAGAGATTTGGGATGATGGATTGTAATGCCATGACTACTCCGATGGTGACAAACTTGAAGCTCTTGAATGATGCTTCATCAGAGATAGTAGATGTCACCATGTATAGACATATTATTAGGTCATTGATATATGTTTAGGTCATTGAGCCAGTATATGGTGGAGCCCAGGAATGTTCACTTGATTGCAGCAAAACATGTGATGAGGTACCTAAAGGGTATGTTGGATTATGGACTCAGATATGCTTCAGATAGTGAGTTCAGGCTGTATGGATACACAAACTCAGATTGGGCTGGAAGTGCTAAAGATAGGAAAAGCACTTCAGGATGTTGCTTTAGTTTGGGATCATGTATGATCTCATGGCTCAGTAGAAAGCAGCCATGTGTTGCACTCAATACAACAGAAGATGAATATGTAGCAACTTGTTCAACTTGTAGCGAAGCAGTATGGCTTCGCAAGATGTTGACAGGATTGTTCGATGCAGAGATTGATGCTACAGATATACTCTATGACAACCAGAGTTGCATCAAGATGACAGAGAATCCTGTGTTCCATGATAGATCGAAGCACATAGAGATCAAGTTCCACTATATCCGGGATATGGTGCAGAAGGGAGATGTAAAGCTCAAGTATGTTCCTACAGAGGAACAAGTTGTTGATGCGCTGACTAAGCCTCTGTATTGCATAAAGTTGGAATACTTTCGAGACAAGCTTGGTGTGGTACAGAGGGACCTCTCTCGAAAGAGAGAATGATAGTTCCAGTTCTTGGGGAATTGATGCCTGTCAAAGGATGACGGATGCTTGTCAAAGGATTACAGATGCCTGTCAAAGGATGATAGATTCCTATCAAAGAATGACAGATGCTTGTCGAGGGATGACTGATGTCGGTCAAAGGATGACTGAAGATCAGTACTTGCCGACAGATAGAGTTCATGTCCTTAGGTGGCGGATGTCGGTCCAGGGGTGAATGAAGATCAGTACTCGCTGATTGATAGTGTTCCAGCTGATGATGATCCAACAGAGGATGTTCCAGCTAATGATGTTGTTGATGATGATCCAGCAGAGGATGTTCCAGCTGATGATGTTGTTGATAATAATCCAAAAGAGGATGTTCCAGCTGATGATGTTGTTGATGATGATCCAGCAGAGGATGTTCTAGCTGATGATGTTGTTGATGATGATCCAGGAGAGGATGTTCCAGCTGACAATGTTGTTGATCTAGCAGAGGATGTTGTTGATGATGATCCAGGAGAGGATGTTCCAGCTGACAATGTTGTTGATGCAGCAGAGGATGTTGTTGATGATGATCCAGCGGAGGATGTTGCTGACAATGATGCAAAGGATGTTGTTGATGGTGATATTCCAGCAGACGATGATGATGATGTTGATGAGGATGATCCATCAGATAATACCCCAAGACATATGATGATCCAAAACTTCCTACAACATATAGAGATTCACAAGTCAGTTGTGGAGTTGTTGATGTTACCCGTAGAATACCTTCCTAGTTAAGAGGGAGCGTTAAGAAATGTAACTGCGGAAGATATTCTATTTGTACTTGTTTACCGTATTATTGTATTCCTCCTTCGGAAGATGTCATTGATGTAATTAATAATGTAAAATTCATTGAAAGAGTCAATGTAAACCCTAGGTCTTGTGTCGGCCTAGAAGAACCCAAAAAGGATTATTATATTATGTATTTGAGAGGTCGGCCCAGTCAGTTACGGGAAGTCGGCCCAGTTGGGGAAAAGTCACCCCAACGGAAGAATATAAATAAAGGAGTCTCTCATTTGTATTCGCTCATCTCACTCACGCAAGTTCGCATAGGAGAGAGAGAGAAGTTCGCACAAGTGGAGGAGACGTTGATTTTGTCTTGGGGTTTATCTTTGTACTTTATGAATTCTATATTGAGGGAGATTTTTCCAGGGTTTTCTCCATTGTGGTTTCCCCGAGAGAAATATTGTGTTCATTGTGTTCTTGTTGTGCTTGTATTTCTTTCAATGATAGATTGTTTAATGTTATATGCTAAACAAGTAAAAACTAACACTATTTCCATTGGCATGAGCCACCCTCCATCTAGATATTCTGAGGAAGAGGAGGTGATCATGTTAGGTTTACCTTGGAAAAAATGAATAAAACTATAAATCATAAATAAATAAGATATTCTTACACTAGAGCAAGGACCTAGTAAATCAAAATAAGGGGTCGTTCTTATGAGGATAAGATTAATGTAAAACAAGATCCCATCGTGGGAATATGCCACTACAATAAGAGCTTGTGACACATCTAAGATAAATGAGCTTGTGGCATGCAAAGGTGACAAACAAACAAAGATATAGATTGAAATATCAATCCAGTTCACATGCCAACCAAGGTGTAGTTGGATAGCACTTATTGAAAATTCTGCAAAAGAGGTTCTTGATTGGAGCTGGAAAGAAGAATTGGACTTAGATGTAAGGATTGTACATGGTCAAGCTACCTTACACTAATTGTTTTTGGAAGTTTGTATAGATCTAAAGACAATGTTGCACATGCTGACTAATTTCAATTTTGTAGTAGTCATACATTTTGTTTACAATGAAAACTCTACAAGGAACTTGGTGAGACAAAGGTGGTCATACTTGAGAGATAAGATGTAAAAACACTAATATAGGATGGTGAACTTACTATTCAAACCCATAAAGGTCAAGCAATTTTCCAAGGGTTCTCTCGTGAATCCTTCACGGTCTCAAGTGATCCAACTTCAAAGAAATATGTTGATATGAAACTTTAGTTCAAGTTTTATTAAGGGCTTAATAGGCTATCTTTGTGTCCCCAAGTCAAGCTTAATAGGAAATATTAGTGTTCTATTAATTAATCTTGTTTTAAACAACACTCTTAATCTTTTAATAGTCATTATGTAATCTCATTAAATTACATCAATGCCACTCTGATGTCAAGATTTTATATAAGGTTAACATCTATATAATGAAGCTTACCTAGATTTATCACCCTCGCTCTATATATAAACCTTATTAAGTATGGAGTTATTTGATCATATAATATCATATATTACAATGTATTGTATATCTAGGGTAGATAGGAACTTGTGCATACCATGTGCTCTTAATTAGTATGTGAAGCAAAAGGGATAACAACAACTCTAGCATCGTATCAGGGATGGTCATGCCTTGTTGTGTGACTTCGTAGTGATGTATACATGAAAATAGCGGAGGCAGGAACTTGTGCAGATCATGTGCTCTTAATTATTATGTGAAGCAAAAGGGATAACAACAACTCTAGCAACGTATCAGAGATGGTCATGCCTTGTTGTGTGACTTTGTAGTGATGTATGCATGAAAATAGCGAAGGCAAGAACTTGTGCATATCATGTGCTCTTAATTATTATGTGAAGCAAAAGGGATAACAACAACTTTAACATCGTATCAGAGATGGTCATGCCATGTTATGTGACTTTGTAGTGATGTATGCATGAATATGAATATGAATATATATATTATGCATGAATATGAATATGAATATGAATATATATATATACATACATCACTAAAAAGTCACACAACAAGGCATGATGGAATATATATATATATATATGCTCGTGCCTTTGCTATTTTCATGCATACATCACTACAAAGTCACACAACAAGGCATGATGGAATATATATATATATATATATAGTTTTGAAAAACCATGTGCTTTCTAATTCTTAGAGATGATAGAGAGATACAGACAAATCAAATTGTTTTTTATTATCTAAAAAGTATATTTGCATTGTTACATTAAAGGAAATTTGACGTTAAAATGGACCAAATAAAGTTGATGCAGTTGATGGATGTCTTGGGTGCTTAATGCTAGAGTTATGGTTCTTGTTGTTTTAATGCCCTAGTTGGTGATTGGTTGATGGGTCCTCAAGGTATATTGGTGCTAGTAGCTATTGGATATGACCTATTCTTGGTGTTTTGATATTGATATGCTCTCCTCTTGGTGATATTGGCATACATGGATAACTTTGCTTAGCATTTGTGTAATTATCTAACACTTTGTGCATTCATGGAATGGGAACCCATCAACTTAGGGTCTCCCTAAGTTTTCAAATGTTAATGATTGCCCCTTGATGAAGTATTTCCTATGGCATGATTGACACCAAGTTTATTGATGTGATTAAGTGGGTTTGATGTCTCCTAGCTAAAATGCTCTAGGGTGGTGCATTTTACTCATATGCCACTTGCTTATGACACATTGATCATCCTTTCATAGAGTGCCCTAGCATTGTTGGTTTGATTTGGAATCTTGATGACATGAACCGTGGAGCGCTTGGCTTGCATACATGACATGATGGTATTTTGAGGCCTTGTTATTGGAGCACCCTAGCCCATTTGATGTGTTTCATACTTGTATGATGTATTGTTGGTTTTCTTTGGAGCACCCTCCCCTATGGCACATATTTTGAGGCATAACACACTTTTTACATGGAGCACCCTTGCTTCTTGGCACTTGGACAACATCTTGAGAATATGGTTACCTTGGCTAAGGGAATGCTCCCCTTGGTCTTGTCTCTTAGTACATATTTTGATGCGTGGCTATACTTTATTGCTTGAAGAGGGGGTCATCCCCTTCCTTCATGAGGTTAGCAGGCTATTGTTGGAACCTTGCACTTGATTTGATGCCAATATCTTGATGGGCGGACTCCTTATTCCATGGATCTATCTTTTCAACATGTTTTGATGAGTTGGCACTTAGATATTGAGCCATTTTCCGGAGACATCCTAGCTTGAGGGACTATTGTTAGCATGTGGACATCACTTAGTGGGCCAATCCTTGCATAGAGGGTTTTCATTACATAAAGTTTTGAGGTTTTGACCCGTGAAGAAGTCAAAGAAGGAGAGTGTGCCTCTCTATTGGGGTTGCTTACATGCTCACTCATGTTTATTGATGGACGTTTTCCTTGGAGGAGCCACACGTGTGGCAATAGAGCATCTTTGACTTGGTTCTGATCACATGATTGATGGGACGCTTCACATGGAGGATTGCTTGCACACATTTTCTATGCCATCTAGATGGGGCACTTTACTTGGAGAGCCTCTACTTGTTTCATTGCACACCTTTTTATGCTTGGTTGAGGAAGCATCCCGACTCATGGGATCTATTTTTTACATATTTGATGGGGTCATCTACCTTGGAGGCATTACACATGACATTTTATGCCTTATTTTAAGGAGGCACCCTACTTTAGAGGACTCATTGCACATTGCTTGATGATTTGAGGAGGACATTTTGGCATTGGAGAAGATCTAGGGGGCTCAAACCCTAGATCTAGGGGGCTCAAACCCTAGATCTAGGGTTTGTTCACCATCTTGAGTGCTTATTGCATACTTTTGAGGGTCTAGTCTATTGGAGCACTACACTTGGAGAGCCTTTGGAAGATAGGTGTAGGGTTGCTTGACACTTTCCCTCAATTATTGGAGGCTTGTATATGTGGCTTTGACCACCCTATGTTATGGAATTTGTTGTAGTAGTTGGATTATTTTGGTTTCTTTACTCTTCCCTAAGCTAGATCTAGAATTTTATTGATATTTTATTACGGATAAAAGATGAGCCAGAACCTATATAAGGGTTTTTCTCTCTTCTCCATTTGGCATGTTAGGTTGGGGGAGAAATCACTTAGAGCTTGTTTGAATATCTTTCGATTCCTCATGGTTGGTTGATTAAAGCGCTTCATTGGATGATTTGGTGTTACACACGTTTTATTAACAGATGGGATCTTCAAATGTTAATGGTCTTGAGAACTAATGGAGCAAGTCCTTTATCTTTTATGTGGTGATTGTCAATTGAAAATTTTGAGTCGTGGCATGTCTCTCAAATCTTTGTTGGATGCTCTCTTATCGTACATGACAAGTATCCCTTCAAGACTATTTGAAAACATCTAATCTAGGGTTTTCCTTTTGTTAGATTTCTAAATTTGGTGAAGCAATTAGAGAGTGATTAGGGTTTATATCAGTCGACCCCGATCCCTTCTAATCATTCCTTTAAGCCTCATAAGAGCCTTGGTTGACCCAATATTTCCTAATGGATAAGATACTATTCTATAGCCCATTCTTCCATACCCCTTAAAATAAAATCATATTGCTTTGCTTGAGCCATCTCTTTATTTCACCTTGGACTTTGTTGCAATCTCTAGTGATCCTTATAATATAGGGAAGCCACCTTGAGTTGGAGAAGAGCCAACCGTGCAGAAGAGGGTTGGTGAGGTGACAATGCCCCTCTCTTAGTTTCATCAAAACCATACCTTGAAATTTAGGACTTTATCTCTAAGGGTGTGAGTTTGGGTGATAACACATACCATAATCTTATCACAAGGCTAGTACAATCCACTAGCTCTCCAAAACTAGAGCTAGGGAAAACCAAGAAAACCCTAGCTCAACCAAGGAGACCCAACAAGCAAGAACCACTCAAGCTATCCCTCTGAGGCAAGATGTCTCCTCCTCTTCTTCTTCTTCACCAAATACAACCTAGGGTTTGATCTCAAAACCCTAATCTCCAAATATCCAAGTGATGGAACCCCAACCTTAGACTTCAAGATGCTCCAAAAAGATCAAGAAACCCTAGTGAATACAAGAGAGAGAGAGAGAGAGAGAGAGTACAAATGAAGATATAAGAGAGGGGGCTGACTAGTGTGCTTCTCCTAGTCACATATCTATACAAGACTTAATAAGAATGATGAGTGATGCGAATGAGTAAAGGAATCTCTCCTTCCTTTATATATATGGGAGGTAAGGGAGGCCAACAATACAATGTGGGCCAATGCCCTTACAAGCAACTTACAATAATCGCATGTAGGCTCACATGAGTGGATCACTACACTCCAAGGGTATGCATGCAAAGCTCCAAGGTCATGTTGTACATAGTGAGGGCTCCAAGATGATGTAGCTACACGAGGTGTATCCATACTCCTCCACCACAGGCCCATATGGACTCCATCGCTCTTCCTAAGCCATGTACTCCACTAGGTCCACTACTCCTACATGAACATTTTCACAACCCATGCATCCCAAGCCAACTCCAAGCCTCCATATAGGAATCCAAGCAACCCCATGCTATCTAGGGCACGATGCCCTCCTTCAGGATGCACAACTCTCCTTCTAAGTAGGTCGTTCTCCAAGCAAGCGAGCCATGTGGCCATCAGGAAGTATGTCCCCCAAGTTGTCAAGAGAACTCCAATGCCCACAGGAAGAATACAAAGCAAGAACCCAACTGAGGTTAAGCAACCAATGAGTAAGTTATCTCCAATGTATGAATCCATCACAGTTCGTCTACCATGTGCAAATCCATCACAAACCATCTATCATGTGCAAATCCATCTCAGCGCTTCCAAGGGTTAAACATACACCATGTACCCTTATGAAGCACCATTAAACATGGTGTAAACACTTCCAAAGTAACCCAAAAGCTAGCACTCCCTCTTTACAATAAAAATATTTACATCAACATCTATCGACTCTCTTTGCAACTCCACCAAATGCGCCACTTGCAAAACTATAACTATTGTAGTCCCAAAATCAACCACTGTCACTTGTAAAAAAATTGACATGCATGCTATCACAACATCTCAATCCTCTCAAAGAGTATTAACCACCTATGAATACGAAGGAACATAACCTTGGAACAAAAGCATCATGCCAAACTCCATAATCCCTCAATTCAACATCTATGGGTCGAATTCAATGGGCACTACCTCATGAGTTTTCCAAAACTTCATGTAAAGATAATCATATCTCCATATAATATCAGGACATGTGATTCACAAGTATCAAAGTCACAAAGATATAAATCTGCACAAGTCAACTCCTCAATAATAGAATACAAAGCTCGTGGTATAGGTAACAAACTATGCAAGGCCATCAACAACCTGTCAACATGAGAATCCCTCTCATGCACATCAAATTCTCCATCAACTAAAACAACTTGAACTAGGTCAACTCTTTGATCTTGAGAGAATCTCGAAGAAAGAGTAACATGTCAGTCAACTCCCTTTATCTGAGAGAATCCAACAACCATATCCTTATACAATTAACTACAATCTTGGAATCAATCTCAGCATCATCCTCCATCAAGGTATCGCACCTCTTCTCCTAAAGACAACTGGAAGGTATATGGAAGGAAGAAACCAACGTAACATGACTAGCATATTTCCTAGGAGGTATACTTGTCCTCATTGAAGATCATGGTGCTCCTATATGCTCTCAAACCTCCTACAATGTCTTAGTAATCCATCTCAGTCTCCCTAGGGTTGGAGTAGGAGGTGGGGGCATATTTGATCCTAGCGTCACCTCATCCATACCTGAATTTGACTCATCATGGGTCTCAAGAATAGTCTTTGGAACAACAACCTCCACATTCTCCCCAATCACTAAAGTAGAATCATGTGAACTAGAAGATCTCACATCCTCATCAAATATCACATCTCTGCTCACCACAATCTCCCACTATGTCAAAATATCGAACATGTAAGTTGTATCAGTATCATTGTATCCATCAACGCAAGATGTTATCACAACATCTATAATAGATTTTGAACCTATCTCCATGACATCCCACCATGCATGTGCCTCCTCAAATCTAGAATGTTTTTCCATACTTATACTGAAATGTGCAAGTGTCCTAGATTAGCAAGTAACCTTAAAAGGCCACCCTCTCTCACCCCTCTAGCCAAAGTACCTGGACTAGCTAGATTACAACCACAGATGATGCAATGTTGTGTAGAAATCCCCACATTCTTAGAATTTTAATGTAAAATAGAAATTTCACCTCTTTGACTAGAGGTTTTATGGATCTTAACCTTGTGAATTTTTGGCTTTGGGGTTGTTATGAAACTTATAGAACAAAACAACAGTGGAAAAAGAACAATATTTCACTTCCTAACAACCCAATCTTTTAAGCAATTCAAGGAGAAAAAATATCAAACTGTTTAGATAAGTTTCAACCCTCTATGACAACTTAGGTCAGAAAAAAAAATATTTTTTCTAGCAGTTATAACAATAGTAAACAACAAATATAGTACATCAAAACCAATGTTTTAAAACTCAGACTTGGACTCGGAATCGGTCAAGGGTCAACTCGAACTCAGACTCGGAATCGGTAACGACTCGGCCGATTTGAATTTAATGACTTAGTTTACTAAAAAACACATAAAATATTTAATTTAAAAAAAAAACAATATTTTAAAGATTCTAATCCATAATTCCAAAGCATTAGAGACAAACTATCCAAAGTCTGCTCATGTATAAACTTTTATATGGTCCTATTAACCTAGACTTAGAGTTTCAAAACCTATGATCTCAATACATGGAATTTGGAAATGTGTGCAAAGTTAAGGAAAAACTATCACGAGATACTCCTTTCCCACGAAGTTCCAATTCAAGCTCAAATGCGACAGTTTCGATACTGGCCCGTAGAAGCAATGATCAGGTCAAGATACATCTTTTTTATTCCCCTCCCTAGGTCATGTGACTAGGGACGTCGGGAAATCCATATATATATAACTGTGCTCTCAATCAATCAAAGTGTTCGTTGACTCCACGGATTCACAGTTTCACACTTAGCAGTTGTAGAACCCTCACAAAATTTAAGTGTGAACACTCCACGTTCCATGAACCCTCATGCACCATCTGCAGAACAACTCAGCCGAGTTAGGTCGTAACTCAGGCGAGTTGGTCGGTTCAGTACCAAACCAGTCACTTGACCTCAGTTACAACCTGACTCAGCTCGGCACAAGGTCAACTTGGTCAACTTGGTTGAGTCCGAGTCCAAGTCACTCGATTTTTAAAACACTCATCAAAACAACCCTTAAATACTTGAATGATGATGTCAAATCACTCAACAAATTGTCCTTTTACTTATGTCAAATCATCAAAACAAATATAGTGGTAAATAACAATACATGAAGAACATATATGGCTGAAAATCAAATTTGGAAATCGCACAAGTTTTGGACAGCTGAAAACTTCTTTAATATACTCAAGATGAAGTTCATGTACATAAATAGCCTTCTCTCAAAGATATTACAAACCACTAGCTCTCTAAAACCCTAGCTAAAACCTCGCTCAACCAAGGAGTTCCAACAGTCAATAATCACTCCAACAATGTCATGTCCCAAATTTTGCATTGGGTCACAATGGCCTAAGCTTGGCCATATTCATGATAGTTTGTCAAATTGATGCTAAGGGTCAAATAATTGCCAAGAATGATGTCCAAGTTAGTAATAATGTAAAATTAGATCCAAATGGACAAGGTGGTTCACATTAAGAGAAAACTCCCAATTCAAAGTTGTAATATTCCCATCCAAATAAATTATCATGGAGGAAAATTACTAGTTCCCTAAGTTGGGGGTGGAAGCATTAAAAGTTGGAGTGAAGGAGCTACAAGACCCAAAGTGACCTTAGACTTACAAATGCACATTAAATGGGTCAAATAAATAATAATAAAAAGAAAATAAGGTGGCATTGGATCATGAGGGCACATAAGATATTGTGGGACCCACTTGTGGCAAGATTCCCCACTACACTTGGCATTATTCTCTCACCAATTCGAGTTCAAGAGGAAGGGTAACATACTTGGGGGATTTGAATAGGTGTTATTGATGGCATGAATCATGTAAGGTTGAATTGGAGTGGAAGAGGAAGAGGCATCTTAGACGAATTGTGACACTTGGAGCTAGATTCCCCAACTCCTATGACAACAATGATGAAGATTCTATGACACTTATGACAAAGTTCATACCTGCTTGCTGACATATGTCATATATGAAATGTCAGGGCTAAAAATAGCCTCCAAGAGGGTGCGCAAGGGAGTTAGGGAAGCCAGGAAGCTTCCCCATTCAAATTGAGGGAAGAGGGAGACTATGAATTGTTGGACAAGTGGCACACCTTGGAATCTCTTCCCAACTTGAGTTGGCATGAGTCTCTTAGATGGAATTCGAGCTAAGGAGGCCTTTGGAAGTTTATAAAAGACAAGAACAAAGAAAGAGACCAGATTTTGATCATTTTACATTTTGCATTTGGAGAGGAGAGCTAGTAGAGTGTTATTCTACTTGCCTTAGCACCAATTTCGAGGGTGAAAGATTCCCATCCTAATTGGCAATTTGAGAGGCCATTCAGACCTTTCATTTGGAGCTACAATGGAGTCATTTGTTATAGGTTGAAGCTACAGGGCAGCTCGTGATCACATCTCCTTCAGTTTGCTTCTACAACTATTCTTCCATATCTTGTCATATTCTTGCTCCTTGAGGAGGGGCGCACTTGGTGAGGTGATGATCTCTTTGGGATAGCTCTTGAGGCCCCATATTTTTGTAATCTTATATATATACTTTGTATTTACTGCTCAGAAGACTTTCAGATCGAAACTCCAAGAGATTTTATGTACAAATGCTAAACTATGATTAAATGGTGCCATTTCCCCAATACCTTGTTATAAGCACTTGAAGTGGTATCAAATTCGAATGGTTCAATCAAAATTTGATATATAATTGTTGTATGGAGCACCAATAATATGCTGAAGAAGTTTCATATTCATTAGACAAGCATTTGGAGCAATATTCTCAAGTTTCATAACCATTTGTGAAGATTTACTATCATTTCCCCCTATGTTAAAGCTAGTATACAAACATCTGATTTATGGAAGTTGCAGAAGCCTTTAGGAACTGATTAATGATGCATTGGGGAGCCCATTTAAGTCCTTTAACTATTCCATGTCTCTGTTCTTAAAGTTGGGAGGTTCTTACTGCATTTGGGAAGCCATTAGTGACCTCTAGCCTTGGGGGTTTGAACCTCGAAATTACTAGTAAATTCCCTATTTTCTCCTGATTACAAATGAATGTTGCAGAAGTATTTTGAGAGTGTCAAAGCAACTATCAGCCTCATTTTTATGTCCTAATAAGCTTCAAACACTCTCAGTCCCAATTCAAAATCCTTAGGAGTCTTTTAGAGCCATCTACCCTCGAGGGTTCCAACATCGATTTTCCTAGTCATTTTTCCCTTCATTCTCTAATTGTAAATGCAAGTTGTTGAAGTACTTAGAAGGTGTCCAAGCATATAGTAGTTGTATTAGGATGTCTTAATACACCTCAATCCACTCTGGACATAATTCGAAACCATTTGGGATCATTTGGGACGATTTGGAGCTTCACTAGTCCAAGGTTCGAAAATTGGCCAAATTTGGAAAAATTCCAAATTGGGGACATTTCAAACAAGTCCTCCAAGGAAAGACATCCTCTTCTCTTATTCACCAAATATACCTGTTGATAGCCAACAACTTCTCATATTTTCCTTGTTTTTCACCTAATAAAAGATGATATCAGAAATAATGAAATCCTTCATAAATAATTTCATATGAAATATTATTTAGGAGTGCCTTCAGAATCTTTGATTCTGAAGGTACTCTCAATTGGGGAAAACCTTCAACAAGAGAGTTCGAACTTAGGATGGAATTGTTATACTATCTGAATGCATCTTTGATAAATCACACAATGTTTATCTAATTTTGTAGCTACTAAATTCTCAGTTCTTTATGGCCATTATGGAATTCATTTTTCATAATTCTTTCGAGATTAATTTTGGCCATATTGATCAAATCAATGTTATGTTAAAATTCTAGCAGCTTAAGCTTAGATACCGAAGTATTTAATTATGAAGGTTAGTAATATTATTAGCATATATTTGATTAAAATCATTTATGCTATCATTACCTATATATTACTAAAAACTATGCTTTAATCATACTCCTAACATACATTATGTTTGAATTTGTGATTTCATTTTTCAACAATGTAACCCTAGACATATGTTTTGAAAGTTCCTACATCTCCTAAAGCTTTTTATTCTTGTAGGATTTTCGAAATCAAATATAGCGGTCATCACTTCAAACCTATTATACTCCGACTGGTCATTTTAAAACTTTGAAAATAGCTACAAAGATGGGGTGATTTATTTTAAAGGGTATTAATCAAACTTATTAATCCTATCCCACCTAATCATTAATCTGCGTGGAAGCCCCAGGTCTTTGTTTCACTTGACATGTGCATCATTCATTGAAACTTGGGTCGACAAATTACTTCAAAGCTTGTGAAGACTATGTATTAAGGTCGAGTGATCTTTAAAATTAGCATAGGTTAAACTATGTTGTCACAATTAATATAAAATCACTTGAGATCATTACAAAGCTGACTCTAGAATATAAGTAAGCATCATTAAAGTTAGCATACCCTCATTAACTATGATCATGTTCCCAACTCCCATATAATCATACGACAATACTCAAAACCCTTCATTCAACAATTTGCCTGAATATCTAAATCATACTTGGTCGATGTGATTATAGTTATTATGGCATTCTAACAGGTGTTGTGATCAACAACAAAAATCATGATCAGTGTTATGATACTATTGACATCTGGACTAGTCGTACTAATAGGTGGCCTTTCGATTTATTCCTGAAGTACATGTAATCATCATTCGAAATGCCTCGCTTTAGTCGCCCACGCTCATGCTCATTAGGGGAGTTTTGAGGTAAAAAATGGGCCTAAAAAAAAATAATGTACCATAAAAAATCACTTTATAAGAACCAATAGGATTGAAGATGATGATGTCAATCATAAGGGTAAAATTTGTAAAACAAATTGGAGGGAAAAAGAAAAAACTATTTTTTCTTATCGTATTTTTGACATATCTCCTTAATGGTTTACCCAAATTTCAAGTTTTGGCACTCGTTGGATGCGGATTTTAATTCCTCATCCAACCCATACCCATACTGCATACTTCTGAGGCAACCACAACATGAAAATTTCAATAAAGAAAATGTATTTTAATATTAAAATACATTTTTTATTGAAATTTTCATTTTTTCATGTCGTGGGTGCCTCATAAGTATGCAGTGTGGGTATGGGTTGGATGCAGAATTAAAATATGCATCCAACGAGTGCCAAAACTTAAAATTTGGGTAAACTATTTAGGACATATGTCAAAAATACGATAAGAAAAAGTAGTTTTTTTTTTCCCCTCTAAAATTTAGAACTCTTATTTTATTATTTCCCTTAGGAGGCCCATTTTAGACCTCAAAACTCCCTAATGTCACATGATAAGTATTGTTTTGGAGGTTTAGAGGGTTTGAACTGTGCGATTGATATGGAGAAACCTCACGAATGTGGATTCATTTCTCAGAGGTTTGAGGTAATGTGGATACCCATTCCGTTTGTTTTTACCACGTCTCCTAAGCTAGGTCCTATCTACAAACCCTACAGTAAAGTAATGGCTCCGCTCAGTTGTATAGAAGTCTCGGGTAACGACTTGTTGTACGCTGACACCGAGGTTGCCAAGCAATTTGAGAGGGAAGGATGGGGGTCGTTCTTTAGACGCTTCAGTGGGCATAATACCTAAGTTACAAGGCAGTTTTCCCTATCATTCAAAGATGGCGCAACACGAATCGGTAATTTGCATTTACCCTTGACAGAAGACTTTATCGCAGAATCTATTGGGCTACCTTAGACCGGTGAGCGATGGTTTAAGGGAGGGAAAATTAGTAAGAAAAAGTGGAAGGCCTTCCTGCACTCAGTGTCTAGTGATATCAGTACTAAACATGGTTTTCCTGCAAAGTTTCTCAAGCAGCAATGGTGGCCATTGCTTCGGATTATAATCAGGTACATTACATGCGATGGGTAGTTTTCTCTTGTACATTTTTACCACCTCCGTCTGCTTATGGCTTTTAAGGTTTTAAGATCAATTTGCCTTTCTTCCTGCTCAATAGTTTAAAGAAAATGGCTAATACTGTCCAGAGCACTATCGGTGATCAAGATAGAAGTCTCTTTCATCATGGACTTCTTAAAAATTTTAATTCAACATCGTTTAGCTTTGGAGGGTAAGACTTGGGAAGAGTTTTTAGTTGAGAATGGCTTTGGGGAAACTCAGTTATGGCCGTCTCCTCTCCCTAAAACTCGTGTAAAAAGAAGAAGACCTCCCATTGCTTACCCTAGCCAAGAGCTTGATCCCGCCTTGAGGCATGATGAGTATGGTACTTTAAACACTATCCAGGAAAATGATGAGGGTCCTGTAATTAAGGATAGCTATAACCCCATGGTTCCTGAAACTCCTTTGGATCTATCCCCGTCCGAATTGCCACATGATATGTCTGCAGATAAAGGAAAAGGTTTAGTTAGTTCAGAAGAAGACCCTGAGTTTCTTGTTAAAGATGAATATAGACTAAAACAGTCAAAGCCTACCCCTACTAGTTCGCACTCAGGAACACGACGTTTCACGAGGAGTATGGCCGCTACCTCTGTTCCCAAAACAGTAGAACAATCGAGCGAGCCTCCTATAGTTGAGGTTAGCGAGTCAGACAAACAATTGCCTACCCATCAATCATCTCATGAAGATATTGACCAAGAACTGAGCTTTGAATTTTATAACTCTGCTTCATCTCCCAAAGCTACCTCTGTTGGAAATTCATCGTTTCCCAAGCAACTTGATCAAGAGGTTGAGCAGAATCCATCTCTTCCTAATGACCAATTTTCTGATCGAGCTATGGAAACCTTGAAACAGTCTATCAAGTTGCCTTTCGAACAGAGAATTGCTCACTTGGAAGATGAACTTAAGGAAGTTGAATCTATTAGGGATATCATGAAGGATGAAGTTTAGAGGTTAAAGACTGATTTATTATCCTGGGTCGATCGATGGCAAAATATGAAAATGAAGAAGGATAAATATAAAGTCGTTAAGAAAACATTGGTGATCAACAATGAAAGGGTTAATTAAGCAAGATGGCTACAATAAATCCAAGATTCTCAAATTAAAGGCCAAGTTAGCAGAGGCCAGGAAGGCTTCTCGAATTCAAGTTTTAGTTGAGCCTACGCATACGTCTTGACCATCAGCTTTTTTTTATCAATTTTGATTATATGCAGGAATGTAAGCTTTAGCACTACAGGTAATATTTCTTTCAATTTAATGAATTATTATTATCACACCTACAGAATCGTAGATTATGTAGGAGTGCTTATCATTTATTTTTACATTCAATTGTTTTTATAACTGTGATGACAACAATTAATTGGTGGTTTTATTTGTTGTGTCACAGATGGCATTTTGTATCAAATTTTTTTTTGGCTCATTTAATATGGTGGTTATATTTCCTTCCTGGATTTGGTGAACGACCAACACCTACGTGACCTGGTACCTGTTTCTATTTTGGGAGAATCTTATCTTCCTGGATAGTGTTTATGTTGATCAGTTGTGCCTGTTATGAGTAGTGGTCACACCCGACGATCACTCAGTAAGTCCAGCATCACTCATTCCTCTTCCAACGGTGTCATTTCATCAGTTCAGAATGATCCCTGATCTTTCATTTGATCATTATGAGTAATGCCAACTATCAAGTGTCATTACTCCTGGTTGTAATGGGGATTTTATGATAGTTTTATTTTTGGCATATAGTTGTATGAGATTCCTCGAATCATTAATGTTGTAGATTCATGACTGATTATATAAGTCAAAGATAGGATCAATGTAGGGGTTCGAGTACATAGTTGAAGCTACTATTTCTGGAGTTAAAGATTTTCAGATTCTAAACTAGCTATATGATGTGTGAAGTTCTCACTGTCAAACTGTTATGAATCTTCTTGGAAACTGGTAGCTTTTTTAGTTGGTTTTCAAATATATAAATATATGCAACTACTTTTAGTTTCTTCTGTGCATATGTTATATGCTTATACTTGGTTATAGTGCATTAATAATTTTTTATGAGCTCGAGCACTGTCAAAATTAGTATTTGATTCGTTCAAATGTCTCTAGTCATGTTTGATCTTGGCTTTGACATTATATCATAAGTGTTCTATTTATGAGATATTTATTTGGCATAGATGTTCTCTTAAGTAATCATTATCTTAAGTTTCAGATTATGAATTTGTAAAGACTTGCTATTTCTATAGCAATTTACATGTTTCAAGTTTAATGATAATTTATATTATTGTTTCTTGAATATGCAATTGTAATTTGTTTTCTATTGAGGTTATGTTTTATTTCTGTAGATTATTCTCGGATTATGTCATACCTTAAACATTTTGTATTTTTACAGAATAGAAAAAGATAATACTCATTGAATTGCTCTTGGCCAGGATAGGTAGCAGTAGTTCATAGATTAGTTAGTTAATTTTAGTCATAGTTAACAGTTGTTAATTGACTAGGTTTATTTCAATTAGTTAGATTAACAAGATAATTAGTTTACCTAGTAGTCAGCTTGTAGGAATTGACATTTTTTAGGATTCTAAAATACAAAACAATACCAACTTGAAGACTCTCTTTCGAGAGCAGGAATCAAAAGGTAGCAGGACCTATACCCTGCGAGAGTTGGCTATTTTAAACATATTGGGGGATGCATTAAGTGCTTTGTGTGGACTATCTCTACGTAGTTGGCCTTTGACAGAAAATTTGGCCAACAATACCCTAGGGTTTTATCACAAAACCCTAATATCAAACCTTCAAGGGATAAACCCTAACCCTAGACTTCCAAGATGCTCCAAGATATGCCAAAAAGACAAAGAAACCCTAGCAACAAGAGAGAGAGAACAAATGAAGATCGAGAGTAGTGTGCACTCCTCAATATCACATCTCTACATGAGCAAACTATATGATGAGTGAATGATGAATGAATGAATGAGGACTCTCTCCTTCCTTTGTATATATGAGAGGTAAGGGAGGCCAAAAATACAATGTGGGCCCAAGCCCTTCTAAGCAACCTACAACAAACTCATGTAGGCCAACACAAGTGAAGTGATCCACTCCAAGGGTACACATGTAATGCTTCAAAGTGATGTCGTACAAAATAAGGGCTCCAAGGCGATGTTGTAGGGCTACACAAGATGTAACCCTTATGTTGTATAAGAGATCTAGCTGCACAAGGTGTATCCACACCCCTCCATAACAAGCCTCCATGAAATCCATTGATCATCCTATGCCATTTACTCCACCGGGTCAGATACCCCTACAAGAACATTGTCGTAGCCTAGGCATCCCTGAGAAAACTCCAAACCTGTAAACATGAATGCAAGATACCCCATGCTATCTAGGATAATGTCCTTCAAGATGCATAAAATTATCTTATCTTATCTTATCTTATCTAAGCAAGTGAACCTCTCCATGTCCATCATGACAAATGTCACCCAAGCTATCAAAAGAACTCCAACACCCTAGGGAAGAATACCAAGCCAACCCCTGATTGAGGTCAAGCAATCATTGAACAAGTCGTCTCCACTATGCAAATCCTTCACGAATCATCTCCCATGTGTCAATCCATCTTGAACCATCTGAGGGCTCAACATACACCATGTAACCCAAATCTCATGAAGCACCTTAAAACATGGTGTAGAAACTTTCAGAGTAACCCCAAACGCTAACACTCCCGCTTTATGAGGAAAGTGTTTACATCGACACATGTTCCCTCCCTCTACAACTCCACCAAACCTATTACTGACAAATATGTACATATTGCAATCCTAAAATCAACCATTTTCACATGTAGCAAACCTATAAGCCATGCTACAGAACATCTCGATCCAAAGAATAATAACCATCTATGAATATGAAGGAATATAACCCTAGAACAAAAGCAACTTGGCAAACTCCAACATCACGAACCAAAATCAATGCACACTACATCATAAATTATCCCAAGACATCTTGTAGAGAATATCACATCTCCATACAAATCAAGACTAGGGGGTACATCTCCATACAAGATTAAGACAAGTGGATCACATCTATCAAAGTTACGAAGATACAAATCTACACAAGTCAACTTCTCGATCTTGAAATAACAAGCTCATCGTATAGGCAAGAATTCATGCAATACCCAGTAGAGAAATTTTGAGGTCTAAAATGGGCCTCATAAGAAAAATAATAAAATAAGAGTTATTAATTTTGGAGGAAATGAAAGAAAATTATTTTTTCTCATATTTTCAACTTATCTCCTTATAGGTTTACTCAAATTTCAAGTGTTGGCACTCATTGGATGCAAAATTAAATTCGGCATCTAACGAGTACCCATAATGCATATTTTTAATAGATCCACTGTGAAATACATTAAAAATATAATAAAAAAATGTTTAAATACATTTTTATTGTATATTCAACTTATCTCACTATGGGTCTATTAAAAATATGCAATGTGGGTACTCATTGGATGTGAAATTTAATTCTACGTCCAACAAGTGGCTACACTTGAAATTTGAGTAAACATATATAAAGATAAGTTGAAAATACAAGGAAAAAAATAGTTATTTTCTTTCCTCCAACACTTTTTACCCTTATGGTTGGCATCATCATCTTGAATCCTATTGGTTCCTTTAAAGTGGATTTTGATAGTACATCTTTTTTAGGCCAATTTTTTTATCTCAAAATTGATCTAAAGATCAACTACCTGTCAACGTGAGAATCCCTCTCATGTACCCCAAATCCTCCAAAAAACTGAAACAACTCGAACTTGGTCGACTCCCTCATCCTGAGAGAATATTGAAGTAAGAGTAACATCATGGGAAACTCCCTATGTTTAAGAGAATCCACATGCAAGTCCCTCTATCTAAGAGAATCTATCAACCCTCTCCTTGTAGACTACAATACTTGGATCAATTGCATACACATAATCAATCTCAAGATCATCCTCCATCAAGGTTTCACGCCTATACTCCTCATAACAATTGGAAGACTCATAGATGGAAGAAACCAATGCAACATGACTACCATATCCCCTAGGAGGTATACTCACCCTTGTTGAAGATTTGGGTGCTCTTATATGCTCTCAAGCCTCCTACAATGTTTGAGTGAGTCGTCTTAACCTCCATTGGGTTGGAGGACGAGGCATATTTAAACCAAGCCTCACCCCATCCATGTTGTTGTAAATGTAACTTCGGAAGATATTCATTTGTATTTTATGTTTATATTATTATTGTATTTTACTTGTACCTCCGACGGAGATGTTTTTTTCCTTCGTTCGGGGATGTCTTTATTATGATTGGTCATGCTAGTTCATTGAAGTAAAACCTCCATTATAAGTCAGGGCAATAACACCCCAAAGAATAAATGCAAAAGGTATTATTGAGTCTCCCTAGGACAGGTCGGCCCAGTCAAGTTAGTCAAGCCGACCTAATTAGGAAAAAGGTCACCCAAACATAAAGTATAAATAGAGAGCTTGCTCTCTCATTTGGACACACCACTCACTCACTCAAGTTCGCATAAGCAAGAGAGAGAAGACAAGTTCGTTGGAGGAGAAAGAGAGAGAGTTGCAGAAGACTTCTTATTTTTGGGTTTTCCATTTTGTGATATTGTATTAGTGATGAATCTATCTTTGAGGAAGTTGCAGGGTTTTCTCCTTTATGGTTTCCTGGAGGAAAATTATTGTGTCTATTGTGTTTTGTTGTACTTGTTATTCTTTCAGTTAAAGATCCTAGTTAAATTGAATTAAAGCGCAAACTCTAACATGGTATAAAAGCTAACCTGAAAAGAAGGCATTGTGCAGCAATGGGAAACTAGGGATTCTTAGTTCAAGGTATTCTCTCCACAGATCATTTGGAAAAGAGGGCTAGGCTAACTCGCCCTAGGAGGGCACATCTTTTGGAGGAAGCAGAATTGAATTTGGAGAATTTTCATTTTTAACCTAGTAACTAGTGCCGGGAGAAACTAGGGCTTCCTGTTCCAAACACTTTCCTCCATAGATCAGCCTGAAAAGGAGGTCAATTCAACTCTCCCTATGAGGGCGCATCTTCCTGTGAAAGCGGAATTCAAAACCGAGAATTTTCATTTTTGGCCCTGTCACTACTGTCGGGAGAAAACTAGGGCATCAGTGATTTTGCAATTATGTCCACAGATTTGGGAAAATGAGTACATTGGACAACTCGCCTTGAGGAGGCACATCTTTCTATCCAAGCAGAAGTTCAAAATTCCAAGTTTGAAAAATTAGTGTTTCTCTGACAAACCCTAGGACAGCCAGCTCCAGAACCAGGTTGGGCATCTCAAATTGGTAAGACCTAAATCTTTGTTATTTCCATTTGAGGTTCTCATTTCAAAATGACTCACCACACCAAGCTTGAGGATAAGCTTGAGGGAGCTGACAACTTTCGAGCATGGAAGTATAGGATTGCTCTTGTCCTTGAAGAAAATGATTTGGACAAATATGTTAATGAGGAGGTTACACCACCAGAGGGAGATGAAGCAAAGGCTATCCACAAGAAGAACTTGGTCAAGGCCAAGAGAATTATTGCAGACTCCATTAAAGATCATCTCATTCCCCATGTGTCATCATTGAAGACACCCAAGGAGATGTTCGACGCTTTGACGAATAATTATTCGAAGGGAAGAACATCAATCGGAAGATGACATTAAGGAACCAGCTCAAGAATGTGAAGATGCTAAACTCAAAGACCATGCAATCCTACTTCCCAAGGGTCTCTCAAATCAAGGAACAACTTGAAGCAGTTGAAGAAAAGGTAGAAGAAGGAGAGATTGTTATGAACACCTTGAATGGTCTCCCGAGATCATGGGACTCATTCATTCAAGAAATTTGTGCCAGAAAGAAGTTGATCACTTTCAACAGACTATGGGAAGAATGCACTCAAGAAGAAGCTTGGCTAGTAGCAAGAGAAGAGAAGATGGGAGCTGATGATGACCAAGCTCTAACTGCTTATACAAAGAAAAATCATAACAAGAGGGAGGATCATCATCACAAAAGTTCCAGAAGGCCCAATAGGAATTATGGATCCAGAAGAGATCTATCCAGTATTAGATGCTACACATGTGCTGAGAAGGGACATTACTCAAGAAATTGTCCCAGGAATCAAGGATCCTCCAAGAAGACCAACAAGAAGAGGCATCATGCTCACACGGCTGAAGATGATGAACCAACAAGGAAAAGAACTAGAGAAGAAAGGGATGATTCTTCAAGTGATGAAGAATATGTATTATGATGAATAAAGAAGAAGGGACACACAGAGCCTACTCCATTACAAAGAACAAATGATCTACAATACTTGTTAAACATTTCCGATCATAAGCAAGAAAGGCATAGGTCCTCAGAATCAGACGATGAAGAAGAATACAATGTCAGAGACTCCAGTAGTTCCTGCAAGGAAGCAAAGATCAAGAGGGAGTCCACCCAACAAACAAACAAATATAAGTATTTGAATTGTCATTTCTTGTATATCTAATTACTTAAATGATATTGTTCAGTGGTGTACATATTTATGTTCCTAAATTTAGGATGTGTATTATGCATATTAGAATGTTTGCATAATGAACAGTACACTACTAATCTGCATGTAATGGGTAAGTGGCCTATGGTACTATATAACATTCCATTGCTACTTATCTAGAATGAAACCTCTTTGCTGACATGCTGGGAGTAGTGCACACTCTTAATAATGTTCTGGTAGAGATGGAAGGCATCTAGAAAGTTACCGTATGAATACGAGATATGGTTGAATGTTGTGTTGAAGCACTGGCTAAGATAGTTGCATGACTGTGTGACCTATGCATAAGAATTTGTTTTGAAAATTATGAAATGTTTCTAATCAAGCAACTAAATTGACTTGTGGGAAAGATCGTGTACCATCACCTACAAGAGAGACTTGTTTCGAAGAACAAGTGACAATGATTCAGCTATAACACTCAAGAAGATTTATGAAGTCAATATGATCATGAAGACCGCGACATGGCATAACCACAAGAACCTGTAGATCCACCTTGTGAGAAGAAATCCCACAAAAGAAGACCAGCATGGGCACAAGAAGCAATACAAGATACAGAGAAGTATGGTGCTCCAGAAGGGATGCACGGAGAAAGCAAGAGACCCAGACCATACTCCAGCTATGTGGCCCTGCTATGCGACATCATTGATAAAGAACCTTCCAACTACAAAGAAGCAGCAGAGAAGAAGGAATGGAAGGATGCCATGATCGAAGAGTACCAGTCGATTATGAAGAATGATGTCTGGGAGATAGTTCTGAGACCAGAAGGGAAATCTGTTGTGACTTGGAAGTGGATCTACAAAATCAAGCATGTTGCAGATGGTAGCATTGAAAAAAACAAGGCAAGATTTGTGGCACATGGATTCTCCTAGAAATGAGGCATAGACTATGAGGAGACATTTGCACCTGTAGCAAGATACACTTACATCAGATCTATACTTGCATTGGCTGTAGTAATGAAATGGAAGGTACACCAGATGGACGTCAAGACAACATTCTTGAATGGTGTAGTAGAAGAGGAAGTGTACGTGGAGCAGCCACTGGGATTTGAGACACATGACAGATAGACTCATGTGTGCAAATTAAAGAAAGCCTTGTACGGATTGAAGAAGGCACCCAGGACATGGTACAACAGGATGGACAACTTTCTGATGAGCTTAGGCTTTACCAAGAGTAAAGTAGATTCCAACCTTTACTTCAAGGTTTAAGGCGGAAGACCAGTGATACTTCTGCTATATGTAGATGACTTGTTTCTAACAGGTGAGGATGAGCTCATTGCAGATGCAAGGAGGAGGCTTGTCGTAGAGTTCGAGATGAAGGACCTGGGGATGATGCATTACTTCTTAGGCATGGAGGTGTGGAAAAGTGCGGATGGAATCTTCCTTGGTCAAGGAAGAGGTTCAGAATGATGGATTGCAAGGCAATATCCACACCAATGGCATCAAACTTGAAGCTACTATGTGATGCTTCATCGGAGACAGTTGATGCCACGATGTATCGACAAATGATTGGTTTGTTGATGTACTTGACGAACATGAGGCCAGACATATGCTTTGCTGTGAACACCCTGAGCCAATTCCTGACGCATCCGAGACATGTTCACTTGATTGTTGCAAAGCATTTATTGAGGTACCTAAAGGGTACAATTGACTATGGGCTCAAGTATGAGGCGAATCAGAAGATTAACCTGCATGGTTATGTTGATTCGGATTGGGCAGGCAGTGCCACAGATAGGAAGAGCACTTCAGGTTGTTGCTTTAGTATGGGATCCGATATGATCTCCTGGTTTAGCAGGAAACAATCATGCGTGGCGCTGAGTACAGCCGAAGCACAGTATGTTGCAGCTTGTTCGGCTAGTTGTGAGGCAATATGGCTTCGAAAGCTATTGTCAGATTTGTTTGATCTCAAGCTCGAGGCGACTTGTATCTTCTGTGACAACCAAAGTTGCTTGAAGTTGTCTGAGAACCCAGTGTTCCACGACAAGTCGAAGCATATTGAGATCAAGTACCACTATATCCGGGATATGGTGCAAAGAGTAGTGAAGCTCCAGTATGTGGCGACATACGAGCAGAGAGTCGATGTGTTGACCAAGCCGTTAGACAGAGTGAAGTTTGAGTACTTCAAAGAGAGGCTTGGTGTTATCCAGATCGAGGTTCCTCAAAAGAGGGAGTGATGAGACCGGAAGACGCAGATACACTATAGCTGGTTCTTGCATGGTAGAATACGTAGGTGGTCCTTGGGACGTAATGCACATGGGATGCTCATGTCTGTACTCCCATGCTGGAGACAACGCAGAATAGGTTCTCACATGGTGGAGGACGCAGGTGGTCCTTGGGATGTAATGCACCTGGGGTGCTCCTGGCTATACTCCCATGCTGGAGACGCTGAGAGGTCCACCAGTCACAAAGACACTTTGTGTGCGCCTAGGCTGGTTCTCGCATGGCAGAAGACGCGGGTGGTCCTTGGGACGTAATGCACCTAGGGTGCTCCTGGATGTGCTCCCATGCTGGTAGACGCGGGCTGATCGTTGAGAGATGTAATGCACCTAGGGTGCTCCTGGGCTGTAACCACTAGGTGGGAGACGCAGGTGGTTTGTTGGGCATGAGGTGTGCATCTGGGCTTCTCTCTGTGTATGATGATGAGATGATCTAGATACGATGAGATGATAGTAGGAGACACAGGTGATTGTTGTGACAATGTAATGTGTGGTCCTGGGCTATACCTACTTGATGGCTTGCTTGTGGAGATAATGAAGACCTAGATGAGAGTTAGGCCTACATCCAGCATGAAAAAGGGTTGGATCTGTAGAACTTCTTATGACAGATAGATTCGAGAGATGTCACTAATCAATGATCAATGAGATGAAGATTACTGCAGCAACAACGATGATGATCTAGTGTTGATGATGATGTTCCAGCATTGAAGATGATCCAACGATGATGGCATTGTCCAGAATTTGTGTCCAGAGTGATGATGATTGTGGCAAGAGAATACCTTCCTAGTTAAGAGGAGTGTTGTTGTAAATGTAACTTCGGAAGATATTCATTTGTATTTTATATTTATATTATTATTGTATTTTACTTGTACCTCCGACGGAGATGTTTTTTCCTCCGTTCGGGGATGTCTTTATTGTGATTGGTCATGATAGGTCATTGAGGTAAAACCTCCATTGTAAGTCGGGGCAATAAAACCCCAAAGAATAAATGTAAAAGGTATTATTGAGTCTCCCTAGGACAGGTCGGCCCAGTCAAGTTAGTCAAGCCGACCTAATTAGGAAAAAGGTCACCCAAACATAAAGAATAAATATAGAGCTTGCTCTCTCATTTGGACACACCACTCACTCACTCAAGTTCGCATAAGCAAGAGAGACAAGACAAGTTCGTTGGAGGAGAAAGAGAGAGAGCTACAGAAGACTTCTTATTTTTTGGGTTTTCCATTTTGTTAATATTGTATCAGTGACGAATCTATCTTTGAGGAAGTTGCGAGGTTTTCTCCTTTATGGTTTCCATGAGAAAAATTATTGTGTCTATTGTGTTTTGTTGTGCTTGTTATTCTTTCAGTTAAAAATCCTAGTTAAATTGAATTAAAGTGCAAACTCTAACAATCCATACCTAAATCTAACTCGTCACGAGTCTCTGGATCAATCTTTGGAATAGTTGCCTCGTCACTTTGCTTAATCATTGAAGGGGATTCATGTGAACTAGAAGATCTCACATACTCGTAAACTTCACATCTCTACTTACCAATGTCTTCTTATTTGTTGGAATGTAGACCCTATAAGTCTTGGAAGTCTTGTTATATCCAACAAAAATACCCTTCATACTTGAGGGTTCCACCTTTGTCCTTTTCTCCTTAGGAAAATGAATATTAATTGGACTCCAAATACACAGAGATGTGCTATATATAGTTTCACACTAGTAAATGCCTCATATGATGTTCATGTCCTTCAAGATCTTGTGAGGATGAATGTTGTTTCAAAACATGCATAGTTGTATTGCAAGACTCAACCCAAAATCACATGGGCAAATCTATGTCATGAATCAAAGACTTAGCAATCTCAATAATAAACTCGTTCTTCCTCTCAACAACACCATTCTAAAGTAGTTTGTAAGGTACATCAACTCTCATTTGATACCAACTTTTCTAATAAAGAATCAAACTATGTGGAGTTATACTCTCATCCATTATCTTAGTGAAGTACTTTGTGTTAGTTTTTACTTGTTTAGCATAATAACATTAAACAATATACTCACTGAAAGAAATACAAGCACAGCAAACACAAAGAACACAAAATTTCTCTCGGGGAAACCACAAGAGAGAAAACCCCGACAAAACTTCCTCAATATAGAATTCACCAAGTACAAGATAAAACCCCAAGACAAAAACAGCTTCTCTCCTTCACTTGTGCGAACTTCTCTCTCTCCTATGCAAACTTGAGTGAGTGAGATGAGTGATACAAATGAGCAACTCAACCTCCTATTTATATTCTTATGTTGGGGTGACTTTTTCCCAAACAAGGCCGACTTGACCTAACTGACTGGGCCGACTTGTCAATTACATAATATAATATTCTTTTCTAGATTCTTCTAGGCCGACACAAGACCTAGGGTTTACATTGACTCTTTCAATGACTCTTACATTATCAATTACATCAATGACATCTCTCGAAGGAGGAATACAATAATATAATAGACAAATACATTTAGAATACCTTCCACAGTTACATTTCTTTAACACTCCCTCTTAACTAGGAAGGTATTCTGCAGGCAACATCATCAACATCAACAACTGTCCAACTGACTGGTGAGACTCTATATGTCGTAGGAAGTTTTTGGAACATCATCATATGTCTGGGGCATCATCAACATCATCTGTTGGAATATCACCATCAGCATCATCATCATCATCGTCAGCAAGAATTTGCTGGAACATCAACACCATCTGTTGGAATATCACCATAAACATCATCATCATCGTCAACAAGAATTTGTTGGAACATCATCATCAGCAGGGAACTGCCGAATCATCAGCAGGGAACTGTTGGATCATCAACATCATAATCGTCAGCAGGAATATTGCTGGAACAACATCATCATCAGTATATGAATACTGGAACAACATCATCAATCATTAGTAAGTGAATACTGAAACAACAACATCAATCATCAGTAAGTAAATACTGGAACAACATCAATCATCAACATGTGAATGCTAGAACAACAACCAACAACATGTGAATGTTGGAACAACAACCATCAGCATGTGAATGTTGGAACAACAACCAATGACATGTGAATGTTAGAACAACAACCATCAGCATGTGAATGGTAGAACAACATCAATCATTAGTAAACAAGTACCGGAACAACAACATCAATCATCAGTAAACAAGTATTGGAACAACAACATCAATCATTAGTAAACAAGTACTAGAACAACAACATCAATCATCAACATGTGAATGTTGGAACAACAACATCATCAGTCGGCAAGTACGGAGATAACATCATCAGTCGGCAAGTACCGAGATAACATCATTAGTCGACAAGTACTGAGATAACATCACCAGTCAGCAAGTACTGGGATAACACCACCAGTCGGCAAGTACTGGAATAACACCATCAGTCGGCAAGTACTAAGATAACATCACCAGTCCGCAAGTATTGGGATAACACCACCAGTCGGCAAGTACTGGAATAACATCATCAATCGGCAAGTACTGAGATAACATTATCAGTCAGAAAGTACTGAGATAACATCACCAGTCGGTAAGTACTGGGATAACACCACTAGTCGGCAAGTACTGGAATAACATCATCAGTCAGAAAGTACTGAGATAACATCACCAGTCGGCAAGTACTGGGATAACACCACCAATTGGCAAGTACAGGAATAACATCATCAGTCGGCAAGTACTAAGATAACATCACCAGTCGATAAGTACTGGGATAACACCACCAGTCGGCAAGTACTAGAATAACATCATCAGTCGGCAAGTACTGAGATAACATCACCAGTCAACAAGTACTGGGATAACACCACCAGTCGACAAGTACTGGGATAACACCATCAGTCGGTAAGTACTAAGATAACATCATTAGTCGGCAAGTACTGGGATAACATCATCAGTCGCATCTATCTCTGCATCAAACAATCCTGCCAACATCTTGCGAAGCCAAACTGCTTCGCTACAAGCTGAACATGCTGCAACGTACTCAGCTTCTACTGTACTGAGAGCAACACAAGGCTGCTTTCTATTGAGCCATGAGATCATGCCTGATCCCACACTAAAACAACATTCTGAAGTGTTTTTTCTATCTTCGGCACTTCCAGCCGAATCTGAGTCTGTATATCCGTACAATCTAAACTCACTATCTAATGCATATCTGAGTCCATAGTCCAATGTACCTTTTAGGTATCTCATCACATGTTTTGTTGCAATTAGGTGTACATGTCTAGGCTCTACCATGTATTGGCTCAAGGTGTTCACAGCAAAACATATAGTTGGTCTAGTATTGATCAAATACATCAATGAGCCAATAATCTGCCTATACAACATAACATCTAATGTCTCTGATGAAGCATCATTTAAGAGCTTCAAATTTGTCACCATCAGAGTAGTCATGGCCTTACAATCCAACATCCCAAATCTCTTTAGGATCTCAACAGTATATTTTCCTTGATTTAGGTAAATCTCATCTGGGAACTGCCATACTTCAAGACCTAGAAAATAGTGCCTCATCCCAAGGTCTTTCATCTCAAATTCTGCAGCAAGCTTCTTCTTACATTCAGTGATGGGCTTGTCTTCTCCTGTCAGAAATAAATCATCCACATACAATAGCAATATCATAGGTTCATCGTCTATGACCTTATAATAAAGGTTAGAATCTGCTTTACTCTTGGTAAAGCCCAAGCTCATCAAGAAACCATCAATTCTTCCATACCATGCTCTGGGTGCTTGCTTCAACCAATATAGTGCTTTCTTTAGTTTGCACACATGTGATTTTCTGTCATCTGTTTCAAATCATTCTGGTTGCTCAATGTATACCTCTTCTTCTATCTTTCCATTAAGGAAAGTTGTCTTTACATCCATCTGATGTAGCTTCCATTTCATTTTAGCTGCCAAGGCAAGGATGGTTCTAATTGAGGTATATCTAGCCATAGGAGCAAAAGTATCTTCATAATCAATTCCTTTTGTTACCAACTTATTTGTACCATAGTTGGATTATCTGAAGAGCCGCCATTTGACAAACATGATAAGTGTTTGACTCCAGTGTATCAGATGATCCAGCATTTGTGACTAGCCAGTTTTGTTTTTTGAGTCGACATGACCATGGCCCCATGGGGTTTGTAATAAAGGGTGCTAGTAGGATCTGAGTGTCTCAGTTCCCCATGACTTGATTAAGCAACTAAGGTATTCCAGGGAGTTTTTTCCCTTGTCAATTATACTTTGCTTATAGCCGAGCTATAATCGATGAGGTTTTCTCCCGCTCCTCCAAAGCTGGTGTTATCACACCATAGTAGCAGGGCTACTATTCTTGTTTAGCAAATATCTGCACATTCCAGAGCTTCCATTATTCAGAGCATGGCTATGATGATTGTATATTTTGTGATATCTCATTATCAGAGCAGTGTATTATTTAGACTTATGTTAGACCTTGTGTCAAGGCTGAGCCTTGAGAGTTCAGATTTGATGACCGATGTGACCCTTTATCCCATACAATTTCAGTTAAGTGCTTAGAGATGTATTGCAACAGTGTTTCAGATGGCATATGATGTTTATTACTATGATGATGCTGTATGATCTATGGATATTTTATCATTGACTGTGGATTATTATCTTGTTGATTTAGTCATGTTCGCAGCATCTGCTTGGTATATTATTCCTGATGTGGCAAACTGTTTAAAATGAACTGTAAATCATAAAATGGACAATTGCTTGCACATTTAGGTCATTTAACAAAACCCACTGGTTTTCCACCTTACATAAATATGGTCTTTCCTGACACCAGTTGTCTGCTAGTGTAGGCTCCATACTCACTTGACTCCATCCATACATGACTTTCCTATTTGACTTCAAACCTTGACCTGTCTTATTTGACTTTCTGATATTGACGGCTTCCCCATTTTTCTACCTCTGTGTTTGGACCGCATCCCTGTATATTCAGTGTCTAGGCTCTAAGTTGGTGACAAAACTTGCCTTTGGTGAGTTGGATTGTAGGCCTAAATCATTCTGGTCGGTTGTCCCGATGTTTGGCATTGGCTCGAACTCCCCCTAGTCACTTGAGATGTTGTTGGATAAAATTGAAAGCTCATGTTCTACTTATGGAAACTTATAAATTCGCCCATGGAAACTAAAAAGGGCAAGAGCGATGAACAACTAAAACTACTCCTCGAAGAGTATAAGAAAGGTCCAAAAAAACAAATAGTTCTTAAAAGCTATATCTAAACAATTGCTGACCTTATATGTATATGAAAACATGCCCTAGATGCAAGCTGCAACTAGTTGTGCTTATCAGCACACCTGAAATCCGAAGGATTATGTAGGACAAAAAGGCCATGAAATGAAATTGAATGATCCTAATGAACCTAGATCAACTTGATGTAGACATGATGCCTAAGTTGAATAAGCACTCTCTGAACAACTTATCCATTTGTGAGGCACAACCATCCCTCGTGTTATTTTGTCCAGCACAGAGTTTGTAGTTTCCCCCTTCTCCCAGTCCAAAGTATTTTTGAGTTAAGTTAGACAAGTCAACCCCTTGGCCCAACCTTGTTCCTAGTCTTCATCCTTCACTAGCAGTTTGACCATGTCCAATGGGTGAGTTTGTCATTTGAACTATTGTGCAAGTAATTTTATATAACGAAGAAATATGCTAACTTGATTAATGCCACTGAATGGATGTTATACTTTGAGCTCGGCTGTGAGAATGATTAAAGAAGCATGTCTTAATCTACTGATATGATTTATCCTTGGTTGTATATTATTGGGATCCGTGATGATGTGGGCCATATATACATATACCTATTGATGATGATTGATGGTCCCACATACTTGATGATGATATCATATGATGGACAGATGATTCAGATGATGATTGATGCAGTTCAGCAGGTTTTATTATTACTTCAGATCATCAGATTATGCACTGTCCATATATGGTGGACCCTACAGCTGGCCCATTAGGGCAACCCATGGTGTATGAGTACACATTCCTAATGGATTTGGGTCTTCTGGATCCAATGAGACACTTATCTTTCAGTTCCGGGCACTTCTGACAGTGATTGATGCAGTTTTACACTTGTTGACCAGATTTGGGGCTGATTTCCCAGCCTGAGCAGCAGGGGCTATGAGATGCCAGTTCACCTAGGGCGTTATATGAGGAGGGGGTGGTCCAGCCACTTGTTATTACCATTTAACCCCCTTCTGGAGAGCCTGGTGGGCTCAGTTGGGCAGCGTAGATGCCCGAGGAGGCAGTTTTGGCACTTTCACAGTTACTGAGGCAATAAAAAATGGGATAAAGTGGTCATTGAGGAATTCGATTTGGGCAATTGAGGCAAGGTTTTGGCATTTGGTTTTCACAGAGGTCTTCCAGAGTGATCCCACTATCTTCCAGCCAGTTTTCACCATGTGGGTAGGCCCACAGCGATCACACGAGGTCTTTTACTGCTTGTCTGTCACAGATTTTGAGGACAGATTTGATCATTTATATTATATTGGACATATTTTATTATTTTTATTGTGCCTTGGGGATGAGCTAGTAAGGATTGATGCCTCCTAGCCCCACCATGTGCTTATTATGTTATGTCCTAGTCATCATGAGGTGGAGTTTTGGTACTTTTACCCCCTCTAGTGGATGACATCACCCTCCATGATTATTTTATACTATGACGTCATCATTATATTGGGTGATCCATGTGATATATTGTTATGGTTCATCTTAGCCATTGATTGTATGATGAGATCTTTTAATCTCAACCACTCATTTGATGTAGTATTGTAAAGTGGTATAGGGTTTTGGTCTTTATTATCCTATATAAGGAGGAGACCCCCTATTGTATAGCTCACCTTTGAAGTTTTGGAATATTGGAATAGAACACTTCTTTGTGGAGCATATCTCTCTTGTCTTGTGGATTCTCTTGCATATTGAGTATACAGTATCTCTTCTATGTATCATTGTGGATTTTGGTGCTTCTACTAGTTCTCTTGCAGGAAAGGCGAATTGATGGAGAGGAGGGCGATTTCTTGAGGGTTATTGTTGGAGGGATCCACATATTCTCCATTGGGTTGATCTTGTGACAGGGAGTATCATTATTGTATCTTTGTGACATAGTTGATGCTTTCTATTACATCTTTCTATCATTTTCATAATCATCTTACTTGACTTGTTTCTTTGATCTTGTCTTGTAGGAGGAGGACGATTTGGCTATCTTGGAGGAGGATGTTTTGGTTGGAGCTCTTGGATCTCACTCTTGAATATACACATAGGAGAATGCTATCAATTTGCAAGGTGGCCACAAGCAATTGAGGTAAGATCTACAAGGTATGTGCCTCTTTCATCCATTCTATCTTCATTGGTCACAAACCCTAATTAATTAAAACCCTCATTTTTTGTTTTTCTTAGATCTACTTAGATCTAGCCTTGCTTTTGAAAAGATTTTAAGAACCCATCTCTATAGCATCCACCCCTAGTTGGATCTATAGTTTGGTGGTGATTGGGTTAAAATTGACACACTTTTCAAGGCAATTTAGCCCTCTTGAACCAAATCACACTTCCTTGGAGAGGCTTGTTGGGTTAGATCTAGCATATGGGTAGGTGAGATCCCGCTTGATTTGTAATCTACACACTTGATAACCTACCCCCAGACTTTTACTTTGGTGATTTCTACCTTGTGGGCATCATTCCACGTTTTAAGGGATTAAAACCCCCTTTTGAATTTCTTAACATCTTAAAACTCAGATCTAGTAAGATCTAACCCTTGGATTGACTTGATTTTCTAGATCCACATAGATCGGTGCATAAGCTACTTGGATCTACAGTTTGGTGGCCATTGGACTTGATTTGGTCCACTTAATCCACCATTTAGCCCTCCTTGAGCAAGGTCGCATTCCCTTGGGTGAGTGAGTTTGCCCACTTTCAGGAAGTGGGTGGTTGAGATTTTTGTGGATTTGGAACGGCCATATCTTGAATCCTAGGTCTAGAGTATCATTTTGTGACGATCTGCCTTGGGGGTAGCATTCCTTGTTTTAAGGGATTGTGGTCTACTTAGGGTCATTTCATGAAATCCTAGATCTAGCTAGATCCAACCATTCTATCTCAATTAGCCCACTTGACTTGACCTCTAGGTGTCCCGATCTACACTTTGACATACCTTTTGACTCCATTAGCCCATCCAACAAGGCACTAGTCCTCCTCAAAGCAAGTCGCACTCCTTGGGAATTGTGTCAAACCTCAGATCTGGTACATGGGTACTCCTAAATTCAACTTAGATCCATAGATCTACTCATTACATATCCTCTAGTGCCAATTGCATCCCTTAACTTCACCTTGTGGGTCCACCTTAAGCCATTTCGCATATCCCAAGAAAGTAGGATCCACTTGTGTAACACATGGTACTATACCTTGTCATTATACCTAATTATGTGGCCTAAGTCATACATTGGTTGAAACATTAACCATCTCTCAAACCACCTTCAACCATAATTTAACTTCTAGGTCCACTCAACTTTGCATTGGTTTTCGTGACTCATTATTTACTTCTCCTTGGGAACCTTTGTTTGGGTCCAATCATCTGTGATTGGTTATAGGGTCTCCCCCTAGGTCTTGTTTCACCTTGATCTAAAGCGAAGAGTGCCTCGGTTGACGTGACTCCCACCTTGCATTGGGAACCGTGGCATCTCTTGGGTCACCTCTTTAGTTGCCCATCTCCTCTACCGTCCCGGATGGGATACCACTAGGGGCAACTACAAGTTGTGTGATAACATTTTTGGCGCCGTTGCCGGAGAGGTAGAGGCCTACCTTGGTTCAACATACCTGTTTTGTATCACTCTCTCCCTGCACTTTAAACGACATACATCTTGGTAGAAGAGTTTAAAAATCTACCTGGCGACTCCAATTCGTGACTCCGCTGAGGATCGGCCCCATTCCCATCTTTCAATTTTGTAATTTGTAAAGAATAAATGAATTCAGACGTTTTCTTCCAAATGACAAGGTGTATGAATGAAATATATGAGAATCTATCTCGCTATAGAGGGCAGTTGGAAGAAAGTAATGAAATTTAGTCAACATATCAATATGGGAGTGATTATGTTCATAATTCTTATGACTCTCATCTTTCTTTTCATTCTTCAAGTAAAAATATTAACCCACTTAATTCAAACAAAATTCAATCTCAACCAAGGCCTTACAACCAAAGCATTCGGTCAAATGACTCTAGTATTCCAGTTAGACATCCACAACTAATCCCTATTAGAATGGCCAAAGTTATTAGAAATCCAGCTAAGCATTTCCTTTTGACTTTTCTGAAATTCATGGGGCACCTCATCTTATGCCAAATAATTACTCTGAAAGGTTGCCTTGTTTCTATGGAAATTATTTTGAGTCAATTGAAAATCACTTACAAAGATTTTGGGATTATATGGAAGTTAGGGGTGTTGATGATGAAGATGTTTATATGCGGGCCCTGGGTGAGACATTAGGTGGAAATGCCGGTTTATGGTTTGATAATTTAGCCCCGAGATCCATCACTGGGTATGATATGTTTGCTGGGTTGTTAAAGAATAAATGGGGTTGTAATGTTGAAGAATTCTTAACAGAGCCATCAAGCAATAAGTGTGCTGTTGAAGATCAATTTGATAGGGACCATGATGATAATAATGACACTTCAAATCAGTCCTTGAGTAGCCCCTCTTCTGACCTTGAAGAAATTTCTGATTCTGTGGATCCTTCAGAAAAAGAACTTCTTAATCATTCTATCATTAACAATCCTTTAATTTCTCATCATCGTTTTGAAGAAGAAGAAAGTGGGGACATTGACCAAGATCCATTAGTGGTGGTTTCACATGATCATTGTGCAAATAATCAGGATGTTTTAAATGAACTTGTTAATTTTCTCCCTGACAACTTAAATAAAAATGACCAATTATCCTCATATGAATTTAATGATGAATCAATAGAAGATCAATCTCAAGATGAGGATGAATTAGTGAATCACACTAGATGCTCTAATCTTTGTTCCACTTCTTATAATGAGTCTTTAAATTTTTCCATCCTTAGTCAAGATAGCTTCATCCATTTATTAGAATTAGAATCTTGTCCTCAGTTTATAAATATTAGACTTGATCAAAAGTTTATCATTCATAGAATAAACAATATTGCTTTAAAAGGCCTTTCCATTTGTCAAATTCCAAGGCCAAATTTTTCTATCCATATGGGAGAAATTGCATCCACCCTCCCTACCCATCCTTTTCAATCTTTTTGGGGTTGGTGGTCTAGTCAATCTTTTGCTTTTGAAATTTTCAACAAAAAGTATAAGCATGATTACATGTTTGGAGAAAAAGCACTTCATTTCTCTTTTCAATCACTTTGGAACCATAATGCTTGTTGTCAAGTTATTAATCATTATTGGTGGCTAGAAAAGGTGTTTAAAGATCAATTCCATCTTTTTTTCATTTTTGAGCATCAAGTGGGTTTGACTTTGATTTTTCGTCTTCTAAGCTTTAATTTGTCCCCACTTGGTTTTTATTTGATCATCAGTCCCAAGGAGAACCGTATTGAATATGCAAGTAAAGTGAATGAGGAAAGTAGTTTATTAAATCAAATGCCATATGTTTTCCCTCCATCAATTTTAAACAATCATTTGCATAAATTTTATGATCCTATCAGTTCTTTGATGGAGGATGTCTGCTTCAGTCAATATTCTCCTTGGCATGATTTCATTTTGCTCCATTCAAATCCTTCTTCAATTTATGAACAAGTCAAGAAGATTGTGCTCTCAATTTCATTAATCTTTAATCCAATCTTGACTTGTTTTATCAACAAAAATCAAAGAAGAATCATTAATTTATTTGATGAATGGTTGCATTGGATTTATGATTTTACCTAACATTGGTTTAACTGGTTAGAGTAGGGTAGGTAGGTCTTCTGAATAAGCTCACTTGAGCAATAGGATTTGTGTGATTTTTCTTTTTTCTATGTGATGAGTATTGTCCCTTTTCTTTTCTGCTTGGAATGTCTACTTGTTTTTGTGTTTCATTGAGTTGAGCCTTGCTCCTTCCTAAGCTTGTCTCTTCTCCTGCATGCATTAAAGATTTTTTTAAATTTTCGTTTACACTTTTGGCTGCCTGTGCAAGTTGAGATTGCCTGTTTGAAAAAGTTCTCTTTTCCTCCTGCACAGTAATAAAAATAATGAATGATGAATAAATGATATAGGCCATGTTAGTTTAATTTTCCTTTTATGCCTTTCAGATTATGCTTTAGATTAGATTTCAGTTTCAGTTTTATTTTATATTTTTCCCATACATGCTCCATGAGGTATTCTAGTGTTTGTGAGCGCAGGAACAGGTGCAAAATAAAAGCTGAAAGCAAGGATGGTGCAGTGCTGGATTGAAGATTGATGCAGAGCAGATCGAGACCAGAGATTCTGAGGTTCTCAAGCGCTCTCTCCCTTAGAGCACTTGTCCCAACTGGAGCTAGATGTTATCACACCATAGTAGCAGGGCTACTATTCTTGTTTAGCAGATATCTGCACATTCCAGAGCTTCCATTATTCAGAGCATGGCTATGATGATTGTATATTTTGTGATATCTCATGATCAGAGCAGTGTATTATTCAGACTTATGTTAGACCTTGTGTCAAGGCTGAGACTTTAGAGTTCAGATTTGATGACCGATGTGACTCTTTATCCCATACAGTTTCAGTTCAGTGCTTAGAGATGTGTTGCAGCAGTATGATGTTTATTACTATGATGATGCTGTATGATCTATGGATATTTTATCATTGACTGTGGATTATTATCTTGTTGATTTAGTCATGTTCGCAGCATCTGCTTGGTATATTATTCCTGATGTGGCAAACTGTTTAAAATGAACTGTAAATCATAAAATGGACAATTGCTTGCACATTTAGGTCATTTAACAAAACCCACTGGTTTTCCACCTTACATAGATATGGTCTTTCCTGACACCAGTTGTCTGCTAGTGTAGGCTCCATACTCACTTGACTCCATCCATACATGACTTTCCTATTTGACTTCAAACCTTGACCTATCTTATTTGACTTTCTGATATTGAGGACTTCCCCATTTTTCTACCTCTGTGTTTGGACCGCATCCCTATATATTCAGTGTCTCGGCTCTAAGTTGGTGACAAAACTTGCCTTTGGTGAGTTGGATTGTAGGCCTAAATCATTCTGGTCGGTTGTCCCGATGTTTGGCATTGGCTCGAACTCCCCCTAGTCACTTGAGATGTTGTTGGCTAAAATTGAAAGCTCATGTTCTACTTACGGAAACTTATAAATTCACCCATGGAAACTAAAAAGGGCAAGAGCGATGAACAGCTAAAAATACTCCTCGAAGAGTATAAGAAAGGTCCAAAAAAAGCAATGGTTCTTAAAAGCTATATCTAAACAATTGCTGACCTTATATGTATATGAAAACATGCCCTGGATGCAAGCTGCAACTAGTTGTGCTTATCAGCACACCTGAAATCCGAAGGGTTATGTAGGCCAAAAAGGCCATGAAATGAAATTGAATGATCCTAATGAACCTAGATCAACTTGATGTAGACATGATGCCTAAGTTGAATAAGCACTCTCTGAACAACTTATCCATTTGTGAGGCACAACCATCCCCCGTGTTATTTTGTCCAACACAGAGTTTGTAGTTTCCCCCTTCTCCTAGTCCAAAGTATTTTTGAGTTAAGTTAGACAAGTCAACCCCTTGGCCCAACCTTGTTCCTAGCCTTCATCCTTCACTAGCAGTTTGACCATGTCCAATGGGTGAGTTTGTCATTTGAACTATTGTGCAAGTAATTTTATATAACAAAGGAATATGCTAACTTGATTAATGCCACTGAATGGATGTTATACTTTGAGCTTGGCTATGAGAATGATTAAAGAAGCATGTCTTAATCTACTGATATGATTTATCCTTGGTTGTATATTATTGGGATCCGTGATGATGTGGGCCATATATATATATACCTATTGATGATGATTGATGGTCCCACATACTTGATGATGATATCATATGATGGACAGATGGTTCAGATGATGATTGATGCAGTTCAGCAGGTTTTATTATTACTTCAGATCATCAGATCATGCACTGTCCATATATGGTGGACCCTACAGCTGGCCCATTAGGGCAACCCATGGTGTATGAGTACACATTCCTAGTGGATTTGGGTCTTCTGGATCCAATGAGACACTTATCTTTCAGTTCCGGGCACTTCTGACAGTGATTGATGCAGTTTTACACTTGTTGACCAGATTTGGGGTTGATTTCCCAGCCTGAGCAGCAGGGGCCATGAGAGGCCAGTTCACCTAGGGCGCTGTATGAGGAGGGGGTGGTCCAGCCACTTGTTATTACCATTTACCCCCCCTTATGGAGAGCCTGGTGGGCTCAGTTGGATAGCGCAGATGCCCTAGGAGGCAGTTTTGGCACTTTCACAGTTACCGAGGCAATAAAAAATGGGATAAAGTGGTCATTGAGGAATTCGATTTGGGAAATTGAGGCAAGGTTTTGGCATTTGGTTTTCACAGAGGTCTTCCAGGGTGATCCCGCTATCTTCCAGCCAAAGTTCACCATGTGGGTAGGCCCACAGCGATCACAGGAGGTCTTTTACTGCTTGTCTGTAACAGATTTTGAGGACAGATTTGATCATTTATATTATATTGGACATATTTTATTATTTTTATTGTGCCTTGGGGATGAGCTAGTAAAGATTGATGCCTCCTAGCCCCACCATGTGCTTATTATGTCATGTCCTAGTCATCATGAGGTGGATTTTTGGTACTTTTACCCGCTCTAGTGGATGACGTCACCCTCCATGATTATTTTATACTATGACGTCATCATTATATTGGGTGATCCATGTGATATATTGTTATGGTTCATCTTAGCCATTGATTGTATGATGAGATCTTTTAATCTCAACCACTCATTTGATGTAGTATTGTAAAGTGGTATAGGGTTTTGGTCTTTATTATCCTATATAAGGAGGAGACCCCCTATTGTATAGCTCACCTTTGCAGCTTTGGAATATTGGAATAGAACACTTCTTTGTGGAGCATATCTCTCTTGTCTTGTGGATTCTCTTGCATATTGAGTATACAGTATCTCTTCTATGTATCATTGTGGATTTTGGTGCTTCTACTAGTTCTCTTGCAGGAAAGGCGAATTGATGGAAAGGAGGGCGATTTCTTGAGGGTTATTGTTGGAGGGATCCACATATTCTCTATTGGGTTGATCTTGTGACAGGGAGTATCATTATTGTATCTTTGTGACATAGTTGATGCTTTCTATTACATCTTTCAATCATTTTCATAACCATCTTACTTGACTTGTTTCTTTGATCTTGTCTTGTAGGAGGAGGACGATTTGGCTATCTTGGAGGAGGACGTTTTGGTTGGAGCTCTTAGATCTCACTCTTGAATATACACATAGGATAATGCTATCAATTTGCAAGGTGGCCACAAGCAATTGAGGTAAGATCTACAAGGTATGTGCCTCTTTCATCCATTCTATCTTCATTGGTCACAAACCCTAATTAATTAAAACCCTCATTTTTTGTTTTTCTTAGATCTACTTAGATCTAGCCTTGCTTTTGAAAAGATCTTAAGAACCCATCTCTATAGCATCCACCCCTAGTTGGATCTATAGTTTGGTGGTGATTGGGTTAAAATTGACACACTTTTCAAGGCAATTTAGCCCTCTTGAACCAAATGGCACTTCCTTGGAGAGGCTTGTTGGGTTAGATCTAGCATATGGGTAGGTGAGATCCCGCTTGATTTGTAATCTACACACTTGATAACCTACCCCCAGAATTTTACTTTGTTGATTTCTACCTTGTTGGCATCATTCCACGTTTTAAGGGATTAAAACCCCCTTTTGAATTTCTTGGCATCTTAAAACTCAGATCTAGTAAGATCTAACCCTTGGATTGACTTGATTTTCTAGATCCACATAGATCGGTGCATAAGCTACTTGGATCTACAGTTTGGTGGCCATTGGACTTGATTTGGTCCACTTAATCCACCTTTTAGCACCTCCTTGAGCAAGGTCGCACTCCCTTGGGTGAGTGAGTTTGCCCACTTTGAGGAAGTGGGTGGTTGAGATTTTTGTGGATTTGGAACGGCCATACCTTGAAACCTAGGTCTAGAGTATCATTTTGTGACGATCTGCCTTGGGGGTAGCATTCCTTGTTTTAAGGGATTGTGGTCCACTTAGGGTCATTTCATGAAATCCTAGATCTAGTTAGATCCAACCATTCTATCTCAATTAGCCCACTTGACTTGACCTCTAGGTGTCCCGATCTACACTTCGACATACCTTTTGACTCCATTAGCCCATCCAACAAGGCACTAGTCCTCCTCAAAGCAAGTCGCACTCCTTGGGAATTGTGTCAAACCTTAGATCCGATACATGGGTACTCCTAAATTCAACTTAGATCCATAGATCTACTCATTACATACCCTCTAGTGCCAATTGCATCCCTTAACTTCACCTTGTGGGTCCACCTTAAGCCATTTCGCATATCCCAAGAAAGTAGGACCCACTTGTGTAACACATGGTACTATACCTTGTCATTATACCTAATTATGTGGCCTAAGTCATACATTGGTTGAAACATTAACCATCTCTCAAACCACCTTCAACCATACTTTAACTTCTAGGTCCACTCAACCTTGCATTGGTTTCCGTAACTCATTATTTACTTATCCTTAAGAACCTTTGTTTGGGTCCAATCATCTGTGATTGGTTATAGGGTCTCCCCCTAGGTCTTGTTTCACCTTGATCTAAAGCGAAGAGTGCCTCGGTTGACGTGACTCCCACCTTGCATTGGGAACTGTGGCATCTCTTGGGTCACCTCTTTAGTTGCCCATCTCCTCTACCGTCCCAGATGGGATACCACTAGGGGCAACTACAAGTTGTGTGGTAGCAGCTGGAATGCCCAATTTTGAAAAATTTAGCCATGGGGGGTTATTAGAGTCCAACTGATGTATATAAGCCTACTAGACACTATTAGAATAGGTGTCGTTCATGTCCTAGGTCCATAAAACCCTCAGAAAAATTTTCGAAATTTTTGTACCGGGTCCGTCGAGTTTGGGTTTTTAATTATTTTTTAAATTTAATAAATTTCTCCATAGTTTAAATAGAGAAATAATAATTTGTAATATGTCAGTTGTCCGGAATCCGAATTTGATGATTGGAGGCTCTAACCTTAAGCCAAAAATCATCCATGATCCCCGGTCCAATTTATCCTAAGTTTTGGACGTCAGCTAGGCCTCATAATTAATAATTTCTCAAAAAACCCAGTTACGGAGAAATTATTAATTAAAATAATAAAATTGATTATTTTTTAGATAATCCAAATCTCTCTAAAATAATCCAAAAAGAATAAAATAAAAGGCTAGTTGACATGGCACCTGGCATTAAAGATGATTCCGATCAACTTCACTGAGCTTCAGTCAACCGTATAGTCAGCACAAGTCAAGTCTCTTCAAGTGAATTCGCCCTCCATGCATGCAAAGTCGAATTGGTGATGTGGAGTAAGGAATTAATTGAGTTTTGGTTGGTATGGAGTTGCATTGAATGGAGTGGGGGCGCCTTGCCTAGGTGGAGGCCACCTCCCACTCCCAACTACCGTGATTGCAATCATATCTAAGTTGGAACTCCATGTACCTACCTCAAATCTCACGCTAGATCCATGTGTTCATGTCATACATCTTTGAGAACTCGAGTTTACCACATGGCATGATATGATTTGATGGAGATGTTACCAATGTTGAGATGAGGGGCGCCTTGCCTAGGTGGAGGCCACCTCCTCATCTCATTAACTCAGCTCGACTTTGTGATTGGATGCAACTCCAAGATCTTGCAAATTCGATTGGTTGAAGACTAATTACTGATTGGAACTCGACTTTAGTTAGGTGGCATTTGGCTCTCTTATGGCCAATTCGACTTAGGGTTTTGGTAGATGGTTTTGCTATTTAAGAGATGGCATTTTGGCCATTCTCTCATGGTCTTTTATGCAAAGAAACTCTGAGCAATTTTATTGTGAATTATATTTAATAAAGTTGTGACTTTGGAGGTCAAATTCTTGGGGGCTCTTGGTGGCCATGCTTCATCACACTCTTGAGGTGATATTGTGTCATTTCTTCATGTGTTTATGATTATTTAGTTTTGATTTATATGCTTAGAAGGCTAACAATCTAGCACATGCATGTATATCTTCTCTATTCGCGTAAATCATATGTTATTTGCAGGTATTGCTAATGGTTTTGTGAGCTTTTGCAGGTTCTCCTTCACTCCAAATTTTTGGCCAAAGATCTCTCCACTTGTTAAGCACTAGCAAAAGAGGAGTCTCTTGCTTCACCATCAACTACTTTCAAAACAAATTTTTTGGTTACCCTAAGCTTATATCTTCAAGCTTCCATTTTGCTCCTTGTAGCTCTCCTTGCCTTGATCTCCATCCATCCTCTTGCTATTGTTTTCTATACCAAAAGCCCTATCTTCCATTCGTTTTCCCTAGATCCATCCTCTTCCTTCACCCATTTCGTTTTTCCCTCCAAGCTCCTCTTCCATTTACCTTCCAACCATCTTTCCTCCCTCCATCCATTTCGTTTTTTCCTCATTGACTCCTCTCGTCCTCACTTTAAAAAAGAGCCCTAAAATATCTAAAATTCCAAAAACGATTGGTTCTTCAAAGAGTATGGTTAATGTTTGTTAGATTTCTTTAAGTGGCTAGATTTCATCATTCTTGTATTTAGCATAGCTTAAGTTTGTTGCATTTTATTTCCCATTTGAAAAGATAGAAATTTCACACAAAATTCTTTTAAAATTTTTATAGTTTAGATCTCATTTCTAGTGAGTTTTAGGCAACTTATGTTCGCTGGTCTGTTTTCCCATACAAACTATTTTCGAACAGAAATCTCAAGTTTTTTCATGTTTTGGGGCTTAAATCTTTTAGATTAGACTTGGTAGTTTTAGATTTTTTGGATTTCTGACACTTAATGGGTGCATGTTGAGTGTATTTCTCGAGTTTTTAGTAGGTTCCTTGAAAGAAGGGATAAATTTGTTGAAGCATATTCGAAGAGGAGCGAGCACTTTCAAGGAGAAGATCAAAATCAAGCAATAAACCAACAAAAACACAATCTCCTTTTTGTACTAGCCTTCAGAGGCTTCCAGGTTTTAACTGTAAATTTTTGTTATCTTAAGTTTCTTAGAAAGGTCCTTCAAGGTTTTCAAACCCAAGGCAATTGTACACGATTAATAAAAAGTTCAAATGGAGGGGCCTCCACTTTTTTGGTTTTCTTCCCCATTTGGGGAAGAGTGTTGTGATTGGGTTAGATCTTTTCAATTTTTGCTTTAGAGTAGTTTTTATTCCATCTTGTATTTCTCTTCCAAGCCTTCGACCGGAAGTTGTATCCTTGGGATCCCATCCCAGGGGCAGGACCACATAATTTGTGGTTACTCTTCCTTCCCCGTCAGTTTCCTTGGTAGAGCTTTCAGCTAGCTGGAAGTTCTCAAGTGCGGGCAGTTCTTAGAGGTTGACCTTGTTCGGAGGTTGATCCCACCTTTAGTGTAAAATTGCTTGGTAGAACACTAAATCCTTCATTTATTTCATTTTATTTTGCAAGTAGCATGCTAGCTGTGTTTCATATCTATTGAGCTACCACATGATTTTAATATTACAAAGTTTCAATATCCTGTTTTCACAACTGCTTCTTATTTCTTAAAATAAACAAAGTCTCTTGAACTTGGCCAAATCCAAGTCAAGAGCACTCTCTCTTGGAGAGCATTGTAGATTTGCACTTTCCCCTTGCATTAGGCATTTTAAAGTAGGAAGTCTCTTGAACTGTGGTCTTAAGACTGAGTCAAGAGCGCTCTCTGTTAGAGGGTTGAACAAGTGCTCTTAATTTAATAAAATATTTCAACCCACATTTCCCCCTAATAAATTTACTTTGGTTGATTGTCCAACACCCGTATGCTCTGCCAACTGGAAACGGTTAGGCTAGTACTCAGAAAGGTGAAGGTCTTGCTATACTCACAAGTGATAACATAATTAAAATTTTACCCAAAACCAAAACCAGTATCAAATCACTGAGGTGCTTCCTGAAACAGGTGGTGCCGGGAATCCACTGTCAGACTCGAGGGCGGTCAAGCCGTAAGTACACTTGTCCTCTTTGCAATCTGGGTGCTCCCGACATACCATCTAAGAGTTTGCCAGTATTTGTTCATGGTTAAGGTTCCACTCTTTTGATATCCTTGGTTTTAGCCTTAATAATCAAGACCACTAAAATCTTCAATTTACCAAGATAAGCTGCAAAACGATCTCAAGAACATTTTTCTCGAACACTTGTATCAAACAACTCAATCACTCAGACATTTTTTGACTCCATAAGGCACTGGTCCTTAATCACATATTTTATTTGCTTATTATCAATCTGGAGTACTTGTGTTAATTTTCATATAAAGAGTGATTTATATCTGATCCAGTGTATCTCTTATCTTCTCTTGCAACGTGGATTGCGCTATCTTGGTTTCATTTAAAGCATTATTGTGTCTCTCACTTTCAAAACTCCTAAACAACACCCATCCGCATCACAACATTAAAAAACATTTTAAAACACAAGAGCCTTAGACAACTCTTTGTAGGGACTACCCCCCTTGGCTTCATTAGGAGTTAGCCTAAACGGAGGAGCTGGGATTCAGGTGATAGTACCTGGCTCATTGCTTGCCCCCAACGCCACACCTCTCCCCACTTTCCAGTGAGGGAGACAGCTTTTGAAAGATTTATGCTGCTGGTGTGCAGTTTGGCGGACAACACCTTCCTTTTGAGAGAACCCCTCAGCTACGAACCTTGCCTTGTACTTCTCAATGCTTCCATCTGCCGAATGTTTTGTTTTAAAAATCCACTTTGACAAAACTATTGACTTGTCCTTCGGTCTTGGTACCACATCCCAAACATCATTCTTTATGATGGATTGGTATTCTTCATTCATAGCATCCAACCATTCCTTCTTCTTTGCCGCATTTTCGAAACATGTGGGTTCTTCTTCAACAAGGTTACACATCAAGGGTGCATAACTAGAATATGGCCTTGGTATCTTGCTTTCTCTATTGGTTCCTTCTGGGGCACCATATCTTTTTGTATCTTGTATTATTTCTCGTGCCCAAGTTGGTATTCTCTTCCGTGGATTTACCTCATGAGGTGTCTCCTCAGGTCTCTGAGGTTATGTCATGTCATGATCTTTTGGAATAAGTTCTTCTTCAATATTCCTATCTGGTGCATTATTAGTTTCCATAACTCTAGGAGCTTCATGTTCCTCTTCGTCCTCATGAGTCTTCTTAGATTTGTTGAAGGTTGTGTCTTCATCGAATGTAACATCTCTACTAAGTTCAATTTGGCGGTATCCTAGGATGTAGATACGATAAGCCTTTGATTGCTCATTGTAACCCACAAATATCCCCTTTCTTCCTGAAGGTTCCAACTTTGATCTTTTTTCTTTTGGAACGTGAATAAATACTGGACATCCAAATATCTTTAGATGACTGACTTCAGGCTTCACACCGATAAACATCTCTTCTAGGGTCTTATTGCCAAGAGCACTATGAGATATTATATTATGTACATATATTGCGATTCTAGCTGCCTCATCCCATAGATGCATGGGTACGTCTTGATCACTGATCATGGCCTTCACTGCTTCCATGATAGTCATGTTCTCCCTTTAAGCTACACCATTTTGTTGTGGATTATAGGGAATGGTAAGCTCCATCTTAATCCCTACTTGTTTACAGAATTCTTTGAAATCACGTGAAGTGTATTCCCCTCCATTATATGTCCTTAGTATCTTGATCTTCTTTTCAAAGAGGTTTTCTACAAGAGCCTTAAACTCTTTAAACTTTTCAAAAACTTCACTTTTATTCTTTAGAAAATAAATTCATGTTTTGCGGGGATAGTCATCAATAAAAGAAGCATAGTAAACATACCCGCTTAATGAAGTGGTTGTCATAGGTCCATAGATGTCGGAGTAAACAATGTCCAATATGCCTTTTGCTTTGCTATCACTGCTGGGAAATGGGTTCTTTGTACTTTTTCCTTGTGCACATCCTTTGCACACTCCTTCATGATCAATCTGGATTTCTGGTAATCCAATCACTGCCTTACTCACTATTGGTAAAGCTTTGTAGTGTACATGAGCTAGTCTTCTATGCCATAGTTCACAGGGGCTCATGGTAGTAGCCATTAGTGCTAAATCTGCATGACCCATGAGTTTATAGAGTCCTCCTACTTCAACCCCAATAACAATTGCATCATTGATTGTCTTCCCCTTTGGCCACATAAGAACTTCTCCATCTACAAATGCAATTCTAAGACCTTTCTTATCTAATGTTGAGATAGAAAGAAGGTTCTTTTTCAAACCTGGAACATATAGGACTTCCTTCATGTTCATGGACTTTCCAGAATCCAATTTGTAAGTAGCCTCTCCCATTCCTTTGATAGGATATTGGTAATCATCTCCAAGCTTTACTTTGTGTGGAGAATCTTTCTGCATGAGATGTGAAAGAGAGTCTTTGTATCCTGTCATGTGTTTGGAGGCTCCACTGTCCACTAGCCAAGTGTCACTTCCATGAGATACTGACTCAGTGAGGGCTGAGATTAGAGCATATTCTTCATTGGAATCTTCGTCTTCTCTGATTTTGATTTCTTCATCATGTTCACTATCTTCAGTTGCATGAGCATGAAATATTTTCTTCTACTTCTTGAATTGTCCAGATTTGAGAGGACAATTTCTTGCAATGTGTCCCATCTTGTGACAAGAGAAACATTCAAAGGAGGAGAAGTCTTTCTTGATCCTCTTGTTCCTTTGAGATCTTTGAGGTCTTATGGAAGAGGGGTCATGAGTACTTACATCATTCTTTCTTTTCCTTCCTCTTTTGGCATGAGTTGCCAAAGCTTGATCTTCATTATCATTTGGTTTCTCTTCTCTTACAGCTACTATTTCTTCTTCTTGCACACACTCTTCCCATAGTTGTCTGAACATGATTAATCTTTTCCTAGCGCATATGCCACGAACAAAAGGTTCCCAATCTCTAGGAAGACCATTCAGGGTGGTCATTACAACTTCAGCTTCTTCTACCATGTCTCCAATGGCTTTTAATTGCTCCTTGATCTAAGATACTCTGGAGAAATATGATTGCATAGTCTCAGACTTTTGGATCTTCATACCCTTGAGTTGATTTCTCAAGGTCATCTTCCTATTAATGTTCTTCCCTTCAAACAAACTAGTCAAAGCATCAAACATTTCTTTTGGAGTCTTCTTTGAGGATACTTGAGGAATCAAGTGATCTTTGATAGAATCAACTATGATCCTCTTAGCCTTGGTCATATTCTTCTTGTGTCTTGCTTTGGCCCCATCTCCTTCTGGTTCTGCAACTTCTTCTTTTAGAAAGCCCTCTAGGTCATGTTCTTCAAGAATGAGCATGACTCTATATTTCCATGCCCTGAAGTTTTCAGCTCCTTCAAGCTTCTCATCAAACTTGGTAGTGCTTATCATTTTGATAATATGAGCACCTCAAATGGAAATAGAATGGAGATAGTACTTACTAGTAAAGTTGTCCTTTTGAAAACTACTTCTACCTTAACTTAGGGTTTGATAGAGAAACCCTAATTTTCCAACTTCGGGATCTTCGAGAACTGTCTGGATGAAAAGATGCACCTCCTCAAGGCGAGTTGGGAGAAGTACTCTTTGTCCCAAATCTGTGAGTAGATCTTCCAAAAACTTGATACCCTAGTTCTCGGGGCTATAGCGGTGGACCCAAAAATGAAAATTCTTGGAATTGAATTCTGCTTCGACAGAAAGATGTGCCCTAGTGAGGCGAGTTAGATGCACCATCTTTTTCAATTGATCTGTGGAGAGAGCTCCTGGAATAAGAAGCCCTGGTTTCTGTAGTTGCAGAGGCTGCACAATGTTTTCTTTCAGGCCTACTTTGAAATCATGTTAGTTTTTACTTGTTTAGCATAATAACATTAAACAATATAATCACTGAAAGAAATAGAAGCACAACAAACACAAAGACCACAACATTTCTCTCGGGGAAACCACAAGGGAGAAAACCTCAGCAAAACTTCCTCAATATAGAATTCACCAAGTACAAGATAAAACCCCAAGACAAAAACAACTTCTCTCCTTCACTTGTGCGAACTTTTATCTCTCTTATGCGAACTTGAGTGAGTGAGATGAGTGATAGAAATTAGCAACTCAACCTCCTATTTATATTCTTCTGTTGGGGTGACTTTTTTCCAAACAGGGCCGACTTGACCTAACTGACTGGGACGACTTGTCAATTACATAATATAATATTCTTTTATGGATTCTTCTAGGCCGACATAAGACCTAGGGTTTACATTGACTCTTTCAATGATTCTTACATGATCAATTACATCAATGACATCTCCCGAAGGAGGAATACAATAATACAATAGACAAAGTACATTTAGAATATCTTCCGCAGTTACATTTCTTTAACACTTTGATCTTCCTTCCTGGTTGATTTTCAACCAATCCCTTGAACTCTATGAACTTGTTGAACACTTCTTCCTTAGTTTTCAAAAAAGACATTCGAGCCCTATGAGAGAAATCATCAATAAAAACGACATAATACCAACTACCTTTCAAGGAAGTGGAAGACATAGTTTCACACACATTTGACTGGATTAGATAAAGGCTCCCTCTTGATCTATGCTCACTGCTAGGAAAAGTGGTATTGATGTGCTCACCAAGAGCACATCCTTTGCAAGCACTTTCTCTCTCTATCTTGAAGTTTGGCAATCCCTATACTAAATTCTTCAAGAAAGGAAGCACCCCATGATGCAAGTGACCAAGTTGCCTATGCCATAACTCACACAACTTGGTACTGTCATGTAACAAAGCATAATGCTTCATTGGATCTATGTGCAGCTTGTAAAGGCCTTCAGTACAAACCCCTTTTGCCACAACTTCGGTTTGTCTTCTAAATATGACCTCCTAAGAATCAAAATTGGCCATACAATGAAGACATATCATATAGGATATTGAAAGAAGATTCTTCTTCAACCCAAGAACAAAAAAATATTACTCAACTCAAGAACATCACTTGAATGTGTCTTGAAGGAAATGGATCCTATTGCCCCTTATGTTACATGAGGCTTGCACTTGTGATTTTCATCCCAACAATTGTGAAATTTTTTGTCACAAGGATCGAGCTTGCAAGATCACATTGCTAGATTTTTTTATGGACAAGGAGTGCACTTGTGTTTTGGATTAGCGATGTTGCTTCCTTATGGTTGAGTTGATGTTTTTGGGCTTGGAAGGAGGTGTTAGATGATGTGTATTCATGAGCTAGTGGTGTTTTGATTGGTGAAGTTGGCATTGTTGGAGCCTCAGAAAGGGTTTTTCTTAGCATTGATGCATTCTTCTAACCCTTGCTACATAACATGGAGTGGGAACCCATCAACTTAGGGTCTCCCTAAGTTTTGAAGGTTAATAAAGGCTCTTTGGTATGATGATTAAAAAAGGGTGCATTGCCATAATTTTCTAAGGGTTGATCTTATATGATGGTGCATTCATTCAAGTGGAATGCCCAAATACTTTGATGCCACATTACTCACTTGAAGACGACCTTGCTTATTGATTCCATTTACATGGTTCAAAGTGTGATTTATGTATATGTTGGGATTTGAAGCTTCCTAGATGGAATGACCCAAGAGAAATGGAGGTGATCCACAGAAATGGAGCACTCCATCTAGAAATGGAGGTATTTATTATATTTTATTTTGATGTTGGTTGAAGACAAGGCTTAATTAAGGAGGGTGTCATAGTTTTAAGGATCCAAGGAGGACCATAAATACACATAACAAGGATGCATTACATTTTTAAGAGTTTTTATGTTTGAATTGGTAAAACACCCTTGATGTGAGGATGGCATATTGACTCTTTCTCACACGTGACACAAGAAGAGGAGAGCACTCCCTTAGAAATATCTAGAACAACTCACTTATCAAAGAATAACCATTTTAAAGAGGAGCACTTGGTTTAGATAATGATATGTGGTGTAGTGAATTAGTCAAAACCCCATGAATGGAGTGCCCTAGGGTTTTCTAGAGGTTTCTACTCAAGGAGGCCTCCCTCTCCTTTGCAATTTGTGGTTTCATTGTGAAGAAACACCCTAAAATTATTGTGCTGGACATTGAGGAGTTCTCTTGAGCTGATCTAGAGATTTATCTTTAATATTCAAGGGCTGTTATTCCATGTATGGCTGTGATTTCATTACGTAATGTCATTCTTCTTTGCTGGGAAGATATCTTCATGTTTTCAATGGGTTTTTACTAGCATTTGAACGGCTGAAAGGAGAGGTCTGTTGATCTTCTTAAGGCTGTTGAGATATCAGATTTCGAAAGTATGGTTTCTATGGTTGTTATTCAATAGAAAGCTGTCTATGGTTTCTATGGTTGTTATTCAATAGAAAGCTGTCTGTATTGTTGCCTAATTTTCTGTTTGATGTCACACACATGAACATAAGTAATTAATGGTTGTGCTGGTGTATTTTCTAAGCATCTATACTTGGCTGTTAGTGTTATTTCAGACCTGTTACGGTTTGTAAACAGTGTTGTTAGTATGTTTCCAGAGGTATCTTGTGCATTATATTCATGTTCCAAACACTTAATATTGCTCTCGACTCCATTGCACTTGGATAAGGCACCTGTTTACTTGAAATCACCACAATTTTTTGTTTGTCAAATATGGACATTATCATTGGGTTTAAGGACAGATTTGGCAATCCTAATAGGGAATTCCCTCCCTGTGCTAGAGCAGAGCCAGCCTAAAGGGAGGGAAGTGACCATCCAAATGACAATGAGTGGTACTCATTAGATTTCAGAATTACTCCAAAAATTTTTACACCATGTTTGGGGGTGCTTCATGGGAGTGCTTCATGGGGATGATTCATACGACGTGGGGTATGTTACCACCTAAGTTGTACTTAGTTGGTTTTCAAGCGAGCCTACAAAGATAGAACAAGTCACTTGCTCCCATTCAGAAGATCAGAAGTCCTAGCAGGTCAGCTTGGCCCTTTTTTTTAAACTTAATTTGCATGTTCATACCATGCGGGGAATTGTAATAAGTTGACAAAGCATGATGAGTTTTGTAAAATACTTGGCTTGTCTAAGACTTAGACATCAATACGATACTCTAAAGTGTTTTTTCCTTGGAAATTATGCATTACAATTTCCGAGTTTTTCACTCACACCTCCAAAGCTGGAGTATCCGCCTTGGTGGTTAGGCCTTAGGAGGTTATTAAAGTCTAGGTGTCAATATATATTATCATGCTAGTAATCTTTTTGAGTCATTATGAGCATGTACTAGGAACCCACTAGGTTTTTTTAGGATTCCGGAAAAATAAAATTTTCCCATCAAAATGGCAATTTTTTTAATGTTTTAATTAAAAAAATTAAAAATGCATAAAAGTGTGACTAGGGGGTCAAATTTTCCATGGGAGTGCTTGTTTTCTAACTCAGAGCACCCACTATACCCCAAAACCCACTTTTGAGAGTATCTGAGTGATTATTTATCACTTAAATCAAAATTCTCTCTAAAAAGGCCAAAAGACATGAAAAATTGCCAAAAAAGAGTAAGAAATCAGCATCCCACAAATCAAGCAAGTTTGTCTGGGAGTTGTCTCTGATGATTGGCAATCAAATCTAAGGTAATCAAGAGCCAAGTCCTTTGATTGATTGGTGATTGAAGATCTCATGGATGAGGGGGTGAATTTCTCCTTAAGGGGGCACATTTATCCATGAGAGGGTTCACCTCTTGTTGTATATGTGTTACAGAAAGAAGGGGGGGTTACCTACCTTGTGAGAGGTGGTGCCTACCACCTCTAGTTCACTCCAATTCGCCCCCTATCATCTCAAAAAGCTCCAACACTTGGAAAATTCACCCCCCTTGGGGTTTGCTCGCATTTTTCCTATTTAAGCATGCATTTGCCTCTCATTCTTCATGGTCAAAGGACCGAAAGGTTGGTGAAGCTCTGTTGTAATTCATATCATCTTTTGGAATAAAGAAGGCTTTGGAGGAAAAATTTTGGTGTATGGTTCTATGTGTGTGGATGTAATGTCAATGGTTTATGAGGTAATTGTAGTGTAGCTTGTTTATTTGTCGCATTTGTTGTTTATCTGGCCTTTGAAAGACTGGTATCAGTTGGTAGGATAAATGATTCTAGTTTGATTTCATTTATTTATTGTTTAAGCACCGCGATATAGAATTTGTATGTTTTACTTGTTTGTATGCATACTCTTTTGATTTCTGTCATACGAGGCACCAGATTTGATGCTCTTGTTGCAAGTAGCTGTAGTTGTGCAAGCTGTCTAGCTTGAAGCATCGATTGATCTTGTTTGAATCCTTCATTGTTCAAGCACTTTCAGAAGGACACAGTCCCTTTTCTCTCCACCAACAGACTCCATTGCCCAAAGTTCCCAGGCTCTCAGCATCTTCTTCCCTCTTTCCTTCACTTTCAAATTAAAATTCTTTCTTTGGTTACCTATATGCATTCTTACTGCAAATAGTTTTATCTTAAAGAATATCAATAGATATTTCAATAAGTTTGCATTCTCTTAACTAGATTTGATTTTTCAAAGCATTACTCTTAGAATAGATCTAGCTCTCTAATCGATACTTGTGTTTATTAGATTTCCTCATCTTTTGGTACTTGAGATTAGTAAAACCAATTATGCTTTTAAATGTCTTATCTAGCAATTTGAGTGCTTTCAAGTGGCTGGTTTTTCACTTTTAACGAATAGGTAAGAGGAGGTGCTACCGCAAAATCGAAGATCCAGGCCATCCAAGACCCCCAGGAGCAACATACCTCTTTCTTGGTTTATTTCATGGATCCTTGTAAGCCTTTGGATCCAGATTTATAAGGACCAAAGGCATCCACCTTTTAAAAGTTGTAAATTAATAATAAAGGCAAGTGGGCTACTCAGCATCCACATCCCTTCCCCCCTGGGGGTCCTACGTCATTTTCATGGCGTAAACTTTTTACTTTCTGCTTTCATTTCATGTGTTAACCAGTAGTGTAGATTTTCTTTTAATTAGTTTACTTTGCTTTCAAGTTTTATTTATTATTTGCAAAGTAACGAACTCGTATGTGTATTCCCGAAGTATGCTCTCGCCATCTTTGAAAGGGCCTTCCCAAGTAATCGGTGGATGATCAGTAAATAGATTCTCATCCCGTAGTAATTAGTAAAAAAAATTATTACTTTTGCAAATCGATGCTTATCCTCACATTTAATTAAAGCTAATCCCCTTAAAGGATGGAAATCTGGCATCTCACCTTTTTCTCGTGTGGGCAAATTTCATGAAGAAAAGGGAACAACTAGGTAGTGACCTCGAGGCCCCGTCAAGCTATACCCTCATTTGGTGTTAGTGTTGGACATCCCCCCGCAACTCCAATCTAGCCCTTCTTCTTGTGTGAAACCACATTTGGCAAATCCGAACTTTGTTCCTCATACCTCATGGTATATCGGAACCCCCCTTCCCATAATCCACTCATCCATAATTATTAAAACTGACCAAGAAGCATTGCACAACATTTCCCTTCAACAACAATCACTTAATTATTTTGACGCTGGTCTATCAATTTACTATCATTTGCTTAAACAACTACGTGTCGTGGTTAATCTTATTCTCTGTTGCTGGTATAATTCATGTATTGTTGCTTTCTTGTTTCAATAATCATTTCAAACTCCTACAATTAATTCCATTTTCGTAACTTAGCGTAAAAACCTTAGTTTCTTTTCTTAGGGACCACCCCCCTTGGCTTCGCTAGGAGTAAGCCTAGACGGAGGAGTCAAGTATCAGGTGACATCACTTGACTTGAGGCTTGCCTCCAAGGACGCACCCGGTGGCTTGAAGATTTCTGCCACGGTAACCTAACCCCAAGGTGAGTATCCAGTGGCAACAAGGTACATGGTGTATGGTCAACCCTTGTTTGTTCCGTGATGGACATGGACATTGGAGGTGTCTTACTCATTGATTGCTAGACCTTGTATGGGTGCTTGTATGACATTCTTCCTTGGAGCATTGGAGACCTATGGAGCATGATGGTCAGATGAGAAGTGGATAGCTTGCTTGGAGGATACCTTGCATTGGAGGAGAAGCATTTGACATTCTAGAGGAGGGGATGGATCCCTAAATAGCATGGGGTTGCTTGGTTGCTTACATGGAGGCTCATACTTGACTTATGCTAACTTGGGTTGAGGGAGTGGACCTATAGATGGGTAGACTCAAAGGATGCACATGACCTAAGAGATGTGTTGGAGGTTTGTAGCACTTGGAGGACCACTGGACCTTGGGGGAGAGCACTCATGCCTTGGAGCTTGACAAGTGTTGCTTGTTGAGGGAGAGCTTCACTTGTGTAGACCAGTGTTATCGAAACCGGCCCTGAACCGGAAAAACCTGTCGGTCTGACTGGTTTACAAAGGTAACCGGTCTGGTCAGGGACCAAAACCAGTTGAACCGAATTTTTGTCCAAACCAAGTACGGAACCTGCCAAAACCGGCTGAACTAGTCGGAACCAGTCAAAATCGGTCAGTCCATACAATGGACCCACGAAACTGAATTTAAAAAAAAAAAACACAAAAAAAAAATTGCTTATGCTTCTATGATCAGTTTATTGTTATTCATTAGTACTATGGTTTCTTTTTGGATTGTAGGGGCCATTTCCAGCCTCTTTGTTGATGTGCTTTGGTTCAGAACCTCAGAGATGTATTGCACTAGGTGTTGTTTTGGTTATTTACACCCATACTTGCTATATATATGAGAAACTTTGAATATTTGTGTATTAATGGTTTGGATTCATATGTATGCACATGAATATATATGTTTTTTACACAATATGAATATTTAATGTATTTTTTAGTTGACCGGTTTTTTTCCCGGTTTTTTTCCGGTTCTGGTCTGGTTCACATTTTGGGCTTTGTCGGTTCGATGACCGGTCTGGTTCCGATAACATTGGTGTGGACCTACTTGTATCTTGTAGGTTGCTTGTAGTGGAATAGGTCCACTTGATATTGTACACCTCCCTTCACCTTCATATAAATAGAGAATGAAGAGAGTCATTCTTACATACATGCTTGTGGAGCTCTTTCATCATCACACTTGTGTTAAAGATGTGAGAAGAGGAGCACTAGTCTCTATCTCTCTCTTATTTACTCTTCTTTGTATTTCATCTCTCTTATCTTGGAGTGCTAGGATTTTTTGGAGGATTGTTGGAGATTTCTAGGGTTAGGGTTTCTACCCTAAGGAGGCAAGGAGTTACAGTTTAGTGATAAACCCTAGGGTTGCACTTGAGGAGGAAGAAAAGAGACGTCTTGCATGAGGCCAAGGAGGACTTGCTAGTAGTGATTCTTGCTTGTTGGAGTATATTTGGCGTGGTTAGGGTTTTCATGGTTTTCCCTAGCTAGGGTTTTGGAGAACTTGGAGAATTGTATCAGCTTGTGATAAGCTGTGAGTATGTACATAGGCTTCATTTATTCCTGATATATATGAAGGTTTTATCTGTCCAAAATTGTGTTATTGCGGATTTGATTTCTAGCTATCCATGTCTTCATGATTTCATAATTTTCAGCACTTGTATGTCTTGCTGATTTGACATAAGTGAAGGCTAAAATTGTTAAGGGTTTTAACATTGAACTTGGAGATAATAGGGCAGATTTACTGCTGTAAATTCTGTTATAATAAAGTGAATTTCAGATCTGGTTTATGCTTGAAAAGATTGCTTTGTAAGAGACGAAATTTCCGAATTTGCCATAAAAGATGCAATTCATGATATTTCTACAGTACTTCCACATTACCCTAAATGTGCATCTTCATGTTGGACTTGAATATCTTCTGAAGTGCAGGTTTAGAATGTAACACTGTATATTACTTGTGTACCATATTTTCTGTTAATATAAGCAACGTTTTCAAAAATAACATGTTAGTATTGCAACATGACATTAGAGATGATGTTAGTAATTGAGTCTTAAGGTTGGTTATATGCTTAGACTACCTTAGCCATCTTAGGGTACTATAAATATAGTGTATAAGGTGATAAATGTATTTGTTGTACTTGGATAGCCTGCCTCAAGCTAACTCTGTGGTATATTGTTGCAACATCATTAATAATATCTGGCATTTATTATTTCAACACCATATATTGTTTTTACTTTCATGTGCATATGCTGTTATAAAATATTAAACTATTTACTTATACAAGTGACCCCTTATATCAGATAAAGGACAATAATAAATTCCATCCCTTCTAGGAATGCTTCAACACCAAAGCATGAGATGAGACCAAGCAATAAGATTTCCTCAGATTTTTGCACCCTTGATAACATGCTTGATTATTGTCACTATTTCTAATGTATTATTTAATAATGATCTCTTCCCAGGATAATCGTAGCATTTTTAATAATGATAGGTCATGCGTTTGATCTTGTTTGTCAATTTAGGATTTCAACCTATCAAGCAGAAAAAACAATTGATATAAAAAAAATCTCAAACAAATGCTAAATTTTGTTAAACGGAATATTACTAGTAACCTAGGGGTTTAGCACTAGGGGATGTAGAAATAGGAAGAATGGTAGAAAAATATCTAAACCTCGAATGCATATGTTTTAGATACTCACGTGTTCTAAGTTACTCTTGATTCTTAAGGATGCTTGACTACTTAGCTCTCTGAAGGTGGTTTTTCCTCAACAATGATGCAAGGATGCTGACCTGCTATTTCTGCTCTTAATTACTGCCTTCAAATCCAATTTAGGAAACTTATCTTCCTACTGTTCCCATTTGCTAATTTTCAGTAACCTTTGAAATTACCAAACAAGCCTCAAGTGCTCAAAATCCTAGCATGTGCAAAAATAGAATGTTAAGCAGCATCTCAAAATCATTTCGAGGACAATCTTCTATGGTTATTCATCAATAAGAATTTGCTAGATGACTTCTAAGCTCCAGAAAGCTCGAAGGTATTCTCACAAATTGACTAAATTGTTAGTTTTTCCTCTAATTCCATATCTAATTTACACATTCAATTATTTTTATCCCCAACAATAATAAATTGCTGAAATAATAATTGTAAACACACTGGAATTCTAACTCATATGCAGCGGAAATATACACAAAAATTATCAGATTTGACACAAGTAATTTACCCTAGAAAACCCCAACTTGGGGAAAAACCAGCAAACTGTTTCTTTATTATTCTTTTACTACAAGAAAGATTTACTCAGAAATTACAGCAGCAAGTTTAGCTTAACTTAGCTCTGGAAATCACCTAATAAAGAGCATCAACACCCTTCCAATCCACTGAAAACCCTTGCCTTATCTTCCTCAGCGATCCTTGTAGGAATCTAACAGGTCGTATGGCCCTGTACCGATGTCGTATGGATCTGTACAATTCTGTATGGAATCGTTCAATACGATCCTGCAACTCCCTGCGATCTGTACGGAATCCGTACTGTATGGAATCCTTATTGTCCATATCGTACAGACATTCCTCCCTCAAATTTGCATGGCCTAGCTCTGCCTTCTCCAATCTGTTCTGCCTATTTTCTGCCCTTTACTAAAGATCATCTCACTGCAACTTCTCTCTCTTAGAATAATAAAACACCTCCTAACTTGGTTTAATCACTAACCCAAGACTTCCTACTTGAGATTCTCACAATCTTAAGGCTTCTTTTGTCTCCCAAGATCTCTCTCTTGCTTCTCGTGAGAATAACCCCTTTCTCAAAAGCAAGAGCACTCTAGATCTAAAGAATGTGTCTTGTTATCAACTGATTTGTACAATAGTTGAAACCTTATTGAGCCGCCAGTGTTGGAACACATCAGTGTTCACTTCCAGAGTATCTGGGTTTCATTATATTTGGGTCTAGCCAGTTTTGGCTAGCCAGTTTTGTTTTTGAGTCGACATGACCATGGCCCCATGGGGGTTTGTATCAAAGTGTGCTAGTAGGGTCTGAGTGGCTCGGTTCCCCATGACTGGATTAAACAACTAAGGTATTCCAGGGAGTTTTTTCACCGTCAGATTATACTTTGCTTCAGGAGAAATATAATCTCTTGGTTTTTCTCCCGCTTCCTCCAAAGCTGGAATGCCCGATTTTGGAAATTTGGCCATGGGGGGTTATTAGGGTCCAACTATAATGTATAAACCTACTAGACACTAGTAGAATAGGTTTTGGTCATGTCCTAGGTCTCTAGGACCCCCAAAAAAAATTTCGAAAAATTTTTACCGGACGCGTCGAAATTGGGGTTTTTAATTTTTTAAATTATTTAAATTTTAATTAAATTTCTCTATAGTTTAAATAGAGAAATTTGGGTCTGTAATTATGTCAGTCATCCGGGGTCCGAACTTAGTGTTTGATGGCTCGTTTCATAAGCCAAAAATCACACATGACCCATGGAGCAGCTAAACCCAACTTTCGGATGTCAATTCAGCCCCGTAATTAATATTTTCTCTGAAAAGTCATTTACAGAGAAATTATTAATTAAAATAATAAAATTGAATATTTTGGAGATAATCCAAATCTCTCCAAAATTAATCAATTTGTTTAAAATAAAAGGCTAAATGACATGGCAATGAGCATTTAGGAATATTCCAATCAACTCCAAGCCTATCCAGTCATCCATCCAGTCACCAGATCATTGTCCTCTCAAGTAAATTCGCCCTCCTTATGCCAAAATCGATTTTATGTGTTGGCATTTGATGATTGGGTTGGTGGTTTTGCATTCAATGTAGAGTGGGCGCACTCATGACTCACCTTATCCTAAGGCTTGGCTCCCTTCATTGATTTGAGTTATCACCTACCCTAACTACCACATGTCTCCACCATACTAATTCGAATTACCCTCAAACCCTCACGTTAATCTCCATTGACTCGTGTATCCTTGTTGGAGTTTTTAGATTGGTTAATTTGCAATCACAAGAAAGCTTGGCTCTTTTCATGGATTTGAGTTACACCTACCTATTACCATGTGTCTCCCTCACAAGCTACTCGCATATCCCCTAAATCCTCACGCATATCCCCTAAATCCTCACGTCAATCTCATTTGAGCTCGAGTTTGAACCTTGGTGGAATATGGTGAGTGGTTGTGATGTTTCCATGATACACCTATGCGATTTAGTACCTACCCAATGCCACTTGCCATCCCCTTGTTAATTCGCCCCTCCACATGTCTCCTACTCGCACTCCACATGGCTCACGCTTTTTCCACCTTAGCTCGCCTTTCCTTGTTGTGCATTGTTTATTGGTTAGTGCCTTCAATCCCAACCTACCCCAAAGTCGAGTTTGCCACCTCATGCCAATTCCACCTACCATAAACTCAACTTTAGCCTTGTCTACCTCTCCAAGCCTTGGATTGATTGGATTCAAACTACTAGCCATTGCCAAATTCGACCTAGGGTTTAGCCTTAGGATTCTAGTTGTTTTTCTATAAAGAGAGGCCCATTTGGGTTGTTATCTCATGGAGAATTTGGGGCAAACTTACTCTACCAAAATTGTATATGTGTTATAGCTTTTGCTAATTGAAATAAAGTGGCTTTGGAGGTCCATATGGTGTGTTGATCTTGTTCATGGAAAGTGCTTCAATATAATCAACGTGATATTGCTTTATTGTTTTTGCTTACATGTCCCATGTTTTGATCAAATTATTTAAGCTTAGAAGACTTTTCTAAGTCCATAGGGTGGGCATTTGGGTTCAATTTGTCCATTGATGTTGGGTTGTTTGTGATTGGGAAGTAGTGGATTGTAGTCGGAAATACTAACACTCTTCTTGTCCCTTTCAACTTGGCATACTATATTTGATCAATCTTGTTTGTAAGTGATACATTTTGCAGATCTATAAAGTTATGAAGAGGAGTTGGAACTAGGTTGTCTCCTCCATCTCTTCAAAGAACAAATTTTTCCATTAACATTCATGCATTGCAGGATCTCCTAAAGCCAACCTCACAACACCAAGATGGTGGCATAAAGGGGTTTGATTTCAAAGATCCATCTCTTATATTCAAAATATTGTTTATTGGTTACTTTAGGCTTCTCTTCTTCAAGCCTTCTCATTTGCTCCTTGAGTTTTTTCCTTGATTTGCTAAGCCATTTCTAGCCCCTCTAGCCTTGATCCAGGATTGCCTTGTCTTCAAGCCATAGATTAGAAATCCATAAGGTTGAAGTTCCTTCAACCTTGGGGAATAACTTGGGATTTGTTCCCTTGTGCTCTCTTCAACACTCGTTGTCGGCGTATCACCGGTTAACCGGAGGATTTCCAAGGCGGTGTTTCTATCATCCCAAGTGTTCCACTTGTAGCCCTTTCCCCTTGTCTTGCTATTTCATCTTTGGTTGCCCTAGATCTACTCCTCCCAACTTGTTTTTAGCCTTCTCCTACATTCGTCCCATTTCTCCCTTGTCTTCATCTCCTTTTCCTCTCGTCCATCTAGTCCTTTTTAGCTTTCGTCCTACCTATCCTTCTAGCCTTTCATCCTTTCGTCCCTCTCCTACTTCCTCTCCTCCTTCCACTTGTCTTTCTCCTTGGCTTTTGCCTCTTTGCTTCCATCCATTCCCTTTTTCCTTACAACATAAAACAAACAACAAAAAACAACAAGTTAGTAAGTAGTTTATGTAATTTTTATGCTTAGCTAGTTGTTAGTTACTTGTTTAAGATCTCAAACTGTTAGCTAATTGCACTTTTGGAAAGTTTGTGGCTAGATTTCTCTTGTAAAATCGATATTTATGCATTTGAGGTTTAAGTTAGGCATATCAAAGGGTCATTTAGGGCTTGCATTTAGTCTTTTCCCTTTAAGTTTTGTAATTCCATTTCAAAGTAGGAAAGTTGGCATATAGGTTAGGGTAAATTTTTATGGTTGCATTCTCATTCCCACCATATTTTGGGGCATTTTAGCTTGCTGGTCCGTTTTGCCATAGTTAAGATTTCAAGACAAAATCTCATGCTTTTCATGTTTTAGTCTTATTTTACAAACTTAGACTCGATTGTTCAAAAGTTTGATTAGATTTCTAACACTAATGGGTGCATGAGTTATTGGCTTATCCTTGTGGTAGGATTTTGGGAAGAGAAAGATCTCTTAAATCAAAAAGATCAAATCAAAGAGAAAAGGAGAAATCAAGCCTCATAAGACATATTGCAAGATATACCTTCTTATCCTTTGTAAAAGCCATTAAGGGCTTCAATTCTTCTTTTTACTTTTATAAGTTGTTTTTAGATAGCCATCAAAGACCTTTCAAGGATTTTCCCTTGAGGCACTTGTAAAAAATTAATAAAACTTATAGTGGAGAGGTCCTCCATTTTTGGTCTTCTTCCCCATTTGGGGAAGAGTGTTGGGTTTTGTGGTTTGGCTTAGTTAGATCCTTTTCATATGCTCTTAGTTTGATTTCATTTCAATAAGTTATTTTTTCTTATTTTCCATATTTACTTACCCCCATGCTCTCCCGAGTAGGGTCTTTGACCTGAAAGAGATTCTTGGGTAGTTTAGTTTTATTTTTTACATTATCATTATCTTGCTTCTCTTCCAAAGCCTTCAGCCGGAAGTTGTATCCTTGAGATTTCGTCTCAAGGGCAGGACCACATAATTTGTGGTTACTCTTCCCTCCCCGTCGGTTTCCTTGGCAGAGCTTTCAGCTAGCTGGAAGTTCTCAAGTGCAGGCGGTTCTAGCGGTTGATCTTGTTCGGAGATCAATCCCACCTATTAGATTAAAACTTGTGTGGTAGAACACTAGATTTACTTATTTCCATTTTGTCTTGCAAGTAATATTGTTAGTAGTAATTTGTATCTTGTCGATCAACGTTATTGTTTAAATCTGTTTCAAGTTAAGATATACTGCTACTACAATCTTTTTTCTTCTTTAAAATAAATCAAAGTCTCTTGAACTTGGCCATAATCCAAGTCAAGAGCACCCTCTGTCGGAGGGCATTTTAGTTTTTTGCATCATTCCTGCATTAGGCATTTTAATTTTAGCAAGTCTCTTGAACTTTGGTCATTAGATCAAGTCAAGAGCGCTCTCTGTCGGAGAGTTGAACAAGGTTCTTTTAATAATAAAATTTTCCACTCACACCCTTTAATTAATTTACCTTGGTTTCTGTCCTACACTCGTATGCTCTGCCAACCGGAAACGGTTGGGCAAGTACTCAGAAAGGTAGAAGACTTGTTAATCTACAAGCGAAAATCTAATTAAAATTTTCACCCCCATAACCAACCAATCCGGAGTTGATCGATAAGATAATTTCAGTGGGTAATCTCTTAGTGAGGGCGTCGGGATTCCATGTTCAGCCTCTAGTTTGCCGGCTTGCATTGCGCAGCCTGGCTAGAGCACTGGGTGGCCCGACAGGTCCTTGAACGGAGGCACTTGATATTGTCTTTTCCGGACTTTCTTTGAATATCCTTGATTTTAGCCCTAATAATCAAGACAATTAAAACTTTGAATTTACCAAGATAAGCTGCACAACATTCTCACAAATTTTCAATTCGAGCACTTGTATCAAGTTTTCACAATCATTTTAATTTTTGACTCCATAAGGCACTGGTCCTTCATCTTATATTTTTGTTTGCCTAAATATCAACATTGGAGTATCTGCTTATATTTCGTGAAAAGTGATTTACTTATTGCCCAAGTGTATCTTCCATCTTGTATTTGCAACGTGGATTGCGTTATCTTGTCTTATATTCAAGTATTATATTGTCTCTCATTTCACAAAACTCCTAAACAACACCCATCCGCATCACTACATCAAAAACACTATAAAAACAAGAGCCTTAGTGAAACTCTCTTTTAGGGACTACCCCCCTTGGCTTCGTTAGGAGTTTGCCTAAACGGAGGAGCTGGGATTCAGGTGACAGTACCTGGCTCATTGCTTGCCCCCAAGGCCACACCTCTCTCACTTGTAGTGAAGAGACAGCTTTCGAAAGATTTCCGCTGCTGGTGTGCAGTTTGGCGGACAACATGTCTAATGCCTCTCCTTAAATCTCCTTTTATAACTTTACAATAAGAAAATACCATGGGCTCAGAACCATGGTCCCTCCAATACCATGGGCTCAATAAAAGGACTTTATAAACTAAAGTTAATGTCTAGAGAGTATCTTTCGGAAGAATTCTACATGCTAGACACATAGCCAATGTTGAAGTACCTGTTCGCGCTACAAAAACTAACACTCCCTCTTAACAAGGAAGGTACTTCTGGAAGAACCTCCACCTAGATCTATCTCCAATCCCACCACATCATCCATTACTGTAACCACTCCCTATGAACTAGAAGACTTCCCTGTCATCTGCTTTGGAATATGCTCTTAATATCTGTTCCTCCTAACCATGCTCTTAGGAATCTCCACCTGTTCCTGAGCATCCATCAATGTCAGCTCATACCAATTGGTCTTGACAGTACTGGAAGAAGTCTCGCGTTCATCTTTCGGTTTAGAAGACTAAGTCCCTGGTATCAACTCAATCTTCATAGCCTCCTGCTCACTTTCTATCACTGACATCAATTCTCGATCCAAAATCCCCTTGGACCCACATACAGGCTAACCCAGCAACCTATACAACTTACCCTATCTGATACCAAGCATCACTATTGCATCCTGGGTAGCTCCCTCTGACTGTATGAGTACCTGTCCATCATGGAACAGAACCCATACTCCTTGTCCTCTAGAGCTAAGACTGAGAGCAAGTTCATCTTCAACTCTGGAACATACATCACTCCTGCCACCTCCAAAGGTCCTCCTGACTCTAGTTGGAATAGCATTGTTCCAACCCCCTTTACTGCATGTATGGTGTCGAACCCACAAGGCACATGGAAATCTGAGTCTGTCTCTAAAACACTAAGGAACACATCCCTCATCCTCATCATATGGCTAGAAGCACCACTGTCCACAACCCATGCATCACTGTCCTCAAGCTAGGTACCTTTAACACTCGTTCCAGAAAGACAAGAAACCAATGAGAATTCATTCTCAAACTTGGTTCTAAACTCATCAACCTCTGTTGATGCTGCAACTTGTGTCTTGTCATTGCCTTTCTTCCTGCTTGGACATTGACTCGCATAATGGTCAGTCTTGTGACATGCAAAGCACTTGATTTTTCCCATGTCCTTCTACCCATCATGAGAGGACTCCTCCCCTCCAATATTCAACTTCGTAGCCCACTTGTTCTTCCTTGCATTACTTGCAAGAGCAATGTTCTCTTCATCACCATCACCCTTTAGCTACCTGTTACACTAAGCCTCCTCCCGAGTCTCTTCCTGGATGAAGTCATACCATAGCCTCTCTCAGTTAAGAAGATGTTCCCGTGACACAACTCCCTTAACGAAGTTAGTCCATTGCTCTGAAAATTCATTCAAAGTTGTTCTTACCAGTTCTAAGTCTGGCACTGTCTCCCCAACTACAGCTAACTCATCACGAACCCATGATATCCTAGTGAGATAAGAAGTCATTGTATTAGTCTTGGACATCATGGTGCTCCTGAGTTTTTCCCTCAACACCATTTTCATGTTGTCGTTGTCACTCTGATACAACTTTGTCAGAGCCTCCCACATCTTCTCGGCGGTCTTCTTTCCGGACATGTGAGGAACCAAATGATCCTTAACCCCATCCAAAACGATCCTTCTGGCTTTCACATCCTTCTTTTGATGGGTATCCAGAAGAATAGAATCAATAGGAGGCATGACAGTTTTATCCACAAACTCTTAGATCTCGTTCTCCTCTAGCATTAATGCTATCCTTTCCCTCCAGTTACTGTAGTTAGATGACCTATCCAATCGATCCTCAAACCTAAGACCGGTGGCCATCTTTGTCGAACTTATTACCAACTTTTTGGTAAATAGTTGGATTATCTGAAGAGCCGCCATTTGACAAACATGATGAATGTTTGTACTCCAGTGTATCAGATGATCCATCATTTGTGCTTAGCCAGTTTTGGCTAGTTACTTTTGTTTTTCAATCGACATGACCATGGCCCCATGGGGTTTGTAATAAAGTGTGCTAGTAGGATTTTGAGTGGCTCGGTTCCCCATGACTTGATTAAGCAACTAAGGTATTCCAGGGAGTTTTTCCCCTTGTCAATTATACTTTTCCTATAGCCGAGCTATAATCGATGAGGTTTTCTCCCGCTTCCTCCAAAGCTGGAATGCTCGATTTTGAAAATTTTAGCCATGGGGGGTTATTAGAGTCCAACTGATGTATATAAGCCTACTAGACACTATTAGAATAGGTTTTGGTCATGTCCTAGGTCACTAGGACCCTCAGAAAATTTTCGAAAAATTTTTACCAGGTCCTCTGGTTTTGAGTTTTTAATTATTTTTAAATTTTTAATAAATTTTTCCATAGTTTAAATGGAAAAATTTCAATTTTTAATATGTCAGTCATCCGGGATCCGAATTCAGTGATTGAAGGCTCTTACCTTAAGCCAAAAATCATTCATGATCCCCGGACCAGTTTATCTTATGTTTCGGATGTCAATTCAGCCTCATAATTAATAATTTCTCAAAAAAGTCAGTTACAGAGAAATTATTAATTAAAATATTAAAAATTGAATATTTGGAGAGAATCCAAATCTCTCCAAAATAATCCAAATGGATTAAAATAAAAGGCTAATTGACATGGCACTGGGCATTAATGAAGGTTCCAGTCATCTCCAATCAACTTCAATGAAGTATCCAGTCAGCACAAGTGATTAACTCCAAGAGAAATTCGCTCCATGCATGCAAAATTCGATTTGGTGATGTGGAGAGGTTATTAAATAAAAATGTGGTTGGTGTTGAGTTGCATTGAATGAGAGTGGGGGCGCCTTGCCTAGGTGGAGGCCACCTCCCACTCTCAACTACCAAAGATTGCATTCGAATTGGAGTTAAACTCCAAGCTACCTACCATCATCCTCACGTATATCCTCATGCTCACGTCAATCTTTTGTTGGAGCTCGAATCTGCTATGTGGCACCTCTTCATTTGATGGGTGAACATTACAATGTGAGGGTGGAGTTTACAAGGAAGGGTGGGGGGCGCCTTGCCTAGGTGGAGGCCACCTCCGCACCCTAATTCAATGCAACTCGAATTGTTTGGTGGAGTTAGCACTCCAAGGCTTGGCTTGATTAGATTTGATTGGATGTTGATTAGGAATTCGATTTGTGTTAGGTGCTATTGGCTCCATTCTATGCCAATTCGAATTAGGATAGGGTGTGGCTCTAGTTTGTTATATAATGAGGGCTTTTCTCCTCATTCCTCATGGATCTTTTAGCAAAGAAACTCTGGAGGATTTTTGTAACCTGTTTAATCATCGAATAAAGTTGAGACTATGGAGGTCAAATTGTGGAGGCTCTTGGTGGCCATACTTCATCTTGTAACAAGGTGATATTGTGTATTGCTTATGTACTTAGGATTTTTAAGTTATAGATTTATATTTCAAGAGGGCTAACAATCTAGCACAAGTAACTATAAATCTATGCTTTTCGCTTGAGTATATTGGTTTTGTAGGTATCTTCCAAAGTACAAGGTTTTTTGTAGGTCCATCTTCACTCTACAGGTTGCCAAAGAAGTTTAAGCTTTTCAAAATCAAGAAACAAGGAGTTCTTGCTTCCTCCATCAATCTTTCAACAAATTTTTCAATCGGTTACTAGATCTACCCATCTAAACTGTGGAAATCCAAGGCCCTATCCTTCTCCAAGTTTGGTTATTGTCTAGCTTGCTTTTAGTTTGTAGCTTGCTTGACTTTTTGCCTTCTCGTTTTCCTCTTCCATCCATCTTTTTCTTCTCCTTCAACTCTCCATTCCTCCCTTTCACTCCTCCTCCATTTTCTTCCACCATAGTCTTCCTCCTCTCTACCTTGTTCTCGCCCTTCCTCATTCCAAAACCCTCCATCTAGCTCTCGTCCTCTCTTCTCCTTCCTCTCGTCTCCCTACTCCTTCTCCCCTCCTTCCATTCGTCCCTCCTCTCCATCTCATCTCGTCTTGCCTTCCCTTTCTTCCTTTCGTCCACCTACAAAAACACAAACAAAAAATGAAGTGTAAGCTTGTTAGTGTTAGAATCATTTCATAGTTTAGATCTTACATTTTGCAATAGCTTAGATCTCTAAAGTTTTTGTTAAGTAGCTTCTAGTTTCATGCTTTGAAAAGTAGCATATAGGCATCTTAGATCTCATTGAAAAGTAAAAACTTGCATTGTCTTTTGAAGCATTTAGCCATTTGCATATTAGAATCTCTTTTCCATACTATCATAGTTTGCTTTTAGCTTTAGATATCATTAAGTCTTTGACTTACTAGTTTCAAGTTTATTTGATTTTCATTAACATTTAATGGGTGCCTTGTTGAGGATTGACTAAGCTTGTGTAGGTTTCTTGAAAAGAGAAGAAATACTTGTGAAGACAAGATTCAAAGAGGATCAAAGTTATATTCAAGGAGAAGACTTAAACCAAATCAAAGAATCATTTACATTCTCCTTTGTAAAATTTAAGGGCTCTAAGTTTTGTTTCAATAGTAGTTTTACTTCTCTCAAAAAGGCCTTTCAAGGATTTTATTTCCAAAGGCATCTGTAAATTGATTAATAAAAAGGCTAGGTGAGATAAGGCCTCCCATACATTGTTCCTCCTTCCCCATTTGGGGAAGTTTGTTTCATGCATGCTTTAGTTAGTTTTACTTCAAGTTTTCTAGATTAAAGTTTATTTTGTACTTAGATTAACTCTCTTCCAAGTTTTGACTTGAGTTAGCAACCTTAGGATTTCATCCCGAGGGCCACATTATTTTGTGGTAGCTTTTCTATCCCCATTAGACTCCTTGTCGAAGTTCAGCTAGCTGGAAGGTCTCAAGGACTGGTGGTTCTAGTGGTCACCTTGTTCGGAGGTTGATCCCACCTTGTGGTTTATTTCTTATTTAGTTGTTGATTTTGGCCTTAAAAAGTGTGCACTTGTTACTTTCTTTCATTGCTTGTTTTACTTCAGAAAGTGTGCTTTTTCTTTACGCAAGCTGCTTCTATTCTAATAAAGAACAAAGCCTCTTGAGCTTGAAATAACCCAAGTCAAAAGCACTCTCTGTCGGAGAGCATATTAAGTTTGCATTCCCCCTGCATTAGGCATATAGATTAAATAAGTCTCTTGAACCTTGTCATAAGACAAAGGCAAGAGCACTCTCTATCGGAGAGCCGAACTGTGTGCTTCAATAATCTTAAAACATTTCAACTCACACCCCCGTTAATAATTTACCTTGGTTTCTATCCAACACCCATATGCTTTGCCAACCTGAAAAGGTTGGGCTAGTACTCAGAAAGGTGTTGGATTTGATAAACTTCTATAACATAATAAAATTTTCACCCCACAACCAACGAACCGGCGTTGCTTTCGATAAATACTTGAAGTGTTATTTTGGGAGGTGGAGCCGGAGTGTCGTTGTTCAGACTTCGAGGGTGGTTTAAACATTGGACACTTATTCTCTTGATAACTGGACGGTCCGTCAGATCACCGTGAATAGCCACTAAAAGCATTTCTTCCGGTTGGACATTTTATCCTTGTTTCTTGCCAACCTAATAATCAAGATCATTTAAAATTTTCAAATAAACCAAGATAATTTGCAAAACGATCTCACGAACATATCTTTTGAACTCTTGTATCAAGCAACCCAAGCACTCAGACAATTTTTGACTCCATAAGGCACTGGTCCTTGTTATCATATTTTTATTTGCTTATTATCTAACTGGAGTACTTCTTGTTAATTTTCCATATGTGAGTGACTTGTACTTAAAGTTCTTCAAGTGGTTGTGCATCAAGTTATCTCATATCTTGCATTGCAACGTGGATTGCTCATTTATCTTGTGTTTATTTTCAAATTACAAATTTGTGATCTTTTCATCATTTCAAAAACTCCTAAACAACACCCATCTGCATCACCATACACTTAAAACACATTAAAACACACTGATCCATAGTAAACTCTTTGTAGGGACTACCCCCCTTGGCTTCGTTAGGAGTTAGCCTAAATGGAAGAGCTGGGATTCAAGTGACAGTACTTGGCTCATTGTTTGCCCCCAAGGCCACACCTTCCCCACTTGTAGTGAGGGAACAGCTTTCGAAAGATTTCTGCTGCTGGTGTGCATTTCGGCGGACAACAAAACTAATCAACTACTACCAACAAACACTCTCTCCTTAATGAAGAAGAAATCTACACTTACAATAGATTACACCAATGCCCCAAATCAATCTTCTGCAACTTAGAGTTTACTGCTCTGATACCATGTTAGTTTTTCCTCTAATTCTATATCTGATTTACACATTCAATCATTTTTATCCCCAACCATCATAAACTGTTGAAATAATAATTGTAAACACACGAGAATTCTAACTCATATGCAGCGGAAATATACACAGAAAATTATCAGATTTGACACAAGTAATTTACCCTAGAAAACCCCAACCTAGGGAAAAACCAGCAAAGTGTTTCTTTGTTATTCTTTTACTACAAGAGAGATTTACTCAAAATTACAGCAGCAAGTTTAGCTTAACTTAGCTCTGGAAATCAACTGATAAAGAGCATCAACAGCATTCCAATCCACTGAACACTGAAAACCCCTGCCTTATCTTCCTCAGTGATCTTGGCAGTAATCTAACAGGTTGCACAATTGTATGGCCCTGTACAGACATTGTACGGATCCATACAACTCTGTACGGGATCATTCTGTATGATCCTGTAACTCCCTACGATCTGTACGGAATTTCGTACAGTATGTACCATACGGATAGATCTGTAAGGATTATACGGACAATCCTCCCTCAAATCTGTACAGCCCAACTCTTCCTTTTCCGATCCGTTCGGCCTTTTTTCTGCCTTCTGCTGAAGATTATCCCGCTGCAATTTCTCTCTTAGAATAATAAAACACCTCCCAGCTTGGTTTAATCACTAACGCAAGGCTTCTTGCTTGAGATTCTCACAATCTCAAGGCTTCTTTTGTCTCCCAAGATCTCTCTCTTGCTTCTCTTGAGAATAACCCCTTTCTCAAAAGCAAGAGCACACTAGATATGAAGAATGTGTCTTATGCCTCTCCTTAGATATCCTTTTATAACTTTACAATAAGCAAATACCTTGGACCCAATACCATGGGCCCTCCAATGCCATGGGATCAATAAAAGGACTTTATAAAATAAAGTTAATGTCTAGAGAGTATCTTTCGGACGACTTCTACATGCTAGACACATCGCCAATGTAGAAGTACCTGTGTCCGAGCTACAAAAACTAACATAAATTACTTCACAAACTCCAGAGAACTAAAGCATGGAAGTCCTCCTTACCGATGCCTTGAATAGAATGGAACTTAAATAGGCATAAATTAGTGTTAAATGATTTATTCCAGGTCTGTAAACTTCTCTCAATCTCCTTCCTCTGCTGTGAATGAAATGATAAAGGCCTTAATGATTAATTTATAGGCACAATATGTGGTCTTACACTACAAAGCCTACTTTAAGTTTAGGCCCAAACCCCCTTCCTCTAGCAATGTTACTCAGTGCATTGTACAGGCATTCTTGAAAACAATGAAGATAAACAGCAGGTAACTGACCATGAAAAGTTTCATTTAGACATTCATAACAAGATAAGATTTTTGAACTAACCTGGCAATTATCAAGAACATAACTTTCAGTGCCTGGTATGCACTCGAGCATAGTAAAAAATAATCATGAGGACTTTATATATGATCTAAGAAATCTTGCTAATCTGCAAGAGAAGAATGCATAAAGGAGGCCACAGCGTCGTGAACATTGGCATGCTCTGCATGTGAGGAACTAATATTAGAAAAGTGTACCTTTTTCTTGGTCACATTGTCAATAAATGGAGAAATCATCTTCCATGCTGTCCAGAACAGATATGGTACATGAATCATAAAAGCCTTTCCAAGACGCTCTGGATAACAATCCTGTCACATTAGAGATGTCTTATCATCTTGACGTCATAATAAATTTTGGCATCTTCAGAATTGTTGCATAGTCACATGAAAGATATCTCACAAGGCATGCAAAAAACATTCTGACAGTTACACACAACAGTCTGAGAATTCCAAACTTCATTCTGTATAATTACTCTAATGCATAGTCTCCATCTAAAAAGTTATTCTTGTGTTAGAATTCTTTCAAGACCTACTGTTCGCTAAAATGTCATCATACCAAAAAAATCACGTATTACAGCCCTTTGCAGAAACCATGAAAGGACAACTGTCTAAAACTGACCAACTAAATAAAGCATTTGATCTTATTAGTAATATCTCTGTTTCAAACAACCTATTTAGTTTTTGAATGATCCAAGATCACTTAAACTGTCAAAGACGTTCAGAATCAATCTCATACTAATCTCTCAAGTGATTTGCAAGGAAAATGGATATTGGTGTTACTTATCTTTACTGACCTTACCTACATGGATTCTCCGTAACTCACCCAATTGTATAGGAAATCTTCTCGTGGGGTGATCGGAAGTTTGAGGACCGCTTGCCCCATTTCTTGGGGAGGGAATACACTGCCAACAACTGTTAGCCAAACCTAACCAACAAGCAAGCCACCCAACTCCCCTATTCTTCTTGGTTAAATTGAAACTAATGAATTAAGCACACTATATTGGGGCCAGGAAATAGGATTAAACCAATTTGCATTTAGAGTAGAGATGGAAGCCGCCTCCCGCAAGAAAATGGTGGACATGTGAAGTCTAAAATTGAATAATTGGAGGATAGACAACTCAACTGACACATGGTACAACAGATTCACATGCGATAATACATGCCACTGAAAAATCCAGCAATTAGCTGGAAAAAAGTAAATTTGCAGTTCATACTTGTATTGTAATGTAAAGTATCGCCTGACTTGAAAAGATCCATGACGTGAATCACAAGTGGATGAGTAGATCAAAAGGACCAGGGTACTTTGGAAGTTTGGAGGCCACCATCAGCTTTATCCATGTAAGCATTTTCAGTTATATCAACTTAACTGTACCCACTTCTTGCTCCTATCTGCCATTATGGCATATAGTTATCAGGCACAAAAGTTGTATATCATTCACTCCCCAAGAAAGACATGAAAAAAGAACGTGAATGCAATATTTCTGGAGAAAGGAGGAGAATTCATTCTTCTGAAACCAATGTTTAGCATATAAGTAGAATCATAGTCACAACCACTTCTGATTTAAAAAAACCAATATATAACATGTAGTAAACCAAGTGAAAACACTGAATGGAAAGACATAGGCCACCATGTATTTGGCCAAATTTTGAATGTACCCCTGATTTTTATTACTACATTAATTCCTCGCTTAATTATCTGCCCTTCCTTCTTTAATTTCCTTTCTTATTTCTTCCTAATTAATGTATATTATTTCATAACATGGGTGAAGCTACTTCAAACTTTTTCATTTTTTTTAAATATGTTTTTTTTGACAAAATACTTCTATTAAACAGAATACTAACAAATAGCAGAGATATTTACAAGGAAGATTATGTACAAGGAGCATTAGAGATCAGAAACTATTACTCAGCACTAATAGGATTGAAATCAGGTCCAAAAAAGCACAAGCATCTAGACCTGTGGCATCTCTAACTAGGAGAAAACCCTTGGCCCCGAGCTGAATACATACCTCTTCCCGCAAAATCTTACAAAAATAAAGAAGCAGAGCTGTATCCACTATCAGAAATGCACTTACATTTAAAATTCCAGATAGAAAAAGAAGCAGCGATTCTTAGACATTTCCAAAGACCTATAAAAACTCAAAGAACCAGCTGCTTAGACTCACCCAACATTGCAACCCTTCAATGAATAATCCCTTGAAAGATGGAAGGCACTTGTGCTTGAACCTGTTTCCAACAACCTCTAGTTATCTAGCACTCCCACAAAATGTGCTTAAGAGACTATTTTGCCACAGATCGAACACTGGTCATCTATGAAACCAATTTTCACTAACCAAGATTTAGTTGGTAGTCCCCGGTAAATGACCAATCAAACAAAAGCTTGTCATTTATATGATAAGCAAAAAATACCATACACTATGGAGCTTTTGTATCCATGACCCCTCATATTGCATGAGGTCACATTTGTGATTCTCATCACGATCTAATTACATAGGTTGTTTAGATTTGATCATATTGATTGATCATTGGATACTCGGTGGCTATTTTTGGATGCACACACTCTCCTTAGCATTACCCTTATGGTGTGACCTATTAGCTACCTCAGTGGCTACTGGCTAGGAAAGTCAATTGGCTGATTGACACAATGGTTTGGTGTTGTGATGTCTGAGATGAGTGTGGATAGTGCAAAGTTATTTGCATATGTCCCTAGAGTTCAGCAAGAACACCATCGATTGTCCAGATGCAGAGCACCAGTTGCTCCCTAATGTGATATGTGTTACCCCTCAAAAATGCATCTGCATTTTGAGTGTCCGGGATATCTCTTCCAGAGGCAGATTGGTTCTATTACAGCCTTGTTACCAGAAGCATAAATATTTGATCAACAGCATCCGGGGCATGCTCTGTTGTTAAGCTGAGAGAACAGGAAAATTATGACAGGATGTTGGGGAGTTTTAACTCGGCTGCAAAACTATATAAAAAGGGTCTGTGCTCTGTATACAGGTAAAGAGTGGCAGTCATTTCTAGCAGAGGTGCTTCCTAATTCAGCTGACGGCCAAAAGGAACTTGAAGACCAGGTACGACTGAAGCCTTTTTACATGCAGTTGGGAGTAATCGGCAACTCTTATGGTCAAATGCTTCACTTGTTATCTTCTCTGTTATTTGTGTCTCCCTGAATGTTACACTTGTTAAGAGTGCTGGAGCTGTTGGACTTGTCCTTGCAAACTCCATAAATATGATGTTGCGGATCACATATTCTGTAATATTCATTTGGTTTTTCTTCAAGGATTCGCCCTCCTTTCGAATTCGACAATGGTTACCATCTTTCAAAGTTTTGGCAGTTCTCTGTATTGCGGGTGTTCTAACAGGAATTTCTGAAAGGAATTTGGTAGACCACGAAAATTTCTTCCCTTCAGCAGCAGTTCATGTCAGCATGGGTTTTGCATGGCTTACAGTGCTATCTGCAGTGATATATCAATATGAGAGGAAATTGTTTTGTGGGATCTTGCTTTCTGCAACAATTCAGAAGTCATCAGTAGAAGAGAGAATGAAGCCGCTCGGTTTCAGCGTTAAAGGATGCGGTTCCAGGGATCATAACCCGTCAAGATCGGAAAGAGTTCTTCTTCCGCGGCCAACAAGTTGCAGTCTTAAGAAACAGTCGAAATCGCCAGCAATAAAATTGCGTCCGAAAGGAAAAATCCCTTTCCCGAGTTAATCCGCGTGAGAGATAGATCCAGGGTAACAACACTAATACGAAACAAGGGAATCTTAGGTTTGTTCGATCATCTCAGCTTGCTTCAGCTAAAGAAACTGTTCTCGCAAATATTGAAAGCGCTCGACTGAACCGGATGTGTGGACAAGCGGATCTGCGGGCATCGGCATCCTCGATTCATGCCAAGCCGAGACATGAAGTTTAGCTCACAGTTGTTGGCAGCCGGCTTTTTCTCCACGGTTCTCATTTTGCAATTGACAGCCGAATCATTGGAATTGGCCCGTGTTTCCTTTCGGCAGCCGTGTTTCCGGTAGAACGCCAGGGTTCGGGTTTTTCGACGAGTAAATCATCATAGCACACGTCAGAACTTAATAGGAGATCACGTCTACCATTGGCAGCCACCCCGATTGCAGTGTTACCTTCAAACGCCAGAACTCGGGGTTCAAAAAGATGAACAGTACACAGCCGGTTACGCCAAATATGGGGGTTCTCCTTTGATTTCGTGGCTGCCATCACAAGCATGGTTTTCTTGATTTTACTTCCGGATCCGGCCACTGCTAGTTTGGAAATCCTGGTTATACATAAACTTGACAGCATACGTTTTTTCTCTGACACAGAATGACAGCTGAATCTGGAGTTTCAGTAAGTTAATCATTGCACAACAGAGCCTGGGCAGCCAATTGCATTTATATCTCAGTTATGTGAAGTCTTGGAGCAGTGGCCTTATCCACCAATTGACCCATGTATCATTTTGGCAGCTGGAAGCTCGGAGTTCTTTTTCATTTATATCCAAAGAATAGCCAAAGTCTGAGTTAGTCATGCTGTCGATAAAGAGAAAAAAGTGGATCTAATTCACTTTTTCTCTATTATTTTGTTATTTTATTTCTGCTTCATTTTTATGAGAGCCTTTTTGGCCTATAAAGAGGACAGCCTTGTTATCACACAAACTCTAGTTGTTTGGTAGTAGGTGTCCCAACAGGGATGGCAGAGGTGAATAGATAGGAAGGTGTAACCGACAATAGCCAAGTCCTCCGTTCAAGGAACGGAAGTCACACCGGACAAGGCTACTGTCACTTTAGAAAAGGCACATAGCCAATTCAGGGGGGAGACCCCGCTCAACCAAGCAATGGCAAAGAGACAAAAGTACACCCAAATCTAAAAGATGGAAAGAAAAACAGGAAGGAGATGAGTGTAAGTAGGTCCTAAGTCTAGTTTCAGCCACTAGTTGGACACACGGATGAAATAAATACTTAAATGAAACGTGACCAACGATCAAGTGTGATGAATCGAATAGATTAGATTAAAGATGAAATGGCTGAAAATAGTCTAAGGATGTAAATTGAGTTGGAAGTGAGATGGTGAAGTAAACTACCTAGGAAAGGGATTAGGTAGTGGACAAATGGACCTAGGGCAGAGAATATTTAGCATTTATAATCACTTTCAGCAATCGGTACTTGATTCCCTAAAGTAAAACGACATTCTGAAACCAAATCAAAAGTACCCAGAACCCTGAAGTGACCCCAAGCAAGTAGAAGAGAAAAACACCCCAGGTGGGCGTTTTTGCTAAGTAGACCAGTGCCTAAACTATGGGTAGATGGAGTCGAACTTGTACCAAACTTAAGATATAGGCTTTTAGGAACAGATAATAAGCAGGTTTGCAATAAAAATGAAGTTTTAATGGTGGGAAATTTAGTTTTTGTATTTTAGGGTTTATTAAGTGTTTTTGCAGCTTAACATCAACAGTGAGAGAGAGAAAATGAGAAACAAGCAAGGATTCCGTACCTGGATAATGAAGACGAAGATTTTTCCGTGTTGAAGACAAACCCTGAAGATCAACTGCTGAGCTAGAGTGCGTTTTCCCCTTAGCGTTTGATGCTGCCAGTGAGCCAATGCGTTTTTGTACCTGCCAAAGAGAGATGGAATCAACTTCTATGGCAAATGATAAAAACAAACCAGCAAATGATTGACAAATGATGAAGAAAGCAAATAACCGAGGGTAGATTTACTTCCCTATTGAAATCCTGAAGAGAAACGCCAGCATGGAGCTGCTGGATCAAGTGCTGCGTTTTTCCCCAATGGTCAGCTTCACTTGCAAATCAAAATGGCCAAGGAAAGGTGGAGATACTACAACATAACTCAGCAACGCATCAAAAATAAGCTACCAATCAACACACCAAAGATCTCACTCCATAACACAAGCAACTCAATAGAAATGTGTCTCAATGATCTCAATATCAAGTCTCAAAAATGCCAAGAGGCTCAACAATGGAGTGAGTGCCTTCTTTTATAGAGAAAGGCCCCTCTCAAAACCTATTCCCTCCAAAATGGAGGGCTTAGATCAACTCCCCAATCAGCTCAATCGAATGGTGGAGATATCTCTTAGTGGGGGTGCGAATTGCCCAAGGATAGCGCACTAGTGGATGGGGATCCCTTGTCGAGCCCATATAAACATCAAATACAATGCTAGGGGGTGTCTATAATGGTGTTTTAGCCCCCTAGCTAATACATCATGGCCCCACATGCCACATTACAACAAAATCGAATTGCCCAAGTGGAGAAAAACGCCCCCCCATGGGCAATTCGTCCAACCTAGTGAGGTGGGCAAGAGAGGGCCCCACAATACATAATACCATGTCAAAACATTACCAATTTACCTTAGGAATCACCCTTTTATTTGCCAGTCATTGATTTTTACCCTTTGTTATAGTTGCCTTTGTCAATTTTTTATTTTCCATGTATTTTATTGCTGAAGAAGTAAATTGGGCTTTTGACCCATCAATAGTGCCTGGATTTCCGAACCGTCTGCTGCAATGCGATCATGGACCCCAAAAATAGTAGGAATGACCACTCGAACGACCCCGATCCATCACTTAGGCATAATTTGCCCAAAATCCATGATTTTTAATTAAAACAGGTCGTTAATGACCAATGATAATTAAAAATCTCACAAATGTCTTGATCTTTTTGCATTCTGTCACTTGGAAGCTCATATGGGTCCCCTGTAGATAATAATTGACCAAAATCAAAATTCCAGTCGCAACATTTTTCGGGACCATTTTTGGCCCGGTCAACAATGGTGCTAGATGAATACTTGTATGCAATCATGAAGTGAAAGGCTTCCTGATACAAGTTAGTACATTACTAAACAATATGACAATAATATGGTGATAAAAAATTGCATTAAATCTCGAAAAAATACAAGGCCCCAGGTGAGGTGGGCCCACCACATCCAAAAGACTCAACTGCTATGCACAACCTATAGACTTGACCACCTAGTTGACTTTGGGTGACGTGGAATACACAGTGAAGGATGAGGGATGACAAGGATAAAGATCATGTGACCTCTCGGATAACTAGGGAAAGCAGGGTCCACTGAGATAAGCATACCATGACAAAAACACGGGGAAGGGCGGTGCCTCACAAATGGGTATAGTGCAGGGAAACCGCCACTGGTCATCTAACCAGTATCTCACAACTCACATCCGTGCCCGAAGACTCCGTGAGGTTCTTTTCTAGAGCCGCCAAACCGGGTGTCCAGCAAACCGTAACTTGAGACTCTAGGGGACAATCTTGAGCTTGTCCATTGCTCCCTCTCACCTCCTTGCCCCGCAGGACTAGGTGAGGAATAACCACTACAAATGCTGACATGTATGACTGACCTGTGTCCATGTGTGTTTACAAACACATTGCATAGATTTTACAATGAGTTTCATACTTAGCCCTTTTTTGGCCAGATTTACATTTACAAAAAGCCTTTTTGGCTTGCTTTACATTTCTTCATTTCTTCAATTTACATCAAGGCCCTTTTGGGCTACATACATATCTCAATAGATATAAACATGGTGCTCATACTGCAAAGTAATGGGGGTGAGCAATACATGCTTCGATGACCAATGGGGAACACCCGATGAGGCTACACAATCCTAACTGCATTGCAACATCAGGGGCAACCAACAGGAGCAAATCCCAGGTTTGAGAGTGCATCTCACACACTAAAGAGTCGAGGCACAATAGACAGGCAATCATGGCATACTTAGAGATCAGTGGGGAAAGGGATCCTCAAGGTCACAAATCGGAATCCAAGTTGGGAAAGACTATCATGGATGAATCAGATGGATGGAGAAGGTGAAGGTGGATCCAAAGTCAGCTGCCTAAGGGGGACTAAGTGTCCAAGTCTATACCAAAAGTAGGGGTGTGACCCGGTGTGCATATATACAGGGGCCTACTAGGAAGGGGTGGACTGTGTTACCAACTTGTTTGTACCATAGTTGGATTATCTGAAGAGCCGCCATTTGACAAACATGATAAGTGTTTGACTCCAGTGTATCAGATGATCCAGCATTTGTGACTAGCCAGTTTTGGCTAGCCAGTTTTGGCTAGCCAGTTTTGTTTTTTAAGTCGACATGACCATGGCCCCATGGGGGTTTGTAATAAAGTGTGCTAGTAGGATCTGAGGGTCTCGGTTCCCCATGACTTGATTAAGCAACTAAGGTATTCCAAGGAGTTTTTTCCCTTGTCAATTATACTTTGCCTATAGTCGAGCTATAATCGATGAGGTTTTCTCCTGCTCCTCCAAAGCTGGAATGCCCGACTTTGAAAATTTTAGCCATGGGGGGTTATTAGAGTCCAACTAATGTATATAAGCCTACTAGACACTATTAGAATAGGTGTCGGTCATGTCCCAAGTCTCTAGGACCCTCAGAAAAAATTTCAAAAAATTTTTTTACCGGGTCCGTCGAGTTTGGGTTTTTAATTATTTTTTTAAATTTAATAAATTTCTCTATAGTTTAAATAGAGAAATAATAAGTTGTAATATGTCAGCCGTCCGAGGTCCGGATTCAGTGATTGATGGCTCGTTTCATAAGCCAAAAATCACACATGACCTATGGACCAGCTAAACCCAACTTCCGGATGTCAATTCAGCCTCGTAATTAATCTTTTCTCTAAAAAAGCCATTTACAAAGAAATTATTAATTAAATTAATAAATTTGAATATTTTGGAGAAATCCAAATCTCTCCAAAATAATCAGAAATGAATAAAATAAAGGGCTAGTTGACATGGCACTCAGCATTTAAGATGATTCCAATCATCTCAGTCAGCACCAGTCATCCACTTCAAAGGAATTCACCCTCCTTCACTAAAGCTCACGAATTGGTTATGTGGCAAAGATTGAGTGGGTTGGTTGATAGCTTTTACTTCAATGGTAGGCGCATCCCTAAATTTGTGCAACCACATATACATTGGCTCTCTTCACAACTAAAATCAACACCTACCACAAGGCTCACGCATCCCTCTTGAGACTCACGCATATTTGGCTTGGAGGGCGAGTTTACCACATGGCAACTAATCATTTGTTTGGTGGAGTTTACAATGAAGAGTGGGGGGCGCCTTGCCTAAGTGGAGGCCACCTCCCCACTCACACCAACCTCAAGACTTGAGTTGTAAGCCAAGCTCGCCATTTGTTGAAGTTCTGACTCACCTTTGATTGGAATTCGTTGGGATTTGGCTCTCTTCTATTGCCATTCGACCTAGGGTTTTAGCATTGTAGTTTTGTTATATAAGAGAAGTCTTTTGGGCTTGTTCTTCATGGAGATTTTGAGCATGAACACTCTGCCAAAATCATATTGTAAAATTTGTTTGAATTTTTAATATAAGAAGTGACTTTGGAGGTCCATTGCAAGAGTACTTGGGGCCTATTTCGCATTGTCTTGGTGATACCTCTCTCACCTTGTTTCTCTTTCATGCATTTCAATTTTCAATCTATATTCTAACATTACTTAGAAATGGCTTGTTCGGTTTTGTATGCTTGAGATCAAGGGTTTTGCAGGGTGCTCCAGGGTGGAAAGTGGCTTGGAGATCAAGCTAGTTTTCATTTGCCAATGATTATTATTGCCTAATCAATTTTCTTGCAAGTTCCCAAAGGATCTTCTCATCTTAAGAGAAGAAATGTTCAAATCAGAGAGTTTGGCCTCTTCCTCCATCAACAAACGTTTTTTCAAAACTCAATTATTGGTTACTTGCTACTAGATCTGCCTTTTAAGCTATGGATAACCCTAGATCCATTTTTCTCCAAGCTTAGCCTTCCCCCAAGGTTTGCCTCCTTCTTGGCTTGCCATTGGTCCCTTGCCCTTTTCTCCTCCATCCACCACTCTTATTGGCTGCCCATTTGTTGACTGTCCACCACATTTCATTGGCTGCCCATTGAGTTGACAGTCCATCACATTTCATTGGCTGCCCCTTTGTTGACTGTCACTTGCTCTCTTTTGTTTGACTGTCCACTTCATTGGACTGTCCATTACCCATTTCGTTGGCAGTCCCTTCTCCTCTTGTCCACTTCAAGAAAAAAGCCCTACAAAGTATAAAAACAGTAGCAAAACACAAAACGAATTGTTAGAGTTAGTTTGTTAAAGAAGTAAATAGTTAGACCTCGATTTTTTGCATTTTATTTGATAGTCTCATGCATTGAAAGGTTAGTTTTAGATAGTCTTTTTCCTTCCAAGAATTAGTAGTTGGGGTTTGTCACATCATTTTTGCTTCTTGTCATTTTCTAGATCTCATATCTTGCATTGGAGTAGTAGCACTTAGGCATTTTAATTTATGCTCTATAAAACTTAGTGGTTAAACCTCACTTCTCTTCATTTTTTAATTAGAGCTTGTATTTCTCTTATTTCCACATAGTAATCTCATTAAAAAGTAAAAGTTTGCATACAAATTTTCATTTTTCAAATCTCATTTCTAGCATATTTAGGGCAACTTTTGTTCGCTGGTCCGTTTTCCCATACAAAATTTTTTCAAACAAAAATCTCATATTTTTCATATTTTAGGATTCAATCTTTTAGATTAGACTTGGTAGTTTTCAATTTTTTGGATTTTTGACACTTAATGGGTGCGTGTTGAGTGTATTTTTTAAGCTTGTGTAGGTTCCTTGAAAGAAGGGATAAAAACCTTTGAAGCACATTCGAAGAGGAGCGAGCACTTTCAAAAGAGAAGATCAAAATCAAGAAATAAACCAACAAAAACACAATCTCCTTTTTTTACTAGCCTCTAAAGGCTTCCAGGTTTTATTGTAAATTTTTGTTTATCTTAAGTTTCTTAGAAAATTCCTTCAAGGTTTTAAAACCCAAGGCAATTGTAAACGATTAACAAAAAGTTCAAGCGGAGGGGCCTCCACTTTTTGGTTTCCTTCCCCATTTGGGGAAAAGTGTTGTGATTGGGTTAGATCTTTCAATTTCTGCTTTAGAGTAGTCTTTTATTTCATCTTATAATTCTCTTCCAAGCCTTTGACCGGAAGCTATATCCTTGGGATTTCATCTCAAGGGAAGGACCACATAATTTTGTGGTTACTCTTCCTTCCCCGTCGATTTCCTTGGTAAAGCTTTCAGCTAGCTGAAAGTTCAGCTAGCGGTTCTTAGAGGTCGACCTTGTTCGGAGGTTGATCCCACCATTAGTGTAAAACTGCTTGGTAGAACACTATATCCTTTATTTATTTCATTTTATTTTGCAAGTAGCATGCTAGCTGTGTTTCATATCTATTGAGCTACCACATGATTTTAATTTTACAAAGTTTCAACATTCTGTTTTCACAACTGCTTCTAATTTCTTAAAATAAACGAAGCCTCTTGAACTTGGCCAAATCCAAGTCAAGAGCACTTTCTGTCGGAGAGCATATAGATTTGCATTTTCCCTTGCATTAGGCATTTTAGAGTAGAAAGTCTCTTGAACTGTGGTCTTAAGACTAGGTCAAGAGCGCTCTCTGTCGGAGGGTTGAACAAGTGCTCTTAATAATTAAAATACTTCAACTCATTTTCCCCCTTAATTAATTTACTTTGGTCGATTGTCCAACACCCGTATGCTCTGCCAACCTGCGAAGGTTGGGATAGTACTCAGAAAGGTGAAGGACTTGCTAAACTTACAAGTGATAATATAATTAAAATTTTACCCAAAACCAAAACCAGTATCAAATCACTGAGGTGCTTCCTGAAACAGGTGGTGCCGGAAATCCACTGTCAGACTCGAGGGCAGTCAAGCCGTAAGTACACTTGTCCTCTTTGCAATCTGGGTGCTCCCGACATACCATCTAAGAGGTTGCCAGTATTTGTTCGTGGTTAAGGTTCCACTCTTTTGATATCCTTGGTTTTAGCCTTAATAATCGAGACCACTAAAATCTTTAATTTACCAAGATAAGTTGCAAAACGATCTCACGAACATTTATCTCGAACACTTGTATCAAGCAACTCAAGCACTCAAACATTTTTACTCCATAAGGCACTGGTCCTTAATCACATATTTTATTTGCTTATTATCAATCTGGTGTACTTGTGTTAATTTTCGTATAAAGAGTGTTTTATATCTTATTCAGTGTATCTCTTATCCTCTCTTGCAACGTGGATTGTGTTATCTTGGTTTTATTCAAAGCATTATTTGGTCTCATCACATAATAACTCCTAAACAACACCCATCCGCATCATTCACACTTAAAAACTTAAAAAACACAAGAGCCTTAGTGAAACTCTTTGTAGGGACTACCCCCCTTGGCTTCGTTAGGGGTTAGCCTAAACGGAGGAGCTGGGATTCAGGTGACAGTACCTGGCTCATTGCTTGCCCCCAAGGCCACACCTCTCCCCACTTTCCAGTGAGGGAGACAGCTTTCGAAAGATTTCTGCTGCTGGTATGCAGTTTGGCGAACAACAGACTGACATCACCAAGGGCCCAATCATATATCATAACAATAGCTAGATCACCAAATCAATCATCATATGTAGAGTTAGTGTACTATCATGTATAAACAAGTCTAAGCAACAATCATGAGCAATATACATCAAATGCAATACCTGCCACACCATATACCTGCTGCTGAGGCTGTCTTTGAACTGGATCTCTGCTGAATCCGGGCACAAATAGTAAACCAACAATACTCTATGATAATCTCAATCAAAACGAGACTAGGCAACTGTCTCAATGGGCTCATGTCAAAGCCTAGCATGTAAGGGTGACCCTGCGGTAAATGCTAAGTAACATGTCTAGACCACTGTACAACCATCTGCCCCCTCTGATATATCTGCTCAGGGCAATCTGAACAAAACCGTGTGCCTCCTCTGAAGGCATCGGATCTCTGATCTGGAAAAAAAAAGTACTATGCGGTCCTCGGCCGCACAGTTTGCAGTATGGTAGCTCCAGCTAACATAGATGTGATAACAAGCCTCTTTCACTTGTAAAGGATGGAAAAATTTCTGGGAGTGTCTTTTTCCCATTGAGCTGTAATGAAAATCACGTTGGGTTTGTGGACATATTGGGCATCTCTCACATGGCTGCGTGTTTTATTGTAAGTTGTAGACTAAATCTAGCATAGAAGGCTATACTCTAGTCCATTGGGCAAGCATTTGCGGTTGTTAAGTTGCTTGTTGACGTCATGTTTTCAAAAGATCATAGGAGTAATAAAATGTAATCGGTTATACTTATATTCTCCTCGTCTTTGATTATGGGACGTACTAGACTAACCTCACCTATATGAAGCACAAGGGCTCTTTGAGTCCTCTTTTTGACTCCATACTCCCTTCTGGTACTGGCACTGGCCTTTTCCTTGAGGACTGATCCTCCCGTCTTTTCCATCACCTATTCAAAAGACATTTTCTGTTACATGTGTTTCTCTAAGGCAGCCTCTTCCATTTCACCTTGCCTTCTGTTGTATCTGCCTTAGCGATCCTATCTTAGGGATACCCCCCTTGAGTTGGAGAAGAGCCAACCTGAAGTGAGGAGAGAGGAGTGTGGTGACATTGGCTTCTCTTTCGAGAGTTGTCATCGAGTTGGTGTGTTCACATTTTGGGCTTCAACACACGCATGCCAGTTTTGGGAGACAACATTTTGATGTTGTCTGCCGAGATGCACACTAGCAGCATAAATCTTTCGAAAGTTGTTCCCTCACTACAAGTGGGGAAAGTGTGGCCTTGGGGGTGTTGTCCGCCAATATGCACACCAGCAGCGGAAATCTTTCGAAAGCTGTCTCTTCACTACAAGTGAGAGAGGTGTGGCCTTGGGGGCAAGCAATGAGCCAGGTACTGTCACCTGAATCCCAGCTCCTCCGTTTAGGCAAACTCCTAACAAAGCCAAGGGGGGTAGTCCCTATAAAAGAGTTTCACTAAGGCTCTAGTATTTATAGTGTTTTTAGGTGTTGTGATGCGGATGGGTGTTGTTTAGGAGTTTTTAAATGAGAGACAATATAGTATTTAAATGTAAAACAAGATAGCGCAATCCACGTTGCAAACACAAAACGAGAGATACACTTGGACAATAAATAAATCACTCTTTACGACAATTAAAGCAAATACTCCAATATTGATATTTTAAAGCAAACAAGATATATGATGAAGGACCAGTGCCTTATGGAGTAAAAAATATATAAAAAAATGATTGTAAAAAAGGTTGATACAAGTACTTGAAATAGAAGTTTGTGAGAACGTTGTGCAGCTTATCTTGGTAAATTTAAGATTTTAATTGTCTTGATTATTATGGCTAAGAACAAGGTATCAAAAAGGTAGTGGAACCTTGTCCAAGAAAACTACTGGCAACCCTAGGTGATAGGTCGGAAGCACCCAGATTGCAAAGAGGGCAAGTGTGCTTGCGGCTTGACCGCCCTCGAGTCTGACAGTGGATTCCTGGCACCACCTCTTCTGGGAAGAACAGTAATTTGTCTTGGTTGAGGTTTTGGGGTAAAGTTTTAATTCGATTTTCACTTGTGAATTAGCAAGTCTTCCACCTTTCTGAGTACTAGCCCAACCGTTTCCGATTGGCAGAGCATACGGGTGTAGGACAGAAACCAAAGTAAATTAATTAGAGGGGTGTGTGGGTTGAAAAGTTTTAATTAAACTGCACTTTAGTTCAACTCTCCGACAGAGAGCGCTCTTGACTTGATCTTATGATCACAGTTCAAGAGACTTGCTACTTTAACAAATGCCTAATGCAGGGATAATGCAAAACTAAAAATGCCCTCCGATAGAGGGTGCTCTTGACTTGGATTTGGCCAAGTTCAAGAGACTTTGGTTCGTTTTAAACAAGCAGAAAGTAGATTGTAGTAGCAATAAATTCCAACTTAAAAAATTGATTTAAACAATATGATAGATCAGCAAGATATGGAATATTACTTAACAACACTACTTGCAAGATAAAATGATACTTGAAAAGTCTAGTGTTCTACCACACAATTTCTAATCTAATAAGTGGGATCGATCTCCGAACAAGATCAACCACTAGAAGCCACCAATCCTGGAAACCTTCCAGCTAACTGGATGTCCACAAGAAGTTGATGGGGGAGCGAGAAGCTACCACAAGACTATGTGGCCTTTGGGATACAATCCCAAAGTTAGCTATTCTCTGGTCAAGGCTTGGAAGAGAAGATACGAGATAATATTAAACGAAAATAAATCTAATCTACCCAAGAGTCTCTTTCACTACTCGGGAGAGCATGGGGGTAAGTAAATATGGAAAAATAGAGCAAGATGACTTATTGAAATAAAACTAATCTAAGAGCATATAATGGATCTAAAGCAAAAATTCAAACCACTCAAGAGACCCAAGGCTTCCCCAAATAGGGAAGTGAACGTGGGGGCTTAAAAACCCCACTTGCAACTTTATTATGGAAGTACAATTGCCCTAGGGGATGAAACCCTTGTAGGGACTTTGAAATGAATGACTTATAAGAACTTTGAAATAAACTCCTAAGATCTATTACAAAAAGGATAATAGTAATCTCTTTTGTTTTGTTTTTTGTCCTCTTGTCTTGATAGCTTCTTGGATTAGAAGTCTTGACTTCTACTTTGGAGAGCTCTATCAAAAACACATAACTCCAATACCCATTAGACGTTAGATAATCAAAACAAATTTGAAACTTTAAACTACTTGCAAGGTTGAGTGAAAGAGTTGAAGTGGCAGCCAATGAATGTTATTTCATGACAGTCAACTCAATGTTTAAGTGGCAGCCAATGAAAACTTATGACAGTCAACTCAATGTAGATGGCAGCCAAAACAAGTTTATGATAGTTTAGATAGCAGCCAATGTTTAGGACAGTCAACTCCTAGTTTATATGGCAGCCAATAAATGTTTAGGACAGTCAACTCCTAGTTTATATGGCAGCCAACACAATAATGCAATTAACTAGATAACAACAAATGGATGAGATCTATAATGACTACTTTAAAATAGTGTGAACTAACTATTAAAAACTAAACAAACTAACAAACAAATAATTAAATCCTAACTATATAAATGCAAATGTAAGATCTAACTATCAACTTTGAAGTAGATACAATAAGAAAGTAACTAACAATTTTTGAGTTTTTGTTATGTTTTATAGGTGTTTATTTTTTATTTTTTTTGACCTCCAAAGCCACTTTATTTCAATTAGCAAAAGCTATAACACATATACAATTTTGGCAGAGTAAGTTTGCACAAATTCTCCATGAGATAATAACCCCAAAGGGCCTCTCTTTATACTAAAACATAAGCTAAAACCCTAGGTCGAATTGGCAATAGACTAGTAGGTCGAATTCCAATCAAGGGAGGGCTTGGAGAGCTAAACAATGGTCAAAGTCGAGTTTGGTGGTAGGTTGAAGGTAGAGGTGGCAAGACTCTACTCTAATGGAGGCATAGGGAGTATCAACAACCAATAAACGAGCTACAACAAGGATAAACGCGAGGTTGAACGAGGATTGACGTGAGGATTGATAGAGTGTGAGCTAGTTAATAAGGAGACAAGTGGCATGTAGTAGGTACTAACTCGAAAGGTAGAAGGAGCCAATCTAATGGTGATTACATACTAACCAATAGTCAAACTCCAACTAGGATAGGCGTGAGGTTAAATGAGATTGACGTGAGGATCATGAGGATGGCGAGCTACTTGGTGGAGAGACATGTGGAATGGGTAGGTGCTGACTCGAATCCAAGGAGAGCCAATGTAATGTCCCCAGCTTGACCCTATTGCATTAATATTGTAAATGATGTAAATATTGTTATGAAATCATGGTGAGGAGCTCAAGGCCAAGGCCCCGCCATCGATTTAGTGATGCATACGGGTTGCATGCTAGCAATGCACATTGGAAATTCAAATATCATGTAATATGCATTTTAATAAAAATACCCACAACTAGCTATGCAATGCAACAAAGAGATGGGGGCATGATTTCACAAAGAATTGGGAGGGGAAAACATTCAAACCCTTGAGCCAATAGAGTCAAGCCAAGTGTCAATGAGGGAACCCATCAAACCCTCAACTACCCATGTTGACTTTTGTACCAAACCATTGATTTCTCCCAAGAGTTGGTTGGGGTAGTTAATGCCTTGGGAAGGGAGAGGTATGGCTGTCCAAAATTCGGGTATGGGCAAGCCACCCTTCATGGAAAATCGTGTTGGTCTCCTTGGGCAAGAAGGGAGCCACGAAATTGCTCTCCAAGCGATAATCCATGACCATTCTTCCTCCCTCACGAGTTGAGAACTACCTGGGCGTTTTCCAGGCGTGGAGAAAACGTTTTCTTCATTTTTCCCCAGCAGAGAAGGGCGTTTTTCTATGTTGTATACCAGTGGGGAAGAGGGGAAGCGAATGGGGTTTCGATAGAGACCGTTTGGGCTGCTGAAGGCTGAGATATTGGGGAAGAAATCGTTTTTCCTCCCGGGGGTTGTTTGCCCCATCCCACAATCCGTTTTTGTTGGGGACGTTTTTGGGAAAACCCATGGCCATTTTATTTATAATTCCCATTGTCTAGAATGTGTATCCCTGCCCCTGTTTGTGTTTACTGTGTGAATGCAGAGTGTGTTGGGTATGGGTATCCATGGCTTGAGCTTGAGTGTAAGCCTCCAGGGTTCAATTGTAGCCTGATAAACCCAGTTGGACTGGCTTGGCTAAAATGAATCGGTTAATGGACTGTGTGTGAGCGTGAAGGTCCTCTTTTTCCTTGTGAGAATCATGCCCAGCTCGGGGGTGGCCTTCGGATGGACTCAGTATAAGTTGTCGAAGTGCCTATGGCTGGGTGGAACGTTGCAGCTACATAGCTAGTTGCTTGGGACAATTGCAATGAAGATAAGTGTTTCTGTCTATGTATTTACTCCTGGAATGTTTAATTAATGACTGATTATGGATATGTTGAATGCATATGAAGAGTGTGTGAATGTTGTTTTAATTCCGTTGTGCATAATTTTCTTGTGTTCCATCTGCACATTCATATTTTATTCCTTTTAATCAAATGAGTGGGCTGAATTTTGATTAAAAGCCCCATCGATTGGTAGTATGTTCCTTGCCTTGCAGTGGTCAGCAGGTGGGTACATGACAGCCAAGCTAATTGGTGATTGATGAGTCATGAGGGCGCCTACCTTAGGCTTAAATGCATAACCACCAAACCATTTAACACTTGACACCACATCAAATCGAAATTTTGCATGAGGAGGGCGAATTGGTTCAAGTGGATAACCTTCTGGTGACTGGATAGTTGATTGGAATGACTGGGAGTTGATTGGAATCCTCATAAATGTCCATTGCCATGTCATTTAGCCTTTTATTTTAATCAAATTGATTAATTTTGGAGAGATTTGGATTATCTCCAAAATATTCAATTTTATTATTTTAATTAATAATTTCTCTGTAAATGACTTTTCAGAGAAAATATTAATTATGAGGCTGAATTGACATCCGAAAGTTGGGTTTAGCTGCTCCATGGGTCATGTGTGATTTTTGGCTTATGATACGAGCCATCAAACACTAAATTCGGACCCAGGATGACTGACATATTACATACTCAAATTTCTCCATTTAAACTATAGAGAAATTTAATTAAAATTTAAAAATAATTAAAAATTAAAAAACCCCAATTCCGACGCGTCCGGTAAAAATTTTTCTGGGGGTCCTAGAGACTTAAGACATGACCAAAACCTATTCTAATAGTGTCTAGTAGGTTTATACATTACAATTGGACCCTAATAACCCCCCATGGCAAAAATTTCCAAAATCGAGCATTCCAGCTTTGGAGGAAGCGGGAGAAAAACCAAGAGATTATATCTTGCCTGAAGCAAAGTATAATCTGACGGTGAAAAAACTCCCTGGAATACCTTAGTTGTTTAATCCAGTCATGGGGAACCGAGCCACTCAGACCCTACTAGCACACTTTGATACAAACCCCCATGGGGCCATGGTCATGTCGACTCAAAAACAAAACTGGCTAGACCCAAATATATGAAACCCAGATACTCTGGAAGTGAACACTGATGTGTTCCAACACTGGCGGCTCAATAAGGTTTCAACTATTGTACAAATCAGTTGATAACAGGGGGCAAGCAATGAGCCAGGTACTGTCACCTGAATCCCAGCTCCTCCGTTTAGGCTAACTCCTAATGAAGCCAAGGGGGGTAGTCCCTACAAAGAGTTTACTATGGCTCAATGTGTTTTAGTGTTTTTAGTGTATGGTGATGCGGATGGATGTTGTTTAGGAGTTTTTAAAAATGAAAAGATCACAAATTACTTTAGATAAAACACAAGGTAAACTGCAATCCACGTTGTGATACAAGATTACAAGATCAGCAGTATATCAAAGACTTGCGAAAATGAGATAGCATCCACAGATAAATGACTTAAATGGACAAATGGCCCAACAATATGAATGTATGAAAATGTAACAATTAGACCAATGCCTTATGGAGTCAAAAAATTGTATAATGCTGGGGGATGCTGAAAGTACAAGTCTTGGAGAACCGTTCGTGAGATTGTTTTGCAAATTATCTTGGTTTATTAAAAGTTTTAGTGGTCTTGATTATTAGGCTAAGAACAACAAGGTAAGCAAATCAACCGGAAAGGTATACCTTCAGTGGCTTCCCCTCTGATGGTAAGACGGACCGCCCAGATGTCAAGGAGTAAGTGTCTAAAGAATTAACTACTCCGATGTCTAGACAACGGTAATTTTCGGCCCCACCAGGTTTAGGAACTTTGCCCACTACCTGAGTATGTCTCGATAAAGCAACGCCGGTTCGTTGGTTGTGGGGGTGAAAATTTTATTATGTTATCAAAAATAATCAAATCTAACACCTTTTTGAGTACTAGCCCAACCTTTTCAGGTTGGCAAAGCATACGGGTGTTAGATAGCAACCAAGATAAATTATTAAAAAGGGAGTGTGAGTTGAAATGTTTTAAAATTATTACAGCACACAATTCAACTCTCAGACAGAGAGTGCACTTGACTTTGTCTTATGACAAGGTTCAAGAGACTTAGTTATTCTATATGCCTAATGCAGGGGAAATGCAATTTTAATATGCTCTCCGACAGAGAGTGCTCTTGACTTGGGTTATTGCAAGTTCAAGAGGCTTTGTTCTTTATTAGAATAGAGGCAGTTTGTACATAAAGAAAAAACACGCTTTCTAAAGTAAACAAGTAATGAAAGGAAATAACAAGTGCGTGTTGGACACACCGAGCACACTGAGAGGGGGGGGGGGGTGAACAGTGTGTATAGCTTTTTATTACTTTTTCAACTTTAACAATCATCAACTGCTTCTTCAATACATCATTCATTAATGTATTACCACATTATCATTATATCATCAGCATTATTAACTATTACAGCTCATCATCACCTATCATCATATCATCATCACATAGGAAGCATAGCAAAACACAGTACACAAGATTTTTACATGGAAACCCAAATCCTGGGGGAAAAACCACGGAAGCCTTTATAATAATAATTTACCAGCAACAACTGGAAGGAGGCAACAACCCCCTTTGATACAAAGACTTCAATTCTCCATCTACAACTGGAAGGAGGCTACAACCCCCTAGTTTACAGGCTACAACCTGAAGGAAGCCTTAGCTCCCTCAATTTCCTTGCCCCGTCCTGCCACCCTGATATGAAGATAGAAATTGAACTACTGAACCACAAACTGCACTGATCCTGCGGACCTGCTATCCAACACCTGTACCACACTGCACAATCTAAACCACACTGCACAACCTGTACCACACTGCAAAACCACTTTCACTGCTCATCAACTGACCACTGCTCATCAACTGTTCACTGCTCATCAACTGTTCACTGCTCATCAACTGTTCATTGCTCATCAACTGTCCACTGATCATCACAACTGTGCCACATTGTTCATCAACCTGTACAATCAATCTATCCAATCTAGCTGTACCAATCAATCTGTCTGCATAAATCAATCTACTGTTCACATTATTTAATTCAATAAATTTGAGTTCAATCAACTGTATACCAAACCACCTGGGTCAAACCAACTGCTCATACAACTCATCCAATCTGAGTTAGACCAATTGCACATGTAACCTATTCGTCTGAATCAATGTACTTGCTGCTCATAGCCACTGGTCATCATTTCATTATTGTCATCTATATATTGCTGCATACATCACTGAGCATATATATATAATCCCATGTTCATTACTGAGCATATTACATATCACTGAGTGTCTTACATTACTGAGCATATCATATCATTACTGTGTCATACATATCATTGAGCATATCACTGTGCAAACTGATCATTACTGAGCATACATATCTTCACTGTTTATATCACTATGTATATCATCATTGTGTAAACTCAGCATACATATCGTTACTGTGTAAATTGAGCATACATGTCATCACTCTGTGTATCATCACTATGTAAGCTGAGCATACTTTTAATCACTGAGCATATACACTACTGAACATCATCACATCACTGAGTAATCACTGAGCATAGGTGTAGATATCATATTACATCATATGACTAGCACATCATATCACTGTCTAATGTCTGAGTGTAGGTATCATCATCATCATAAAATATGCATAATTGTCACTTCAGTGTGCACCGTGTATGCATCATCAACATCAAGTATACATCATAATGCATAGGAGAGCATCATCACACTATGGTATGCATGTACATCATATTGTATAGGAGTGCATCAACTTCATAGAGTGTACATCATTATCACATGCATTATCATCATAAAGTGTATAATATCATAGCATAAAGTTATGCAACATCATCATCATATCCTCCATAATGACTTCAAATATATATACCAACATATAGGCTCACATACTAATATCAAAGATGAACTCTATCCATGAGAGACATGTGCCATTACAAGAGAAACCCAAAAGCATGAGCCATACCTTTTTGAAGATCATAAGGTCAAGAAGCAATAGACAAACCAAAATAAACTCTAGATCATGTCATCACATAGCCCTCGTAACAAGCTTTCCAACGAGCCAAGAATTTTGTAATTCCGATTCCGTATGAGAAAGTTATCCCAATTTTAGTGAAGATACCCAAAAAATTTCCTCCACAAAATTTCGCACTTTTCTCCAAGAGGTTCGAAATTCCAATTGATGAGCGAATGAAATGTTTGATATTCTATTTATATAGGTCGTGGAGGAAAGTTATTACCTCAAACAGGGCCGACATGCAATTCGAAATTACAAATAATTAAATTTTCTTTTGTTTGGTCGGCTCACCCAAAAAGGTGGGGTACACCAACTTCAAAAATTCACATCTCTTCAACCGTAAGGAGTTAGAAGATGCTCCACATATCAATGGAAATGGCTTGACGAGGACTATCTCCCTATGATGGGTTTATTTGCAAATTCTTGGTCTAATACCCTTAAATTATTCAATATGTCCAGGACGTCAAAGACCCCACACATGAGGGTGCCAAAGACCATACCACCAACTACAAGAGTTTCAAAGTCTTCTTCAACCTATCAAGGCACGTCCATGGGCTCTACCTCCATCTACATCCCAATAGCTATATAACCACAAATAGGACCATACATCACCATGGTTCAAGACCCAAGGCACCACATGCAAGGGTTTCAAGGACTCTTTCAAGGATATCATATAATATTTGAACACGATACTTTCCATGGACTTCAAGCCCATCACATAGGACTCCATCGCCAAGTGATGAGGGCATCATGACCAAGGATTCTATCATATCAAAGGCTCCAACAATCATGGGCTTACAGACCACCATATGTATGGATTCCAAGACCCAAATCATTTCCAAATGCACCATCAATGATCATATAGTGTCCAAGGGTCATCATGCCGCCATTTATGTGGGTGCTAGACCTTCTCATGCATAATGACCTTCTCCAAGGGTTCCATGACCCCAACAAGGGATACACGGGCATCAATATCTTCATTAAGGGTTCCAAGTCTTCATCAAGTCATTAATGACCACATCATCACCTTTAAGGGGACAAGGACCATTAAACCATCAAATGTGGGTCCAAGGACTTCTTCATCAAGCAAGGGGCTTCATAGGATTCTTCAACCACCTCAACCACACCAGGAGACCTACAAGGGTCAAGATCCATCATGACATCACCTGTGGGGTTGCTAGACCTTCTCCTGGGGTACCATGACCTCAATAAACACAAATGATCACTGAAAGGTTCATTTGGACTCTTGCAACTTCTTCAACGCTTTTGTAGTGTACTGGGGCATAAGTTGTGGTATTGGGGAAACAAAGAAACAACTGGGGAACTGCAAAACATCTTTGGGGTACTTAAACACTCTACAGGGTGTTCAGGGCTTTTGTCATTGTCCCAAGGGCTCCAAGGGCTTCAAACTTGGGCTTGGACAAGATCAAAAGGTCTCCTTAGACACCGACAATTACTTAACCCTCAGGGGCTCCTCAAGGGGCACCAAGAAATGTTGTCATCAATGACTATACACTGTTGGAATCAATGACAACTTAATCAACAATCTCCCCCTTTGTCATTGATGACAACACCATAAATCCTCTTCAGAACAAGCTCCCCTTGTCAACAACTTCTCTCCCCCTTTGGCATCAATGGCAAAGGGAACTTCCATTGACAACACTGCTCCCCCTCAGGGCATGCTCCCTTTGTCAACAACTTCTCTTTGTTTTTCAACTCTTGGAAAACCTTTTCTTCCTTTTTGCATCAATGGAAACAAGAATTTCCTTTGGTAATAATGCTCCCCCTATCATTGGGCATTGCTGTTGATCGATAGTCTTCAAAATGGTATTGAGTTTTTCCCAATATTTTCATCATTTATGTTTTGATCATTGGTGCAATCTACTGACTTTCTTTTCCATACTTTGGTAGGTTGATCACTGTTCATGAGATTCGGTTGAACTTGCTTTCTTCTCCAAACTTTAACTTCTCCCTGCATCCTGCAATGTTTCGCAAAATGACCATAATGATAACAATGATAACATTGAATGGAAAACATACCTTGATTTATATCTGGAATTATTCTATCATCAGTTCTGCAATGGATGGCTTTGTGACCATAGTTGTTACACTTGTAGCAGTGACCACTGAACATCATGGGATATCCCTGAGCAAAGGATCTTCTTTGTGATGCAAGTTCTTTGTTTCTATTCTTCCTTGAATCTTGCTGATCATGGGATCTACTGAAAATATCTGTATAACTATTAGCCTTTTCTTCTTTTTCCCCGGAACTCTCACTTTCTTCAATGTTCTTTTCAATCTTTGAATTTGTCTTCAATTGAGCAACTGCCTTGTTCAGATCTTCCTTTAGAGAGAGGATCTTCAATTCTTGCTTTTGACAAATTTCTATCTTTTCTTGGAGTTGTTTTGTTAGGTCTTCTTCAATTTTCTTGACTTCTTCTATCTTTTCTTTCAGATCAATGACAATACTGTCTTCCATCTGTCCTTTTATTTCTTGATTTTCTTTTCTGAGTTCTGAGAGTTCCTTTTCAAAGTCAAAATTCGTCAGACATACCTTTCGCAATTCTATCTTCAAGGATTTGATTTCATCTTCTTGTTTTCTTCTTATTTTCTCTTCAATCTCATGATTGAAATGAATTCTTGTTTTGTCACTTGGATCTTCTTTCTGACTGGCAGATCTTTCCTTCTGCATTTTTCAAGTAAGATACTGATCTCACTATCTTTGTCTTGAAGCTTGCGAGTCAATTCTTTCTCCTTATCTTCTAGCTGTCTTCTGAGCTTGTCAATTTCTTCTGATTGTCTTTTATTTTCAACAGCAGACTTCTCAAGTTGATCTTTCAGAGAGTTGGATATGGCTTCCTTGATTCTGGTAGCTTCTTCAACTTGGAGATTTAGATCAATTATAGTCTGTGTGGCTTTCTCAGATTCTTCTTGATTCCTCTTCTCAGATTTGTCCAATTGTTCTTGTAATACCTGGTTCTGTTTACAAAGTTTCTCAACCTTTTGCAAAGCATTAGTAATATCATTGTTTAAACATTCATTTCCATCATTTATCAAGAAACAATGAGATTCATCACATTTTGATGTATTACAATCTATGAATTTTGAATAGCACTTATCCTCTATACTCGATAGACATATTTCTTCAAAAACATTACAAATAGGGTGTTCAATAGACTTACCTTCATACTTACCTGGATCTTGTACTGACCTTTCTGTGGAGTTGTCTTCTGCTTTCTGTTCTTCAATGGAGTACACTTGATCTAACTTCAGTGACAATTCTTCAATTGAGTTGCACTTTCCTATTTTCTTCTTTTGGAGATCTGTCAAATCTGCAGTCATGAGTTTCATAACTTCTTCTTCATGTTCCTTAGAGGAGTAGAGATGTTCTATTTTGAGCCATAGTTCCTTAGCAGTGTTGCACTTTCCAATATTCTCTTTTATGGAATCTGATAAGCCTTCAAGAATGGATTCCATAGCCATTGAATTATTTTTCCTTGCTTCCTTCTGAGCTGTTGTTTTCACTTTCTTCGGATGATCGTACCCAGTAAGAATTGACTGCCATACTCCACTGCCTTCTGCTTCAAGATAACCTTGCATTCTTCTTTTCCAGATCAAGTAATTTGTCCCACAAAACAATGGTGCTCCATTCACTGAGAACCCCATGGTGTGTCAAGGATCTACTTCAAGCTGGTAAGGCTTTCTGTGAAGGACCCGCTCTGATACCAATTGTTGGACACACCGAGCACACTGAGAGGGGGGGGGTGAACAGTGTGTATAGCTTTTTATTACTTTTTCAACTTTAACAATCATCAACTGCTTCTTCAATACATCATTCATTAATGTATTACCACATTATCATTATATCATCAGCATTATTAACTATTACAGCTCATCATCACCTATCATCATATCATCATCACATAGGAAGCATAGCAAAACACAGTACACAAGATTTTTACGTGGAAACCCAAATCCTGGGGGAAAAACCACAGAAGCCTTTATAATAATAATTTACCAGCAACAACTGGAAGGAGGCAACAACCCCCTTTGATACAAAGACTTCAATTCTCCATCTACAACTGGAAGGAGGCTACAACCCCCTAGTTTACAGGCTACAACCTGAAGGAAGCCTTAGCTCCCTCAATTTCCTTGCCCCGTCCTGCCACCCTGATATGAAGATAGAAATTGAACTACTGAACCACAAACTGCACTGATCCTGCGGACCTGCTATCCAACACCTGTACCACACTGCACAATCTAAACCACACTGCACAACCTGTACCACACTGCAAAACCTAAACCACACTGCACAACCTGTACCACACTGCAAAACCACTTTCACTGCTCATCAACTGACCACTGCTCATCAACTGTTCACTGCTCATCAACTGTTCACTGCTCATCAACTGTTCATTGCTCATCAACTGTCCACTGATCATCACAACTGTGCCACATTGTTCATCAACCTGTACAATCAATCTGTCCAATCTAGCTGTACCAATCAATCTGTCTGCATAAATCAATCTACTGTTCACATTATTTAATTCAATAAATTTGAGTTCAATCAACTGTATACCAAACCACCTGGGTCAAACCAACTGCTCATACAACTCATCCAATCTGAGTTAGACCAATTGCACATGTAACCTATTCGTCTGAATCAATGTACTTGCTGCTCATAGCCACTGGTCATCATTTCATTATTGTCATCTATATATTGCTGCATACATCACTGAGCATATATATATAATCCCGTGTTCATTACTGAGCATATTACATATCACTGATTGTCTTACATTACTGAGCATATCATATCATTACTGTGTCATACATATCATTGAGCATATCACTGTGCAAACTGATCATTACTGAGCATACATATCTTCACTGTTTATATCACTATGTATATCATCATTGTGTAAACTCAGCATACATATCGTTACTGTGTAAATTGAGCATACATGTCATCACTCTGTGTATCATCACTATGTAAGCTGAGCATACTTTTCATCACTGAGCATATACACTACTGAACATCATCACATCACTGAGTAATCACTGAGCATAGGTGTAGATATCATATTACATCATATGACTAGCACATCATATCACTGTCTAATGTCTGAGTGTAGGTATCATCATCATCATAAAATATGCATAATTGTCACTTCAGTGTGCACCGTGTATGCATCATCAACATCAAGTATACATCATAATGCATAGGAGAGCATCATCACACTATGGTATGCATGTACATCATATTGTATAGGAGTGCATCAACTTCATAGAGTGTACATCATTATCACATGCATTATCATCATAAAGTGTATAATATCATAGCATAAAGTTATGCAACATCATCATCATATCCTCCATAATGACTTCAAATATATATACCAACATATAGGCTCACATACTAATATCAAAGATGAACTCTATCCATGAGAGACATGTGCCATTACAAGAGAAACCCAGAAGCATGAGCCATACCTTTTTGAAGATCATAAGGTCAAGAAACAATAGACAAACCAAAATAAACTCTAGATCATGTCATCACATAGCCCTCGTAACAAGCTTTCCAACGAGCCAAGAATTTTGTAATTCCGATTCCGTATGAGAAAGTTATGCCAATTTTAGTGAAGATACCCAAAAAATTTCCTCCACAAAATTTCGCACTTTTCTCCAAGAGGTTCGAAATTCCAATTGATGAGCGAATGAAATGTTTGATATTCTATTTATATAGGTCGTGGAGGAAAGTTATTACCTCAAACAGGGCCGACATGCAATTCGAAATTACAAATAATTAAATTTTCTTTTGTTTGGTCGGCTCACCCAAAAAGGTGGGGTACACCAACTTCAAAAATTCACATCTCTTCAACCGTAAGGAGTTAGAAGATGCTCCACATATCAATGGAAATGGCTTGACGAGGACTATCTCCCTATAATGGGTTTATTTGCAAATTCTTGGTCTAATACCCTTAAATTATTCAATATGTCCAGGACGTCAAAGACCCCACACATGAGGGTGCCAAAGACCATACCACCAACTACAAGAGTTTCAAAGTCTTCTTCAACCTATCAAGGCACGTCCATGGGCTCTACCTCCATCTACATCCCAATAGCTATATAACCACAAATAGGACCATACATCACCATGGTTCAAGACCCAAGGCACCACATGCAAGGGTTTCAAGGACTCTTTCAAGGATATCATATAATATTTGAACAAGATACTTTCCATGGACTTCAAGCCCATCACATAGGACTCCATCGCCAAGTGATGAGGGCATCATGACCAAGGATTCTATCATATCAAAGGCTCCAACAATCATGGGCTTACAGACCACCATATGTATGGATTCCAAGACCCAAATCATTTCCAAATGCACCATCAATGATCATATAGTGTCCAAGGGTCATCATGCCGCCATTTATGTGGGTGCTAGACCTTCTCATGCATAATGACCTTCTCCAAGGGTTCCATGACCCCAACAAGGGATACACGGGCATCAATATCTTCATTAAGGGTTCCAAGTCTTCATCAAGTCATTAATGACCACATCATCACCTTTAAGGGGACAAGGACCATTAAACCATCAAATGTGGGTCCAAGGACTTCTTCATCAAGCAAGGGGCTTCATAGGCTTCTTCAACCACCTCAACCACACCAGGAGACCTACAAGGGTCAAGATCCATCATGACATCACCTGTGGGGTTGCTAGACCTTCTCCTGGGGTACCATGACCTCAATAAACACAAATGACCACTGAAAGGTTCATTTGGACTCTTGCAACTTCTTCAACGCTTTTGTAGTGTACTGGGGCATAAGTTGTGGTATTGGGGAAACAAAGAAACAACTGGGGAACTGCAAAACATCTTTGGGGTACTTAAACACTCTACAGGGTGTTCAGGGCTTTTGTCATTGTCCCAAGGGCTCCAAGGGGGCTTCAAACTTGGGCTTGGACAAGATCAAAAGGTCTCCTTAGACACTGACAATTACTTAACCCTCAGGGGCTCCTCAAGGGGCACCAAGAATTGTTGTCATCAATGACTATACACTGTTGGAATCAATGACAACTTAATCAACAGTGCGCACTTTCTAAGGCCAAATTGAACAACTAACCAAGAAATAAACAAATAAGGTGGGATCAACCTTAGAACAAGGTGACCACTAGAACCGCTAGTCTCGAAAACCTTCCAGCTAGCTGAATGTCCACAAGGATGCTAACGGGGAAAGAGAAGTAGCCACAAAACTATGTGGCACTTGGGATCAAATCCCAAGCTACTTTCTCAAGGCAAAACTTGGAAGAGAGTTAATCTAAGTACAAAAATAAACTTTAATCTAGAAAATTTGAAACAAGTCTAACTAAAGCATGCATGAAACAATCTTCCCCAAATGGGGAAGGAGAAACAAAGTGTGGGAGGCCTTATCCCACCTAGCCTCTTTATTAACTGATTTACAAGTGCCTTTGGGGATGAAACCCTTGAAAGGTCTTTTGAGAGAAATAAAATAACTATGGAAACAATACTTAGAAGCCCTTAATGGCTTTTACAAAGGAGAGTGTAAATGATTATCTTATTGGTTCAAGTCTTCTCCTTGGATTAAATTTTTTATCTTCTTTGAGTCTTGTTTTCACAAATCTTTCTTCTCCTTCAAAGAACCCATACAATCTTAACCCAACTTCAACAAGGCACCCATTAGATGTTAATGAAAAATCAAAACTTTGAAACTAAGTGCAAATCTAAGATCTAATCTATATGCCAAATCCTAAATGCAAACTTTAAACACTTTCAAATGAGATCTAAACTACGGAAATGAACTAGAAACTTTAACAACAAAAATGCAAAACTTGGAGCTTTTAAAATGAGATTTAACTAATGAAAATGTAAAGACTAAAGTATGAACTAACTCTAACACTAAGAAAATTATGTTTTTTTTTTTTGTGTGTTTGTGTTTCTTGGAAGATGGACGAGAGGGAGGATGGAAGACAAGACGAGAGGAGAAAGAGGAGAAAAGAGAGGGGAGACAAGAGGAAGGAGGAGAGGAAAGAAGGCCCCAACTAGGGAAGATGAGAGGGAGACCTAGGGCAAGAAGAGAGAGGGAAAGCGAAAGACAAAGAGGGCGAAAAGGGAGTAAGACGAGAGCTAGAAGGAGAGGGAAAAGAGATGGGAAGAAAGACGAAAGCGTGAAGGTTTTGGAGATGGATCTAAGGGGGGCGAGAGCAAAAAAGAGATGGAGGATGGAAGACAAGGAAGGGAAGAAGACCAAAAACGAAGCTAGGATGAGGGCAAAGAAAGGTAAAACAAAGGCAAGGAGGAGAATCAAACCCAACGAAAGCAAAGAGAGGTTTGATGGGGGGTTTCTAAGTTTGGAGAAGGGTGGATCTTGGAGTTTCCACAACTTAGAGGTAAAGTATCAAGGTAACCAAGTTGAGATAAAATGTTTTGATGGATGGAATATTTGAGAAGAGCTCTTCCTAGCCTTCTTTAGGTGAAAGATTTTGAGATTCTGTAGATCCTGCAACCACAAGGTGTTAAGTCAAAGCTTGAAGATGAAGCATGGGTTTGATGCAACCGAGCTCTTACACTTCTTCTCTTTAGCAACACCTAATCACTACACACACAACTCAACCAACAAGTGAGATCAACAATGCTAGTATGCTAGAAAGATCAAGATTAAATCAACAATTTGTATAATCGACTACTCATGCCCACTTAGATCTTGATAAATTTTGCATAAATAACCAACTTGAACTGCAAATGGTTACTCTATTGTGCTAAAAATAGCCTTCACAAGCTAGCAGTTAATCAAATACTATGCATAATTGAGAGATGAGTTTAGAGAAGATGTCACCTCAACAAGAAATGAAATCACACCAAAAATTGAGAGCTCATGGACCTCCAAAGTCAAATTCTTTATTTCCAATATGAAGCAAAAGCTATTACAAATTCTCCAGAGTAATCTTACATCAAAAAATCCATGAAGAATGAGGAGAAAAGCCCTCATTGTATAACAAAACCATGGCACCAGTCTACCCTAATTCGAATTGGCTTGGAAGGAGCCAATGGCACAAGTCACAAAGTCGAAATTCAAATCAAGATCCAGTCTAATCCATGTCAACTCGTTGCTTGGAGTTAATCCCACCATACCACTCGAGTTTGAGGTCTATGTGGATGGGGAGGTGGCCTCCACCTTGGCAAGGCGCCCCCCATCTACTTCTTGGAAGCTCCACCATGCCACAAAATACTTGCAATGTGTAAAACTCGAGCCCCATATAGAGATTGGCATGAGGTTTGAGCTTGGAGTGATGGCTTTAGTTGCCATGAATGCAACTCGTCTTCAATGAGAGCCAATGCATGAGGTGGCCCCTAATTGAGGAGGGCGCCCACTTTAGCATTTACTTCAATTTAATCAACCCACCAAACACTTGCCACATCACAAATTCGAATTTTGCATGAGGGAGGGCGAATTTGCTTGGAGAGATTAACCTGTGCTGACTGTATACTGAACTGAAGTTGATTGGAGATGATTGGAACCTTCATTAATGCCCAGTGCCATGTTGATTAGCCTTTTATTTTAATCCATTTGGATTATTTTGGAGAGATTTGGATTATCTCCAAATATTCCTTTTTTATTATTTTAATTAATAATTTCTCTGTAACCGACTTTTTTGAGAAATTATTAATTATGAGGCTGAATTGACATCCGAAACTTAGGATAAGCTGGTCCGGGGATCATGAATGATTTTTGGCTTAAGGTTGGAGCCTTCAATCACTGAATTCGGATCCCGATGACTGACATATTACAAATTGAAATTTTTCCATTTAAACTATGAAAAAATTTATTAAAATTTAAAAATAATTAAAAAACCCAAAACCAGAGGACCCGGTAAAAAAAAAAATTCGAAATTTTTTTCTGAGGGTCCTAGGGACCTAGGACGTGACCAAAACCTATTCTAATAGTGTCTAGTAGGCTTATATACATCAATTGGACTCTAATAACCCCCCATGGCTAAAATTTTCAAAATCGGGCATTCCAGCTTTGGAGGAAGCAGGAAAAAACCTCATCGATTATAGCTCAGCTACAGGCAAAGTATAATTAAAAAGGGAAAAAACTCCCTGGAATACCTTAGTTGCTTAACCAAGTCATGGGGAACCGAGCCACTCAAAATCCTACTAGTACATTTTATTACAAACCCCGTGGGGCCATGGTCATGTCGACTGAAAAACAAAACTAACTAGCCAAAACTAGCTAGGCACAAAGGATAGATCATCTGATACACTGGAATACAAACATTCATCATGTTTGTCAAATGGCGACTCTTCAGATAATCCAACTATGGTACAAAAAAGTTGGTAACAATATGTTGATATATTTGATACATGGTAGGAGCCCTTCAAATGATTATTCCTAGATTAGATGTGGTCAGATGCAGTTGATGGTACATTTTCCTTTCTTCAAGGGGTTTTTAGATGGCTAGTAGAGGGTCTACAAGATGTATTTGATGATGGGATGCACTTTTGCCTAGGAGATGCGTTTTCCTAGTGCATTGGGGCTATTTCATTTTATGTTGGCACATTCATATGGTTTTATTATATATTAGAGTGCCTAGCGTATTGACCCTGTTATCACATATATAGTAGCCGAGCTACCATACATTATTTTTCTGATTCCAGTACACTATTCGGCCAGTTCCCTTACATTGAGATGCTAAGATGAGTACCTATATTGGATCACTATCAGATTTTGGACAGTATATCTACTCCCCTGTGCCATGACTGAGTCTCAGGACACTCAAAGAGATGACTGATATAGCCATTATACCATTTGTACAGAGCAGTCAGTAGTGCCTAGAGTTACAGCAGTAGTTTCAGAGGACAGATGATGGTTCAGGTGATGAGCATTCAGGTATATGACTCAGCAGGTATATCATTGTGTTATGGTTATATTGCTTTTATACTTATTCTTATAGCGTGTCTTAGCACTTAGTGTCATGATCTGGCGATCATATAGATATGTGGACCTGGTTGATCTTATTATATATATTTTATTGTCCCTACTCAGACTTAGAAGTTCACTATTCATACTCATTGGTTTTACCCTCCCTAGGGAGAATAGAGGTGATCATTCCACCATACCTTGGCTTGTTAATGTTGGCTCCATTATTCATTGTCTTCATCCATCCATTGCCTACCTTTTAGTTTATCACCCTGACTTACTACTTGACTAGTGACATGGAGGATCTTTTCCCCACTGTAGCCTCTGTATTGGATGAGCTTACCATCTATTGTGTCTCGGCTCTGAGTTGGTGACAAAACTTACCTATGGTGAGTTGGAGTTCCTTGTGAAGTCCCCCTAGTCACTAAAGTTGTGTTGGCTAAACCTGAAACTTTTAGTGCTGCCATGAATACAAAATCTGGAAAATGAAATGCTATATCTTATATGAAAAGCCCATTCATGCAATGTGTTTCTAAACACACATGAATGAAAGGCATGCCAAATGAAAATGGCCATGAAAATAAAATGTTCTATCTTTTGGAAATGTAAATACCTAGGTAAACAAGCTGTCTGTGACACACCTAGAAGTGCTCAGGTAAACAAGTGCCTTAAAAACACACCTGCAGCAGAAAGCCTAAAATAAATGTAAATCTATGCAATGTGTTTATAAACACACATAGATCAAAGGCTATGGAAACTTCAGGCCCAAAAAGCAATGGACCTTAAATGCTATATCTAAATAATTGCTGGCCGCATTTGTATTATGGATTGTGCGCATCTGTTAAAGGTGAATAAACCCTCTTTGAACAACTCATCCATTTGTGAGACACCGCCATTCCCTGTGTTGTTTCTCATTCAGTATATACTATGGTGTGTATTCCCTTTCCCTGTTCCAAAGTGTCATCCCTTAGCCTAGCCATGTTATTTTAGCCTTCACCCTTCACTAGCAAATTGATCACAGCTATGAAGTGAGTATGGTCTTGAAAGTCTAGTCTGAGTCTTAATATTAATTAATGACATTATATATTTGGATTTAGATCGCCAGTAATGATTACTTTGTGTTATAATTGTTATTTGATTAAGTTGTAGAGCATGCATTAACCTTTGACACTTTGTAGCAACTTCTGATGATAGTCTGAGTTATATTTGGTCATGTTGATTTAGTCAAACCTAGTTTGACCAAGGTCAACCACAGGACATGAGATGGTTGGACCTTGTGATGATATGGATAGATGATATATGGTCTATGTACATGTACATGATGATTCTATGCATCATATACAGGTTTATGATGATGATTCATGGTTTACAGCATTATTTGATCATTTACAGATTATTATTATTTGACATGTTCCGGTATATTGGATATATTTTATGATCATGCAGAGACTCATATGGTGTATGGGTACACATCTTGGATGGATTTGGACCTTCTGAGTCCAATGAGATAGTCTGTTTTCAGTTCCGGGCACTTACAGTGATGATTGAGCCTCAGTAGGCTAACCCAGTGCAATTTTGGTCTGTCGGAGACTTTGTCAGAGCAGAGAGGATTTTTATTTGGTTGACCTAGGGCGTTGTGCTTGGAGGGGGTGGTCCAGCCACTTGTTTTTACCATATTACCCCCCTCCCGGACACACTAGTGCCCTCACCTTGACAGCACAGGCACTCCAGGAGGCAGTTTGGGGCAGTTTCACGCTTCCCGAGGCATTTCAAGATTGGTAGAAATGGCTATTGAGGAATTCGATTTGGGCTACTGAGGCAATGTCTTGGCATGGGATGATCAGTGATGATGGGTTGATGTCTTCCACGCCTCCTCCAACAGTTTCAACTTCATCGGGACCCGCATCCATCACTTATGGCACTTTCTGATGATTTCTGAGGCCTTTTGAGGCCCATGATTTGTCCATAGAGGCACGATTTGGTATATTGATGACTATTTTATTATTATTGTGCTATGGGGATTGACCAAGGGTGGCTAAAATTACCCCTTGGACCCACCATAAGCTTCTTATTATATTTTGTCATCATGATATGGTGGGATTCCCCTCTCCTAGGGCGATTTTGTCCACTTACGTTATATTTTATTAGTGATCCATGTATTATTGTTGAGCTCATCTCAACCATTGATTAGACATTTGTATCTTTTAATCTTAGCCACTCATTCAAAAAGTGGTTAGGGTTTTGATGCCTCTCCTTCCTATTTAAAGGAGAGAGCTTCTCATTGTAAGGGGTCTTTGGTTCTTGGATTATTGGTATAGAAAAACTTTCTTGTGGAAATTCTTGTGGTCTCCTTTGCATCTGGTGTTCTTAGATGGTGATTGGAAAATCTATTGCAACCTAGAATTTGGAATTTGTGGTAAGGTTTATCTTTTTTGGAAATCATTGTCTTGTCTACAGGAGGGCGACTTCAACAAGGGCGACTTTGCAAGGCTTCTTCAAATCGATCTTCTTGGCATTTGCTTGTATCAGGGGGTTATCATTAGTATCATTGTGATCTATGCTATCTTTCTGTTACTTCTCTTGTGGCATTAGTCTTATCTCTTGATTGCATCAAATCAGGGCGCATTGGCTTCTTGGACTAAATCGATTTCATAGAAAACTACCTCAAAGCTTCTCAAATTGATCGGGTTTGCATAGATCATCATCATCAAGGCATCTACAAGGTTACCTGGGTAAGATCCACAGGTTTGTTTCTCTTATCTTGATCCAATCCATTGGCACAACACATAATTGAAAACCTAATTAATTCAAACCCTCATTGTTACATTTTCTTAGATCTACTAAGATCTAGTGGGTTGTTGGGTATAATATTAAAAACCCACCTCTATAGTATCCACGGCATCGCGGATCTATAGTTTGGTGAGGATTGGCCTCCATTTGACCCTCTTCCCAAGCCAACCTAGCTTCTCCAAGCAAGGGCATACTTCTTGGTGAGGGTGAGTTGACCTAGATCTAGTTGATGGGTAGTTGAGATTTCAATTGATTCATGATCTACATGCCCTAAAACCTACCCCTAGACTCTTACTTTGGCAATTTCTACCTTGTGGGCCCTATTCCACATTTCAAGGGATTTAATCCCCATTTTGGACCACTTGGTATCTTCAAACTCAGATCTAGCAAGATCTAGCCATTGGATTGCCTTGAAATTGTAGATCCACACTCTCACTTGATCAACCTACTTGGATCTAAAGTTTGGATGCCATTGGACTTGTCTTGATTCATTTATCCCACATTTTACCCTCCTTGGGCAAAGTCGCACTTCCTTGGGAGAGTGAGTTGGTCCACTTCTAGGACATGGATACATGAGATTTTGGTGGATTTGAAACGAGCATAATTCAAAACCTAGGTCTAGTATGTCACTTTGTCAAATCTTGCCTTGGGGATAGCATTCCTTGTTTTAAGGGATTGTGGTCCACTTAGGTCAAACCTTGAATCTTTAGATCTAAACTTACTCCTCCATCAAACCTTTAATTTCCCACTTGTCTCATGCAATAGGAGTCATCAACCACAAGTTAACTTCACTTTGACTCCATTATCCCAATTCCCAAGGCACTGATCTCTCTCCAAGTCAATTCGACTTTCCTAGATTGTTGGATTAACTTGTGGTTTGATCCTTGTTTGGTGGACTAAACCCTTTGAGGTCATCATATATCATGATCAAGCTTGTCACTTGTACTAGTTAGCCCCAATTCAACCCCTTAACTACTCTGCATTGGACACGGTTCCCAAGGCAGTGGATTTTCTCACATTGAACTAGTACTTCAATCCTAGATCCCATTTCAAATACTATAAGTCACTCTCACATCAATAATGAACCAAAGCTATACTCATTGAACCCCTTACTTATATTGTGACTTCATCCTTAGGTCTAGGATAAACCATACACCTTACTTCACTTAGTATTAACTTGATTTGGTGTCTTGGTTTTGATCTCTCCTGTCGGGAGTATATCGGGTCTCCCCCTTTGTTGTCTAGGCTAGATAACATAAAGCGAAGGTTACCTCGACTGGCGTGACAACCATCTATTGGAGGTCGAGGTGATCGTGGTTGCACCTTTTGAGTTGCCTTTCCCTATTGCCATCCACTAATGGATACATCCACAGGGGTAACTACAGTCTAGGTCATAACAGACCCCTTTTATAATGCTCTATGGGTGGTTATGGATTTAATTGATGTATCACATGTGGTTACACTTCCTAGAGATAGTGCCCTAGCTCTTGGTGATCCTGGCGAGCTAGTTAATTGTTCTTTTAAAAACAATCAACTACTAGTTTATTGTCAAACCAAGGTTTAGATGTTTTTCCAAGTTATCTGCACAGTATATGCAAGCTACAAATTCTTATCAAACATTGATTTATCTAGCATGCAATGTAGTAAAGTGGAAAGACTCTATTATCACACATTTTGTATGGGGTACTACTCTTCATTTTTTTTGATAGAGCAGACCAGATTTTTGTTTAGTCCCTTTACAGTGAGCAATGGAGACATATCATGTATGATTGATGGATTGATATTATTATGAGATCACAGCTAGATCAGATTTTGTGGGCAAGGCCTCAAAGCAAGGGCCCAAGTCTCTGCTGAACTTCCTCTGTTGATCCCCTGCTATACATTTTAAACCTAAGTGCATTGGGTTGCCATGTCTTGAGATGCAAAGTTTGGATCTTTGTCTTCAATATTTCATATGTGCCTATGATGTTTATTCTACAGTCTTATTTGTGTATCAGATATGTGTGCCTATTGGATGCTATATGGATTATATGCCTTGTATTGGTGGACTGACTAGTGGTAGGACTTATCTTACACTTGTGATTATCTAAGGAGTATGATGAGTAGGACTTTTTTATAGCATCACATGTTGTGCCAAGGTCACAAAAACCGAACCGGTGGTCGAACCGGCCGACCCTGAGGACCGAAACCAAACCAAAACCGGTCCACTAAAAATACATAAAATATTCAAATTTTGAACTCATGTGCATCCATGTGAATTCAAACCATTATACACAAAATATGCAAAGTTTCTCATTTATACAGCAAATAAGAGTGCATAGAACCAAAATAGCAGTTAACACTGAGTGCAATACATGTCTGAATCAAAATACATCATCAAAAAGGCTCTAAATGGCCTATAAAAAAGACTAGAGTCAAAGATTAAAGAATCTAATCATCTGAATCCTCAAGCTCAGAGGCTTCTAACTCAAGACTCTGAGCCATCATCTACATCCTGATCCTCAATATGGGAATTCTGGGCTTGGGCCACCCGACTTGAATCCCCTAGTCCAGAAGGCACCTGTCCAACATCACCTTCCACATCCTGCTGTTGTGGAAGTGGGTCCAAATCCATCCATGAAAGGTCTTCATTGTCAATGTCAAATGCTGGTGGCTGAGTCTCCACAACCCAATCTAATAAGGCACCACCATCATCCAAGAATATGGAAGACAATTCAGGGATCATGTTCTGCAATTGGTTACGCCTCAACCTAAGGTTGTATTGAACAAATACCATATCATTCAACCGTTTTTGCTCTAAACGGTTTCGCTTCTTGGTGTGTATGCGCTCAAAAACACTCCAATTGCGCTCACAACCAGAAGCACTACATGTTTGGCTCAATATTCGAACTGCAAACTTCTGCAAATCATGGCATTGGCTACCAAATTGTTGCCACCAATATGTTGCAGGTACATTGTAAAGACAAAGAAAAATTAGCAAGAGATGCCTCCAAATCTTCCCAAGAAATCCAGCCTTGAGTGGGCTCAAAATCTGCTCCAAATCTGCTCCAATTCTACTCCAAATCTGCTGCAAATGTCTCCAAAACAAATCATCCCATACACTCTGCAAAATACTCCTTCAATCCTCTCTTCAAATCAACCTAGCAACCAGCTCTAAGACCCTCAGCAATCAACACTCAAAGAACCAAAGATTCAAGACCCCCAACACAAACTCGGAATTTGGAAAGACTCCAATGAATAGTGTGAGTGAAAGAGAAGGGGTGGGGGTCTTTTTATAGCTTCGTTATGGTGTTTAGGGTTGTCCACATCCATCCCTCAACACCAATTTCGTTTTTTTTTTTTAATTTAAAAAAATTGTGATTTGGGCCCTGTTATCACCTTATTTGTACCATAGTTGGATTATCTGAAGAGCCGCCATTTGACAAACATGATAAATGTTTGTACTCCAGTGTATCAGATGATCCAGCATTTGTGCTTAGCCAGTTTTGTTTTTCAGTTGACATGACCATGGCCCCATGGGGTTTGTAATAAAGTGTGCTAGTAGGATCTGAATGTCTCGGTCCCCCATGACTTGATTAAGCAACTAAGGTAATCAGGGAGTTTTTTCCCTTGTCAATTATACTTTGCCTAGTGCCGAGTTATAATCGATGAGGTTTTCTCCCGCTTCCTCCAAAGCTGAAATGCCCAATTTTGAAAATTTTAGCCATGGGGGGTTATTAGAGTCCATTTGTAATAAAGTGTGCTAGTAGGATCTGAATGTCTCGGTCCCCCATGACTTGATTAAGCAACTAAGGTAATCCAGGGAGTTTTTTCCCTTGTCAATTATACTTTGCCTAGTGCCGAGTTATAATCGATGAGGTTTTCTCCCGCTTCCTCCAAAGCTGAAATGCCCAATTTTGAAAATTTTAGCCATGGGGGGTTATTAGAGTCCAACTGATGTATATAAGCCTACTAAACACTATTAGAATAAGTTTCGGTTGTGTCCTAGGTCCTTAGAACCCTCAAAAAAAAAAAAAATAATAATAATAATAATAATAATAATTAAATAAATAAATTTTGAAAATTTTTTACCGAGTCCATCGAAATTTGGGTTTTTAATTATTTTTAAATTTAATAAATTTCTCTATAGTTTAAATAGAGAAATATCAATTTGTAATATGTCAGTCATCCGAGATCTGAATTTGATGATTGAAGGCTCCAGACTTAAGCCAAAAATCATTCATGATTCCCGGACCAGTTTATCCTAAGTTTCGGATGTCAATTAGCCCTCATAATTAATAATTTCTCAAAAACCCAGTTACAGAGAAATTATTAATTAAAATAATAAAATTGAATATTTTGGAGATAATCCAAATCTCTCCAAAATAAGTCAATTTGAATAAAATAAAAGGCTAATTGACATGGCACCTAGCATTTAAGATGATTCCAATCAACTTCACTGAGCTCCAGTCAACTGTCCAGTCAGCACAAGTGGATCTCTCAAAGAGAATTCACCCTCCTTCATGCAATCTGCGAATTTGGTGATGTGGATTAGTATTAAATAATAAGTGGTTGGTGATTGGGTTGCATTAAATAAAGGTGGGGGCGCCTTGCCTAGGTGGAGGCCACCTCCCACCCCCAACTACCAAGATTGCAATCAACTCATGGTCAAACTCCAAGCACCAACCAAATCCTCACGCTATCTCCAAGCTTGCTCACATCATACCTATATTGGAGTTCGAATTTTACATGTGGCATTCGATTGTTGGATGGTGCAGCTTCCAAGAAGGGGATGGGGGGTGCCTTGCCTAGGTGGAGGCCACCTCCCCATCCACATGGACCTTGAACTCGAGCTTTGTGGTGGTTGGTACTCCAAGCTAGTTGTTGATTGGCAATTCGAATTAGTGTTAGGTACCATTGGCTCTTATCAAGCCAATTCGAATTAGGGTAGATGGACTCTTGTCTTGTGCTATATAATGAGGCTTTCTTTCCTCATTCCTCATGGATTTTTTGCAAAGAAACTCTGGAGGAATTGTACTTGATTTATATTTAATAAAGTTGTGACTTTGGAGGTCAATTTGTGGAGGCTCTTGGTGGCCATGCTTCATCCCCAAAACTGAGGTGATATTGTGTATTACTCATATGCTTAGGAATATTAAGTTTTGGTTTATGTTTCTAGAAGGCTAACAATCTAGCACATGCAATCATAAATCTTCTCTTTTCGCTTGAGCATCTTTGTCTTGCAGGTATTTTCCAAGGTTCTAAGATCTTTTGCAGGTGCATCTTCACTCTACTTATGACCAAAGGCTTCTCGACTTGTTAAGCATTAGCAACAAGAAGATCTTGCTTCTCCATCAAACTTTCAACAAAACTTATACTTTGGTTATTAGATCTACCTATCTAAAACTGTGGAAATCCAAAGCCCTACTTCTATCCAAGTTTGAGATTTCGTTTAGCTTGCCTTTGGTTTGTGGCTAGCTTGACTTTTGCCCTCCTCGTTTTCCTCCTCCTTCCCACTTTTCTCCTATCTTCCTCCTCTCGTCCCCCTACTTTGCTCCTCCTCTTCTCTCCCTTTCGTTTCCCTACTTTTCTCCTACCTTCCTCCTCTCGTTTCCCTTCTCCCTTACCTTTTCCTCCTATTCGTCCACCTTCACAAAAACAAGTTAATTCTTAGTGTTGATCTAAGTTAGTTGTTTTACATTTAAAAAGTTAGTAATTAGTCTTTCTGGATCTCTTTTTGCATTAGTATAGCTTGCAAAATGTAAAATTTCTTTCTCACTTAAAAGACAGAATTTTTATACCAAAAAATATTTCAAATTTTTTATACTTTAAATCTCTTTCCCATCACTTTTTAGGAGTTTGTTGTTCGCTGGTCCGTTTTACCATCTTAATAATTTCAAATCAAAATCTCATGCTTTTTACGTTTTAGACCTTAGTTTTCGATCTTGGACTTAGTATGTTTCAAGTTCGTTTGATTTGTAACGTTTATTGGGTGCCTGTTGAGTGTTTTTTCCAAGCTTATGTAGGTTTCTTTGAAAGAGAAGATAAACTTGTGGAGCAACATTCGAAGAAGAACAAAGTACATTCAAGGAGAAGATCCGAACCAAGTGATAAAACCAAAAAACCAATCTCCTTTTTGTACTAGCCTTCAAAGGCTTCCAGGTTTTATTGCTCTAAGTTATCTATTTTAAGTTTCTCAAGGAAGACCTTCCAAGGGTTTAACTCCCAAAGGCAATTGTATAAAATTAATAAAAAAAGTTTAAGTGGAGGAGTCCTCCACTTTTTTGGGTTTCTTCTCCATTTGGGGAAGAGTGTTGTGTCTTGTCAGTTTAGATCTTTTGTTTCAGATTAATCATTTTTACTTCATTGTTCTCTCTTCCAAGTTTTGACCAGAGCAAGCTAACTTTGGGATTGTATCCCAAAGGCCACATAGTTTTGTGGTAGCTTCTCGTTCCCCCGTTAGCCTTCTTGCCGAAGTTTCAACTAGCTAGAAAGTCTCAAGGAATAGCGGTTCTGAGTGATCGACCTTGTTTGGAGGTTGATCCCACCTTAGATTAACTTTTGTTTGGTAGAATATTAAGTCTTGCTTTCAGTTATCTTTAAGCTTCTTATAATATCTTGTTGTTATCATCTTTTACTTTCAGTCACTTATAAAGTTTCATTTTATTTCTTCAAGTATCACAACTGCTTCTTTTTTCAATAAAAATAAACAAAGCCTCTTGAACTTGGCCAAATCCAAGTCAAGAGCACTCTCTATCGGAGAGCATCTTAAACTTGCATTTTTCCCCTTGCATTAGGCATTTTAGATTAGAAAAGTCTCTTGAACTTTGGTCTTAAGACTAAGTCAAGAGCACTCTCTATCGGAGAGTTGAACTGTGCTCTTAAATAATAAAATATTTCAACTCATATCTCCCTTTTAATTAATTTACTTTGGTCGATTATCCAACACCCGTATGCTCTGCCAACCTGAAAGGGTTGGGCTAGTACTCAGAAAGGTGTTGGATTTGCTAAGCTTACAAGTGATAATCTAATTAAAACTTTACCCCAATCCAAACTGGCGTTAAATACTAAGGTTGCTTCCTGAAATAGGTGGTGCCGGGTGTTATCACCTATTTTGTACAAATAGCTAAATTTCTCGTGAGCCACCAATTCCATGAACATGATTCATGTTCATCGTCAATGTTTAGAAGTTCAGAAGTCATTTTAAGGGCATTTTTGCCCCATTTGTAATAACTGAATGTTCATACCCCCATGGGGAAAATGTAAAAAGTTGGTCTAAACGGGGTCCTTTTATAAAAGACCCGGCTATCTGTAGGTTTAGCCATTTAGGGGATACTCTAGAGTGTTTTTTCCTTAGGAATTATGCGCTACTCATCAGTGGCGTATAATCCCTGAGTTTTTCACTCAACCCTCCAAAGCTGGAGTATTTCCCATGGTGGTCAAAACCTAAGGTGGTTATTAGAGTCTTGTGTCTAGGATTTTTTACGTGTTAACCACATCGATTGAGTCGTATGAACATGCACTAGGTCCCCTAGGAGTTTCGTTGGATTTCGAGAAAAATAATTTTTTTCATAAATTAGACCATTTTTTAATGGTTTAATTAAAAAATTTCAAAAGATGATAAAAACCTCATCCGGAGGCGGAATTAGGCGTGGGGAAGCTCGTTTTGACGCTCAAAGCGTCCTTTTTACCTTAGCGCCAACTTTTCTAAGGTTTCGGGCGATTACATCGACTCTGGGAGCAGTTTTTCATTATTTTAGTATTTAGTGGCCATAAAATGACAAAAACACATAAAAGACAAAATTCAAATAAGTCAAAAATTGAATTTTTTAACCATGGAAAAGGTTGGGTTATATTTTTATGGTATGTACGACTACATTGGAGTAGTAAGTCATATGTCATAAAGTCAAAAAATCAAATTTTGGATTAAATTGGGTGTACGGCCCCCTCCTTCATGTGGGCTCCATCAAATTGCACGAGGTATGGGTGAAGGTTCAAATCGTGAGTGTGGTGGGCATCTATATTAAAGTAATAATGCACATGCCAATTCATAGTTTGGATATATGAATTATGAGAAAAGGATGACGTGAGCTATATGACCGTACGGCTCCTTCATGAAGGAATACGAATTGGTGACTTGGCACATGATTATTGGGTTGTCGAGTTACATTAATGTTTTGGTAGGCGCCCTCCTTGAGTCAAGGCCACCTCATGGCTTGGATTTCAATGCAACCAAACGTGATCCCTATTATTACTCATACGTTATCTCTTGGAAGGGCTCACGTGTATCATCATACTCACGTCAATCTTCATATGGAGCTCGAGTTTGCTATGTGGCAGCTCTTCATTTGGTGGATGTATATTCCAAAGCTTTGGTGGAGTTAACAAGAAGTGATGGGGGGCGCCTTGCCTAGGTGGAGGCCACCTCCCCACCCTAACTCAATGCAAACTCGAGTTTTATGGTAGATATGAGCTCCAAGCCAAGATTTTATTGGTTTGTGATTGAAATTTGAGATTTTGTCAAGTGTTATTAGCTCTCCTTAGTGCCAATTTGAATTTAGGTAGGATAGCTTCTAGTTTTTGTATATAATGAGGTGCTTGGCTCCTCATTCCTCATGGTCTTTTGAGCAAAGAAACTCTGAGCAAATTGTATTGTGAATTATATTTAATAAAGTTGTGACTTTGGAGGTCAAATTCTTGGGGGCTCTTGGTGGCCATGCTTCATCACACTCTTGAGGTTATATTGTGTCATTTCTTCATGTGTTTATGATTATTTAGTTTTGATTTATATGCTTAGAAGGCTAACAATCTAGCACATGCATGTATATCTTCTCTATTCGTGTAAATCATATGTTATTTGCAGGTATTGCTAATGGTTTTGTGAGCTTTTGCAGGTTCTCCTTCACTCCAAATTTTTGGCCAAAGATCTCTCCACTTGTTAAACATTAGCAAAAGAGGAGTCTCTTGCTTCACCATCAACTACTTTCAAAGCAAACTTTTTGGTTACTTGGTTCCTTGGGCTTATCTCTTCTAGCTCTCCACTCTGTCCACCTTCAAATGCTGCCTATTGTCCACTGTTGAACTGTCCATTCTTTTGGACTGTATGCTGCCCACTATTCACTTTGTTAAGCCCACTGTCTATGCTATTGGATAGCCCACTGTCCATGCTATTGGACTGCCATTTGTCCATTTTTCTTGGCTGCCCACTGTCCAAATAGTGGACTGTCCATTACCCACCTGTTAACTGTCCATTCATCCACTTCATTGGCTGTCCACTGCTCTCCTCTTCCATTTACCTTCCAACCATCTATCCTAGCTCATCCTTCTCCCTTCTCCCATTCGCTCCCTTCCTCTTCCACCTTTTCCTCCTACCATCTATCTTCACAAAATCAACAAAAAACACAAGTTAAAATTAGTCTTATTCAAAGTTGGTTAATTTTGCTTTAGAAAGAGTCAAGTTTAGGCATCTTAGAAGGTCACTTAGAGCTTGCATTTCAATATTTTTTCCTAGTTTCTTAATCTCATATCAAAGGTAGATAAGTTGGCATATAAAATAGTGTAAATTTTTGTGGTTGCATTCTCATTTCCATCATTATTTGGAGCATTTTAGCTTGCTGGTCCGTTTTATAAAAATTGCATTTTTAATTCAAAATCCCATGCACATTGCATTTAGGGCCTCATTTTCCAATTCTAGGTTCAAGTAGTTTCAAGTTTTAATTTTTTGATTTACTAATGCTAATGGGTATTTAAAGTGTTACATTGTGATAGGTCTTCTTTTGAGAAAGAGAACTATTGGGAAAGACCTTTGAAGCATAAGAAAATAGAGCAAATCCAAGTTGGAAAGACAAACCAAAGAAGAGAACATTTGAAGTTTGAACCAAGGAGGAAAGCCAAACCATGAATGTCTTTTGAAACAAGCTATTATCCTTTGTACAAACTCATAAGAGTTTTCTCGTTACTTTCAAAGTTTACTTTTCTCAAAAGACCTTCCAAGGGTTAAATTCCCAAAGGCATCTGTAAAAAATTAATAAAAGTTCAAGTGGAGGAGGCCTCCACTGTTTGATTTTCTTCCCCATTCGGGGAAGGGTGTTGTGATTGGGTTAGATCTTTCATTTTTGCTTTAGAGTAGTTTTCATTTCATCTTGTATTTCTCTTCCAAGCCTTCGATCGGAAGTTGTATCCTTGGGATCCCATCCCAGGGGCAGGACCACATAATTTGTGGTTACTCTTCCTTCCCCGTCGGTTTCCTTGGTAGAGCTTTCAGCTAGCTGAAGGTTCTCAAGTGCAGGCGTCTCTAGTGGTTGACCTTGTTCGGAGGTTGATCCCACCTTTAGTGTAAAATTGCTTGGTAGAACACTAAATCCTTCATTTATTTCATTTTATTTTGCAAGTAGCATGCTAGCTGTGTTTCATATCTATTGAGCTACCACATGATTTTAATATTACAAAGTTTCAATATCTTGTTTTCACAACTGCTTCTTGTTTCTTAAAATAAACAAAGTCTCTTGAACTTGGCCAAATCCAAGTCAAGACCACTCTCTGTCGGAGAGCATTGTAGATTTGCAATTTCTCCTTGCATTAGGCATTTTAAAGTAGGAAGTCTCTTGAACTGTGGTCTTAAGACTAAGTCAAGAGTGCTCTCTGTCGGAGGGTTGAACAAGTGCTCTTAACTTAATAAAATATTTCAACCCACATTTCCCCCTAAGAAATTTACTTTTGGTTGATTGTCCAACACCCGTATGCTCTGCCAACCGGAAACGGTTGCGCTAGTACTCAGAAAGGTGGAAGACTTGTTAAGTTCATAAGTGATAACCTAAGTCACCTGACACGAGGACACGGGACACGAGTGTCCCCAAAATACGAGTGTCCCCACGGGACACGGTGACCCCCGGAATCAAGACACGTAGGACACGTTTTATATACATATATATATATTTTTAAAATATATTACAATTTAAAAATATAGACATATAGATCCAATAAAATTTAACATTTACAATTACAAATATTCAATAGAAATTACATTTACAATTACAAATATGAAATATTCAATAGAAATTAGATCATTCACAAATCACAACACATTTGTCATTCACAATCACAAATCACAATGAGACATTGAGACACATAGATGCATGTCAGAGACTCGGAACCATATTTCTCATTAAGTCATCAAAATCAAAATGTATTACATAGATGTCGGAATGCCACTGGGCACTGGCAAATGCCAAATAGAGTCTAGACTCTAGACTAATAGTCTAATAGTAAATACAAAAAAGGGGTGGATCAAGATGGAAGAATCCCATCTGTCAATGACTCAATAGTCCTCCTCCATGCCTGAATCAACACTCATCACTGCCCTGATCCTCCTCCTCCTCCTCCTCCTCCTCTCTGCCAATCTGACTAACTGCATCTGCTGGTGTGGAGGATGACCCCTCCATACGATCACCCTCATCAAAAGTGACCGGCTCTAGCACTGGATCATTAAGATCCATGTTGTCTAATGCCAACTCAGTACTGCTGTCCAAACCCATCTCATCAGGAAAGACATCCCACATCCGTGTCTTTCCCTTCACCCACTCCTCCCTCTTCCTGTAAATAAGACGAAGGTTGGAGTGCACATACACCATCGTCTCTGCCCTGGACTGCTCAAGTCTGCTCTTCTTCACACTGTACAAGTTTCCATATGTGCTCCAATTCCTCTCACAACAAGAGGATGAAGTAACTTGAGAGAGGACCCTTAAGGCTATCTTTTGTAGAAGAGGGCATGTTGCCCCATGAGTTGTCCACCAAACAAGGGGTTTCTTAACCCCCATGTCTCTAACCACCTCATATCCTCCAAATCTCCCAGTGCCACTAGAAAACTCATAAAATTCCTCCTCCACCACCTCAAGGTGGTCTCTATCCTGAAGTAGCCGTCTAAATGCTATCTTCCTCCCCTCTGAGATCTCTCCATCCATGTGAGGAGGGACTCTGGATGAGGTCCCCGACCCACCACTGAGCCAATCCTGAGCGTAGAACCTAGGGTTCAATGAGTGGGCCAAGCAATGCAAAGGTGTGCAATTCTTATCCCACCTGGAGATAAGAATGCCCTGTATGATGGACCATAAGTTCTCTGCCGATGTCTCATACTCAGCACACTCATTCTCCATAACAATGGTCCTCATGGACTCAATCATGGAATCCCACCCCTCATAAACATCTCCTAGGATGGGCTGGTCCATGTCTGCAAACCGCAACAAAGAAATGATTGGCTCCATGATCTTGATGCTAAGGACTACCCTATCCCACCAACCATCATCTAATACTATGTCCTTCACCTTTTGTGAAGCATTCTGATCCGACTTTCTCCAAAAAGCCCAAAACTCTGAAATCACCATGGACCCAAGAGCGGTTTTTACCTCTCTCAATCTCTTGAGCATGATGAATGAGGAAGCAAACCGAGTATCTGCAACCTTCAACAATGAAAGATGTGTGTACTCTTTGTAGATTGTGAGGGCATTGTTGTGGTTTTGTACAAAGTTACGGATATGGCGTGCATCCTCAATAAGTTTGCCAATCCATGGCACATCTGAAGCAATAGATTTCAGTGCTAAATTCAAAGAATAGACAATGCAAGGTGTCCAAAATACCTGTAAGATCAATAAAAGAAAGTATAAATGAGTCATTGAGTCTAGACTCCTAGACTCTACAAGACTACAACTAACTACTAAGTTACTAACAGCTCAAAATTTCAAATAAATGAGTAAATTAACAATCACATACCTGTGGATGTTTAGCTTCCACAATCATGCCAGCAGCCTTGCAAACAGGTGCATTGTCCGTGATGATTTGTACACAAGAATCAACACCTACTTCTTCAATGGTTTTGATGAACAAATCACCCATATATTGTGCATCCTTGTATTTCCCAAGAGCATCCACCGCTTTCAAGAACATCGGTCCATTTGTGGAAGACACCATGAAATTGAAGAGTGGATGGCGTGTTGGATCCGTCTATCCATCAGAAACAATACTAACACCCCATGTGGACCATTTTGATTTAATTGGATCAATAATTTTATCCACCTCCTTCTTTGCCTTAACCAACAATGTGGTTCTAAGCTTCTCTGAACTAGGAGGCACATAACCAGTTGGAGCTCGTTCCATTATAGATCGACACATCTCAAAGTACAATGGTGACCGTGCAACATTGAATGAGATGAAGTTGAGGTAGAAGAAAAATGCAATGGAGAGGTCTTCCTCTTCTCATGCCTCATGTTGGAAAATCCTATCCATTGGACCTCTTGAAGTTGGCCTCTTTCTTGTTGGATAAGCAATAGCATCAACCCCACCCCTAGTGCTAGAGGGTTTCCTCAAGAATGGAAGAGGATCCTCACGATGAAATGTCTTGCTTGCTGCAACCACCTTCCCTACCCCAACATGGTCTTCTCTTTCCATCTCCCTCCTTTGGTTAACACTCACAGCTTTGCATGAAGAAATCCCACAAGGGAGGGACAACAAATGGCCTTTAACCCGGTAATAGGTGCTCTTGAATTCATGCCTGCAGAAATTGCAAGTCCAACACACATTGCCTCCCCCACCAAGCTTTGCTCCAACACCTTCTTTCCTTGTCACATACTTCCACAAAAGGTATTTACTCTCTTGTGCTTGTTGTTTTGCCAAAGCATGGCTATAATGAGGATGAGCTTCACTAGAACCGGTTGGAGCACTACTAGGAGCAGAAGGGGATGTGCTTGGAGGAGGAATAGGACGAGAGGGAATAGATGGGGCATTCTTCCCTTTCCTTTGCCCTCTACCTGCTGCCCTAGCTGGTTGAGACATTTTCCTTCAACCTTGATGGTGAAATCACACTTGAATCTCCTTCACCTGCAAGAAAACACTCTTGAATCTCCTTCACCTACAAAAAAAATGACTTTGGGCTCACTCTATCTCTCCCTCACACTCCCATCAGTTAGCAAATGACAAAAAAAAAAAAAAAAATGCGTTTTTATGGGCCCGCGGGCAGCCTTTTACGCGATTTTCGTGTCCTGGAAAATCCCCATGCGTGTCTCGATTTTGGGACACGAAAAAACTCGTGTCCCCCACGTGGGGCCAACGTGTCCGCGCCCAAACGTGGCCCACGGGACACGGGGACCCTTTAGGACGTGTCCTGTCACTTAGCTGATAACTAATAAAACTTTCACCCCCATAACCAACCAATCCGGAGTTGAGCGATAAGATAAGTTCGATGGGTAATCTCCTAGTTGGGGGCGTCGGGGTTCCATGTTCAGCCTCTAGTTTGCTAGTTAGCATTGCGCGACCTGGCTAGAGCACTGGGTGGCCCGACATGTCCTTGAACGGAGGCACTTGATACTGTCTTTCCGGACACTCTCTTGATATCCTTGGTTTTAGGCTAATAATCAAGAACACCTAAAACACTTAAAATTTACCAAGAACAATTTCAAAACGATCTCACAAACAGTTACTTTGAGACTTACGTTTTCCAGCATCACAAGCATTTCTTTCAACTCCATTTGGCACTGGTCTTTAAAAACTCTTATGTATCTTCTGAATCTGGACCATATGTCCTTGTCATTTGTTTGATCTTTATCTTGTGGATGCTTTGTTTTAATTCTAAGTCAAAGTATATTGTTCATCTTCTAAATTGTATCTTGTAAATTTGCAGCGTGGATTGCGTGTTTAATTGTGTTCTCATCATCATACAAAAAACTCATAAACAACACTCATCCGCATCACCCCATACAAAAAACATTTTAAAACACAAGAGCCTTAGATAACTCTTTGTAGGGACTACCCCCCTTGGCTTCGTTAGGAGTTAGCCTAAACGAAGGAGCTGGGATTCAGGTGACAGTACCTAGCTCATTGCTTGCCCCCAAGGCCACACCTCTCCCCACTTTCCAGTGAGGGAGACAACTTTCGAAAGATTTATGCTGTTGGTGTGCAGTTTGGCGGACAACACCGGGAATCCACTGGTCAGACTCAAGGGCGGTTCAAACATTGGACACCTATCCTCTTGAATCTGGGTGCTCCCGACCTATCATCTAAGAGGTTGCCAGTATTTTTCCCGTTTGGTTTAACTCTTTTGATATCCTTGGTCTTAGCCTAATAATCAAGAACACCTAAAACACTTAAAATATACCAAGAACAATTTCAAAACGATCTCACAAACAGCTACTTTTGACTTACACTTTTTATCATCCAAGCACTATTTATTTGACTCCATAAGTCACTGGTCTTGAAACTTTCATATATCATATAAGTCTGGACCATATGTCCTTGTCATTTGTTTAATTTTATCTTATGGATGCTTTATTTTAATTCTAAGTCAAAGTATATTGTTCATCTTTTAAATTGTGTCTTGCTATTTTGCAACGTGGATTGCGTGTTTAATCGTGTTCTCATCACCATCTAAAAAACTCCTAAACAACATCCATCCACATCACCCCATACAAAAAACACTTAAAACACATAAGAGCCTTAGTGAAACTCTTTGTAGGGACTACCCCCCTTAGCTTCGTTAGGAATTAGCCTAAACGGAGGAGCTGGGATTCAGGTGACAGTACCTGGCTCATTGCTTGCCCCCAAGGCCACACCTCTCCCCACTTCCAGTGAGGGAGACAGCTTTTCGAAAGATTTCCGTTGCTAATGTGCAATTTGGTGGACAACATGCCCATCATACGGCTGCTGTACGAACCAACCAGTTTCATGAGGAAAACCGGTTCTGACCATGACCGGACCGGCGAATTCCGAATGGAACCAAACCAAAATGGTTAGGAGGGCCAGTTCGGACCAGAAAACCCCCAGAACCAATCTGACCGACTAGTTTTTTCCGGAACCAGTTCGGTTTTTGTAACATTGTGTTGTGCTAGTGTTTGTTTTATATACATGTCTCTTTTTGGTAGGGTCTCTAGAGTATTGCATTGATCATAACCTGTCCCTTAGTCCCACATCTTTTCCTTATCCGCATTCCACCTGTTGTCTGTCGAATGCACACCGAGTCAGCAGAAATCTTTCGAGAGTTGTTTCCTCACTACAAGTGGGGAAAGGTGTGGCCTTGGGGGCAAGCACAGAGCCAGGTACTGTCACCTGAATCCCAGCTCCTCCGTTTAGGCTAACTCCTAACAAAGCCAAGGGGGGTTGTCCCTAAAAAAGAGTATCTATGGCTCTTATGTTTTAAGTGTTTTTATGGTGTACGGATGCGGATGGGTGTTGTTTAGGAGTTTTTAAGATGATCAAAGATTTACAATAGCTTGAACTTAGATAAGCAAAGATACAAATTGCAAGATAACTGAATACACAACCACTTGATCAAATAGAATTAAGGCAACCACAAGATGATACAATATAAATGCTTCAGATAACAAGTAAATGATAAGAAGACCAGTGCCTTATGGAGTCATGTAACTGAATGCTTGGGTTGCTTGATACAAGTGCTCAGTGTTTGTGAAATGTTTTGCAATTTTTCTTTGTATATTTTATTGTAAATTTTAATGATAATCTTGTTTTAGGTGAGGGGTATTTCCAACCGGAACACAATGTCCTGGAAATCTAACCGGAAGAAGTACTCTAGGTGGCCCCGTTCAAGGACATGACGGACCGGCCTGGATCACAGCAAGGCGTTCAATAACTAACCAACCACTATGTCCGAAGTTGGGTTGACCGGCACCCCCACTAGGAGTTCCCCACTTTTGAGTACTTTACGACGAACAATGCCAGTTCGTTGGTTGTGGGGTAAAGATTTTATTATGGTTCAAATTGGATTAATGTGAAGATTTAAGTAGCCCAACACCGTTTTTGTGTAACCCAACCTTTCTCAAGGAGGGGCAGAGCATACGTGGTGTGGAAAATGATTAATTCCAATTTTATTATGGGGAAGATGAGTTGCAAATTTTAGTTTAGAGCACACAAATAATTAAAATGCTCTCCGATAGAGAGTGCTCTTGACTGTCTTATGATCAATTCAAGAGACTTATCTAATCTATATGAAATGCAATGCAACAAGAAAATATGCTCTCCGACAGAGAGTGCTCTTGACTCGTCTTGCAACAAGTTCAAGAGACTTATCTACACTATATGAAATGAGATAATTAAAGTGCGAATAACTTGAAATGAAACCTAATAACGATTATTGAATGAGATCTAATCTAAATACTTGAAGCAAATCTAAGCTAAGAAAACAAGAAAATACGCAAGACACTCTTCCCCAAATGGTGGAAGAAACACAAACTATGGAAGGCTTTATCCTACTTAGCCTTATTTCATTAATCAATTACAAAATGAGGGAATGTAACCCTTGAAGTGAAATGCAACTAGGAAATGAAACTAAAGCCTTTTTAGGGCTTGTACAAGGAGATTGTTTTTGGTTCTTTGTTGGTTTGTTTGGAGTCTTCTTTGAATGATTTGTTGCTCTTCCTTTGGGTTTGTTCTCTTCTTGGTTTGGATTTTCTTTGGCTTTTATACTTCTTCCAATCTTCTTGCTTCTTCTCCAAGTACCTATAATGCAAAAACTCAAACACCCATTATTTATTAATCAAAAAATCGAATTGAAAACTAATTTAAGATCTAAATGAAAATCAAGATGTAATCCTAGATCTAAGATGCCAATCCAACTTTGAAATGTCATGCAAAAATGAGATCCAAGATGCAAAGCTAAATGAAATGCAAACTTTTTAAATATTTTGAGATGTAAGTGAAACTTTAAGCAAGAATGAAGAGCTAACTAAATGCAATACGAGATTTAGACATAAACTAAATGCAAACCTTTTTAAAAGAAAATAGGTCTAAACTTAAACTAGAAAAAGAATTAAACAAAAAAAGAAAAATGAACTAGGCTAACACTAGAAACTACCAAGCAAGCAAAGAGAAGGCAACAAACAAAGGTAGAAGGGGCAGCCAAGTGAAGAGATGTGTTACCAACTTTTTTGTACCATAGTTGGATTTTCTGGAGAGCCGCCATTTGACAAACATGATAAATGTTTGATTCCAGTGTATCAGATGATCCAGCATGTTGTGGCTAGCCAGTTGTGGTTAGCCTGTTTTGTTTTTCGAGTCGACATGACCATGGCCCCATGGGGGTTTGTAATAAAGTGTGCTAGTAGGATCTGAGTGCCTCGGTTCCTCATGACTGGATTAAGCAACTAAGGTATTCCAAGGAGTTTTTTCCCTTGTCAATTATACTTTGCTTAAGGTGATGTATAATCGATGAGGTTTTCTCCCGCTCCTCCAAAGCTGGAATGCCCGATTTTGAAAATTTGGCCATGGGGGGTTATTAGAGGCCAACTAATGTATATAAGCCTACTAGACGTTGTTAGAATAGGTGTCGGTCATGTCCTAGGTCCATAAAACCCTCAGAAAAAATTTCGAAAAAATTTTACCGGGTCCGTCGAAATTTGGGTTTTATTTATTTTTTAAATTTAATAAATTTCTCTATAGTTTAAATAGAGAAATAATATTTTGTAATATGTCAGTCGTCCGGGGTCCGAATTCAGTGATTGATGGCTCGTTTGATAAGCCAAAAATCACACATGACCCATGGAGCAGCTAAACCCAACTTTCGGATGTCAATTCAGCATCATAATTAATATTTTCTCTAAAAAGTCATTTACAGAGAAAATATTAATTAAAATAATAAAATTGAATATTTTGGAGATAATCCAAATCTCTCCAAAATTAATCAATTTGATTAAAATAAAAGGCTAAATGACATGGCAATGGACATTTATGAGGATTCCAATCAACTCCCAGTCATTCCAATCAACTATCCAGTCACCAGAAGAATATCCATTCAAGCTAATTCGCCCTCCTCATACAAAATTCGATTTGGCTTGTTGTCAGTTGATGATTGGATTGGTGGTTTGTATTAAAAGCCTAAGGTAGGCGCCCTCATGACTCATCAATCACCAATTAGCTTGGCTCTCCTTGGATTCGAGTTAGTACCTACCCATTCCACTTGTCTCCTCATCAACTAACTCGCACCCTACCTCAAGCTCACGTCAATCTGCCCTAGGTTCACGTCTAGCTTTGTTGGAGCTTGTTTATTGGTTGACCGATACATCCCATGCCACTCCAAGTCGAGTTAGTACCTACTACACTACACATGTCTCTCCACCATGCTAACTCACACCTACCAAAGCTCACGCCTTTCCTACCATAGCTCACGTCAATCCTCATGCAAGCTCGCATTTCCTTGTTGTAGCTCATTTATTGGTTGTTGATACTCCCTATGCTTCCATTGGAGTCGAGTCTTGCCACCTCTACCTTCAACCTACCACCAAACTCGACTTTGACCATTGTTTGGCATGCCAAGCCCTCCCTTGATTGGAATTCGACCTACCTATCTGTTGCCAATTCGACCTAGGGTTTAGCTTATGGTTTTTAGTATAAGAGAGGCCCTTTGGGGTTATTATCTCATGGATTCTTTATGCATCGAAACTCTGATGAAATTGTAAGCACTTTTTATTGTTAATAAAGTTGAGACTTTGGAGGTCAAAAACGTGGAGGCTCTTGATGTGCATTGCTTCACTTGAGATTAAGGTGACATTGTTTTACATTCTATTTGAGGCTCTTAAGTTGTAGATCATGTTCAAGATGGCTAACAATCTAGCACAAGTAGCATGTATCTAGTTCTTTTCACTTAAATATTTTGTTGCATATATATTATCTATGCTTAAGGTTCTTGCAGGTACATCTTCACTCTACATAAGACCAAAGGAGTTCTAGCTTTTGGATATGAGAAACAAAGGGAGTTTGGATCTTCTCCATCAAACATTCAAATACAATATTGGTTACTTGTTACTTTAGGCTTCCATCTCTTCAAGCCTTCTTGTTTGCTCCTTGAATCTTTGCTTTGACTTGCTAAGCCCTTTCTAGCCCTTCTAGATCTTGATCCAGGATTGTTCTTGTCCTTTCAAAGCCATAGATTAGTTAGCCATAAGGTTGAAGTTCTTTCAACCTTGGGGAATAACTTGGGATTTGTTCCCTTGTGCTCTCTTCAACACTTGTTGTCGGCGTATCACCAGTTAACCGGAGGATTTCCAAGACAGTGTTTTCTAAACCCCCAATTGTTCCACTTGAAGACATTTGCCATAGATCTACTTCTCCATAGGTTTGTCTTCATCTCCTACTTTTCCCATTCGTTTTTGTCCTCAAACTCTCCTTCTCGTCCACCCTACTTTGGGTCCCTTCTCCCTCTTGCATTCGTCCCTCTCTCCTTGCCTTCCTCCTCTCGTCCATCCCTTACCTTCCTCTCTTTGCTCTCATCCTATTTCTTCCCTCTACCCTTCATCCTATTCGTTCTACCTATCCCCTCTAGCCTCTCATCTCCTTCCTTATTTCCCTTAGGTCTCCTCTCGTCCATCTCCTTCTTTGCCCTAAAGCACAACAAAAAACACAAAACATAAGACATCTTTGATAATTTGGTTAGTATAGATTTGTTTCACAAGCATAGATCTTGTCTTTATTTTGCAAGAGATTAGATTTTCAACATTTGTTACTTAGTAGCTTCTAGTTCATGCTTTAGAAGTAGTATTAGAACTTGCATCTAGTTTCTTCCCTTAAAAGTTCTTAGTCTCATTTCAAAGATAAACAAATTGGCATATCAAGTAGTGTAAAATCTTGTGGTTGCATTCTCATTCCCACCATTTTTTAGAGCATTTTAACTTGCTGGTCCGTTTTACCATACTAATTATTTCAAGTCAAAATCTCATGCTCTTTCATGTTTTAGTCTTATTTTGCAAACCTAGACTTGATAGTTCAAAGTTTGATTAATTTTCTAACGCTAATGGGTGCATGAGTTTGTTGGTTTATCCTTGTGGTAGGATTGTGGGAAGAGAAAGATTTCTTGAATCAAAAGATCAAACCAAAGAGAGAAGAAGAAACCAAGCATCATAAGACACATTTTAAGATACATTTTCTTATCCTTTGTAAAAGCCATTAAGGGCTTCAAGCTTTCAATTTTTATAAGTTTGTTCTAGTAGCCATCAAAGACCTTTCAAGGAATTTTCCTTAAGGCACTTGTAAAAAATTAATAAAACTTATAGTGGAGAGGTCCTCCACTCTTTGGTCTTCTTCCCCATTTGGGGAAGAGTGTTGGGTTTTGTTGGATTGGCTTAGTTTAGATCTTTTTATATGCTCTTAGATTAGTTTTATTTCAATAAGTTATACTTGCTCTATTTTTCCGATTTACTTACCCCCATGCTCTCCCAAGTAGGGTCTTTGACCTGAAAGAGACTCTTGGGTAGTTTAGATTTATTTTGTTTATTATTATCTTGTTTTTCTCTTCCAAAGCCTTTGACCGGAAGTTGTATCCTTGGGATTTCATCTCAAGGGCAGGACCACATAATTTTGTGGTTACTCTTCCTTCCCCGTCGGTTTCCTTGGTAGAGCTTTCAGCTAGCTGGAGGTTCTCAAGTGCAGGCGCTTCTAGTGGTTGATCTTGTTCGGAGATCGATCCCACCTATTAGATTAGAAATTGTGTGGTAGAACACTAGACTTTTCAAGTTTCATTTTATCTTGCGAGTAGTGATTTTTAGTAATATTCCATATCTTGTTGATCTATCATATTGTTTAATCAAAATTTAAGTTGGAATTCATTGCTACTACAATCTACTTTCTGCTTGTTTAAAACGAACCAAAGCCTCTTGAACTTGGCCAAATCCAAGTCAAGAGCACCCTCTATCGGAGGGCATTTTTTAGTTTTGCATTATCCCTGCATTAGGCATTTGTTAAAATAGCAAGTCTCTTGAACTGTGGTCATAAGATCAAGTCAAGAGCGCTCTCTGTCGGAGAGTTGAACTAAAGTGCTCTTTAATTAAAACTTTTCAACCCACACACCCCTTTAATTAATTTACCTTGGTTTCTGTCCTACACCCGTATGCTCTGCCAACCGGAAACGGCTGGGCTAGTACTCAAAAAGGTGGAAGACTTGGTAATTCACAAGTGAAAATCTAATTAAAATTTTTACCCAAAACCTCAACCAAGACAAGTTACTGAGTTCTTCCTACAAGAGGTGGTGCCGGGAATCCACTGTCAGACTCGAGGGCGGTCAAGCCGCAAGCACACTTGCCCTCTTTGCAATCTAGGTGCTCCCGACCTATCACCTAGGATTGCCAGTAGTTTTCTTGGATAAGGTTCCTGTTATCACACAACTTGTAGTTGCCCCAAGTGGTATCCCATCCGGGACGGTAGAGGAGACAGGCAACTAAAGAGGTGACCCAAGAGATGCCACGGTTCCCAATGCAAGGTGGGAGTCACGTCAACCGAGGCACTCTTCGCTTTAGGTCAGGGTGTAACAAGACCTAGGGGGAGACCCTATAACCAATCACGGTTGATTGGACCCAAACAAAGGTTTCTAAGGGTAGGTAAATGAAGAGTTACGGAAACCAATGCAAGGCTAAATGGACCTAGGAGTTAAGGTATGGTTGAAGGTGGTGTAAGAAATTGTTAGTGTTTCAACCTATGTATGGTTTAGGCCACATGATTGGGTATGATGACTAGGTGTAGTACCATATGTTTACACAAGTGGGTCTTATTTTCTTGGGATGTGTGAAATGACTTTGAGTGGGCCCACGAAGTGAAGCTAGGTGTAATGTTGGTACTAGAGGTTAGGTAATGACTAGATCTATAGATCTAAGTTGATTCTAGAAGTACCCATGTGTTAGATCTAGGTTTTGACACAAGTCCCAAGGAGTGCGACTTGCTTTGAGGAGGACTAGTGCCTTGTTAAATGGGCTAATGGGGTCAAAAAGTATGTCAAAGTGTAGATCGGGACACCGAGAAGCCAAGTCAAGTGGGCCAAATAAGATCTAATGGTTGGATTTTGCTAGATCTAGGTTTTCGTGAAATGACCCTAAGTGGACCACAATCCCTTGAAACAAGGAATGCTACCCCCAAGGCGGATCGTCACAAACAGATAGGCTAGACCTAGGTTTCAAGGTAGGGCTGTTCCAAATCTCCAAAGATCTCAAACACCCACTTCCTCAAAGTGGACAAACTCACCTTCCCCAGGTAGTGCGACTTTGTTCAAGGAGGGTTAAAAGGTGGGTTTGGTGGACCAAATCAAGTCCAATGGCCACCAAACTATAGATCCAAGTAGCTAGTACCCCGATCTATGTATGTCCCAAAAATCAAGTCAATCCAAGGGCTAGATCTTAGTAGATCTGAGTTTTGAGGTGCCAATAAATTCAAAAGGGGGTTTTAACCCCTTAAAACATGGAAAGATGTCCACAAGGTAGAATTCACCAAAGTAAGAATCTGGGGGTAGGTTATCAAGTGTCTAGATTGCAAATCAAGTGGGATCTCACCTACCCATGTGCTAGATCTAACCAAACAAGCCTCTCACTAGGAAGTGTGATTTGGGTTCAAGAGGGCTTTTTGCCTTGAAAAGTGTGTCAATTTTTAGCCAATCACCACCAAACTATAGATCCAACTAGGGGTGGATGCTATAGAGGTGGGTTTTCAAAAGTTTCTCAAAAGCAAGGCTAGATCTAAGTAGATCTAAGAAAAACCAAAAAACAAGGGTTTTAATCAATTAGGGTTTTTATGATCTAGAAATTATGGATGATTCAAGGAAGAAGAAGATCATACCTCTTGGAACATACCTGGATGAAGAGATGAATGCTAGTTGAGACGAGGATTACTTTGCCAAAGATCAAATGGAGAATTGTTGAAGCCCTCTTGCCAAATCGATTTTCCCAAGCCACATGTGATTCCTTCTAACCTGTCAAGCCAAGGAGCAAAGCATCAATCAGTTTAACATGTTGAAGGTAGATACAAGCAAGAGAGAGAGAGAAACATAAAATAGTTGACACAAAGGCAAAACTACTCCCTGTCAAACCAAAACGACTTCTTCCAAGCTTGAAGGGCAAGCCTCCCCACCAATTCGCACTTGTCCAAAATCGTCCTCTTAACCTGTAAATAAGATATGGCAAACATGCAAGATAGCTACAATAGATCCTCCAGTGCAATGGACAAAAGCATTTACAATCGAAACAACCAGCATCCACTCCAATCCAAGCATGTACTCCAAAAGATAGAAATTTTATTCCAAGAGCCAAGAGCCAAAAATCTCTAGATGAATTTTACAATGAGAGGCTCCCTCCTTAAATAGGATGGGGAGAGAGTACAATCCTAACCACTTTTTACATGAGTGGCTAAGATTAAAAGATCAAGAGATATAATCAACGGCTAACAATAAATCATAACAATACATCACATGGATCACCCAATATAATGATAGCGCCCCCACTAAATGGTACAAAAAGAGGGTGACGTCATCCACTAGAGAAGTATAAGTACCAAAATCCACCTCATAGTGACTAGGACATGACAATATAAGCACATGGTGGGGCTAGGAGGCATCAATCCTTACTAGCTCATCCCCAAGGCACAATAAAATAATAAAATATGTCCAAGATAATATAAATGATCAAATTTGTCCTCAAAATCTGTGACAGACTAGCAGTAAAAGACCTCCTGTGATCAATGTGGGCATACCCACATGGTGAAAACTGGCTGGAAGATAGTGAGATCACCCTGGAAGACCTCTGTGGAGACCAAATGCCAAAACCTTGTCTCAATTGCCCAAATCGAATTCCTCAGTGACCACTTTATCCCATTTTTTTACTGCCTCGGTAACTGTGAAAGTGCCAAAACTTCCTCCTAGGGCATCTGCGCTGTCCATCTGAGCCCACCAGGCTCTCCAGAAGGGGGGGTAAATGGTAAAAACAAGTGGCTGGACCACCCCCTCCATCATCAGCGCCCTAGGTGAACTGGCCTCTCATGGCCCCTGTTGCTCAGGCTGGGAAATCAACCCCAAATCTGGTCAACAAGTGTAAAACTGCATCAATCACTATCAGAAGTGCCCGGAACTGAAAGATAAGTGTCTCATTGGATCCAGAAGACCCAAATCCACTAGGAATGTGTACTCATACACCATGGGTTTCCCAAATGGGCCAGCTGTAGGGTCCACCATATATGGACAATGCATAATCCACTGATCTGAAGTAATAATAAAACCTGTTGAACTGCATCAATCATCATCTGCATCATATGTCCATCATATGATCTCATCATCAAGTATGTGGGACCATGAATCATCATCAATAAGCATATATATATGGTCCACATCACCACGGATCCCAAGAATATACAACCAAGGATAAATCACATCAGTAGACTAAAACATGCTTCTCTAATCATTCTCACAGCCTAGCTCAAAGTATAAGATCCATTCATTGGCATTAATCAAGTTAGCATATTCCTTTGTTATATAAAAATTGCTTGCACAATAGTTCAAATGACAAACTCACCCATTGGACATGGTCAAACTGCTAGTGAAGGATAAAGGCTAGGAACAAGGTTGGGCCAAGGGGTTGACTTGTCTAATTTAACTCAAAAATACTTTGGACTGGGAGAAAGGGGAAAACTACAAACTCTGTGCTGGACAAAATAACACGGGGGATGGCTGTGCCTCACAAATGGATAAGTTGTTTAGAGAGTGCTTATTCAACTTAGGCATCATGTCTACATAAAGTTGATCCAGGTTCATTAGGATCATTCAATTTTATTCCATGGCCTTTTTGGCCTACATAACCCTTCGGATTTCAGATGTGCTGAGAAGCACAACTAGTTGCAGCTTGCATCCAGGGCATGTTTTTCAAATATTTATAAGGTCAGCAATTGTTTAGATATAGCTTTTAAGAACCATTGCTTTTTGGACCTTTCTTATACTCTTCGAGGAGTATTTTTAGCTGTTCATCGCTCTTGCCCCTTTTTTTTTGTTTCCATGGGCGAATTTATAAGTTTCCATAGGTAGAACATGAGCTTTCAGTTTTAGCCAACAACATCTCAAGTGACTAGGGGGAGTTCGAGCCAATGCCAAACATCGGGACAACCGACCGGAATGATTTAGGCCTACAATCCAACTCACCAAAGGCAAGTTTTGTCACCAACTTAGAGCCTAGACACTGAATACACAGGGATGCGGTCCAAACACAGAGGTAGAAAAATGGGGAAGTCCTCGGTATCAGAAAGTCAAATGAGACAGGTCAAGGTTTGAAGTCAAATAGGAAGGTCATGTATGGATGGAGTCAAGTGAATATGGAGCCTACAGTAGCAGACAACTGGTGTCAGGAGAGACCATATCTATGTAAGGTGGAAAACCAGTGGGTTTTGTTAAATGACCTAAATGTGCAAGCAATTGTCCATTTTATGATTTACAGTTCATTTTAAACAGTTTGCCACATCAGGAATAATATACCAAGCACATGCTGTAATCATGACTAAATCAACAAGATAATAATCCACAGTCAGTGATAACATATCCATAGATCATACAACATCACCATAATAATAATCATCATGTATCATCTGAAACACTGCTGCAATACATCTCTAAGCACTGAACTGAAACTGTATGGGATAAAGGGTCACATCAGTCATCGAATCTGAACTCTCAAGGCTCAGCCTTGACACAAGGTTGTATATAAATCTGAATAATATACTGCTGATCATGAGTGATCCAAAATATATGGCCATGCTCTGGAATGATGGAAGCTCTGGAATGTGCAGATATCTGCTGAACAAGAATAGTAGCCCTGCTACTATAGTGTGATAACAGTTCCACTACTTTTTGATACCTTGTTCTTAGCCATAATAATCAAGACAATTAAAATCTTAAATTTACCAAGATAAGCTGCACAACGTTCTCACAAACTTTTATTTTCAAGCACTTGTGTCAACCTTTTTACAATCACTTTTTTATATACTTGACTCCATAAGGCACTGGTCCTTCATCATATATCTTGTTTGCTTTAAAATATCAATATTGGAGTATTTACTTTAATTGTCATAAAAAGTGATTTATTTATTGTCCAAGTGTATCTCTCATCTTGTGTTTGCAACGTGGATTGCGCTATCTTGTTTTACATTTTAATACTATATTGTCTCTCATTCAAAAACTCCTAAACAACACCCATCCGCATCACAACACCTAAAAACACTTAAATACACAAAGAGCCTTAGACAACTCTTTTTTAGGGACTACCCCCCTTGGCTTCGTTAGGAGTTTTCCTAAACGGAGGAGCTGGGATTCATGTGATAGTACCTGGCTCATTGCTTGCCCCCAAGGCCACACCTCTCCCCACTTTCCAGTGAGGGAGACAGCTTTCAAAAGATTTCTGCTGCTGGTGTGCAGATTGGCGGACAACAAGATGGAAGAGCAACAAACTGAGGCAAAAATCGGGGATAAAAGAAACTCGAAACAATGGGTAAAACCAGCCCTAAACAATGAGCAAAAAGGGCAGCGAACTGTGGGCAAAAAAGGCAGCGAACTGTGGGCAAATGGCAGCCCAAACAGTGGGCAAATGAGAGGAGAGAAGGTTGCTATAGGGCTGTCAATGGATAGAAAAAACTCAGACCAAAAACAGTGAGCAGAAAACAAAGAAAAGTCAGAGACTGAAAGGAGGCCAAAAATGACAGTAGGAGAGAAAAAGAAGACTTACGAGAAAACTGGAAATAGAGGAAGAAAACAGAGAGGAAGACAAATAGAGTAGGAAGAGAAGTGAAGCTAGAGGAAGAAAGCGAATGCAAAGGAGGAAGGATCAAGCCTACTGAAACCAAAAATAAACTTGATGGGAATGTCCAAGATTGGAGAAGGATAGAACTTGAGTTTCCACAGCTTGGAGATGGATCTAGTAACCAAAATAAACTTAAACTTTTCGATGGATGAGGAAAAAGCCCATGTTTGGCAAAGTTTCTTCTCTTGAGAATAGAGGCTATTTGTATGTCCTGCAAGGTGAAGTTGTTAGATGGCAATATCTCTTGTGTAATGACGAGGATGTAGATTTCCCAAATCTTCTTCACCTGAAATGCTCCCTGAAAGACACAAATCTCAAACACAAAAATAGATCAAATGCAAGCATGTAAATCAAACAACATTCTAAAAGACATTGGTATAACCACTACTTCCTGTCCGATCTAGATGTTTGAGCAATTTAACATGGATAATCAAATTAAGATTGTAAATGAATACCTTCATGTGCTAGATTGATAGCCCTCTTGAACATGCATTGAACATAATTTGAAATAATGAGAAAAGGGTGACAGAGATAACACCTCACAAAATGAAGCCACAACACCAATAACCCTCGCATGGATCTCCAAAGTCACTTATATTCCAAGTACTAAACAAATATAACTATTACACTTTTGGGCAGAGTGCTCTTACACAAATTCTCCATGAGAAAAGAAGAGCAAGAGATCTCTCTTTATTCAAAAAATAGGCAATCTAAGAGCAAATCGAATTGGCATAACTGAGGGAGCCAATGGCAATCGAATTCCAATCAAGGCTGAGTTGATTCCAATCGAATGAGAGCTTGGAGTGTGGATACAATAGTTAACTGCTTGTTGAAGTAGGTATGAGTGGGGAGGTGGCCTCCACCTAGGAAAGGCACCCCCCATCTCTTCATAGCAATTAACATCAAGCCAATAAACAAGAGCCAAGTCACAAAATCGAGCCCTCCATCCATATTGACGTGAGCATGCATGAGGAAGGCGTGAGCTTAGCTTGGAGTTTGATGGAGTTAACATAGCTTTGATTTGGATTCTTGGTATGTGTGACATATGATGTGGCCACTAACTGAGGAGGGCACCCTCCATCCATTAAACAATTGCCATGTCAACAAATCGTGATCGTATGCATTGAGCTCCCACATGAAAGGTTGAAATCCGTACGGATCCGTACAACTCAATTTAATTAAAATTTTGACTTTTGTGGCATGGTTTAACATTGTAATGTATTCGTACCTCTCCACAAAAATATTTCCATGCCTTTTCCATAGTTTAAAATCAACCTTTTTTTTATTTTTGTTTTTTGTCTTTATGTGCTTTTGTCATTTTATTGCCACTAAATGCCAAAATAATGAAAAACTGCTCCCAGAGGCAATGTAATTGCTTGAAACCCTAGAAAAGTTGGCGCTAGGGTAAAGAGGACGCTCTAAGTGTCGAAACGAGCCTCCCCACACCAAATTCCACCTACGGATGAGGTTTTTATCACAACTTGAAAAAATTCGTTTAAACCATTAAAAAATTTCTCGGAACCAAACAAAACTCCTAGGGGACCTAGTGCATGTTCATACGACTCAATCGAGATAGCTAACACGTAGAAAATCCTAGACACAAGACTCTAATAACCACCTTAGGTTTTGACCACAATGGAAAATACTCCAGCTTTGGAGGTTTGAGTGAAAAACTCAGGGATTATACGCCACTGTGTTAAAATTCAATATGCTAAGACAAAAAATAGCAGCATTACATTCCATTTCACAATAATAGCATATACAGGATCACTGAAGAAACAACAAGCATGGCATAAACACAAGAGACAGAGATTTATCCTGGGAAACCCTCATGGGGTAGAAAACCCAGCAAAGCTTCCTCAATATAGATGACCAGCAATATACAAAGATGCAAACCCTGAGCATAAGCTCCTTCTCCTCCATAGCAGACCTCTCCTCCACAAATGCGCCTTTCTCAAGTGAGTGAGTGTGTATAATGAGGAACACACCTCCTCTATTTATACACTACTCTGATATGTATTTTACACAAGTACACGTAGGCTCGTATTTAACCAATAGGTTAAATACCCCACTACAACTAACTGGGCCGACCCCTCTAGGGTGGTCTAATAACCCTTTGACCCACATAACACATACAGGGCCAACCGAAGTCTAATAACCCGAGTTACCACATTCCGACGGAGGAATAAACATCTCCGGATATACAATAAGATCTTCACGGAGGAATGAAACATCTACGGAATAATAAAGTACAAATATAATATTCTTTGAAGTTACAATATCTCAACACACTAATGAGTAGCACATAATTCCTAAGGAAAAAACACTCTAGAGTATCCCCCAAATGGCTAAACCTAAGGATAACCGAGTCTTTTATAAAAGGACCCCGTTTAGACCAACTTTTTACAAATTCTCCATGGGGGTATGAACATGCAGTTATTACAAATGGGGCAAAATTGCCCTGAAAATAACTTCTGAACTTATGAACACTGGTGACGAACATTGAACATGTTCATTAAACTAGTGGCTCACAAGAAATTCAACTATTGTACAAAATAGCTGGTAACACCACCCACTCACCTTGATAATGAAAAATCCCATTGATCTGGATAGGGCTAAGTGTTAGATTTTATACATTTATAGCAGTATAATTTAATTGCAAATAAACAATAGGATCACTAAAAGAGTTACTAAGCACAAAAACAATAACACAAGAATTTTATCCTGGGAAACCCAACGGGGAGAAAACCCAGCAACCTTCGTATAGAGATAATCAATCCCAAGAACAAAGTATAGATACAAGAGAGAGAAATGAAAATTTCTCCAAGTGAAAAACCCCAAAAATCACTCCTCTAGCTGCAGATGTGAACTTCTCTCTTGGTAGTGCGAACTTGCTTGAGTGAGGTGAGTGTGCAAATGAGGAATTCATCCTCTCTATTGATACACATCCAAAAGTGACTTTTTCCCTTACTGGGCCGACTTGTCTATCTGACAGGGTCGACTTGTCTTGGGGAAAGATAAAAAATAGATTTAATAATTATTTTCTTTATGTGCTTTCACCCCAAGATTTACATTGATTCTTTCAAGGGTTTACATGATCAAATACATCAATATCATCTCCTGTAGGAGGTACAAGAATAAAATAAATAAGAATAGCTTATGAAGTTGCACTATTTCCAACACTAAGTAACTTAAGGACCTTCCCCCTCTGTGACTTGTTACCAACTATTTTGTACCATAGTTGGATTTCTTGTGAGCCGCTAGTTTCATGAACATGTCAAATGTTCACCATTAGTGTTCAGAAGTTCAGAAGACCTTTTCAGGGCCAATTTTGGCCCCTTTGTAATAATTGCATGTCCAGGCCTCCTTGGGTGAATTGTAATAAGTTGGTCTAAGCATGATTATTTTGTAAAAGACTTGGCCTACCTTAGGTTTGGCTATCAGGGGGATACTCTAGAGGGTTTTTTCCTTGGGAATTATGCGTTGCGCTCCAGTAGCGTATAATTCCTGAGTTTTTCACTCACACCTCCAAAGCTAGAGTATTTACCATGGTGGTTGAACCTAGGGAGGTTATTAAAATCTTTGTGTCTATGTATTATTTACATGCTAGCCATCTAATTTGAGTCGTATGGACATGCACTAGATCCCCTAGGAGTTTGGTTTCATTCCGATAAAAATAAAAAAAATTCCGTAAAATTAGGCCATTTTTTAATGGTTTAATTGGAAAATTTCAAAATGTAATAAAAGCCTGGTCTGGAGGCGGAATTTGGCGTGAGGATGCTCGTTTTCACCTAGGACCCACTTTTTCTGGGTTTCAGGTGACTAGGTGGCCATTTGTGGCATTTTTTCCTAAAGGTGCTACAAAATAGCATTTAAATGCTACAATGCCACAAAATGCACTAAGCGACAAAAATCAAAAAATCAAAAATATGATTAAAAAATATTTTGGAAAGGGTGGCATTATGGTTTAATAAACAGTGCGATCATATCATATGATTAAAGCACATGCCAAAATGAACTTAGGATAGCGAGTGAAGGTTCCAAGGTTGAAGTGCGTAGGTCTCTCCTCACGTGGGCAGCTTTCATGCATGGAGGCTCGTTAAAGCGATTGGGATGATTCCAAGGTTTGAGAGGGGCGCCCCTCTCATGAGGTGGCAGCCACCTCATCCCATCACACCAACTCAAAAGACTCCAAGCCTTCCAATCATATGCAAGTCACTCCCCCTCTCACGCGTGCCATCCCTCTTCACGTGGGGGCGGATTTATCTTGCATGGGCGACTTTGCTTATTGGAGCTCGTGGTTCATAGGGAGATGGTTCCAAGGTAGATGAGGGGCGCCTTTGTTGAGGTGGAGTCCACCTCACTCATTCATGCCTACCAAGCTCCCAGTTAAGTGTTCAATCAAGCCTCGAATCTCTCCTCTAATTGAGAAGTGCGCCCTCTTGGCCATAACTCGCCCTCTCTTCTCCTCTTGTGCTATAAAATGCGAGGCTTGCTCCCTCATTCCAGATGGATGCAAGGAACCTCTGCTTGTATATTGTAAATGCTATTTTGCTTCTTATGAATAAAGTTGAGACTTTGGAGGTCAGTCTAATGGTGCAAAAATCTATGTGGTGAATGTTTTGCTCATAAACCGAGATGATATCTGCTTAATCATTTTTTCCTTTCATGCAAGTGTTGAATATCTAGCTAAAGAAGATTATATGCTAATCCTTAGAATAGGCATTTGAAGTTCCAAGTTGCTTATTTATGTGAAGTTGTTTAAGATCCAAAAGTTGCATTCTGTAGTCAGTTATATTCATGCACTTTTAATTTTACTCAACAATTCATACTAGATCTAATCGCTTGTGTGAAGGTTTTCTTAGTTTTTGCAGATCACCAATCTTGGAGTAGAGATTGGAGCCAGTTGCATCTTATCTTTCTCCATCGTTTTATAGATCTAATACCCTCTTGTACTGCAGGCGCTCCATTTCTCAATTTTATTCAAGCTTGGGCTTGAGCACTTCTTCCTCCTGTTATCACCTATTTTGTACAAATAGTTGAAACCTTATTGAGCCGCCAGTGTTGGAACACATCAGTGTTCACTTCCAGAGTATCTGGGTTTCAGAATGCAGCAGTTAGCCAGTTTTATTTTTGAGTCGACATGACCATGGCCCCATGGGGGTTTGTAATAAAGTGTGCTAGTAGGATCTGAGTGTCTCGGTTCCCCATGACTTGATTAAGCAACTAAGGTATTCCAGGGAATTTTTTCCCTTGTCAATTATACTTTGCCTATAGCCGAGCTATAATCGATGAGGTTTTCTCCCGCTCCTCCAAAGCTGGAATGCCCGATTTTGAAAATTTTAGCCATGGGGGGTTATTAGAGTCCAACTAATGTATATAAGCCTACTAGACACTATTAGAATAGGCTTTGGTCATGTTACCGGGTCCGTCGAATTTGGGTTTTCAATTATTTTTTAACTTTTAATAAATTTCTCTATAGTCTAAATAGAGAAATTTCAATTTGTAATATGTCAGTCATCCGGGATCCGATTTCAGTGATTGAAGGCTCCAGACTTAAGCCAAAAATCATTCATGATCCCCGGACCAGCTAACCCTAGGTTTAAGACAATTATTTGGACTCATAATTAATATTTTCTCAAAAAACAAAAAAATGAGAAATATTAATTAAAATATTCAAAAAATAATAAATTGGAGATAATTTAAATCTCTCCAAAAAAGGCCAAATTGAATAAAGTAAAAGTCAAAATGACATGGCAAAAAGCATTTATGATGATTGGAATCTTCACCCACCTGATTCAGATCAGTTTCGGAGCACTGAGAGTGATCTACAGTTGAGAAATTCGCCCACCTTCATGCAAATTCGTTTTTGTGATTTGGCAATTGATTAATGGGTTGTTGGATTTTGAAATCAATGCATGTGGGGCTCCTTCCTCAAATTATGGGCTCCAAACTCAAGTTTAAAGATGAGTTAAGACTCCAAGCTCGATTTGGTTGGTGCTGACATGGATTTGATTGGTTTTTTATGGAGTTTTTGGCTCTCTTCATCACCAATTCGAATTAGGGTTTTAGCATTGAGTTTTGTTATATAAGAGAGGCCATTTGGGCTTTCTCTTCATGGATCTTTTGGGCAAACTTACTCTGCCAAATTGTAATCATGTTCTAGCTTTTTGCTATTGGAAATAAATCGACTTTGGAGGTCTATTGATGTGCACATTGGTCCATGAGAAATTGTTAAAGCTTCAATGAGGTGATGTTGTTTTATTAATGCTATTTCATATATAATTGTTTGATCATTCTAGCTTAGAAGTCCTTTTTATGTCCATGGAATGAATATTTGGGTTCAACTTATTCATTTATGCTTGGTTAATTAAGATCTAGAAGTAGCAAACAGTAATTTGTTATGCTTATGCTCTTCTTGTCTTTTTTGGTTAATCATACTAGACTTGATCAAATCGTTGTTGAAGTGGTTTGGTTTTTCAGATCTCCTAAGTGCAAAGTGGGATCTTGAGCTTGGTTGCTTCTTCCTCCCCTTTGCCATCATTTTGCTAACTTTTGTGCATTTCAGGGGTCTTCAAAAGATCGATCCATGCTTCAAGGTTGAGCTTGAGAAGTTCATGAAAAATCCATCCATTATTCAAAATTTCAAACTGGTTACCTTGGTCCTAAAAAGATCTTTCTTCAAGCCTTCTCTTCTTCTCCTTGAGTCTTTTGCCCTTGAATTGCTAGCCCACCTTCCTCTCGTCTTACCTCTTTTTTGGCCTTTTCTCCTTTCGTTTTGCCTCCTCCATCCTCCCTTTGCTCTCTTCATCTTCCTCTCGTCTCCCTTCCACTCCTTCTAGTCTTCCTCTCCTTCACTTCTCTTTTCTCCCTAGCTCTCGTCCCTCCTCTCCTTAGCCATACTATCTTCTTTTCGTTCCCCTTCCTTTGTCTTCAAAGTTTCCCTTTCGTCCACCTCCTTTAGAGCCCTAAAACTATCCCAAAACACAAAAAACGATTGTTAAGTTTGGTTTTGTTAAAGGCTAGTTTAAGAAGTTGTAGGTTAGATCTTGATTTTTTGCATCTAGTTTACAATCTCGTGTATTGAAAAGGTTAGCATTATAGCATTTTAGATCTCTTTCATGTATTAGTATAGCTTGCATTGGTTCAAACTCTTGTTTCCATTTAAAAGATAGAAGTTTTTCATAGAAAATACTTCAAAATTTTTATGATTTAGATCTCTTTCCCATCAATTTTTGAGCATATGTTGTTTGCTGGTCCGTTTGCATTTTTACACATGTTTTGAAATAAAAATATTATAAAGCATAGTTTTAAATTCTTTTTTAGGATTCTAGGTTCAATAGTTTAAACTTTTGTCTTTCTTCTAATGACTAATGGGTGCTTTGTTTAAAAAATCTTTGAGACTTGTGTAGGTGTTTCGAAAGAGAAGACAACTTAAAAAACTTTTAAAGAAGCAAGATCCAAGAAAGAGCCAAAGAGAAGCTCAAGTGAATTTCAAACCAAGGAGAAGTGCAAACCGTGAATGTCATTTGAACAAAACCATTATCCTTTGTACAAACTCATAAGAGTTTCCATCTTTTTCATTCAAGCTTTATCTCTCTAAAGTCCTTCAAAGGTTTTAAACCCAAGGCATTTGTAATCATTTAATAAAAAGTTAAGTGGAGGAGGCCTCCACTTTTTTGGGTTTCTTCCCCATTTGGGGAAGAGTGTTGTGCATGCTTAGTTTAGATCTCATCTTTTTCAAGTTCATAGATCAGTCTTTATTTCTGTACTTAGATTAATTTCTCTTCCAAGTCTTGACTAGAGTAAGCTAACTTTGGGATTGCATCCCAAAGGCCACATAGTTTTGTGGTAGCTTCTCGTTCCCCCATCAGCTTCTTGTGGACATCCAGCTAGCTGGAAGGTTTCCAGGACTGACGGTTTCTAGTGATTGACCTTGTTCGGAGGTTGATCCCACCTTAGTGTAAAATTGCTTGATAGAACACTAGATCTTTCAGTTATTTCATTTTCTTGCAATAAAACGAACAAAGTCTCTTGAACTTGGCCAAATCCAAGTCAAGAGCACTCTCTGTCGGAGAGCATATAGACTTGCATGTTCCCCCTGCATTAGGCATTTTATAAATTAGGAAGTCTCTTGAACTGTGGTCATAAGATCAAGTCAAGAGCGCTCTCTGTCGGAGAGTTGAACAAGTGCTCTAAATAATAAAATATTTCAACGCACATTTTCCCCCTAATTAATTTATCTTGGTCGTTTATCCAACACCCATATGCTCTGCCAACCGGAACGGTTGGACTAGTACTCAGAAAGGTGAAGGATTTGATAATCTCATAAGTGATAATTAATTAAAACTTTCACCCCCATAACCAACGAACCGGCGTTGTTCAAAAAGTATTTTAATCAGTTCTCAGGGGAGGCGCCGAAGTGCCCAATCCGCGACACGGTGGCTGGTTAGCATTGCGCGCCTCGCTGTGATTCCAGACAGGTTCCGACATGTCTCTTAAAGGAGCTGCTTAGAATATCTTTCCGGACACTCTTTGATATCCTTGGTTTTAGCCATAATAATCAAGACCATTAAAACTTTGAAAATTACCAAGATAATTTGCACAACAATCTCACAAACGACATTTCTTCAAGACCCACACTTTCAGCATCACAATCTTTATCTCTCTCTGACTCCATAAGGCACTGGTTGTTTAAAAGCATATATATTGATCAGGACCATTTGTCCTTATGTTTATTTCATATTGTGAATGCTCTAGTAATTAATCAAGTCTTGAATCATATTGCCATCTTGTTATCTTATTTCGCAACGTGGATTGCATTATTATCTTGTGTTTATCTCATGTTTTAAATTGGTCTCATTCTAAAAAACTCCTAAACAACACTCATCCACATCACCCCATACAAAAAACACTATAAATACTAGAGCCTTAGTGAAACTCTTTTATAGGGACTACCCCCCTTGGCTTCGTTAGGAGTTTGCCTAAACGGAGGAGCTGGGATTCAGGTGACAGTACCTGGCTCATTGCTTGCCCCCAAGGCCACACCTCTCTCACTTGTAGTGAAGAGACAGCTTTCGAAAGATTTCCGCTGCTGGTGTGCAATCTGACGGACAACACCTCCTTCAATTAAAAAATTTCAATCAACTTTATTTCCCTGTTTTGTTAAGAAAAGCATTTAGATCTGATTTTAAAAGTTCCATCTTTAAAGTCTTTTTGATTCATAGATCTAGAAATTGCTTTATATAAATCAGAAGATCTAGATCTAAGTTTTAGTATTTGAAATCAAATTCAATTTTTTCCATCATTTCGCAAATACTATATTGTAATTTTCATGTACTTTTTAGCTAACCAATACTAACCTTAACAATTTCTTTGTTCGTTGATTTCTTGTTTGTTTTACAGATAAAAAAAAAACAAAAAAAAAACAAAACGAAGGAAGGAAAGCTAAAGCATAAAGCATAAAAAACAAAAAAATTCCCTCTTCTTCATCCCTTTGCCTTCTTAGGCCTAAAGTCTCTTGAATCACGCTGCATAAGCAGATCAAGAGCGCTCTCCATCGGAGGGTTAATAAATTTTTTGTAATAAGATCAATAAAAGAGCAAGTGGGATTACGGCTCCCACACCCCTCTTCCCTCATTTGGGGGAAGCCTATATCTGTCCCTTACTTGTTTTGTGATTTTTGCATAGTTAGATCAATAGCATGCTAGATTAAATTTCGTTTTTTGCAAAGTTATCAAAAGAGTTAGTTAAAATTTTCCTTTTGCAAAAGTAATTAGTTGCAGGTTTTACTATTTCTAGTCTTTGCATCTTTTTTTATTTTATTAAAGTTCATATGCAAAATTTCTTGAATCTCGCCATTTGTGGATCAAGAGTACTCTCTATCGGAGAGTTTCTTTTTGTTCATCTTTAGCATACTAATCCCCTTGCTCTCCCGAGTACGGTCTTCGGACCTTAAAGAGATTCTTGGGTAGATAATTAAAGAACCTGTTTTCAGTATTTTACTTGCAACAAACAAAGTAGTGTTCAAAATCTCTTAAATCACGCTCTTAAAGCGGATCAAGAGTGCTCTCTGTCGGAGAGTCAATCTTAAAATTTACCAACTCAATAAATCTCTTGAATCTCATTCTAATTCGGATCAAGAGTGCTCTCTGTCAGAGAGTCAATCGTAACGAATAAATTTTGCGCACTCTGTGTATGCTCTACCCATAGTTTTGGGATATCAAAAGCAGAAGTGTCGCATTCTTCAATTTTCTCACATTTAATTAAACTTCAATTTTAATAAAATTAAGTCCCTTCATTCCAACGAAAATCCGACGTTGCCACATTGTGATCGAAAGTGAGGAAATTCTGACTAAGGACACGGGAACCACTGGGAGGTGACCTCAGAGCACTAGTTAGACTACATCCTTGTTGGTGTAGTGTTGAACACCGCTCTCGAGACTCCGTTCTAGCCCACATGTCCTTGTATAGAGCCACCTAGATCACATTCTGGACATATTTCTTGTACCGCAAGGTATATCGGAAATCCCCTTATCCCACAATAATTCAACCTCATCTTCAAAATCATATAATAAAATAAACTAAGAGGCATTCGTACAACGGTTCTCTTAGCACTCCAACAGACAGTGACTCCATTAGCATTGGTCTTTCAGCAACAACAATTATTCAATCTCTCTATTTGCTTATTATCTTTCATGAGTTATTGTTGATTATCATATCATGATGTGGATGAATTTTTTATTCAATTTGTTATCCTGCAAACTATATGATGTGGATGTATCATGTATATTGCGAATCAACTTGGTTTAAATCTCTTTAGTCTTTCATAAAAACTCCTAAAAAACAATCTTCCCATCACTAAACATTCAAACTTAAAGAGCCTTAGAAACTCTTTTTAGGGTCTACCCCCCTTGGCTTCATAAGGAGTTTGCCTAAACGGAGGAGTCGGGATCATGTGACAGCACCTGACTCTTTGCTTGCCCCCAATGCCACACCGAGCAGCTTAGAAAGATTTCTGCTGCGCTCCCTTCCCCCTAGGTGTGCAATCTCGGCGGCAACATGACCTCTTATTTAGGATGGCCTCCATGTTTTCCCTAAGTGTCTTGGTTCTCATGTGTGTGACAAAGCTTTCTGACCCCATTGATCTCTTTCTGCTTGTAGATCCCTATGGATTGAGTGCGAGCTAAGGTCGGCCTTGTTATCACCTATTTTGTACAAATAGTTGAACTTCCGATGAGCCGCCAGTTTATCAGAACATGATTCATGTTCATCATCAGCATTCAGAAGTTCAGAGGTCAATTTCAGGGCAATTTTGCCCCTTTTGTAATAACTGCATGTTCATACCCCCATGGGGAATTTGTAAAAGTTGGTCTAAACGGGGTCCTTTTATAAAAGGCTCGGCTATCCGTAGGTTTAGCCATTTGGGGGATACTCTAGAGTGTTTTTTCCTTAGGAATTATGCGCTACTCATCAGTGGCGTATAATCCCCGAGTTTTTCACTCAAACCTCCAAAGCTGGAGTATTTCCCATGGTGGTCAAAACCTAAGGTGGTTATTAGAGTCTTGTGTCTAGGATTTTTTACGGGTTAGCCACATCGATTGAGTCGTATGAACATGCACTAGGTCCCCTAGGAGTTTCGTTTGATTCCGGCAAAAAATAATTTTTTTCATAAAATTAGACCATTTTTTAATGGTTTAATTAAAAAATTTCAAAAAGTGATAAAAACCTCATCCGAAGGCGGAATTGGGCGTGGGGAGGCTCGTTTTGACGCTCAGAGCATCCTCTTCACCTTGGCACCTTCATTTTTTAGTTTCCGGGCAGTTACATCACCCCAGGATCAGTTTTGGCTAAAGATGCATCATTTTGACATTTAATTGCCAAGAAGTGACAAAATGCACTTTGGCAAAAAAATTGAAAAAAGTCAAAATACATTATTTTAAACTTTGGAAAGGTTGAATATGGATGGAATGGAGTATACGACCACTTAAAGATTAAAGTCACATGTTTCAAAAGTCAAAATTTTTTATTTTTGGATTAAATTGAAATGGCTCACGTGGGTTTCTCTCCACGTCAACAAAGCTCACGAGTTGAGCAAATAAGGGCTATAGTGTGATGTCCCACCATTGTAATATTTAATCACATGCTAATTTAGTGTGAGAGGTTACGAATTGGTTTAGAGGAGAGTGACGTGGGTTTCATCTTTTTGTTGATCGTATGGCTACGGCTCCCCATTCAAGCATGCGTGAGTTCCAATCGGCATTTGTGGTGGGCGAGTTTTCCATTGGGTGGGCGTTGGTTCCAAAGGAAATGGCTGCCACCTCCCCAATCACACCAAACTACAAACTCCAATATGCACAAATCGTGGGGTTTGTCTCCAGTTAGTTGGTGGAATTCGATGTGCTTGGCTCTCTCTTTGCCAATTCGATTTGCCTCTCTCATGCTCTCTCTTTGTTGTATAAATATAGAGGCCTTTGGCTTTCTAATGATGGAATTTTGGGTGCAAGAATACTCTGCCGAGATTATATTGTAATATTTGTTTAAAGTTTTGAATATAGAAGAGACTTTGGAGGTCCATGCTGGAGCTATTGGCATTGTGGTTTCATCTTGTAATTTGGTGATATTCTCTCACTCTATCTTTCTTGTTGCAAATTATTATTCATTCTATGCCTTGTGAAGACTAACAATCTAGTACAATAGGCATGTGATCGAGTTTGTTGGCTTGAGATTATTGTTTTGCAGATATTATCTAGGTGTGGAGATTGGCTTGGGAGCAAGCTTGTTTTCATGAACCAAGAGTTTTTACCATTTAACACCTTCATCTTGCAGGGTTTTCAAGTAGCTCCTTATTTCGAAAGAAGAAACAATTCTAAGAGACTTGCCTCTTCCTCCATCAACAAAAGTTTTCTATCAATCTTGGTTACTTGGATCTATGAGTTCACCTCTTCCAACTCTCTAGTTTTCTCCATTGAATCCTTTTATTTTTCCTTGCCTTGCTAAGCCTTCCTCTTATAGCCGTTTTTGTCCTCATCCCACTTTCATCCTTCTTCCTTTCTCCATTCAGCCTCTTCTTTCCCTTTCTTCTTCTCATTCTTTGTTTGCTTTTCATTTGTTGTTGCTCCCTTATTGGCTGCCATATTTCTTGGTCTCTGCTCACTGTGTTTGTGGGCAGATCTCAGTCCTGAACTCAGTCACCTTCTAGCTGCTCGCTGCCCCTAGTTTTAGTCACCTTCTACCACTGTTCGCTGTTCTTTTTCTTTGTGTTTGCTACCACTTGTTGGCTGTCCAATCCACCTCTCTAGCAGCCATCTTCTTTCTCTTTTGGCTGCCATCTTCTCCTATTCTCTGTTTGCTTCCCTTTCTTCCTTTTTGCCAGCTCTCTTCCCCTTGTTCATTGACTGTCCCATCTTCCATTTCGTTGGCAGCCCCTTCCTTTCGTCCACTTTCAAAAGCCCTACAAATAAAAACATTAAATTTGTTAAGTGTTATCTTTTGGTTAGTTGCATAAATTTGTAAAGGAGTTAGTAGTTAGTTTTAAATTCCTTTCAAAAGTTAAATCTTCTCTTATCATGGTTTTGCATTTACTTTCGTTAATAGATTAGATCTTGTTTCTAGGGTAGTTGCATTTTATTTTCAGTCTTAGATCTATTTAAAGTTTGTAGTTTACATTTTTAAATCTCATTAGATTGAAAAGGCTTGTATCCAAAAATTATTTGTTGTTTATATTTCTAGATCCATTTAGTTGCACTTTTATTATTTGATTTATTTTGCTAATGGCTAATGGGTGTATGAGTGCATTGTATTTGTTGTAGGAACTTGAAGGATAAGAGAGCCAAAGGGCTAGATACAAGCATTTTGATCCTAAAGAACTAAATCTAAAAGAAAGGATTATTTCAAGAAGAGGAGCCATCTAAAACTGAACAGGCAAAGCAAAACTTTAACAAACTACAAGGACAATCCAAAACACGACATTATCATTTACTATCCTTTGTTATAGCTTATAAGAGCTGGTTTTGTTTTCCAAGTTTTATTATCTCAAAAGACCTTGCAAGGTTTTAAACCCAAGGCATTTGTAATTGTTTAATAAAAATTTTAAGTGGAGAAGGCCTCCACTTTTTGGTCTTCTTCCCCACTTGGGGAAGGGTGTTGGGTCTTATGGTTTGATTTAGCTTAGAGTTTCGATTTCATGCTCCTAGTTTAAAATTTGCTTCAAATAAGTCATTTGTTTATATTCCATATTTACTTACCCCCATGCTCTCCCGAGTAGGGTCTTTGACCTGAAAGAGATTCTTGGGTAGTTTAGCTTCATTTCTTGCAATTATTATTATCTTGCTTCTCTTCCAATCCTTGACCAGAGAATAGCTAACTTTGGGATCGTATCCCAAAGGCCACATAGTCTTGTGGTAGCTTCTCGCTCCCCCATCAACTTCTTGTGGACATCCAGCTAGCTGGAAGGTTTCCAGGATTGGTGGCTTCTAGTGGTTGGTCTTGTTCGGAGATCAATCCCACCTAGTAGTTTAGAATTTGTGTGGTAGAACACTAGATTTATTTATCTTGCAAGCGTTATTGTTAGTAGTAATTTTTATCTTGTCGATCAACACTATTGTTTAAATCTGTTTCAAGTTAAATATATTGCTATTACAAGTTCTGCTTCTTTAAAATAAACCAAAGTCTCTTGAACTTGGCCAAATCCAAGTCAAGAGCACCCTCTATCGGAGGGCATTTTAGTTTCTCGCATTTCCCTGCATTAGGCATTGTTAATCTAGCGAGTCTCTTGAACTGTGGTCATAAGACCAAGTCAAGAGCGCTCTCTGTCGGAGAGTTGAACAAGGCTTTCTAATAATAAATTTTTTTCACTCACACACCCTTTAATTAATTTATCTTGGTCTCTGTCCTACACCCGTATGCTCTGCCAACCTGAAAAGGTTGGGCTAGTACTCAGAAAGGTGGAAGACTTGATAATTTACAAGTGAAAATCTAATTAAAACTTTCACCCCCACAACCAACCAATCCGGAGTTGATCGATAAGATAATTTCAGTGGGTAATCTCTTAGTGAGGGCGCCGGTATTCCATGTTCAGCCTCTAGTTTGCTGGCTTGCATTGCGCGGCCTGGCTAGAGCACTGGGTGGCCCGACATGTCCTTGAACGGAGGCACTTGATATTATCTTTTCCGGACTTTCTTGAATACCCTTGGTTTTATCCCTAATAATCAAGACAACTAAAACTTTGAATTCACCAAGATAAGCTGCACAACGTTCTCACAAACTTTCAATTCAAGCACTTGTATCAAGTTTTCACAATTCACATTAAATTCTTGACTCCATAAGGCACTGGTCCTTTATCTTATATTTTGTTTGCCTAAATATCAACATCGGAGTGTCTGCTATATTTTGTGAAAAGTGATTTACTTATTTTCCCAAGTGTATCTTTCATCTTGTATTTGCAACGTGGATTGCGTTATCTTGTCTTATATTTAAGTTTTATAATTGTCTTTCATCTCAAAAAACTCCTAAAAAACACCCATCCGCATCACTACATCAAAAAACACATAAATACACAAAGAGCCTTAGACAACTCTTTTTTAGGGACTACCCCCCTTGGCTTCGTTAGGAGTTTTGCCTAAACGGAGGAGCTGGGATTCAGGTGACAGTACCTGGCTCATTGCTTGCCCCCAAGGCCACACCTCTCCCCACTTCCAGTGAGGGAGACAGCTTTCAAAAGGTTTCTGCTGCTGGTGTGCAGTTTGGCGGACAACAGGCCTAATCACCAAAAGTGTACTCCTGAGCCTTGAAATTGGTTAGTGGCTGGAAGGGTAGGTACTCCTTGTTGTGGCAACTCAGTCACACCTATGGACAATGGCTGGAAGCAGAGCTAAGGCCGTGTCATAATTAGTGCTTGTTGCCGCCTAGATGCACACCTGGGAAAATGCGACAAAAATCTTCAAGCCGCTCAATGTGGCCTTGCGGGCAAGCCGAAGTCAAGTGATGTCACTGAAACTTGACTGCTTCGTCTAGGCTTACTCCTAGCGAAGCCAAGGGGGGTGGACCCTAAAAAAAGGAAAAATCTAAGGTGTTTAATCTAAAAGCTAAAAAATGTAGGAGTTAGAAATTTGATCACAAGAACAATGCAATATTAAACATGATATCATTTGTTATCCAACATTATCATTGAAACATAAACATCCAACATCATAAAATATTCAGTAATAAGACCAGTGCCGGAAATAAATGCTTGAATAAAAAAAGACAATGTTTTGCAAGTGTTCTTGGTAAATTTTATTATTTTTGTGGTGATGGGTATATCATTAGAAAGGGGGATTTCCAATATACCGTGAGGTACTAGAAATATGTTTGGAATATGACAAAGGTGGCTCCTCACTTGGAAATGTGGGTTGGATCGGAGTCTCTGGGAGGTATTCAACACTACACCAAACGAGGGTGCAGTCTAACGATATCCCGAGGTCACTACCCAATGGTTCCCGCTTCCTTTGAAGAATTTCCCACACAGTGTCAATAAACGATTAGGCCGGATTTTCGTAAATAGGAGGTTAATTAGGAAAAATGAGACTAATTACTAGTCACTAAGTCCCTTTCTAGTATGATCAACATGTTCAGTAGAGGCTGCAGCAATCTAGAGCATACGGGGACGAAGCCTTGTTAATTTTAAGAATTTTTGAACAATGTTTTCTTGTTTGTTAAAACCCCAAGAGTCTCTTTTCTGGCAAAAACTCAGGCAAACCCTTATCCTGAAATCCGTACTTCGGGAATGAAAGGGGGTTAATTAAAAGTAACAATTGTTAAAAAAATGTGAAAAAACTAGGTCCTAAGTGAAATTGTGGCCTGCGGATGGAACGGCCCAACTAGGTAAATTTTAGTCCTAGTTAAATTTTATTAAGTGCGGAAAAAAAAAAATCTAAACTAAAAAAATGCAAACCACAAAATTTGAGTCGACATAGTTCCCCCCTGGGGGATGGGGTGTGGGCGTTGGGTATCCCACTTGCTCTCGTTTAAATTTATTTTTACAATGCAAATAGAAATTCTCAGGTCCTTGAAAATTGATTCAAAGGCTTACAAAATTCATAGAACAAGTATCCGGTTGAAGGGGAATGGTTATTGGGTGCTCCTGATGGCTCAATCTGCCCAAAATCGGCCAAAGTTTCCTCCTACCTGTTCATGAAATGCTGCAAAACAGCAAGCAAATGTTAGTAACTAATACCCAAAACACTTTAAAAGTGTCTTGGGACTTACCAAAAAATTACCCAAAAAATTCTAAAAGAAAAACTAAGTAAAAATGCAAAAAATGAACTAAGTGGGACAAGCTGTAAGGCTTATCTCCTTAGGATCTTTGCATACTCAAAGAGCAGCAAATTAAAAGCTCTTGAATCAGCCAAATAAACTTTAAACCAATCCAAACATACTACTTGTTTAAGCCTTAAAATATGCAGAAATCAACTTGTAACAAGAAATATGCTTATACTAGATCTAGATTTAAGATTTTTACTTTGAAAATAACTAAGATCTAGTGAAAATAAATCAGATCTATTTATAATATTGCAAAAGGAGTAGATCTGAGATACGCAAACCGAGGTAACCGAGAAAATTTTGAAGTTTTAGTGACGAGAAGAAAGAAGAGGAAAACGCCTTCGAAATTGGGCAATGGGGTCCTCGAGAGTGGGGATCAGAGGGACTAGTTCTCTTTGGATCTATCCTGGAGGAAAATGGATGCAAACAAACTCCACAAACTCTTCAGATTGGCAACCTGTAGTCACAAAAAACAACTCACACAAGAAAGATCAAGAGCAACTGGTGTAGACTAATATAGAGATTTAGATACAAGCATTTAAACAAAAATAACTTTGTAAATCTAACTTCTCTATAATAACCTGACAGAGAAATAATGGATTAGATCACACTACTTCACCTTACTAAGATGTACATCTCCTTCAAAAGTCAGTCTTTGATCAACAAACAAATGCGAATAAAAATGTAAAGACACAGATTACCTTAAGCATAAGTTAGAACATGATCATCCACACACCATAGAGCCACACACCGATTTGCCTCCAAAGCCTTTTATTCATTAACAAAATTCCAAAAAGATATACAATGCTTGAGCAGAGGTTCCACCTTCTCATGAAAAGCAATGGAGAAGTGACGTGCTTAAATAGAAAAACTAAGAGGGAGGGCACACTTGTTTGAGGGAATCAAGCCTCAATTTGTGGCTTGATGGATGGGGCTTCCTCCACCATTTGGGCTGCCCGAAATCAGCCACAAATCAGCCATGATTTCAGCTACCCATTCCTTAAGATGTGTGCCCCCCTCTTAAGAGGAATGCACCCCCCTCATGGGGAAATGCGCCCCTCTTAATGGGAAAATGATTCTTCCATTTATGTTGCCCCAAAACATGCCAAAAATCAACTCTTACATCCCTCCACAAATTTTGACCTTGATCTCTTACAAATCCCACCGAATTAGGAAATGGATTTTTCTCATTTTTCACTTTTTGGCATTTTTTCACACTTTTTTGACTTTTTAGGGGAAAAGTAAACAATATGAAAAATAAAGTACTAGAATACTTAGGAAAGTGGGTCTTGGGTAAAGTGAGTGCTCTAAGCTTGAAAATGAGCACCCTCATTGCAGAAAAGACCCCTAGACCACACTTTTACAACATTTTTTAATTTTTTAATTAAACCATTAAAAATGGCTTAATTTTACGAGAAAAAATTATTTTCTCATAACATAAAAAAAACTTAAGGGGACCTAGCACATGTCCATACAACTCAATTCTAGTGTCTAGCATGTTCATATACATTGACACATGGAATTTAATAACCTCCTAAGGCCTAACCACCACGCCAGGCATTCCAGCTTTGGAGGAGTAGGAGAAAAACTCAAAAATTATGTCCTGCTAAAACGCAAAACATAATTAATAAGTGAAAAAACTCCTTGGAATACCCGACTTGATTGACAAGTGCTAGGAAGCCAAGTCCTTTACATAAAAATACCATGCTAGCACACTTTATTAAAAACCCCGTAGGGCATGGACATGTGAAGAAAAAATAAAAAAAATGGCCCCGAAAAAGGCCTGATGGACTTCAGATCACTGATAATGAACATGTGACATGTTCAGACTTTGCCCGCTCACTTGAAAGTCCAACAAGTACAACTTAGCTGGTAACAGTGCCCAGAAGGAAATCCAGGTCCAGTACCTTTCAGTCATTAGCCAACTAAAGGATTGCAAATAAAGAAAGTGTTTCAAAGAAATATCCAAAAAAAAGTATCAAAAAGAAAAATGAAAATGAAGAGTGAAAGTGAAATAAAAGGGGGGGCTTGCTAAAGTCAAGGGGGTACCTTCTAGCACATCATCCATCTTTGAGACACCCCGCTCCCTAGTATTTTCCAAACTAACTAATGTCACAGAGGTCCCTTCCATCCCCTCTTCTCCAAGAGTAACTCATGCCTTCCACTGATCAATAATCCACTTGACTAGCCTTTTTGACTATTTGACCATCCATTCCATGAGGAACGCTGATCTATGCAATATTGTGTGATGATTATGTTAGAGGGTGCTATGTATATAAAACATTTACTCTTATGCTATGTTTTGTTATGTTTTTGTGCTATGAAAATAAGTCATGCAAAGAGTCACATGATAATCACTTGTTGTAACTTGTAGGATAGGACTTTATACTTAGTTGTTTACCAATACTTGTCATAATTAAGTGTTTTTTATCATCTACAGACTTTATATATGGTCCTTACATCAATTTGCATTTTGGTCAAATTTTGACCAAGTTTGACTTTTTGACTTGGTCAAACCCAAGTTTGACCCAATCAATGGGACCAACCAGCAGCATGGGATCTTCATATGTTAAGGCAGCAATAAAGTTAACAAAGTGATGTAACAGGGAATTCCAGTTTCCAATAAAAAAGATGAATGCTTCTCCAGACATAACCATAGATTAAAGTCTTAGACTGAGTTGACCTTAATACACAAGAAATAATGAAATTCTGTAGTGAATGTTGATGTATGAATGCTCTTACATGAGTTGAAATTTGAAAAGAAACATAAATGATTGATCAGGGACATGTCTTTCACCTTTTGAAAATAAAGCTCACCTGCAAAATTTCAAGTGCTGCAAGGTAGGCACGAGTATCTGCATTACTATATCCCCAACCCTCGAAATCTGCTATGATGACAAATGTTTCCTGTCCTGTTGGCATGCTGCAAAAGATTGAATAAGCATTATTCCATGTGCAATCATCTTCTGAACTTTTCCACGGTGGTCTGATATCATAGGCAATAGTGTAGGAATTTGTAGACTATGGACAATACCTAGAATAACACTCGCTTCTGTAAAAAAGAAAAAAAGTGTGCCTCTTTCTGGGATTACCTGGCGCATAATTTGTCAAAACCATAGACAATCAGTCCTGCAGAAAGAGATTAAAAGATCAATAAGATTGCGAACTATTAAATAAAAAGTTAATGTCTCCTGAAGCGTCAGCAAGTCCAAAGCATTCAGAAAATCTATGAGTTAGACATTGACGACTCAAACAATTCATTTAGAAAGAATGCAACTGTTTAGCAATGCCACCTACGTTTGAACTCTTCTAGATCCCTGTCAGAGGCATAATGCTTTGCAGCAAGAATCACTTCAATAGGGCGCCTTTGTTTGTCAAACCCTTGAATATAAATCTTTTTCTTCCCGAGTTCGTTGGAGACCTCTGACTCCGGAATATAACCCAGGGGTACGAGCGCCTGCCTCCATTTTAGATATTTCAGGAAAAGCTGAGAAGCTTTTTCCACATTTAAATTTCGTGCAAATAGGAAACGTCTGAGTGTAGCATCATCCGTTACCTTCATCAACAAATTCCAGCCTTCTGTAAGTTATTATCAACCCCTACTTATTAAAATTTGACTATGGTGTGATTGATTTGCAGTGTACACCATTTGCACTCTATGCGTACCGATAGGCCAAAGTGATAGAACATATCTATATAAATTATAAATAGACAGGCTAACATATCAAGTCAGCCAACTTTAACTACTGTAAATATTGGCAGCACAATCATGCTTACTCGTAGACTCCTTCATCTGACTCAGAAAATTTCTTTTAGCGTCCAGCCCGATTGACATATCGCACCATCTAATTCAATATCGTAGTTTAGACAGTATTATCTGGAGTTTTCTAATTCTGAAAAACATATTGCCAAGCCTTCATAGGCCATGTTAGAAATATCTCGACTGTGAGTGGGTCTTAGTTCAACATCTTATTGATTTTGAGGGCTCAAGCACAACTCTGTGTTTATTGGGTTTTCAGGTTTCACTGTGGTTTGGTTGCTCCATTCTACATATTAACCTAATATAGTAGAGATAGTTGTCACATGGTTAAGCTTAGGGAATATCTATTTAACTTCAAAACAATATAATGCTTATAACAAATATTAACTTCAGAAAAATATAATGCTTATAACAAATAATAACAGGAACACAATATATTAGCAAAATATAAATACAAACAGAAATAAAAAATATCTCTATATATGAAAGAAAGAGAGATTGAGATGTAATCATATAAAAATAGCTATATTAAGATATAAAAAGAAAGATACCATATTTATACATAAATAAAAATACTATAGATATGATATTTACATAGAATTATTGTTACAATGTAAATATAAATATCTTAAACAATAATCAAAATTGTATTTTTACATATTCATATTTTTATAAGTTGTGAGTTACTACTTTTCTAAGATCTATTTAGTTGACTGAGATTATCACTAGCCTAGATCCATCTTAAATAATTAAAAAATTTACACCCTCTTAATTCTTCTGGGCACTTAATAGATCCAGGATTAAGATGGACCTATGCTGGTAAATCCTACCAGCCATTGTGAGAAATTCAACACTACATTATGGACCATGCCTCTAGAATTTAATAAATCACACCCCTTTTTACTCTCGCCATGTCACTGATCTCCATGTCTCTTCTACTATACCCAAATAAACATGGCCTAGTTCTACTCAGGATAAGGTTTTAGCTCCTAAAACACAGGAACAGATTTCCTACCTTGGCATGCTCAAATCCACAACAGAAACTTATGAAAAGTAAGGAATATCTGGAGGCTTTAGGATGGTAGTGCTCTAGTTCGAAAGAGGACATTGCAATCATTAACATTTTAGTACCCAAGCCTTTAGTGAAAAGCTTGCTACTCTCCAGCGGAAAAATGTACAGTCGACAACTATTGCACTCAAGCATTTAATGTGACCATACGTGATGTAATGTGTTTATTATCACAAGTTAGGAATTTTTTAATGTCTTGCGGAGTATAACCCAGGGAATCGCCAGAAAGTTATAACCAGTTTGGTTCTCGGTATATATATATGGATGTCATGTGTACGAGGAGATCAATAGACAGCTATGAGATTGGTCCTAGTCTAGAGAGGGTGAAGCCCTGCTCCTGGGCCATGGTCTCTGTTACTCATGCTACATGATTATCCACTTCCATCCTAAGCAGTGAGGGGCTATTATGAATGCATTCATTTTTCCTAACATTTGCCTTAATGGCTCATTTTGAGCTGACTTTCTGCCTCAATGGCATGGTGTGCGATGTTCTAAGAATAGTGTTCCAGTGCAAAGTGATGGTTTTGTGCTCTAGAGTTGCATGATTACAGTATTTGATTGATTGATTGTGTTAAACCCCAAATTCTCTGAAGCACACCCACCCACCCCACCTATTAGATGTGCCAAGGAGGGGGTACTTTTGCTATCGTAAAAGGCCAAGTTGGGTCATGTAAAGGCGTTGGCCTATCCCAGCGTTCTTTCCCCATCGACCTACACATGACGGATATATCATTTTTGTTGACATCTCAACGAAATAAAATCAGCAGACAACGTGGAGGCCGTAACAAGCGATCTCTGTGATAATCTGTTGAAGAACAACGCCGCCCGGAGTTCACAAGAATAGAGGGCAAGCTACAGGAGAAATCGTAAACGTCTACGAAATAAATACACCAGCCATTTGTAAAAGCCACCGCCCCAGTACATAGCGCATGCTGATCATACGCGTCAACACAGGCTAAGAGGCCAAAACAGCAGTCACAGTGGCATATAAAATAAAAAAAGTCGTGGCATGAGATTTTTTTTAAACTAAAAACATTCCTCATTAAAAGGGAAAAGACTAACCATTGAGCCGCATAGCATTAAATGCAGCGGAAAGACTAACCATTGAGCCGCATAGCATTAAATGCAGCGGGTCATTAGATCCGGAGATTCTCTATATCCAATGGTCACTAATCACTGAGCCGATGCTCTGCGGCTCGGTGGTTAGTCTTCGCCCACTATAAGGGCATAAGGGCATGCACAATTCGCATGAGTTAAAGATACTTGGAGTAAAAGTGAATTAAGCGTTCTCCCAAGACTGATACACATCGAGCCAATCAAAGTTATCGTTCATGCGCAGCCCGCAAAAGTCATGATTCAACGCATAGAAATCGATGGTCAAGATAGGGGGCACTTGCATGGCATAAATGGACCAGCAGTTAGACCATAACGAACTGATGATCACAAAATTCTTTTAGAAAGAAGATCAGGGTGTATGTCTGAACTCATTAATAACTCATACAGGAATAGGTGCGCCCAGCTTACGAAGGTTGATTACGACTTCCAGATTTAAATTGGAGCAGCAGTCAAACTGCCAGTAGGTTACAATTACACGCCACAGTTATCGTTATGTACATATGGTTTGGACAAAGGGATAAATTCAAACTTCTATTTTGATGCTATTCCAAGATCAAGCGTAGTAGTGGCAGGTTGTTAAGTTTTATTCACTGCTAGTAAAATATTGAAGTTGGGTTTGAGTTTACTAGGGCTCGCACCTGCACTCAAGGAGGGCACCTAGGTTTAGGTCAAATGGAGCCTATAAACTTATAAAGTGATGTTCAAGGCTCATTGTAAAGGGTCAGATTTTTGTGGCAGCAGCATACATTTTTTTCTCTCGGACTATATACCTTTCCTTTGTGTAAAGAGAATCGTAGCATCGGTTACCGTGCTTGTTGATGTGATGCAATCAGTCCTTTGGCGGCCATTAATAAAGAGGTGCCGTGCTTATTTTCGAGCTTTCATCCTTGTTGGTGTTATGTTCTCTCTTTATGCATTCGATTTGTAGTTCAATAACAATTTATCATGATAAATTATCTAGCTTTTAAATGGTTTTATCTTCTATTTGTCCCATCTTTCTCACGGGCAGGGTCCTTCCAAGCGAATTTAAACTATATTTTCCTAACATCTTGGCGGGTGTTTACATGCTGTCCAAGATGAATTTGCTGTTGTTTTTTTATGTTTTTGCAGAGAATCAGATACAAATCAGTAGCCTGGTACCTAGGGACTCCCCTGAGATTGGCACGCACCAACCCAAAGGGAGAGGAGGTTTGCCTTTTACAAATTTGGGGCATTCTCTTCTTAAATCAGCTGCTTTTCATCACTGATTTTTAATCATATCAGATCTTATTAGAGGGGTGAAAAAGTATGCTAACAAATTGGCGCCGTTGTCTGGGAATTTTGTTGTCATTCCTTGGCTAACTACATTGGTGAGCATTTTTAATTTTTAATTTTTAATTTTATTTGGTGAGCATTTTTAGCATTTTTAATTTTATTTGGTGAGCATTTTTAATTTTATTTTTAAACTCACTGGCAACTCCACGTTTTACATGGGGAACTCAAAGAAAATCACCCAAATTCGATCGAACGCAAGGCATTGTCCTGACGCTTAGTGAACCTGAACATCTATTTTGGAACACAAGGGTGGATCATCAAAGAAAATCACCCAAATTCGATCGAACGCAAGGCATTGTCCTGACGCTTAGTGAACCTGAACATCTATTTTGGAACACAAGGGTGGATCACCACTCAACAATGTCCATTGGCAACTCCATTGTAGAGAGATCATGAATGCCCATGGATGTTGAATACTTTCATGAGGTAGCCGCCATCCTCCTTGGGATCTCCACCCATCTACAAGAGGGCCCCACCTCACATTATTCGATCTTCCTATGAGACATGCGCTCCACTCTAACCTTCACGTGGAGTATGATGGAGGGCGCAGCATAAACTTGGACCATTTGCTATCCATGTCATGTCGCATTTAAAACATACGCTTTATTACCTTACCTAAGTCGTCTTCCATATTGCACCAAATACCAACTCAATTGGCATATGCAAATTGCTTTTTTTATTTTATTTTTTTTATATTATGGTGCAATTTGTCGCGTCGTTAGCATTTACTTGTTGTTATGTCGCCTCTTTAAGAAAAAATGATCCAAGCGATGGTTTAATCACTCGAAACATAGGAGAAGAGGGTTCAAGGGTAAAGAGGATGCTCTGAGTGTGAAAACGAGCATCCCCACGCCAAATTCCGCCTCCAGATCATACTTTTATTGCAATTTGAATTTTCCATTTAAACCATTAAAAAATTGTCTAATTTTACGGAAAACAAAAAGAAAAAAATTGCCGGAATGAACTCAAACTCCTAGAGGACTTAGTGCATGTCCATACGACTTATTATTGATGGCTAGCATGTTAAAAATACATAGACACATAGGCTTTAATAACCCCCTACGGTTTAACCACCATGGAAAATACTCTAGCTTTGGAGGTGTGGGTGAAAAACTCAGGAATTATACGCCACTGAAGCGCAACGCATAATTCCTAAGAAAAAAACACTCTAGAGTATCCCCTTGATAGCTAAACCTAAGGTAGGCCAAGCCTTTTACAAAAGTACCATGCTTAAACCAACTTATTACAATTCCCCCATGGGGGTCTGGACATTCAAATTTTACGAAGGGCCAAAAATTTGGCCTGATGAACTTCTGAACTCTGGCAATGAACAATGTATGTTGTTCAAATCTTTTGAGGTTCACAAGGAGTCCACCTAGTGCAACTTAGTGGACAACAAAGAACATCTACGAAAATAAATGTCAAAAAACTGGTGGAATTGACATGTGCCTCAAACAAAGTCGTGGTGAAATTGTGTAAACAAAGTGTTACAGATAAGCCTTCAGTCATCTACAGCAGTGAAAACCCCAGTTTGAGTTCTTGTGTTTGAGTTCCTATGCATGAGACTCATGTGTGCAAGACTGGCAAATCGATGAAGGGTAGCACGAGTTTGAGATTTAATTATATGGCAATCATGGCAATACACAATATGAGGGTGTTGATTGAGAAATCATGACACCAGCATTTATAAAGAACAATCGCCTTGGTGCATGGGTAGTGTATGTTGAAGATAAGTGTCAACACAAGCTAAAGAGCCAAACGACGGCCATACACGGTGGCATATGAAGAAGTAAAAGTGAATGAGATTTCCTTTATTTTATTGAGTAGTGTTTAAAAGCATGCACGATAATATCTATTCGCATGAGTTGAGACTTAGTTCAAAGATATACTTGAAAATAAAGGTTGATTAAACAATGATTTCGATATTGCATTGGACTCGAGATTGAGACCAATTATTAGTATCAGTTGTATGGGAAACAAACGTATGCCTTGTTTATTGGAAAAAATCACGAGTTGACTGTCATAAAAGGGAGGCATGGCCAGGGAAATTTTTAGGGGCGAAATTTCGCCAATTGGCTATTTTTTGGGTTTTTTTTCAAAAAATAAATTCGCTATTTGGTCATCTTTAGTCTCTAATATCGCCTATATTTACATAAAATATGTTTTTTTATCATAATATTCGCCAAAATTTACAAGTTTCAGTAGTAAATTGTATATTTCAATTTTAATATTCGCCTACCAATCTATATTTATGTTTTTTTCAATAAAACATAATCGCCTAGAATACTATACTTAAGTATACTTTTATAATCCTCAAAAAATACCCTGAGCGTGGCCAAGAAAAGCTCGCATACTAATTACAGAACAACAGATCGATTACTTTTTAAAACCCAGACTTGGGTTATTTATTATTTACAAGGTAGCAGTTTGTGATTGAAGATGAGGACATGTTTTTATGAGCAAACAATTAGGGCTAGTTATCTTTAGAATGCAACTACTAAACAATTTGTCCCATATGCATGCATTCTCGCCTGAGGCACATTGACATAGGTAAAATGGCCTATAAAGGCAGATTCAAGGTTCATTGTAAAAGGTCAGATTTTTGCAGCGGTAGCATACGTTTCTTTTTTCTTCCTCATTCTCTTAGACTAGTTATTTCTCTATTTGAGAAAGGATAATCGTTGTACTAGTTTTGGACTTGTCCATCGTGACGCAGTCAACCCTTTGGCAAGACTTTTAATAAAGAAGTGTTGTGTTTATTTGAACTTTCCTTCTTGTCAATACTATGATCTTATCTTTGATCATTAATTAGTAGCTCATAACCCTATTGTTGTGATTAATTTCAATCTTTCGACTGGTATTCTTTCTATTTCTTTCATCTCTCTCACACTAACCCTGCAAGATCCCTCTAAGAAAATTACTCAAATTTTGTCCTAAACCTTTGGCAAAGTGTTTACATGTTGTCCAAAGCATTTTGTTGTTGTTTTTTGTGTGCTTTTTGTAGAAGATCGGATACAAATCAGCAGCCCAGTACATAGGGACTCTCCCCTGAGGTTGGCATGCACCAACGCGATTGGAAAGGAGGTTTGCCCGTGAAAAATTTGGGGCATTCTCTTCTTAAATTAGTTGCTTTCCATCGCTGATCTACACCTATATCAAATCTGACTAGGGGTAAAAAAGTCTGTTAACATGTCCCAGACCGCTTGGTCAATGATGGTGGGTCCTCTTGGTTCTCATTTCAAGGTATATTGGTCTTGTGGCCGTGTTGACTACCCCTTGATGGGTGGTAACTCCCTATCATGTCGAGCATTTATGCCCTGGGTAGATATTGGTGCATCTTGGGCCGACTCCATTAGAACACATGATTTGTGGAGTCCCTAGCCACACTTATGATTTTATGCTTTGTAAAGGTGATTGCGCTTGTAAGGGTTGTCATACCCACTTTAGCACACCTTCTTTTATGCCCACTTGGACCTCATTGTGTTGAAGTACGGTATTACCTCTCCTCTTGGTCATCTTGGTCAAAGAAGTGAAGACGTCCACCTAAAAAGAGCTCTTTGAAGCTCTGCTGCAAGGGAGCACCCCCCCCCTCTCGCTCCCAAAATGCCCCCAGTTTTGGGAGTGCGTTCCTTACCTCTCCTATACTAAAAGCTCCTATACTAGGTGGATCATTTGATGACAATGTTATGGTACCTCCCTTCTTTGCCAAGCTCCTATAAAAGTTGTTGTGGTTGATCATTTGATGACATATTGTTAAGTTATAACTACTAGATGATTGTTATTATATGGTTTAATCCATGTTTTCTATAGCTAAATCAACATCCTACATGTTTTTTAGATATAAATCCATCATAATATATTAAAATATATACTATATAAAAAATGCTCCCGAAACGGGAGCTTTTGAAAATTTTACTTTTTTCTCCGCTCCCTGCTCCCAACAGCATAGCTTTGAAGGTTGTACCTTGCAAAAGAAGGAGGGCGTTGAGGGAAAAGACACATCGTTGGGGTTAGTTGGGGCATGACGTCCTCCTTCTAGGATCAACATTCCATTTTGGTTGAAGCCTCATGCTTATTTGTCATTATTTTATGTCTTTTGGGCTTAGTCCCTAGCTTATATGGGTGACAAGTCTCAAATTTAAATTATATGTCATTTTGTTAGGTCAGCTAGAAATTAGAAAAGGAGGAGGTAGCTTGGTATAAATAAGGCACCTCTCCTTTCATTTTGTAACAAGAAAAAGGGTTCAAATATGATTCTTGTTACCCTCCCAGTTGCACTAAGATGGATTTGTGGTTGAGCCACCAAGGATTGGACAATCACCTGTTCAAATTCATAATTTAGAAGCCCATCCGACCATTGTGGCCCTTCTTTCTCTTCAGGAATTTTCCATACCCCCATAGGGGAAATGCAATAAAATGGCTTAACATGATGAGTTTTGTAAAAGGCTTGGCCTCCTAAGACTTGGTCTCTAGTACATTACTCTAGAGTGTTTTTTTACTTGTTAATTATATCTCACTTTTTACGACTTATAATTTTATGAGTTTTTTTCACTCAATATCCTCCAAAGTTGGAGTATTGTCATGGTGGTTAGGTCTTGGTGGGTTGTTTAATCCTAGTGTCTAATGTATATTACCATGCTAATCATTTTCCTATAGTCTTATGAAAATGCGCTAAGTCCCCCTTGGGATTTTTAATGTTTTCAGTCAATAAAAAATTCCCCACAAAACAGGATATTTTAATTGTAATTTATGCAGAAATTAAATAAGTGGTACTAAGAGGCATCATATGCCTTGGGGATACTAATTTTCTTGCTTAGAGTATCTGGTCTACCCATGTACCCCCTTTGTGAGTGAAAATAGTGATTTTTAATCACTTAAAATCATTTTCTCTCGAAAAGGACAAATAAAAGTCAAAATAAAGGGAAAAATTAGCATCCCTATTGTCAAGGAAACATGTTGGGGACATGTCTTGGCCTATCTCCAGTCTTGGGCGTATGTGGCGATCTAAAGAGGAATTGAGGGAAACTTAGCTTGGAGTTAACTCATAGCTAGAGATCCCAATCAAAGGGGTGGCGTATCTTCATGATGAGGGGTGCATTATTCTTGAGAGGTGGTGCATTTTTTAGAGGGAGTGCAACCTACCTCTTGAGAGGTGGTGCATTTTTTAGAGGGAGTGCAACCTACCTCTTGAGAGGTGGCGCATCCCTCTCCCAGTTCATTCTCACCTTCACTCCACTCTCATTACACTTGGAAATTCACCCTCTCTTCTATTTAACCAATGCGCCCCCCGCCCTCTTCACTAGTGGTTGGAGCTTGGAACTTTTGGCTTAAGTATTGTGCTGCTATTGTAACATTTTTGCTATTGGAATAAAAAGACTTTGGAGGTCAATGGTGTAGTGCATGAATGGTGTGGATGTTCATTGTTTTGTGCTAAACGTATGAGGCAACAATAGTGTAGTTCTTTATTTCCTAATTTGTCTATCTGGCCTTGGAAGGATTGTTGTCAATCAGTAGGATAGGATTGATTAAGTTTGGTTGCTTCTTTGATCCTATTATCCATTTATGTGTAGAGATTCAATATTTACATGTTTTATTATGCTAATATGCATGTTATCTAAGTCTCTTGTATAGGTGGTACCAGAGATTTGATGAGTTGGTTGTAGGTGTGTCTAAGCTTTACAGGTTACTTTGCTTGAAGAGGTGGTTGATCTAGCTTGTTTCTTCCACAAGCTTCAAGTTTCTCAAAAAGACATAGTCCCTCCGCTCTCCACCAAGAGACTCCATAGCTCAAAAATTCCAAGTCCTCAAGCTAATCTTTATCTTTCTCCTTCACTGAAAATAAAAAATATTCTTCTTGGTTACTGTTTTTATGCATGCAGGATTTTAGTTGGTTATTTTCAAGTTAAAATCAAAAGCAACTCATCATTGTATGCTAATCAAAGTTAGATCTAGTTGTTCTTTCAAAGTTTCATTTACTTGAAGTGATCTAGCTTCTAAGATCTAATCTTTAGCTAGTTTTACAAGAAAGTTTTAAGGATAAAGGTGTTATCACATCCATGTTAGTTGGAGTTACCATGCTGCAGATTGTGTGGTCGGGAACCATACTACATTTTTTTTTCCAGATCAGAGATCAGATGGCCTTAGAGGGGGCATCTTTTGTGTTGAGATTGCCCAGAGCAGAGATATCAGAGGGGACAGATTGTACTTTTATGGTCCAGAGCTACTACAGAGCAGTGATTACAGGGTCCCTCTTCCTTATCGAGCTTTGCATGATCCCATCAAGAGAGTTACTTAGCCATATTGTGATGAGAGCAGTACAGAGTATTGCTAGTTTGCAACTTATTGCCCGGATTCAGCAGAGATCAAGTTCCAGTTTTAGCTTCAGCAGCAGGTATATGGTATGGCAGGTATAGCACATTTATGGATATTGCTCATGATGTTTGCTTTCAGACTTGTTTATTTATGATAGTACATGGACTAGATGTATGATGTCTGACGTGGTGATCTCATGTTTTATTATGATGTTGATGGCCCTTGGTGAGGTCAATCCACCTCTTTCAGTAGACTCATATATATGCACACTGGTTTCTATCCCCACTATTGGTATAGACTTGGTCATTTCATCGTTTTAGGCAACTAACCTTGGATCCACCTGTCACTTCCTTCCACCCATCCGACTCATCCATTTTGTTTTCTTTCCCGACTTGGACCTTGATATGTGGCCTTGAGGATCCCCTTCCCCATTGGCCTCTAAGTATGCCATGACTCCCTGTTCATTATGCCTCGGCTCTTTAGTGTGTGAGATGCATTCTCAAACCTGGGATTTGCTCCTGTCGGTTGCCTCCGATGTTGCAATGCAGTATAGGATTGTGTAGACTCACCGGGTGTTCCCCATTTGTCATCGAAGCATACACACTTGCCCCCATTACTTTGCAGTATGAGCGCCATTGTTATATCTTTTGAGATATGTATGTAGCCCAAAAAGGGCCATGAAATGTAAATGAAGCCAAAAATGCTATATGAATGTAAATCAAGCCAAAAAGGCTAAGTATGAAAGTGAAATGTAAAGTCCAAGAATGTGTTTTTGAACACACACGGACACAAGCTAGCCATATATATCAAAGCATTGTACTGGTTATTTCCTCACCTAGTCCTGCGGGGCAAGGAAGTGAGATGGAGTAAAGGACATCTCTGCGAATTGTCCCCTAGAGTCTCAAGTTACGGTTTGTCAGACACCCAGTCATGGCGGCTCTAGAAAAGATCCTCACGGAGTCTTCTGAAGGCACGGATGTGAGTTGCAAGGTGTGTGTTAGATGACTAGTGGTGGTTTCCCTGCACTATACCCAATTGTGAGGCACCGCCCTTCCCTTGTGTTATCATGGTATGCTTATGTCAGTGGGTCTCGCCTTCCCCGTTTATCAGAAAGGTCACATGGTCTTGGTCTTTGTCTTTCCCCCATCTTTTCACCTCATTTATCCACCTCACCCAAAGTTAGCTAAGTGGCCAAGTCTATAAGTTGTGCATAGCAGTTTGAGTCTTTGTTGGAGGTGGTGGGCCCACCTCACCTGAGACATGTTTTTATTGAGATATTTTTATTATGATCACCATGTCGTCATTATATTGTTTTAGTAATGTACTAACATAAATAAGGAAGCCTTGGCGCTTCATGTTGCATACAGGTTTCAGCCATTGCCATTTTGACCAGATTTGACTTGGTCAAACTAGGTTGACCAGGCCAAAAATGGGCCCGAAAAAAAGTTGCGATCGAGATTTCAATTTTGGTCATTTATCATGTCTTGGGGTCCCATATGCGCCTCCAAGTGTCAGATTCAGAAAATGTTGAAGCGTTGATGAGATTTTTAATTACTATTGGTCACCAGGGACCTATTTTAATTAAAAATCTTTGATTTGGGGCAAACAGTGCTCAATTGATGGATCGTGGTCATTCGAGTGACCATATCTAGTATATTTGGGGTCTACGATCGCATTGCAGTAGACAGTTCATCAATCCGAGCAATATAAGTGGGTCAAAAGCACAAAATACATCTTCAGAAATAAAACCAGCAATTAATTAATTATGGGAAATCAAATTTGGCTAAGTTAACTATTGAAATGGTAAGTGCAATGGTTGGTAAAGGTAAGGGGGTCCCCTAGTGTCATTTTTGCTATGTTTGAACACTTAGTATTTGGTGTGGGGCCCTCATTTATGCCCAACTCTACACATGGGGCGAATTTGCCCATAGAGGAGCGTTTTTCACTTTGTAAAATCTCATTTTTTGTAAATTTGATGGGGTGAGACTATGGTTGTATTGTATAGGGAGCTAAAATAGCCCATAGACACCCCCTAGACACCTATTTGCACATTGTATGGGCCCCAAAAATGGCCCCTTCTCTCCCTTAGGCGCATGAGGGTAATTCGCCCCCCCTCCTCCACTCCATCTCATCCATTCGTTTGGCCTCCTTGGGATTTAATCCCAGCCATTCGTTTTGGTGGGAATGGGATTGAGTTTTGAAGCTTTCTCTATAAGAGAAGAAACTCATTCATTTGTAACCTCTCTTGGCATTTTTTATACACTTGAGACTGAGTTATAGAGAAACATTTCTCCCGGTTTACTTGAATGATGGTGTTTATTGTGTGATGTATTGATTGTCAGCTAGTATCCATTGCATTGTTGAGTTGATTAATGATTTTTCTATCCATCTAAAGCTGGTTCGATTTGCAGGTTCGCTAGCCATTGGGAGAGAGGCGCATTTCTTGGGGTGTGAAGCTCCACTCTTGCTCCAATCTCTAGAGAATTAACAAGGGAAGTGTTATTTACATTTGTATTTCATTTTCCTTCATCATTTGTCAGTTATTTGTTGTGTTAACTCGTGATTTGCTGCATATTCTGGTTTTATCTCCTTGTGGCAGGTTGCTAGGGCGCACTTGGTCTCCAATTTGTTCCTCTTAGCTCAGTTTCATTGTGAATGCTAAGCTGAAGATAAACATAAAAAACCATAAACTTAAAAATACCAAAATTTCACCGCTAAAAACTTATTTTCTTTACAAACCCGCTTCTAATATAATTTTCAGAGTCCAATTCCAAAATTGTAGATCATTCCAAATCCATTTTCCCTTCCCCATAGGCACTAGTCATTTTCAGATTGCGCCCTCCTAGGGCAGCTTGCTCAATCGCGTAACTAGGGTCTTTTTTGGGGTTTTGGGTATGCTTGATTTATGTTCTAATTGCCATATTAATATCAGAAATCAAGTTATCATTTACTAGAAGTGTTTAAAAACATTAATTTGTTGCTACCCTAGGTCAATCAAGTCACTTAATCAATCATTTCCTTAGGCAGAATTTGCATCATTCTATCACTTCTAGTTTGTTTTGTGTCCTTAACTGATTTCCAGCCATATAATTGTTGATCTAATTCATCTATCTCATCATACTAAAGAGCTGGTCACATTCCATACCACACTTATTTCATCATTTGTGTCCAGTCTTTGGCTGAAATCAAGCTTAGGGCCCACTTGACACTCATCTCTTGTTTGCATCTGTTTATCTTTGGGGATTTGGGTGTCTATTTCTGTTTCTCAACCATCACTGGTTGAGCGGGGTCTCCCCCCTGACTTGGCTACTTTCCTTGTCTGAAGCAACAAACACCTTGCCCGGTGTGACGACCGTTCTTCGAACGGTGGACTTGGTGCTTGTAGGTGTCACCTGCCTGGCTACTTGCCCACTACCATCCCGGACGGGATATCTTTAGTAGCATCCAGAGTCTGTGTGATAACCAAAGGTTAAGTCAGTTTTCAAGTGCTTTTATTTGCTTATCTCGCATTTCTAGTGTAACTTTGTTGGTTGTTTTTTCAAGTTTGAGGAACAAGTAGGAGGAGACTCTACTCGATTTTTTAAGATTTGGACCATCTAGGACCCCCATAAGCCTCTTGCCTCCCTTCATAATAAAAATTTCAAAACCTTGTAAGTTTGTTGGTCCTTATTCTATAAAAGAACCGCAAGCATTCCCAAAAAGAATTTGTAAATCTTAATAAGATCAATGGGCTACCCACCTTCAACCCTCTAGGGGGGATCTGTGTCACTTGTGTGGATGCTTTCCTTTTCTTTTTCTTTTGCTTTGTTTTACTAACCTAAGGATAAAACAAAAAATGCACTACAAAACATTTCAATTTTTAGATTAGTTTCCTTTTTTCCAATTATTTCGATTTTGCAAGAGTAACGAACCTACGCTATTTGTCCACCAATATCCTCTTGTGACCATTGCAAGCTTGCCTGACCTGTGGTTAAAGTCAAAAAAGGGACACTTAGTGGCTAGATTAATAGGGATATCCAATAGTTGTTATTGTTTAGTTGAGATCCTACATTGAACTTGTGTGTGAAGTCAGGGGGATACTTATTAAGCAGATTCCTTCTCTCATCGTTGGACTTATCGTATTGTTCATTGTACTCATTTGGAGGAAAACCTCTAAAGGACCAAAAAAGTTAGATTAGATTTTCCTTTTTAGCAACTGCATGCATAGGTGTTTTCACTAATAAATCCTCTAAAAAAAACTCAGCTTAATAATTAAAACCATCAAGAGCACTCCATCACATCGTTCAGCAGCATTTACCTTACTTTGGAAATGGTCTATATTTTTCCAATCTCTAGTTCATCATCGTTTACTTCAAGTACTTGCAATTTGCTTTGCTTAGGCTATCAATGAATGTGCCATGATATGTTGATGAATCATATGCTACTAGAATAGATTTACTTGTATTGCTCTTGCTTTATTTTAACTCCTAGATTTATTTCATGCTATAGATTATTTAGCCTTAGTTCTTTTTCTTAGGGACCACCCCCTTGACATCGCTAGGAGTTGGCCCAAACGGAGGAGTCGAGTGTTGAGTGACAATAACTCGACTCAAGGCTTGCCCCCAAGGACACACCCAGTGGATTGAAGATTTCTGCCACATTACCTGAGGTGTGTATAAAGGTGGCAACAATTCTTATATTTTTTCTCTTGGTATACATGAGCTCTCAAGGATAGCGCACTTCTCTCTCGGCATGTTTTTCTTGAGTTGAAGGATGAATTGTGGATTTCTAGGGTTTTGCTAAGCTTTCAAGGTTGATCCTAAGTATGGTTGTTGATAACTCGTAGTAAGTAAAGGATTCTAGGGTTTCTTCTCTGCTCTTTTCCTTCGTTGGTGTGGGTAAGATTTTCTAATCTCTTGTCTAGATTTGCTCTTAATGCACTTTGATAGGATAAATTAGGGTTTTAGTTTATACCTTGTTAACCTTGTTAGTGGAGACTTTCCTCTTGAAGGAGCTCTCCTTGTGCGCCTTGGAATTCATATTTTCCCTAATTAGGTCAAGGATTACTCTAAACATGCGGTTGTTAATCTTTTCCCTAATTTACTAATATTGAATTGCTAATTTGAGAAGGGGACAATAAACTTGATCTCTTGTGCCCAAGGAATAAGACTAAGGTCTAATTCCCTTTTCTTCTTCAAAATCTATCAAATTTTATATCTATATTTGAAAAAGTACAAAAAAAATCAAATATATAAAAACCCTAAAATTTAAATATACAAAAAGACCTAAAAATCAAATAATAGAAAAATCCAAAAAATATTGTGTTTGTGAAAAATCTAATCCATCAAAAGTGAAACGTTGCCTTGATTTTGTGGCTAATCTCCAAGGTCGTCTTCTTCTTGTGGTTAGTTTGAGAGATCTCATGGTTTGTGCAAGTGTTGGTGTATTTTTTGGATCTGATTTTGACAGGTACAGCCATACAATTTCAAGTTTGAAGGGCCATACAAGCCAAGGACAAAATCTACCACTAGCACTAGTCACTTGGGACTCCATCTGGTGGTTGGATTTGGTGTTCTTGTGATTTTTGGGGGCTAGTTAGGGTTGTTATTAGCGTTCAACTAGATCTGGTAAGTATTTCCATAATTGCTTTATTCCTCTCTGTTTCACACACATTCCTAGGTAAGTTGGCAACTTTCAAAGTAGTTTTCATCTATTTTTGAAGCACATTCTATTGGTTGTCCTCTCAGAAAAGCAACAATCCTTTCGTCATTTGCTCTCATTGTGTTCATTTATGATCCAAACTCCTACCCTCTTAAAGCATCTTTGTATTCATTGCTTTGACTCCATAAGGCATTGATCTTGGTTAGGATGTTGCTTGTGAGGTATTCTTGTAGTGCCTGACTGGTTTTGCAAGTCTATTTTACTTATATTAGGGACTCCCCCTTGGTCTCTAGGAGTTGGCCTAAAGCGTAGAGAGCTGTGTTGTGGTGACATTGGGCACAATTCATATTGTGCTTACCCTTGTGCACTGCGAATCGAGACTTTCATCAGGGTGCTAATTTGAGTGGTAACATTTTTTGGCATCATTGTCGTCGACAAAGTCCTTGTTCCCAGAAAATCCAAGCCCGACACACGTTGACATTTTTGGCACTATTGCCTAGGCTGTTGAGGTAAGCCCTTGTTCGTGTACTTTGATGAGATTTTGTTGAACTCTAATCCTGCAGGTCTCATCTGGAGACTCCAACTAAAGAAAACAAAAACAGGTACTCTACAGGGAAAACCCACAAGGTACAGTTACATCTGTCCCTGAACCTGAACTTGTTTGTTGAAGAAGAAGGCATCCTCTCTAGGTAAGGGAGGTACATAACCAATTGTCTTTTGAAGCATTATCAAATATCTGACATTTGTTTACAAATACTACTTTTATAGTCCAAGTCCAAATGGCTACTCCCTAGTTGGATGCCCTAAATGGACCTTTTAATTTCACTAATATACAAGGGTATCCTCATGATATGCCAAATGTGAGTAACTTGCCTATATTTAATGGAACTAATGTTGTCACTGTTGATGCTCATTGGAAAGCTTTTACACTATACTTACGGAAGAATGTTGCTCATCTTGATGTCATGTTTAGATGTTTTGCCTTAACTTTAGAAGGTGAGGTTGAAAAGTGGTTTACTAGATTACCTAATAATAGCATTAGCACTTATCAAGGGTTTATAGATACCTTTCTCAATAAATGGTCTGAAAAGAAGGATCCTCGTCTAATATTGAATGCTCATACAAACATAAAGGGAAATGAAAATGAAGCTATTGAGAATTTGATAACAGGTTTAACGAGATTGTGCAGGGCATCCCTCGGGCACATAAACCTATTAAAGCAATGATCTTGATGTATTACATCAACACATTTCACAGTGAGTTTCTTTTCCATCTCAACCTGAATAAGCCACAAAATTTGGAATTTTCTAAGCAGAAGGCAAAAGATTTGGACGAGAGTTGTGTTGTTGCTAGATATGCACCTCGGGAAGGTTAGCATGGCAGAAATCTTCAAGCCACTTGGTGTGTCTTTGGGGGCAAGTCTCGAGTCAAGTATTGTCACTTGATCTTGACTCCTCCATTTAGGCTAACTCCTAACGAAGCCAAGGGGGGTGGTCCCTAACAAATTACTATGGTAGATTTAGCTAAGTACAAAAGGTAAATGTGATTTTAGGAGTTTAAAAATAAACACTGATACAAGCAATTGTTGAATTAACTTAAATCAACAACATGTAATGAAATCTTCCACTAACACTTGAATTCACTTAAATATGTTTGATAATTGTTGCAGGTAGACTAGTGCCAATGGAGTCGAATTATGTTGCTGCTATGACGTGAAAGTTTTGCAAGTGTCTCATTGTCAGTTTTAATTTCTTAAGATGAGTGATTAAAGAAGTGGGTTAATTTCTTGTTTGGCCCACAAAAAGTTTATTTCCTTGAACTGAGCGCTTATTGCAACAGTACCATGTGTCCAATGGGGCGAGGCATAACTTGCTTAAAGCAACGCCTTGACTCTATGGTATGTCCAATGCGACCTTCCGATTTCTCGTAGATAAACCACTTATGGATTGCCCTATTAGACTAAAAACTCACTTCCCTTTCCAGTTTGACCAACTGGTCGAACGAGCAGCAGAGGTCCAAAGCATACGAGGATTTGAGCGTTGGTTCGTTTTATTAAAGACAAAAATTAAATGTTTTCTAGTTAGTTAAACTAAGAATCTCTTTTCCGATCGAACTCCAGTACTCGGGCAAGCCCTTTCCGTGGCACCATACTTTGGGAAAGCAAGGGGGTTCATTACTTTATTGCGAAATGAATGAAACGAAACAAACTACTTTAGTGTAGTGTGTGTAAATGATTAATTAACATTACAACAGGAAAATTAATCTAAGTCATCCAATCCAAAACAAAACAAAGCAAAAAGGAAAGAAAAGCTCACGCTAAGAAAAAGACGCAGATCCCTAGAGGGGATGGAGTGTGGGTGTTGGGTAGCCCACTTGCTTTTATTATTTATTTTACAATCTTATCAAGTGGATGCCTTTGGTCCTTGTAATTTTGGATCCAAAGGCTTACAAGGCTTATGAAAAGAAACAAGAAAGAGGTATGTTGTTCTGGGAGGTCTTGGATGGCCTGGATCTTCGATTTTCCAACAGCACCTCCTCTTACATGTTCGTTAAAAAAGAAAAACCAGCCACCAATTATGCACCAAATGTGCCAAATAAAGCGTTAAAAGCATAAAATATTAAGTACTGGAAGATAGGAAATAAGCCTAAGTACTTAAACAATACTAGATCTCCTCAAATTTAAGCTTTAAGACTTTAGATATGCTTGAAAAAAGAAACTAACTAGATTAAGTATGCAAGAACGGTAACCAAAAGAAAATTGAATTTAAAGTGAAGGAGAGAGAGAGAGGAGGAAAGCTCAAGCCAAATGTCCGAATCTATGGAATCCAACGGTGGGAAGTGGAGGGACTATGTCCTTCTTGAGAGTGCTTGAATAACGGAAGAGTCAACCAAGATCACCCGCTTCATCAAGCGAGGGCACCTGCACTACTGACAATACTTGCAAGAAGAGGATTAAATCTGGTATCTCCTATAACAGGGGTCAGAAGAGCATGATTATAAACTTGCATTGGCTTTGGGGACAGGGGAACAGCGGGGACGAGTCCCCGGGACGACTAGAGCGCACCCCCAATTTTTCAAGGGACGGCAGTTTGGGGACGGCAGTTTGGGGACGGCAATAATTTATATATATATATATACATATATATATATATATATATATTAAAAACTTTTAAAAATTAGAATTGACCATAAACATTTGTAGTTGCATGTAAGCACAATAGTTTATACTTTATAAGTTTATAGTATTATGCACATCCCTTACACTTGCTAGTTTTGAAAAAACTCAGGCAAATAAGAAAAGGACTTGTGAGCATTATTGGCACTTGAACGTGAATAAAATGTAGTTTAGCTTTAGGAAACTTAAGTATAACTATTTTCAGTCTGCACTAAGGTCCATGTAGGGTCTATGAGAAGAATGCTTGTCTCTATAACAACTCTTCTTCCTTAAATTTCTTGCTTATAATGATTGGGTTAAAAAGCATTCCCTTCACAACAGGTTCTGTAGATTTTTACAACTATGTTGAAAACCACTACAAAACACTTTTGGATATACATGCTTGCAATCTGTAAAGAGATTAGATTCATGTTTTAGATAAAGAAGGATATTGAATAGGAATTTATTCAAATGTTAAGCACCCAATCTAAGTCATTACTATCCAATTGTTTTCACAGTGCTTGAGGTTGGGATGGGGAAAGAGTTGGGCTTGAATAACTCATGGACACCTATGTAAAATATGAAAAAGCTAAGATGACCCTAAAAATGAGAAGAACAAGAGCAATACACAAAAGGATCAAAACTTTGAGTTGTTGCATTTCTTAGTTTGTTGACATGGAGGCTTTGCTGCTTGTAATGATGCTGCTAAAAAGACAATAGTTAAATCACTAGAAACCCAAATCAAAATCCATCATACACAACCCATATTTTGAGCTGCAACTTGCATAGATTTAGATTTAGATTTAGAATAATACAAAAAATATGGATGGGATAAATGATCATATTGTCCATTGTTAGAATTGAAGATACATGACCAAAACATCTCCAAAATCTGCCCGAGACATCTCTGAAATCTACTTGGAATGTCTCCAAATCTACCCGGAAATATGTTGGGGACGTTTTGGGTACGACCAACAAGTCCCCAAGTCCCTAATGAAGTCCCCAAAAGATTAGGGAAGTTTCCTAAAGGTCCCCAAGTCCCCGAAACGGGGGGACGGCGGGTACGGAGCTTTTTTTGGGGGGGGCGGGTTCCTGTGCAACATAGATTATAAACAAATAAAACATGCAAATTCTAGATCACTATATATAGAAAGATAGTAAATGAAGTCAAGCTTGAATCATTTACCCTACGAGTTGATACCAACTTTCACCAAGGCCAGATAAATCACCACAAGATGCAAAGTAAAACAACAATATAGTTACCTCATATACCATTGACAATGATCATCCACACACGATTGCGACACACCATGGACCTCCAAAGCCTTTCCATTCATTGATAATAATATTACAAGAACAGTTACAAACTTGGGCAGCCTTTTGGTCCTCTTTGACCATCTGGAAAAAGAGTGCTAGGCACTTGCTTAAATAGCAAAAGAGAAGCCCAGGGGAGCGCACTTCTTGACTGGGAGTGAAGGAGAGTTAGCAGAGATATTCAAGGGATGTGATTGAAGTCAATCTTGAGAAAATGGTGCCACCTCTCATGAAGAGATGCATCCCCTCTCTTGGAGTAATCACCCACCAATCCAACAATTGCCACATAAGGAATTCACCCCTCTCATGAGGGAGGGCACACTCTCTTGAGTGGAGTGAACTCAACTTCAAAAGATTTGATGCCAATCAACCAAATTTGATCTCAATCCTTCTCCGATTTGATTTCCAATCTATTGCCACCACTCCGGTCCAACTGAAACATGTTTGTAACAAGTTTACATAAATCAAGGGGGCTGATTTTTGCCTTTATTTTCTATTTTTTGGCATTTTTATTCACTTTTTCGAGAGAAATGACATTAAGTAATTAAAATTACTAATTTCACTTTCAAAGTGGGTTTAGGAGTATAATGGGTACTCTAGGTTAGAAAACAAGCACCCCCATGGCAAAATCTTCTTCCTAACCACTTTTTTATGCCTTTTTTTACTTTTATAATTAAAACATTAAAAAATTGACCCGTTTTACGAGAAAAAATTTTATTTGCGAAAATTAAAAAGAAACCTAAGGGGACCTATTACATGTTCATATGACTCAATATTGATGACTAGCATGGTAATATACATAGACACCTAGACTTTAATAACCTCCCAAGGTTTAGCCACCAAGGCGGATACTCTAGCTTTGGAGATTTGAGTGAAAAACTCGGAAATTATGCATCACTGAAAAGCAATGCATAATTACCAAGGAAAAAAACACTCTAGAGTACCGCATTGATGTCTAAGTCTTAAGCAAGCCAAGTCTTTTACAAAAGAGATCATGCAAATTTTTTTTAAAAGGGCCAAGTTGACCTACTAGAACTTCTAATCTTCTGAATTTGAACAAGTACACTTGCTCAATCTTTGCAGGCTCACTTGAAATCCAACTAAGTGCAACTTAGGTGGATAACAAGTTGGAAGGAATCAAGGAAGCCTAATATCTTACACCATCCAAGAGCTAAAGTTGAGCCCAAAGCAAAGGTCGTTACCATACCTTGTTTCTCTTGATTTAGGTCATTAATTCCGGGGTGATAAAAAGATTTCATCCCTGGAAACGACACCAAAAATGTTGCCGCCTAATATGCACCTCCAGGTGAGAAAAATCTTCAACTCACTGGGTGCAGCCTTGGGGGAAAGCCTAGAGTCGGGTGAACTATAACCTAACACTCGACTCCTCCGTTTAGGCAAACTCTTAAACAAAGCCAAGGGGGTGGTCCCTACGAAAATAGAAGAATCTAAGGATGACTTGTTTTTTTTAAACAAATTTTTTAGGAGTGTTTTCAAAGAATACAACTAGAAAGATCTAATCTATCAGTGCATGACACATGATAATATGGATTTGAAGACCAGTACCTTTCAATTAACTATATGCAATATGGACAGCTTAGAAAGTACTTTTTTGTTGGCAGAAATTTAGCAGAAAAGGGTTGGAAAGTTTGCTTGGTAAGAGTACCAATCAACTGCCCACTTTGAGGGTACAAGGCTGTCCTTTTGGGCTGCATGCTTGCTATCCTAAAACAGCGAACTAATGAGTGCGGACAACGAACAAAAGTTGGCTAGAAAAGTGCTCCTGAACTGCATCGAAAAGCGTGCTTAACCTATGAAATCAAAGGACACTTAGAAGCATGCATTATTGGGTTAGAAATACAAATGGAGGACAAAGTGTCTTGTTATCACACAACTTGTAGTTGTCCCTAGTGGTATCCCATCCGGGACGGTAGAGGAGATGGACAACTAAAGAGGTGACCCAAGAGATGCCACGGTTCCCAATGCAAGGTGGGATTCACGTCAACTGAGGCACTCTTCACTTTAGATCTGGATGAATCAAGACCTAGGGGGAGACCCTATTACCAATCAAAGATGATTGGACCCAAACAAAGGTTCCTAGGGATGAGTTAATGGTAAGTTACGGAAACCAATGCAAGGTTAAGTGGACCTAGAAGTTAAAGTATGGTTGATGATGGTTTGAGAGATGATTAGTGTTTCAACCAATGTATGATTTAGGCCACATGATGAGCTAAAAAGACAAGATCTAGTACCATGTATTACACAAATGGGACCCACTTTCTTGAGATATGTGAATGATTCAAATGGGACCCACAAGATGGAATTTAAGGGATGAAATTGGTACTAAGGGGTATATAATGAGTAGATCTATGGATCTATGTTGAAATTAGGAATACCCACTTACGAGATCTAAGGTTTGACACAATTCCCAAGGAGTGCGACTTGCTTATGGAGGACTAGTACCTTGTTGGATAGGTTAATGGAGTCAAAAGGTATGTCAAAGTGTAGATCGGGACACCAAGTAGGAAAATCAAGTGTGCTAATTGAGATATAATGGTTGGATCTTTCTAGATCTAATGTTTCATGATATGACCCTAAGTGGACCACAATCCCTTGAAACAAGGAATGCTACCCCCAAGGCAGATCGTCACAAAATGACACACTAGATGTAGGTTTCAAATTATGCTCTTTCCAAATCCACAAAAATCTCAACTACCCACGTCCTTAAAGTGGGCAAACTCAATCACCCAAGGAAGTGCGACTTTGCTCAAGGAGGGCTAAAAGGTGGGAAAGGGGTATCAAAACAAGTCTAATGGCCACCAAATTGTAGATCCAAGTAGTTTAGGCAATGATCTATGTGGATCTAGAAAATCAAGACAATCCAAGGGTTAGATCTTACTAGATCTGAGTTTTAAGGTGCCAAGTAGTCCAAAATGGGGTTTTAATCCCTTGAAATGTGGAATGATGCCCACAAGGTAGAAATCACCAAAGTAAGAGTCTAGGGGTAAGTTATCAAGTATGTAGATTGCAAATCAAGTGGGATCTCACCTACCCATATGCTAGATCTAACCAAACAAGCCTCTCCCAAGGAAGTGCGATTTGCCTCAAGAGAGCTATATTGCCTTGAAAAGTGTATAAATTTTAACCAATCACCACCAAACTATAGATCCAACTAGGGGTGGATGCTATAGAGGTGGGTTCTTAAGATCTTTTCAAAAGCAAGGCTAGATCTAAGTAGATCTAAGAAAAACCAAAATTGGGGTTTTGATTAATTAGGGTTTGTGACCAATGGAGAGAGAATGGATGGAAAGAGACACATGCCTTGTAGATCTTCCCTCAATTGCTTATGGCCACCTTGCAAATTGATAGCATTCTCCTATGTGCATATTCAAGAGTGCAATTTTGTTACTCCAAGCCAAACGTCCTCCTCAAAGAAGCCAAATCGTCCTCCTCCTACAAGACAAGATCAAGAGAAACAAGTCAAGCAAGATGATTATGAAAATGGTAGAAAGATGTAATAGAAAGCATCAACTATGTCACAAAGATACAATAATGATACTCCCTTTCACCAAGATCAACCCAAGAGAGAATATGTGGATCCCTCCAACAATAACCCTCAAGAAATCGCCCTCCTCTCCACCAATTCGACTTCCCTGCAAGAAAATGAGATGTAGCACCAAAATCCACATTGATACATAAAAGAGATACTGTATACTCAAGATGCAAGAGAATCCACAAGACAAGAGAGATATGCTCCACAAAGAAGTGTTCTATTCCAATATTCCAGAGCTCCAAAGGTGAGCCATACAATAGGGGGTCTCCTCCTTATATAGGATAATAAAGACCAAAACCCTATACCACTTTACAATACTACATCAAATGAGTGGTTGACATTAAAAGATCTCATCATACAATCAATGGCTAAGATGAACCATAATAACATAACACGTGGATCACTCATAAAGTGATGACGTCATAGTCTAAAAATAATCATGGAGGGTGATGTCATCCACTAGAGGGGGTAAAAGTACAAAATCCACCTCATAATGACTAGGACATAACATAAGAAGCACATGGTGGGGCTAAGAGGCATCAATCCTTACTAGCTCATCCCCAAGGCACAATAAAATAATAAAATATGTCCAAGATAATATTAATGATCAAATCTGTCCTCAAAATTTGTGACAGACAAGCAGTAAAAGACCTCCTGTGATCGTTGTGGGCCTACCCACATGGTGAAAACTGGCTGGAAGATAGTGGGATCACCCTGGAAGACCTCTGTGAAAACCAAGTGCCAAAACCTTGCCTCAATTGCCCAAATCGAATTCCTTAGTAACCACTTTATCCCATTTTTTAACTGCCTCGGTAACTGTGAAAGTGTCAAAACTGCCTCCCAGGGCATCTGTGTTGTCCAACTGAGCCCACCATGCTCTCCAGAAGGGGGTGTAAATGGTAAAAACAAGTGGCTGAACCACCCCCTCCTCATACGGCGCCCTAGGTGAACTGGCCTCTCATAGCCCCTGCTGCTCATGCTTGGAAATCAGCCCCAAATCTGATCAACAAGTGTAAAACTGCATCAATCACTGTCAGAAGTGCCCGAAACTGAAAGATAAGTGTCTCATTGGATCCAGAAGACCCAAATCCACTAGGAATGTGTACTCATACACCATGGGTTGCCCTAATGGGCCAGCTGTAGGGTCCACCATATATGGCCAGTGTATAATCTGATGATCTGGAGTAATAAATAAAACTGTTGAACTGCATCAATCATCATCTGCATCATATATCCATCATATGGCATCATCATCAAGAATATGTGGGTCCATCAATCATCATCCATAAGCACATGTGGCCCACATCATCACGGATCCCAAGAAATGACCATAGTAAAACTGGGTTTGACTAGGTCCATATATAACCAAGGAAAAAATCATATCAGTGGACTAAGACATGTTCCTCTAATCATTCTCACAGCCAAGCTCAAAGTATAACATCCATTCAGTGGCATTGATTAAGTTAGCATATTTCCTTTGTTATTTGAAATTACTTGCACAATAGTTTAAATGACAAACTCACCCATTGGATATGGTCAAACTGCTAGTGAAGGATGAAGGCTAGGAACAAGGTTGGGCCAAGGGGTTGACTTGTCTTACTCAACTCAAAAATACTTTGGACTGGGAGAAGGGGAAAACTACAAACTCGGTGCTGGACAAAATAACACGGGGGATGGCTGTGCCTCACAAATGGATAAGTTGTTTATAGAGTGCTTATTCAACTTAGGCATCATGTCTACATCAAGTTGATCCAGGTTCATTAGGATCATTCAATTTCATTTCATGGCCTTTTTGGCCTACATAACCCTTCGGATCTCAGGTGTGCTGATAAGCACAACTAGTTGCAGCTTGCATCCAGGGCATGTTTTCATATACATATAAGGTCAGCAATTGTTTAGATATAGCTTTTAAGAACCATTGCTTTTTGGACCTTTCTTATACTCTTCGAGGAGTATTTTTAGCAGTTCATCGCTCTTGCCCTTTTTAGTTTCCATGGGCGAATTTATAAGTTTCCATAAGTAGTACATGAGCTTTCAATTTTAGCCAACAACATCTCAAGTGACTAGGGGGAGTTGAGCCAATGCCAAACATCAGGACAACCGACCAGAATGATTTAGGCCTACAATCCAACTCACCAAAGGCGAGTTTTGTCACCAACTTAGAGCCGAGACACTAAACATACAGGGATGCGGTCCAAACACAGAGGTAGAAAATGGGGAAGTCCTCAGTATCAGAAAGTCAAATGAGACAGGTCAGGGTTTACAGTCAAATAAGGAAAGTCATGTATGGATGGAGTCAAGTGAATATGGAACCTAAACTAGCAGACAACTGGTGTCAGGAAAGACCATATCTATGTAAGGTGGTAAACCAGTGGGTTTTGTCATATAACCTAAATGTGCAAGTAAATGTCCATTTTATAATTTACAGTTTATTTTAAACAGTTTGCCACATCAGGAATAATATACCAAGCAGATGCTGTGAACATGACTAAATCAACAAGATAATAATCCACAGTCAATGATAAAACATCCTTAGGTCATATAACATCATCACAATAATAATCATCATCTATCATCTGAAACACTGCTGCAATACATCTCTAGGCACTGAACTGAAACTGTATGGGATAAAGGGTCGCATCGGTCATCAAATCTGAACTCTCAAGGCTCAGCCTTGACACAAGGTCTAATGTAAGTCTAAATAATACACTGCTCTGATCATGACTGATCTCAAGATATACAATCATCATAGCCAAGCTCTAAATAATGGAAGCTCTGGAATGTGCAGATATCTGCTAAACAAGAATAGTAGCCCTGCTACTATGGTGTGATAACATGTCCATAACGCAAGATTTTCTCGTTGTTCGGACAGCGGGCAGCGAGCTAAAGTATGCCAAAAATGCCAAATAAACACTTTAAGATGACCTTTGATGACATGCCACAACATGCATTAACATGCAAGGTGAAAAATTTAGGAATCTATACCTGCATGTGATTATTTCGGACATGCATGTATCTTCCGATGACATGCACGAACATGCAATACTTTTTATTGACATGCAAGATCATGCATGTAATTTTTAGTTACATGCAAGGACATGCATGTAATTTTTGGTTGCATGCAAGGACACGTGAGTAATGAAATCAAATTTTCTTTGTATTTGGATAGTTAAAAAAAACTTAGAGTGAAAGAGAATTGTGCCTTATCACAAATTTGGGCAATGGAATCACCGAGGAACAACCCTGAGGGCCTTGCTTTCTTGAAAAGATGAATGAGAGGAAGAGGTTGCTTGAGCTAACCTCAAGCTACTCAACGGATGGGATAACCTGCACAAGTCAATTCTAAACATATACAAGGAGAGAGAGACCCTCCTTGGCTTCTTCTTCTAAGGGTGCAACCTATAGGGAAACAGTTAATATAGCCTAATCCAGACAAAGGTAAAGATGCTAAGATTAACTTCCTTCACTATAACTAAACAATAGATCTACCCTGGCAAAACTATGAAGCAAGATACTACTCAACGAGGTAATAATACACTTTCAATGACCACAATAGAATTAGAAACACGTGCATAAAACAACAAGATACAGATTACCTCCAAAGAAGCATGAAAAGCAAGCTACGCCACACAACAATGAGCCACACCACAGCTAGCCTCCAAAGCCTTTCTTTATTACATAAAACCTAGTCTCCAATAGAGACACTAATACAATCGATCTCCAAGTATACAACAATAACCAACCACCAAAAGGAAGGAAGAGCGCTTGCTTTTATAGCAAAAAGAGGAGAGGATGCGCACTCGTGCATGCAAGATGGAGTGCGCATGCCTTGGAGATAGAGTAGAGTTCGACAAACCATAATGCATCACCTCTAGGAGAACTCAAGCCAACACTGGAGTGAACTAGGGCTGAGTAGCTCCTCATGCGCCAACACTGGAGTGAACTAGGCCTGAGCACGCCCTCGTGCGCCACCTCTGGAGTGAAATCTAGAGAGATGAGCAATCAACTGCACCTGACTAGATCGGCGTGCAACACTTCAGCAGTGAACTAAAGCTCAAATGGAGTGCACCCTCAAAAGGAATATTCATTTCCTTAAATCAAGGAAAAGGTCTCGAAAATGCTTTAATTTATGAAAAAATTGCTCGAAAAGGTTTGCATGTCTACCCATGTGCATCCAAAGGGGGCTAGAAGGTTTATTAGAGCGTTTAACACCCCCCCTTGACCACATTTAATAACATTATTACATTTTTACACCCTCAAGGAATTTATAAGGACATTTTTGACAAGGAAAAACATGGTGACAGACTCTAATTTTGACTTCAAACTCTAAGGACTTAGACACCAGCCTGAGGCATCTGTATTATAACATACTTTGGCTTTGGAGGATTGAGTGAGAAAACCTACATAAAATTTGATCACTAGGATCTGAGTTCATCTAGGTGAAAAAAACACTCCAAAGTAACCACAATACGAATGACTCACTCGGGCTGGCCCTTTTACACATATAATGGATGTCAAAATTTTACAATCATCTTCCTTTGACCATGACAAAGGAAGTGTATAATACAAGTGGACATAAGACTGTCTGATCCGGACGAGGAACTGAAGGCTCCCTGAATCTTTGGTGTCTTCTGTCTGTTGAACAACCTGTGCAAACTGGTTGGTAACAGAAGTACTGTATCCAAGTTAATATTAGCACAATCCTTTAAGGGTTGTAAGAAAAACAACCATAGTGAGCTCTTCAAGGGTTCCTATGAATTAATATTATGGAGCGGTTCTTCCCAAGGGTTTGCCAGGCACATGTGTTAATGACAGCAGCAGATTTCAAAATCTCTTGCAAGGAAAGAAGATGTGCGTTTATAAAAAAATTAAAAAATGCTTGAACCCATCAATAACCAAATTCAAAATTGGGTTTTATGAAGTCTGTTTCTGATGCTGTTTCTTGAGAAACTCTAGGCTGTCGGCAGAATAAAAGTGCTCAAAGATGCCTGTGGATATCATTCTTGAGTGCTTGCACACCATATAGGATGGTTTTTTGTATTTGTTTTGTGTTCAGGTATGGTATGGACTCAAGTTTTCCTTCCGAGTTAAATTTGACACGACTGTAGCCAAAAGCACTATATTGGCCACTCTTCATTGCAATTTATTGGATGTCAGTATTTTCCAGACCAAGGTAATATCTCTCTAAATTCCCCACTGGTAATTTTCCTGAGGATGGTTTTAGCGTGAAGAGTTTGTGGCTTGAAGGACCAGATAAACAATTCAAGAGAAGAGTCCAGTCTAGCTGGGACTATCTGGTGGATTCCCAGTAGTAGACCTCTAGCGGACTAGTTGGTCCATGGCCTTTCACATTTCATTAGTGAAAGTGATTTTGATTTCTCCTATATGGGAACCGGTGAAGCTCAGATCAGAATATGAACTTCCCCTTCTAAATTCCTCCCTATTGAGCTCATTGGAGAGAAAGGCAGTGCAGTAGGGCAGTGTAGAGTGTCTAGATCAATCTTCAACAGAGTTTCCTCACAACCTTATTGGCCACTTTATGCAGCACGGAGGTCTCAGGGGAAGGAGAGTACCCTAGGGGTTATTTGGGAGGCAAATTTGTGCGTCGTCTGAACTTGGAAAGAGTATTTCAGAAGTTGGTATGTTCAAAAAAGCAATATCAATCCCAGTGATCTTCTACGGACTCCCTATTTCATGTACAACATGTTTCCTGTTACATTCATTTAAGTTTAAATTGTTTCAAGGTAACTATTAAAAACAAGATTTGTGATTATGCTGGCAAGCATGTGTTGTTCATAACTAATAAGACCTGGATCCATTTGTGAATAGAAGACCTTTATGTGCCTGGAATGGCAATGTCTAATAGATGTACAGTTATGTATGGCTGACTTATATTTGTAATGAATCATGATTGTTAAGACTAGAATGAATCAAGAATTTGGGCAGTACTCTGAATCTGAAACATAAAATGATGTAAAAGATCTTAAAGGCTTGTTTAGAAATGGGCATTTGGGTGTCGGGAAAAATATGAATGATATGCCTTTCAATCATTATTGAGTTAATGAACAATTCATGTTGCTTATATGATGTTCTGTTTAAATCAAAAGTGAATAAATTCGTACTCAACAGATTAGGACTTGTCAAAACCATATGACTGTGCTTGTATATATTTAGCTCTATCTATTCTTAAATGGGGTTGTTCCATAAAACATAAATCCAGAAAACCCTTCAAAGGTTCCTATGAACAGTGTTGGTAAATAAATAAGTTGTTGGGAACTTAAAATATGTAGGAAATGAACAACCATCATTAAATGGGAGTCAAGGCAGGATAGGAAGTGAAAGCTACAGGAAATTTGAAAATGCATGGACAAAACTCATAAAGGTCTTCCAATGAACAACTAGGACCTTAATAAACCGCTTGGAAGAGCACATGAAAATACAGAATATTGGGTTGGCATGCCCTTGACCATTGATGTGTCCTAGATTGTGAACCAAGTTTATTGGGCTTCTTAAAACTATCTTAAGGATTGTTCAAAACTTTCGAAATAGACTTTGGAAAAATAGACTTGGCAAATTAAACTATGGAAAATAGACTTGAAAATAGACCCCAGTGAACCTACTATAGCTCAGGAAACTCATTGTCAAACCTTCATTTTCAGTCTGGGTTATTTTTGTAAGAACTAAAACCCCAGACACAACTGACAAGTAGTTGACTGCATGTAAGTCGATTTTAGAAATCAACTAGGGAAAATCGATTTGAAGTAGTGGATTGTAAGAAAATCAACTTGAGACAAGATAAGATAATAGTGCTAAAATGTCATCAAAATACAAGAGATATAAATGACAACAAAAGAAAGAGAATCACAAGATCTAGGCAAACCCTATGAGGTGCAAGGCCCTAGCTTCACATCAACAACGCAAATGGAAATAAAAGTAAAGGAAGAGGAGGCAGAAGATGCCTCCTTGTCCTCAACAATCACTATGAAGGGACCGATGATGTCGTTCAGAAAGTACCCAGGTCTAAAGGGGCTTAACTATACATTCCTGGGAGGAGCCGTGGAGCAAGAAGAGAGAGGATTGAGAAAACCTGTCTCTCCTAACATCCAAGGACGAGAGGAAGAAACCCATAGTGTATGAATATGTTTCTCTCTCTAAATACACATATATAGATAAACACAAACACACATACATATAGATGTGGTGGACCACCCTGGGTCAGAATGTCTTTCACTAACATGATGCATGGATGAATATTTTTCATATTATGATTAAGAATGTGATACATTACTCTAGTTTTTTGGGGGAAAAATGCTCCAATAGTTAGAAATATATATATCAATGTTGAAAACATCGGCATTAGCCAAAAAATTGCCAAGGGTCCGGACATCAAGGCTTGGGTATATATATAGTTGAAAACATCAGCATTAACCAAAAAAAAATTGCTAAGGGTCCGGACATGGAGACTTGGGAAATTGGTGAAAAAAAAAGCAAAAATTGACAAACCACAGCAAGCATTAAAGAATACAAATTAAATTCATTTCTTTCATTTTTTATAAATATGAAACAAAAGCAACATGAAATAAGCTCACAAGCTCACTAGCACATATATATGAAAAAAATTTAAAAACATTGATATATATATATATATGGGATGCAAAATCATAAGCAATACATCAAAGTTAATATTGGTCCTGATAGTTGTCCATTCAAAACTAATACATACAAAATTATATTAAATATATAAAATATTTCTTATCATCAGGAGTAATCTACAATGATTAATCTAGCAGCTGGTTGTGGATTCCCTCTACACTTTATACAATCAAAGGTAATGGCTCATCCTCTCATAGGAGAAGGCCTATGGTTGAAGACGAACGGCCATTGGTAAGTGTCTACAATGCATGTGGTCATTGGTGAGACGGAAGGCCTATGGTCTCCAATGCTCCATGGAAGAAATCCACATAAGGATCCATACAAGGTCTAGCAATCCAAGCCACTTCTATATGTGCATGCCCATCACGAAACAATCAAGGGTCATCCATAAATGATGCACTCCACATCATATGGAACACCCCCAAGCATGGAGTAAACACTTTCAGAGTAACCCCGAAAGCTAACAGTACATTCACCTTGTTGTTGCTCAAGTCAGAACCCTCCAATTTTGATGAAATTAACTAATCCAAGCGTTAAAATGAGGCACAAATATTAAGATGCACAATTGGTGGTTTTTGCTTGAGTGAAGAGTACATTTTTACTAAGGTCATGAGAGACCAGTTCCATAGTGAACACCACCAACAACAGGGTACATAGAGGACTTGGTTTGATTAAATGTCAATCCCATACCCTCATGTATTATAAAATCCAATCTTGAAATGTTGCAATCCCACTGAACCTAAAACTTTGAAATCCTCAAAATTGTTAAGTCTATTGAAATCTGAATGGGATATGAAATTCTACTCTCTTCATACGAAGTTCATTATATCTTATTCTATGCCATGTTACTACCATGTACTCCACTGCATACCTATCACTGCATCTATTTGGTGGGTAGCAAACGCCAAATATCTTAGCAGTTTAGATGTTAAACATGATAATGGCTTCACTGCCTATACTTCCATGACAAAATTCCATTTGCATTAGTGGCTACATCAACTACAACATGGCATTACCAGAATCATCTAGGTCCTCCTTTCATTGAACTTTCTTGAGAATTCAATATTGCAAGTTATGGGTTCCAATAGACAAAATAAAGTCAAAGGAGTGACTCAAAAATAAATAAAAATTTCTGGCTTATATTGGCCTTTTTCACAACCTTGGCGATTTTTTCAAAAAATCGTGATTCTTCCGATTTATTCCAAAACAACTGATTCTTCCTTGGGAATTTCTCATTTTGACCTTCAACTCATGATTTTTCTGAAATTTTGACGATGTTTTCAACTATATATATGGTGGATATGCATACATGCATAACTACACATATATGCATATCTTAGATTACCTTATTTGCTATAATTATGGCTAGCTATGGACATCCTTTAAGGGTTGGAAGGTTGGAAGAGCTACATAGAACAAGAATATCTGAAGTTGTAAACTATATTATCAATGCATGCAAAAGCTCATGTCTCAGAATTATTAGAATATGTCTGATACGTTTCTTTCACCATGTCATTATGACTGTGATTCGAAGATGAATGAAAACACCCAGTTTTGTTTATCCGAGCCCAACTATGGACTTCCACCTTATTGGCATTCTCCTAGTTTTCACAACAGGTCTAGATCAATTCTGGGTACACTGTGTCATGGGCATCATAACACAAAATTAGCACAAACAATCAGCTAATCTCAATATAGTTATAGTGGATGGCCTTTTGCAAATCTGTTCCATTTACGTCAAGGCCAATTATTCTCAACATCTTCCTTAATTTCCTTGTGTTTTCATTTCCAAAAATATATTTGTTTTCTATCTCACTTGGCGTAAAACATAATCTAATAGTCACGGTTTTGCCTGGCCTAAATCACAATATTAGTCTTTGGTTTTGGGTCTCGTCCTCACTCAGAATTACAGTATGAATAGCACAGCCCTGTCTCTTCTGGACTTAATCAATTAACTACTCTCTTTATCTTGCATTCACCTCTTTTAAATTGCCATGTATTACCCAACAAAATTTGTCCCAGCTGGTTTGCTAAATTGAATTTGTTTCATTCAATACAAATTATCCCATTAAATTTAGTTAATAGCAATTTATGCATTTATTTCCTCCCCTCTCTATACGTCTATATTTTCTATTGTGTGTCTGCAACCCATCTCTGTCAGAGAGCATAAAGATTGCAATTTGGGTTTGCTGTACAATGGGAAACAAATTGTATTAATGTCCACAAATGACAAAAGAAAGGTCTGTGAGACTCAAGAGTAAGGCCAATACAAATAGCAAAATAAGGAGTAACTAATATACCTTCTAAAGTAACAAATGTAGGCTGTCAACGATGTAGAAAGAGAGAGGGAGAAATAAACGAGTTGAACCAATGAACAAAAACCTGTATTATGTATAGCAGAATAGTCAGGAAGAATATAAACACAATGAAAAAAGGGAACTCGTCTTATGGCAAAGGCATTTTGTTGCTGAGGCAACCAAGAGTTAAAATCCATACTAGGCATACCTGCAAGCCTAACAAAAAGTGGTTTAACGAAATAACGCCACCACTAAGAGGATTGTGATGCATGGTTTCCTAACTATACATCAGTTAAACCATTACCCATTTTTTTAGACATTGAACACTCCTTCCAAAATCTACCCATTCAGATTGACCTATACTGTTGATGGAAACATGGATTCAAAATCTGCTGAAAATAAGAATGAAGGGATCAATTTGTCTGAGATACCTTTGCAGATGGGTTCTTAGCTTCAATAATACTTCTCATCAAATTCACCTTGTTTTGCTCTATTGAATCCTCTTCGTAGCAGCTAACCACCTTCTCTGCTTCATTCTCATGATGATTGCTTGAACCCATTTGAACTGATACCGATCTGAAACTGGAGGATAGTAGGATCGGCAGGGCGGAATAATAGCAGCGCCACGGATAACAAAGTTACGGTAAGCATTTATAGTGTAAGTTGAGGAGCTAGTTTGACTTCAGTGTGTCGGGATATTTTGTTTGATGTGGAAAGATGCAACTGGTGGGAGACGGCGTGGGGACTGGGGAGACTGCTTATTTTGAAGGTGGACAGGACTTGTTCAGCTTCTTCCAACGAGGAAGGGGGAAAATACTAAACAAATTTCACAGCACGTGCGTTGACGCCATTCTGTAACATCACGGCGAAAGTTAAGCACCCGGGTGCAGAGCATAGCATTGAATGCTCTGCAACTTGGGGGTGTGCACCGTGTTTTTAAATCCAACGGTGCACCCCAGGCTGCAGAGCAGCGCATTCAATAATGCTCTGCAGCCGGCTGCTTAGACACGGCCAAACAGCACAGCGTTATCACCAAAAAAAATTCCTAACATACCCGGGGGCAGGTGAATGGGTTAAAAAAGAAAGAACAACAATGCGGGTGCTTGGCCGGCTGCTTAGACACGGCCAAACAGCACAGCGTTTTTTCAAACAAATTCCAACATACACGGGGGCGGGTGAATGGGTTACAAATGAAAGAACAACAATGCAATGATTCGTCAATTTTTCTATACAGAAAATTTCCACATACCTTAGAAACGCAAAAATGACTGTTATATGTTTATTTTTAGTATTGTTATATGTTTATTTTTTAAAAGTGCTCATTTTTATACATATTATATATTAAGCATATGTTTATTTTTTTATAAGTGCTCATTTTTATACACATTATATATCAAACATATGTTTATTTTTTTATATATAAAACATAGACATTACAGGTATTTGTTATATTATTAGAGGCTAAGATTTTATAAGGAAAGTGATTCTCTTCCACTCTTTTTTATGATTTTAGATGTAATGGATCTCAAAATTGAGATTGTTCATTACCAAGTTCAATTCGAAGTGTGATTTTGTGTTAATGGATTGAAATCCCCTTTTATATATTGTTATCGAGGAACTCTCAAAGCATGATCATTTTGGAAGAAGTGTTGTAAGAAATATTGCCCTTTCCTTTTTCCTTTGTGATTTTATTCATCAATTCTTTTAGAATTTTGACTTGTTTGAAGAAAGTGTATCCTTTCCAAACCCAATCTTGGTCCTATTTGAGTAGGAGCCTCACATTTCCCAGTTTATTTGCAAATTTGTTTGCACCCCTTCTAATATGGTGTACCTATTGAGAAGGTTGGCACAAGATTGTCATTCTCTTTAAGTGGATGAACTAATCTCTAATTGAAGATTCATTGCACCGAAACCCTATCAATTTGATATATTCACTTTCCCAATTATTAGTTTTAAGTCTTCCTCTATTATCATTTTTTTGTCGTTGAGCTTCTTTGCAATTGCTAGACCTTTTCTCAACATTGGTATCTATGCCATATTATTAGTGGCATGTCTTATGCTTTATGCATAGAGTCTAACATAGTAGTTTCTAGTAGAGTTGGAAATCATACCTCGTATGCTTGCTCTACTTGTGTTCCCTTTCAAACCCCATCAAACTTAGTATAGGAAGGGAAACTTTGGGGCTTTCCATTAAATAGATATGGATTATGATTATTACATAGAGAGGACCACATATCTAATGTGTATGAAGCAAAAATTTACCTTGGTCTTCCTATATATGTTCTATGCCATCCACCTTCTATTCCTTTCTTGATATGGTCTCGTATGTGTTCCTCAATATGGATTCCTTGAGTAACATGTTAAAGGGATTTTTGTTTATCTTGAAATATTATGTGGTTACACTCTTTCCAAAGATTTAATGTGGTTATTCTTACAATTATAGTTCCCATATCCTAGCACCCAATCTAGACTTACAGTTATTTTTTATCCATTTTTTTAGAAAATAAGTCACATCTTTTTGAAGTGAAGACAACATATTTAGTTTCCGCCCTATTCTAATCCTATACTTGCAAGGCAGAGAGAAACAATAATCAAGTGATTGAAGTATTCTTATTGGGAACTGCACATTACACTTTTTGATGGACCCAATAACCCCCTCTTATAGATGTTGTCACATGTAGATATCTTTTTCACGCCAATTGCAATAGAAGGGTTGATATTTTGGGCCATTGATCTAGATGCCATACTTTTTTACCAAATAGGGCCCTAGTTTTTGTTGGCACTTGAGGATTATTCACTAGTTATAAATTTGTTTGACTTAAAAATCACTTGAATTGTGCTCATACGCCACCTTAGTATATATGGTTCTTCTTGACTACTTAACCATCTCTTTTGTAATTTTGTCCAATGAGCTCTAAGTGGCCCTATGCACTTCTCTTTCCCATAACTTTGGAGGTTTCCAAATTCAAAAATCACTCAAAAGTAATTAAAGAGTTTGGGAAGTTTTGGATCTCCCATAAGTAATGAACAGATATATATATGGATATATTCTATATCTTCTTAATATTTGTCAAACCTTGATCATTTCACTAAATAGAGGAAATTAATTCCATAAATCCTCCCAAAAAAGGATTAATTTATCATCCCTATTTTTTTAGAATCCACTCTTTGTGATTGCCCTTATTCATTTTCTTATGTTCTTCCATTATGTGATTCACTAAGAAGCACTCTTACGAATTCTTGCCATTGAATATTCATAGCATATTTCACTTTCCATAATTGAATCCTAGTGATGTGTAACCATTATTCCATCTCCATATAAACATACTTATAGGGTGATATTAAACCCTTCCATTTAAAACAAAAAACACTCCCCTTAATCTTTTGGATAAATAATGCTTCACATGATATCAATGATATTTGTTATCTAATTAAAATATTCCCTAGAAAAAAAAGGTTTTTTCAATTTTTTATTCAGTTTATTATTTTCACATGCATTTTTATTATAAGAATAAGAAGATTGAAAGGGCATGCAACATTGTAGGTTTCAAAACAAAATGCATACCCATGTAAAGGCTTATCCCAAATTATACTAATGGGATCCCTATGTTCTTATTTGGAAGTGATGTTTTTATACGGTTAATAATGGAAATGGGATATTGAAAAAGAAAAATTTAGATTTGTATTTGTATTAATATGTTTAATCTATAATACCCATTATTAAAAGGGTAATTATTTTCATGATCTCATCATTTCAATGCTAAAAAATGTGTTATGTGAATTTTATCAAAAAAACCATTCAAATTTTGGTTATAAATTTTGGTTATAGTGGAATAAAAATTCCTCTGTGGGTTTATAAAGAAAACCTATGCGTTATGATAATTTTTTTTATAGGAACCATTTAAATTTTGGTTATAATGTGACAAAAATTTGTAAATTGTATTGTTTGTGGATTCATAAACAAAACCTATGCATGAAAGATTGAAAATCGAACCTACTATAATTGTGGTAAACTCTCATATATATATATATATATATATATATTTTACTACTAAACCACAACCCAACCACAATCCATAATTTACATTAAATGACTCTTATTGTCACAGCCACAACTTGCACCCACTTCTCTGTGGTCTGTCGAGAGTGTGGCACTGCTTGGTGACTAGCCGAGGGCGTGGCCAACTCGGGAATCTGCCAGCAAACTACGCCTAAAGCAACCTTGTGGAACACTTATACACTTTATCTCGTTATTCAAGTTTATATATATGAGAGAGAGAGAGAGAGAGAGAGATGGTAGAATTACAACATAATACAAAGGAGGGAGTGCCTCAGGTAACCTCCCACTTGGTGAGCCCAACAAGCTTCCAGAATTACAACATAATACAAAGGAGGGAGTGCCTTGGGCAACCTCCCACTTGGTGAGCCCAACAAGCTTCCACCAAGAAGATACAATACATACAACTTTGCTTGCAAACTTCCTTCACTGCTGCAGACACCCAATGCGAACCCTGTTGCCATTGTGCTACGGATCTACTGTGATTGTGCTGCAGACACCATTGGCCTGCCTCTCTGCCTTTGCATGCCCCCAAGCTAAATTATGTTGGAGTGCAAGCTCACCCTAGCTGCGGCATGCACAGACTACGTCTTACTCCTTGCGAATCCCCTTAAGCAAGCTTGTTACTGTCACTTGGCCACAGTGTTTTTCCACTTGAATTCCATGCTTTGCCTTCATTTTACCTTAGCCTTTACATAGCTAATTGTTTGGGCGAGCGTGACCCAAAAATGGTCACGCCCTTGCTTAACGTCCACGCCAAAGAGCCCCTTCGCTAACGTGTTGAGCCGCTAACCAAGTGCTTGTACCAAGCCAACGCCCCTCCTTTGCGCTAGTTGTGCCAAGGTCTTGCCAAACGGTCCATCTTCCGAATGTCGTGTGGGTCCTTGGTGCTCCTTTCGTGAAGTATGTGGGCACTTGGTCATGCTCGCCCCAACTCCCAACGCAAAGTGCACCATGTTGTCCACTTGGGCACGCGGGTCTCCAGAGACTCGTCCCACGCCGCTTGTCGATGTGCCACACTCCCCACCTACTCAGGCTTGCCATGCACCGAAATGGTTAAGTGTGGGATTTGGGTGTGGGAGCACGCCCATACATGGTCCGCATGCCCCACTTGTATTTCTGGTCATTTGGGAAAGGCCTTCCCTTTGCCAAGTCTCTATGTCCACCAACTGAATTGTCTTTCCCATCCGGGCGCCCAAGCCAGCCTCTTGGCAGGAGCGCTAGGCTCCCATGGGCGTGAAGGTGACGCGGCAAGGTGCGCTTGGTCCAAGGCCGTTACACCCTCCTCCACCCAAGTTTGTTTCCATCCCGACAACGTCTCCAAATGACCACTGCCTTGAAAACTTGCAACTTACAACCGTGTGTTGCCGCCAGTGAGACTCATCAAGATTTATCTTCGTTCAGCTGTTATTCCTTCTACCTTGGCTGCATCAGTACTCTACCAATCCATCCATTCTTCCATCCATTGTGCACTCCCAAGAGCTGAACTGGTCGAGGGCCAGACCAACCATCCACTCAACTCCAAGGAATCGAACTTCACCACTTCAGAATTGCTTTTCCTTTCGCGCTTCGGTGGCCACACATCCTCTACCCGAACTTAGACAAAGATTTATCCTTTGCCATACTTATGCCAAACTTCTGTCTACAATCCAATTATTGAAACCCTCTTGCGTTCCATCTTTGCATGCTTATGCATGTCTTTTGGCTGAATTTGTCTAAGGCAACCTTCCGCGAGGTGCCTATGGCTTCACTGCCTTCGCCACGGTCAGTGAGCCAAGCTGCTCACTCTTCATCCTCCATCAAATGGAAAGTGACATTTCCCACCATCACGTCCAATCCTGCTGATGGTAAGCCTTATCTTCCTCTCGGATATTGCTTGAGCTTCCAATGAAGCTTCTTCGTCCAACTCTTCCAACTGAGCTGATGTTAGCTCGCAAGCCAACTTATCTTTTGCATGGTTCACAAGGTCGTCCGCACCTCCCACTGTCACATTTGTCCAAGAGTATGGCATGTCTATGGCTTTCGAAGTCTCCCTCTTTGCAAGCTTCTGCCTCCTCTTAGCTCTTCATCGTGCTTCTCCAACAAAGAGTGGTTGAGCCTTGCTGCAATCCTTTCCTTGGTTTGGCAAGCTCTTTTCTCTAAGCTACTTTTTGGCTGCACTTCATATTCTTAATGACTCGTTGAAAGCTTGCGTAGAGTTACATCCAAGCCCACAGGTCTTTGCTCCACGTCTTTCAAAATTGCAGGCTTTAGTCGGTCTCCCAAAGTCATTATGGTATGTGGGCTAAGTCTCACGACTCCTTCGATCGCATGTTTCGGGCGTCCCTTGCTGCAATCTTCCCTTGCTTCTACCGAAGGTGCTTCCCTCACCTTGGTATCCTTGGCCACTTCAACTTGACTTCCTACCAACCGAAAATTTTGTTGAGCATCCCTTCTGCAGTTATGCTCATCTTCAAGACTTCGCAAGTCTTGTCTTGGTCACCAGGCTTCTGAGTGGGCACCCAGAGTGTGTCTTCCACCGTGGCCAAGTTCTTGATTGATTCCGCAACCGAACTTGCCAAAAAATCTAGTCTTGCCAACTTATTTTCCATCCAACCCATTCGCTCGTCCAGGTTGGAAACTTGTCTCTCTGAGTTGTTGGGTTCTTGGTCTGCACCTAACACTTGTGGTGATCTTTTGACTTGGCTTCGCTCATATGCAGGCTCCACTATGGTCTCATCCTTTCTCATGGATGTAGACGCGGATGCTTGATCTGACTCCCGCTTCGTCATAACCATCTCTAAAGTCTCGGTTCTTCGCAAGAGCTCCATACTCGTTGTTTCCTCCTTCCCGGAATACATTGAGGCTTCGCAAACCATTGTTACAACCATCCTCGGTGCACCTTCAGTCTTGTTGCAACATGCTTCCACAGCTTCTTGGATTTCCAAACTATGGGTGGAGTCTGCGGCTTCATCCATAGCTCGCTTTAACCCAATTGCACTTGATTTCATTTGTATGTTGGCTAACTTCCCATCCAAACCTATCGTCAAAGCTATGCTTGCCTCCACAACTTCAGTTAAATGGTTCTGTGCATGGGTTGCACCCATCAACACAAATTCTTGGCTTTATGGTCGTGCCTTCATCGTGCATGTCACCAAGGAGCGTATATCGTCGCAAGGAACCTTCCCAAGCTCCCCACTTCATTCGACTTCTAGTTTTGTCATGGGCATGGTCTCTTCTGCAGAAACCCATATCTCGTCAACATATCTGCGATGGTTTTCTTCTTATCTACAAAGCCATTCGTTCAATTGACTTCGCAAGGACTTGGAGCAACCAGGCCATCTCATGTTGGTGCTCCTCCCATTCCTTCTTCACGGTTTCTCTATCGGCTTCTCATGAATTTTCCTCGACTGGTGCCACATGTTGTGACCATCGATCACACATTCACGAGTTGCCTCAACCCCCTTGAGGTGTGCACACTTCAATTGAAGTATGCCGGTTCACGGATCTAGACTCTGCCGGGAATGTCCGTGTTTCTGTTGCGGACTATCACTTGATAGTGAATTGGTGGTTGCAGTGTGTCTTCTTGACACTTTCTCCCTTCCAAATTCGTCTACAACTTGGTTTCCCGCACACTTCTACACTTCGGTGACTCTGCGAGCTTCTCCAACGAACCTTAGTTCTTGTCGAGCTACATCTTTGTCTGTCGAATGTCTGCTTCGCGACACCCTGCTAGGTGGCTTTCGAGGCTACCTGCGAATGTTCCATCCACCGCACTTCAGCTCCGTTTGACTTCGCTTTTGCAACACAACGTGATGCTTCTGACGGGCACCACAAACAAACTTTGGTCGTTTGTCGTTGCACTTCCCCAGCTAAGCAGTGGCAAGAGTTCCACAGAACTCTGGCTTCTATCTCTGTCGTGAACCTCTTCGGTACTCTGCTTCAAGCCTTCAACTGAATCCAGCTTCAGCAGGCTTGTTCGAGCTTCACCGAGCTCTTTCTTTGTTCGCAGTTCTAACCTCGACCACAACTAACACTACAAGAAAAAGGGTATTTTAGCCTCACATTAGCACCACTATTTCTAAAGGATTTGGGAAATCCTCAATTTTCAAATAGTGGTGCAAAATTGGTGATAACGTGGGGATACGCAAGTGGTGCTAAAATTTATGGTGCAAAAATGGTGTTTGTAAAAAAGTTGATTTTGGTGTTAAATGAATATGTGGCATAACATGGTGTATGGTGCAAACCACCAAAAACCAATCTTACGTGGATTGAAATTTTGTGGTGCAAAACACCAAAACCAATTCCACATGGTTTAATACTTTTTGGTGTGAAACACGGAAATTATTATTATTATACTCAAACTTATATATGGTGCAAAGCGCCATAAAATAACAAGTGGTGCAAAGCACCATAAAATAATAAATGGTGAAAAAAAAAAAAAAACGCATGATTAATATATATATGGTGCAAAGCACCATAAAATAACAAGTGGTGCAAAGCACCATAAAATACTAAAGGCTGAAAAAAATATAAATCACACACGTGTGTGTGATTTATATTTTTTTATACCATAAGCTTATATATATTATTTGGTTTATTTGATTTTAATCCATCATCTAAAAAACAATAATTCAATACATTAAATAGACATAATGAAACCATAATACTATTTCACTAAAATTTGTGATTTATAATTATAAAACAATGATTCTCATAATATTAATGTAATGGAAGACTGTGTTTTGAAATTTGTTTTTAAAGAAAAATTATAATATATATGATTTATATTGTTTTGCATCATATATATATAAACAAGGATAAAATATGTTTATTAAGACATTTCATTATAGTTTATTTGGTTTAATCCATCATTTTAAAAAATCAATAATTCAATACAATAAAAAAACATAATAAAAACTATAATGCCGTTCCAAAAAAAATTATAATTGATAATCATAAAACAATAATTTTCATAATATTAATATAATGAAAGACTATGTTTTTGAAATTTGTTTAAGCTGCTAATATTGTTCATCCTTGATTTTTCGAGGGAACTTGCCATCACCCTGCATGGCCAAAATGGTAAAAGTAAATTATAAACATGATGACTTCTCTATGTAAACAATAAAAATACAAAAAATGATTGAGAAAAAAACACAAACAATAGTTTTAGCTGATTGAAGAAAACAATTAAAAAGCTTATGCATTTAATGACATTTCATAACTAAAATATGCTATTGATTGCAAAAATAATTGAAGTGAAGTAACCTTTGAAGCTATGTAGATTCAACATGTCAGCAGCATATGATAAGGTTGAAGCATGAGTCAAAATTCATTTTCCTCTTCTCTTTCAGCCTCTGAAACAATTACCTAAGAAGCATACAAGATAAGATCAACACACCTACAAATTGTATTCATTGAAACTTTCATTTACATATATTTGTTTCATATCATGAACATTTATTTAGATGATGCTTTGCTTTACTACTAGTATGTATACATCATGTATAAAATTTGAATGTGAAGATGGTGTTGTAGATAAACTATTTCCATTCAAAGGTATTTCAGTAATATTTGTTCCTACACAAGGCGTGTTTATCATAACATCATTGACACTCTTTGTACGAATAGTACACATTGCTTGTTTTTTGTTCTCATATTGAAGCAAGAGACCTAATTCAATGTTAACACATTTCCCAAAAGTCGGAACTAGTATTATACACTTCATTGCACTAGTATGAAAACAACAATAATCTAACTATATAAAATAGAGTAAAAGTATTATAAAACAAAAATTATGCAAATGAACTAAAATATATATTTTTTATTAAATTTATTTAAAACTTTAATACCTTAGAATTGTTTTTTTTAAACTTAAAAAATGTCAAATTTGTTATTTACATTTTGAATAAAAATAATGAGAAATCTTATTATTCACATTGATAGCAATTTCCCAAAATTAAATTGGAATCAAAACATAACCATTTCCTAAAATTAAATTTGAATAAAAAGAATAACAACAGATTAACTTTCTTAAATCAATGCTATCCAAGTAAATATTTGTTTCAAATTTGAATTAAGAAATTAACTTTCTTAAATCATCTCTATCCACGTAAATATTTGTTTCAAATTTGAATTAAGAGAAAAACAAGAAATTAACTTTCTTAAATCATCTCTATCCACGTAAATATTTGTTTCAAATTTGAATTAAGAGAAAAACAAGAAATTAACTTTCACTCTCTTTTATCCTTAAATCATCGCCATCCATGTAAATATTTGTTTCATGATTGTAGATGGTTGTACCGATTTCCCTAAAACCACCCGACTTCAAAAAAAGACACGAAACCGACCGGATTCGATGAAACTATGAAAATCCATGACACCAACAAAAGTCTGTGGGAAAGAGGTTTTTTTTGTCCGAGACCATGAATTCTACTATAATATATTGTTAGATTCCCCGGAAATCAAGCAAGCAAGCAGGCCACGGCACCTCTTATGGAAATTCCCCTTACTCGTATTGGGTTGTACTGGGTGGTCCTCGTTTATTTAGGGAGAGCAAGTGTCGAATGCTGCAGCATTTCTCCTCCCATGGTAGTATGCCTAAGAGGAGGATAGGAATGCGCCATCTTCAACAACCAAGGCTTACGGGAAGACCGGGCCTCTTGCAGGGCGGCGGCCTCTGTCTTTCCCAGAACGGAAGCAGAGCTTGTGGCCGCCATTGCTCAGGCCGTAAAGAGAAAGCAAAAAATTAACCTGGTCAGTGGATTAGCTCACAGCCACACGAGAGTCGTTTGCGTTGGGGAAACAGGGCTCACTATCAGCACCAGAGACTACCTCATAACGTATCGCTATCAAACTGCTTTCAACCTGCATTCATTGTGTCTTTTGCCCTATTAAGGGAACAAAACAAAGATGATGGGGAACAAAATCGCTCACACAAAACAGGTCCTAATTTAAAGAAAAGATTATCTCTAAATGAGCCGTCTTTTTCAAAAACACTGTTATCCCCATTATAAATACTTTATAAATTTTAACTGTTTTCAGATGTCATACATTGTACATTGAAGAATATATCAGTGCACCAAAGAAAAAATGATGAGTTTTAATGCCCATAAACAGGAATATTGGATTTTATGCAATTAATTTAATATACAGGTAAGAAATTAACATACCTGTGATCACCAAAGTTGTCCAGATCAATTGAGAAAGCACCGAACAGAACAGCAAGCTGCGCAGACCAGTTGAGAAAGCACATAACAGACCAGACCAGTTGAGAAAGCACAAAACGGACCAGACCAGTTGAGAAAGCACAGAACAGAGCAGCAAAGCAAGGTGCATGCACGCAAATTGGGAAAAAATGAAGTAACCAACCCCAACAAGCAAGTATCCAATATTAAGTAAACTGGGTAAAATGGAGTAACCAGCACTTGACAAGCCAACATCAAAGAGTAAATTGGGGGAAAGATGCATAGCCCGCATGCAAGAGTAAATTTGGGGAAAATGCATAGCCCGCATGCAAGAGTAAATTTGGGGAAAATGCATAGCTTTGGAGGGAAAGGAAAATGCATTTCTTTGGAGGGAAATTTTTAGATTCACCCGCGTGACCTGAGTGACTGTCCATTTGGTTGTCTATCACGCCAACTCAAATCTTAAATGCGGTTCAATTTTTTATGAGACACCCACTACCTGACTGGTTATTCATTTGGTTGTCCATCACGCCAACTCAATGCGGTTTATTGAGTTGTTATAATAATAATGGTTGTTGAGATTTGCATATCACTTTGCATTTTGACCATTAGTTAAAATAGAGTTGTGTTCATCCAACTCATATCTTCGTAGTTTTTTTTTTCAACCAAAGTTATATATTCATAGTTATATAGCACTAGCGTTTAGTTTAAATATGATTATATAAATATAAATTTTAGGGTAATAAGATGGATCTTCAATTAATTTAACATGTATTTTATATGTAGGGCCATAGAAAGATAATTATAATGGCAATTGCAATGGTTATAGTTCATGGAATGTAATTTTTAATTTCATTTTTAATTTCATTTTTAATTTTATTTTTATATAATTTTTAATTTTTAATATTATTTTCAATGTAATTTTTTTAATAATAATTTTTTTTTAATTAATGAAAACATTAAAATTATTATATCATTTCTATAATTAATATGATTTTTTTAATTTTATACTTTCAAAGTTATATTTTAATTAACTTTTATATAAAATTTATGATTTTTTAAATTTAATACTATTAAATTTAAATTTTAACTTTTATATAAAATTTGAGCTATGATTTGTACCTTTGTCTTTAAATTTTAACTAACTTATATATATAATCTCGGGCATGACTTGTACCTTTGTCTTTAAAAAATTATAGAATATTCATTTTTTTCATTGAAAATATAAAACTATTATATTATTTTAAAATCGATATGATTTTTTAAACTTTGTCAAATTAAGTTAAATTTTAAATAAGATCAAATTTGATTTCCAGAATTGATATGATTTTTTCAATTTTGTAATATTAAGTTAAATTTTAAGTAAGATAAAATTTCAGCTCATACTTTTTGTCTATAAAATCATTCCTAAATATTGTTATTTGAAAAAAAATATATAATATATATATGAAAAATTGAATGGAAGTATTATATCATTTATAAAATTAATCTATTTTTTAAATTTTGTAATATCGAGTTTTGAAATAACTTTTATAAGATTAGAATATGAAGGTAAAAGTTGAGCTTGTACTTTTTTGGTGTAAAAACATTTCTTAAATATAATTGTTTGAAAATATATATATATATATATATAGAAAATTTGAGAACTATCGTGTAATTTTTGAAATAACATAATAAATCAATTTAAAAAATCACATAAAATATTAAAGTCAAAAAATTGTTGGATCTACTTCTCATAAATGAATAATTTTTCACCCCTTACCACAATTTAATTTTTAAAATTGTTCGCGGATTAGAAATTTTCACCCATTACCACAATTTAATTCTTAAAGTTGCTATGGGATTATCCATACATAGTGGTTAATTGTGTAAGGCTTGCATTACATTCCCCGTGCACACTTAAGTGGATCACACTAAAGTTATGGCCATAATTTGGGGTGGTAAGAGACTAAGTGAAAAAAAAAATGAATAAAAAGAAAAAGTGTATCATTACATTCCCCCTACACACATGAGGCTTTGGTTTCCTATGGGGGATTTTTTGGTGGATGAAACCTTCTTAGCCCTAGATGGCTATAAGATTCCTTTAGATTCAAAGTTCATGTCTCCTCCATTGACCTTGTACAAAGCCCCAAGAACACAAGAACTAGAAACATAGCACTATGGACACCGATGCGAAGTAATGTGTAATGATTTGAGGTATTTCCCATGGATTTGGATGCCTATATGGTTTCTTTCGGGCCAAATTTATGATATTCTTCCCCAAAATGTCATTCCCAAGGCCCCAGGGAATCTACATAATGCTCAAAACCACCTAATGGCACCAACATCCTCAATCATAGGCTAATGACACCCTCAGTAGGCCATGTGTTGTTTCTGGAGGAAACCTACTTATCCCTAGATGACTAGAAGATTCTTTTAGATCCCGAGGTTTAGGTTTCCTCCCCTAACCATGTCCAAGGCCCTAAGGCCACAAGATCAAGATATATAGTGCTGTAGATACCCCTACAAAGTCATGCATGGTGCTTTGAGGTAGTGTTCTTGGATTTGGAGGCCTCAATGATTTATTTAGGGATAAAGGCATGGTATTATTCCTTGGAACACAATTCACAACACTATAAGACACCTACTACCTGGTCAAAACAACCTAATGGAACCAACATCCCAAAGGCCAATGATACACTCAGGAGATCATGTGTGGTTGGTGGAGGCAACCTACTTAACCTTGGATGGATAGAACATTCCTTTAGGGCCCATGGATTATGTTTCATCCACTGACCACGTTTAAGGCCCCATGACTAGAAACCTAGATACATAGTTCCATGGGAACCCCTATGAAGCTATGCATGCATCCTTGAGTTATTTTTCATAGCTATGGATACCACACCAAATTATTTAGTTCAAAAAATGGTCTTATTCTTTATAGCATTATTCCCAAGACCCCTAGACACATAAGGAAACCTTCAGGATTCCATGTGTGGTTATTAAAGGAAACCTACTTATCCCTTGATGGCTAGAAGATTCCTTTAGTTCCAAAGTTGTAGATCTCCCCCCATGATCATTTCCAAGCCCCCAAATCCCCAAGACATGGATACCTAGTTCCATGGATACCCCTATGAAGTCGTGCATGGTGCATTAAGGCATTGCTCATGGCTCTAGATGATTCAATGGTTTATTTAGGGATAAAGACATGGTTTTTTCCCTATAATTCCATTCCCAAGGCCATGTGTGATTGGTGGAGACCATCTCCTTAACCTTAGATGGATAAATTATTCCTTTAGGGATTGAGGATCAAGTGTCCTCTACTGACCATGTCCAATTCCAAAAGGAAAAAAAACCTAGATACATAGTGCCATGGATACCCCTACGAAGTTATGCATGATGCCTTGACACATTGTTCGTGGCTCTAAATGTCATAAGAATTAATTTAGGTCCAAACACATAGTTTTCTTCCTTAGAATATCATTCCCAAGGCCTTGAAACAAGTAGATATTACTCAAAATATTTAATTGTATTAAGATCCCCAATCATAATCCGATGTTGCCTTTAAGAGGCTGTGTGTGGTTGGTTGAGGTATCCTTCTTATCCTTGGATGGATAGAAGATTCATTTAGAGACTGAGGTTCAGGTCCCCTCCCTTGATTATGTTCAGTGCCCCAAGTCCTAATGACCTGGATGCATAGTTCCATGGATACCTTTTGAAGCCATGTGTGGTGATTTCTGGCATTATTTATGGCTTTGTATGCCTAAATAGTTTCTTTAGGGCCAAAGGCATGGTCCTCTTCTATAGAGTGTCATTCCCAAGGCCCCGAGACATGTGTCTAATGCTCAAAACCAATTGTTAGCGTTAAAATAACTAATCACAGACCAATGATACCCTCAAGAGGTCATATATGGTTGGTGAAGGCATCCTTGTTTGACACAGATGGCTAGAAGATTCCTTTAGGGCCCTATTTTTAAGTCTCTTTCATTGACCATGTCGAATTCCCTAATGCCACAAGTCCTAGATACATAATGCCATGGATATCCCTACAAAGTCATGTGTGGTTCTTCGAGGCATTGTTCATGCCTGTTGAATCCTCAATTGTTTCTTTAGGGATAAAAGAATGTTATTCCTCCCTTGAAATCCATTCCCAACACCCTCAGACATGTACATACTCCTCAAAACACCCTAATGTCACTAACATCCTCCATCATAGGCCAATGACCCTTGAAAGGCGATGTGTTGTTGGTGGATAGAACCTTCTTATCTCTAGATGGCTAGAAGATTCCATTAGAGCTTGAGTTTCATGCCTCCTCCCATGACCATTTCCAATCCCCCAAGTTCCCAAGACTTGGATACATAGTGCCATGGATACCCTTGCAAAGTCACGCATGGTGATTTAAGGCATTGTTCATGCTTTTGGATGCCTTAATGGTTTCTTTAGGGCCAAATGAATGGTCTTTCCCCTATGATGTCATTCCCAAGGAATTGAGACACATACATATTTTCAAACTCGCCTACTGGAATTGTCATCCTTAATCATAGGCAAATGATACCCTGAGAAGGACATGTTTGTTTGGTGGAGGAAACCTTCTTAGCTTTGGATGGATAAAATTTGTCAAGGATGCATCTAAGTGAAGATAGAATGAAAAAATTATAGTGACCTAACTCGGGGTGATAAAATACAAGTTATGATGCACTATTTGCAACTTTAAGTACATCACACAAGCCCATGAGAAAGTTGCCTAGGTAGACTTCCTAACAATGCCCATTGGGTTTCCTCTTCACAATGATAGGAAGGGGGGGAACAAACATCAGTTAAGTGTTCATGTTGATCAGAGACATATGGGATGAATTAAACAACCAAAACCTTACAAATAAGACATTACTCTTAAGAAAGTGTTCCCCATTCCCTAGACACGTACTTATTTCTCAAAACCACATAATGGCATAAACATCATCAATCATAGGCCAATGATACCTCCAAAATGCCACTTCTTGTTTTTGGATGAAACCTTCATAGCCTTTCATGGTTAGAATATTCCTTTAGCAATCGAGTTGCAGGTCTCCTCCATTACCATGTCCAAGGTCCTATGACCACACAATCTAGATACATAACACCATGGATACCCATGGAAACTCATGTGTGATTCTTTGAGGAATTATTCATGGATCTAGATGCCTCAATGGTTTCTTTAGAGCCAAAGTCATGGTATTCATCCCTATAATGTCATTCTGGAGGCCCTAGGAAACCTTCATAATTCTCAAAACCACATGATGCAACAAAATTACTAAATCATATGCCAGTTATACCCTCAATAGGCCATGTTTCAGTTTGCGGAGGTAACCTACTTAGTCTTAGATGTTTAGAAGATTCCTTTAGAACCACATGTTTAGGTCTCCTCCAGTAAACATTTCTGAGGGCCCAAGGCTACAAGACCTAGATACATAGTTCCATAGATACCACTCCATTTCCATGCTTGTTGCTTTGAGTCAATGTTCATAGCTTTGAATGCCTCAATGATTTCTTTAGGGCCAAATTTATGGTCTTCTTCCCTAGAACATCATTCTTAAGGCCATGAGACACCCACATATTGCTCAAAACAACTTAATGTCACTGACATCCTCAATTATAGGTTGATGATACAATCAAGAGGCCATGTGTGGTTGGTGGATACCACCTCCCTTGCCTTACATGGATAGAATATTCCTTCAGAGCTTAATGTTTAGGTGTCCTCTGTTGACAATGTCCAAGGTCCCAAGGACAAAAACCTAGATGCATAGTGACATGGATACCCATACAAGGTCATGCATGATTCCTAGATGCATTGTTCAAGGCTCTAAATGCCCCAATAATTAATTTAGGGACAAACACATAGTCTTCTTCCCTATAATATCATTCCCAAGGCCTTGACACATATAGATATTACTCAAAACCATCTAATTGCACTAAAATTATCAATCATAAGCCAATGCTACCTTCATGAGGTCATGTGTGGTTGGTTGAGGTATCCTTCTTATCCCTTGATGGATAAAAAAATTCTTTTGGGCCTAAGGTTGAGGTCTCCTCCCTTGATCATGCCCAATTCCCCAAGTCCCAATGACTTGGATGAATATCACCCTATATACTCTGTGAAGCCATGTGTGGTGCCTTTTGGAATTCTTAATGGATTTGGATGCCTAAATGATTTCTTTGGGATCAAAGGCATGGTCCTATTCTATAGAATGGCATTCCTAAGGCCCCAATGTATGTGTGTATTGCTCAAAACTACCTAAAGGCATCAACATTCCCAATCATAGACAATCGATACCCTTAAGAGGCCATGTGTGGTTGCTGGACGTAACCTTCTTAGCCATCGATGGATAGAAGCTTCCTTTAGGGACCTATGTCGAGGTCTCTTCTATTAACAATGTTAAGGCCCTAATGCCACAAGACCTAGATACATATCTTGGGTAGTGGTTTGATGTATTGTACCTATAATAATTTTTAGGATTCATATCCCACATTTCCTTCCCAAGCCATGCCAAATTCCTTAAAAAAATACCTACTACTAAAAATATTCCAATAGCTCCCTTACCCCCACTTAGATGATAAGGATACCCTCGAGCAGTGCTATCTTGTAGATTGAATTGTTTCTCTGAGCCCTAGATGCCTACAAGCTTCCTTTATGGCCTAAGTCTTAGGATCCCCCCCCCAAACCTTGTTTTGTCTTCCAAGTTACATACCTAGTGTTGAACAACTTCTTAATGTAATTGATATCCCACAAAGAGGTGAAGTGTAGATTTTAAATCTCATTTGTTGTGGTTTAACGTGTTGTTATCGGCCCTCTATGCATAGAAGTTTCCTTTAGGGTGTAAGGAAAATATTTTTTTCATAGACCATGTTTATAATCCTAAGACCCATACCATTTATTCAAAGCCTCCTAATGTAATTAATATTCCCACTAAGAGGTGAAGGATTTCGTGGATAGTCCATCTGTGGTGATTTGAGCCTTTGTTATGGGTCTTGGGTATCTAAAATGTGCCTTTAGGGCCTAAGGCCTAATATTCCTTTCCTGACCATGTCAAAGGAATCGATACCCATGTCTATTACACAAATCCACCTAACGGAATTGGTAGCCCAACTCATAGGTCAAGGATACCATCAAGAGGTCATATATTCTCATTTGAAGTGTCTTTCTTGACCACATATGCCTAGATTGTTCCTTTACAATATAAATTTCAAGATTCCTCCCTCGACGATGTCTAGGGCCCCAAGACCTATACCTAATTTTTAAAACATCCCAAATTCCACCCATATCCCTATTCTTACTCCAAGGATTCCCTCGAGAAGTCATGTGTTGCACTTTGATGAGTCTACATCTCTATTAGCCTTGGATCCCTAAAAGATTCCTTTAGTGCCTGAGTCCTAGTTTTCTCCAATAAGCATGTAAAGTGCTCCTAATCCCATCCCTAATAATGAAAATTGCATAATCGTATTGATATCCACACCCACGGGTCTAAGAATACCCTCAAAAGACCATTAGTGGTGGTTTGAGGTGCTTTTCTTGGCCATAAATGCATAGAAGACTCCTATAAGACTTGGTAGAATTTTACTCCCTCAACAATGTCCAAGGATGAGGATTTACAAAATTTAACCATACATGGCTTAAGGATGGGGATTTCAAAAATTTGATCAGACACCAATGGGAAGGTCTTGAGTATAATATATTTGGCTATGATGATAATGTTTGAGAAACTAAAAAGACTCAATAAAGTGGTTTTTCAATGGGAGAAAGTTAAGAAGGAACATCTCAAACAGGAATTGTTGGAAGTTGAATAGAAATTGGAGCCTCTTTATAAGAATATCCTATTTGATTTCTATAATACAATGGACAAGGAACAAATTACAAAATTGGAAGCTAGGAAAGCAGATATAGTAAGTGTTGAGAAAGAAACATGGTGTTTAAAGAACAAATCTATTTGGATTTCATAAGGTGATGAAAACAAATCTATTTGGATTTGACCATGTCCAATGCCACAAGTCCCCATGACTTGGATGCATAGTTCCATTGACACACTATGAAGCCATGTGTGGTGCTTTATGGCATTATTAATAGCTTTGGATGCCTAAATAGTTTCTTTATCGACAAAGGAATGACCCTCTTCTATAGAATGTCATTCCCAAGACCCCAAGACACGTGTGTATTGCTTAAAACCACCTAATGGCACCAACATATCCAATCATAGGCCAATTATACCCTTAAGAGACCATGTGTGGTTAGCGGAGGAAAAATTCTTAGACATTGATGGATAGAAGCTTCCTTTAGGGTCCTATGTTTAGATATTTTCCACTAACCATGTTGAAATCCCTAAGGCCACAAGACCTAGATACATAGTGCCATGGATACCTTGAAAAAGTCATATGTGTTGTGCTTTGAGACATTGTTCATGGCTATGATGTCTCAATTATTTCTTAAGGTCCAAAGGCATGATCTTCCTCCTTATAACTTGATTCCCAATGCCTTGATACATGTACATACTACTCAAAATCACCTAGCGGCATTGAAATTCTCAATCATAAGCCAATGATACCCTTAGAAGGCCATGTGTGGTTGGTGGAGACAACTTTCTTAGCCCTATATGGCTAGAATATTCCTTTAGGTCTTGATATTCATTCCTCCTCCCATGACCATGTTGAAGCCCCAAAGTCCCCAAGAATTAGATATATAGTGCCATGGATACCCTTGCATAGTCACACGTGGTATCTTAAGGAATTGTTCATGGTTTTGGATTCCTCGGTGGTTTCTTTAGGGTCAATGGAATGGTATTTCCCTTTGAATGCCATTCACAAGGCATCGATACACATACATATTCTCAAACCTGCCTAATGGAATCACCCTCTTTAATTATAGGATGATGATACCCTTGGGAGTCCATGTGTGGTTGGTGAAGGAAACCCTCTTATCCTTGGATGGATAAAATATTTTAGGGCCCAAGGTTCATGTCTCTTATATTGACCATGTCCAAATCCTCAAGGCCACGATACCTAGATACAAAGCTCAATGGATACCTTTGCAAAATCATGTGTGGTTCTTTGAGGCATTGTTCATGGTTCTATATGGCTCAATGGGTTTTTTAGAGCCAAAGGCATGGTCTTCTTCTATAGAGCATCATTCCTAAGGCCCTAAGACACCTAAATACTTCTCAAAACCACATACTAACATTAATATCCTCAATCATTGGCCAACAATACCCTCAAGAGGCCATGTATGGTTGATTGCAGTGATGTCCTTATCCTTGGATGGCTAGAATATTATGTTAGGGCCATAGTTTTATGTCTCCTCCCTTGACCATGTCCAAGGCCCTAATACCCCAAGCCCCAAGACATGGATACATAGTGGCACAAATATCCATGCAAGGTCATGCATGGTGCTTCATGTATTTTCCATTTCTCTAGATGCCTCAATGGTTTATTTAGGGCCAAAGGCATGGTCATTTTTTCTGAAACATCATTCACAATGCCTCAAGACATGTAGATACTACTCAAAACTACCTAATGGAAATGGAATAACCAGTCATAGGCCAATGATACCCTGAAGAGGGCATGCATGGTTGGTGGAGGCAATCTTCTTATCCCTATTTGGATAGAAGATTCCTTTAGAGCTCAAGATTCAAGTCTCTTCCACTGGCTATGTCCAAGTCCCCAAGGCCAGAAGACCTAGATACATAGTTCCATAGATACTTCTCCAAATTCATGCATGGTACTTTTAGGTAGTGGTCATGTCTCTATATGCCTTAATGATTGCTTGATGGCCAAAGGCATGGTCTTCTTCCCTAGAAAACCATTCCCAAGGACCCAAGGCATGTACATACTAATCAAAACCACCTAATGTTAACAACATATTCAATAGTAACTAATTATGTCATTGAGAGGTTGTGTGTAGTTGGTGGTAGAAAACTTCTTATCCTTGGATGACTAGAAGCTTCCTTTAGGGGTGAAGGTTCAAGTCTACTCCACTAACCATGTCGAAGGCCCCAAGTCCACAAGACGTAGATACATAGTACAATGCATACCCATGCGAAGTCATGTATGGTGCTTTAAGACATTATTTATGGATTTAGATGCATCAATGAATTCTTTAGGGATGAAGGCATGGTATTCTTCCCTGGAACATCACTCCCAAAGTCCCGAGACATGTACATACTACTCAAAGTCACCTAATGACACATCATCCTCAATAAAAAGCTAATGATACTTTTAAGAGGCCATGTGTGGTTGGTGGCGGAAACCTTGTTATGCCTTGATGGATAGATGATTCCTTTATGGATTGAGATTTAGGTCTCCTCCATTGACCATGTCCAAGGCCATAAACCTAGATACATATTGCCTCAATGGGTCTAGATTCCTTATTGGTTTCTTTATGGATAAATTCATGGTCTTATTCCCTATAATATCACTACCAAGTCCTTGGGACACCTAAATAAAACTCTTGATTTCCTCCTATGACTCATGTCAATGCCTTGAGATCTATCCCATTATGCAAAAACTCTTGATTGTGCCCATATCTAACTTCTATGCCAAATATAGACTGTAAAGGGTGTATGTTATGGTTCATGGCCTTGATAATTTATCATTATAACAATAATATTATGTTAGGGTATACTTATTTGAAATTCTTCCCCAATCATTTTCTAAGACCCATCCCTAGTGCACAAAACCACATATTTCATCCCATATCCCACTTTAATATTAATGATATACTATAATGTGTATGATATCCTATGTGATAGTTTGAGTGATCACTCTTAGCCCGAGATGCCTTAAACCTTCCTTTAGGGTCTAATTCATGTGATTCCTCCCATGGATATGTCCAAGGTTCTCATAACTAGTGTCACTTACATGAACACTTAGATGCCAAGGATATCATTGAGAGTTCATGGGTGTGTTTTAAATCTTCCTATTATGCCAACATACAAAAATCTAGGATCCATATATGCTAGCAAAATCCTCATAATGATGTCGATTTCCTCACTCAATGCTAAAGAATACCCCTAATAGGTCATGTGTAGTGGTTCAAGTTATTGTATTTGGCCTTGGATGCATAAAACATTTTATTTGGGACTAAGGCCTATGTTTCCTCCCTCAAAAATGTTGAGGGCCTAAACGCCCACATATAGTGCTTAAAACCTCTTAGTTACATTAATGCCCCCAATATTAGGCCAACGATACCCTTAGAGTTTTTATGTTGTGGTTCGAGGTATACTTGTTAATCTTATATGCCTAGAGGTTTCCTCTAAGGTTCAGGGCTAGAGTTTCCTCCTTAATAATGTATATTCCTTGAAGACTTATACCTAGTTTTATGTCCTCCAATGCCCCCCATTATCCCTATTGTAAGGCCATAAATCTTTTCAAAATGTCGTTTATGTTGGCTCAATAAATCATTAATAAGATTAAATATTTTTAATCTTATTAATTGATCATGTCCATAGATCTAAAATCCATGCCTTTTCTTTATTGACCATGTCCATAGATCTAATATCCATGCCTTATGCTAAAAACCTAATAATGAGAATAATTTCCCTCAATAAATTAATAAGAATAAATATTTTTAATTGGATAATCAAATTTTAATTTAAATAATTTTTATTACTATGATCTATACCACTAATAAATTAAAAATGGTTGTTTTTATTTATTTGTCAATTGTATTTATTTGTATAAATAGTATTGCAAATGAATAATTGGATTGATATATTACAAAATAATTATTTGTGAACTTGTTGTGCTTGTGGTGCAAAACCTCATAAATGGATCATTCACCAATTTATTTATTTAAGTTTTATAAAATTAAATAATTGAAATTCTTGTTATTGTGGTGCAAAAACTCTTTGGTTGTACATTTGAATTAATAAAATGAAAAATTATTGAATTTACAATATAATTATTTATATTTATGGTGGAAATCCTCATAATTCAATCCTAGCTATAATTACAGTACATGTATATGTGACAAGTAATAGCTTAGCACCACTTTTTGGTATTTGCCAAGGTGGCATTTCCCTTAACATGGATGAGGAAGAACTCAATTTCCAATAAAGTTAACAAATATAACACCATATTATCACCACAAAATATAAGTGGTGCTAATACCACCACTTTAACACCAAAAAATATAAATGGTGTTAATAGCACCACCTTAACACCATAAAAATGTAAGTGGTGTTAATACCACCACCTTATCACCACAAAATATAAGTGATGCTAACTTGTGGTGCTAAAAGATGGGTTTTCTTGTTGTGTAAACTCTCGCAACCAAACGGGCTCTGATACCACCCATCACAGTCATGAATCGCACCCACTTCTCTATGGTCTGTCGGGATGTGCAGCACTACTTGGTCACTGCCCGAGGGTGTGGCCAACTTGGGAGTCTTCCAGCAGACTATGTAATGGCCTTAGAGCATAGAGCGTTCGGTCGCATCACCCTTCACTGAGCAGCACGACATGGGATCCTGTCGGACCATGCGGAGGTGGGCACTTAGCCAAAAATATTTAAGTGTTGGACACCTTGTGATCACAAGGGGAAAACGTGCCACAACATGCGGACCTTGGCTGAGATGTCGGCATCAAGTAGGGGAAAGACGCCCACACCCAAGATCCCGCAGCATGACAAGGGTGGGTGTGGCATGGATTCCACAGGTGTGATGCGCCTTAGATGGACCAAAGGGGCGTCAGTTTCCCTTAGCACATGGATCCAAAGTGGATCATGCGCCCATATCTAGGTACACCCCTTGGCACAACGCATTTATATAAAGGAGGGCACCCATCCATCCAAAGGCAAGAAGTGGAAAGAAGAAGTGGCAAGACAAAACGACCAAGTGTTGGGGAAGTTCGCACAAGAGAGATGCAGTTCATATTTCGGGTTGCAGTAGAATTTGTTAGGCTGCCGCAGAGGTGAACCGAGAACGTTTTCCGGGCAGACTTGCGGATCCGCGCCTCTGGGAGGAAACGTGCAGACAGGCTGACAGTTTAGACGTTATTTACTTGCAAACTGCAGAGGGCTGAGGGAGAGCTACGGTTAGGCAAATTTCCTACGGACAATATTGTGGAGAGTCTAGCAATGGCTCAAACCGAACATTTGTTGGGCGTTTCAGGCAGTCAAGAATTCGGTTGGAAGAAGGCCTACGACAGGCAGAAAGAAGCACGTGGGAAGAAGCAACATATGGTTCGTTTGCAGCAGTCTTGTGACGGCTTCGTGTAGCGGTGAAGGAAGGATACCAACAAGGACAGTTGGCTTGAATAGCTGAAAAACTTGGGGTTTCTTGGTGTTGTTTTGTTGGGCTGCACCACAAGGAGGGTTTGGTCTATGGAAACCCTCTGATTTCTATGTACTGTTGTAATCTGTTATTTGCTAAGTAAAAATATTTTAGCCAGCCTGGTTGGGGTTGTGCCACCATATATTTGTGTTGCATATCTTGTGTATCTGTTATACTTATGGGATGTTTAAATTTGACTAAGTATAAAATTGGCTAAGTATGCAAGTGTAACAAAAAGACTAAGTGTTAATTTGATATGTGTTTCTGCTGGTTAAGGCGTAGTCTGCCAGGTTAGTAGGAAAGTTGGTCTCACCCTTAGTGAAAACCTGGGCAGTGATGCACTCTCTTAGCCAACCCCGGTGACTGAGGGTGTTGCGATAAGTGGTCATGACAGACTATGTAATGTCCTCTTCTGCTTAAGCACTAAGGACCATCCAACTAACCTATATGATTCCCATAGGTTCAAGCGGGCACTGACATTCAAGGAATTGACTGAGGATTGATGCCATTTACACCATAAGAAGATATTAATCATGGTTATTAGATCATCAGTAGATAAATAAGGGCCACAGGAACTAGGGGCCATTTGCATGCATGGCATGTGGGCCTTATTTCATGTTGCATGCACTAAAACACCTTTATTGAGCTTCCATGCACATAGGAAGCACTATAAGCGAGTCAACTGGAAATTAGAAGAGAAATCGACCTAGTCATGCAAAATTTAGGTCAGGCCATGTGAAAGTTATAAAAGAAAGGTAAAGTGAGTGAATAAGGCATGCTTATATGATTATTGATTTGAGAAGTCGATTTGGAGAGCTCAGTGAGCCATTTAGGGTTAAGGGCACACCACTCAACCATTTAGTGTATTTCAGCAGCGAAATCTATCTGCCCTAGTCACTATCATGGTTGAATCATCCAGATTCAGCATTACTACTATCATTGGGTATCATTCTTCAGCATTCTGCAGGGTTCGAGCTACAGATTGGATTAAGGGAACTCGCCATCCTTGCATGGGCAAATTGCACAAGAGAGACATCTTTGTATCTCATTCTACAGAGGTCCTTTTGTTTGCATGCTAGCTTCAATATTCCGAGAGTACCACTATTACTCTAATCCCTGAAGAAGGTCTTCCCTTACGGATCCAGCAACAATTTATCACCATTTCCACCTTTCAGAGGACGTCTTCTACTGCATGGGAGACTTTTCCTAGAGGAGGCAACTCGCATTAGGTCTCAGACTTCATGCATGATCTGCATGCTTGCTCCATATTGATTAGAGGGGCCATATAGCCCTAGTACCATCTTCCGGAAGCATTCCAGCATAAGTGGATAAGTTATTATCTACTTCTTCATCTTAGGAGAGCTCATTTACCACAAGGGCGCATTCTTGGAGAGAGATCACCTCCCAACCTAACCAAGTATTGGCATATATCCTGCATGCTTATATCTTATTGATCTACATCTACTACTTGAGCTATTGGTATGTACATGCATATTTTCTATCCCTATTTTATAACACTTCTGATTATTTGGGTTATTTAGAGGTTGGCAAACCCATGCATGCTCATGCAATCATAGTTCAGTACCTGCATTCATTTTTACTTCAAGTATTGAGCCATAAAGACTACTAGCAAGCAACAAAAACTCCATAAGTGGACATAAATATCAGTTAGGATATTACAATGGTATCAGAGCATGTTCCTCGCTAGTTGTGGGAGCATGTAGTTGTGAACATTAAATGAATACAGAGGACCCACACAATATTACTTACAGGAGGCAGAGGTTTAGGAACAATCGAAGAAGAGAAGAAGAGGAATTAGAGGATATAGAACTGGGAGATACAGAGACTCAGTTTGGAAAAGGTAAAGGTAAAGAAACAATGGCAAGTGATGATATTTTGGCTTTCACTAGCCTCCTTTCCGCTTTAGAAGAACTAACTTCGGGACATAAATAAATGTTGACTGCCATCAACAAATTGGCAGATAAATCAGGTCCCACCCCACATAGTCCTCTATTCCCCAACAGTGACTAGGTATCCACAAGTAGCAGTGGGGAACAGTTCCATACTAATATGCAGAGTCACCCTCATCTTTATAATAGGTCCTCCAGACCTGCCATGCTGCAGTTCTTGAAAAGTCCGACAGCAGTGCCAATAATACAGGTAGAACCAAAAGAGCCCATGGAGGCATATCTACAAGAGTACAAAGCATTGGGAGATGACTTCCAGTTGGCCATGACCTTTACATATTTTTGTCATTTTAAAAGTAAGAACAAACCGAGAGCTTATAACAGGGATTTCAACCAGAACTATGAATTACAGTGCACGGTAGGGAAACTGACTATTCCTACCTTTGATGGGACCCAGAATGGCCCAGCGCAAAATTGGGTGCATAAGTTGGACACTTACTTCCAACTCAACCCCATGATGGAGACAGATGCCATTAAGTTGGATACCTTTCATTTGGACGGGGAAGCCCATGAGTGGTGGTACCATGGGATAGTGACATTGGGTCACAATACCATCACCTCTTATACAAATTTTACACAAAGGCTCATGGAGCACTTTGACAGGAAATACCCCAAGGTGCATTTCAGAGAGCTAGCACAGCTCAAGCAGACAGGTAGTTCAAAATCATTCATATCTGAGTTCCAAAGGGTTGAAGTCATGGTGATAGATATTTTAGAGAGTAGGTTAATTATGTTGTTCATCGAGGCTCTCACTGAACCCTTATGTGGATGGGTTAAGGCTTATAGACCCACCACCTTCTCTGATGCCATCATTCGTACCTGTGATTTACAGGATTCAGTACCCAAATATAAGTTTCCTCCTAGAACCAATTTTCCTATAAAAGATAAGGAGAGGAGACCCTTCCAAAAATAATGACCCAAGAAAGAGTGATGATACCCACTAGGACCTTAGAAGAAAGAAATTATGCTTCGTTTGTCAACAACCATGGGTACCAAGTCACAAGTGTTCAGGGAAGGGAAATGATCACTATATAGAGGTATACTTTGATAGTGGAGAGGATGAGGATGATCAGGATCAGGAACAGGGAGAGGCACTTTACGCAGTAGAGGAGGAGCAGTCTCCTAAGGGTACACAGGGAGGTGTCATTGCTACACTATCTGGAGTTCCTAGATTTCATACTCTTTGGTAAGAGGTGTCATACAGGGCAACAGGGTTGGAGTGTTGATAGATGGTGGGGCATCTCGCAACTTTATTGATGCTTCCTGGATAAAAAGGAAAGGTATCCCGACTGAGAGATTTGATGGATTTATAGTATCCGCAGCAGGTAACCACACCATGGAGTGTAATCGAAGGATTCCAAAATTGAATGTGACTCTAGGGAACTATACAATGACAGAGACATTTTATGTGGTTGATGTACCAGACATGAATGTGGTATTGGGAGTTCAGTGGCTTTGGAAAGTATTCTACGAACTACCAAACCATGGAGATGGAATTTCAGGGAACAAAAGGACAAAGAGTGGTTTTGAGAGGTATGAATACCTACCCTCCTAGAGTGGGCAGCAGAGTGCTTCAGATAGAGCCACACAACATCCAGCAGACATACAGTCACTATTACAGAAGCATAAAAATGTATTGAGAGATCTTCCGTTAGGTAGGCCTCCAAATCAAGGATTTGAGCACATTGTTGAGTTAGAGAAGGGGACCCAAGCAGTCATCACTACCCCTTACCGACACCCCAAAAGATATAAAGATGAAACTGAAAATATGATCAAAGAGTTGCTCAAATTGGGTTACATTAAACCTAGCTCCAGTCCATTTGCATCCTCAGTTGTGTTAGTGAAAAAGAAAGATGGGACCTTACACGTGTGCATTGATTACAGGGCGCTTAACAAGAAAACAAATAAAAACGGGTATCCAATCCCCAGGATCGATGAATTAATGGATGAACTACAGGGGGGAAATACTTATCCAAAATTGACGTCCGTTCAGGTTACCATCAAATACGGGTTAGGGAACATGATGTTCCAAACACCGCTTTCCGTTGTCACTACAGACACTATGAGTTTATAGTGATGCCATTTGGGCTCACTAATGCACCAACTAATTTCCAGTCATGTATGAACAACATCTTCAAGGATCAGTTACGCAAGTATCTTCTGGTATTCTTCGATGATATATTGATTTACAGTCGGACTTGTGATACAGATGGATATCGGTGGCCACCCACCTATTCCACTGGCTCAAAATAGTTTCCCATTTTGTCAATTTTCTAGTAATTTTTCTACAGTTTTTCGAGTCCTAAACTTCCGGGGCCGTTTTGAGGCCCTAAACGACGTTTTTTGGCAATTCGGGGGGGGGGGGCGGGGGGGGTCAAATGGTTCCATATGACCTCTTGTATTACTCTAATTGATAGTTTTAAATCTCGGATAGACCTTTCAAACGGGCTATCAAGTGCCCCAAACGGATATTGTATGCAAAAGTTATGACCCCGAGAAGTTGACTGTTCAACTAACCACCTTGGGGCCGCAAACTTTATGACAATTCATCTTCTAGGGTTAGGTTTTTGGATGTTTGGGATTCTTTCCTTCATGCTTATGATAAATAGGACCTTTTGACCTCCTTTTGTATTCAACTTGGCACGAATGAGCATAACACCCACATCTCTTCTCAAAGATAGCTACTACCATTCTAGCTGTTTTATTTTACAGTCTGTTCTATTTCCGCTATTTAATAGAATATGTGTTTACTGTATCATTGTGGTCTTTGCAATATATCTCTGTATATGATTTTGTATATTCTCTTTCATTTCGTTCCCACATAAATCCGGATTGGTGGTATTAGAGCAATCTGCTCTTTAATTGTTTCTCGGTGCATGTCCCCGATAAGGTCAGGATATAGAGAGTTGGGTCTCAAACTAGTTTCACTTGGGGAATATCACTCTCGCCGCCCCCAAACGGCCTCCCATGGAAGAATTAAAGAGAGATGATGGATGAGGATATCCTATCAAGTTGTTGCTCGAGGAAGCCCTCGCACGACAAAGGAGCGAGATGATGGATAATTTCACCCAGATCCTTCGACGCATGCCGACGATGACATATACACCTTCAACGAGCAGTCGTTTCGGAGATGCGACTCCCTTCAAGGTACAAGTTAACTTTGATATCCCTTTATTTGAAGGCCAGATCAATGTCGATGCCCTATACAAATGTTTGAATCTACTAGAAGGGTATTTCTCTATCCACAATTTTTCTGGCAGGGAAAAGATCACCTTTGTGCTCCTCAAGGCTGTCCCCCATGTCAAAAATTGGTGGGAAACTTATTGTGAGAAAAACTCATCATATGAGTCTGGATTGTTTGAGGCCAATCCCACTTGGGCCTCTTTTATAGATGTCGTCAAGGAACAATATTACGCCGTGGGAAATTATGATGACCAGTACACAAAATGGACCATTCTGCGTCAAGAGAGGGACCAAACTGTGTCAAAGTACACCAACAACTTTCATACCTTGCGCACAAAGTTGGGTATCAAGGACTCCGAGCGGCACCTAGTACTGAAATATCACAGTGGCCTACACCGATAGATACGAACAGAGATGGAATTCTTGGACATCTCTTCACTTGGATCTGCATATCGGTATGTTGTCAAAGAGCAGAAATTTCAACAAAAGAACAAGCGCGACTTCGGACCTGCGCAGAAGCAGGGCAAGGGAAACTCTGGCTTGCAGAACATGAAACAGGGAAAGGACAACTAGTCCCAACCACAAGCGAATAAGGGTAACGGAAAGACAAGGAAGGACACTGGGATGTGGTGCGAGTTCTACCAAATCCCCTAGCACAACACTGATGAATGTCGCTAAAAAAATCATTGGTAGCTGAGATCAAAGCTTCGGAATCAGATCCTGGTTCCGATTCTGATTCAGAACCCAATGTCACAACCACAGACAAAGGGAAGCGGATCATTGATGCAGAACCCAGTGTCATTGTTGCTACCACACAGATTCAACTAGAGGAACCTGAAGAGTCGGAGGCAGAGGAGCGCCTCTTCCACTCATATATGTGGGTGAAGGCAATTCCCTACATTTTGTTGTGGACAGCGGTAGCCAAAAGAACCTGATCTCAACAAAAGTCATGAAGAGATTGGAGATACCAATAACACCACACCCGCAACCATACACCATTGGTTGGATAAGCCAAGGACGAGGTTTCCGCGTTAGTCATCAATGCCGCCTACCATACGACATCAAGCCCTTCAAAGATGAGGTATTGTGTGATGTGGCCCCACTTGAAGTATGTGATGTTCTTTTAGGAAAACCATATATGTGGAAGCATCATGTTGTATATGAATCACGACCTCGTAGTGTCTTTGTCACTTTGGGAGGACAACTCTATCTGATACTAGAGATAGTTGCACCTACCCCAACCAAGCAATGCAAGAAGATAATCTCCCCCACTGGAAAATTTTCCCTATTCGCAATTTCCACTGAAGGATAACATCAAATCATAGAGACATCCACAACCTATGCACATGATCCCTCTACTCAGCAGAAACAAGAAGAACACAAAGTCATTGCAGCATCGTCTATCTGGGTACCTCTACAGTGCAAGGCCACACATTCAAGGTGCTCCTCTAGAAATAAATCATTCACACTGGTGCAGACCAAGGATAACACGACAACCAAAATTGTTGAATATCTCCAGCACATCCATCAACAACAATTACAACTCTCTAAAGATGTCAAAGTAAGGCAGCCTTTTCACTTCAGCAAATGCCGCACCAGGATCTCAACTCAACACACAGTTTGGCATATGATAAGGGATTTGACGCAATGGAGACCATTGTTTCCTAAGGGGGGAGGAATGATCCAAATGTATATCGGTGGACACCCACCTATTCCACTGGATCAAAATAGTTTCCCATTTTGTCAATTTTCTAGTAATTTTTCTACGGCTTTTCGGGTCCTAAACTTCTGGGGCCGTTTGAGGCCCTAAACGACATTTTTTGGCAATTCGGAGGTGGGAGGGGGATGGTTTCTAATGGAACACATTTCCCCCATTAGAAAGTTGTAAATATCGGATAAACCTTTCCAACGGGCTATTGAGCGCCCCAAACGAAGATTGTATGCAAAAGTTATGACCCCGGGAAGTTGAATGTTCAACTAACCACCTTGGGGCCGCAAACTTTATGACGGTTCATCTTCTAGGATTAGGTTTTTGGATGTTTGGGATTCTTTACCTCATGCTTATGATAAATAGGCCCTTTCTACCTCCTTTGGTATTTAGCTTGGCACGAATGAGCATAGCGGCCACATCTCTTCTCAGAGATAGCTACTACCATTCTAGTTGTTTTATTTTCGCTATTTAATAGAATATGTGTTTATTGTATCATTGTGTTATTTGCAATATATCTCTGTATATGATTCTATATCTGCTCTTTCATTTCGTTCCCACATAAATCTAGATCAACTTGGGAAGATAATTTAAAACACCTTGATGAAGTACTTGGAATCTTAAAAGAACAATCACTATATTCCAAGATGTCCAAATGCGAGTTCGGTATGCAAGAGATGTTATATTTGGGACACGTGATAGGAGCAAATGGGATATAGGTACACTTGGAAAATATTAGAGCCATACTGGAATGGCCTACACCTAAAAATGTGACAGAGTAGAAAGGATTTTTGGGCCTTTACACCTATTACAGGAGGTATGTCAGCGGGTTCTCACAGATGACAGTGCCACTCACAGATCTTACTAAGAAAGGGGCATTCAGTTGGTCAGAGGCAGCACAACGAACATTTGAAGAAATGAAAAAGGTAATGAGTTCATGCCCGGTACTAGCACTACCAGATTTTACACAACCATTCGTATTAGAATGTGATGTTTCAGGAGAGGGTATAGGAGCAGTATTGATGCAGAATAATCACCCTATTGCATTCGAGAGCAGAAAACTCAAGGACTATGAGAGCCACTATTCAATATATGACAAGGAAATGTTAGCCATTCTCCATGCGCTTACCAAGTTCCGGCAATACTTAGTGGGTGGAAGATTCAAGATTAAGACAGATCACAACAACTTAAAGTACTTCCTGGAACAAAAAGAATTGAACGAGAGGCAACATAAATGGGTGAGTAAGATTCAAGACTATGACTTTGAGATTGAATACATAAAGGGAAAAAACAATGTGGTAGCAGATGCACTTTCTAGATGACCAACCACTTTATCCCTTCGGAGCATTTCATTGGATTGGAGATCTCATCTTTTGGTCGAATACTCCAAAGATAAGTTTGCTTGCGAAATATTAGATGGACAGATTTAGGATGACATGTACAGAGTAATAGATGTCATTATATACTATAAGAATAGAATCTACTTAGTCATCGAGTCTGCACTTAAGAAAATGATTCTACAAGCTTCTCATGACTCACCTTTAGCAGGACACCAGGGGTTTCTTAAGGCTAACAGGCAGATTAGAGAGAGGTTCTCATGGAAGGGCCTCAAGAATGATGTAATGTAGCATGTGAGGGAGTGTAGTTTGTTCCAACAGAATAAGATAGAGCATACTCACCCAGCCGATTTACTACAACCATTACCCATTCCCGAGCAAAAATGGGAGAGCATTTCAATGGATTTTATTGCAGGGTTTCCCAGGGTACAGGGTAGAGACTGTTTGTACATAGTGGTGGACAGGTTGACCAAGTTCGCTCACTTATTTGCCATTCTTTCTGACTATTCAGCCGCACAGGTAGCTGAGTTATTTTTCAAAGAGGTATTCAAATTGCACGGGTTACCTAAGACCATTGTTAGTGATAGAGATAGCAAATTCATCAGATCCTTTTGGCAATATATTTTCAAGTTGGTTGGGACAGAATTGGCTATGAGAACAAGTTATCATCCACAGAGCGATGGACAGACATAGATAGTTAACAAGTGGATTGAGGGATACTTGAGGAACTATGTAGCAGGCCAACATATGACATGGATTAAATGGCTACACCTAGGGGAACACTGCTACAATACTACACACCATATGACCATCGGTATGACTCCTTTCAAAGCATTCTATGGTTATGATTCCTTATCTTTTGTAGATTTGATATTTGGTGATAGCAGGGCTCCAAAATCCAAGGAGTAGGTTCAAGAAAGTCAATATATTCTCAAGATACTCAAGGAAAACACACAGGTTGCTCATAATCAACAAAAGGTATATGCAGATAGACACAGGATTGAGCACAGTTTTGAGGTAGGGGATCTGGTATACTTACGTCTACAGCCTTACATACAATTGTCCCTTAAGAAGAAAGGATCATAGAAACTTAAGCCTCACTTATATGGTCTGTACAATATAATCCGGAAAGTGGGAGAGGTAGTATATGAGCTCGAATTACCACAAGAAAGCAAGATTCATAACGTGTTACATGTGCATATCCTCAAGAAGGAAGTAGGTCAACAGATTGTTACTTCATCTGAACTGCCCCCCCTTGATGATGAGGGGCAACTGATTTTGGTTCTAGAACGAATCCTGAAGGTTCAAGAAAGACAACCAAGGAACATAATCATTAGAGAATACTTGGTTCAATGGAAAGAACTGCCTATAGAAGAGGCCACTTGGGAAGGAGAACATGTATTACAACACCCAACATTACAGTTGCTTGAGGAAAAGCAATTTCGAGTGGGGAGGACTGTAATGTCCACTTCTGCTTAAGCACTAAGGACCATCCCACTAACCTATATGATTCCCATAGGTTCAAGCCAACAATGAAATTCAGGGAATTAACTGAGGATTGATTTAATTTATACCATAAGAAGCTTATATGTAGGCCATATTTCATGTTGCATGCACTGAAACACCTTTATTGAGATTCCATGCACATAGGAATCACTGCATGCGAGTCAACTGGAAATTATAAGAGAAAGCGACCTAGTCAAGCAAAAGTTAGGCCAAGCCATGTGAAAGTTATAAAAGAATGGTAAAGTGAGTGAATAAGGCCTGATTATATGATTATTGATTTGAGAAGTCGATTTGGAGAGCTCAGTGAGCCATTCAGGGTTGAGGGCACACCACTCAACCATTCAGTGTATTTCAGCAGCGAAATCTATCTGCCCTAGTCACTATCAGGGTTGGATCATCCAAATTCAGCATTACTACTATCATTAGGTATCATTCTTCAGCATTCTGTAGGATTCAAGCTACAAACTGGACTGAGGGAACTTGCCATCCTTGCATGGGCGAATTGCACAAGAGAGATATCTTCGTATCTCATTCTACAGAGGTCCTTTCGTCTGCATGCTGACTTAATTCTTTTGAGAGCACCACAATAACTCTAATCCCCGAAGAAGGGATTCCCTTACGGATCCAACAACAATTTATCACCATTTCCACCTTTCAGAGGACGTCTTCTACTGCATGGGCGAATTTTCCTAGAGGAGGAAACTCACATTAGGTCTCAGAATTCATGCATGATCTGCATGCTTGCTCCATATTGATAAGAGGGGCCATATAACCCTAGCACCATCTTTCAGCAACATTCCAGCATCAGTGGATCAGTTATTATCCACTTCTTCATCTTAGGAGGGCACATTTACCACAAGGGTTGGAGAGAGATCACCTCCCAACCTAACCAAGTATTGGCATATATCCTACATGCTTATATCTGATTGATTTGCATCTACTACTCAAGCTATTGGTACGTACATGCATCTTTTCGATCCCTATTTTATAACACTTCTAATTATTTGGGTTATTTACGGGTTGGAAAACCCATGCATCTGCATGCATGATCATGCAAGCATAGTTTAGTACCTGCATTCATATTTACTTCAAGTATTGAGCCATGAAGACCACTAGCAAGAAACATAAACTCCATAAACAGACAGAAATATAAGTTGGGATATTACAGACTACGCCTAAACCAACCTTGCGGAACACTTATACACTTTATCTCGTTATTCAAGTTTACTTATTAAACATGTATGTTCCTACAACATTCTATACTTAACCAATGGCACATGCATTCAGTTAACAAGTAAACACAAGAGACACAAATATGATGGGTGGGGTGGCCCAGTAAACCAACCCCGTTATATATATATATAAAGATGGAAAAATTACAACAAATTACAAAGGAGGGAGTGCCTCAGGAAACCTCCCACTCGGTGAGCCCAACAAGCTTCCACCAAGAAGATACAAGACTTATACAACTCTGCTCACAATCTTCCTTCACTGCTTTGGACACCCAATGCGAACCATGTTGCCACTGTGTTGTGGATCACTTGTGGATCTACTGTGAATGTGTTGCGGATACCACTGGACTAACTCTATGCCTTCGCATGCCCCCAAGCCGAATTATGTTGGAGTGTAGGCTCACCCTAGATGCGGCTTGCACAGACTGTGTTTTACTCCTTGTGAATCACCTTGAGCGAGCTTGCTGCTGTCACTTAGCTAGATCTCATACTTCCTCCCTAGATCATATGCCACAGTGTTTTTCCACTTGAATTCCATGCTTTGCCTTCGTTTTGCCTTAGCCTTTATATAGCTAATCATTTGGGCGGGCGTGACCCAAGAATGGTCACTCCCTTGCTTAACATCCACGCCAAAGCGCCCCTTCGCTAACGTGTTGAGCCGCTAACCAAGTGCTTGTACCAAGCCGACACCCATCCTTTCCGCTAGTTGTGCCAAGGTCTTGCCGAACGGTCCATCCGCCCAGCGTCATGTGGGTCCTTGGTGCTGCTTCCGTGACGTATGTGGGCACTTGGTCATGCTCGCCCCAACTCCCAACGCAAAGTGAACCATGTTGTCCACTTGGGCGTGCAGGTCTGCCGGAGACTCATCCCATGCCGCTTTCCGATGTGCCACAGTCCCCACTTGCTCAGGATTGCCATACACCAAAATGGTTAAGTATGGGCTTTGGGTGTGGGAGCATGCCCATACATGGTCTGCATGCCCCACTTGTAGTTCTGGTCGTTTGGGCAAGGCGTTCCCTTTGCAAAGCCTCTATGTCCACCAATTGAATCGTCTTTCCCATGCGGGTGCCCAAGCCAGCCTCTTAGGCAGGAGCGCTAGGCTCCCATGGGCGTGAAGGTGACGCGACAAGGTGCGCTTGGTCCAAGTCTGTTACACTTATGATCAATATCATTTTCTTTAAAAGAATTGAAAAAGGATGGATCCATATTCTAACATTCTTTAAGTTCATTACTTTTTTTATCAAATGCAATTCATACAAGATTAATGGATGTTTTTTGTCCATTTCTATTAGATATATATTACATTATAAAAGAAAAAAATGTTTGATTTCATTTAGAGAAAATCTAGTGGACGATTTGTGTCCCTTAATCTTGTATGAATTACATTTGATAAAAAAGTCATTTCTATTAGATATATCTTACATTATAAAAGAAAAAAATGTTTGATTTCATTTAGATAATATCTTACATTATAAAAGAAAATTTTTTTTGATTTCATTTAGATAATATCTTACATTATAAAAGAAAAAAATGTTTGATTTCATTTAGAGAAAATCTATTGGACAATTTTTGTCCATTTCTAACAACTTCTCCTTTTATGACAAAATGGATATATCTTACATTATAAATAAATAAATAAAATACTTCCATTTAGACAAATATCTAATGGATTACTTTTGTCCATTTCTAAGATTTTTTCTTTATATTAAAATAGATTATATTCATTATAAACAAAACTTCCCTGGGTGTTCTTCAATATGTTCCACATCATCCACCTTCTTTTCTATTCTTCATATGGTGCTGAATAGGTTCCTAGATATGAACTCTTTGAATTGCTAAAACAATATTCTTTTATCGTGCAAGATTATGCAATTGTGCTCTTTCCATAGATTCCACATGACTATTCTTGGCATCAAATCCCATAGCCTAACAACCAATCAAAACTTGAAGTTGTTTTTTGATCATTTTCTTAGAAAAGTGGTCACATCTTCATAAAGATGAGACAATGTTTTTGGTTTTCCCCTAATCCAATCCTATAATTGTGAGGCAAAGGGACAAAAAATGATCAAGTGGTTGAACTATTCTAACCAGGAACTACATATTACACATTTTAATGGCCCCAATAATCCCCTCTTATAGATGTTGTCCCATGTTAGGTTTATTTTCCATAGCAATTGCAATAGAAAGCTCAATATTTTGGGTCATTTATTTGGGTTCCATACTTTTTTACCAAATTGGGCCCTAATTTTCTTTATGTTTGAGACCCATTCATTGGTTATATACTTGCTTGACTGAAAATTCATCTCAACTGCGTTTATACCACATCTTAGAAGATATTGTTCTTCTTGATTGCTTAACTATCTCTTCTGCAATTTTTGTTAGGATATTTAGACACTTAGGAGTTAGTTAAGATCAACTTGTGTAATATATCCGTTAGGTAAAGTGTGTTTCTTTAGTATGCATTAGTATGCATTTGTAAATATTTAATCCGATGGTCATGATATGTTCTAGACATAGAGTGATCCGACGGTTCAACTTCTCTTAGATCATACCTACCATTGATCTGTGGCTTAACACCCGATTGGTCCATGATATATATTTAAAGAGCATGGAGGGTCATTGGCTAGTTGATCGATTATGAGAAGCTCATTTGTAACTTTATTTCTTTTGCATAATAAACTGTTCCGTAGAAGCTATTTGGCCGGGGTCGTGGACTGTTTCCCTCTAGAGGGTTTTAACCACATCAACACATTGGTGTGTCGATCTGTCATCTGTTTTTGTGAAGTGGTTTCTCTAGGTGTTCGGTCTTTTGGGAGTAACCTGTGTACTCGAACATGGCATTAGAGTGTTTATGAAGAGCTGCTTTCGGTTATGATCAAGATCTTGAACTGTTGTTGCCGAAACTTGAAAGGGTTTCTGGTTCTGGAATTTCTATGCATTTCTGGGCTGTGGAAGGTGTTTCATTGCCTCTGGAGCGCCATTTCCATTGGGAAATACTTTTCGTTTGATCGAAAACGGTTTTCGGTTGCTTCAGAAACGCGTATTTCATTAGATCTGAAGGTATAATGTTACAGTGACGTTTTTTATTATTTAAAAAAAAATCTCATATTTTATCAGTTTATATTATTAGATTTGTTTAGTTTTGGATTGTTGCTTTCCCTGTCTGCGTATGCTCTTTGCTATGCACCTTGTGCGATCTCTGCGAATCAGAAACAGAAAGGGAAAGGGTTTTTTTCGGATGCATATGCTCTTTGCCGTGCACCTTGTGCGATCGTGGCAAATCAGAAACAGAGAGAAAACGTAGACTTTCCGAGAAAGCTAACGAGATTTAACCCCAAAAGTGTGGAATTTTTTTTTTGTTCCGGTTTGTGGTGTGATTTGTAGGAAAAGAGGCAAGCACAGAAACCGAGAGAGAAGAGTGTAAAAAAAAAAGCCCCCTTCATCCTTCCCTTCTTTTATGTACCTTTTAATATTAGTTCACTTGGTTCAAAGTTGTTTTATTCCTTAATAGGTCTTGAGTTCAAGTCTTATTAAGTTACTTTTAAACAAAGGTGCATGCAATTTCTAATTTTTAAGTTACTTTATTGTAAAAGTGCATTTCACTTAAATTAAAAATAAAAAGTGAGTCACTTAAGTTCCTTTTTTTTGCTGCACTATTTAAAGTAACATCATTGTAAAGTGAAAATCACTTATTTTAAAAAAGTGACTCACTTAAAGCAACTTTCTTGTAAAGTGATTTTCAAAGGTTTATCTTGGGAAGAGGGGGGTTCTTTTTTTAGTTGGTCATTTTCTATCTGCCACGTCACTATTGGGGACATTTTCAACATTTTCTTTGGTCAAGCATAACTTCATCATACGGAGTCAGTTTTCAGTGCCGTTTTTTTTTAAACCGCCTGTTTTTTCGAGCTCTTCGCATATAGACTATTGATTCCTGTTTTTATAGCCATTAATTTACAATATGGCCGCCCCTTGTGATATTCTACTTACCAGTTCCAACTATTTCTCATGGAAATCTCGTATGGAGGATGTTCTACGAAGTAGGGGACTTTTTAGAATTACCTCAGGGAAAGAAACAGAACTCACTGATGATGATAAGAAAATAAAATGGGCAAATAGATGTGATGAAGCTCGTAAATTGATTGGGATGTCAATCTCTACTGATTTGCGATTCCACATATCTGGAATTGATGAACCTGATATAGATTGGGAAAATTTGGAAGCTGTGTTTGGTAAACATAATGAAATTCGAGGTCATCAACTCGAAAATGAGTTGATTTCTTTAAATCCAAGTGATTTTTCATACATTCAAGATTATTTATCTAAGTACAAAACTCTTAAACTCTGATGTGAAGAATGAAAGATTAAGAAGGGAGATAAACAATGCATTTATCATATTCTTTCAAAACTTAGACCTGCATATTCTGTTTTTGTATCTACATTTTACTCCATGAAAGAATCCTTGAATGCAGCTAGCTATCAAGAGCCTAGTCTTGAATCCTTTTGTGATTCCTTGATTAGAGATCAAGATAAGTTCATCCATCTTGGAATGATTAGCAATGCAGATACATCTGGGAAAGCCTTATCGTCCCAACAGAAGAAAAAAAAGTCCAAGCCTCCCAAGAAACAAAATTTTCGCAATAATAAGTCAAACAAGGGTCTCAAACCCTCTCAGTCAGCTCCTTCTTTAAAAAATGACAAAGGATCCAAGCCAAAAGGAAAGAAGACTGAGCATCATTGCAACTATTGTGGGAACGATAATCATGATGAATCTAAGTGTTTCAAGAAGATGGCAGCCTTGGAAGCAGCAATGAAGAAGCACCACATGAGCCTAGATTCGCCTTCAAAATCTACCTCTCATGGACATGCACTTTGTGCTTCTGGTTATTCTTATACTGCATCTTCTTCCTCTACTTCAAATGAATGGCTCATTGATTCTAGAGCATCTTATCATATGGCTAAGGATCAAGCCATCTTTTCTACTATGCATGAATGTAACACCAAACAAATATTTGTTGGTGATGATAAATCTTTAAGTGTTGTAGGATCTGGAACAGTTCCAGCAGATAATGGTCATTTTAGTGATGTACTATGTGTTCCAAGAATTTCCTGCAATTTGTTATCAGTCTATCAAATCACTCATTCTGGTGAAGGTAAAACTGTGACGTTTACACCTCACCAAGTTGTAATCAAGGATTTTAAAGATCCTCAACATGTCCTAGCTACCAGAATTGTTGATGATATTACCAGGTTATACAAATTTAACAACTTTGGGTCATCACCTTTTCCTTCAGTTTTTGTTGCTCATAGTGATAACTTGAACAAACTTTGGCATGAGCGATTTGGTCACTTAAATTATCGCTCATTGCAACCACTATGTAAAGACAATATGGTGACAAGTCTTCTGATTGTATCTTGCAGGGATGGTGTTTGTTCCGATTGTGTACTTGAAAAACATCATCAGGACAGTTTTGACAAACGTGCCTCTTGGAACGCCTCGGTTCCCTTGGAGCTTGTGCATAGTGACTTGTGTCGTCCTCTTCCATCTGCCTCCTTTTCTGGTTTCAAATATATTTTAACTTTCATTGATGATTACTCCAGATGCACTTGGGTTTATTTCCTAAAAGTTAAGAGCGAAGTATTTAACATGTTCTTGGCCTACAAGGCCCTTGTTGAAAAACAATCTGGTCATCAAATTATTAAGTTACGATCCGATAATTGAGGAGAATATGTTAACAAAAAGTTCACTACTTTCTGCACTGAACAAGGAATCCAACAACAACACACTATTCCATATACACCACAGCAAAATGGTGTAGCTGAACGGAAGAACCACACTTTAAAATAAATGGCTAATTGTATGATCCAATCTAAGGGACTAAGTATTCAATTTTTTGGCTGAAGCCATAGATTGTGCAAATTACATAGTTAATCGCACCCCCACTAAAGCTTTACAAGGTATCACACCGGAAGAAGTGTGGAGTAAAACTAAACCCGATGTAAGTCACTTCCGTGTGTTTGGTAGTGAAGCATGGGCTCACATTTCGGATGAAAAACGGAAAGCATTGCAGCCTAAAAGTGAAAAGTGCATATTTGTTGGATATTCTGAAGATGTAAAAGGTTATAGACTTCTTCAACCACATTCTCATGATATAATCATTAGAAGAGATGTTAAATTTGATGAAAATCTCTTGGCCTGCGAGCCTAACTCGACGGTTGTGCCATCTTTGGCTTGCGAGCCTGATTCGACGATTGTGCCTTCTTCTACTTCCAACTTCTTTAACAGATTTCCAACTCCAGTTTCTGATGATGATAGTGTGGATGAAAATACACCTCCGCCTGCTCATGTTCCTCCAGTTGCACTAGCACAAGTGCTTCCTCGATGGGTCCGTTCAACATGTGAAGCAGCTGGTGATCTTGCCGGTGATCCTAGAGATCAACGTCGAACACGTTCTCAGTTTCAGCGAGCCTCCTCTCTTTTGGCTCAAGTTTCCGAGAATCATGATCCAAAAACTTTTGCAGAAGCTTTAGGAAATTCAGATTGGGATGCAGCTATGGATGAAGAATATCGTTCCTTAATGGCGAACGATACTTGGGATCTTGTACCTATTCTAAAAGGAAGAAAACTTGTTAGATGTAAATGGGTCTATAGAACTAAGTATGCATCGGATGGAAGTGTTGAAGAACTTAAGGCAAGGTTAGTTGCCAAAGGTTTTTCACAAGTTGAAGGGATTGACTACGATGAAACCTTTTCTCCTGTCGCAAAAATGAACTCCATCCGCCTTGTTCTTTCCCTTGCAGCCTTACATAACTAGGAAGTCCATCAAATGGATGTCAAGTCCACATTCTTACATGGTGATTTATAGGATGAAATTTACATGGAACAACCTCCTATATATTTTCAGAATAATTCTAGCCTTGTCTGTCGCCTTAAGAAATCCTTATATGGCCTTAAGCAAGCTCCTAGAGCTTGGTATGCCAAAATGGATAGCTTTCTACTTGACATTGGTTTTTCTAGATGCCATTCTGACCCCAATGTCTATACCAATAAAGTAGGAAACCATCTCATCATACTTTTTCTATATGTTGATGACCTAATTCTTATTGGTAGTGACCCTAAGATTTTAACCCATGTGAAATCCAGTCTTAAGCAAAATTTTGAAATGTCAGACTTAGGACATTTACATTATTTTCTTGGTCTCCAAGTCCTGCAAACCAAAGAAGGAATCTTTCTTTCTCAGTCTAAGTATGCTTGTGAAATTTTTCGTTGCTTTCACATGGAAGATTGTAAACCAACCCCTTCTCTCTTCTAGTCTGGAGTCAAACTTTCTACCACTTGGTAGTCTCTTATACTTGACTCATTCCCGTCCTGACCTTTCCTTTGTCGTTGGTCGTGTTGCCCATTATATGCAAACACCTCATGAAAGTCACTGGAAAGCAGCTAAAAGATTACTTCGATATATTCGAGGTACAATTTAGTTTGGGATTCATTACAGTACATGGGGGAAACCTTTGTTGGTTGGTTTCACTGATTCAGATTGGGTCGGCGATCCTGAAGATCGAAAGTCTATTGCAGGTTATGTTTTCAGTCTGGGATCTGGACCCATCACTTGGGATTGTAAGAAACAACAAGCTCTTGCTCTTTCTTCAGCAGAGGAAAAATATCGAGCCGCATTTAATGCCAGTCAAGAAGCTTTATGGCTTTGATAGATCCTTTCAGAGCTTGGATTCGAGCAGCAGCAGCCTACTCCACTTTGGTGCGACAATCAAAGTGCCATCAAGCTCACCAAATATCCAGTTCTACATCAATGCAACAAACACATTGAGCTACATATACACTTCATCAGAAATCTTGTTCATGATTGTGTTCTTGAAGTGCTCTTTTGCTCTACAGATGATCAAGTTGCAGACATCTTCACCAAGTCTCTTACAGAAGCGAAGTTTTCTAAACTTCGATCTATGTTAGGAGTTCAGTAATTTGTCATTAAGGGGGGATAGGCTCTAATGCCTCTATCCTTCTCCTAATAGTGTCACTTTTGTAAATCCTTCAATCCTATCCCAAGTTGTTCTTAAGGGGGGATGTTAGGATATTTAGACACTTAGGAGTTAGTTAAGATCAACTTGTGTAATATATCTGTTAGGCCCTAAAGTGTGTTTCTTTAGTATCCATTTGTAAATATTTAATCTGACGGTCATGATATGTTCTAGACATAGAGTGATCCAACGGTTCAACTTCTCTTAGATCATACCTACCCTTGATTCGTGGCTTAACACCCGATTGTTCCATGATCTCTATTTAAAGAGCATGGAGGGTCATTGGCTAGTTGATCGATTCTGAGAAGCTCATTTGTAACTTTCTTTCTTTTGCATAATAAATTGCTCCGTAGAATCTATTTGGCCGGGGCCGTGGATTGTTTCCCTCTGGAGGGTTTTAACCACGTCAAAACATCGGTGTGTCGATCTGTGATCTGTTTGTGTGAAGTGGTTGCTCTAGGTGTTCGGCCTTTTGGGAGTACCGTGTGTACCCGAACAATTTTGACCATATGAGCTCCTTATGTGCACCATTATTTTCAAATTAATTTGGTGGTTTCCAAATTCATAAATAATTTAAGAATCCACTTGATCTTATAATTTGTAGATATGTTATAAATCTTCTTGTTCTTCAATTAGCTTGATAATTTTGTCAAGTGGCGGAAATAGGTTCCATAATTCCTCCCATAAAAGAGGGTTGATTTTCCATTTCTTATTTTTTAGAATCCACTATCTACAATTACCTTGTGGACTTTACTTGTGTTGTTCCATATATTCGATTCACTGGGAAGCAATGCCACTCTTGGGATTTCTTGTCACTGAATATTCAAAGCATATTTCACTTTCCATATTTGAGTCTATAGTGATGTCTGGCCACTATACCATCTCCATATAAGTGTGCTAATTGATAGGGTTGTATTAAAATCCTTTATTTAAGAAAGGGCCATGCCCTTTAAATATTTTGGGTGGATATTTCTTCCCATGATATCAGTGGCCATTTTGTGATCTTCGCCTTAGAAAGTATTATTGCATTATTTCCATCTTCTTCATTATTTTCATCAGTGTTTTAATTAGAAAGAACAAGTAAATTGAAAGGGAATGCAACATTGATTCAAGTAATGTTGTTTTATCTGCCAAAGAGAGAGAACGAAATGCACATCCATGTAGAGGCTCATCTCAATTTATCTTCTTTATACCCTTAGCCAATAATGGGATCCATATGTGCTTATTTCGAAGGGGATATGTTACCACCCAAACCATCAATTTTAGTGATAAAAGTATTAAAGCACAAATATGAACCTAGGGACACTAAAGAAGGGTTTCCCAGTGTCACCATAGTATCTTTTTCACACACTTTTGTTCCACTCTCATCTGGCACAAGAGGGGTATCCCTAAATATAACTAAGTTAGTGTATAATAATGACTTGAAAGAGTTTCTTAGACTTGGGGTAACTTTGTTTTAAGATATTTTCATCATCAAAATTTAGATTTAATAAAATAGAAGATAATAGATGATTTATATATTTTTAGGGTGGTTAAGAGTGAAACTAGTGCCTAGAATGATTTTGGGAATATCGAGTCTATTGGACAACAACTATGATCTTCATTCAAATGAGTTTAGGAGAGAATGAAGTTAGAATTAACAACCCACAACAATCATATCTTATTGTCCAGTAATATAAAATGTTACTTGTGAAAACCCAAATGAAGGAGAAATTCCAAACATGCATGAGGGTGTGTTTCTTGATAGATATGCAAATCTACATCTAGCTCAGATTAAGAAGAAAGATACACATAACAAATTTCCAGCAACAAACATACTTCTAAGGGGAATGAACCACAAATTATCTCTTATGAATAAAAGGACAATGTTACCTAGAATTTATCCCTTCATGATACATTTGATGCACGTATTTTTAGCATTAATCTTCAACAAATTAAGTTCAAACACATATTATAGAACCTCCAAAATAACCTTCAATTGATTACAAACCAGTAGTCTCTAGTGTTTCTACAATCTTGCAACAACCAAAACATTAAAAGGAGTTTCTCTTATATAGAGAACAAGATCAAACATCATCACAATAAAATAATAATATCCAAATATATATCCATGCTTTCTCCTAGGAATACATAATGTTGGATAGATTAGTTGTCATTGATGTCAATAGCTAAAGACTGTTGATCACCAAATGAAATGAGTGTGGAAGAGATGTTTTCTATGTAATTGCAAAGGCATTTGGTTGTAAATAGTGACTACCAGAACCACATGAATCACAAACAATGATTATTGGATTTTCCTGTAACCAACGCGATTACCGAATGTGCAGACAATGACTACCGAAACTGTAGATTCCCATAATTCAATGACTACTGGAACCACATATTTCTGTAATCAATGATTATCATATGTGCATACAATGAATTTCCTGTAATTATCGGATGTGCAGACAATGATTACCAGATTTCCTATAGAATTGTCTAGGAGCGTTCTATTGTGGTCTGCTTATTCCACCTTCGCTAGAACAATGATGAATAGGTGGAGTCAGTGCGCAATTGCAATTTCATGCCTATGATCATGAAATTGTTCTAAGCTTATAATTTTATCATCAAATTCACTCTTGTTGATGCAACTCCCATACCTATGTTTAGAATTTGATTGAAGTGATACATATCCTATTCGCAGTAGCCCTCATGAATGTTCAAAAAGGAAAAATTATGACCAAGTCAAACATGTTGTTTTGCCACATCGATCCACAATGGGTCCACAAGAATTTATATAAATTGATAAATTCATTTTTGAAAGAGGTGAGTTGAATCGTGGATGACCAATATAAATTTGGGTGAAAACAATATTTGTTTTAATGATAACGTATGCATGAAGATGTAAACTAGCTGAGCAAAAATAGAGCCCCATGCTATAATGAACAGGTCGGCCCCAAAATCGTAAAGATACACAATATGAATATCGTTTTAGTTCAACACATTGGTGAGTAGATGAGTAGAGAAGTATTGGGATGAACTCTAAAATATGAGCAACGAATTATCTTTAAGTGGAACAGGACAAAGAATGAAGTTACTTAAATATGTATATATGACTCAATGATGTTAGGAAGCTCTTGGCAAAAATAGGTAGTGAAATTTCTAGTTATTGCGGACAACAAATATAGAGGAAGATTTAACTACTACATATAGCGAATTTATGGGTTTAACTTCAAAAATACAAATTCGTGATGAAGTTTTGGGTGCAACGGGGATGAATATTCTTCTTTGATATGACTTACAGGGACACCACTTGAGTAACGAGCAAGAAAGTTGAAGGTATATGCATTGTATATTTCGAGAAAGAAAATTATTGATCTGAGGATACTATTTACACATTGGTTGTGTAAAGTACTAGTATGTGGATATTGTTTCCTCCGGATCAACACACCTGGTTAGCGCAGCAGAAAATATTTTCTACTGCTCGGTGTGCCCTTGGGGGCAAGTCTCAATTCAAGGCTGTCACATGATCTTGACTCATCCGTTTAGGAAAAACTCCCAATGAAGCCAAGGGGGGTAGTCTCTAAGGAAAGTTTCTAAGGTCTTTAGAAATTCCAGTGAAAGAGTTAAAGGTGTTTATGCTTTTAGGAGTTTATTAGGGTGTTGATGTTCAAAAGTAATCCAATGTAGCTTTGCAACAAATTAAAGATTTACTTTCGCCAACATAAATTAAAATGACTGCCAAATAGATGCACAATGTTCGATATGGTATTAAGCAAATGAAATGTGTAATGGACCAGTGCCTTATGGAGTCAATATAACATATAAACAGTGTTGTATGAAAGGAAATTGTTTTTCAAATTCCTCTTGGTTTCTTTTAAATTATTAAAATTTGATCTTGTTAGGGAAAAATGGGAACTCCCGAGATACCGTGAGGTACAGGGAGGAATGTTCGGAAATTAGAAATCGGTGGCTCCTCATGAGAACATGTGAGCGAGAATGGAGTCTCAAAGGCGATGTTCAACACTATACCAAACTAGGGTATAGCCTAACTGTGCCTTGAGGTCGCCTCCCAGTTGGTCCCACGTTCTCTAAAGAATTTCCCCACACAAAATCTAATCGAAGTGCCGATTTTTCACTTATGTTAAAGGGTGGTTGATTTTATTAAGTGAATATTAAATTATATGTGAAAAAATTAATAAGTGGCCACAAAATTTTCTGATTTCCCACAGGCCCAGGCAAAGTGCCCGCAAGGGGAAAGAGCATACTCTAGTTATGAACCAAATGTAAATTCCAGTTTGTTTGAACAATTGTATTGTGAAATGCTATGAAATACTTGACAAAGTAAATGGAAAAAAAGGAAATATATAGCTCAGCAAGTTTATGCATCACTTTCTGATCAACCACCACTAATTGGCGATGCTTTTAGGTGGTGGTGAGAGCATACTTTGTGGAGACGAAACTAGTTTTATTTCTACTTTACGCTTGCGAAAGTTAAATTAAAAATTAAAACTTATGAAAACAATTGTTAAAGTATACACCCTGCACTTTCAAAGTGAGTGTGTGAAATTTGTGAAGTTAGAAAAAATCAATCACAAAAATTTTGCAAAATTTGCGAATCCCCGCAGGGGGGATGGAGTGTGGGCACTGGGTATCCCACTGCTCTCATTTAATAATTAGAAGTAATAATGAATAAAGAAGTGATCCTTAGTCAATTTTACTTGTATCTAATGGCTTACAATGATATACAAATAAAGTACAATGAAATGGGTGTCCATCGAGGTGTTTTTTGCACTTTTTTGTGGTCTTGGTCACTCAAATATTTCACTTTTTTGTGTAGACCTGCTCAAATATTTCATTTAGATTTCTGAAATCAATGCAAATCCTGATTGAACCATTCTTTTTTTAACTACCACCAAATTTGAGCACCAAGTCGAATGTCTTGTTAGCTGGATGATTCCTATTACCAACATCTTTTCTAAATATTTCTTGACTATGGGTGCCATTTTTCGATTTATCTGTCTCAGTTTTTTCCAAAATGGCTTAACTTATTTGAATTCTTGTTTCAAAGGGATGGTATGTTGAAATACATCATCCTGGTAGGCCTTAAGTTCATCATATGTGAATGCAAAAACATCCCTATATTCCCTCACCAAGTTAATTTACTCATTCCGTTCTTTTTCTAAAGTTCCTTTTCCAATTTTTACTAATTTTGGATATTTGTTTGCTCCAATGTTTATTTCTATATATTCCCCAGGTTTGATTGTTTCCTTTTTATTCTTATATCTGTCCTGCCGATCAAAACCATGCTCTAATTTCACAAATCCCCTAGGGATAGGATTGAACTGATCATATTTTTTTTGATACTCTTTACCTTCCTCTTGGAAGCTGACCTGAAAATATGAAAATTACTCCACATTGTGGATGAATGTTAAGATCTGTTCATCACTCTGAAAAACCTGCCAATGGTGTACATTATCCAGAACAGATGGTCTAAAATTGATCTCTAATGTACCATTTCCATGCAACAGTTCTTCGGATGGCTAAAGTGTTGATGCAGCTACTGCTAGTCTATCTGCCATGCAATTCTGATCTTGAGGAATCTCAATAAGGTTTAATGCATCAAAGAATTCCATTGTGTCCCATATTGCATTCCTATATCTTTTTAGTCTTTCACATTTGCATGCATACTTGTTCTTCACTTGGAGAATTATTAAGTCTGAGTCTCCCTTAATACTTAGCAGTTTGATACCCATGTCCTTAGCAATTTCCAATCCTAGAAGTAATGCCTCATATTCAGCCACATTATTTGCTGCCTCAAATTCTAACCTATAAGCAAAGTTGAAAGTTTTCCCACTAGGTGAAGTGATGACAATACCTACCCCTTTTCCCGCTCTAGAATGTGCTCCATCAAAATTCATTTTCCATATCTCATTAACTTTCTCATCTTTGATTTGTTCTTTTACAGGAGTTAGAAAGTTGGAGTAAATTGCATAATTTCCGTTATTATCAGTGTTGTAAACATACTCATTCTTTAAATTCGTAGGATCCTCAACATGATATTTCTTAGCTTTTTTTGTATGCAATTTAACAAGAGAATCTTCTGATGCAGGTACCATGGCATAACTCCAATCCATTTGGATGGATCCCCCTAGATCAACATCCCACTTTCTTGAAAGGAGCATGCCCCACTTGTTAGGTACATCGATCACTAGGACATCCATGGTGATATGGATATCGGGGTATTTGGCCAATTTTATAGGTAGATTCAAAATGATGCCAATCACATCAAATTGTCTAGAATCCATGGCACAAACATTTGAATATGGTCTAGTGATCGTTAAATTCAACTTTTCCATGACCTTTCTGGTCATGATGTTTGATGAGGCCCCATAGTCCAACATACAGTTGTGTATAAGAAGACCATTTATCATCAATGATACATAAACGGGCGGGTGATCTTCTTTACTTGAGTCCATAGTATGTAGAACTACTGGGGGATCTTCCTCAACAACTTTCTTTTGAAAAGGGGTTATTTTCTTAGGTTGTTCTTGATTTATCTCTTTTGGAGGATCAATTACATTTATTAACTTTTCCCTTTGACAAGGGATCTTAATGGCTTCTATGGCATGGATCAATACTTTAGTTTATTCAAACCATTTACCTAAATCAATATCAATAGGAACATGGTTAGGATTATGTGGAGTTATTACCTTCGGTACATATTGTTGTTTTACTTTGGGGGCTCTAGCATAATCCCGCCTTTGATAGGTAAGTCCTTTGTATTTAGGCATATCTTTAGTCTGCTCCGGAGTAGGGATCTCACCATAAGAATTAGATAGCTTATCCTTTTCATGACTATACTCTCTAGTTTGTTTCCATGATTCTTTAGAGAGGGGGTGAACATGTCCTACTGTGTTGATGAACTCAGGCTCGCTTGTAAAGACATCACTACTGCTACCTCCCAGGTATTCTTGTTCCAGGGCTTGACAGGCTACATAGCATGTAGACTCTTCATGTAATGCATCACAAGGTCTACAATATGGATGAATTTCTTCAACCATATTGGCGGTTTCAAGTTGATTAGGCATCCTATCCTCCTAAGGAGGTCCTTTCTTCTGCCACTTACTCTTTTGATGAAAAGGCTTCTGATTTGAATATGATCTTTCTACAACAACCACCCTATTTTGCATGGTTTTAAGTTGAGTGACATAGTTGGCTTCCATTGCCTCCATACGTTCACTCATCTCCTTCATCTTCTTTTCGTAAGATTCTTGCATTTTATCCATGGGTGATTTATCCTTAGGTTCATGATGTTTGACAATAGCTCTTGTGAACCCAGAGATGTTTCTGATGATTGCATGTTTAGATCAATTTTTATGGCCAAGTCTTGTGCAATCTTCAAAGTAGGTGGTTATTTATCCATTAACATGTATCTGACTTCTCCACTTAATGCCTCCATGTAGTATACTAGAATAGATTTATTAGTGGGTTTGAAATCATCATGAAAATTGGCAACCAAATATCTGAAAGTTTTATTAAACTCCTCCATTGTTTCATTCTCATTTCTTCGGATAGAATGGAGGGCATTCAACAAATGACATGGCTCTTTCTTTTCTCCCCACTTTTCCATGAAACCTTTGGTCAAGGCATCATAAGAATCATAGGTATTATCAGCTAATCCTCTGAACCACTCAGCTGCATCATCTTCCAATGACAAGGCAAAAAGACTCATGTAAACAGCATCATGTTGTTGGGCAGGGGTTCGACACCAGATCACGTTCCTATCAAAATTTTGAAGGTGAACTCCTGCCGAGATGGCATTGTTTCCTTGAAAAGAGGGCAACTTCTCAATGGCTCTTTCAGGGAGCTCGTGTGGATATCCTACAATCTGAGTAAGGTTAAGGGGCTTGAAAATTTTATCCATTGGAGACAATTCTTTATTTGAAAACAAAAAATGCATGTCTGAGAGGGACTGATCGGATCCTAAATGTTCAAGGACCCTACGAGAAGTAAGTCTAGCCTGCCTTTTTCGGTAAACCCTTTCAGGCTCAAGAATGAAGCTGACTAAACCGTCAGAAGTTCTTCTTGTAGAATACATGATTGTATTATTAGACAGTGGAGTCGCCAGGTGGATTGAGTGAATCTCAGAGTTGTTCAACTAGACACACCAAAGGTAAAAAACAAAAAGAAGTTAAAATGTCGTACCAAGGGATAGAAGATTTATCCCCGACAACTGTTGGAATATTTTATATTCCTTGGAAGGTAATAATGTCTTTGTATTATGTCGGAAGATATCCACAATCTTATGTAAAAGAGTAATACATTATATCCCATATTCATTATGGTAAAATATACTCTTGATATTCATTATTATATAAAGTGATGTTATTATGGAGAATTATATTATCCCACATGTAATATGTGAGAGTAATTCCTCCTCATCTCTTGGTATATAATAGATTCAAGGGAGTCTTATCCAATCATCCTTTTGTGAGGATCAATTCATTCGTGAATCATCCTTTTGTGATCATCCTATGTGGATCATTTCATCATGGTCTTTCTATATTGTATTGGGGTTATTGGCATTGCTCTCTTGTAAGCTTGGAGGAGATATTCTGGAGATAATAGAAGACTACCTTCCCGTGGACGTAGCCCAATTGGGTGAACCACGTATATCTGGTGTACTCTTTTTCTCTTGTTCTCTTTCTATTCTTATTTACCGTGATATGTTATTATTTGCATAGATAGGTAAGCTAGTTTAGTTAGATCCATATCTCTGACAACAATGACGCCAAAAATGTTTCCGCCGGATCAACACACATGGTTAACACAACATAAAATATTTGCTACTGCTTGTTGTGCCCTTGGGGGAAAGTCTCGAGTCAAGGCTGTCACCTGATCTTGACTCTTCCGTTTAGGCAAAACTCCCAACGAATCCAAGGGGGGTAGTCCCTAAGGAAAGTTTCTAAGGTCTTTAGAAATTTTGGTGAAATAGTTAAAGGTGTTTATGTTTTTAGGAGTTTATTAGGGTATTGATGTTCAAAAGTAATCTAATGTAGCTTTGCAACAAATTAAAGATTTACTTTCACCAGCATAAATTAAAATGACTTCCAAATAGATGCACAATGTTTTATATGGTATTAAGCAAATCAAATGTGTAATGAACTAGTGCCTTCTGGAGTCAATACAACATATAAACAATGTTGTATGAAAGGGAAATTGTTTTGCAAATGACTCTTGGTTGCTTTTGAATTATTAAAATTTGATCTTGTTAGGGAAAAAGGGGAACTCCCGAGATACCGCGAGGTACAGGGAGGAATGTACGGAAATTAGAAATCGGTGGCTCCTCATGAGAACATTTGGGCTAGAATGGAGTCTCTAAGGAGGTGTTCAACACTATACCAAACTAGAGTATAACCTAATTGTGCCTTGAGGTCGCCTCCCAGTTGGTCCCGCGTTCTCTGAAGAATTTCCCCACACAAAATCCAATTGAAGTGCCAGATTTTCACTTATGTTAAAGGGTGGTTGATTTTATTAAGTGAATATTAAATTAGACGTGGAAAAATTAATAAGTGGCCACAAAATTTTTTGATTTCCCATAGGCCCAGGCAAAGTGCCCGTAAGGGGAAAGAACATACTCCAGTTATGAACCAAATGTAAATTCGAGTTTGTTTGAACAATTGTATTTTGAAATGCTATGACATAATTGAAAAGTTAAATGGAAAAAAGGAAATATAAAGCTCACCAATTTTATCTGTCACTTTCTTATCAACCACCACTAATCGCTGATGCCTTTAGGTGGTGGTGAGAGCATACTTCGTGGCGACGAAACTGGTTTTATTTCTACTTTACGCTTGTGAAAGTTAAATGAAAAATTAAAACTTATGAAAACAATTGTTAAAGTATACACCTGCACTTTCAAAGTGAGTGTGTGAAAGTTGTGAAATTAGAAAAAATTAATCACAAAAATTTTGCAAAATTTGCGAATCCCCCCAGGGGGATGGGGTGTAGGCGTTGGGTATCCCACTGCTCTAGTTTAATAATTACAAGTAAGAATGAAGAAATAGGTGCTGCTTAGTCCATTTTACTTGGATCTAAGGGCTTACAATGATATACAAATAAAATAAAATGAAATGGGTGTCCACCGGGGTGTTTTTTGCACTTTTTGTGGTCTTGGTCACTCAGATCTTTCACTTTTTTGTGCAGACCTGCTAAATTCCAGCGAGCTAATCTTTCACTTTTCCTTGATGAATCTTACAACTAATAGGTCCATGGAATACAGAATGTACTAGCATAAATCCATGCAAAAGGTGGTTACAATAAGCGTTAGGTCAAAAAGGAAGGGGGCAATTCCATCAAATTAGCAATGGGAAGTAGTAAAACCTAAACATGCATGATTTTCATCAATAATAAGTGGGGATATCCATAAAGTGATAGGTCTCCCAAGTCCAAGATGCACTCTCTATGCTAAAAATAGCAAAAACCTCCAAATTGTTTCTCCAAGGAACCAATCAACTCATGGGAATGTGTGCTAAAGGTGGTTTATATAAGTTGTTATAATCATTCCTCACACCAAGGAGACCTCAAACCATGTGGAAATGAGTAGATCCATATTAATACAACTCTTAATCAACAACCAACTCCATGGAATAGGGGGGGAATCCTATCAAAGTGTGGATACAAATGTCATGTCCCACATCAATTGCCTAATGAAGGACCTAGTAAATGGTACATGATCAATCATACTCTTAATAATATGTCCATGAAATCTATGCTAGCATGTGGAACCAAGTGCCAATACCATCAATAATTCCCCCAAACATGTGTGTCAAGGTGGTGTGACCTAGAACAATGTGCAATGTAAGATCTCAATTCCTCCAAATATGTAAAAAGATGCCAAGTTAGGGGAGTGCTCTACTTCATCAAGTAACCATCCACTCAAAATATGAAACGTCATTACCAAACTATCAATATCCACTAGAGCATTCCATCATCAAGCCTATGCATCACAAACCATACACAAGTATAGCCTTTGGAAGGCTAAATCACCATAATTATGTATGCATGAATGAAATGCTCAAATATGAGAGTCATAGACAATGACAAATAATCTAGTAATCTAATCCATTCCAGGGTTCAACTGGCACCATCGACTAGTGCCTAGCCTAAGTCGACTCCTTCATTGAATCTCAGTTGGGTCGACTCAATCGATTTTGTAGATTAGTTGATCCATCGACTCTGTGAATCAGTCGATCCATTGACTCAATTGACTCTGTGAATCAGTCAATCCATTGACTCTGTAAATCAGTAGATCCATTGACTCAATTGACTTTGCGAATCATTCGAACCAAAGACTTGGTCGATTCAATGACTCAGTCGATCAAATGACCCAGTCGATTTCGTGGATTAGTTGACTTATGCAATCTTCTGCAAGATTCATTCATCATACATTCCCTGCAACATTCGATGCTTCATACACATGTCAGTCGACATTCTGAACAATCAGAAGGCACCGAGATTATGCCATTGAAATGGCAATGGTGTCTCTTCATCTTATTCTCACCGACATATGGAAATAAAATGGCCAGTCTTCTTAATCAAGTATAACTAATTCTTTGTAACTGAAACACAACAGGTAGGAACCCAAGCATCCCTCAGATTTCTATATATACCTATAAGCCCAAATATGAAAGGGTTCCTTTTTCTTGATTGCACTGAGACAGGTTCGGAAAGAGAAGGCTCAATTGGTTCCTTCATTCGACCTCGGTTCATGTAAATGAGTCTTTCGACACCTTGATACAAGGTTTTTCTTACAGACTTAGGAGACCGACATTCTACAGACGACTGCTCAATACAACCAGAGTTTTCACCCATGGGGTTTCTCCTTGATCAATTCCTAGATTGCATTTTCATTTGATTGGTATTGTTTATTGCTTTCAGTCATTTTTTGTTTGGTTATTACCTACATTGGTTTTCTTATTCAATATAGTATTCTCGCTTCCGCCATAACATATATTGAACCATTTAGTCGACTCTAATGTCCTCCTGTCATCTTCCTCGGTGACACGAATCATTGGTATCAGAGCACTCTAGTATTCTCTCGCCTTGCTTAAACACTACTTGCATAGTTAGGAAACTTATACCTATTCAGACACGCACTAAGACCCAGCTATTTAAATTTCCCTTACCTTCAACCTCCAAGCATTTATCTACTCGAAACCCTATATCGAAGATGGCAGGTGAAATAGAGGACAAAACTACTCATAGTGAAACTGAACAACTCATAGAGTAAGCACTCGCTCGATAGAGAACTTAAATGTATGAGCATTTCAATGAGATCATTGCTCGACTTACTAGTTAATTGGGCTCGACTTCGGTTAGCAACCTGACAAGATCTGCCTTTGACAGGGTTAGCCCCTTGAACGTACAAATGAACTTGGACATATCAAATTTGGAAGGAAAGATTGATGCATGATTTGTAGACAACTAGATACAACAATTAGAATCCTACTTCTCTGTGAATCAAATTTTTGAGGTTGAGAAAGTTGTTATTGCATCTTTGAAGATGTTGATTTCTGTACACTATTGGTGGGAAAATATTTTGACTAAGTAGGAGGAAGAAGGTCACCCCATCGACACATGGGAAAAATATGTTAAACATGTCAGGATGTCATTTTCTCCACCTAAGTACATATAATAATAGTATAAGAAATGGTTACTGAATAGTTATACTAATGAATTCCATCAACTAATGGCTCGACTTGGTGTTAGGGAGGAATACAAGTTGCTTGTTTTGAAGTATATCAGTGGATTAAGTCCATATATCCAACTAGAGATGGAATTTCTCACTATTGGCACTCTTGCAGAAGAATTCCATTATGCCATCAAGCTTGAGGTGAAATTGAAGGTGAAAGGATATTTCTCAACCAAATCGACAGGTTGATCTTTAGACAAGAAACCTCAGTCAACTAGTGACTCTGACAAGTCAAAACAGTCTACTCATACTATCTCACAGAAACAAGATCATGTTAACAAGCCTCCTAAGAAAGATAAGTGAAAACACAACAAACAATCCCCTACAGGGAAATGGTGTGATTACCATATTTTAGCTTGGCATGATGCATTTGAATGCAAATCTTGGAAGACATTCTTGACACGGATGTCTAGATATGACTCAGGCTGAACCGATAAAGCTATCATGGAATCAGATCCAGAATCCTTGACTCTATTGGCATAAAATTCGATATCCCTCACGAACTCGATCATCATTGACAAAGAGGAAAACGAATGACTATTCCATACATAGATATCCGTATAGAATAACCCGCTGCATCTGATTATGGACAATGGTAGTCAAAATAACTTTGTCTCTAAAGACATTGTGAATAAATTGGCTCTTGTTACTACTCCACATCCACAACCTTACAACATATGTTGGATGAAGGATGGACAAGAACTTAGGATCACTCGATAGTTCAAAATTTCCTACTTCATCATGCCTTTTCAAGATGAGGTGCTCTACAAAATAGCGACACTCTTAGTAGTTGATTTACCGTTTGAGAAAACCTACTTCTGGGACATACATGGAAATCATCAATACAAACTATACAAATTGATTGTCAAAATCTAGAATCAGTGTTATGTAAATCCTAAACATCGACCCACTTCGATAGTTGAAATGGTTTCAACAAAACAAGCCAAAAAGTTGATCAACAAGATCATAAATTCATGTTGCCGAGGATCAAACCTAAGCATTCCAAGAGGATCATAATAATAGATGACTCTCAACCAACCAAGACTCTTGATAGCAACAACAAGTTGACATAGTACTTGAAGAATACAAATATTTTTTCAAATATCCAGCTGGAGTACCACTACTTTTCTAGGTAAAACACTCTATTGATCTTGTTCCTGGTTCTTCATTACCTGATGCATCTGTTTGCAGAAGGTTTGTTATAGAGATTGAATAAATTTGTAGACAAATTCAAGACTTGATCGACAAAGGGTGTATTCGACCCAAATCCTTTCCTTGTGAAGTCCAGTCCTCATAGTCCCTAAGAGATGGTACATGGCGCATGTGCATTGACTACAAGGTTCTCAATAAGATTTCAGTAAAGAATCGATATTTGCTTCCTAGAATAGATGATTTACTTGATTATTTGAAAGATGCTACATTATTTACCAAACTCGAACTCAAGTTGGGATATCATCAAATTCCCATAAGGTCCTCAAATGTATGGAAGACTGATTTCAAAACCAGGGAAGGTTTATTTTAATGGTTAGTCATGCCTTTTGGTTTAACTAACACACCTGCAAATTTTATGAGATATCTGGATGATATTGTTAGACCTTTTGTAAGCAAATGTGTCATTGTTTATCTAGATGACATCCTGATTTTCAGCAGATCATGGGACGATCATTTGCAACAAATTCAACAAGTGCTCAACACTCTTAGATAGCACAAACTCTGCTTGAACTTGGAGAAGTGATATTTTGCAATGAAGAGTATCAAATACTTGGGCTATGTGATTGAATCAGTAGGATTCAAGTTTACCTGGAAATGATACAAGTCATTAGGGAATGGCTCGCTCTAAGAAACATTCATGAACTAAGGAGTTTCATTGGTTTAGCAAATTTATATCATAGATTTGTGTTGGGATTCAGCCACATAGCTTGCCAAATGAGGTGTAACGACAATTTTCAAATGGGAAACAACACAACAACAAGCTTTTAAACAACTCCAGAACAAGCTCTACACAAATCTAGTGCCCGTGCTACATGATTTGCATCAGCCATTTGAAATTGAGACTGATGCATCAAACTACAACATGGGCATCATGATCACTCAAGAAGGTCAACCAATAGCGTTCCACTTGGAAACTTTCAGTGAGATTGTTCACAAGTATTTGACTTATGAAAGGGAACTATACGCCATTGTATAAGCACTTACGCAATGGAGACAATACATTCTAGACAAAAAACGGTCATTCATACAAACCATAAGCCTCTATAGTTCGCTTCATCACAGTCTAAGTTAAAGACAATGCAAAAAATCAAGTGGATTATTTACCTACAACAATTTCAATTGGTAATTAAGCATTGGAACATCAAAGCTAATGCAACAGTTGATTTCCTTAGTCGACCACCAATCACTTCACTTCTTACAATGTTTAGTATTTATGGTTATGAAACCATTACTTGGCCTCAACTGAATGAAGAAGACAATGAATTATCCTTGATGTATCGACAACTCCAGAAAGGTCGGTCAATTGCTCTTGACTACCACATGAAGGACAATTTTCTTTACAAGCTCATATAGCTTTGTGTACCTCTAGGTGAGCACAGTCAAAAGATCATTTGGGATCCACACTACAACAAATTACCAAGTCATTTTGGAGTGGCAAAGACTTACAATAATTTAGAAGTATTTCTATTGGCCTGCACTCAATAAGGATGTCAATAAGTATATCAAGTCCTGCGTGGTTTGTACCATCACCAAGTCACCGAATTGACAACGGGGTTTGTATACACCCTTTCCCATTCCGAGTTGACCATGTGAATTAATTTCCTTGGACTACTTGAATGGATATACCGTCACAAAAAAAATCATGATGCAATCCTGGTAGTGGTTAACATATTCTCTAAAATAGATATCCTCATTCCCTATAAGAAGACTACAACATTACAACAGTGTGCTTAGCTCTTCTTTGAGCATGTTTGGAAACACTATGGATTACCAAGTCCAATCATATCCAACAGAGATTCCATATTTGTCAACACTTTTTGAAAAACACTCTAGTAGCAGCTCGACACACAACTATCTATGTTGATCGCATTCCATCCTCATACTGATGGACAGACGAAAGTTGTGAATTGCACGGTGGTATAGTTTCTCCACATTTATAACCAAAAGCATCGTAGAGTATGGGATGAAAGTATCCCATACATACATCATAACTATAATCGAGCACAACTTCTTTCAATAGGAAAGAGTCCATTTGAAGTCGTTATGGATTTCATCCCTCAACGCCTATCGACTTAGTCAGTCAACTGACTAGTTTGATCGGTGCAAACCATGGACAATTAGATCTCAACAAATCACTCAAGTTCAAGGATAGGGTTTTTGAGATTAAAAAACAATCTCAAGAGATGGTGTAGCGAGCTAGTGAGAAATCTAGGGCCTGACATGACAAGCATCATATTTCTCATTCATTCAAAATTGGGGATCAAGTCTAGTTGCATATCAAGAAAGAAATATTTAGTGTCCCGAACAAGAATCCGAAGCCTTTATTATATGTTCCTTACACCATTCTTGAGAAAATTAGGGAAAATGATTTTAAGCTTAGCATTCCACCATACCTAGGTTTTCATCCAGTATTCAATGTCGACTTACTTTGACCATATTTTCCATCACTATTGGAACATATTGGCTTACATCCGATAGATCCATAAGACATACATCCAAATGTTCAAGAAACCTTTTTTGCAACACCATTGTGAGACAACAAGCACGCCACACAAGGACGCAAACAATTCCCTTGTTTCAGGTGGCCAAAGCAGGACAACTCCTAGCTCAAGGAAAGTGGTATCCTCTCATCGAATTGTAGCGTAAGTTTCCTTATTTGCATGAGAAAGAAATCAGGACCATTGGAACTTAATGGGGGAGGTATGATCCATTCCAAAACTCAACTAGAACCATCGATGAGTGCCTATTCCTAGTTGACTCCTTGGTTGGATCTCAGTTTAAACAACTTAGTTTATTCTATGGATCAATCAATCCATCGACTTGGTCGACTCACTCAATATGATTCAAGATTCGTTCATCATAAATGCTTCGTGACATTCGATGACAAATAAATGTCATCTGACATTCTAAATAGTCATAAGGCATTGGGAATAGCCATCGACTATTAATGGTGTCTCTTCATCGTCTTTTAGCCGAAAGATGGAAAGAAAACGATTGGTCTTCTTAATCAACTATAACTACTTCTTTGTAACTGAAACACAGTGAGTTGGAACCCAAGCATTCCTCATATTTATATATATACATGTAATCTTGAATATGAAAGGGTTCCTTGTTCTTGATTGCACTAATATGGGTTTCGAAAGAGAACATTCGATTGGTTCCTCATGGTTCCTTCATTCGAACTCCATTCATGTAAATGAGTCTTTCAACTTAGTACACATTAATACAGGGTTTTGCTTATAGAGTTAGGAGACTAATGTTCTATAGACGACTGCTAAATACAACTAGATTTTTCACCCTTGGGGTTTCTCCATTATCAATTCCTGGCTTGCATTTTCATGGGATAGGTATTGTCTATTGTTTTCAGTCATTTTCTGTTTGGTTTTACCTACATTGGTTTTCTTATTCAATCTAGTATTATTCACTTTCTCCGTAACATAGCTTGACTCATTTAGTGGACTCTGTTGTCCTGTTTTTGTCTTCCTGGGAGACACAAATCATAATCCAAATAGTGCACATCACCTAACTAAGGTATACCACTTATAAACCATTGAAAAAATCCCCTGATCATGGTGATGTGCTATAGGATACAACAAGGATAAGCAAGAAAATTTAAAAAACAACAACTCTCCTCTATACATCTTAGTGCCCACTAAGGTGATCAACAATGTCAGAAGAGACATGTTGAGGATAGTGTGTAAATTAACAATAATGCCCCTGTTTCAATTGAATGCATTATCAAGTTGTAAGCCTCTTATATGCGTGATGAAAATAAAAATTAAATGTTTGGAATCACAACTATAACCTTGAAATTCATAATGATTCATATCAACTTGATTGGGTAGGGTCTTTAAGCTAGAAAAATATCCTCATACAATATGAGGGGTAACAACTAGCTCATATGGGGACATGTGCTCTAGAAAAGAGTGCATGATAACTCCAAAACTTGGAACACCTTATACAAATTTCCATGGAAAAAATCATAGCATGTGGTGGGATGAGCCAAGACATTTCCCCAAAATCACATAAGATGATAAAATCAATAGTAACAATGCTCATGGCTCATATGTGATGTGACTCATCTATGCTACAAAATGCCAATTACCCTTCCTCGCAAGCTTTTGGCTATAAAGATAGATCAAAATCAAACAAGAATGTGTACATAATAATGAACAATTGAACTAATATTCTTCTCAATTACAAATTACAAAATGCCAATTACCCTTCCCCACAAGCTTTTGGCTATAAAGATAGATCAAAATCAAACAAGAATGTGTACATAACAATGAACAATTGAACTAATATTCTTCTCAATCACAAATTAATTTGCAAATAAATACCACTCGATCATTCAACACTCTCTACAAGGAAAAGGCCCTGTAGCGGAAGTTTTTAGTGTTACAATATTGGCAAAAATTATCAAAAAAACCTCCGCTACGACCTTCGCCATTAGTAACGAATGTTTTTATGAAGATGATAACAGATACAATTTATAACTAAAAAATACTCGACGGCTGTAGGTTTTAGCGAAGGTTAGCTTACCGATGTGCATAACAGAAATGAAACGCACCGGTGAGTTTTCACCTATAACACATCGGTGCTGTATGCTTAGAACCTACGCACAAGTGCACTAAACTAGAACAAGCACTGGAAAGAATCAAATTGCAACGCAATATCGATGCTTGAGTATATTAAATAAGCACCGGGGCGCCTGTACAAAATAAACGCACTGGTGCGATATTTTATATCATACACACTGTACATTTTTTCATTACATTTATATTTAATGGTGTTGTACATTTATCTGGCCGCACCGGTGCATTTTATGCACGAATGCACCGATGCATTTATCAGTAGAACGCACCGATGCTTACAATATCAACCTGACTCGGTGCATTTAAACACATGGAACAAACCGCTAGGATTAAAAACTAAAATTTGATTGCCATAATTTGTGATCGTTGTCGGTGCGCATAAGCAATCTAAATGCACCGGTGCAGAATGTTGTAAACGCACCGGTGCGTAATTATTTGAATGCATTGGTGCTTAATGTTTTTCACGCACTGGTGTTTAATTTTCGTCTATATGCACTAGTGCACAATGTTTGTATAAGAGCCCCGGTGCGACATATATTATTAAAAGCGCCGAATATGATTATGTTAAGAATGACTACTGATATTTCATTCAAATATATATATTATATTTTTTATTTTTTTAATTCCATTATTCATGTGAAATTAAAATATTTGTTTATAGTAAAATTCATTTCACTTTTAATTATTGAAATTGTTTATTTGGATTAATTTCGTATATCATAGATCCAAGAATCTATTGTAATATTTAATCATCCATACATTTAATTACCAATTTACCATTTACAACTGCTGTGTGGCAGTGAATAATTTATTTTTGCTCCGTCTTGAATGAAAATACGCATTTTTTTATTGGAAAAAAATTACCAATGTACCATTTCACATGTTCCATTTGACAATAATATTCAAGAATGCAATAGAATAAAAAAGTGTATTTTATATATATCAATAAGAGTGCCTTTGTCATACAAAATACGACAACATATAGACAACAATAATCAAAATGTCAACATGCATGTAATTATTGTTACATTTATTGGTAACTCGTCTTTCAATTCAGACACTATGTCCAGTACATTATTATACAAAATGTCTTATTTTCACAAACAATTATTTCAAAATATACAACAAGATACAACAGCTTGCATTAACATCAAAATTAAATACGGAGCATCATTCTTCGTTGGAACTGTTATCGATGCTTGAGTCACTTTCATAAATTGGGTTATTTGGCGGAATGTTTTGTTGATTGGATCGATTGTTTTCCTCTTCTTCAGCTTCCATTTGTAAACATAAGAAAAAAGTATACTAAGTGTATCTACATTACTAACGAGAAGAATGAAAAATAAATAGATAGTATACACTAATGTAAATTGTAAAGCGACATACCATAGAAATAATCAACTCATGAATGATACACATTCTCTCAAAACCAAATCTCATGCCTTCTATCAACAAGTCTTCTGTTGGCTCCACTCTATACTTTGTTTCCTGCAAGTGTTATGCTCCGTCACAAATCATAGATTTAAGATATATTTTGTTTGTTGTTTTATTAATTATAAAATGAAAGAAGTAAAACAACATAGAGACTTACAAAATCCACAATTAATTTTGATATGCCAACATATACTCACAACCCTTGCTTAAACCAATATCAATCAATTCTTCTGATGGTTCCTCTTTGTATGTTAACACCTGTTTGAAGGCATGCATGGATTGCCAGTGAAAACAAATTAAAATATATATATATATATATATATACCAATCACAACCACTACGAAATGTTTATTTCTTACAAAGAAATAAAAATACTCACAAACTTTGCTATCAACTCCCTTTTCCTTGTTGTCATGTCTTATGTGCTGATTGGGTTCAATTTTCTTTTCTTTTCTGCAACAAAACAATTGAAAATTAATATTTAATGTCGAATTAATTAATGAAATGTATAACATAAACTTAAAAACGAATGATTTTATACATTTGAAGCACGTTGTTGTTGAGATGGCTCTTCCTGCGATGCAATTATGTCCATTTCCTTGACCATCTCCTTGTACACTTTCTTGGACATCCCTACCAGCACATTTCGCATATCACCTCGTTCATCCTTTGGGATTCTCATAATCTTCTTGAAAATGTAAAATGACATTAAACTATTTCTCTGTTGATATGAAAAATAAATATGATAGAATTAAAATTATTGAATGAATGATGCTTTGTAATAGTTTTAGATACATATTCTACATAGACATGTTTAGGAATATTACCTTTTGAATGATTCTTTTGTTGTTGTTGTATGTTTTTTCTATTGCAATCCTAACAGTTCTCATTGACCATTTCTATGGGAACGCCTCTTGTAGTTAACATATGAATTGATTCTTTGAATCATTTTATTAGTTTCGGTATTGTAGGTGAAAAGCATGTCTCTATGGTCTTTCCACTAAATCCCTCATAGTATTATAAAATTATTTTCCCCTTCTATTAACTTCCAACACCATTCTAGTTGAGATAAGGACCAATTGATCATCATTTGCATCTTCCATAAAAAAAATTCTTAGGATGACAATGTCTTCTGTTGCTATCAAACTCCAAGGACCAGCTCGGCTTTAGAACTCCCAGTCATAGAACCAATCAATCACTACAAAACTCTGAACCTTAGATAATAACACATCTTTGTTTGATCATCTTCGGATAGCGAATATCATCACAAATGACACACTAGAAGATCAACAAGCTCTTGATCCCAGTTGGTCGTACTAAGTGCAGAGGGAGAGCATACACCACTGACTTCTTGTTCTTTTTATATCTGTAGGATTTGTCTGGGTGAAATCTAGGAGAACTAATATAGAAGGGTTTTCCATTATTTTTCTTGCAGCTGCAAGATTATTTACCAAAGAGACTTCTATTGTGAGCTCCACAACCCCAATCAAGCATTTTTTCCACATCTTTGCAAAAACCAAGAGAGTACATGGATGAATTCCTTTTAAAGTCTTTGACAACTCTCCTTTCTAAACAATGCTCTTGCCACGTTTCCATAATGAATCCATGCAACTGGGAAAGAGATTCCTTGCAAGGGAATATTTTTATCTTTCAGGAATTTTTCTACTACATTTGGAACATGACCCAGGAAACTCATGAGATAATGCTTTAACTACGGTGGCTTGTCTGTATTTCAAGAAGAGATAAGCAAATTCTACATATAACAAATGTATTGTTCACTTTTGCTAAGATCACAAATTCTAGCAGACATAAACAAAGATGCAAGATGTTCAAAGTCTTCGGTTTCTTTAGGACCATAGAATTCTCTTCCTAATGCTTTGAGAATTTGGTCATCTGCATCTTGAGTAGCCAACATTTCATCTCTGGCTTCTTGAGGATGCCACCGCCACCATTCATATGCCAAACCTGACATGCCTGCTACTAGCTAGACAACTAACTGCTGAGACGTTATATTTTGGTCTTGAGTCCTTTTGTAAAGAACCCATTTTCTTAGCAACTGAATGGTTGTCTTAATTTCAACCCTTGATTGACAATGGATATTCAAGACAGGTTGTTCTGGAATTTGAGAAATAAGGTTATTGATTCCATTAATGCCAAAATAGAATCTATGAGAAGGAGCAGAAGAGGCAGAAGCATCATTGATTACCTCATCAAAAGTGGGAGGAGGAGGTCCTGCAAGTGGATTAAAATGTGTATGGGAAGAAGATCCATCCTGAAGTGGAGAATTTTCCCTTTTTGGAACTGCCATTGCTACAAGATATCTTTTAAGGAGAGTTTTTTGCATTTTCTTAAATTGAGAGACCAGATACTCATCATACAAAATGAATAAATTCTGGTATGTTTCTTATTCTTATGCTCTTTATGACCTCTAGAGGCAATCTCTAGAGTAGACTGACTAACATACTTTGTCTTTTTTTCCAAGTTTTGGGTTTTAATGAAGAGTTTTCCCAAAACATCTAAGCATTGTTCTAACTTATTTGCAGCTGTAACAATAGCATTCTTTATTTCATTAGAATCATGTAACAAATGATCAATAAGATCCATCTTAGTTCTAAGCAGAGTGATTTGCTCACGTTCTTCCTTGGCTTTCTGTTTTAAGAGAAGGATATCACGAGCCATATCATCTAGATTCTGAGTTGTTAACTGATGTTGCATATTGCCATAATTTGCTAGTTTGATTTCATCTGAGACAGTTTCAGATATAACAGAGGACCTATGAGGAAGGTACTCCCTTTTAGATTGGCCATCATGTGAAAATTGTATGAAAAGAGCATTAGGAATATTTTTGCCAAGAATGAAAGAAGTATCACCCTTTGGTGTTTTGACTTCATAACCTAGTCCACTTCTGGGAAGGGAGAACATGAATAAGCTTGGGATTTTATTTTTTGCTCTCATTATTTGTAAAAAAAATTGCAAGCGGGACATTTAGAGTGTTGTCCTTTATGTTCAGTATTAAAAACAATAGATGAAGAGAAAGTTGAAGGGCGTGAAGAGTATGGTTCATTCCACACTATTTGATTTGAAGAAGAGAGGATGAATTTATAGAAGTAAATCTAGTGAGAGGAGGAGTAAACATAGGAGTGGGAAATCCATCAGGTAACCAGAAAGAGTGAGAAGATCTGTCAAATACTACGGGAGTATTTACAATTGTTTGATTATTCATCATTTTTTCTTTTTGACAGAGTTCTTTATATTTGACCTCCCATTGCTTCGGGTAATTTATGCCAGTACAATTAAATGTTACAGGAGTGGATTGTTTCGACTTGTCTAACTCCAAAACACTTAGCAAGTGAGAGTTATCATGAAATTTATGGGTGAGGGGTGGAATATTATCATTTCCAAAGCGAACAAAAACTAAAGATTTTAACTGAATGATTTTAGATCCAGTATCCATTTTAAATCCTTGGGGTAAGATATAAGCCTTAAGTAAATCATAGACGTGGGGGTCATCTAAACTGACATAATATTTCGGAAAAATAGTTCCAAAACAAGGGCCATTGTGAAGAGGGCCAAAAAATACACCAATGGCTGCATCAAGAAACTCCTTATGCCTAGTATCAATAACTACACAGAGAGAAGATACATGAAGGAAAGGCCGAACTAGAGGACCTGGACCAATATTGACTGCACCAAGATGTGCACATTTATAACCTTTAAATTTTACCCAGTCTATTTGTTCTTTGTTTATAAGATTGATGTGAATTGGTTCTTCCTTATCAGTATAAGAAACATCTATTGAGCTTATTTTTGTTTGTATATGTGACTGGTAGTGCCACCATTTCATTTTATATACTTCCTTAGGTAAGATACCAGGAAGTTCCCAGTTAACAGATGGATTGAGATCATCAATAGTGATTATCGAATAAGAAGATTCAACATTAGCAAATGAGGAACTTCTTTTAGCTAGAGAAACATTATTATGATATTCTACACAATCCATAGATGCGAGCTCTACCAAATACATTGAAAGGTCCATGGAACACTTACCTTTATCGAGTAGTAAAGGAATAGCCTAGCTCGTGGGTATCCTACAGGTCTTTATTAAACCACTTAATAGAGGGAATATGGTGCCTGATCCTATGGCGGTTGCCTCACAAACTATATAAAACCCAAACTATTCCACATGGATTCCTTCTTTAACTTTGAATATGGATCCAATACATTTATGAATTGGATCCATTTATAAATTGGATATATTTATGAGAGTTCTGAATTAGTGATGTGAATCATCTGTGATACATATCCTGAAAATATTCCTGGTCTCTTTCTCTCTCTGGATGAGCCTGGTGGTGCACCATGCTTTTCTGCTTCTTGCAAAATGTCTCACACCATGCAGATCTCCTCTTAGCAGGAGGTTCATCAAGTGATCTTTCTATCAGATCTTATGGCTCTTCAGGATCAAGCAGATCTATGGACTCTTCTGGATTCTTCCTCTCAACATCTGAAAGGGGAGAATTAGAAACTGGTGTTGATGTAGATGTAACTTCGGAATGTATTTCATATATGTATATTGTACTCCTATAGAGATGGTATTATTCCTCTATACGGAAGTGTTTGTATTCCTATAGAGATGTTATTATTCCTCTATACGGAAGTGTCGTCATTTATATTGTAAGTGTCATAACTTATACTTGATGGGTTATTAGACCACCTTGTTGGGGTCGGCCCTGTATAAGTCATGTGGGTTAAAGGGTTATTAGACCACCCTATCAGCATTATGTTATGTGGTTAAGTTAAGGCCGACCTAGTAAAGGTTATTAGGCAAGTTAAGTCAAGTATAAATAGAGTGCGGGAGGCACTCTATTTCATCATTCTATTCTCTCTCACACTCTTGGGAGAGTGGCGCACTTGTGGAGGAGGAGAAGCTACTGCTAGGAGATGTCTATTTCTTATGCTTGGGTTGTATCATTGCTCTATCTATCTCTGAGAAAGTTATTGGGGTTTTTCACCTTTATGGTTTTCCCTAAGTAAACTTTGTGTCTCTTGTGTGCTTGCATTATTGTGTTCATGATTGATATGCTGTAGATATGCTATACATGTTGTTCTCTCAGTTAATATCCTAGATCAGATTGAAGTAAATTCTGAAAAACTAACTTGGTATCAGAGCTAGCCTGAAAGAAGGCATGGTATGGCATGTATGACACTTGTTGCAATTGTGAAGCTAGGGCTTGATATAGAAAAAACCAGTCATCGTAGCACTTTCACTATAAATAACTTTCGGCGAGGTTTCAGGGTCTGAAAATAATACAAGGTGAAGCTAAGATCCCCATGCACCTTGTATTCAAAGGAAAACCTCTAATTCGTTTTACTTTGTGATTTATGATCTGTACAATATAGGGTTTCTGCCTCTTCCAAATCTCAGTCATACTCAGGTGACCTTGGAAAAAAGGTCATAACTTGGGCTAGGAAGCTCCAAATGAAATTTCGTAAAAAGTGACAGGTAGTGCATGGACATTAATTTCTCAGGTAACTTTTTCAGAGGCCGAAACTGAACCAGTGACACGTGTCATGCCGTACAAGTTCTCTCTCCTGTTTTATTCCATAAAAAGGTCATGTTGCGACACTTGGAATAACTCTCTCTCAGAGAATCCATTTAAGGTCAGACCTGTGGGGTTGGAAAGATGACAGGTCGAGATATCATACAAAATGTTTTTAGACCCTGTGGATCGAAAAGTTTGGAGCTACACCAAAAACAATCAGGTACATATTTCTGTCAAAACAAAATTATTTTTGAGCACCTTCATTCATGGCTTCCGGAATTTAGGGTTTCGAAGAAAGTTGGAATTTTTGTAATCGGAGACTACGGCTAAATTCTACTCATCAAAACCGAAATTTAGAGACCAAGATCAGAATTTTTGGTTGGGTAGAAGGCCATGCTTGATCAGACCCTAGTTCGAGACTTTGATCGGAAAAGTGGAAAATTAGGGCTTCTGCAAAAATGGAAATTTTTGAAATTTGTGACCATGACTGGAAGCTCCTTAGAAAAATAGAATCTTAGAGATTTGGATCGAACCTTTTGATTGGGTAGAAGGGTGGGCTTTATCAAACCCTAGTTCAGGGTCATGTCCAGTGAATCCGGAAGTTTCAAAGGCAAATTTGAGGGGTGAAACTTTGCAGTTTTCAAATTATGAGTATACCAGCTTGATCAGTTCATTAAGGCGCATATTTCTATCCTTTTAGAAGTTTGAATTTTTAGGGTTTTTCTAACAAACCCTAATCTAGCTTCAGATTCAGTTCCTTCAAATCAAGTGGATTGGGTTAATCCTAGAAGAGAATGGATTGGTCACCTGCATAAGTGAAGAAGTTCCTGTTTCAGAGGGAGATGAGGCTAAGGCCTTACATAAGAAGATTACAAGCAATCTCGATAGATATGACTTACAGGTATGTTTCGAATTCTGTTCATGGTTAAGTTTATGATATGTTTGTCTTCATATCATTACGGTTAGTACAATCTTGATTAATTACTAGACTTGTTGTATCACCTTAATAAAATTATGAATATATTCATTGATTAAGGTTATGACACTTATGATTGTACTAATGCATTATGGTGTTGTATGAGGTTTATGTTGTTCGCTAACATGAAAGGTACACCAAGAAAGACAAATCATGTTCTACTTCAAGAACATATGATCATAGTGACATGAAGATAAAGGTTCATCCATTGTCATGGATCACATAGAAAATCTACTTACGAGGTATGTATAACTTGGTTCTACAATGGTTAAGTTATGAGACATGCAGGTTACTAGCACAAGTCATTGAAGAAAACAAGAAGACATCATGTGGGTATGTTAGACATAACTAGCTAACATACCAATCCAGGTATGTTTTTCCTATATCAAGTTAGCATCCTACCTTGTGTTAGGATCCCTTATATAAGTATACTTGGTATGATTGGTTATGTTTATTCATAAAGTTAGAAATGTAAGTAATCAAGGGTTTATGCATTTTATGTCTCTTATCTTGATTGATGATTTAACTAACCAAAAGAGTCCTATGATCAAATAAGAATATGCATGAGTAAAAGAAGACTTTCCTGAAACCTTGAAAACTAATGTTTATTATCTGTGTTTGAAATGATCATGACTATACATGTTTAAGATTATTGTGTTTTGATAGTATTAAGATTATACTAATGAATGTGTGATTATGTATGAGACCTCGAGGATAATACAATGATGATACTAATAAGCATGCATAATGATGGATATAAGTTCAATGACAGGTAATCCGGGAAGCAAAGATCAAGAGGGAGCACACTCCAGTTGTTCCTACAAGGAAGCAAAGATCAAGAGGGAGCACACTCCAGTTGTTCCTGCAAGGAAGCAAAGATCAAGATGGAGCACACTCCAGTTGTTCCTGCAAGGAAGCAAAGACCAAGAGGGAGCACACTCCAGTTGTTTCCTGCAAGGAAGCAAAGATCAAGAAGGAGCACAGTTCAGTAGTTTCTGCAAGGATGCAGATATTCAGAGGGAGTTGACCACTTCTCACAATCCACGTCAGAATGGAGTTGCAGAAAAGAAGCAAAGACTGAGAGGGAGTCAACCCAACAAACAAACAAAGATAAGTATTTGAATTATCATTCCTTGCATATTTTCTTGTTTAAATAATATTGTTCAATAATGTATATACTCATGTTCCTAGAATTAGGTTGTGTATTATGCATAGTTGCATTGATGAACAATATACTACTAATATACATGGGTAAGTGGCTTATGTATGGCATTGTACAACATTCCATTGCTACTTATCTAGAATGAAACCTCTTTGCTGACATGTTGGGAGTTGTGCACACTCTTAATAATGTTCTGGTAGAGATTGGGAGGCATCTAGAAAGTTACGGATATGGATAAATGTTGTATTGAAGAATTGGCTAAGATAATTGCATGACTGTATGACATATTTCTTTATGTGTAAGAATTTGTTTTGAAAACTATGAGATGTTTTCTAATCATGCAATTTAACTTGTTGTGTAGGAAAGACCGTATACCATCACCTACAAAAGAAGGACTACAACATTTGTTCAACAACAAAGTTATCTATTGAAAATATTGAAGATATTGAAGTTCCCAGGATCTGGGAAGAATGCCATGATCGAGGAGTACCAGTCGATCATGAAAGATGTTTGGGATGCAGTACCAAGACCTGAAGGGGAGTCTGTAGTGACTTCCAAGGGGATCTACAAGATCAAGCATGGTGCAGGTGGTAGCATAGAGACTTTTTCTCTTGTAGCCAGATTCACTTCCATTAGATCCGTACTTTCTCTGGCTGCAGTGATGAAAGGGAAGATACACCAGATGGATTTCAAGACAACTTTCTTGAATGGTGTAGTTGAAGAAGAAGTGTATGTGGAGAAACCACTTGGTTCTGAGACACATGACAGGGAGTCATATATGTGCAGAACTTGGTATGGTAGGATAGATAACTTTCTATCCAGTTTGGGCTTTACCAAGAATAAAGCGGATTCCAACCTTTACTACAAGGTTGAGGAAGGCAATCCAGTGATACTACTTTTGTATATGGATGGCCTGTTTATTACAGGTGAGGATAGTTTGATTGCCGACATGCAGCGGAAGCTAGTTGCCGAGTTTGAGATGAAGGACTTGGGTATGATGCACTACTTTCTTGGTATGGAGGTGTGGCAGAGTGCAGATGGAATCTTCCTTGGACAAGGGAAGTATGCAGTAGAGATCCTGAAGAGGTTCGGGATGATGGACTGCAAGGCCATGGCCACACCTATGGCATCGAACCTGAAGCTTTTGTGTGATGCTTCATCTGATCCGGTTGATGCTATGATGTATCGTTAGATGATTGGGTCCTTGATGTACCTGAAAAATACGAGGCCAGACATTTGCTTTGCGGTGAACACCTTGAGCCAGTATCTGATAGATCCGAGACATGTTCACCTGATAGCTGCAAAGCATGTTCTGAGGTACCTGAAGGGTACAGTGGATTATGGGCTCAAGTATGAGGCGACTCAAAAGTTTAACCTGGAGGGTTATGTTGATTCGGATTGGTGAGGCAGTGCCATTGATCGGAAGAGCACTTCGGGGTGCTGCTTCAGTATGGGATCATGTGTGATCTCTTGGTTTAGCAGGAAGTAGTCTTGTGTGGCACTGAGTACAGCTGAAGCAGAGTATGTCGCAGCTTGTTCAACTAGTTGTGAGGTAGTATGGCTTAGGAAGCTACTGTCTGATTTGTTTGATCTCCAGTTGAGTGCTACTTGTATATATTGCGACAACCAGAGTTGTGTGAAGTTGTCAGAGAACCCAGTTTTCCATGATAAGTCGAAGCACATTGAGATCAAGTTCCACTATATCAGGGATATGGTGTAGAGAGGAGCAGTGAAGCTCCTGTATGTTGCGACAGACGAGCAGATAGCCGATGTGTTGACCAAGCCGCTTGCCAGAGTGAAGTTTGAATACTTCAGAGGGAGAATTGGTGTACTTCAGATCGAGATGCCTTCCAGAGGGAAGTGATGAGTCCAGAGACATAGATGCACATTGAGCCATTCTTACATGGTGGTAGGTTGGTCCTCCCATGATACGATGTAAGGGATGAGCCATTCTTACATGGTGGTAGGTTGGTCCTCCCATGATAAGATGTAAGGGCTGAGCCATTTTCACATAGTGGTAGGTTGGTCCTCCTATGGTGAGATGTAAGGGCTGGACCATTCTCACATGGTGGTAGGTTGGTCCTCCCATGGTGAGTTGTAAGGGCTGATGGGATTTTCCGACATGGTAGTAGGTTGGTCCTCCCATGGTCGTTGATGTAATTGCTGAGCTTTTCCAACATGGTAGTATGTTGTTCCTCCCATGGTCGTTGATGTAATTGATGTGCCATTCCGACATGGTGGTAGGTTGGTACTCCCATGGTCGTTGATGTAAGTGCTGTTCCATTCTGACATGGTGGTAGGTTGGTCCTCCCATGGTCGTTGATGTAAGTGTTGTCAGCCTTTCCCAGATGGTAGTAGGTTGGTCCTCCCATGCTGGTGAGTGTAAGTGTTGTGTGTGTGTGCATCTGGGTTGTGCTCCGTGGACTATGTGGTGATATGAAGACATTGATGTGACAGTTTGGTACATAGGTTTTGCAGAGGCATATGATCAGTCCTGAGATGCTCTTGCAGGCTTTGCAGTGGCAGTGTAATCAGTCCTGAGAGATCTTGCAGGTTTTGCAGAGACAGTGTAATCAGTCCTGAGGTGTACCTACTTGTTGGCTTGCTCGCAGAGATGATGATTAGGATGATCATGTGATGATATACATCAGGTAGATGTATGGTGAGTATCAGGTTGATACTCTGTGGTCATGGATAGGTTGTGCAGTGGCATGTAAAAGATCCCGAGAGATTCGATAGGTTGAGCTGTGTGCTTGTAAAAGGCCTGGGATGCTCTTACGAGGTTTTGCAGACGCATGTGATGAGTCCTGAGGATTCCACAGTATGACCATTGATGATGAAGACTTACAGGTGGTGGGCCTACATCCAGTATGAAAAAGGATTGGCTCTGTAGAACTTCCTATGACGAGTAGATTCAGAGATTGATTGAGATAGCAGCAGTAGTGACGATGACGATGATCCAGAGAAGAAGACTTGTGCTAGAAGACCTGTGTCGAGAAATACCTTCCTAGTTAAGAGGGAGTGTTGATGTATATGTAACTTCGGAATGTATTTCATATATGTATATTGTACTCCTATAGAGATGGTATTATTCCTCTATACAGAAGTGTTTGTATTCCTATAGAGATGTTATTATTCCTCTATACGAAAGTGTCGTCATTTATATTGTAAGTGTCGTAACTTATACTTGATGGGTTATTAGACCACCTTGTTGGGGTCAGCCTTGTATAAGTCATGTGGGTCAAAGGGTTATTAGACCACCTTGTTGGGGTCAGCCTTGTATAAGTCATGTGGGTCAAAGGGTTATTAGACCACCCTATTGGGTGTCGACCCAGTCAGCATTATGTTATGTGTTTAAGTTAAGGCCGACCTAGTAAAGGTTATTAGGCAAGTCAAGTCAAGTATAAATAGAGTGCGGGAGGCACTCTATTTCATCATTCTATTCTCTCTCACACTCTCAAGAGAGTGGCGCACTTGTGGAGGAGGAGAAGCTACTGCTAGGAGATGTCTATCTCTTATGCTTGGGTTGTATCATTGATCTATCTATCTCTGAGGAAATTATTGGGGTTTTTCACCTTTATGGTTTTCCCCAAGTAAACTTTGTGTCTCTTGTGTGCTTGCATTATTGTGTTCATGATTGATATGCTATAGATATGTTGTACATGGTGTTCTCTCAGTTAAGATCCTAGATCAGATTTAAGTAAATTTTGGAAAACTAACAACTGGATCCTCCATAATAGGAGTATCATGCTCCCCCATATGTGAATCACACTGACGTTCTTTGGAGCGCTTGAATGCATCCTCTTCATGAAATGTTACATCTCTAGTGACTTCAATGTTTCGTTGTCCTAGAACATAGATTCTGTAAGATTTGGAGGATTCACTATATCCAAAAAATGTTCCTTTCTTTTCAGATGGATCCATCTTTATCCTCTTCTCTTTTGGTAAATAAATGTAGACATGACAACCAAAAATCTTCAAGTGTCCAATATCTTTTTTTTCACTAGTGAAAACCTCTTCAAGAGTCTTTTCTCCCAAGATAGCACGAGGGATTCTGTCTGAATATAAACAACAGTGATGGAGGATTCTTACCATAGGGATGTGGGAAGATCCTGATCACACATCATGGATCTTTCAACCTCACATATTATTATGTTCTTTCTTTCAGCAACCCCATTTTGTTGGGGGTTGTAGGGTATAGTCAGCTATCTTTTTATTCCTGCATCTCGACAGAAGTCATTGAAGTCATGGGAATCAAACTCTCCTCCATTATCAGAGCTCAAAGCATGAATGTGCTTTACAGTCCGATTCTCAAGTAGTGCTTTAAACTCTTGAAACTTGTTGAAAGTTTCACTCTTTTCCTTCATAACATAAACCCATGGCTTGCTAGAGAAATCAGCTATGAAAATTATATAATATAAATAACCACTCTAGGAGGGCATAGACATAGAACCACATAGATCATAATGAATCAAGTCAAGGATCCCTTTGGATCTTTTGTTACTACTTGTAAAACTCTTCTTAATGTTCTATCCAAGAGCACAACTTCTACAAACACTATCAAAATCAAATTTAAATATGGGCATACCTTTCACCATATTCTGCAATCCAAGTAGCGCTTTGAAATGGATATGACCAAGTCTTCTATTCCAAATATCACATGGACTAACTATGTCATGGATCATGTCTTGAATGAGATTTCCAAGAACTTTGTAGAGTCCTCTTTCTCTAACTCCAATAATAGATTCATAGTTCAAGTCTTCATGTTTAGGCCACAAGAGTGCTTTGTTGTCCATAAAGATAAATCTGAATCATTTATCTTCTAGAACCAAAATAGATAGGAGGTTCTTATTTAATCCGCGGACAAAAATAATTTCATCCACATGCAATACATCTCATGAATCCAACTGAAAAGAAGTGGATCCAATACCTTGGATCAAATAGGTTGTATTATCTTTGAGATCCACCTTACGAGAAAACTTCTTTTCCTTCAGATATGTGATAATGCTCCTATATCCAGTCATCTTCTTGGATGCACCACTATCCACCAGCCATGTCTCAGCACTAGTGGTAATGGATCCAGAAAGGGTTGAGACAATATAGTACTCCTTCCTCGTCTCTTGATAATCAGAAGGATTCTTTCTTGTAGGTTTATCTTCTGTAGCAGTAGAAGCATGAAACCTACCCTTGAAATTTCCTCTTTGCTTTGCACAGAATTCTCTTGCATAATGACCATTCTTATTGCAATTGAAACATTTAACTTTAGACTGATCAAAGTTCTTGAAATGATTCTCATTTTGATGAGATAATTTCTTGTGATATTTCTTACCTCTTTTCATCCGTATCGCAAGAGCGAGATTCTCTTCTTTGGAGGAAATATACTTGCTTTGGATTCACCCTTCTTCTTGTAGGAAATCATGCCATAGCCTTTCAAAGTTTGGTTTCACTTCTCGACCATTTACTACAACCATGAATGTATCCCATGAGGATGGAATACCATTGACAACATTCTGAATGAGATCATCATCATCAATCATCACGCCAATGCTCATGAGTTGATCTCTTACTTGAGATATATTTGTGAAGAAGGAAGCCACATCTTCATCCTTTTCCATCTTCAGATTTCAAAGATTATTCTTCAATGCTCTCTTTTGACTAGGTGCCTTCTTCTCATAAGGATTTGTCAAAATCTCGAAGCATTACTTTGCAGTCTTCAATGGAGTGATCACAGGCATCAAGTTGTCTTTCATGGAATCATAAATTATTCTCTTTTCTTTGGCTTGATTCTTCTTGAAGGTAATGAACAGTGCATTAGAAGTAGACTCTTCAATAAAATTGGATATATATCCATCCAAATCATGCTCTTCCGGGATATCCAGGATCCTAGCCTTCCAAGTATTGAAGTTTGAAGTTCCTTCAAGACGGTCTTCCGGCCTTACTAAGATTGAGGCCATTGTTCTTCAAGTATTTTGCACACTCATAATCTATGTAGGCTCAATGTTGATTGCTAAACTTAGCTCTTTCACACCCTAATCTCTGATACCAAGTTAAATTTTTTTATCTTTAATTCAGAGTTGCAATAATACTTGAAATCAAATAACAATCATACACATAAGCAATCACATTCGACACATGAATTTACCCTGGGGAAAACCTATATGACCTGAGGGAGAAAACCCCAACAAAACCTTCCTTAGTATATTGATAGATAGAAGAGAATTTATTCTACATCAAGCACCCCTAGTGCAATTATAGAGCAAGAGAAAGATAAAGAAGAGAGACTCAGAATAATATACTGCACAAAGAAGAAGTGCCTTGCCTTCAAGGGAGAAGAGAATTCGCTTCACATTGGATTCATCAATCCTGTATATTCTTCTCATGCATCAGATTCTATTTTTAGCTTATGACTTCAAGATGAAATCGCCCTCCATTTGGATGCATCAATATTGCATGAAGAAGTGAACCCCACTTCTCATGCAATGCATTAACTCATTGAACTGACTCTTAGGATGAACTCACCCCTTAACTAAAAGATTCCCCACTTAGTTAGGTGGATAACTTAAGTGTCGCCATGCAAGTGTCACAACTCAAGTGTCGTCTTTTTAGTTTAACATAAGTGTCATCATGCAATAACACTTAGTTAACTAGATCTTCTTTGTTATCACTTAGTTAACTATCTTAACTGATTCTTTCTTGTTAACATCACTGTAGTGGTCATTTCGAGTTCTCCTTTGATTTACTGAAGTCTTCACTGAATTTTAAAAATTTGAATTTCTCTCTTAATTAATTCTTTATGTGCAATTCAAATTCTCTCATATCTTATCACATCTTATCTTTATCTCTTGACTTATCTGCATGGTCCATATGTACGAGCTTAATTATCATATCAAATATACTAAGGATATTTTCCCAATGATGTGATCATATTGTTCTGCTATCGTTCCAAGTGGTTATATGCTAAAGTAATTCACTTTAGAGGTGGACAGTCTTTAGAGGAGACTTAATAGCTCAATCATGGTTAGTAGTACATCACACACCATACATGCTTCGACGTGCAAAGCATCACCTCAACACATGAGGCACCACCTCAACACATGAGGATCTGTCTTGACACACAAGACCTTAGCCTTGACTCGCAAGACTATACAACACCATCACTTTGACATAGAAAGCACTTGCCTCAACACATGAAGCTTATCCATTCTTGAGGCCAACTCAATATTCTTCTCCAAATTTCCTGAGTCCAACTCAAGATTCTTCACCAAGTTTCCTAAGTCCAACTCAGGCTCCTATAAGGCACTACCTCGACACACAATATTGACGTGGAGAATGACTCATGATGCTGTAATTTTAACAGTTAGTGGGGTAGGAGAGGTGTTTCAGCCGCTTAGAAGGAACTCAAGTGTTTTCAGAAGCTTATGGCATTTTTAGCGACACTTGGTGATTCATCGGTGTATGAAGAAGATGAAACACATGAAAATAATGTTCACGCGTGGACGCAAAGTAAAGCATGAGGAAGACACATAACTTCCATAGTTTAAGAGTCACAAAAACTCACGTTTGCATTCTCTTCAATCGCTTGGGGTTCAATTTTAATTTTTTTTGAATAACTCTAGGTTTTATAGTCTTCTTTGATAATGTTTTACAATGTTTTATCCTTGGAGCATTAATGACATGTAGTTAAGGTGAAATGCTATGGATCACAATAATTTTTGCAGGATGCACATAAAAAAAAGGTTCTACAACTTCTCCCTTTTAAAAATCTCCCAGAAAACTTGAGCCTGAATGATCTAGACTAAAAAAAAAAATTGGTGATTTAGTTTTTATGAAAAAATACCATTTCCATACCTCTTGGCTAGTCTTGTACGCAGGTCTAAATGGATTTGACCTTTCCCTTGGGAGTTCTTTTGTTTTCACGCACACTTGCCTTAGCCTGTAGAAATATTTGATTCGATAGTTTTGTCGTTCTACAACATACTTAAGGAAGGGGTCGTTTCCCTTGGCCTCAAATTTTTGTATTGAACTTGACACGCTTTGCTAGTGTCATTTAATTTGGACTCCCTCAGTGCACTAACAAAGATGATTTAAACGATCGAGGGATATTTCTCAGGCTTACCACCTAAAATCTTACCACCATTAGATTCAGTGTATACATCCCTGAAGTTCCATTGGCTAATTCATTTACTTGGAAAGGACACCATTGCATTTATGCTAGGTTTTGAGAGGTCGTCACAGGCTGCACTCATGCAACCTGTGACGTCGCACCTTGCTCCACTACAGGGTGCGACGAAGTTAGTTAATGGACAAAAATAGCTTCTTCGAGCTCATTCTAGAAGCCTGCTGACTTGTATCCTTATCCATGACCTCTTGGAGGAGTTGACACTCGGTTCCTAACCTTTTGGAATGATCCCCTATCTCTCTCCTACCATATCTCAACCTACCCTATCCATACCCTATCCACTTAGTCCTATATAAGTGAAGCTCTACCCCTCTCCAAAGGGAGGAAGTCTATAGTGTCTACATGCTGGTGAAATAATATTGGAGAGATCTCTAACTCATCCATTGAGAGACTCTACTTCCTTGGAAGGATATGGAAAATGGCTTGGATAGAGAAGGACTGCAGCATTAAGCCTTAGTTGTAGTCTATTCTTTACTATGTATTTCTCGATTTTACAATAATACAAATGCTTTCCACCAATATTGTTTATGTGTGATGATATTGAGTAGTTTACCTGCTTAACTGTTTACTTAGATCTCTTATTGTATAGATGCTCTTTACTCGTTTGTGTTTTTCTTTGTGTCTTAACAGGTCTTGCAGCTGATATCTGACGACCGCGGGATGTGGAGCGACATTCAGGAGAAATGATTGTGAAGTTAAAGGTAAGACATATAGCACTTTATCCTTAAGTAGATCTAGGAAATTCATTTATAGTCTGTTCTATTTGTTCTAGACTCACTTTGATCTAGGGAGATCAGGCTCGTGTCCGCTCGAGTGGATTGTCCGTCCCAACACTGTTGCTTCTAGTGGGAAGATTCCCATTAAAGATGTGTGGGAATGCCCATTATGCGCCATACTTTTCACCATTACAAGGATGGAAAGGATTCAAGATCCTCACCTAGCCATTAGATCTCAGATGTTATATGAGGAGGACTGTATGTCTCCGAAGATCTTCAACTGGTGTGAGGGACTCCTCGCAAACATACGAGCTCAGCTGACCAAGTGTCGACTGGGAGAGCTCAAACAGTTTGGCTATGGTTCGATAGTGATCTCGTTCTTACTGGAACAAGTTCCCCTTTTGTGTCCTCAGGTACCACTAGAGGACAGGGATCCTAGGGATCCACACATGGCTAGATGGACAAGGGTGATGACCCGTCATGGTGGGGGTCCCATTATTGGATATGGTCCTGAGTTTTTCACTTGGCTGGAGGGCCAGTTACTGATGGTAGAGGACTTCCCGTACAGTGGTACGGACTTTAGAGATGACCCAGACTTTCCGCTGCCAGAGGGAGCAGCATGGGGAGACCTTGGTAAGAACAAATAACCCTTGTACTTTTTAAGTTTTGTACATTTATGATTTTTTTTTTATGTAGTGCTGACAAGTAAACAACATGTGCGTGCAGACGTGGGACCTGTAAGACCAGTGGGAGTCTCTCTTATTGCTAGGAGAGAGAGAGAGGAGGCAGAGTAGTCGTGGTTCCAACAGTGCACGCTGCCATTGCAGAGATGGATGGAGTCTATGCCAACCTGAGTGGGTTGACACTAGACGTTCCCGAGCCGACGGTAGATGAGGTGCCGCGACCCATGTAGGTGTACACGGTTGGAGCGACTGCGCGCTTCAACGCACTGCTTCGCAGAGTTGCGAGAGCAGTTGACTGTTTCCACACTCAGCAGGCTAGAGATGTTAGACCACCTAGGGTCGTACGGGCTAGGAAATAGGCCATATGTTGTTACTATATGTGTATTGAGAGCTTACAGGCCTCAGATTTTGTACTACTGAAAGCTACGAGGCTTCAAATTTTGTAGAGACTCACTGAAAGCCGTCGTGCTTAAGATTTTTGTACTAGCACTACTTTTTGAGATATATATATATATATATATAGACATTCCGACGATTTATACATTATGTGTTTCAAATGGATGAATGATGTGGTCTTGTTATGTGTTTGCTTATATGAAATTATTTACATGCTATGTCTACTTTTAACAATTCATGAATATATGCTTACTCTTTGTTCTTTCTCGTGCTCTTGAAACTATGAGAATAAGTTACCGAGTTACGATTTATCACTTTTTCGGGCTCGTTAAACTCCTATGGAAAAGGAACCCCCCTGGAGTCTATCTTTAAAGCTCTTTTCAGGCTCTCGAAATACGAAAAGATTACTAAGCGAACTTGTTGCGTTCACGCTTGTAAAAGGATTTGAATGGTCATCTTCCTGGTGACAGTTTACCCCTTTTTAGGACCAGGGGGCACTACTTACGAAAAATGTATACTCCAGCCAATCATGACTGGAAGAGTCCTCTCCCGCGTTGTTTTACCCTTTTTTGGGCGATGAGGCTAATTTTACGAAAAAGGACCATTGGAGTCTTCTTTAGTTCTTTTCAGACTCTCTAAACATGAAATGACGATCGCGTTTACCTTCTATGGACTCGTTAAATTTTCACATTGAAGGGCCCGCCATGGGATGAACCCCTCCTATGCTAGGTTCGGAAAATATTTGGGATTGGACTCATCTATGAGGTGAGCTATACCGAGCATCTGGTTACCCTCATCAAGCTCGTAAAAAACACATGAGGCACTCATCGTTCATGATGGGGAAAAAGGAAAGCTTTTGTATTTAACCTTTATCTGTGGCAGTACTTAGTCCTTCTTGAACATGGCACTCATCTTCATTTGCATATAGTACTTGGATCATCTGTTTGTCCTCGAGTTCCGCTTACTTCCTGAGTCTTGTTACTCCTTTGAGTCATTCAAAGAAAGCTTCCATCATCAGTTGCATTAGGAGTTAGTGTTGTACTCGTCATGTTAATACTGCCAAGTCATGTCGTGCCCATGTTCAAGAATACTTTCACTATTCATTATTTGTAGTCTGTACACCTTCCATCATGTCGGTCTACTCTGAGTCAATCACGCATGTTACTGTACCATCCAATCCATTCTACACATCCTTTGTCGTGTTTCGTGTCGATGATGGGGGATTTATCATGGCCCTCCTTCGACGGATTCATCCTTGCCGACTTCAACACATCATCCGAGGATTGAATCTAGAAACCAACCAAGTACCTTGGCCTTGCATGCCTCAATGGAAGGTTACCTCGCTTTCAACATGAGTTTACATCATTGACTCTTGAATGAAATATTTCATCTTGCGTTCGAATTCAACTCATTTATTCGCGCTTAATGATATGTACTGTGATACCTTGGGAATAATTGACATAAATGGTGATTTCCCTCGCACTTGTTAATGGTATACATTAATGACCGGTAATCAAGTGGTTTCTACCATGTTCGACGTCAAGACATTTGTAATCACATGGATAGATTCGTATCATTGTGGGTTCATCTTGAAGATCCTGGGGAGTCATGTTTTACCTAGGTTGCGATGGAGTTTGTATTGAGTCGTTTACAGGGATCCACATTTGTATTGGTCGTGGCTGTGTTATCATCTCATCATGGATCTACGCTTGTGTCTAGTAGCCATGATTGTGTTCAATCGGTCATTATTACCATGGATATGCATTGTATTGGTCGGCAACCATGTTGTACATCATATGAGATTGTCAGCTTAGAGTTAGTTGTACTGCAGCAGCGTCCTTCATCCGGCAAGTCCATTTTCCATTCTTTCTGTCAAAGCTTTTACCTGTCTGATTTTTCCACAGCTTCATGCTTTGGGGGGTATTCTGTTACACCTAAAATCTTACCACAATTAGATTCAATGTATACATCCCTGAAGTTCCATTGGATAAGTTATTTACTTGGAAAGGACACCATTGCATTTATGCTAGGTTTTGAGAGGTGGTCGCAGGCTGCACTCATGCAACCTGCGACGTCGCACCTTGCTCCACTATAGGGTGCGACGAAGTCAGTTAATGGGCAAAAATAGCTTCTTTGAGCTCATTCTCGAAGCCTGATGACTTGTATCCTTATCCATGACCTCTTGGGGGAGCTGGCACTCGGTTCCGAACCTTTTTTAAGGATCCCCTATCTCTCTCCTACCATATCTCAACCTACCCTATCTATACCCTATCCACTTAGTCCTATATAAGTGAAGCTCTACCCCTCTCCAAAGGGAGGAAGTCTATAGTGTCTACATGGTGGTGAAATAATATTGGAGAGATCTCTAACTCATCCATTGAGAGACTCTACTTCCTTGGAAGGATATGGAAAATGGCTTGGATAGAGAAGGATTGCAGTGTTAAGCCTTGGTTGTAGTCTATTATTTACTATGTATTTCCCAATTTTACAGTAATACAAATGCTTTCCACCAATATTGTTTATGTGTGATGATATTGAGTAGTTTACATGCTTAACTGTTTACTTAGATCTCTTATTGTATAGATGCTCTTTACTCGTTTGTGTTGTTCTTTATGTCTTAACAGGTCTTGTAGCTGAGATGTGACGACTGCGGGACATGGAGCGGCATTTAGGAGAAAGGATTGCGAAGTTAAAGGTAAGACATCTAGCACTTGATCCTTAAGTAGATATAGGAAATTCATTTGTAGTCTGTTCTATTTGTTCTAGACTCACTTTGAGCTAGGGAGATCCGGCTCGCGTCCGCTCAAGTGGATTGTCCGTCAAACAGTGTCATTGGTTCTAATTCCATTCTTCCTTTTATTATCAGCTGCCTCTAAATATTCCTCGACATCATAATTATTTTCCTCCTTTTTACTGCAGGATGTAAAGCTAGGTTTTCCTTTGGGCTTTTATTTTAACAAGAGCCACGAGGTGGTAATGTCTTAGGTCATTGCAAATTAATTTTTTTTGAAATTTGCAATCAACATGTGAGCAGTGAATTAATTGGATTTTCATTGTTGTCCCTTACCATTAATTATACAATTAACTAGTCTTCAAACTTCTAAACAAAGTTATAATTAATTAACAATTTTGAACTAGTCTCCCTTGGATAGAAGGGTGAACTAATGAACAAATTTGAATTAGTCTTCCTTATGAACAAGTGGTCAAGGTAGCAAATGAATTTCCTTAATAAATCTCTACAACATCCATCACATTCATAACACAAAGGAATGAAATTGAGGGGAAGAAGGATGAATTAATGAACAATTTTTAAGTAGTCTCCCTTGCGAACAAGGGGTCAAGGTACAAATGTATTTCTTTGATAAAGGTGTACAACATCCATCACATTCATAATGGAAAGAAATGCACATCAACAACTAGGGAAGAAAATGATATCAATCTCATCACATTTGTTAAGAATCAAGATTTGTTGCATGCTTTCATGACATTCATTAGAAAATAATTTGTTTCCATGGCATTAAAACATGTTTTTTTTTTCAAGATGAAAAAAAGTCACCTTTTATAAAGAGTAAAAGATGTAACAGAGCATTACATATTAGTAAGTAAAAATCGAGTTCACTTCTCATCAAATGCGAGAAGAACCGGAGAGTCTAATAGTTCGTGCTTCATAATAGCAGCGGAAAACAAAACTGAGTACAGAAATGCAAAAAACATACATAAACGCCACTAGTACTGAGTGCCTGGATAATCCATAAAGATCAGCAAATCCAAAATGCAAACACTGAGCCGTAGAGTGGGCAGAAAACACCAAGGGCTGGAGCCTCAGAAAATACATCGAATACCAGCACTCAGTAGTCCAAAGAGAGTTCATCGAGCCGAGTTCCATCAATGAGTTCGGTAAAGAAAAGCCGACCATCCATCAAACCAAGAGATAACTTTGAGAGCCGATCCGCCTCCCCGTTGTAGCAACAGTACATATGAGAGAAGGTAATCGCATTGCGTTCCAATATGAGAGCTCAGACATGCTGTACCTAGTGAGCTAAACAAATAGGTCTCAAACTCGTCTTCCCCATCGCCCACTCAATGACACATTAAGAATCACCAAATATGTGCGAGAGCAAAATGTTCTTCACCGATGCAAACCAGAGGAGTCCCCACAGGGCCACAAGCTCCACCCTAGTAAAGATATTTCAAAAGTGGCACGAGACTAATCATGTCACGATCAGGAATCACAGTAGAATGTGTAGACCACGCATGGATCCAAGCAACAATAGGGTCCTCACGGGGAGCAATCCCACCGAACAAAAGTCCATTTCTTGACCACAAAATTTCCCACAGGACGTATAAAGCAAAGATGGTACATAAACTCGAAAGTTCTAGACAGACATAAAGGTTGTCCATGATAGAATCACACTCCCAGGCCGGTAACCGGTGGCACCGAGACTTGAGTGTAGACCAAATCTTCTGAAGAAATCGTATTGACCAAATAAATGGTCAATGTGTTCCTCCCCCGCCATACACAGGATGCAGACCCCAGGGCCATAGTAACCACGTCGTTGAAGATTCGACTAGGTAAGTATCTTATTATGAAGGCACAACTAGATAAAACACCCCACCATAAGTGGAATAATGTTGTTCCATAAGAGCTTAAGCACCCCGATCACCGCCCTATCTGCTGAATCTTCCAACAGACATTCATAACCCAAAGAGGCTGTGACTGTACACTTTGAAGAGTTGGCCGACCAAATAAGTCGTACGGTTGATTCGAGAGAAAAATCCCTGCTTCAATCAGTCTAAAGCGATAGGGATCCCATTCCTTTCTTAACGACAAAGTTAAATCAATGGAAACAACTGAGAGCCAGTAAGCCGTAGGAGCATTACCCTGCACCATTGCCTGTTTCAGAACGTGAATCCCCCTGTCATGCAGGGCCCGAATAAGCACCCTCGATAGATGGTAATGATCACCCAACTCGAGAATAGGGTCAATGCCAACGAATGTTTGTATCCCGCGACTAACCTGCCAGCACAAAGATTGTTTAATGATCGACATGGATTTAAGCAAACTGCGCCAGATCGCTGAGCAACGTCCCGGAGCAGAAACAAAGGATCAAAGCCACAAAGAAGGGTCGAGACCACGCAAGTATTTGGCCTGTATGGTGGTCCCCCAAAAACCCTTATCAAATAACACCCTTCAGAGTCTCTTGGAACAAAGTGAAATGTTAAATTATTTTATCCTTTTGATGCCCCACCCACCAAGGTGGCGAGGTCGAGAAAGAGATTTCTAGCAGGCAAGATGAAATTTGGAATTTCCCATCCACCCCCCCACAGAAAGTCGAATAAGCACTGACGCAACTGGTCAATAATTCCCAAAGGGATGGCAATGAGCATAAACCAGTACACCGGGAGAGATTGAAGTACCACTTGAGTTAATATGAGGCGGCCTCCGAGTGTCAGCCACCGGGACGCCCACGAATTAATCCTTCGAGAGACCTTCCGAACCATCCAATTCCAATCCATAACCACATAAGAACGGGGCTTGATAAGGTAACCAAGGTATCTAATACCTTCATCCAATCCATTCATCGCAAAAGGGAATAGACCTGTAATATAGGATCGAATACAATCATCATCACATTGATAAGAAAAAGAAGATTTATTGGCATTAATACTTAAACCGGAGGCATCACAGAAAACCATAAGTATTATATGGTAATGGAACCAATCCATTTTAGAGCCAGCACCAAATAGAAGCACGTCGTCGACAAAGAACATATGTGTAACATGTACATCCCGAGCCACTCTAACCCCATTGATGGCTCCCTGCTGGCAAGCCGAATTAATAATCAGGCTGAGACCTTCCATAGCTAGGATGAACAGGTAGGGGGATAAAGGACACCCCTGCCGCAGTCCCCTATTTCCATGAAAATAATTCGAAGGGGACCAATTGATAAGTACCGCGAAACTGACAGAAGAGAAACACGCAAAGATCCAGTTAACCACCTCAATAGAGAGTCCAATCTGAACAAGAATAAGCCGTAGAAAGTCCCAGTCTACTGAATCATAAGCTTTCTGAAGATCCAGCATGGGGATAAAAGCACTCAGATGCTTCAGCTTTATAGAATGGAGACATTCTTGTGCCACACCCACATCGTCAGAGATTTGTCGATTGGGGAGAAATGAAAATTGTTCCCGGGACATAGACTTACCCAGAACCGGCTTGATCCTCTCGGCAATTATCTTCGTAATAAGTTTGTAGCACAGGTTTCATAGTGAGATAGGTCGGTACTCATCAAAAGACTCTGGCTTATCCACCTTAGGGATCAGAGTAATAAAAGTTTGATTTAACTGTTGTGGAATCCAGGCCTTGGAACGAGATTCTTCAAAACATACATGGTATTCCATAAAAAAACATGGTCTTTGATTAAAACATGGTATTCCATAGAAAAACATAAAAGAACATTTAAAATATGAAAAAAATAGCCTATACAAACTATATACTTCTACATATCACATCATCTAAGTTAATCACATAATTTTGTTAAAACATACAAATATAAATAATTAAACACAATATAATTTTTTATCATCATTTTAACATTAACATGCTTTCTCTAGCAAACTTTGTAAAATTGTAAAAATGCAACAATTATAAATATACACCTAATTTTAAACATATTTATTTCACAAACTTGATTTTGTAAAAATGTAATGATTAAAAATATACACATAATTTTTAAAATACATATTTACATTATGTCACTTTACAACCCATCAAAATATACACATTTACATAATTCTAAATTTAAACCCTAACATCATTTGTCACTTAACAACTTATCAAAACACACTACTTGCAATTCATATCATTTAAACAAAGAATCATTTCTTACCATGCAACATATCATCAAAAATTAAAAACAGATTATCAGAAATATGACATTGAAGAAATAAAGTGTTGAAAGGAAGGGTAATGAACTGAGGGTGAAGGTTAGTAGGAATCCACAAGCAGTAGGGCATGCATGACATAGGTCATGCATAATTTTTAAATGAGGAATTCACACAACTTGGTGATTTCACACACATAAGTGCATCTCTTGAAGCAAACATAAGCACTTCTTCTTCTTTTCTATTACTTGTAAATTCATGATTACTTCAGAGGGTGTGCTATTGTAAGATTGCATGTTGAATAAATAAGGATTAGCTTGATATCAATGAATTTAAATGCACCAAGATTCTAATGTGTTTCACAAAGGATTTAGTCCAAGTTTACAAATCTGATATTCTTCTCTTCTATGTGGTTAGGAAATTGAGCAGAAACTGCTGAAAATATAACCATTAATTCCAAGCAACCAAAAGAATTTGTGTGTACTGATACGTACATTTATGGTAACCCAATTGTAACTAAATTTTGGAATATAGTTTGAGTGTATTGATAGTAACACAATTGGAACAAAATTTTGGAATATAGATTAGAACAAACCGTTTTTCATATCTGTATAAAATAATAGAACATGAATCCAAATCTTCTGAAACTTGAGAATGAAGCTCATTTTGTTAATATTTTCCACTGTTTGGACATTGAAAAGACTCTTTGTTCAAATTCTAGCCAGCAACTTAAGTGAATATTCCAATTTGATCACCTCATTTAGTACAATACATTCTAGTTTGATTATCTAAGTAGAAATTATGCAATACCATGACAAAAAGTCTGGTAAGTGCCACTAACAATGTATTGATGGAAATTAATTTATAACAATGAATCAAGAGATAACTAGAACTTATGCAATGCCACCATGACAAAAAGTTTGACGAATGCCTCTAAAAATGCACTGATGGAAAATAGTTTAAAACAATGGATTAGGGGCACATCAAACTTAGTGGTAACTATTTATTGTATAGCTCCTTTATCTATAATGAAACTTGGAATCATTAAGAACGAAATTGCAATTTGCATAAAATAGATAGCAATAATCAAACAATTGTAAGTGGCCAGTGTAGATCTCCCATTTCACGTGGAGGAAAGGGGTGCCTAATAATTAAAAAGGAAATGATGATAAATATTTTAAAACAATGAATTAGGCCACACAAAACTTAATGGTCACTCTTTATTGTATAGCTCCTTTATCCATAATGAAACTTGGGACTAATAAGAACAAATTCAATTGTATAGCTCCTTTATCCATAATGAAACTTGGGACTAATAAGAACAAATTCAAATTGCATAAAATAGACAGTAACAATCAAATAGTTGTAAGTGGCGAGTTCATATCTCCTAGGTGACATGGAGAACATGGGTTTCTATCAATCATGGAGTTACATCTAAGTACTCAATTTTATTACCTCAAAATCAAGTTTGAAAGGTTCTCTTCACAAAAGCAGTAGGATAGAAAAATCTATTCCTTGCAACTGTTCATGCATTCATGCATGTGAAACAATGACTGCCATCATATGAAACAAGTGATAACAAAGTGAAAAATCACAATCACATGGTATGCCATCTTCTTTCGTTTCACTAGTAGGATGCCTACCTGTCTCTTTGGTTTGACATTACATTGTGAGAGCAGAGTGAAAAAGTACAATCACATGGCATATGTTATCTGTTTTTTCCTTCACTAATTGGGTGCCTATTTGTATCATTGATTTGCCATTATTTGGATGCATACTTATCACATGGCATATGTCATTTGCTAGCTTGAAAGCATTCAGAATGCCACTAACAAAAACACGCATCTGCAACTAATTATCAATAACACGAGATCCATCAACCAATGGTTGTGACTACAATAGTATCTTCTATCTAGTTCGTTACAAACTACGCCATGAAAAATGCATCAATTGTACATTGCCAACGTACAGGCTTATCATGTTGACGGTATTCTTTAGTGCTACAGTAAGTAACCAGCTTTGAAGCCAATGTGGTATATCATATAAAAGCACGTTGACAGTTACAACTGGTATATGTACATGAGTCCTGAAAAACTCTAGGTAAAAAAGTTAAAAACACAGAAGGAAAACACATATGAGTTGCCAGGCGATAACACACAAATAAAAGTACTTGATAACAAAATCAACGAGTCAAAAGTGCCAAGCCTTTCAGTAACTATAAATTATATCAAATGATCATGCAACACAGTTGTCCACTTTGAGATTAATTAAAATTCAACATTGTTTTCAAGGAAGTAGGCATACATTTTCATTCTTGCATCAGGGTTTTCATTTCGAGCTGGTAATCGAATGGATTAGGGTTTGTTTCATTTTTTTAAATCCATGAAGACATTGCAAGTCAAGCGATTATTGAAGTTATAGGGTCTTTGATAGTTCTAGCATGGGGAATTTTTATTTCATGGAGAATTTTTTAATGTAAAGGTGAGAGCGCACTAGGGATACTCCCATTTTGGGTTTAAAAAGGGATTTTATTGCATTTGGGAATGAAATAAAACGACGAGGGATTGCCTTTTTCTTTAGAAATAAAAATTGACAATCCTTTAGTAGGGGTTTTCATTTTTTTTTATGAGTGAAAGATATATCAAGGTAGGGATTATTTCTTAATGTTGAAAATAATAGGGTTTTTGGGGAAATTTTTTGAACTAGGAATGTGGATATATTGGCTTAAAAGGGGAAGCTCTTCTGTATATACCAATATTAGTGAGGCAATGCCTTGGGGGACATGATTTTTAACTTTCTAGACATAGACATGATGGCGATGTTGGTAATGGAAAAAGTCGGTGAATTAATTGATGGACACCCATTTAAACACCATTGGTGAATTCTGATCGACAAGACACATAGGACCCGACGTGATGAAACTTTGCAAGACTGGCATAGGGTTGAATGGTGACGGATTTTGTAAAATGAAACATGAGCATGAGGAACATTTCTCTTTGGATGCAATAATACATAAATGATAACATGACAATACATATGGTGAGAATCAACGAATTTTAAAACTGGATGTAATTTCACCATCACGACACACACGATGACACTTTCTATGAGATGTGTAAAAACCAAATGACAATGTAAATGGAGAAAATGAGTATCGATGGAAAGAGGACCTTGCTTTGGAATTCATGGCTGGGAAAAATTGCAAGGAGACATAGTTTAATATGTTAGTCTATGTCATTATGTTCAGATGCTTCAGAACCATGTTAATGTTGGGAATCAACAGATATCAAACAATTTTTTACTCCAAATATGCAAAGTAATACTTTCCCCTGAAATGGGCCCTACAATCCATTTTATCCAATCTTTCCACCGAGAAAGCACCAAAATAGATGACAAATTATATATTGATCCATTTCGGTTCAATACTACTCTACATGTAACTCTAACGTCTTTAACTTGGTTGTGATCTTCTAAAAGTTTTTAATGTGTTAGCTAAGTTCTCAATTACATTTACTTTGTCTTTTTTGTTGACTTTTAAATACCCAATAATGAAACGACTTCTTTTAACTTCTTGGACTTTATCAAACATTCCAAAATTTTGGTCACCAATTTGTTGATATAGATGTTATTTAAGATTTCACCATCAATATTGATATCACCCAAAGATTTCAATTTAATTTAATCACGCCAAATTTACTAAATTATAAACATAACAAAGCATAAATCTGAATTGTAGACATAAAAAACATAAAATCAACTATAGATGTATATATTTACATTAAAAAACTTTAATTCAATTATAAACAAAAAATTATGGATTTGTAAAATATAAAAATCTTAAAAAGCAATTATAAACATAATAGTGCACTGAATTATAAAGATGAATTTCACGGCGTACATACATTATACTATGGCTTGATTTCACATTCATTTTGGTCTTCAACATCATCTCCATCAACATTAAGATGCAAATTTATGTCTGTTTGTTTTGAAGTATTTTTAAAATTCTAATCAACTATAGACATAATAATTTATTGAATTTTAAACATCAATTTTATGGATATAACATAATATATAATGCCTCTTCTTGGGTTGATTTGCTATTGCTGAATTTGGTCTTGCACATCATTTTCATCAAAATTAAGATGCAAATCTCTATTTACATTATCATCACTTGTATTTTTAATTCATAAATGTTTTTGTTTTTTATGTCTTGATCTTATGCTTAACATTATAAAGAACATTATCTCAAGTACAAACATATTTCTTTTGGAAATACTTTTTATTATCATGATTATTCAATTTATAGGCCAAGAAAAAAACCAAAATCTAATTATAACAAAAAAAAACTTCAATTTCAAAAAATTATAAGTATTTCAACTTAAAATTTTTATAGCACAAAAGTAATTACAAATATAGTTTTTAGTTACAAAATTTTATAAACCAAAACATTTTCAACCTCAAAAGAAATTACAAATATAATTTTATAGTCATTTAACTTAAAAAATTGCAAGTATAGTTTTATAGCCATTTAACATAAAAAAACAATATTTCCAAATAGACATCCACCTTAGAAGAAATTGTAATTATAATAAAGTTTGAAATAATTTCAAGCAATTGAAGAATCAACCTTGATTTTGTAAGTGTGAAATTAATTTTTAGTTGAATGTATAAATAGCAATTTCTTGTGAAACAAAAGTGTCTTTTAGACTGTTGTTGGACAATTTTTTTATTTATTTTTAAATTCAACTTTGAACCAAACTAGATAACTTTCAATTGAATACCTATAAAATTGCAAAAAAATAAACCAATAAAAATTCATCTAAGTTTCTCCAATTTTAGAAGAAATAAACATTATGAAATATTACAAATTTATAATCAAACTTGATATTGATAATCAAATCTACATTCCACCCATATAAATTTTCTATAATGTGGTTATGATTTATTAATTTAATTAATTTTCTCATAAAATGTATATATATTTAATTTCAATCTTTTCACTACTGAAAATGAAACTTCAATGTCTTCACAAATACACTATTGAAAAACTTGGAATTATTTTTTATACATAATATTCGGTTGTCCTCTTTAAGATAGTATTTTTTTATTAAAATAAAAAATACTAAAAAATATTATATTTTTTAATTAATAACAAAATATTGAAAAAAAAATTCTTATTTTTTCGGCGAAAAAAGTATACGATTGATATTTATAAATTGAATTTCCTGCCAAAAAAAAGCATACTATTGATATTCATAAAGTGAATCAAATAGTACATGATATCCATATACAAAATGCTATCTTTTCAAAAATCATAATTAAAAAGAAAAAAAAAATCTTTATTACATATTCAAGTCAATCATTATAATATAACTCAACCATTATAATATATCGTTTATTAAAATGATAGGTATCGTAGTTTTAAATTTTCAAAACTAAATATTTATTATGTGAAAGTCCTAACCCATAGAAAAATCTTTAAAGAAAATATTTTTTAAAAAATTCAAATTTTTGTATGAGTGGGATTGAAACATGTAAGATACTCATTCATGAGAATTCATATGTAAAACTTAAAACTTATACATGGATATATTGAAAACCTAAACTAGATTAATTGTGATAATTTTTTTATTTATTGTTAGATTATAATTTAAAAAATTCATAATTTATATTAAATGATTTTTTAATATTATTTATTTTAAATATTTATTTTAAATATTTATTTAAAATAAATAAATTTATATTTTAACATTTTTTCAATATTTTTTAATCTCATTTCATTCATAAAAAATTTAATGGATGTTTTTGTCTATTTTCTAACAACATTTCTTTAAAAGAATAGGTTATATACTTTAACAATAAGAAATATCTTATAGTATAAGACATATTATTTGATTCCATTGAAATAAGATGGAGTGGAGGTTGTTTATCTATTTTTAACATCTTTTCTTTCAAATAATTTTTTTTTAATTTTATTTAAAAAAAACTTATCTTATTTTTTTTTCAATATTTCCTGTCATCCACCTTTTATTCCTTCTTTTGATATGATTTCATACATGTTTCTAAATATAAAGTTTATTTTATCATTAAATATTATGGAGTTGTATTCTTTCTCAAGATTTTATGTCACTATTCTTAAAGCAACTATAATAGGATTATTCTTAAAATCACCGTAACACCCAAGTTGGACTTTGAAGTTGATTTATTGGCATGTGATTTCATACATGTTTCTACATATAGAGTTTATTTTATCATTAAATATTATGTGGTTGTATTCTTTCTCAAGATTTCGTGACTATTCTCTGGGTTGGCAGGTGCGGGGGGAGTTCTTCTGGACTCCAAACGAAGCAAGCTGACTAATTACGCGTGGGGGATTGGAAGGCAAACGAATAATGATGCAGAGTGGCTTGCCTTGATCAAAGGAATTGATATAGCTAAGGAAAATAATGTTCAGGACCTTGTAGCTATTGGTTACTCCCTCCTGGTGATTAGAGAAACAAGGGCCTTAGCTAAAAACAACCGTAAAACCTCCTCCAAGTACCACTTCCACTTCTTCCACAAGATAAAAGACCTAAGATCTATCTCTCTCTTTCACATTCTGAGAAACAACAATCAACATGTTGATTCCATGGCAAATATCAGAGCTGGTTTAAACTACGGTCTTGTGGCTAGAAATGGACAACACCTTGAAAAATGAATGGGTTCCTTAGTTCCATTAGTCACTCTAGACCACCTAGCTCTCTTAATTTCCACCTCAGATTTCATTGGGCAATAGTGAAGATGGACATTCTCTAGGTTTGTGTCCATATCTATCTTGGATCTCCTCACGAATCCCTATGGCACTCTCGACGTTGCTCCCAACCTGATTCCACCTGTCTCGAATGCGAGACTTCAATGCAGGCAGGTGACAGGGTTTGCAACATCTATTTCAAGGAGTAGGGTGACGGCCCCGTCCTCACTCATTCTTCTCCTCTTTGCAGTATTTGGCGTTTCGTTTTAACTCGGTGCAGCATGGATTGTGGGAATGATGGCAGCCTCTGTCTCTTGGTGCTGCAATGTCGCCGTTGCAGGACCAATATACAGTTGAATTCGGGAGATGTTGGGCTGAAGTGATACCTCTCTGCCCTTGAGGTGGTGCAGGGTCATGGAAATGGTGGAAATGAGGCTCAAGGGCCGCACAGTAACCAGGAAAACCATGTTCGGCGAGGGCATCCAAAAAATGTGGAGACTGGTAGAAATTGGTCCTCGTTGGATGCTGGTCAGGGGCAGAACTTTAGGACCTCTGCAAATGCGTTCACTTTGGCTCCGAGCAGGAATTTGGAAAGAATTGGCACCCTGTTGAAGTTGGTACCTGTCAAATTCAGGGTGGTTCTCTGCAACAAGCACGTGGAAGCTCAGGGGATATGGGTAATGGAACGCTCCGGACCCAGGCGAGGGAAATTGGGGGAGTTGTGAATTTGGATTCTCCCATTGGCCCTGATAGTCCCTCTCATGGCATGCTCTCTCACTTGCAAGATATTGAATCTCAGGTTGGCTGGATGAGAGGGGAAAACAGGGACCTGAAGAAGGCCCTCTCCCACCTTGCCACCTTCGTTCATATTTTGAATTCTGATCTCAGAAACAACAACAACAAGATGAAGGATTGCTATGAAGGTTTGGTCGGAAAAATCGAGTCTATGCACAACTGTCTCAGGATTGTGGAAGCTAAAGTGGACTGCATCAGAACCAGCAAGAGCAATAGCCCAGCTGCAATCCTTGGCATGGAATACAACGAGGACATGGAAGAAGGAAGCAAGGTCAAGGCTCGCCACCACAATGACAAGTGATCTCTGTTCTGGTTTACCCTTGAAGAATTTATCGTGTTTCTTATATTATGTTTTATGTATGTAATCGACAAGTTTTGGAAGTCTGTTTAATTTCTCTGTTTGCAAAAATATCAGCTATGTATGAACTTCAAAGACTGGGTATGAGGTTCCTACAACCCTCTTTTTGTTGGGTACAGTCTTCCCAATCTTTTTGTAAGATCTTCCTTTTTTAATACAAATCTCTTCAGCCGTTACTGTAAAAAAAAAGATTTTGTGACTATTTTGAAAACAACTTTCTTAAAATCAACCTGGCACCCAATTTGGACTTTGAAGTTGATTTTTTTGGCATTTTTAAAGAAAGTGATCACATATTCTTAAAAATAAAATATTATGTGGTTGTATTCTTTCTCAAGATTTTATGTGACTATTCTTAAAACAATTTTCTTAAAATCAACCTAGCACCCAATTTGGACTTTGAAGTTGTTTTTTTGGCATTTTTTAAAAAAGTGATCACATATTCTTAAATAAGACAACATTTTTTGTTTCTTCCCTAATAGTTGTGAAGCAAAGGGATAAAGATTGATCAAGTGGTTGAAGAAAAAGGACACAATTGATCAAGTGGTTGATATATTCTAATTGGGAACTATACATTACACATTTGATGGACCCAATAATCGCCTCTTGTAGATGTTGTCACATGTTAGGATTTTTTTTCCATGCCAATTGCAATAGCAAGCACGCCATGTTTTGGGCCATTAATATGAATTTCATACATTTTTACCCAATTGGGCCATATTGATAGAGATTTTTATCCTATGATTTCTCTCATATGGAATATTCGTCTCATATTATTATTTGTATTTGTGCATATTAATGTGTGTGTGTGTGTGTGAGAGAGAGAGAGAGAGAGAGAGAGTTAGTTTTGGTTTCTCGTTTGTCTAGAGTGGTTGAGATGGTTTCCTATTATCATGGGCTAGTTGGGATCCTATCTCTAACTAGACCTATTATTGTAATTAGTTGCTAGTATTTAGAATCTTGTTGAAATCTTATCTCTTAGTTTGTTGAGTTGTATTTCTTTATTTAAGGCCATATTAGCCTATTCTTTCTTGATTGAAATACATACATAGATTTCCTTTCGCAAATTTGTATGAACTCTACTTGTGAGTGGGATTTTCCCACATCAATCTCTTCTCTAGTTTTGTCCACATGAGCTCCATATTGGCTTTGCATTGTTGTTATTTCCATAGCTTTGGTGGTTTCTAAATTTAGAAATATTTAAGAGTGATTATTGAGTTTGAGAATTTTTGGATCTTCCATAATTAATGAGCACATATACTTAGGATACAGTAAATATCTTCTTAATCAATGTTAGCTTGATAATTTCACTAAGTGTAGGAAATTGGTTCCAAAAGTCCTCCCCAAAGTTGGTTGATTTTGCATCTCTAATTTTCAAGAATCCACTCTTTATGATTAGGCTTAACTCATTTCCTTGTGTTGTTCCATATTTGTGATTCATTGGGAAGTGATGTTGCTCAAGGAATTTCTTGCCACTGGATATTTAAAGCATATTTTAAATTCCATTTATGAGCTCATAGTGATGTCTAGCTACTATACCATATTCTTGCAAGTCTGCTTGATGGGGTTTAATTAAACCCCTGCATTTTACAGAGGGGCACTCCACTTGAATGTTTTGGGGAATATATTGCTTCTGAGGATATCAATGACCATTTATTGTCTAATTAAGATCCTCCCCGTAGAAAGTATTTTTTCAATTTCTATCTATTTTATTATTTTCACGGGTATTTTTATTACCAAGAACAAGAAAATTGAAAGACCATGCAAAATTGATTTAAGTAATGTTTATCTATGTGCGAAATAAAGATAGTAGAATGCACAACCATATAGGATATTTTCCCAAATTATTTTATTTATACTCTTAACCGTAAATGGTATCACTATTTGCTTATTTAGAAGGGAGCCTCTTGAGAAATTTAGCAACCTACTTTTGTTTTTTTCTATTTTAGAATGGAGTATTGAAAAGTAAAATTTAAGCTTTTTCTTTGTTTACGCATTCAATTTAATGGTTGTAATATATATTATTGAAATTATAAGTATCTTTCTTTTGAATCCAAAGTGGTTATCTCAATTGTTCGTCACTAATTTGGTTGGACATTTGACTAGTTCCATGTTGATAAATATTAAGTTTGAATCCCGGTTGATGTGGTGCATTAATCTATGCCAAAAGTTTAGTAGGAATTTTATTTACAAATATGAAAAAACATCTCTTAGATTTCCCATAAAATTTTCCTTCGATAAAAAAATATATATTTATGTAAGACTTTGAAAACTTAAAACATGTTTTGTGAATACCCATCAATAATCTTTATGATATTTTATTATTATAACCAATTAAATTTTAATCAAAGTGTGATCAAAACTTATAAAATGCGTTGTTTGGAGGACTTGCAAGTAAAATCTATATATAATTATATTGAAAATTGAACCTAAGTTAATTATAGTAAAATCCCATTAATCCATCGTTAAACCATAACCCAATTAAAAATTGATAATTCACATTGCTAAAAAAATCATAATTTACATTAATAACTCTTTGCTCCATATTATTTGTTAAAAAAAAGATAAAATAGATGAATCCGTATTCTAAGGTTTTTTTTTCACTACCTTTTAAAATCTAATTCTATTGAAATACTTTTCGTCCATTTCTAACGACGACTTCTCTTTGAAATAATTTTTATCTTTCACAATTAAAAAAGGAAATCTAATTCTATTGAAATACTTTTCGTCCATTTCTAACGACGGTTTCTCTTTGAAATAATTTTTATCTTTCACAATTAGAAAAGGAATATAATTTTATATTATAAAAGATTAATTGTTTTTATTAAGTTTAGTAGATGTTTTGTCTTTTTGGTTGAGTGACACTTTCTACAATTAATAAAAGGGGAGATATGTAATTTTGTATGTATAATTGACTATTGATATTTTAAAAAATTATAAAATATTAAATAAATAAAATATTAAAAAATGACAATATTAATATAAAATTAAAAATTAATCCATATTAAATATAAATGTTTATTGTAATTTTACTTATATCATTATTAAATATTTCATAAATATTAAAAATCATATAAACAACTTGATAAGACCATGGCAAAAGTATTATTGTTTATTGCGATTGTTAGAATCTTTGTTTACATATGCCATACATTCTCCCTACTCAAATATGTCCATTATTAAAAGTATGAAACTTGAATTCTGATGGAATGTGGAAACAACTGCAACTTTGGAGCATCTTTATTCAATGCCAATGGCATCATTTTTGAATGGTTTTCAATTCAATTCTTTTAAGCCAACTTTGAATTATAGCGAATTCAAAATAATTAGCAATTATTATATGATGGATTTGATTGGTAGAAAAAAATAATCAATTATAAAGTTATTGATGTTTTGTTTTGTTTGCACTTGAATTAAACTCTAGATCTTTGTTAAGATCCATTGAATAAATTTATTTGTGGATTATTGGTGCAAATTGTTGTTCATGATAACCAAATTGAAAACCCATTTACAATGATTGTTGGATATATTTACATTTATAAATTTCTTTAAGTTTTTAAAATCTAAAAAAGCTTTGCACTTTATGGGATTTGACCCCTCTTAGCGCATGATAGATTCGATGTTAATATTGATTTACGCTGGTAAATAAAATAAGACTTATTCTTTTATATTTTTTGAAATACCAAAAAATACTTTGACCATAGGATCAAAGTATTTAATATATCTTCAATCCCTCTCAATGCATAATAGATTCGATTGGATCTCTTTGATCCCTCTCAATGCATGATAGATTTGATAATAAGATGAATTTGTACTGAAAAATAACATCATTTTTATTCTTTTATATTTTTTGAAATACCAAAAAGTACTTTGACCCTAGGATCAAAGTCTTTAATATATTTTTGAAACATTTTTGCACATTGACTTAAAGTTGAAAACCAATATTTGCTTAGTTCGACTATTAACAATTGATTATAAAATCTGAAATCTTCTTGGCACATGGATCTGTGCCTCATAGTTATTAGCAGTCAATTTCAATAGAAAAATTACCTTTTTAATATTTTATACAATAGAGTTGCTTATTGAGATAAGATCGTAAAAATATCCTAATTATAAAATTTTGATGAGTGTTTAAAGTATATTCATTTTCAAGCATGTTTTTTTTCATCAAAAAAAAGTTGAAATTTATTTATAAAATAAACAAACCATATTGGTTTAGAGGCCCGATAAGCCTTTCTTTACAATAGCTATCAAAATTGAAGCTGTGAGTAATCCTAATTCTTTTATGTCTATAGGATTAACTGAAAATACTTTCATGTACCAAAAATTTTGTACAGTGAGAAAGAAAAAAGCAAAACAACGATGCTCATACATGAGTTCAAAGAATATTGTAACATCATGATGGTTAAACAAAAAACTAATTTTGCCTAAAAATTGTGTGTATGAGATCTCCCAATGACTTTCATAGGATTGACCTTTGCTTTAATATATTATATTGTTGTGGGGATTCATCCCATATGTGGTCGAAGATCTAACTTTTCTAGATTGTCATTGACCATCTCCCACCTATGCCAAATTCCATCTCCTACTTTTAACCCATTCTTGTACAGTTGATCTGCCAAGCTATTTATTTCTTTGTAGATATGTTGAAAGTTTACCTCTTGAAATAAACCAATGATTCGTACTATTTCCTCATATAAGGGCCTTAACTGAATGTTTTGTGGTGGCTTCTTTTGTCTCATCCAATCAACTACCAATTTTGAATCCCAAAAGACATGTAGTTATTAGTGAAGATATTCCTCTTCCCTAATAATTATGTGTCCCAATCTAGGGGAATATGTGCCACCCACAACTTTCCTTGACCATAATAATTCATCTTTCCTATCCACTAATCTGAAATGGCAGTCCTTGATGGATTTAACAAACCCATTCCATATCTCTTTGTGTTCCCCTATGAAACCCATAACTTCATCTAGTAGCCATGACTATTTGAGGGGAGTAGTATTAAAATAATCACCCATATGACTCAACAAAGAGAATCCTTTATGTCTTAGAGACTGCACCATTACTAAAGGTAATTTGTGTGCTCCTGAAATTCCAACCGATGGGTCTTTCCCAATTCTCACCCTTCTCCCATTTCCCACTTCCCAAACAAGCCAGTCACTGATTATATCAAAATCCAAAATAAGAGCCTTCCACATAACAAAGACATTCCTAGTATGCTTGTCTCTACTCCTAAACCAGTCCTTGATGGAGAGGGGATGAATATATTTATGTACCACCACCTTAACCCATAATCCTTCACCTTTGAGGATCCTCCAGCCCCCGTTAGCTGCTAAAGCATTTGGAAAGAGAGTTGGGTGCTTCAGACCCCATCCTTCAATATCCTTAGGCAGAGATAGATTTTCCCAGGAAACCCAATGGAAAGGATTCACATCTTCATTCCCCTTCCAAAGGAAATTGTATGACAAATTTTTGATATGTTCCAAAATGCCAGCAGGAACGAATGTCAAAGAAAACCAGTAAACCAAGATTGCTTCAAGGACATATTTCATCAAAATCAAGCACCCTTCCCTCGAAATCCAATTATTGCAACAAAGGAAGAGTCTCTTCTCAATTTTGTTGATCAACTAGGCCCGGTCTCTTTTTTGGTAATAATTGGAATTTATAATGAAATCCAAATATTTTAATCCTTGTTGCAGATCTACCACAGTGAAATCAAACTGTGTAGAAATCCATTCCATAGAAAATTGATCCAAATTCATAAAGGAAACAACATATTTTCTAACATAGAGAATCATCCCCGTAGCATCAACAAACATAACTAAAATATCTTTAAGCTTTTCTATGTCCATCCTAGAACTATCAGATAAAATCATAATATCATCCACAAACAATAAATGGGTGATGAAAATAATGCCTCCTATCTTGAGCCCCCGAAAGGATCCTTGAATCTTTGCAAGGTTGATGACCCTTTTCAAACCCTCCACCACCAGAATGAAGAGGAGAGGGGCAAGGTGGAATCCTTGCCTTAGACCCCTCCGAAGTCTAAAAATGGATGAGGCAGATTCATTGATTATAATGAAAAAGAAACTGATTGTACACATGATAACACCCAATTTACATACTGTAAAGGAAATCCAACTTGTAATAGAACTAACCTTATATAAAGATAGTTCACATGATTGTAAGCTTTGGAAAGGTCTACCTTGAAGATGACAGCATGAAGATGCCTCAACTTTGTCGAATGAATAACCTCCTATGAAGAACTAATGGCATCATGGATTTGTTTGCCTTTCAAAAATGCGAACTATTCCCGTGAGACCGCCCTTGACAATATGCCACTTGTATGCCTTGCTATGACCTTGGAAATCAATTTATAAATGCAATTACATAGAGAAATATGCCCATAGTCCTCAAGAGAATTTGCTCTATCTGATTTAGGAATTAAGGAAATAAATGTGGAGTTAAAGTTTTCCAAAAATCTTCCATTATGCCTTGACTCTTCAATGGCTACAAGAAGGTCCATCTAAAACAAATCCATGAATCCTTTAAAGAATTCCATGGGCATATCATCGAGGTCTATACTTTTATCCTATTGGAAGGAGTGAACAACTACTTTTGATTCTTCTCAAGTCACCTCTGTTAGTAAATCATCTTGTTGTTCCTCATTAACAAAATCTAGAAAATGTGCAGTCATCGTAATCATCTAAGCCACATATGCATTGGTATCTTCTTTAAAAAGGGAATTGAAATGGTTCACTCTAGTTTCAACTAAACCACTAAAACCTGTAACCCAGCTTCCACCTCTTCATCGAGATGCCAGAACGAATTTGAGTGGTTCCTATGGTTGGTGAAATTATGATTTTTTTGTATTATCGTCCCTTATTTTATGCTAAATAAATCAATTATTTAACCTCCAAGTGGCTTCTCTCTCATCCAGAATCTTCCTCCTTTTGTCTTCTACTTCTACAACCAAATTTTTTTGCTCCACCATTGTATAACCCTCTAGGTTGGTGGAATGGAAGTATTCCAAAGAAGATTAAATTAAAGCAAGTTCTGCCACCAAAAATTCCCTCCTCACAGCAGCCCAAACTATAGATATGGTATTTACCCTCTTGAGATTGTTATGAAACTGTATGCTCACTGATTCAGGGTTCTGAGCAATATAGGGGATCCATAAAACTTTAACCATATTCATATAACCCTCATTTTCTAGCCATACTGAATTGCATTTAAAATGGCTAGGAGGCATGCCTCTTGCAACCACTACCTCCAAATAGATGGGAAGTGGTCAAAATCCCCACCCTCTCCACCCATTGCTTGATACTTAAGGAAGAATTCATAATATATTCATTAACCAAAAATATGTCAATACTTTTTGCAATACTATCCTGACCCGCTCTCATATTGCATCAGGTGGGTCTCAACTTCATTGGGGGGTGTCATAGAGAGATTTATCAACAAATATCCTAATGAAATAAGCAGATAAATTTCCCTTGTGTGCATTTGTTCCTTGGATTTCTGCTTCGCTAGGAGAAAAATTTAGATCACCCCCTAGGATCACCCTTTGAGCCTCTAGCATGCCTGGTCTAGAAATTTTCTCCTAGAAAGTCTCCCTTTGTAAATATGGACCATACAAATTAATGAAGATAAAATCTTGGCCAAATTATCTAGAGAATAGAGTTGTGCCAAAACTCCCAACTATTAGCGCATAGCATGTGACTAGACTTCCACCCTATCAAAATCCACCTGATTATCCCAAAGCATCTAAACAAACAAACTCCCAACTAGGAAGTAAAATCTTAATATATGCTAAAATATGACCATCACATGCCATCGATTCTGGAATAAAAAGAACATAAGGATTCTATGAAGCCACCAGTCTCTTAAGGGCTAAATTTTTGGAGGGAATCCCCAACCCTTTGATGTTAATGAACAACACAATCAGTGGGTAACCAATACACTGGGATGACTTGCTCTAAGAGTCCCTTTGATGGTTTTTTGGCATCCTTCCCTAACTTCTTGGGTAGCATGCTCCCTGGTGGAAGCCATAACATATTGCTTACCTTTGAGACGAGGAGATGTATCATTTGAGTAGATACCCCCACCCGAAATTGAGATTAGTTTCTCCTTTAAATACCTTCTATGTCTAAAATTGTAACAAGAACCCCTAGGATCAGAGAAAAACCATCCGAGAGTCATTGTTCAAGTCAAATCCTGCTACTTGTACTGCAACTGGTTATGTCCCCTATGAAACAATACCAACCTCAGACCTTGTCAGTGATTTTATGTCCTCAATAAAGGCTCAAGACTTTGGGAATGGTTTTAAAATCCCCACCATCCCTACATAAATAGGAGGGAAAAAAGGAGTAGAATCATCATGAGGAGGATCTATAGAAAAAGACAAGGATTATATGACTAAGGGATGAATCACCTCCTTCACTACCGAGGTAAACAAAACATAACAAGAAACCAAATCCAAACATAAATTCACAACATGTACCACAGAACCCATAGGTACGCATGCTAACCCCTTCTGAACTTGTAGAGTTGATGGGATATCACTCTCTGGAAGCTCCTTAAGAGGGGGACCAATAAGCACCCCGACTTCGAGAGGATGCACCATATCAAGACAATCATCCTTAGAAGAAATATTTCAAACCCAAGAATCGGTAAACTATGGATGCACATAATTAAATCCACCCTTAAATGAACAAATCCCATGAGTACCACCAAGGAAGACAGTAGGGGAAGCTTTGAAAGGTTACGGTGATCAAACAAAGAACCACGAGGATAGACATTGACACCCAAACTAAGAAGTTCCAAAACATTTACACCATCCAAATCTACTTCTAAACATATGTCCATAGAAACCATAGGGTCACACATAGCTCCTAGATTCTGAGGATGAGAAGATTTAGACTTACCAAAACCACAAGAAGGCTGGGATGCATAGACATCAAGAAGCGTTTCAAGTGAAGTGCATCCCACTACCAGACTACATTTGACTAGAGAAAGATCTGTGTTCTCAGCCTGGGTCGATTGTACCGAAGATAGGAATCCATCCTCTAACAAATGTCTATTGGCATCCACCATATCCCCAACATAATAGACCGGGGTGACCCCACAACCCATCTATCATGTCGGGCTGAGACCATCGATTGTGGATCATAAACCCTAATTTCCTCCATTCCCTAGACATTTTTGTTTTGTTAGCAAACCAATAGTAGTACATGGATTAGGACCTTTGGACTAGGGAAAGTGAGTTAATCATCCAAAAGTCGATAAAACGAAACTAGGATTACTAAAGAGCGAAAATATATTAGTAGCACAAAGTGATTTTTGGAAAAGGTCCTCTAACACATGATTCAAGCAGTAGGAGAAATCAAGAAGAGTGTTCGGATAGGTACTCGACATTCTTTCTTGGTGGGGTTATGCGAGTTCGGGAGTAATTTTTGTAGTGGAAAGTGCTTGGGGTGACACCACTATCTACGTACTTTGGGTCTAAGACAATTTTATTATGTTCCTTTCCCATTCGCAGAAGCCCTCTCCCATGGCCGTTCCGCCCAACCACCAAGCGTGAAGTGGTAGCCTTAGTTTCTTTTCCTAGGTTATTTCCTAGGTAACCACAGTGGTGGTGTTGTCAGTACTTGAGACAAACGTGCAACACACGATTTTGGATCCTTAGGAGGGTACTTGGTTGTGATCGATACTTGCACCTATGGATGCCCATTATGAAGGTGTTGTGGGTAACTATTTCTCCTTTATTCGCTGATGGCTTGATACCCCGTCTTCTAAATATCCTTTATCTACTGTTTGCATGGTTTATTTCCTTTAGTTTTGTATAGGGGTGTGCTCTTTGTTTGCTCGTAACTGGCCTTAGGGATCACTATAATTAGTGTATTTTATTTTTGCATTGGCTAATCAAGGTCCAAGAAGATCCCATAGAATGCAAGGCTTAGGACCTGAAGATAAGGAACCTTTTCCACAAATAGGTTCACCAAACCTTTCTAATGATGCAAACATACACGAAGAAATTATTTTGGATCAAGGAAGTGTTACTCCAGAACAAAAATAACCTGAAGGGACGGTTGAAATTATAGAACAACAATGCTTCCTTCTCTCCCCAAATCAACCTTTAATTGAAGGTTTTTATCATTCGATTGTTCAATTACCATCAACAAATTATATAGACACTGCTCTTTCTCACCACCGTCGACCTGAATCACCCTACAAAAGAAATTTAGGCATGGATATCCCTGGTCCCTCTCATGAATTCCAAGGAATTTGCTTGCCATCTACTTCTGCCATCATGGATCCTGCCATACTTATGACCTTTACTTTTCCTTTGGAGATTACACTTACGACTCAACCACTCATCCCTCCACAAGCACCTTTGAGTTTTGTTGCTAGAATAATGGTTGTATTGTTACCGCACAAGTTAATTGCTCATCAAATAATTCCCCTTTCTAGTCAAGGGTTAATAATCTAGCTGCATCAGGATTTATGTATAGTGATTTTGTTGTCCCAAATCCCACCCAAATGGGAGATATGGTTACACTCTCAATGCCAAATCGCTCCATACCCTTTGTTGAAGGTCAAGTTTTATCTAGGGGTAAGTTTCGACTATGGAAAAACCCTCAGCCACTGGGAAATTACCTAATTAGACGGTTTATATATCCTACGGTCCATCTGGTTATCAACCCAGTCCTTCGGCGGCTAGTCCCACACATCTACATACCAGATTACCTTACACGGGGTCTGAAAATGTTCCTTGGGGTCAACCTAACTCAATGGGTGCACCTATATAACGGTTTCCACCCAATCAACCAATGAACCCCATGACCTCCCAACCCCCTCAACCCTAATTTATAGGAGGACCAACTTATGGTCCTATTGGTGTACCGATGCTTCATCAATACTACCAGTATCTGAAACTGAACCAACAATTACCATTTCTGGCTACTTTAGGTTTGTCGAATTTTTTTTGTTTGACCAACAATTCCATTTAACAAAACCTTCTATGGCCTCCTATCGCCGCCAAACTCTCATCAAATATTCCTAAATTTGATGGGAATCCCAGTGAGGACCCAAACAACCACGTAATGACTTATCACTTGTGGTATTCCTCAAACTCATTAATGGATGATTCCATTCGTATGAGGCTCTTTCAATGGACCCTCACCAGCACTGCATCCAAGTGGTACATCGAACTACCACGACACTTCTTCATTGATTTCAACACCCTTGCTATGGATTTCTTAATGCACTTTCAATTGCTGATTCGATATGAAATTGGCATTGAAATTTTGACCTCACTTCAACAATCCACCTCCACCCATATTTCAGATCGAATCGCTTCGGTAAATATGAATTCAGTCATAGTACAAAAATCCCCTGAATCACATGATCCTTGGGTCATACCTAACCCATCCGCATAGTTCGAGTCCATTGGAGATAGAATGCCAGTTAGCCCAAACGAGGCAATGTATCAGTCAATTCAATTTTCCTCACATGATTCAGACCTAGATGACCAACACCTTGTGGCATCAGACCCATACACTCTGTCGTCTTGGTTAGATTCATCTTCACCCTTTTTGGATTATCTCCTACAAAAATTATCATCCGATGAGTCTATGATGGAGATCATGAGCTTAGATGAGTCTCCCTCGGAATATTTCCACCATAGATCATCTTTCCTCCCGAATATCCAAACAATAGAGAATGATATTAAATCCATCGTTTCACCTGAAATCATTGACAACCCCCAATCCCCCATCCTCACTCACAACACCGTGTCCGAGGGGAACTTAGGGAACATTACGCATATAATGTTAACAATATCTCAGTGAAACCTGGTATCGTGATTTCCTTGGTCCTTCCCTGAAAGGACCTTCCTTTCTACGAGGCCTACACGTAACTTGTGAGTGTGTGCAAATCCTCAAATAAGTAACTTGTTTGTGCTCATACCCCATGTAAATACACTGGAAAAATCCATGAGTTAAGCATAAATGCTATTTAAATTCCTTATCTGGGCGTTAGCGATAGGTACTGGGACTTATAGTATAGATAGTATGGAGTTACTAGGACCAATCCATAAAATACAAAACCCTTATTAGTTGAGTAAGTTACCAGAAATTAGGTCCTCTCTTACTTTACAGAGGCTTGTATCTGCCTAATGGAAGTGTATCTTCTGTCGGAAGGTCCCGCTCTTTAGCTCCTGTATCGGTGAATGAAAGACAAATCTAGGTAGCCCCCTTAGTGAGTGTAGGTAGACCATCCATATTTTTCTATTTTGAAGACAGGGTAGAGGAAACCCGAAGGAAAAGGTGTCACTGAAGAAAGACCCCAAAGCAAGTTGTCCACTCATATGTAATGGACCTTTAGGGTGGCTTATCCCATCCACTGGTGGAATTTATTCATTCTATATCCAATCGGAAGCTAACCAGCTAATGACACACAAATCACTGAACCAACTGCATTTTGGGAACCAATGACATGTTGCATGACCCAAACCCATTGAACAGTGGGGCCCATTCCTACCTCCTAGAACGAAACCATCTCCCTGTCACTTTTAGGGTGTGATGCAACTATTTCAAATAAAAAAACCCAATTTATTCTTCTTCCATAGTATAACAAGTAGGGTCTTGAAACCTTACTTCACAACTGTGGATGGGATCATAAAATAGAGAGGTGCACTCTTTAATGGTCTGGGATTCCTTTCCCAAACTCCCATTTCCTCTAAGCTGGTGGAGGTCGATTGAGCATAGTAGGGCTCAGACTGTAGGTGTATCTCTGGTCGATCCCTAGAGCTATAATTCCCCATTAATCTATCCAATACTTATTAACGATGCTGGAGATTAAATCGAACACACTAACTTCTCCATCGAAATCGAGAGGCTCAAACTGTGTCCACTCATATTACAAAAAACCCCTTCTCTGAAAGCTTAATTTACGATGTAATTGAGCAAGAATAACTTGTAGGTGAGGTTTTTGTTGCCATGACTAGAAGCGAAGCTTCCCAAAAGAAGTTAAAACCTAAATCTTTTCAAGATCCCAGTTTTGGGAGTGCTGGATTGTACAAAAACAAGAAGAACAACTAATCTGTCCTTGATTTAGGTTCAGAACAACAATCTAAAACTATTGTTCATACTCATAAAAATGTGGTTTTATCTAAACAACCCGATATTTACCACATAATGATTCTCCATACAACATAGTAAGTAATTTCACTTCCATGAAATCCAATATAAACTAACTATATGCCTTCCGTGCACCCAAACAACAACAAAATCTGAACAATGGCTTGGCTACCGCCTTCCTTTAGCCTTCTAAGCAATTAGCAGAATAAAATAAGATTGATAACATGGTTGTTTTTTACCCTTAAAATCATGAACTGGAAGTGGGAGTGGTGGAAAATCCTTGTCCCGAGCCTAAGTAAGTACCCTCCATTCTATGTTTCAATGTGCATTATGGGAAAAATCGCTCATTCATGTATGATTGATGAGGGTGATTTATTTAATATCATGCCCAAGGCAATAATTGAACAACTTGGTCTAACATGTACTCGTGAAGCAATAAATTTGATTACATTCAATAAAAAGTCCAGCCAGCTCTGGGCCATATCAAGGATCTTTCCCTAACCATGTGCGCACACCTTGAGATTCGCACCACGTGTGATTTATTGGTGGTTGATATGGAGGTGGGTAACTATTCCATCATTCTTGGGCATGAGTGGAAGCATTTGACCAGTTGTTATCTTAGTCTGGATGGTTCTAATCTAATTATTTCCTATGACCGAAAAAACATCATTGTTTTGAGAGAGCCCATGTCAGTCCCATATATTGAGAGTGTCCTTGATTCTTAGGTTTCTTTTATTTATACAAGAGTCAGCACTTATTTTGTATTCATGGAATAAGGTGACTTATTGGCTTTCCAAGCTGACTGACTCTGATCAAGATCAAGCTTGGAATTCACAGTTTGACGCAGCATCTTCCTGTGAAGGAAGTGGTGCTGGTGTAATGTTATATTCACCGTCACTCAAGCCTCAACAAACATCTTACCAATTGAATTTATCATGGACTAATAACATTGTTCAATTTGAAGCTTTGTGCTTAGGTATAGAGAAAGATTTTAAATTGGGTTGTAAGCATTTACATTTTTTGGTGATTCTGAGCTAATAATTAATTTGGTTAAAAGAGCTTGTAAACCTACTAAGAATGTCTTTAGAAGATACATTCATATAGTATATCGGCTAATAGAGAGTTTTATCTCCTTTGATCTTACCCATTTGTAGAGAGATGAATGCAGTAGCTGATAGACTAGCTCTTTTTTATTATAGTCCTACTAAGCAGTATGCTAATGATAGACCATATTGTGGTGCCATCTCCCTTTATTTCCCATTTGTTCCTGATAATGAGGAATCTTGGCAAGTTTTTGATAATGACGAGGAGGGCAAAGCTGGCTCGACCAAAAAGCTAGCCTTGAGCAATGAGTAGTAAAATATTATATTTGTTGTTTACTTTAAGATTATGGAAATGAAATGCCTACTTCTCTTGGCATTATTAATCTGAAACATTATGTCTATCCTAAGGGTTTGGTTCCCCTGGAAAATCTGTTCTCTGTGAGTTACTTTTTAAATGGTGCTAGCTAGGCTTACGAGCCTTCCAAGTGCAAGGTGGGATAAACAATCCCAGTTAACATAGGTTCTGAGAGTTACCTTAGAATATTGTATGTAGGATCCCAATGCAGGGAAGAAGAAAAGGCCAAGTTTAGAGCCATGTTTTATGAATTTCCGAGATCTGAATAAGGCAAGCATCAAGAGCTTAATCCAATGATCTGTTCTAAGGAGGAAGGCCCCCCTCCCCTAGGTAATTAGAGAGGATAAATCCTCATACTAGGAATACCTATAAAGACTGAAAAGCCTTCTTTTCTTTATTATAATCCCTTTTCCAAGTCTCTAACTATATGCCTTATAATGACAAATGTACAATAAAGAGAAAGGATCCCATCTTAAGGGGCAGATGCAGGGTGTTGGGAAAACCCGGGAATAGGTAGATCAAATTAATATGAAAATAGGGAAGGCAGGATTTTAGGGGAAAAAATCAAGGTACTACTATTATTAATAGAAGGGAGAGTTATTTCTTACCTACAGAAGGATTATCTTTAGAGAGTTTCTTTAGAGCGTCTTCAAGATCGACTAAATTTCCCATATCGAATGTCGGTTTGGCTTATTTATTTTAAGTGCCTATATTATAATAGTGGGATTTCAATAATAGTGGGGAAGATAAAATTGTGCCCTAATTATATATAAAAGGGATAAATGCGCTTCTCAATAAAAAGGGATAAGAAAAAGAAGGATGTTCTATAGTCTACTAGTAAAAGGTAAAATAGAGGTTAGATGGCTAGCTATTAAGAACTTGCATTCCTGTATCAGTAAATCATGAAATATAGAATAAAGAGTAGGTTTTTATATCCAAAAAACCAACTAGTTCCGTTCATGCATGCGGATTGGCATAGAAAGTGTACGTATTGTGTACCGCATGCACCTAGCCCACCTAATCGGAAAAGCCATGATTACTAATAAACATGTTCTATCAGATATAGAAAGGTTGGTTCCGGATTTAGTTAGGTCCTCACCTTATTCCATCTGTTAGATAGTTAACTCATGGAACATAGCTCCTATTTATTCCCCTTCGCAGATGATACATCCCTCCCATTCCTGCCTCCCTCGACTCCCATTCCCTCTGCTGCTCTGTTCGGGTTCACCCCGCTAATGGAAAAAATGAGGTAGAAGGTGGGTTGTGATATTCAAGATATCCCTATCAATAAAAAAGGGAATATATATTATGTATCCCAGCCAAAATTTCCTAGATAACTCGGGAGATGTGTTTCATAACCTCTGCCCGCATCTAGGAATTTATACCTAAGACCAAGTAGGATATGCATGAATTGAACCCGTTGTTGGGGGGATAAAACCCTATATGAGTGGGGTAGCTATTTTGGATCCATTCCATTCATTCACTAATCATTCTCTCGTTCAGTAGGCTTAGTATTTAGCATTTAGTGGGGTACACCAGGGATCAGTCAATCAGTACAAAATTTGATCTCCCGGGAAACAGGAAGTATTCTACACTTATCTCATTGATTGAAAGCACGAGAATCATTCCATTGAGGAATGGATATACATATGGAAAACCACGAGAATCGAACCTACCGAATGTGGGTGAGCTAAGGAAATATCACTTACAGAGCTTGGGGACCTTTAGAACCACGACTAAGTGCGGCACCAAGAACATCAAACTCACATATTTTCCATCCTCCCTCTGCATGAATAAAGCATATTTCTTTGGAAACAGGCTTTTTCCCAGTATCTCTTGTATCCCGACACTAAAGGATCAACTTAATAGGAGCTTACTCACTTCAGGAGGGAGGGCTTGGTAAGCAAATTATCGAGACAATTCAACATCTTGTTCAATCAGTCTCTCTCTTGATGCAGTCGATCCGCTTTCAAACAATTAATCAGTTGATTCCATGTGGACCGGGCCATTCATTATGTATTCAAAAGGGTGGGTTAGTATATAAAGTTCATGAAATCTCTTAGGACGTACCGATTTAGATAGAATTCCTTCGGGCATGATGGGATGGAAAACCTTACCTTTACCTTTAGTGTTATCATATAACCTATCTACCCGAAGACCTAGACCTGCATCCCTAGACACTTACTTCATTAATCTCTTCATTAATATCCTGGATACCACTTTTATATTGTACCGGCAGAGCCGAGCACGTTGCGCAAGATACGATCTAGGCATTGTAAACAACCGCATTCCTAGGACCTAAAAAGAGCCCAACCTAAGGTTCGAAAGCGTCAGTTGGATCGTCAAAATTGCCTTACTTAGGAACTACTGTCATAACTGATGAGATTGGAGTGGAGGGAGGTTGGCACTTAGAATATGAATATTCCCTTTTGAAGCCGCCTACTAGATGAAAGTAATTTGGACCTACCCACTCAGTCTTGGATTGTTGGATCATATGTTGAAACTGCCCTCTTACTTATCATGACTCCTTCCTAACTTATAATATCTTACGCGCTTGGGTGGGATATCACTTTTCACTTTGTTGTTGGCACTAACAAAAAACAATGCTTTTATCACTCCGCCCTCTACCTACTTTATGAATTTTAGTGCCATGCAACAACCTTGACTGTTTTTTACCATCCTTTATATACCGGTTCACTAAATTGAACTTATAACATTCATGGGCTTGCTTTGGTGTTGGTCCTGTCCTATTAGTTTATGAAATTTTCCCTTTAAAGCTGCTCTCGGAAGATCTCATATTAAAAGAGCTCTTCTCCTGCTAATAGTAACTACTATTAAAATAGCATAGCTAAGGTAAGGTCTTCATATATGAGCATGTGTAAACAACTGACTTCTTGGAATCTCAGAGCAACTTCAGAGAGAATTAGGAAGGAAATATCTCTGAAATATGGAAGAACCTCTAATCTTCTCTTATTGGGAATAGCCTGAAGAGTTAGTCGCTTGGATTATTTTGAGATTTGGTCCTCCCTCCTAGAAGCAAGCCTTGGAGTCGGTAAAATAAGTAAAGACTCATAGAAATAAATCCTAATTTGATGTTAACACCCTCAAGATTAGGAGCTTCGTGAGAATAGGTTCAAGGGAAGGGGGATATGTCTTGCTTTCCCTATACTGATAACCTGGGGCTAGTGTATTAGTTATGCTTTGTTGATCTGTTTCAATGTGGAATTCCTTCTAATGAAGTCAAATTGGGTGATGTGATATTGGGATTTTATATATGTTATTTCTCCATATTACCTTTTAGATTTAGATGTAACATCGGGCAGGCTTGAGACATCACCTTATTTTCTATCTTCTTTATGAATAAAATTTTATGTATGACCTATCTCCTTAGACACCTTCTTATTTACCAACCACCTACACAACTTACCGTATTTGCAAAACCTAAATAATGTTCAGTGCTTCCTGAATCTACGAACTTTACTACTCCGTGCATGATTGATTGGAGGGAGACCCGAAGAAAGCTGTAAGACTATCAGTTCAACTGCTACCACTGTACAATTGTTGGATTGTGGGAAACTGCCCTGCCCTAGGAACTAACTGCAGCCAGACCAATCTTGGAAAGGAAGGTCAGACGGACCCAGACTCAGACTGTTTGACCTGGTTTCTTCCCATTTTATTGGTTGTACCGGAGCTTACATCAAATTACTGTTCCAACAAGGAAGGTTGAGGCCAAACAGATCCCAACTCTTCAAGTTTGAACTTTTCCATCAAAGCCATTGAATGTTCAGAGAGAAAAGAAATATAGGCATACCCTTACTTTGGTGGAACAATCTTGAATGCAGACAGATCCTTACTTACATACCCCGAAACAAACCTTACCTTGGTGCTAGCCAGACTCTTACCCATTCTTGTGTTGTAGGATTCTAACAACCCTATACATTTAGATTCTATATGAATAACATTTGGATTATTCCATAGATTATTTATGATACTTACTAAATGAATGCTTAGTGGGTACAATGCTATTCTATTGTTCGGGTCAGGATGAACCCCCACTCCCAGATACGATATATGAATTAATACAACAAGCATTTGGGTCTTACAGAATTAAACCACAGAACCACATGCCCTTATTAAATTTTGGGAAGACCTGCTTGTTATCTTACTTTATTAATTTCAGTTAGACAACTACAGTTATGGGTGGGGTTGTTGGAGCTGTCTGAATTGTTAACTACTACATGAGAACATCACCTTTTACCTCTATCTAGAAGAATTAATGTAAGTTGGAAACAACCTGCCCAGTCTTGGATTGTTGGATCGTTTTAACTGCTTGGGTTTAGGAAATACTACCTTATTACATGTTACGTGCTTGGGTACCACTATTGATCTTATTGGGGGGACGAGTTTTCAGGATAACCCTTCTTGATCTCTTATTTATACACATCATTTCGGGTAGGACATACCTACCTTATCTTTTAGATTCTATAGAAGAACCAGAAATTTGGGGTTGGGATTCACGTGGTTGATCAAGGGAAGGGGAAGGTGCTCTTACAAATAGACTGAGAGTTAGGACCTAACTTCCCTTTTACCCATACTTTCCAACGAATTAATTTTACTTTATTTTTATGGGTGGGGGGACAAGGCTAAGGCTTAGAAAAACTCAGTTTTTGAAGGTTCGGGCCTAGACCAATTACTTAAGGTATCACGACTACCCTGATTTTAGGAACTGGTTAAGCCTACATGATTACTCCTAGTGGCACAACTATGGGATCCTCAGATCTGTCTTTGGAACTACTACCTTAAATTATGAGATTGGATGGTATGTGAGTCGGTACTTAGACCAGTTGTATTTACCTTTATATTCCCACTGGATTCATGCTTGTGCAACTTACCATGGATGGATGGAAACTAACTACCCTATTGAGGAACTACAACCAGACCCCCTAGATTGGATGGAAAGAAAGAAGAAGGGCTTGGGAACTTAGTTAGAGAATTATTGTTTCTATTAACTTTATGTGCTTACATTATTACTGAAGTGTTATACTACATCCACCAACCAACAACCTGTCGTATTAATAAAACCTTGATAGACCTGGCTCACAAAATTGAACTTAGAGATTCATGAGCTTCCAAATAAACAACCACCTTCTTTACCGAATATGGGTACCACACTTAGAACAACAACCTTAACTATGTTTCCTACTTACCGTTACCACCTCTCCATGTTATCCCTATACCGCTTACTTCAAGAATCTTAGGAGGGACCAACTATAGACCCGGGCATAATGGCATGGCATTAAACTAACTTAAACTTTTACCTCTTACTTTTGTATTTACTAAATATCTACCCACCTAGAGATCTATACTATATCACAAACTTCATGAATTCCTTAGGAGGTACAGTTATTGACTTCCTCCGGGAAGAATGGTACGGTATGAATCCCTAGATACTTTTAATGAATTTCTAAAGCCAACATTGCCAGGATATTATTTTATAACAATTTCCTTGCTTTCAGATACTGACTTTTGGGTACCATTATTACTTGTATTTAAGAGGCGGATATGATTCAGGAATTAGAACTAACTATATTGCTAAGAATATACCTACATTTAATTCCTAAACCTCCTAGTTATCACCCGGAGACCTAGTACCTACCTTCTACCTATACTACACTTCCTGTATTAATCGCTTAGAGCAAGCCACTGCTTAGACCTTCTCTTATCTGGACGTCATGAAACAAGATTACCCTAAATGAATTTATTACTTCCCATCACACACACCACTGGATAAAATCCATACTCCCTTCTTCCATTATTTATCTTAATTTAGATTTTATATACATAATTACTGATGCGGGAAATTAAGCTAGTTGGGGTTGTGTTTCGACGCTTTTCCCCGTACCTTGGGCCCACCCACACTTGGATTTGTAGTTGATTCATCAATTATAACCCACTCTATTGATGCTATGAAGATAAATCCATGCCTCTCACTTCGTTCCTACTACCTACCCACCTTAAGAACTAGACCTAGTAGCCCTAGACCACTTACTCAATAAATGTTTAGGAGGTACTGCTATATAACTTCTCTTATCAACACTAGATAGATGGATTGTTGATTAGCCGAGGACTTGTCAGAGCTTACCAAGATCCCCCGATTCTAGATGACATGGAGGGTGGGGCTGCTGGATGGATGGTGTCGATTAGCCAAGGAATTTTAGTATCTTCCTTTGCTCCATCGATTGTTGGATGACACGGCGGCACAAATTCTCATTCCTTCATCCCCGATTATGATTCCTTCTACCCATATTATTAACCAACCTTATCGCTATGCACCTCACCTATGTACCAAAATTACTGAATTGGATGGAAGGGATTCAACATCGAAGAGCATTGGTGGGTCACGGGCTTAAGAAAAGATTCACGAGAAGACCTATAAACACACTTGGAATCACACTTGGAATCACACTTGCTTACAGATCTTCTCCCAATGAGGTAAAAGTTTACAAGTCCCTATTCCAAGAATTATGCAATGTGTTCGCATGCAGATATGAAGAGATGTCGGCTATTGACTCGTCCATCGTGGTTCACAAAATAAAAACCTACCCAAGGGCTAAGCCAATCTGACAGAAAATCCACCTAATTCACCTCTGCAAAACAACTGCCATCAAGGTAGAGGTTGAGAAACTCTTGAAAGTGGGTTTCATTTATCTAGTACCGTTAACCGAATGGGTCTCCAATATTGTCCCAATTTTGAAGAAACGGGGCACTATTAGGGTCTGTGTCGATTATAGGGATTTAAACAAGGCTTGTCCTAAGGAAAATTACCCTACACCCTTTATCAACCAGATTATAGACAACTATGTCAGAAGTGTTGTCTTTTCATTCATGGACGGCTTCTCCGACTATAATCAAATCTAGATACTCCCATCCGATCAACATGAAACCAATTTCATCTTCCCTTGGGGAACCTTCACCTATCGAAAGTTACACTTCGGTTTAAAAAATGTTGGGGCAATTTTTCAACGGGCTATGTTGTATGCTTTTCACGACATCGAGCATATTGTTGATCCATACCTCGATGATCTACCTGCCCACTCGACTTGCAGAGAATACCATCGTGAACATCTCAGGGACATTTTCCTTATATGTCATCATTACAACATACGCTTGAATCATTACAACATATGCTTGAACCTGCATAAATGCACATTTTGTGTTGAATTTGGACGACTCCTAGGCTTCATAGTTTCCAAAGAAGGGATTAGAATCGATCCCTTGAATGCTGAGTCCATTTCAGCTTTACCTGCACCCACTAACATTCCCCAAATTCGGAGTTTGTAAGGGAAGGAAAAATTTGTACGTCGTTTCGTCTGCAACTTCACAGAACTTACCAATCGATATATGCAATTCCTCAAAAAGGATGTCCCCTTCATTTGGGATTAAAAAGCGCAACGATCGTTTGACACTTTAAAACATGCATTAAATCACACACCATTGTTGCATCCACCCAACTATACACATGATTACATACTTTACCTTGTTGCATCCACTTCCACCATTGGAATGGTGCTTGTTCAAGAAGATGAAAATCGCTAAGAACATGTAGTCTACTATCTGAGTAAGAGCCTTTCAGGACCCAAAATCCGATATTCACATGTCGAAAATTTGGCTTTGGAAGATATCATATATGTCCAGATATTCTGACATTATATTTTTCTCCACAAGACAGCTATCATTGCAGATGCTAACGTTATGTACCACATTTTAACCCGTCAAGCACTAGGGGTAAAATACTGATGCTGGATTGTCATTCTCCAAGAGTTCGATTTAGATTTTTCCAGGGCAAAATCCAAGAAATCATTGGTCTTCACAGAGCTTATGTGTGACCTTCCCCATATTGATGAATAAACTTAGCCAACGACTCTCTTCCGGATGACTCTTTGTTCCTCATTAGCGCATCTAATTCATGGTATGGAGACATCATCATATATCTCCAAACACAATGCTTTCGGTTTGGATTATCTCAAGAGGATCATTGCCGCATTCACCATCATGTGAAGGACTATCTTATAGTTGGTGATACTTTATACCGTTGTGGCCCTGACTCTATCCTATGATGATGTTTAACACATGAAGACGCCGAACATGTTTTAAATGACTACCACTATAGAGTATGTGGTGGCCATCTTTCAGGCATGGCTACAAATCCTACAACCCATAAAAAATTTCGCGTGGGATATTTTTGGCCATCGATCTTCAAAGATTGTATGGAAGATGTTAATAAATGTACTCCTTGTCAATTCTTTCATCCAAAGAAGCGCATACATCCTGCTCCACTTCATCTAGTCATTGCCATAGGCCCTTTTTCAAAATGGATCCTTGATTTTATGCACTGTAAGATTACCTCGGCTAGGGGGCATGGTTATATCATAGTCGCAGTATATTATTTTACCAAGTGGGCCAAGTCTATTCCTACATATGCAAACGATAGCAAGACTGCAACACTTTTCGTTTTCAACCATATCATTGCTAGGTTCGAGGTCCCACAATCCATTGTCACTGACCATGGTTCGCATTTCAGAAACCATATGATGGCTGACCTGAGTGCCAAATTGGTTTTTTGACATGAAAACTCGTCGCCCTACTACCTCCAAGAGAATGAAAAAGTAGAGGCCATTAACAAGGTCTTGAAAACCATGATTCAATGCATGGTGGTAACGCATAGATCTAATTGGCACTTATCGCTTTTTTAAGCCTTGTGGATTTACAAGAAATCAGTAAAAAATGCCACCGGATTCACTCCATTTCAATTGGTTTATGGTCTAGAGGCAACTTTACCTATCGAATGCAATATTTCATTCCTTAAACTAGCTATGGAATTCCTGTCGAATACCTCTGTTGAGGAGGAGCCTTTTTATTCTTGGAAAAACTAGACGAAACCCATCATGATGCTACTCTTGCCAATGAAGCACAAGAGATGTGTCAAATTCCAATATGATAAATCAGTTAAACCTCATGTCTTCAATGAAGGTGATTTAGTCCTCGTTTATGGCTAGATTCATGACAAACTAAGGGAAGGTAAATTCGAGTCCATGTGGCACGGTCCTTGCATCATTAAACGAGTGTTAGAAAAGGGTTCCTATGATTTAGTTGATCATAATGGAACCTCGCTAGGAGAGCCTCGAAATGGGCTCTACCTGAAAAATTACTATGCCTAGGTCTATCCTACATGTGTACTTGTACATGCTTGTCATATAGTTTGGTGTGTTTTGGTCTAGTGTGATGTTTTCCTCTTTTTGCGTGTGAGGGTCTTGTTTCACCTACGACTACTTATCCTTATTTGTGCTTGAATGTGCAAATATCGGTGTATTTTGGATTCACGGATGGTGCTAGTAGACATACTTGAAACCTTTCTTCTGTAGCTTGGGTTATCTATTCCCCCAATGACGAGTTAGTTAGTTTAGGAGGAGTTTTCTAAGGTCCAACAACCAATAACATTGCTAAATATCTAACCGTGATAGGCCTATTAACCAAAGCTTATTCCCTTGTCATATGCCATATAACTGTTTACTTGGATTCCCAACTCGTGGTTTCTTAGTTGAACCACATCTATTCTATCGGTGATCCTACGCTACTTCGATTATATCGAAGGATACATCTTCTTGAGAGATTTTTTTACTTTGTACAATATCCACACATCTTGAGAGAATTGAACACCATTGTCAATGCTTTAGCTAATTTTATATTAAATTGGCACGTCACACATACATGAACATTTCATCATGAAATGTACATATCAAAAGAACAAAACATATAATGTAAATAATGCATTTAGGAAATAATATCCGAAACAAAGATTCATCTGTATATATATCATTCCAAAATTTTGTCACATCATATGTACAAAAAGTATATAGGGGCAAAATTGGGATACAAAGCCCGTACATCATATAAAAGTCACTAAGAAAGGACTACTAGACTACCTATACTACTAATCCTCATCATGAGGTAAGCAGTGCTCACTATAGCACACCAATGCATGATCTACTTAACATTGTAAGCAACTAATACTCTTCGGAACCCCTACAATATGCCTCTATATATGGTAGGGAATGTCATGAAACCTCATTGGAGGGACACCCATAGTTAATCCCTCTAGGTTCTGCTCCACATATTGGAGCCCTCCAGCATCATCTACTGCATATGATACTCTTTTTGTGCCTGTGTAGCGGTGATGATACTGGAAGCCGCACTGGTCCTAGATTTGTGACATAAAAAATGTGCATATTAAATCCCATTATACAACAAAAAATGGAAAGATTCAAAAACTCAAAAAACACATCAGAAACCAAGGTCACGTTTTCCAAGAGGTATACATATATCATCCAAGTCTACTCCCTCTGGAAAAACCAAGTCCTTGTCACCGCATAATTCCACCCCTGCATATGGGTACTCTTCTATCATCAGGATCTAGTTTCTCCACCATGAGAAGAAACCAACATCATAGGATAACATTTGGGGACCCCCTAGTCGGCCTTCATGGCTAGTCCACTATTCCATCCATAGCTTGGATGGAAGTTGGATCAACACATTAATATGTTGATGAAGCAAAGGTACCCACTCTAGGAAAAATGAGACTAAGATGGTTCCATACCCAAAAAATATATGTCATCTTGTCCTGCACCTAGAAATTTGTTCCTTCATATTGGCTGGTACACCCCTACACTAGTTAAAGATTTTTGGCTCAAGACATTCCACGGCAAGGGTCATCTGTGCTTTAGTGGCATGATGAGGACCCGCACTCCCAGACAATCTCATGATGGTAAACAAGATAGTCTATAAAGGATAATACGCCACATACTTGATCGGTATTTTTCTGCTATCCTCCCGAGTCCCAGGCCTACAATATTCGACTATATAGCCATCAATGCTCTCATCTGTAATGCAATGCTCAACCAGTTTGACTCGTGCTCCCCATTTGGAGAGCCCGGTCAAGAAGTAAATGTCTTCCAACTCAATCTCAAGAAATGTGTGGCCCCACATTGAAGAGTCTGTTGTCAGGATCCCACATCTCTATCAAATGAATGAGAAGGATTAGTTGTTTTCTCATGCATTATGTCTTGAAAAACTTTAACAAACCACACTCTTTGAGTGCATCCAAGGTGGCTTGGTCATGGAGGGATGCCATATCATCATATTCATGTTCTCTTTCCTTCCACTCAATCATGATGTCTCTTGAGGTTAGTAATCCCCTGCAAATCACTAAAAAGAGTCATGGTTAAAATCTCAGCTTCAGATCTTGCCAAACAAAGGAGCGACAAATATGGGATTTTCGCTCCTCTCGAGCTTCTGGGGGAGCGACAATCTCCCTAGGGTGATATTAAGGCCCTATAGAGGCCCAAATATTTCCCAAACATGCATCAAACTGAGAAATTAAACCATGGAAAGGAAGAGTTAGATGAGAACACTAACCTTGTTTAGACGACAAGTCAAATGGTGTTCTGGATCTACCGCAATCAACAATGCAATTATGGCCTTCAATAAGGGTGAAATCTCCTTTGAGATAAATAGTAAGGTGAAAATGACTTTGTTTTTACCACTCATTTATTTTACCTCCATTTAGCTTGTTATTTTTCCCATGTTCACACTAGCAATATCTCTTCAAGCTATTTTTTATAGCATTATTGGATCCTAACACGCTTATGTCTAGATGTGATGATTCTTTTACAGGATGATGGGGGAAGGAAATTTCTGAATCTTAGTGACCTAGCACATGTGTGCATAGTTTTACCTTTTCAAGCACTTTAAACTATGAAATAGTCATTTGTCGAGTGATAATTTACCCCTTTTTTGGCCTCATCAAACTAATTACGAAAAAGGAACTCCTTCAGATTCTCCTTTAAGCTCTTTTCAAACTCCCTAAACAAGAAAATATTGTCGAGTGAATTTGTCTCTTTCACGATTGTAAAAGTACTTGAAAGGACGTCTGTTTGGTGATAGTTTACCCTTTTTTCGGACGATTTGAATTAATTACGAAAAATGAGTACTCTAGTCAACCTTGGCTAGAAGAGTTCTCTCTGACGTTGTTTTATCCTTTTTCGGGTGAAGAGACTAACTTTACGAAAAAGAACTATTTTGGAGTCTTCTTTCGATCCTTTTCAGAATCCCTAAATGTGAAAAGATCATTGAGTTTACCTTCTTTGGACTCGTTAAATATGCATCGAAGGGCCCATGGGACCGAACCCCTCCTTATTCAGGTTCATTAAACATATTTGAGCTTGATCTTGGGTATATCAGCCCTAACTCTCGAATATCTCATCCATTTCCATTCATGGAAACCTAATATCCCTTGATCCACCTTATACTCCCTTGATCCAAATCTTTCTCTCAATTTGTTTGGCCTCTCCATCCTATAAGAAAGACCCGATGCCTTGGCTCACACACATGGAAAATTATTAGAGAGGTGGTCTTTATGATCTTAGGGTGCTCAAAGGGATTTTGATAGAGATATTGGAGGATATGTTGTTGGTGCAAGATCAGGTATAATCATGTCATGTACTTGTTTCCTTTGGATTTCTAATGAATGAACTTGGCTTATTCTCCCAAATTGTGCTTCTTATGTTGAATGCATGTATTTTTTTACTTGTTAGTGATTAGAATTAGTTTGATACACTTGTTCTTGGAAGGTGTTTGTCTCTTTCCTTTGTTTGTAGGCTCATCAACTTGGATCCTCAAGCTAGGAGTTGGATCAACAAGGAGCAGCGAGGACAACCTTCAGGACTGAGGTAGGACATCTACCCCTTCTCATCCTTCTTATGCATATGCTTGCTTGGATTGGCTTATGCATAGACTAGATCTATGAGAAAGTAGCAACCATTTGTTTCTTTCTATCTTAAGTTAGGTGTCTAGGGAACCTACTTTTGCCCATTTCCTAACATAATGTGAAACCCTACCAACGAAGAAAAAATATTATCCGAAGAAAAAAATGAAAAAGTTCGCTCTAAACGTGAGAAATACCTCCACCATAATACATGCAAAAGAAACCAACAACCAACGCCTCCACCATAATACATGCAAAAGAAACCAGCAACCAGCTGATGACTAGCTGAATGACGAAAACACAATGAAATCACAACCACCGAAAAGAAAAAACTAGTAACTAAACAAATGAAACTTTACTTTAGAGGATCTCGAGAACCTTAAATGTGCCTTAGCGATTATCCATAAATCCCCTCTAGGTGTGCCACAATAATTATTCATTGTCTATTTGTACATAGATAATCACTAAAACCCTCTCAGACCCTCGAGAAAGCCAAAGAAAAGACCAAGATCGTCATTACCGAGAGGATAATTATAGAGACCAAACTTAGATAAACTCTTATGTAGTTCCATATGGTAAACCATAAAGATTCACCAAACTTGGAGGAAACCTAAAAGCCACCGTAAAAACGTAACCCTATGTTGCCACGAAAACGAATACCAGAAGCCACCATGAAAACATCAAATAGTCCATGCAACTTATAATAATGTAGTTGAATAATAATTAATCGTGTATATAATTTTTTATATATTTCTTAAAAAAATTAAAATATTGAAATAATAAATTTAATTATTTTTTTTTGGGTGAAATTACAAAGTTATTTTCTATCAAAAACTTATCACTTCATCCTTTCAAACCGAATTTATAAAAATAACATAATTTTGTATAATAATTTATAAAAATAACATAATATTTATTGTTAGTCAAGGATACGGTGGTCTGTTGGTGGGGTTAGATGGATTTCATTCTATCCACTTGGGTTCAATTTGGTTGAGACATCTTCTGGCTTGGATTACCGGCTGACGATTTGCTCGACCTACCATCCACGATATGTGAGGAAGTTTGTTGAGATTTCCCATGCGTGTTAGCTTTCCTTGATTCCTTCGGAATAGTAGGAAGGTGATTTTTTCCGATGAAAAAAAAACATAATATTTATTGTTGTATAATATTCATTTATGAAAATTCAATGATTAAGAATACTAATTTATTAGCATATGACTACATAATTGACACTCAATTGTGGAAAACATTTCCATAGGGCGTAGTTTATTTATTCTATGTTTTGGACTTTATGATGAGCTTTGGTTGGAATTCAGTAAAAAAAAATTGTTAAATTCCAAATTTGGAAGTGGTTAAATTGTGTTTTTTAATCTATAAATAGTTTCAATACCCTCGAACACCCCCATGGCACCCAAATCATGGATAATTTTAGGGCTAAATTAAGAGGGTTAGAACAATTTAGTGGGCTATTTTCTTATATGGAAAGGGATTTTTTTAGCTAAAATATATTCATCCAATATTTATTAGAAAAAAATAAATCCAAAACAAATAGCATCCCATATATCAATGAAGAAAATGAAAAAAAACTATTTTCGCCCTAGAAAAATCTCTCTCCAATCTATCTTTCGCCCCTGATTTCTCGAGAAATTCTAGCGAAATCATTTCTTCGCCCCTGATTTTCAGTGGTGGAGGCTCCCACGGGTTATTTATCCCTCCATTTTCCCTGCAATTCATGCATACTATTGCATTCACCTATATTTTTAGTCAATTTCATGTAGATACCTTCTTTGAGCCCTCAATTTCCAGTATTGGAGAGAAAATCATGGGCGATTTTGTCCTATATAAAGGATGCAGTGATTCATGGTTCATCCACATCAGATTGCACTTGCAAGGTGAATGTTCTAGTTTATGCAATTCCATTTTTCATTCTTAGTTTCCTCGACATTTTAATATTCACAGAACATCTCCATTGTTGAAAACTCAGTTATTGAAGGGGCATGTCGCACATGTAATTTATCAGAGAACACATACTCGCATCATGTTTTTTATCCAATAATTAACGCGGTATGACTTTTATCATGCCTTTTATGCTTTTTATGTTTTTTTATCCACAACTACAATAGATTATTATAGTGTAAATTTTACTTTTATCATGATTTTTATCATGGATGCTCTTTATGGCCTGTTGAATTTTGTGTTGCTCTTGGATCTTAGGGCTCATTCAGTGTTGTTAGGATTTTAATCTATCCTAGGAGTATTGGTTTTGTGAAAGAATTATAGAGCACATAAGATCTGATTTATTTTATGCCTTGTCGTGTTTAAACCATCAACTGACATTTATACATTGTTAGTGGCTACTACTCTTGATGGAGAGATGCCACAATTTTTTTATATATTCGAACTAAATTTGACACAGTTGTTTAAAATGTGCTATTATTAGGATCTTGCTTTGCAATTATGATTGGATCTAAGGCATTCATGAGAATGTGTTTGTTCATATTTTTGTCTGTTATTGTTGATGTTCAAGGCATTTGTAATATAAATGAATGCACATTGATTATAATGGCGGGGATATAGTGGAATGGTCATTATTTTGGTACCATCTTCATGTATACTTGTTCAAAGTGTTATAGTATATTCTTTTATTTGTATTGAGAAGTTCGTGACCGGCATATTTTTTTATTCGTATTTCCAAGTTCGTCAATTTTACCTGTAACTTAAATTTGTTGGGTTCGGTATTTGTTTTATGTTATTTTGTTTTTAGTAAGGGTCATTCACAAGTAAAAAATATTGGTGATTTCTTTTGATGTGTAATTTCTATCATCATCTATAAATGGATCTAATTATGTATGATGAATATATGATTTAGTTGGAACACAATACTTCATTTCCATCATGATTATATATAATATGTACAAGGCATGTTTGACCTAAGATGTAAACATTCTCCTATTTGATATATTGTCTTTTGCATTTAATGAGGGTGCTAAAAGAGTTTTACTACATTTTGCATGCTTTCAAAAATTTCAAGGACATGGATACATACATCATCTCATTTTATCTAAGAAAAAGTGGTCTTTAACGAAGTAGTTCTAATGATATGCATGATGATGCATTAATGTGATTTCTATTCTTATTAGTGTATGTTCTTATGTTTAATAACCATTGCAAGTTCCTAACTAACTCTAAAATTTCTAAATCAATTGACATAATTCATATTTTGATTGTCAACAAAAGAAAGGAAAAAGTTGTATTCATATCTATAAACATATAAGCTTAAAAATGCGAGATTTGGAAAATATGTCAATTGGGAATTCATACACTATATTAAGGTTGTGGGTCTCGATAAGACTTTACATTGTAATAATGGTTCATAGCTGCTATAATCACTCCACAATGTAAAGTGTTTGATTCTATCAATTTGTTAAACTGTCAAGATTTGGGTCCCCACATGTCCATTGGCCCATTAAGGGATGAGATAACAAGTGGAGACCTCACTTTCCTTGAATCTACTTAGTACAGTTGTGTTTGACCGACACCTTCAGTTGTGAGCAGGGTATTTTTTAAGGATTATAAAAGTATACTTAATATAGTATTATGGGTGATTATTTTGGATTGAAAAAAACATATATATAGATTGGTAGGCGAATATTAAATATGAAACATACAATTTACTACTGAAACATGTAAATTTTGACAAATATTATGATAAAAAAACATATTTTATGTAAATATAGGCGTTATTAGAGACTAAACATGACCAAATAACGAATTTATTTTTTGAAAAAAAGACCAAAAAATAGCCAATTGGCGAAATTTCGCCCCTAAAAATTTCCATGGTTGTAAGTGACTAAATATTGTCTGTGAAATGATTAAATAAATCTCTCCTCTCTGCATTCATGCATTTGTTAATTCAAGAGATTTTAGAGTTGAGCTCCGGTATATGCTCTTCTATTACAATAACTTAGTAATCTGCAGAATAAAAAAGATGAGTCTTCCAGGCAAAATATTCACCAAGACATTACAAAGTTTTATATTTCGATGAGAGATTTGCCATGTTTTTACAATATTTTATAATCCAGTGAAATATTAGCCAAGTACAATACCTTATAATTTAGTGTAAGATTCGCCAAGATTTTACAAGATTCTATAACAAAATGAAAGATTAACCAAAAAATTATATATACATATTATTTCATTGATAAAATAACCTTCAAATTTTCCTATACATCAAGGAGATTCACCCATTTATTATACATATAAATTTGGGAGGGATTCTTAAAATTATCGCTGGTCCAAATTATGCATTTTTCATAACGGAGTACTCTATTTATTCTACGTTTTTTACTCTACGGTAGGTTTTGGTCGGAATCCGGTAATTTTTTTTTGGTAAAATCCAAATTTTTACCTGTTTAAGTTGTATTTTTGAATCCATAAATAGATTTAGCGCCCTCAAATACCCCCATGGAACCCAAATTATGCAATTTTCATAGCTAATAAATGTGATTCTAAGATTTTTAAAAAAAATTCCAATCAAAATACAACAAAATTAGACATAAAATATGCTCCAAAAAAGTGGAAAATGTAGAATATTTAGACTACACCTTTTCATAACTAATATATGTGATTCTAAGATTTTTAAAAATTTCCAACCAAACTTTAAAAATAAAAAAAATAAAAATATACTAAAAAAGATTGAAAACATAGAATATTTAGGCTACACCTTTTCACAATGTTTCAACATCATATTTTATTTATAATATTAATCATATTTCATAATATTAATTTATAATAGTAATCATATTCATTCATGAAAAGTCAATGATTTAGAATATTAACATATGACTCACAAATTAATATTAATCATATTTCATAGTATTCATTTATAATATTAATCATATTCATTCATAAAAAGTCAATGATTAAGAATATTAGCATATGACTCACAAATTAATATTAATCATATTTCATAATATTCATTCATGAAAAGTCAATGATTAAGAATATTAGCATATGACTCAATTGTGGAAAACATTTCCATAATGTTTCAATATCATATTTTATATGTAATTTAACATCATATTTATATGTAATTTTAATTTGTAGTGATTAACTTGTAAATTTGGAATTATGAGGTATTATGGAAAAATGTATATAATTTAAGATTTAAGAAAAAATGTTAAATTATGTTAGCATGGTTAGTTTTGACGAGTTTTGTTTTGTATGGTGAACCGAGTCCGAATCTCGCAAGGTAGTTGGGAGGAGAAAATTAAAATCCAACCATGCTAAAGGTTGGTGTGGCCCTGGTCAAGTGCAATCCTCAGATGATTTTTCCAGGTTAAATACCCTTAGATCAAGGTTTATTAGACCAGATACTAGTCCCACAAATCATGGACAAACTAACAAACAAAAAATATTCAAGAAAAAATATAAAATTTCTAATTCTTTAGAATACATTTTAGCATAGTTAAAATGTAAAAAAGTTAAGTTTCTCAAATAAATAATGATGTTATTGGCATCCCTTTCACCTTTGCCATGAAATTTATTAGATAATTACCGAGAACATAGGAGTGAAGTATAATATCATTGGGAAAGATTTTTTATTTAAAAAAAAAAAAATTCAGAGGAAAACAAACATAACTTGTTATTTCCATTAAGAAAATCAAAGTTACATCCTTGTGTTCATAAGCAAACATAGTTCAGCTTAATACATCCCATGATAAGTCCATGGGTGACTAGGATAACATCTGAACCAAAATAAAACTAATCATCTAAAGTGCCATCTCCAGTGTCACAAAATACTACAAGCTTATGCCACAACAACAAAAAGCCATGTGTAGAAAAATACAACGCATAGGAGTAAAAAAAAAACAATGGACCACATCCATTATATGGCCCTCATTGTGCCCTGATCCACAACAATGTTGTCCATATATTCTGCAAAATGAAGGTAACCGTCCATAGGCCCAACAACTTCCTTTGATAACCAATCAGCCTCCATATTTGCTTCCCGATAAATATGCTTACAATAGATCTGTGAGAAGGAGGCCTTTAACCTTTCTACCTCATTAATCCAAGGATCCAACAACATGACATCGATATTACACTTTCTATTGAACTAATTAGTAACAACATGGGAATCTCCAAAGATGGACAAAGTAATGTAACCCCTCACACAAACAAACCATAACACACATCGGACCACTAGGAGCTCTGCTTTTAAGCAATCCCCTTTTTCAATACCCATTTTAATACGAATAATGTGATTCCTTCAAAGATAAAAGATCACACCTGCTCCGCACATTCCTTGTTTTGAAGCCCCATCAAAATAACCGCACATGATTTCACTATCAATAGCCAGGTAAGTGACATGCCTACTCTTCTAAACACTTACAACATCTGGGTATCCACTCAATAAAACCAGGATCCTTTTGCATGTGCCATAGAATGAAGGGGTTATATTTTCAAAAATACATTCGTTCCGCGTCCTCCAAATGCAAGCCATCATGAACATAGGGAGAGGCTTGTAAGTGCCACAATAACAAGTCCACTTGTAAAAGAAATCATTTATGCAATCGGCTTTCCAATCTTCCAGAGCATATAACCAACGTTTTAATTCCTTCCAGACTTCCTTAACAAAACTGCAACGAACAAATAGATGGTGAATGTCTTCACAGTCATCCCTACAAAGAGAAGAAAAACTCGGACCTTGAAACCCTCTTTTTTGCAAATTTTCCCAAGTAAGGATTTTATTCTGTAAACATAGCCACATAAAGCACTTTATCTTTAAATGTATTTTCTAGCTCCACAACTTATAGTGTTGTTATCACCAATCTTGTAGTTGCCCCTACAGATGGATCCAAGGAGTATGGTAGAGGGGACAAGAAACTAAAGTGGTGAACCAAGAGAGCCTTAGTTCCCAAAAGAATGGTTGTCACGCCAACCAAGGCAATCTTCGCTTTATCTATCAAATCCAAGATAGCAAGGGGGAGACCCAGATCTACTCCCGACAGGAGAGATCAACCCAATCACCAGATCAAATCAATCAAGTGAAGTACGTAGGGTGACAGGTATGGAACCCTAGAATTAAGGAATTAGGACCACTGTGGAGGCTTAGGAAAGGTGTAAAATGATAGGGATAGATAACACACAATGATTCTAAGTTTAGGTATGATTCGAGGATTCAAAGCTAGTTAAAAATGGTCAAAATCAACTGCCTTGGAAATGTGACCCTTAAAACAAGAAGAGTATCCCAAAACGTAGATATGACAGTAAGGGATTTCTATCTATGCTTGATGAAGGGATATGACAATGTCAAAGTGTGCAAGAAACCAAAAAGGGATCAACCCACATGAAAACAGGGCAAGCCAGGAAATTTGTGAGGGCTTGGAGAGATCAGTGCCTTGGGGTTTGGGCCTATGGAGTCACCCAAGTAAGACATTTTCAAGAACCCACTTTGGGAGTTTCCCGATCTACAATACCCAGATGTGGTTTTCCAAATGATCAAGGGGTTTGATCAATAGAATTTTTAGGAGAAATTTAGTTGATTTTAAATGAGGGTTTTGAACTAAATGAATAAACTAATGGAATGAGAAACTTACCTTGAGATCATACCTGAGTGATGGAAGTGCTTGCCATGTTGAGGAATTTTCCTGCAAAGATCAAATGAGATATTGTTGATGTTTCTTGCCACAATAATATGCCCTAGTCCACATGTGCGCCCTCCTCTTCCTGTCAAACCAAGGAAAATCGATTCAATCAGTGAGATCAAGAATGGAGGAAATACAAGCAAATAGAAATAGCAACACGAAGTAGAAGTTACTAAGACAATCATAATCCCTGTTACTGACGAAGAGACCCCAAAGAAGAGGCAGGGAGAGTCTCCCCTACCAATTTGTCCTCCTTGAACCAATTCGGCCTTCACCTGTAGATGAGAAAACGTGGAACAAAATGATAGCAATATAATCTCCAATAACCCAGTGCAAAGGAAGAACAAACAATCGAACTCCAATAGCATTTACAACCATAAGACAAGTAGATGCAATAGTAATTTTCTATTCCAATAATCGAGAGCCAAAAGTCCTTTTACAATGAGGAGCTCTCTCCTTTAAATGGGATGGAGAGACACCAAAACCCTAACCACCTTTTGAATGGATGGCTAATATTAAAATATCAAAGTGATCTAATCAATGGTTGAGATGAGCTCAACATTAAAGGTGAATGGATCAATATAACAATGTAATACATCAATGGACCAAATTGCCGTGGGAGAGGGGGTCCCATTGAATGTCAATGATAAAACATAAGATCTATCTCATGGTGGGTCTAGGGGGTCATGACTTGCCTCCCTAGTGTGTCCCCATGGAATAATAACATAAGATAACCAATCTAGACACCAAATAGTGCTTCTCTGGGAAAGTCGTGAGCCTTAGGAGGCTCCAGAAAACCATAAAAAGTGTTGGAGAGATGGGTGTGGGCCCCACTGAAAGCTGAAACTGCTGGAGAAGGTGTGGAAGACATCCCAATCATCATCAAAACTCATCCCATGCCAATCCCTTTCCTCAGTATCCCAAATCGAATCCTTCAGTAGCCATTTTTACCATTTTAAATCTGCCTCAGGAAGTGTGAAACTACCCAAACTGCCTCCTGGAGTGCCTGCACTGTCAAGGTGATCCCACTAGGCTCTCTGGGAGGGTGTTATTATGGTAATAACAAGTGCCTGGACCACCCCCTCCATGCACATTTCCCTAGGAAAACCAGGCATATCCAACCTCTGCTCTGACAAGCCATCTGACAAGCCAAAATTACACTAGGATGCCCAACTGAGGCCAATAATCACTGTAACTGCCTGGAACTGAAAAAAGACTATCTCATTGGACTCAGAGATCCCAAATCCATCTAAGGTGTGTACTCATACACCCTATGGATATCTGCATGATCATATAAAATATCCAATATATACCCGACATACCAAATAATAATAATCTGTAAAAGTGCTGAAAAGCACAAATCATCATCATAAACCTGAAACCACTGCATAGAACCATTTGGTGACATGGACCTGGCCATATATCATATATCTGCATCATCTGAGGTCTGCCACCTCATGTCCCGTGGTTTAATTTTGGTCAAACTAGGTTTGACCAAGTCAACATGACCAATAATATAACTCAAGCTATCATCAAACTGCTGCAAGTGCCAAAGGTTAAAACATGCTCTACAATTAAGTCAAGTAACAATTATAACAAGAAGTAATCATTTCATTGGCGATCTACCAACAAATACATAAGGATTTTAATTATTATTATGACTTAGACCAGACTTTCAAGACCATACTCACTTCATAGTTGTGTTCAATTTGCTAGTGAAGGGTGAGGGATAAATATTCAAAGGCTAGGCTAAGGGATGACTACTGACTTGTCATTGTGACACTTTGGAAATGGAAAGGGAATACACACTCTAGCATATGCTGAACACGCAGTAACACGGGGGATGGCAATGTCTCACAATTGGGTAAGTTGTTTAAAGAGTGCTTATTCAACTTAGGCATCATGTCTACTTTTTAAGATGATCCAAGTTCATTAGGATCCATGATTTCACTTTATGGTCTTTTTGGCCTACATAACCCTTTGGATCTCAGGTGTGCTAAGAAGCACAACTAATTGGAGCTTGCATCTAGGGCATGTTTATACATATACATAAGGTCAACAATCGTTTAGATATAGAGTTTAAGAACTATTTCTTTTTTGGACCTTTCTTATACTCTTCAAGGAGTATTTATAGCTTTTCATTGCTCTTTTCCTTTACTCACGTGTGTTAAGAAACACATTCTAGACTTCACAATTTCCTGGGCGAATTTACATAAGTTTCCATAAGTAGTACATGAACTTTCAGTTTTAGCCAACACATCTTAAGTGACTAGGGGGACTTCATACCAGTGCCAAACATCAGGACAAGCGACCCGAATGATTTAGGACTACAATCCAACTCACCAAAGGTAGGTTTTGTCACCAACTCAGAGCCGAGACACAATAAACAAGGAAGCTCATCCAACAAAGAGGCTAAAACGGGGGAAGGTCCTCCATGCCACGAGTCAAGTAGTAAGTTAGGGTAATAAACAAACTGGAAGGTAATGGATGGATGAAGACAGTGAATAATGAGACCAACACTAGCAAGCCAATGTATGGTGGGAATGATCACCTCTATTCTCGCTAGGGAGTGTAAAACCAATGAGTATGGATAGTGAACTTCTAAGTCTGAGTGGGGAAAATATATAATATATATAAAAATACAACCAGGTCCACATATCTATATGATCACCAGATCATGATACAAAATGTTAAGACATGCTACAAGAATGAATATAAAAGCAATATAACCATAACACAAGAATATACCTACTGAGTCATATACCTGAATGCACACAATCTGAACCGACATTTTTCCACTGAAAATCTGTTGCTACAACTCTGGGCAATATTGACTGCTCTGTATAAATGGATAAATGGCTACATTGGTCATCTCTCTGAGTGTCCTGAAACTAAATCATGGCATGGGGAATAAAACTGTTGTCCATAGAACAATCATGATCCATAATAGATGCTCATCTCGGCATCTCAATGGAAGGGAACTAGATGACAAGTGTACTGGAATCTGAAAAATAGTGTTTGGTAGCCCGGCTACTATATATGTGATAACATTTGGCTCTAGCTGGGACAAGTGCTCTGCTGAAAAGAGCATTTGAGAACCTCAGAATCTCTGGTCCTCTCACTCTGCTACTCGTATCCTCGATCCAGCACTCTCGCTCTGCAACTGCTACTAGCATATCACCTACTATATGCAAAATGTCCAGAGCTATACCAAACTCACAGACCGGATGTCAGAACAATGCATGTATATACATAAATCTCAAAATAACAATACTGAAACTGAAATGCATGAAATATAAATGCAGAAAATAAATCTAATCTACTAACATAACTTGAAAAGTTTGATTTTACTGTGCAGGAAAAGAAAATGGTAAGTACTCAGGACTATACTACGGGCTTCAAAAATGAGCTTAGGGAAAGACAAAAAGGTGCCAGACTCAATGGCTGAAAAGACTAACTACTGCCCAAGCAGGCTTATTTGGTTCCTACCTACTCTAACCTACCAGGCAAGGAAAGCATAGAAGACCACTACGTGAGGTCAGGTATGTAATCCCTCAACTCCCTCTGGTTGACAGGAAGTAATATACGTCGTCCACTACCAGTAGTCAAGAAACACATGTCACCAAAGCACTGCTCGACCGTGAATGGTCCAACCCAAAGATCATCAGCCTGTCTAGATCTAATATGCAATAAATGGTTCAGAATAACAACTTGACTTCCCGTAGGAAATCTATTTCTGTTGACAGACTCAGGAACAACTCCAATGTTCCGTATAGGCATAGGGTGGATTTCAGTAAGGTTTTACGGTTACGGGGTGAAAATGTTTGAGTTCCTTCTAGGAGGGACTAGATTAACTCTGGGTAGACCACCATCAATAGAAATGGATATCCTACCAACAAGGACCTCTCGAATTTATCTTCTCGTCTCTTGGACTCTTTCACTTGGCTCATCCTCATGAGGAGACACTATATTTTTGACAAATTCTCCTATAGTCCAAAAATCTCTGTGTTCTTCCAAGGGAGGTGGCTCATGGAATATGACAGTATTACGACTAGAGCCTTCCCCTGAAGGAACTAGAATGAACATATTTTCCAACCCAGTGGAAACTAACTCATAATTAGATTCCGAAAAACTAGGAATGTGAGAAATATCATGACTATGATGACTAGATGACTCGGGTGGTAGAAGAAAACCAAAGACATGAGGATATGCAGATAAAACATTGTTTGTAGAGTCTGAAGGAGTTTGAAAAATAACAAGATTGTTTAAGTTAAAATCTCCTTCAGGTGCATCATTAATTAAGGAATCCTTTTCCCAACCTAAAGAGTTATCATGAATTCAACTTAAATTACCATCTTCTAAGGATAAGTGAGATAAGGAGTCATCCACATCAAAATAATGGGATACCTTGGATTCCTCATTGGCTTCAACCACATCAGCTATTGCAAGACGATTTTCCCATGGATAAATAGGTGCAAGCCCTTGGCTTTCCCTTTCTCTATTGTGATCAGTTAGAGCAAACCACTCCCTAACAGTAAAAGGAATTCTCTCACCACACCTAATGTCATCAAACTCATCCACTACATGAATAGGATCCTCAATATTATTTTCTTCAACATTCGTTTGCTCAGAATGATTTTCCCATGGGAGGATGGGTTCCAGACCTTGATTCCGCCTTAATATATTATTGTCAATAATTGCATTGAATTCTCTAACTGATTTGGGCAAATGTTCACCTGTTCTGATATCATTTAAATCATCATCAACTTCTTCCGGTATTTGATTTTCAATAACTTGTTCTTGATTTATTACAACATTCTGTTCTTGAACCTGAGGGTTATTTTCATTTCTTCTCAATTCTTCTATTTCTTCAACAAACTCATTTCTAAGTAAATCCAAATTTATCCTTCTAGCAAGTTCAACTATCTTCTCCTCTTCAAAAGAAGAGTTAGAATCTTCCATTACCATGAACATATTTTCTATTTGATCATCTTCCCAAAGTTTACTTTCATCTTCAACAAAATTGGCTTTGGCATTATTTAACAATTCATCCCCATATGTGTTTTTGATCCCGTCATCGAAAGTTTCTAAATGCTTGACATAGCAAGGTTCTCTATTAACCCTAATCAAAGCTCCATCAGAGTTAGGAACACAAATATATGATAGATCCATCATAAGGTATCCACCTAAGCCAGCTGCTCACTTCCTAGATAAAAGCATTCCATATGCTGGGGGCAAATCAATCACTACTACATCCATCATAGTAGAAATGTATGAACATGCAAAGAGATCAGCTCTAAGGTTCTTGATCAAACCATAAGATTGCAAACGACGAGAATCTATACCACAGACATTTCCATATGGTCTAGTCACCTCTAATCCCATTTCCTTCATAACATGTAAAGGCATGACATTCATAGCTGCTCCGGAAGCCAACATGCAGTTGTGGAGGAGCATATTCTGAATGTGCAATGTAAGGTAAAAGGGAGGGTGACCACCATTCTTTCTTTCATAAATGGCAGAATGGATGTTTATTAGTGGATCCTTTTCAACTCTACTAGGTTGTGTTCCACTAAGGCTCTGAATGTGACAAGATTCCAAGACAACCTCATGAGTCTTCTCTTGGCCAATGCCATCAACTCAGTGACATGGATATTACACATTATTTTGCCTAATTCTTTCTTCATATCAATTTTTAGATCATAATCATTATAAGAAAAATCTTCTTCTTCCTCTTTATCTTCATTAATATTTTTGCGTTTGTCAAGGAGAGAAGGCTGGGAATTACTTCCTCGTTTATAGATTTGAAACTTTGGTTGTTCTTTTGGATCTGGGAGATTTATGGCACAATATGAGGAGCTAGGTTCATCACTTACTTCTTCTTCTTGCTCCCATGGCTCTTCTTCTAGAAGGATTCTTCCGAAATCATCATCGAAAGATAAGTCATTAATAAAATTGATGTTATCTGGTTGGTCATCACGATAGTTGGTGTCAGAAGGCTCTCCTTTTGTTTCATCACACCAATTTACATTATTCTTTTCAGAATTTTATGGATAATTAGGTCGTCGTCTATTGTTATCTCCCTCAGGCCTTCTATTGTTGTTCCAGTAATGTTTAGGGCCATAAGGGTTCCTATGTCTCTCAGGATCATGAAAGCTTGTGACACTTTTGGTCAGGACAGTTAGTTGTCTCATCATTTCTTGCATGGTTTCTAATGTGTCCTTTGATTCCTTTGGCTCATTCACAGGTTCCTTGGGCTTTTAGAGCTTAGGGTCAGATCTAGAAGTGGATGGGGTAAAGTGATCGAATTTTTTTTGTTTCCCCATAGATGTTGCATTCTTCTCAGCCATATTTGCATTGAACTGGGCAGTCTTTAGGTCATTTGGGTTCTTATCCTTCAAGTGATAACCAAGCCATCATTCGAATGCATTCAAATAATGAATAACAACCGCTTGATATTTTGGTTTAATCTATTCATGGATATTAGCTACAGTCTTGTCAAATCTTATGTTGAATTCATGGACTGTTTCATTCTCTTTTTTCTTAATGTCAAATAGTTGGTGTAAGCAAAACTTCCCATCTAACTTTCGATACCACTCACTATTAATTTTCGCAACAAAGTTGTCTTACCCAGTGATAGATGCAGCAGGAAATCTATCAAACCACTTCTAGACATCTCCTTCCAAAGATGCCATAAGGCCCTTCATGAAGACATCTTCATCAGATGCTCCATATGCTTCCATATATTCCCAGACGTTATCAATATGATCTTCAATGGAGATAGCAGACACTCCATCAAACTTGGGAACTTTCTCAAAGTACTTTTCAGGCATATCATGTGAGGCCCCCTAGATTTGGAAAAAATATAAAGGAGATGGCTTAGCCTTCCGTCCAAAAATCCTACGGTTATGTGGAGGAGGAACATTTTGGTTTCCACCAGCATTTGTTCCAGCCATTGGATTGGATGAGGTTGAAGGAGATCCCGAAGAATGATTCGGAGAAGAAGAGTGATTATAAATATTCCAAAGAAAATTGGATGAGTTCTCTTTGATTGGAATTTGGTTCCAAATATAAGTTATAGGGGTTCTTCGAGATTAAGATGCTCTATGAACTTAGGATTTATATGTTAGGTTCGGTTCTCAGTAGAGTCGCGAGGTGGATTCGCTAGGTGAACCACACAAGTAATTCACCGAAATGAAATATGTCGTAGGAGAGGTGATAAGAGTGAATTAAAATGGTGATTGAAGTAATTATGAAATTGAAAATGCAATCACCAAGGAAAAATACTAGATGCGATAAGATATGTATTAACGCACGGACACTCGCAGACACCGAAGGTAAGCCTCTACCTCCCCGGCAACAACGCCAAAATGTTATCACCAATCTTGTAGTTTCCCCTACAGATGGATCCAAGGTGGATGGTAGAGGGGACATGCAACTAAAGTGGTGAACCAAGAGAGACTTAGTTCCCAAAAGGATGGTTTTCACGCCAACCAAGGCACTCTTTTCTTTAGCTATCAAATCCAAGATAGAAAGGGGGAGACCCAGACCTACTCCCGACAGGAGAGATCAACCCAATCACCAGATCAAATCAATCAAGTGAAGTACGTAGGGTGACAGGTATGGAACCCTAGAATTAAGGAATTAGGAACAATGTGGAGGCTTAGGAAAGGTGTGAAATGATAGGGATAGATAACACACAGTGATTCTAAGTTTAGGTATGATTCAAGGATTCAAAGCTAGTTAAAAATGGTCAAAATCAATTGCCTTGGGAAACGTGACCCTTAAAACAGGGAAAGTATCCCAAAACGTAGATCTGACAGTTAGGGATTTCTAGCTATTCTTGATGAATGGATATGACAATGTCAAAGTGTGCAACCAACCAAAAAAGGATCAACCCACATGAAAATAGGGCAAGCCAGGAAACTCGTGAGGGCTTGGAGAGATCAGTGCCTTGGGGTTTGGGCCTATGGAGTCACCCAAGTAAGACATTTTCAAGAACCCACTTTGGGATTTGCCCGATATACAATACCCAAATGTGGTTTTCCAAATGATCAAGGGGTTTGATCAATATAATTTTTAGGAGAAATTTAGTGATTTTAAATGAGGGTTTTGAACTAAATGACAGATGGATAAACTAATGGAATGAGAAACTTAACTTGAGATCATACTTGAGTGATGGAAGTGCTTTCCATGTTGTTGAGGAATGTTCCCGCAGAGATCAAATGAGATATTGTTGATGTTTCTTGCCACAATAAGATTCCCTAGTCCACACGTGTGCCCTCCTTTTCCTGTCAAACCAAGGAAAATCGATTCAATCAGTGAGATCAAGAATGGAGGAAAAACAAGCAAATAGAAATATCAACATGAAGTAGAAGGTACTAAGACAGTAATACTCCCTGTTACCGATGAAGAGACCCCAAAGAAGAGGCAGGGAGAGTCTCCCCTACCAATGTGTCCTCCTTGAACCAATTCGGCCTTCACCCGTAGATGAGAAAACGTGGAACAAAATGATAGCAAGATAATCTCCAATAACCCAATGCAAAGGAAGAACAAACAATCGAACTCCAATAGCATTTACAACCATAAGACAAGTAGATGCAATAGTAATTTTCTATTCCAATAATCGAGAGCCAAAAGTCCATTTACAATGCGGAGTTCTCTCCTTTAAATAGGATGGAGAGACACCAAAACCCTAACCACCTTTTGAATGGATGGCTAAGATTAAAATATCAAAATAATATAATCAATGGTTGAGATACGCTCAACATAAAAGTACATGGATCAATATAACAATATAATACATCAATGCACCAAATTGCCCTAGGAGAGGGGGTCCCACCGAATGTCAATGATAAAGCATAATATCTAGCTCATGGTGGGTCTAGGGGGTCGCGAATTTCCTCCCTAGTGTGTCCCCATGGCACAATAACATAATATAACCAATCTAGACACCAAATCGTGCCTCTCTGGGAAAGTCGTGAGCCTTAGGAGGCTCCAGAAAACCATAAAAAGTGTCGAAGAGATGGGTGTGGGCCCCACTGAAAGATGAAACTACTAGAGAAGGTGTGGAAGACATCCCACTCATCATCAAAACTCATCCCATTCCAATCTCTTGCCTCAGTATCCCAAATCGAATCCTTCAGTAGCCATTTTTACCATTTTTAATCTGCCTCGGGAAGTGTGAAACTGCCCAAACTGCCTCCTGGAGTGCTTGCACTGTCAAGGTGAGCCCACCAGGCTCTCTGGGAGGGGGGTATTATGGTAATAACAAGTGGTTGGACCACCCCCTCCATGCACAGTGCCCTAGGAAAACCAAGCATATCCAACCTCAGCTCTGACAGGCCATCTGACAAGCCAAAACTGCACTAGGATGCCCAACTGAGGCCAATAATCACTGTAACTACCCAGAATTGAAAACAGACCATCTCATTGGACTCAGGGAGCCCAAATCCATCTAAGGTGTGTAGTCATACACCCTATGGATATCTACATGATCATATAAAATATCCAGTATACCTGACATAGCAAATAATAATAATCTATAAAAGTGCTGAAAAGCACAAATCATCATCATAAGCCTGAAACCACTGCATAGAACCATCTGGTAACATGTACCTGACCATATATAATATCTCTGCATCATCTGAGGTTTTCCACCTCATGTCCTGTGGTTGAATTTTGGTCAAACTAGGTTTGACCAAGTCAACATGACCACTAATATAACTCAGGCTATCATAAAATTGCTGCAAGTGCCAAAGGTTAAAACATGCTCTACAATTCATTCAAGTAACAATTATAACAAGAAGTAATCATTTCACTGGCGATCTACCAACAAATATATAAGGATTTTAATTATTATTATGACTCACACAAGATTTTCAAGACCATACTCACTTCATAGTCGTGGTCAATTTGCTAGTGAAGGGTGAGGGATAAATATTAAAAGGCTAGGCTAAGGGATGACTACTGAATTGACATTGTGACACTTTGGAAATGGAAAGGGAATATGCACTCTAGCATATGCTGAACAAGCAGTAACACGGGGGATGGCAGTGTCTCACAAGTTGGTAAGTTGTTTAAAGAGTGCTTATTCAACTTAGGCATCATGTCTACTTTTTAAGATGATCCAAGTTCATTAGGATCCATTGATTCACTTTATGGCCTTTTTGTCCTACATAACCCTTCAGATCTGAGGTGTGTTAAGAAGCACAACTAATTGCAGCTTGCATCCAAGGCATGTTTATACATATACGTAAGGTCATCAATCGTTTAGATATAGAGTTTAAGAATGATTGCTTTTTTTGACCTTTCTTATACTCTTCAAGAGTATTTATAGCTTTTCATTACTCTTTCCCTTTACTCATGTGTGTTAAGAAACACATTCTAGAGTTTACAATTTCCTGGGCAAATTTACATAAGTTTCCATAAGTAGTACATGAGCTTTCAGTTTTAGCCAACACATCTTAAGTGACTAGGGGGACTTCGTACCAGTTCCAAACATCGGGACAACCGACCAGAAGGATTTAGGACTACAATCCAACTCACCAAAGGTAGGTTTTGTCACCAAATCAGAGCCGAGACACAATAAACAAGGAAGCTCATCCAACAAAGAGGCTAAAGCGTGGGAAGGTCCTCCATGCCTCTAGTCAAGTAGTAAGTCAGGGTAATAAACAAACTGGTAGATAATGGATGGATGAAGATAGTGAATAATGAGACCAACACCAGCAAGCCAAAGTATGGTGGGAATGATCACCTCTATTCTCCCTAGGGAGGGTAAAACCAATGAGTATGGATAGTGAACTTCTAAGTCTGAGTGGGGACAAATATAATATATATAAAAATACAACCAGGTCCACATATCTATATGATCACCAGATCATGATACAAAATGTTAAGACATGCTACAAGAATGAATATAAAAACAATATAACCATAACACAAGAATATACCTGCTGAGTCATATACCTGAATGCACACAATCTGGACCAACATCTGTCCACTGAAACTTTGTTGCCGCAACTCTGGGCAATACTGACTGCTCTGTATAAATGGATAAATGGCTACATCAGTCATCTCTCTAAGTGTCATGAAACTCAGTCATGGCATGGGGAATAAAACTGATGTCCATATAATAATCATGATCCATAATAGATGCTCATCTCGGCATCTCAATGTAAGGGAACTGGCTAACAAGTGTACCGGAATCTGAAAAAATAGTGTATGGTAGCCCGAGTACTATATATGTAATAACGAGTGCCACCAAAAAGACTCCAATGGATAATGGTGGTCATATAACACCATCTTATAATCCCGAGCTACTGTCAAAACCCCATTAGAATCAGGGCCATCCCAAATAAGACTATCATAGGAATTAGTTAATTGAATGCCTGCGAAGGTTAACTGTTTAATGTAATTATCCCACACAGGAACCCAATGTGCAGGGAGATTAAGATCCCTGGAAGAAATCCAACAAGGTTTACAATAAACAGTACTCATCTGGAATACCTAAGGAAGAACCACAATCTTTTTGGCATGAAGTTCCTTAATCAAACTGGAAGGGAGCAAAAAAGCATCATCACCACCGATGAAGGGATCAATGCCGATGAACAGATTTGTGCCTTTTCCCACCTTCCACTAAAGCCATGGACCAATATATTGAAAGGTGCTAATGAGATTGCGCCAGATCGCAGAGGCTTGAGAAAAATTTAAAATCGGCTTGTGTAACCATTGAACCAAAGAGAAAATTTTCAATTATTTCGAACGGATGACACAGCTCCAGATCCCCCCATCTACCAAATCCCTCCACATACTTTTTGTCCTCATGGCCAGGTTAAAGCACTCTATATTCTTCAGTCCCCATCCTCCTTTTGTTTTAGGCCATGAAAAGCTCCACCATGAAGACAAGTGCCATTTCCTCAAATGTGTTTTTCCAGACCATATGAACTAAAACAATTTGCTACAAATACAATTGATGATATTGGAATGCACCTTCCTCAATCCGAACCAGAATATCGGTATGCTCTGATAGACCGATTGCGCCAAAATGAGTCTACCACCAATGTATATATAATGAAGAGCCCAACTATTAATCATTCTATCAATATTCTGGATTAAACATCTCCATTCCTCCACCCTATAATAGTTGCCTTTTAGGAAGTACCCCAAGTACTTGAAACCGGTGTTGATGGGTTCAAATTTGTAAGGAAAGAGAGACTTCATAGTTTCAATAACACCTTCATCCATACAATTAAACATAAAGGAGGACTTACATACACTGATATCCATGCCCGATGCTAAACAAAAATCATCGAAAATGTTTTTATAAGTCATCCATTCATTTAAAGAAGCAGCCCCGAATATCATAACATCATCCACAAACAACAAATGCGTGATAGCCAAAGCACGTGTGATGTTTATACCGATGAGTTTTCTCTCTGTTTTTGCTTCGTGAATAAGCATGATCAGTCCTTCAATGGAAATAATAAACAAAAAGGGAGAGAGCATACAACCTTGTATGATACCTTTGCTGCATGAAAATACATTTGAAGGAGAAGCATTAATTAATACTGCAAAGGAGGTAGACGATATACAAGCCATAATCCACTGCACCACATTCAACGATATGCCAATCTGTATGAGAATAAACCGGAGATATGTCCAATCCAAGCGACCGTATTCCTTGATCAGGTCTAATTTCAGAATAAATGCTTGTATATCCTTAACTTTGACCGAATGCAAACATTCTTGAGCAACCCCCACTGCATCAAGAATTTACCTGTTGAAAATAAAACCAAACTGTTCCAGAGAAATATGTTTCGCAAGAAATGGATTGATGCGCCTTGCTATGATTTTTGAAATCATCTTATAAAGAATATTGTAGAGAGAAATAGGTCCATAGTCGTTGAAATCCTCCAGCCGGTCCTTTTTAGGAATTAAGGCAAGAAAGGTAGAATTGAGCCTCTTGGGAATGGTAGATATTTTCTCTAGATTCCTCCATAGCAAGGAGAATCTCCTGCCCCATTAGGTCAAAGAAATGCAAGAAAAAATACTTCGTCCATCCATCTGGACTGGGCCTTTTTTCTTTGACAACAGTCCCTAAAACCTCCTTAATTTTCCCCAATGTCACTGCCTCTCCAATGTTCCTGCCTTCATATTCATTAATAAATATAGGAAATAATTTGACAATGTTAAATTGTGCTTCCAAATTGTTAACCCGATCCTGATGATATAAACCCCTGAAGTGATTCTTCGTAGCCAGCTGAATGGAATCATGATCCGATCTAAAAGTATCGTCATCGCCTTTAATCTCCCAGATCGTATTCCTATTTCTCCTCTGATTGGCATAGTTCTGGAAGAATCTGGTATTACTGCCCCCCTTTAGAAATACACATGCTCGACTCTTTAATCTCCAAGTATTTTCATTTTGACAAAGTAATACCTTCTTCGTCTTGAAAATCCCTAGCAAATCGTTCTTTCGGCTAGTAGAGAAATAATCCCCATCCACGACCTCCTCCATCTCTTTAATATTAGCCTCAATGGAGCCCAATTCCTCAGCATTGGATCTTTTCTTTTTACGGTCCCATAATCCATTCAATCACCTCCACTCGTAGAATTGATAACTTATGTATGAAATTAAGTAAATGTGAATGTTGATCATTTTGTGTGAAAGAACTCCAATTGGTTTTTAACAAATCACAAAAAGCTTCCTCTTCCAACCACTAACTATTGAATTTGAATGGATAGACCGTCTTAGTTACCTGGAATTTCACTTGCAAAGATATCGCTTTTTGGTCTGAAATACCAGTAGGATCACTCCATGTTCTAAGACATCCACCCAAACCAACCAAGGATTCATGTACTAAAAAATGATCCAGACACTTTGCAATACCATTCCCGCCAGACCTTCCATTGTTCCACGTAGGCACTAAATGGGACAGTTGGATATCAATTAAGCCCAAAGATTCAAAATGATACTTGAAATAAGAAGCTAGTGGATCCTCCAAACGACCCGAGCCCCAAATTTCATCGGATGACAAAGTAAGATTCAAGTCACCCCTAATGATAAGATTATGTTTCTTAAGGCTAGGGTTAGCGAAAACTTGATCCCAGTAAAGCAGACGCTCATGATAAGGACTATAAAGATTCAGAATGCAAACATCCTGTTCGATCCCCCAGTTACGACATTCTAACAAAATACCTGCCCAAGATTTGAAAGCCACAAAATCAGCCAGCATGGGATTCCAAGAGGCAAGAAGACCCCCTGACATTCCTACAGATTCGAGTCCACAGCATCTCCAGTTCGGTCAAATGCCCAAGAAAAAATCACATGCCTCCGAGCCTAAATGCATAGTTTCTTGTAGTAGAACAACAATAGATTTGATAGAGTCCAATAATCTTCTGAGGGCAGCCTTTTGGGGATGGATTCCTATCCCTCTAATGTTGAACGTTGTGATGATCATTAAGGATCAATGGAGGGGTCTTGACTCGCTCTAAGTGATCCAGTAGTTTGACAGGGATTCAAAGCCATGGAAATGCCATATATGCTAGTCAATTTAGGGTTAATCCACCTACCCTCGTCACCCCCAATGCGACTGGCCTCTTTTATCTTCCTTCGGTTTGTTTTTTTACGAGTAGTAACATTGGAAAAGTGTATAGATCCAAAGGTGACCCCTGGCCCTGGGTCATCCACAGATACATAGCCTCCAAAAATGGGTTAAAGGGACCTTGTCCGGTTCAAGAGTACTCTGACCGAATGGGTCCATAGAGTCAAAACCTGGTTTGTCTGAATGAGAGGAGTCCCCCAAAGAGCCTGAAAGAGGATGTAGTTCTACCGGATCATCCGAAACCGACAAAGGGTTTAAACAACTAGCATCCTTGACAGGTGAGGAAGAAGGAATGATACCCAATCCCTCTCGCGAGAACTCTCACCCGAAGAGGCATCCTCAAAACCCCTGATAATTGCTTGACAATGTATTATTGAATGCGACATCCAACAATGTAACATCGAAGCACCTTGATGATTTAAAAATGGTCTAATGGATTATTAACTATTGTCTTGAAATAGAATATCAATATTCAGCAATACTATAAAGTAATTAAGTAATTTATGTATGTATACATTTTGAAATTTAATGCATTTTAATGATGTAAGATATTTATCATATTGTATAATGAAAATATTTTTATTATATATATATATATTTTATATAAACTTCGAAGTGATAAATATGATATTTGAGACTTTAAATAAATAAGCGGGATAGATTGTATTTGGTTCTTTTTTGGAGATATATAGTATAGTTTATGTAAATTAGATGGTTTTGTTCTATCTTACTTATCACTTCAATATTTTGGGTGGGATTTATGTGGAGTGGATAATGTTCATTGTAGTGTATGGAAAGGAAGTTAAAAATATATGACCTGGGTTAGTTAGTAACATGATGGTTAGAGTTTTAAAATATTGATGGTATGGGAGCCGAGCTAAGAAGTCTGAAGCAGGAGCTGCAGAAAGACCATGGCGACACAGTTGGGGGAAAGGAACATGAGCCAAATTTCCGTCGTCAGTATTATCTTGTAGTCTCGGTGACTCCTCAGGTTTTTGGGACTCTTTTTGGTTATGTTCATGATGTTTAAAAATCTCTATATCCCAGTTTTGGGGCTTTGTATCTAGCAGCAGTAGACTTGGCTGACAGCCTGAAGACGTTTCCTTAATGTATTGTTTCTGTTTAAAGCTTCTAGGTCAATTTGTTCAATTATATAGTTGTCATAGGCTAGAATTTTGTTAAGATAGTTACAGAACTGTCAAAGATGAATGTAGAGACATGTCAGTTTCTCTCTGTCGGGGAACAAACCTACTCCAACACTATGTAACTATTTTTTTTCCCTCTTTTTATATATAAAATCTCTTACCCGTTCTTGTAAAAAAAAAACATGATGGTTAAAGTTTCATATGTTGTAGTTCTATTTCAGTGTGCAAAGTTTTGACCATGTTAAAGTGCGTGGATGCCATCATGAGACAAGGTTGGCATACAATAGGGAGGATATCAGTCTGTTAAATTTTGAGCATTAATTCATTATACTCTAGGATCTTTGCTGAGAGAATAACATCTACAGTATATCAATGCATGACAATCATAATATGACAAGCATCACAAGCATCACAAGAATCAAAAGCATAGAGACAAGAGACACAGAGTTTCCGTGGGGAAAACCCTAAGGTGAAAAACCCCACAACTTCCTCAGAGATAGAGAGAGCAATGGCTCAACCAAAATACAACCAAATAACACAGAGATAGTCTCCTAGAAGATGATCCTCCTCCTCCTCACAAGTGCGCCACTTTCCAGAGAGAGAGTGAGTTACTTTTCCGAGAGTGAGTAAAATAGAGATCTCCTATCTCTATTTATACTTACCTTTTTGCCCAGTGACCTACTGGGGCCAACTTGTCTACTTAGATACATCCACATTATATTATATATAATTCCGGGCCGACCCCAAATGGTGGTCTAATAAACCATCGGCAAGTACACACACTTGCGACACTTGTCAATCCACATGATGACACTTCCTTATAGAGGAATGACACATCTCTTATAAGGGTACAATAAATATATATAAAATATACAGATGAAATACATTCCGAAGTTACATATACATCAACACTCCCTCTTAACTAGGAAGGTATTTCTCGACACAGATCTGCTAGACAAGTCTTCTTCTCTGGATCATCGTCATCATCATCGTCACTGTTGCTGCTATCTCAACCAATCTCTGACTCTACTCGTCATAGGAAGTTCTACAGAGCCAGTCCTTTTTCATATTGGATGTAGGCCCGCCATCTGCAGGTCTTCATCATCACTGGCCATACTATGGAATCCTCAGGACTCATTATGTGCGTCACAAAACCTGGCTGCAGCATCCCAGGCTATTACGAGCACACAGCTCTACCTGTAGTATCTCCCAGGAGCACATTACATGTGACCCATCACAAAACCTGGCTGAAGCATCCCAGGATGTTACGAGCACGCGGCTCTACCTGTCGGATCTCCCAGGAGCACATTACATGTGATCTCACCACAAAACCTGGCTGAAGCATCTGAGGCCTTTTTCATCCTGTCCAGATCTCCCAGGAGCAAATTACATGTGGTCATGGCAAAACCTGGCTGAAGCATCTGAGGCCTTTTTCATCCTGTCCAGATCTCCCAGGAGCAAATTACATGCCATAGGACAAAACCTCGCAAGAGCATCTCAGGATGTTACGGGTACACAACTCCGACCTGAAATCTCCCAGGGCACAAATTACATGTCCTCCCAAGAAAAACCTCGCAAGAGCATTTTCCAGATGTCCCAGGGCACCGAATTACATGCCATAGGAAAAACCTCGAAAGACCATCTGCAAATCTCCCAGGGCACAAATTACATGCTTTCCTGCACAACTTGATCCACGGCCACAAAGTATCATCTGATACTCATCAAACATAATCCTGATGTACACATGATCATCATGATCATCATCACTGCAACATCCTGCTGCATGTCATCTGGAGAAGCTCGTCATCCACGATCATCCAAGTATCCATCTGATACATACATAGATACATGATCCACACAATGTATCCATCAACATACATGATCCACCTGATCATACAAAGATACATGATCCACACAATGTATCCATCAGCATACATGATCTACCTGATCATACAAAGATACATGATCCACACAATGTATCCATCAGCATACATGATCTACTTGATCATACAAAGATACATGATCCACACAATGTATCCATCAGCATCCAACATGATGCGTTCATACAAAATACATACACATGATCCATCCGATCATATCCAGCATCCAACATGATGCATATACAAAATACATACACATGATCCAACCGATCATATCCAGCATCCAACATGATGCATATACAAAATACATATAATGATCCAACTGATCATATCCAGCATCCAACATGATGCATATACAAAATACATATAATGATCCAACTGATCATATCCAGCATCCAACATGATGCATGCACACAATACATATAATTATCCAACTGATCATATCCAAGCAGAAACCAGAACATCCTCCTGATGTTCATCATTCAGCGCTTACATCCACAGCCATGTGCAGGATCCCCCTTCCAACATGCTTGGAATGGCTTCAGAAAATGTGTTCATCACTTCTTCCTCGAAGTGTCCTCGATCTGAAGCACGCCAAGCCTCTCTCTGAAGTACTCGAACTTCACCCTGGCTAGTGGCTTCGTCAGCACATCTGCAATCTGCTCGTCCGTCGCAACATACAGGAGCTTCACAGCTCCTCTCTGTACCATATCCCTGATATAGTGATATTTGATCTCTATGTGTTTCGACCTGTCATGAAACACTGGGTTCTCGGATAGCTTCACACAACTCTGGTTATCACAGAAGATACCAGTAGCATCCAGTGGGAGATCAAATAACTCAGACAGTAGCTTCCGTAGCCATACTTCCTCACAACTAGCTGAACAGGCTGCAACATACTCAGCCTCTGCTGTACTCAGTGCTACACAGGACTGCTTCCTGCTAAACCAAGAGATCACACCTGATCCCATATTGAAGCAACACCCAGATGTGCTCTTCCTATCTGCAGCACTGCCAGCCCAATCTGAATCAACATAACCCTGCAGGTTAAACTTTTGATTCGCTTCATACTTGAGCCCATAATCCACTGTACCCTTCAGGTACCTCAGAACATGCTTTACAGCAATCAGGTGAACACTCCTCGGATCCGTCAGGAACTGGCTCAATGTGTTCACAGCAAAGCAAATGTCTGGTCTCGTGTTCGTCAGGTACATCAAGGACCCAATCATCTGACGATACATGGAGACATCAACTGGCTCAGATGAAGCATCACATAGAAGCTTCAGATTCGATGCCATAGGTGTGGCCATGGCCTTGCAATCCATCATCCCAAATCTCTTCAGGATATCTACTGTGTACTTCCCTTGACCAAGGAAGATCCCACCTGCATTCTGCCACACCTCCATACCTAGGAAATAGTGCATCATTCCCAAATCTTTCATATCGAATTCAGCGGCAAGCTTCCTTTTAGTATCTGCAATCAGTCTGTCATCTCCTGTTACAAATAAGTCATCCACATACAGGAGTAGAATCACAGGATTCCCTTCCTCAACCTTGTAGTAAAGGTTGGAATCCGCTTTACTCTTGGTAAAGCCCAAACTAGATAGGAAACTGTCCATCCTACCATACCAAGTTCTGGGAGCTTGCTTCAAGCCATACAAGGCTTTCTTCAGTCTGCACACATATGACTCCCTGTCATGTATTTCAAAACCAAGTGGTTGTTCCACATATACTTCCTCTTCAACTATACCATTCAGGAAAGCGGTCTTGACATCCATCTGGTGTATTTTCCATTTCATAGCTGCAGCCAGGGCAAGTACTGTTCTGATGGAAGTATACCTGGCTACAGGTACAAAAGTTTCTTCATAATCTATTCCCTCTTTCTGAGAGAATCCACGAGCTACGAATCTTGCTTTGTATTTCTCCACACTGCCATCTGCAGCATGTTTGATTTTGAAGATCCATTTAGAAGTCACAACAGACTTCTCTTTAGGTCTTGGGACAACATCCCAAACATCATTCTTCATTATTGATTGGTATTCCTCAACCATGGCATCCTTCCATTCTTTCTTTTCTGCTGCTTCTTCATAACTGGAAGGTTCTTTGTTCATAATGTCACAGAGTAAAGCAACATAGCTGGTTTGTGATCTGGTTCTTTTCTTTGCTCTGTGTTCTTCTTCTGGGATACCAAATCTTTCTGCATCTTGAATGAGCTCTCTAGCCCATACAGGTTTCCTCTTGTGAGAAATATCCTCACGGGGTGGATCTATAGGTTCTTGTGGATCTTCAAACTCACGAACAGCTTCTGGAACTGCTTCAGTCATGGGAGTGTCCTGAAATCTTGTTTCCTTAGGTTCTTCATAAGCTTCAGTAGGTGCCTTCCTTGATTTGATGAATGCTGAGTTTTCATCAAATGTTACATCCCTGCTGATATCAATCTTCTTGAACCCTGGAAAGTATATTCTGTAAGCCTTCGAGCTTTCATTTTATCCCACAAAAATACCCTTCTTTCCTGAAGGATCTAGTTTAGTCCTCTTTTCCTTTGGGACATGAGTGTACACTGGACAACCAAATATTCTGAGATGACTGACTTCAGGTTTCTTACCAGAAAAGACCTCTTCTGGTGTCTTGTTGTCCAATATCTTGTGGGGTGTTCTGTTCTGCACATATACAGCTGTTCTAGCTGCTTCTGCCCATAGATGCATAGGAAGATCCTGGTCATGCAACATTGCCCTTGCTGCTTCCATGATAGTTCTGTTCTTCCTTTCTGCAACACCATTCTGTTGAGGATTATAAGGAGCAGTCAACTCCCTCTTAATCCCTGAATCACTGCAAAGCTTCTTGAAGTCATTTGAGGTGAATTCTCCACCATTGTCGGATCTGAATGTTTTGATCTTCTTGTCAGTTTGATTCTCCATCAAGGTTTTGAATTCCTTGAATTTATCAAGCACCTCATCTTTGCCCTTCAAGAAGTATACCCAAGTCTTCCTGGCGAAGTCATCAATAAATGAGACATAGTAAACATACCCACTTAGGGAACTGGATGACATAGGACCACATACATCTGAGTGGATGATTTCCAGGATGTCTTTTTCCTTGCTTTCACTGCTTGGGAAATCCTTCTTAATATTCTTACCTTTTGCACATCCTTTGCAAAAACCTTCATTTTTGGTCTTGATTTCAGGAAGACCCTCTACTGCCTTGCTTGCAATTGGAAGTGCTCTATAGTACATGTGAGCAAGTCTTCTATGCCAAAGTTCACTTGGCTCCATGGATTCATGCACCATGGCATGTTCAGGTTGTCCCTTCAATTTATACAAGCCTCCCTCTTGCTCTCCAATTACTACTGCATCATCTATGGTCTTTCCCTTTGGCCACATTAGGACTTGGCCATCCACAAATGCAACCCTCATACCTTTTGCATCTAATGCAGAAATGGAGAGTAAGTTCTTCTTGAGCCCAGGTACATAAAGTACTTCCTTCATCTTCAAAGATTTTCCAGAATCTAGGTTGTAGGAGGCTTCACCACTTCCTTTGATTGGGTATTGATAATCATCCCCAAGTTTCACCTTATGGGGTGATTCATGTTCAGATAGGTTCTCAAAAGATTCTTTGAACCCAGTCATGTGTTTGGAAGCCCCACTATCAATCAACCAATCATTACAACCATGGGAGATGGTACCTGTGAGAGCAGAGATCAGAACATACTCTTCTTCACTTGATGAGTCATCATTACTATCACTTTCTGCCCTAGCCTTCTTCTTTGGAGGTTCATCATCTTCGGCAGCATGAGCATGAAACCTTCTTTTGCCACCCTTCTTCTTCTTATTTGAGATGTTGTTGTCCTTCTTGTTCTTGGGACAATTTATGGCAATATGTCCTTTCTCATTACAGGTGAAGCATACTCTTCTTTCTTTGAATTGATGTGAAGATCTCTTGGAGTGAGATGGCTCTTTCTTGAACTTTCCTTTCCTGGTGTGGGCTGCAAGAGCTTGATCTTCACCTCCCATCTTTTCTTCACGAGCTATAAGTCTAGCTTCTTCTTGAGAGCATTCTTCCCGAAGTCTACTGAAGGAGATCAACTTCTTCCTTGCACAAATTCCTTGAATAAAGGAATCCCATGACCTGGGTAGGCCATTTAGAGTGGTCATCACCACTTCACCATTCTCCACCATTTCATCTACTGCTTCTAATTGTTCCTTGATCTGGGAGACCCTTGAAAAGTAAGATTGAATGGTTTCTCCATTCTGAAACTTCACTGCTTTCAATTGGTTCCGCAGGGTCATCTTCCGATTTATGTTCTTTCCTTCAAATAGCTTGGTCAAAGATTCAAACATCTCCTTGGGTGTCTTAAGAGAAGACACATGGGGTATGAGATGGTCTTTGATAGAATCAGCAATGATTCTCTTTGCCTTGACCAAGTTCTTCTTGTGTAATGCCTTGGCTTCTTCATCCTCTGGGATAGGGATGTCTTCTTTCACATATGAGTCCAACTCATTCTCTTCCAGGATTAACCCAATCCTATACTTCCAGGCTCGGAAGTTATCAGCCCCTTCAAGCTTATCCTCAAGCTTAGTGTGGAGAGACATCTTTAAGAGTACTTCAAATAGAAATAGAAAAGATTTAGGACTTACCACTTGAAGTGCTGAAAACTGGATCTGGTCCCGGATTAGGGTTTGTCAGAGAAACCCTAAAAATTCAAAATTTGAATTTCAAAATTACAAAAGGATAGAAAGATGCGCCTTGGAGAGCTGATCAGCCTAGTACATTCAGAATTTGAGATCAGCAAAGTCTTGCCCTTCAAAATTGCCTTTTTGTCCTCCCGGGTTCACTAGGGAGAGCCCTGAATTAGGGTTTGAGTTTCCCGGAGATCTACCCAGCCAAAAATCTCGATCCAAAGCTCTAACCTTCGATTTTTGCAAGGAGCTTCCAGCTGTGCCTTCAGTTTCCAGAAATTCCTATTTTTGTGGAAACCCTAATTTTTAGGGCCAAATCTGAAAATGCTCGGAACTGAATTCTGATTGGACAGATAGATGCGCCTTGATGAGTAGATCCAATCTACTATACTGAATTTCAAAAATATGTGGAGAGAAACCCAATAAACAAGGAACACAAGCTTCCGTCACTGCAAAATGTCTTCTTCTCAGGTTAGCTCTGATACCATGTTAAATTTTGAGCATTAATTCATTATACTCTAGGATCTTTGTTGAGAGAATAACATCTACAGTATATCAATGCATGACAATCATAATATGACAAGCATCACAAGCATCACAAGAATCAAAAGCATAGAGACAAGAGACACAGAGTTTCCGTGGGGAAAACCCTAAGGTGAAAAACCCCACAACTTCCTCAGAGATAGAGAGAGCAATGGCTCAACCAAAATACAACCAAATAACACAGAGATAGTATCCTAGAAGATGATCCTCCTCCTCCTCACAAGTGCGCCACTTTCCAGAGAGAGAGTGAGTTACTTTTCCGAGAGTGAGTAAAATAGAGATCTCCTATCTCTATTTATACTTACCTTTTTGCCCAGTGACCTACTGGGGCCGACTTGTCTACTTAGATACATCCACATTATATTATATATAATTCCGGGCCGACCCCAAATGGTGGTCTAATAAACCATCGGCAAGTACACACACTTGCGACACTTGTCAATCCACATGACAACACTTCCTTATAGAGGAATGACACATCTCTTATAAGGGTACAATAAATATATATAAAATATACAGATGAAATACATTCCGAAGTTACATATACATCAACACAGTCAAGTAGGTCGACGACCATTGGCCTCTTGTTTGATGATCATTATCATTTCTCATATTCGACATCTCCTCCCAAATCCACATGGTGCATTATGTTTTAGCTATTATATACATTTAAAAAATTGAATTTTACAAAGATAGTAATTGTGCAAACCTTAACTCCCCACTCTTCTACTAAGTGGGATGCAGAACGGATACCCCTCCCCCCCTCCTACATTCATCTCTCATTGAGTTACAAATGTCACAACGAGGATTTCCCTCCATTTCCCTCATTAGTGCATCTTGAAAACTCGACAAGAGGTATCATCTTTGTCTACTTTCCTTGCACATTTCATTAAGTGATAATCAATGTTTTTTTTTTAATTTGAATAATTTGTGAGAAACCATCTTAGTACTTCTCCATGATCCATGGATGGTAAACATGGTAAAATCGCGACTTTGACTACAAAGCCTAACCCTGAGAGGATCAAGAGAGTCAAACACATGACTTCCCCTACTTTTGGGGAGAGATATCATGTATGTATCATGATCACTTAAAATGACCCTTGAGGCTAATTAGTGTGATTGTCACCATACACACACACACACATATATACAAATTTGCTACTCTTTGTAAAAAAACTTATTGGAAAAATCAAATAAAAAAATACATTGTTATACATTCACTAATTTAAAAAAATGCAAATTATTCGAGATTTGTGTATGTGTGTAGTGTTTAAAATGATATTCTAATCATGTATATATTTACTAATCTCTAAAGTGATAAATTTTACGGTTCTCTTCATCAAGATACAATTTAGTGTCAACTTGGAGTGATTGTTGTGACAATGACCCAAGGTAAAATCCTGATGAATGTACTCCTCTACGACATGGGGTTTTCCAAATGTAGTTATTGATTATATTATATATTGTAAATGTATCTTTCACGTGGATTATTGTATATCATTTATGAGGTACAAATAGACCATTATCTTCACTTAAGTGTGAGGGTAAGTTGAACTTATTTCCAAATTTACCCTTTCTAAAAAAATGGATTCCCATTTAAAAAAATATTATCATGACTTTAATTTAATGGATTCTTAAACACTAACTAAATTCTAAATATTCTTTAATAATTTAAAATTTAACGTAATAAAATTCCATACTAATAAAATTTAAATTTGTGGAATATTCTCATCTAAACATGTTCAATTCAACCAAATTTTGCTACTATGATTATCACCCTTGTTAAACATCCCCTCTCACCATTGTCTCCTCTGGTAACACATGTCACTCCATTCATCATCCTACACAATTTCCTCTACAAAAGAACACTACCAACCCTATAATATGCTTCAATTAACTCTTCTCCCTTCCACCACCTCATCTCATTTTCCTTCCTCCAAAGCTTACCACCTTAACATCACTCCCATGTCATACTTGGGCTCCCTTCTCCCATTTCATATAATTTTTTAGTATGTTATTTAACTATTTTTTCGATTATTATATATATAAGTCATTTTTTTTCAGAACAAAAAAAAGCATACTATTGATAGTCACAGCGAATCAAATAGTACATCGATGATCTTAGTCTCGTAACAAGACTGTTATACAAAATATCTATGAGTGTAAGTCATTCCTGGCATCACCTTCCTCACACTGTTAAACTTAAAGTATAAAAAAAAATCATCAAAACAAGATAGTACAAAAAAACATCCATATGTATGGATTTAGTCATAAAGGCATATTGTTCCCATATCACAGATATGAGAATCCTAAATTTCCTCCCAAATTAAAACTCCCACTTTCCCATCGAGTGCCGCCTTTGAAAGCTTGTCAGCAAGTGAATTATGCTATCTGTATATATGTTCGAAATCAATATGTCTGAGCAAATTGATTTCTGAAATGATTCTATTGCACCAATGCATGAGATTTATAATTTTTAATGAGTACTCTTATTTCCCATTTTATAGTTACCCGTGAGTCCCCAAATACTTTTAATTCATCAAAACCAAAGGTATTGGCCACCTTTAGGGCACACCACAAACCGAGAAGCTCGGCCTTCATATTAGTACCATTACCACAATTTAGTTTCAAAGTATAATAATGCTGCTGATTTAAGTATATAACTCCACCCGCCGCACAGAACCCATTGATTGCGGCACCATCAAAAAAGGAGGTTGGAAGATTCACCTACAAATCGAAGCTGCTCACTTTCAATGCTTTCTTTGGATTCTGGGCCTTGGTAAATAAATTATACGAATTCATAATCTGAATGCAAATAAGATGGACATTAGGAACCATATTTTCAAAGATTGCACCATTCCTGGAACGCCAAATAGTCCATGAAATGAAGATCGGGAGAAGGGGATGATCTTTACACTGTCTCATCCAGTTTAAAGTACAAATTTCAAAGATATCAAAAACCCATTGCTGGTATATCTTCAGCTTATCACAAACCATATTCCATATGTTTCTGGTGAAGATACAGTGGACCAGAAGATGATAGGTAGACTCTGCCATTGATTTGCATAATAAACAAATATTTGGGCTTATCCAACCTTTTTTAACTAGATTGTCCCAATTTTTTAGTCTTTCAAACATTGCAAACCACATGAAGCATTTGTATTTCAATGGAATGAACCATTTCCAGAGTTTCTTGAACCACCAACGCTAAGGAAAATAACACTGCTCCATAATTAAATTTTCATATGCCAATTTAGCAGTTATCTTTCCAATTTCCAGATTAGCCTTCCAGATGAGAGTATCTTTTTCTTCACTAAGTCTGCAACCCGCAACATTAAAATAACTAATATAATAGTCCCATTTTTTTGCATATCGACCATAAAATCCCAAATCTTTCGCCTTTATCCAGTACTCAGAACCTCTACCATCTTTGTTTTTAATTTTGTTAAGAGTAGATAAACCAAATTCCTGCAAATGATTGGTGATAGAACTAGAAAGGGTGTAATTGTCTTCAAGACCCAAAATAGGGTTAATACCAACCAGAATCTCCTTCCCATAGCCAACATGCCAACTAAGCTCCTTCTCCATCCAATTATAAACCTTCATAAATCCAGACCATATAGGGGAAGTACCTCTTATTCTTTTGATTAGATTTCTTATCCAATTCAAAACATCTTCCCTGATATATTTTATGGCCAGAAATTTAGACCAAAGAGTTGATCCAAATATACCTCACCATAGGCTTTTGAGGCACAAAGCTTTACTGAACATATCCAAATTTTTAAGTCCCCAGTCATCGCATGCTACAGGAAGAGCAATTTTGTCCCAACTAGCCATCACTAAATGATTGTGTCCTTTACCGCCAGACCAATGAAAATTGAAAAACATTTTCCTGAGAGAGTTTATGATGGAGCACGAGACTTTTAGAAGAGACAACCAGTATACATGGATGCTTGATAAAACAACCTTAACAATAGTCAACCTCCCACCAATGGATAGAAACCGAAAAGTCCAATGATTGATTCTTGAGTCAACCTTCTTTAAAATCTATTGCCAGTCCTGGATCCTATAATTATTAGGCTTCAAGAAGTAGCCGAGATACTTTAATCCATCGGATAAGGGACTTGTGTTAAAAGGTAAGCACCTATTAATATCTGTAAGTTTGAAATATTCAATGAGATGATAATAAAAAATAGACTTGCTCGAACTTACATTCATACCAGAAGCCCCACAATATACCTTAATAATTTTTTGATAATACCTCCATTCCTCAAGGGAATCAGAACCAACCAGAAGAACATCATTTACAAAAGCAGATGTGTAAGAGAGAGATTGGCTGGCAATTTTATACCTTTCAAATTACCTTCCAATTTTGTTGTATTTATTAACTTACTGAATCCATCAATGACAAGGATAAATAAGAGAGGGGATAGAGGACACCCTTGCCGAATGCCCCAAGAGCATTTGAAAAATTATGAGGGATCACCATTAACCAGAACAATAATATTATTGGAGGATACACACGCCATTATCCACTTGATAACCAGAGGAGGGGTTCCAATCTAAATCAAAATAAGCCTTAAAAAAACAGTCAACACGATCATATGCTTTCTCAAGATCCATCTTGATAATGAGCGCCTTTTTTTCCTTTTTTTAATAGTATGCATAATCTCCCCCGTGATACCAACAACATCAAGTATCTGGCAGACCTGAAGAAATCCAAATTGTTCTGGGGTAATGAACTTGGACAAAGCAGGTTTCAATCTAACATCAATCATCTTCGAAATAAGCTTATAGATTAGATTGCAGAGCGTTGTTGGTCTAAAATCTCCAAATGATTTAGGATTACATCATTTTGGAATTAATGTGAGGAAGGTGGAATTTACTGCTCTAGAAATGACCCCCTCTATTATAGAAAATTCAGCAAAACGCATAAGATCTTCACCCATGACGTCGATGAAATGAAGAAACAGTTCAACTGTCTAGCCATGAGGCCCCAGACTCTTCTCTTTGGAAAATAATTTCAATGTCTCCTCCACCTCCTTTAGGGTGATCTCCTTACCCAATTCCAATGCTTCCTGGTCAATAAAAAATGAAGGGAAAAGTCTATCCACCTTCAGTTAAGAAACCAGATCACACTGACCAGAGTCAGAAAAAATGTTACCAAAAAATCCTTTTGTAGAAGATAGAAGATTATCTTGTCCTGAAATAGTATTACCAAACTCATCATTTAATTCTCATATTGCATTATTTAATCTTCTGGAGGACGCAAAAGGATGGAAGAACTTCGTGTTCTTATCTCCTAATTCGACCTAGGTAGCTCTACTCTTGAGCCGCCAATCTATTTCCTCTTGTAATAGAAATTTCTCTTTTTCCTTCTCTAACACTTTTAACTTTTCATGTTCCTTTCTTACCAATAACAGGTCTCTATTTTTTGTATGTAAAGCTTGAATCTAATTCTCTAGCAATTCAAAAGCCTGCCTCTAATCCCTTTTTTTGTTTTTTATCCATATAGAAACCGCTCCTTTCAATTTGCGAAGCTTGTAAACCAGAGAATCCGTGGGATTCAAATATTCCTCCGACGCACAGTTTTGCCAAAAATCCTGAATGAATGCACAAAAGGAATAGTCCTTAAGTCGAGAGCTATTGAATTTAAAGGGATAATTCATGATAGAACTATTAACTTCAAGTTGCAATATCACTGGGCAGTGATCAGAGAAGATTGTTTCACAGACCCATGATCTATATCTCCAAAAAGTATCCAGAATAGTTCTTTTGACCAAGAACCTATCCAACCTTTTATGTATTCCTTCTTTTCCAAATATACCATTGGCCTAGGTAGGATTTGTAGTTCTAGAAGGCACATCAGTGAGATCAAAGGTATCCAACATATCAGAAAAATAATATGCAAGAACATCCATTTTTGCCGAAAAACCCCAAATTTTAGTGACCGCTCTAGTGAAGTTGAGATCTCCTGCAAGAATAAGGTTGTCCATATTCAAAATTCCAAAATCCTTTAAAGAATCCCAGAAATTTAATATATATTTATATGGGCCGTAACATTTCATGACCAACAACTTGGCCTTACGAACCATGCTCCACCCATCAAGTAAGATACCCCATTCAGGTTTAAAAGAATTAAAATGATAATTTTGTGGATTCTAACCAACTAAAAGGCCACCCAACATCCCACAAGCAAAAAAAACAACAAATTCCCAACCTGACAGAATGTTTGCTAAGATCAGAATAGCTTTGTCATCGGCACACATGGTCTCCTGAAGAAGGATGAGATCCGAGCTAGTAGCATGAAAAAGTTTGTATAAATTCCTATCCTTAGTAGCCTTACCCAAACCTCGAACATTTAGGGTTAGAAATAACATTAATCAACTTGTGACGAGGGATTCAACACTCTAAGTGCCCGGACCGAAGGGGATACATCAACATTTTTTGCAGAAGCATCAATTCTAGAAGAAATTGGCAAGTAGTTGTCAACAACCTCCACAGATAGATTCTTAGCATTTTTCTTTTTCCTAATAGTTACATTTTGAAAACATACTTCCTGAAGAGAAAGGACATTAGGATTCAGAGAAGGATTGTTAGAATACACAAGCAGAGGAGTGATACAATACTCAGACAAATTAGGGCGATAACCACAGTCATTTAAGACATTGTTTTCTTCCATCGTGAACAACTTAGCTTCGATATTCAAAGGGTTTACCTTACCAGTAATTGGTGAGGTCAACACCAAAGGGGAATCAGGGTGAGACTGAAATTCATTGGAGACCAAACCAGAGGATAACACAGGAGGATTGTAATAACGATAGTTAGGGTTTTATTGACAAGGCAGGGGTTTATCAAACATCAAATTCGATACACCTAAATTGAGGGTAAATTCCCCCTTAGAAATACGACCATCCAAGGATTTTTATGCATCTAAATAGAAATCCAATTCTGCTTGAGTCACATCTTTGTAAGGTGTTTTTTCCATGGATGAAGACTTACCCAAAAAAAATTTCTGAGGCAAAGTAGTCCTCGAACGGGATTTGAAGTAGCTTGGGGAAGTCGTGCCATTTTTTGCATTAAATCCACCATTAGAAGAAACCACAGGTACCATAGGGAATCTAGCTTGAATATGGCATGTATTCCTACAGCCATAACAATGAAATGGCACTTTGTAGTAATCCAACCTTAAGCAGAGAGAGCGAGACCCCCATAAAATTCCACTTTAGCAGGGAGTCCCAGACCCATATCAAATTCGACCATAACTTTGGCAACCCGTCTATCAAACCCATAAAGCGAATTCCTATCTAGTCTTATGAACTTCCCAACCTTATTAGCCAAACCTATTAAGATATTCTCTGTCCAAAGTTCGATATGAAGACCTGGAATTAGCATCCATAAGTGTCGTCGGTTTTTCTTTTCCCGAATAGGGTCAAATGCAGTATGCCATTTTTTTAAATACAAAGAACCATCCTTAAATACCCAAATCTTGTCCAGAATGTCGTTAACACACTCGACATTTAGGAAGATAAATAGAATCCACCTGCTCATAAGCAAGTTAACCCTATGAGCCAAGCCTACCAGAGGAGTCCAGAATTTGTTTACCTAGTCCATGATTTCCTTTTTATTTATTGAAGTATACTCCAACCTTCCAACTAACGCCCTACACGATATCATTTCTATACGATCCAAATTGGTCCGCGTCTCAATAAAAAACTGGATTCTACCTTCTCTGGCCTTAATGGCTTTACATGAGCGCCACAGACGAGCCTTAACACCAAACATAATGACTTTTTTACACACTGATTGTATACCCGGGGTTTTCGGCACAGAGTCAGAGAGACCTTTCTCCGTCGAGTTACAATGAAAAGTATCAAAAGGCCCTTCCCCATAATCGGAGGAAGGATGAGGGTTTTGATCCATCCGCATGGATGACACGTGTAAACCAAACAACAAAATTACCCCCACATGCAAAACTAAGGACCGCTTCCAGATGTCCCAAAGAGGGGAGAGCCAGCAAAAAGCTAAAAAAGATTTTTCAGAAAAATAAATCCACCCAAAAAAGTGAAAAGTCAGTAAACCCCAAAGGAAAAACAAATCAGCTTCATGAAAACGCAACAAAGGAAAAAAATTGGTAACCCTAAAACAAAAGAGATCACAATCGAACCAACAAAGAGAAAAATCCCATTTTTTTAAAACTTGGTTGGTACTAGGTTGATTCGCATGAATCAACTTGACTCCAAGCTACTGGTTTAGATCGGCAATAGCCCTCGCCAGGATCCCCAATAGGTGCCTCAAAATAAACTCGCCTCTGCAGCTCCATCTCTCCCATACCTACATCCAACATCCAGGGTATCATGGAAGCTTTGCAAATGGGTGTTTGTTGCATTCTGAAGACCTGGGTACTTTTGCAATTCCTATTAATTTTCTCTTATCCAACAATCCTTTATTGCACCACAACTTCTCTTTAGATTAGATGTAATATTGCTTTTGATATATCACTATTTTGCTAAGTGGCCTCTTCCTCGACTTCCCAATGATTGATATATATATATATATATATATATATATATATATATATATATATATCACTATTTTGCTAAGTAACCTCTTCATCGACTTCCCAATGACATATATATATATATATCAAAAGCAATATTACATCTAAATCTAAAGAGAAGTTGTGGTGCAATAAAGGATTGTCGGATAAGAGAAAATTAAGATATTATAAGGTGATCAACCCTAATATAGAAGCTCAAAAGTATCTCTCTATTTTAACTAGCATAAAGAAGAAAATCAACATTGCTAAAATAAGAACAAAATCTCACGAGTTCCATAGTGAAACTGGGTGCTAGCCAATTCCTAAAATGTCATGGGATGAAAGAATTCGTCATCTTTGTGATACTAAGAGGTTTTAAAATGAAAATTATTTTCTCATAAAATGCCCTGTGTATGCCCACATTGAAGCATAACTTCAAAGTATTTGTTACAATATTGACCTCCCTAACCTTTTAACTCATCATAACTATGGTGATTTATGATTTGATTCTCTTAAAGATTTTTGAGCACATAAATAATTTTTTAAAGAAAACCAAGTGATTCGTTACCTTTTTTAAGGTCTGATAAACCAAAGTTGGTCTTAGTGGACATTAATAATCATTACCACCACCATCATCATAATTTTGATTTTTTTACATTTATTACATTTTCAATTATAATTATTGTTATTGTTAATTTTCTAAGTAATCATCCCAAGGCTAACCTATAGGCACTTCCCTTCATTTCAAGGATGACATCCAAGGTAAACCTTGGATTCTTTAGGGTACACAGTCATTACAACAATACACTCTTTATAGGCTCAACATATCACTCATGGGAATAAAATCTAGGTAAATAGAGAAGATAACACTTATCTCACAACCACACGAACTAGACTCAATTAACAAATTTCATATATATATATAACTCCACTATTAATAACATTGACCCATCATTAACATCACAACTCAACACCTTAACCATCAAACCTACCCATTTAAGTGCTTTGATATATTAAAAAAACATGTATAGGACAACCTTTTGTTTTGAATTTATATGTTTCATGGTTGTCGTTTCAACACAATATAACCTTTGTTTTAATTAACCCTTCTTAAACAAATCAAATTCGTCAATTTTATTTTACTTTATATTGCATATATTATAGTATTTGTCCTTATTAATATTTAGATGGATTATCATGTATTTTATAATTATTGTTTCTATTTTATTTATTTATTAGTGGAATTAACAATTGGGACGAGGCTTGTACTCGTTTGCTACCACTATACTCTTAAGTGCATCTGCATTGTCTCTACACACGTGTACATGTTATTTGAGCTTTGAACCCATGACATCACAAGAGTGCTTTAATAGTGCACCCTATCGCCAATTGGTCTACACCCCGAAGGCTATTATTGTTTCTATCTTCACTATTATCTTGTGAATTAAATTTTTTTATTATATTTAAACTATATTTAAACTAAATTATTGAAAACATCGAAATAAATTGGCATGTTTCACGAATTAAAGGTAAACTAAAATTCATTTGATTGATCATCATGTATTAACTCCAATCTTGAAGATCACCAATATCTCTATATTTTAACTAGCATTAAAAAAAAATCAACATTGCTAAAATAAGAACCAACTCTCATAAGCTCCATATTGAAGTTGGGCATTGGACAATTGCTAAAATGCTTTGGGTAGATGGAATTTGTCATCTTTGTGAGACTAAAAAGGTTGAGGATGGAAAGCACTTTCTCTTAAATTGTATTACGTAACTCATGCTACATCTTAATTTCAAAATATTTGTTACAATAATGACCCTCATAATCTTTTAACTCAACAAAACTACAATAACTTAGAATTACTTCTCTTCAAGCTTTTCGAACTTAAAAATAAAATTTTAAAACAATCCAAATAATTTCTTAACATTAAGACTCGATAAACCAAAATTAATATTAATAATTATCATCCATCTCAATTTTAATTATTATTTATATCTTATTTATTGTTAAAAAAACATTACATTTGAACTAAATTATTAAAAACACGTAAAGAATTTGGAAGTTATGGCATTACTCTCGAAGTATCAATATCACGCGAATAAAACATTCAACCCACACTTAAAAATATCATAATGCGTTTGAATATATAACGTGTCAAACCATGCAACTTAAAATTATATTATACACAATATACGAGAGATAAAACTTACACATCAAGGATAACTAAAATATTCAACCCACACTTAAAAATATCATAATGCGTTTGAATATATAACGTGTCAAACCAAGCAACTTAAAATTATATTATACACAATATACGAGAGATAAAACTTACACATCAAGGATAACTAAAATATTCAAGCGACAAAACTTACACATCATTGATATTTAAAATATTCAAGCGACAAAACTTACACATCAACGATAAAACTCTTTTAAGTTATAGTCATAGCAACTAAATCATCATAAAACAACATGCTTTGCATCCAATATTTATTAATATTTTTAAAGGCTCATATTCCGAAATGACATTACTTTTTCTTTCCAAACACAAATCATATATATATAATTTGCAGGTGGTGCAATGGTAACGGTTAAGTTTCCATAGGTTTTGGGATCCATTATGGGGGCCTAAGCGAACCCTTGATTCATGTTGTCATATCCATAGTAGTAGGGCTACTATGATGCAGATTAGTTCCGTCAGAGGCATGAGCTAGTTCTTTGGATGAGATGAGCAGTATTGCTCTTTGGATGAGATGAGTAGTATTGCTATTCGATGGTTGATATTTGATGAGCTTACATAGCAACAATAGTTCTCTTTTTTCTATGACTAAGTCCTACACGATCCCATTGAGATGTATTGGTTGGGTTGTGGTTCACTTATCAGAGCAACATATGTTGTCTTCCTCTTGTTCTCTTTTTTCCATGACTACGTCCTACACGATCCCATTGAGATGTATTGGTTGGGTTGTGGTTCACTTATCAGAGCAACAGATGTTGTCTTCCTCTTGCCTGCTTGCAGTCAGATCCTTTTTGCATATCATGTCAGAAACAAGTATATGGTTGAGCAGGTATCCATCTTGTATTTGGGTTATGTCTTTTTTATTTATCTTAGTAGCTTTTGATTGAACATATTGTGACTGATGATGGTGATGTATCTATACTAGTTGGACTGGTTTGATTAGTTGAATGGTTTAAATGTTAAGGCCATTTTATATGCTCACTTGTATCACCTACTTTATACAAACCTGGCCATCCCCACTCTTGTTGCTATGTTGGTTTCCTCCTTCATCTGTCTACTTCCACCCCCTTGGTTCTATTCTTGATTGAAAGCTTGAACTTGTGAGATTGAGGACTTTCCCCCCATGTTATCCTCTATGCATAGCAGACTCCATGTTGTTTTGTGTCTCAGCTCCGAGTTGTGCAACAAAACTTGTCGAAGCCTTGACCCTTTTGGGCCGAGAGAAACCATCGGTGTTAGGTCTTGAGCCTAGGTGAGTTGGGATTTTGACTCCTTGACATCTATGGTCAGTTGCCCCTGATGTTTGGTCCTAATTGGTGATGATTCCCGTTATTTGACCCCATGCTTCACTTCTTGGCCAAGAATACCTGTTGGTGTTGTGACGTGAGTTAAGACTAGCTAGTTGCCCGAGTTGTGTCAGATAAACTTGAAGCAAGTAGTCTTATCATCATCACACTGCATTGATTATATATTGCTATATTTTTGAAATGCAAATGAAATGAAATGTAAAGCACCCTGGATGAAAGCTGCAACTAGTTGTGCTTTTAAGCACATGCAAAATTCAAGGGACGTGGGCCAAAATTAAAGCAGATGCACTTCATTGAATATCTAAATGACTGTTGGCCATAGTTTTGATGTGATGATTATTTCCCACAAAATCTACGGATTTGAATGTGAATAGAACAAAGAACAACTAATTCTAAGTGTCCCCTAAAACCTCAAAGTTACGATTAACTATACACCTAATTACAATGGTTATATAAAAACAAAACATGTAATATATTCATTTGAAAGATTCACAATTAAAACCTATACATAAATGTACTAAAAACCAAAACTAAATTAATTATAATAGACTCTTATTTATCTATTGTTACACCACAACCCAATCAAGAATTCATACTTTGTATTAAATGGCTCTTCCATTTAATATTAGAAATAACTTTTTTGGTCATTACTTTTTTTTCCCTAATTCTATTTATTAAAAAACTTAATTGATTTTTTTTTTAATTATTTTATTGCACTGAAATAGGATGTAATGGATGTTGTTGTTCATTTTTATAACTTTTCTTTAAAAAAAATTATTATAAAAAAACATTACTTTTTATATATATTCCATTCATTTTTTGATATCTCCATTTCTATTCCTTTACTGGCTAAAGAGATTTTATTTTATTTTTAAATATTATGTGGTTACATTTTTTCTCCATAACTATTCCTTTACTTATTCCTTTATTGGGTAAAGAGATTTTATTTTATTTTTAAATATTACGTGGTTACGTTTTTTACAAAGATTCCATGTGACTATTCTTAAAAGCAAATACAATAGCCTAACACCTAATCTACACTAGAAGTTGTTTTGCCATTTTCTTAGAAAAGTGGTCACATCTTCTTAAATAGAAGACAACATTTCTTTTGTTTCTTCCCTAATAGTTGCAAGGAAAATGGATAAAGATTAATCAAGTGGCTTCACGGATTTACACATTACACATTTTGATGGATCTAATAATCCCTTCTTGTAGATATCGTCCCATGTCAAATTGCTTTTCCATGCCAATTGCAATAACAACCCCACCATGTTTTGGACCATTAATATGGATTCCATACATTTTTAACGAATTAAGCCCTAGTCTTGGTGGTGATTGAGGTTCATTTATTGGTTATGTACTTATTTGATTGAAAAGTCATATAAATTGTGCTTGTATTCTATTTTACTATATACGATTCTTCTTGATTACTGAATTATCTCTCATAAGGATTCTTAGTTATAGAAATTTTTAGCCTGTGATTTTTTTTCATGAGATATTTATCTCCTATTATTATTTGTATTATGTAAATATTATTGTGGTGTGTGATGTAGCTTTTTGGTTTCCTATTTTTATGAAGTGGTTGAGATGGGATGTTATTATCATGGGTTAGTTGAGATCCTAGTTTTAATTAGACCTTTTATTATAATTAGTTGCTAGTGTTTAGGATCTTTTTGAGATTTTATCTCTAATTTTGTTGAGTTAGATTTTATCTCTAATTAGACCTTGTATTGTAATTAGTTGCTAGTGTTTAGGATCTTTTTGAGATTTTATCTCTAATTTTGTTGAGATAGTTTTCTTCATGTACGACTATATAAGCCTATGCTTCCTTAATTGAAAGATAGTCAGATATTTCCTTTCGGACATTTATGTTGAACTCTACTTGTGAGTGGGATTTCCCCCATCAATCTCTTATATATATATTTTTCCATATGAGCACTTTATTCGTCATGTGCCACTATTTCCCATAACTTTGGTGGTTTTCAAATTCAAAAATATTTAAAAATGAATATAGAGTTTGGGAAGTTTGGGATCTCCCATAACTAATGAGCATATATATATCAATGCCTAGCTTGATAATTTCACTAAGTCGAGGAAATTGGTTCTAGAAGTCCTCCCAAAAGCTGGTTGATTTTGCATCTCTAATTGTCTAGAATTTACTCTGTGTGATTAGGATTAGATAATTTCCATGTGGTGTTCCATATATGTTACTTGCTAGGAAAAGATGTCCCTCAAAGGATTTCTTGCCATTGGATATTTAAAGCATATTTCAATTTCCATATTTGAGTCCATAATGATGTCTAGACACTATACCATATTTATAGAAGTTTGCTTAATAGTGTTATTAAACCCCTTCATTTTATAGAGGGCCACTCCTCCTGAATGTTTCAGGGAAGATATTTATTCCAACAACATCAATAAACATCTATTGTCTAATTGAAATCATCCTCGTAGAAAGTATTTTTGTAATTTCTATCTATTTTATTATTTTGACGTGTTTTTATTACTAAGAACAATAAAATTAAAAAAACATGCAACATTGATTTAAGTAATGTTTGTCTATGTGCCAAATATAAAGAGTAGAATGCACAACCATGTAGGATCTTGTCCCAATTTATTTTAATTATACTCTTAGCCATTAATGGGATCACTATGTGCTTATTTAGAAGTGAGGCTCTTGAGAAATTTAGTAGTTTTTTTTTATAGTTTTTCTAATTGGGAATGGAGTATTGAAAAATAAAATTTTATAGTTTTCATTGTTTGTCTTTAACTTAGTAGTCGTAATGTATATCATTAAGAGGATAAGTATATGTGTCTTGAATTCCAAGGGGTTAACTCGATTGTTTGCCACCAATATCGTTAGGCATTTGGCTAAGTCCATGTTGACAAGTGTTCGGTTTAAATCCCATTCGGTGAGGTGCACTAGTATATGCCAACAGGTTTATGAATGCCATTCAACAATGTGGAAAAACATCCCTTAGGTTTCTTCATAAAGTTTTCCTTTGGGAAAAAAAGTATATTCATCTAAGACTAAAAACATGTTTTGTGAATGCCCATTAAGACTAAGTATTGAATAATTGCATAAATGCTCAGCGAAATTACTCCAAGCATGCCAACTTTGTCAAAAAGGGGAGAGCACATCATCATCAAGATATCACCTATTAGGAATGTGTTATGGCATCCATTAAAACACCATGAAGAGACCTCATCCAATAACTATTAGCAACAACTAAGCATCAAACTATCAATCAAGGAGAGCAACACTTCACATGTACCCCAATCCATCACATGAATCAACCTGCAAGCTGGATTTTTGTGATCAAAATCACAAGTTTAACCCTAATAAAATATGAAGGATAAAAAATGGTTCCAACTTGGGGACTTGTACTCTTCGAAGAAGAGTGTATGAGAACCTCATAATCTTTGGTTGTACTTGTGAAAAATATCTCAATAAATCAAGGAACAATGTGGCGGGATGGATACATATCCGCATCCCTAAACATGACATACAACATATGTATAGTCCATTACGTCACAATAGATGAAAATTGGTTTTACGAGATAAGGCATAATCCAACAATGCCAAACGGACATTAAATGAAATATAATGCTCATGATATTGAGCTTATTCTTCCTATTCTAATGCTCTCAAGAGCTTAGTCATCCTACCCTACTCTACTATGGGAAGAAAAATGATAAATATTAAGTGAAATTATATAGCCAATGCAACCATTGATGAGCTCACCAAAACCATGAAGTTTTTCCTTGTTTTGATCACAAGAACAAACCAAAACATGGACCATCCATCATCTACAAAAGATAGGTTGGAATCTTCATTGCTTCAAAGCTAAAATATGAAGTAAGTTCATGCACATGAGAGATAATAATAAAGTCATGTCAAGGTTGGCACATGCTGCTGAAAGCATCTTCTATCTAAGAATGGATTGGGCTGGTGTAAACATCATCATAGCTTTAAACATCATAAGTCAATCCATAATCAATCCCTACAACTTCATCATCATCCCCCTTAAACAACAAGGACTTAGGGGGCTCTACAAAATTGCTCAAAAAGTCATTTCTATCCTCCAAATAAGATGTACATGAGATATGAAATGACATTCTATATTTAGAAAGAAAAATTAGCTCCAAATCCGGGGCTTGAAACCCTTCTTTTGTTGGTTGGAAATTTCTGCAATATAACTCAAAATTAAATGCTTATTACCCCATACAATTTCTAGCATTAAAAATATGATTGATGCTGAAAGTACATGGAAAATATGAGAAACATTTGAGGAAATAGATGGCTGGGAATTACTACAACTATCCTATGGCAACCCCATACAATTTGCAGCCCTTAATATGAGATTTTCAATTGAAAATAGCCTTGAAAATGCATTAGAATTTGAGGGTATTATTGGTTGGAAAATATCATTAGAAATATACTCCACAATCTTGTTGTTGTAATTGTAACTTCGGAATATATTCTTATGTTTATTATTATTATATTATTATTGTATTTTTGTTGTACCTCCGTTGGAGATGTTTTTCCTCCGTTCGGGGATGTCATTATTATGTTTATTCATGCAAGGTCATTGATATAAAACCTCCATTGTAAGTCGGGGCATTAGATCTTCTAAAGTCAAATGTAAAATGTATTATTAAGTCCCCTTTGGAGAAGTCGGTCCAGTCATGTTTAGTGAGGCCGACCTAATTGGGAATTAGGTCGCCCAAACATAAAGTATAAATAGAGAGCTTTGCTCTCTCATTTGGACACACCACTCACTCACTCAAGTTCGCATTAGCAAGAGAGAGAAGACAAGTTTGCTGAGGAGAAAGAGAGAAGATACAAAAGACATATTTTTGGGTTTTCCATTTTGTGATATTGTATTAGTGACGAATCTATCTTTGAGGAAGTTGCAGGGTTTTCTCCTTTATGGTTTCCTCGAAGAAAAATATTGTGTCTATTGTGTTTTGTTGTACTTGTTATTCTTTCAGTTAAAGATCCTAGTTAACATTGAATTAAAGTGCAAACTCTAACACGGTATCAAGCTAACCTGAAAAGAAGGCATTGTGCAGCAACGGGAAACTAGGGATTCCTAGTTCAAGGTATTCTCTCCACAGATCATCTGAAAAAGAGGACTGTGATAACTCTCCCTAGGAGGGTGCATATTTTGGAGGCAGTAGAATCAAATTCCGAGAATTTTCATTTTTGGCCTTATCATTAGTGCCGGGAGGAAAAATAGGGCATCAAGTTTTTAGGGTTTTTCTCCATCAATTTGGAAAAAGGAGTACATTGGACAACTCGTCATGAGGAGGAGCATCTTCCTGTCCAATTAGAAGTTCAAGATTCAAACTTTTGAAAATTAGGGTTTCTCTAGCAAACCCTAGGCCAGCCAGCTCCACAACCAGGTTGGGCATCTCAAATTGGTAAGACCTAAATATTTGTTATTTCCATTTGAGGTTCTCATTTCAAAATGGCTCACCAAACCAAGCTTGAGGATAAGCTTGAGGGAGATGATAACTTACGAGCATGGAAGTATAGGATTGTTGTTGTCCTAGATGAAAATGATTTGGACAAGTATGTTAATGAAGAGGTTCCAACACTAGAGGGAGATGAGGGTAAGGCTATCCACAAGAAGAACTTGGTCAAGGCCAAGAGAATTATTGCAGACTCTATTAAAAATCATCTCATCCCCCATGTGTCATCCTTGAAGACACCCAAGGGGATGTTCGATGCTTTAACAAAATTATTTGAAGGGAAGAACATCAATCGGAAGATGACATTAAGGAACCAACTCAAGAATGTGAAGATCCTAAACTCAGATACCATGCAGTCCTACTTCACAAGGGTCTCTCAAATCAAGGAACAACTTGAAGCAGTTTAAGAAAAGGTAGAAGAAGGAGAGATCATTATGACCACCTTGAATGGTCTCCCAAGATCATGGGATTCATTCATTCAAGGAATATGTGCCAGAAAGAAGTTGATCACTTTCAACAGACTATGGGAAGAATGCACTGAATAAGAAGCTCAGATAATAACAAGAGAAGAAAATATGGGATCAAATGATGATCAAGCTCTCACAATTCACACTAGAAGAAATCACAATAAGAGGGAGGACCACCATCACAACAAGAGCGAGAACCACCATCATGGAAGACAAAGGAGACCCATAAGAGATCTATCCAGTGTTATATGGTACACGTGTGATGAGAAGGGACACTACTCCAAAGATTGTCCCAGAAACAAATCCTCCTCCAACAAGAAGACTAACAAGAGGAGACATCATGCTCACACCGCTGAAGATGATGAATCAACAAGGAAAAGAACCAGAGAAGACGAAAGAGACGAATCTTTATGTGATGAAGAATATGTCCTAATATTAGCAATCACAGTCACTGTAACACATGGGAGCAATGATTGGCTTGTAGATAGTGGAGCATCCAAGCACATGACAAGATACAAAGAATCATCCGTTAATCTATCTGAGCATGAGTCACCTCACAAGGTGAAACTTGGGGATGATTATCAATATCCCATCAAAGGAAGTGGAGAATCTTCCTACAAACTAGACTCCGACAAATATACGAAGATGAAAGATTTCCTATATGTTCCAGGACTAAAGAAGAACCTTCTCTCCATCTCAGCACTAGATGCTAAAGGAATGAGGGTTTCATTTGTCGATGGCCAAGTCCTAATGTGGCCAAAAGGAAAGACAATAGATGATGCAATGGTGATTGGATAGCAAGAGGTTGAGTTGTACAAGTTGAAGGGACAACCTGAACAAGCATTTGTTCATGACTCCATGGAACCAAGAGGTTGTGTTGTACAAGTTGAAGGGACAACCTGAACAAGCATTTGTTCATGACTCCATGGAACCAAGTGAACTATGGCATAGAAGGCTTGCACATGTACACCATAGAGCACTGCCTATTGCAAGCAAAGCAGTTTCAGGACTTCCAGAAATCCAAACAAGACATGAAGGCATTTGCAAGGGATGAGCGCAAGGAAATAATGCAAAGAAGGAATTTCCCAGCAGTGAAATCAAAGCAAAAGGAATATTGGATATAATCCACTCCGATGTATGCGGTCCCATGTCATCTAGCTCACTAAGCAGGTATGTATACTATGTTTCCTTTATAGATGACGTTTCCCGTAAGACTTGGATTTAATTCTTGAAAAGTAAAGATGAGGTATTTAGTAAGTTCAAGGAATTCAAAGCCTTGGTCGAAAATCACACTGAGAAAAAGATCAATACCCTCTGATTGGATAATGGCGAAGAATTCACTTCGGAAGAATTCAAGAACATATGCAAAGAATCTCTGATTAAGAGGGAGTTGAGCACTCCTTACAACCCTCAATGGAATGGAATTGTCGAATAAAATAACAGAATGATAATGGAAGCAGCAAAAGTAATGCTACATGACCAGGATCTTCCAATGCACTTATGGGCAGAAGCAACAAGGACAGTCGTGTATGTACAAAACCGTACTCCTCACCGAAAACTAAGCAATAAGACTCCTAAAGAATATTTATCTAGTGAGAAACCAGAATTCAAACATCTTAGGATATTTGGCTGCCCAGTGTACATACACATCCCGAAGGAAAAGAGAACCAAGCTAGATCCCTCAGGAAAGAAGGGAATATTCGTGGGATACAGTGACACTTCAAAAGCCTACCGAATATACTTCCTAGGATTCAAGAATATTGACATTAGCAGAGATGTAACATTTGACAAAGACTCAACATACAACAAATTAAGAAAACTACCTATTGAAGAGATTGTAGATCCTGAAGGAGCCAGAGTCAGAGACGCGGTGATGGAAGAAGCGATTCCAGAAGATCATGAAGACCGCGATATGACAGAACCACAAGAACCTGTAGATCCACATTGTGAGAAGAACTCCCTCAAAAGAAGACCAACATGGGTACGAGAAGAAATATAAGATGTAGAGAAGTATGGCACTCCAAAGGGGATGCACAGAGAAAGAAAGAGACTCAGACCATACTCCAGCTATGTGTCCCTGATATGTGACATCATTGATAAAGAACCTTGCAACTACGAAGAAGCAGTAGAGAAGAAAGAATGGAAGGATGCCATGATCAAGGAGTACTGGTAGATTATGAAGAATGATGTCTGGGAAATAGTTCTGAGACCAGAAGGGAATTCTATTGTGACTTCGAAGTAGATCTACAAGATCAAGCATGTTGCAGATGGTAGCATTGAAAAACACAAGGCAATATTTTTGGCATGTGGATTCTCCCAGAAAGAAGGCATAGACTACGAGGAGACATTTGCACCTGTAACAAGATACACTTCCATCAGAACTATACTTGCATTGGTTGCAGTAACGAAATGGAAGGTACACCAGATGGACTTCAAGACAACATTCCTGAATGTTGTAGTAGAAGAGGAAGTGTATGTGGAGTAGCCACTGGGATTTGAGACACATGACATACATAATCATGTGTGCAAGTTAAAGAAATCCTTGTACGGATTGAAGCAGGCACCCAAGACGTGGTATGACAAGATGGGCAGCTTCCTGATGAGTTTAGGCTTTACAAAGAGTAAAGCGGATTCCAACCTTTACTTCAAGGTTAAGGTTGAAAGACCAGTGCTACTTTTTCTATATGTAGATGACTTGTTTATGAAAGGTGAGGATGAGATTATTGCAAATGCAAAGAGGAGGCTTGCCACATAGTTCGAAATGAAAGACCTGGGTATGATGCATTATTTCTTAGGCATGGAGGTGTGACAGAGTGCAGATCATAGAAAATTTTAGGGGCTAATATTAGCCCATGGGATAAATTTAGGGGTTTTAGATTTTTAATGGGATATTTCTTTATTAAAAACCCATTAGGTAAGATTAGCCCACATTTTATTTATTTATTTGTAATGAATAGGAGGTTAGCCCCATCAAATTTAAAAAGGGGAGCCAAGATAAAACAAATTTTCCCCTCTAAAAATGGATTCAAACCTCTATTAGCCCACAAAAATAGCTAGCAAGCTCCCATTCGCACCCGATTTCCATAAATGGCAGTTGCTATGGGCTCTTTCGCCTTATATTGATTATGGAAATCAAAGTCAGAGTTACATTCGTCCATATTGTATGGGTTGAATCTCGTTTTGCAAGTTGCTTAATGTCCACATGAGAAGGGTAGTCGATATTTAATATTCGGTCTTATATCGACCCATTTGCATCTAGGAGAGTTATAAATCCCATCACCTTAGATCCAAAATTTCTCCAAGAAACATGGGGATTGTGAAGCTTGCAATCAACAATGCAACAACAACGTTTTTGTGGGTGTTTGGGGAATCATGCTTGGGGGTTGGGACTTCATTCCTAGCCGCATATTTTGGCATGCAAGGGGGCATGGCTTTCCAAGGAGAAACTTGCTGAAACATCCCAAGACTTAACCAGGTTTTATAATTTAGTGGAAGATTCGCCAAGATTTTAGAAGGTTTTACAATTTAGTGAAAGATTCGCCAAGATTTTACAAGATAATATAATTCAATGAGAAATTTTCCAAAATATTATATATACATAATACAACATTGATAAAATAGCCTTTGTATTTTCCTATATATCATGGCGATTCGCCCAATTATTATACATAGAAATTTAGGGGGGGTTCTTAAAAATTTTCCTGGTGCAGATGGGATCTTCCTTGGTCAAGGAAAGTGTGTAGTGGAGATTTTGAAGAGGTTCAAAATGATGGAATGAAAGGCAATGGCCACACCAATGGCATCGAACTTGAAGCTACTGTGTGATGCTTCATCAGAGACAGTTGATGCCACAATGTACCGTCAAATGATTGGTTCGTTGATGTATTTGACAAACACGAGACCAGACATATGCTTTGCTGTGAACACCCTGAACCAGTTCCTGAAGGATCCGAGACATGTCCACCTGATTGTTGCAAAGCATATATTGAGGTAATTTAAGGGTACAATTAGCTATGGGATCAAGTATGAGGCGAATCAGAATATTAACCTGCATGGTTATGTTGATTCGGATTGGACAGGCAGTGCCACAGATAGGAAGAGCACTTTAGGATGTTGCTTCAGTATGGGATCCAGTATGATCTCCTAGTTTAGCAGGAAGTAGCCATACATGGCACTGAGTACAGTCAAAGCATAGTATGTTGCAGCTTGTTCGGCTAGTTGTGAGGTAGTATGGATTCAGAAGCTACTGTCATATTTGTTTGATCTCGAGTTAGAGGTGACTTGTATCTTCTATGACAACCAGAGTTGTGTGAAGTTGTTCGATAACCCAGTGTTCCATGACAAGTCGAAGCATATTGGGATCAAGTACCACTATATCCAGGATATGGCGCAGAGAGGAGCAGTAAAGCTCCAGTATGTGGTGACAGACGAGTGGATAGTCGATGTGTTGACCAAGTTGTTAGCTAGAGTGAAGTTCGAGTACTTCACAGAGAGGCTTGGTGTGATCCAGATTGAGGTTCCTCGAAAGAGGGAGTGATGAGACTGGAAGACACAGATGCACTACAGCTAGTTCTTGCATGGTGGAAGACGCAGGTGGTCCTTTGAACGTAATGCACTTGGTGTGCTCCGGGCTATACTCCCATGCTGGAGAAGATGTAGATTTAGGTCTCGCATGGTGGAAGACGTAGGTGGTCCTTGGGACGTAATGCACCTGGGGTGCTCCTGACTGTACTCCCATGCTAGATACGTTGAGAGGTCCATCGGTCACAAAGACACTTTGTGTGCACCTAGGAAGGATCTCTCATAGTGGAAGACGTAGGTGGTCGTTGGGACGTAATGCACTTGGTGTGCTCCGGGCTATACTCCCATGTTGGAGAAGAAGTAGAGTTGGGTCTCGCATGGTGGAAGACGTAGGTGGTCCTTGGGACGTAATGCACCTAGGGTTCTCCTTCCTGTACTCCCATGCTAGATACGTTGATAGGTCCACCGGTCACAAAGACACTTTGTGTGCACCTAGGAAGGATCTCTCATGGTGGAAGATGTAGGTGGTCCTTGGGACGTAATTCACCTAGGGTGCTCCTGACTATTCTCCCATGCTGGTAAACGCAGGTGGACCGTTGAGAGACGTAATGCACCTGGGGTGCTTCTGAACTATACCCACTGGGTGGGAGATGCGGGTGGTCTGTTGGACATGAGGTGTGCATCTTGGCTGTGCTCCATGTATGATGATGAGATGATCTGGATACAATGAGTTGATAGTAGGAGACACAAGTAATCGTTGTGGCAATGTAATATGTGGTCCTGGTATGTACCTACTTAATGGCTTGCTTGTAGATATGATGAATACCTACATGAGAGCTAGGCCTACATCCAACATGAATAAGGGTTGTCTTTGTAGAACTTCTTATGATGGATATATTCAAGAGATGTCACTAATCAATGATAGACAAAATGAGGACTACGGCAGCAACAACGATGATGATCCAGTGTTGATGATGATGTTCTAGCATTGAATATGATCCAGCAATGATGACGTTGTCCAGAATTTGTGTCCAGAGTGATGATGATTGTGGCAAGAGAATACCTTCCTAGTTAAGAAGGAGTGTTGTTGTAATTGTAACTTCGGAAGATATTCTTTTGTTTATTATTATTATATTATTATTGTATTTTTGTTGTACCTCTATTGGAGATGTTTTTCCTCTGTTCGGGGATGTCATTATTATGTTTAGTCATACAAGGTCATTGAGGTAAAACCTCCATTGTAAGTTGGGGCATTAGATCCCCTAAAGTCAAATGTAAAATGTATTATTAAGTCCCCTTTGGAGAAGTCATCCCAGTCAGGTTTAGTGAGGCCAACCTAATTGGGAATTAGGTCGCCCAAACATAAAGTATAAATAGAGACCTTTTCTCTCTCATTTGGACACACCACTCACTCACTCAAGTTCGCATTAGCAAGAGAGAGAAGACAAGTTCACTGAGGAGAAAGAGAGAAGTTGCAAAAGACATATTTTTGGGTTTTCCATTTTGTGATATTGTATTAGTGACGAATCTATCTTTGAGGAAGTTGCATGGTTTTCTCCTTTATGGTTTCCCCGAGTAAAACTATTGTGTATATTGTGTTTTTTTGTGCTTGTTATTCTTTTAGTTAAAGATCCTAGTTAACATTGAATTAAAGTGCAAACTCTAACAAATCTGAATAACTTTTGAATTTTTTTACGGACGACACGATTGAAAATTAGGCACATAAGTTTCCAAACATGATGTTGTTAAACATGGTTTTCCTATGCAATTTCCAGTATAATTTTCACACACATATTCATCACAAATTGGAGTGAATGGCTATAAATTTTTTGAGTTTTTACTATCACAAATCTACTCTATATGCTGCAAAAAATGTGTATCTTACAAGGTAGAAGATGGTTGGAAATTACCCTGGAAATTATGTAACAAATATATCCCATAAATGAAAGTACATGGCTCAAACAATTGCATACATATATTCACCAAACCACCCAAAATCAACATTATAAATCAGAAAAAGTGGTTGGAATATATAATGTAATTTTTATGAATTTAGCTCCTCTAAGTTGGGGCTGTCCAAGGACCTCAAAACTTGCATTATCTTATATATAAACATCACAACAAGTATCATAAATATGGTTCCCAAAAAAAATTCAACAATCAATATCCCTAGCATGGTAAAAAATATGAAAAAGTAATGTGCCTAACTTCATATCCTTGGCTTCCCTTATCTTCATCAAATGGAGAGGCACATACATTCACAAATGCCTCACCTTTGTCACCTCAGTAACTCCCTTTCCAAATTTAGGTTGGATCTTCTCTAACACAAGGGTGTATCCCTAAAATAAGATCCCAAGACTATTACAAGGAGACTCAAGGTGATGTGAAGAAGGAAATAAGGGACTAGTGCCTATCCAATATAGGGGAAATGGAGTCAAGGTGATACACCAAGAGAGCAAATTGTAAATGATTTAGACATAAGATTTATGCCACAATATGCCTTAAAGTCAAGGAAAATTTTAAGGGTCCATAATTTTCTTATAAAGTGTAGAAATCTTGGTGAATATAGTTTTTGGACAACTTTTGTGATTTTTAGAGTAAAAAAATTTAATCCTATGGAATTTGGGCGAATCATATTGGAAAAAAATGGAAAATGATGAATATTTTTCGGAAAAAACCCTAAAAAATTAGCCGATGGGCTAAATTTCGCCCCTAAAATTTTCCCTGCTTAAAGTTTATTAAATAATGAAGAAATGAACTTGGAGGAGCCATAAAGGTGTCACACTCAAACAATGCTACGATGGTGTGTCTTATAAAAAAGTGTTAACTCAACAACAACTCTCAAGGGATGACAAACGTAAGATAATCCATTCAACAATAAGACATCAAAGGGATAAAAGAGAGAGAAATCCTCACATAAATTCCATTTGACGTGGTAGACATACCTTTGAAACTTGGCCTCTCAAACATGTTCTTTGCAAGTGATGTCTATTATACACAACTCCAAGAGGAGAGAAATCCTTGCAATTCAACCATGAAAATGAATGAGAAATGGATACTCTTTATATAGAGTGTAGGTCAACTTCCTTTATAATAAAATAACGTTTTTCTCTCCTAGATCCACAATTTGTTCAACAAACTCTCCAAATATAACATAAAGTGGTTTAGATACACTTTAGATACACAATTTGTTAAAATAGTGCTAGCTCATAACCAACTCATGTTGTGAAGTTAACCATATTTTTGTATTTATGTAAAGTGTCTCCTCAAGGTGGATGCCTCCTTCTTCAAGTGAAACATCCCCTCAAAAAATATTGAACCAAGTTAAACGATGCTACAAGGTAGCATGTATGGCTCCTCCATGATGAAATGTCCCCTCAATGATCCACAAAAGGTGTGAAATGAATCAAATAACGGCTCTTGAAAGTAGCATGTGTGCACTTCCATTAGTGGGATGTTCCATCAATAAAGATGAGTATGTGTGCAAGTAACCTCCGAGAGTGGGACACCTTCCCTCTTTGACTTCTTCAAAGGTCATATCCTCAAAACATGTGCAACAAAACCCTCAATCTAAGTTTTTTCCCACTAAAGAATAGAACAAGTGATGTTCACATGCCAACCATATCCCTTCATTCTAATACACCACCTCCAAATAGCTCAATATCCAAGTACTGACTCATCAGATCATGTGCAAAAGCTAGATCCATGGAATAAGGTGTCCACCAATAAAGATAGAAGCATTAATTCTAGTGCAAGGACATCACACTAGTCAACTAACTCCATGAGGAAGGGGATGGCCCCATTCTACAAACAATAAAGTCTATGAACATGCCTCAATATTTGTGCCAAGAGAGAAAATCAAGGGGAGCGCTCTACTAGAAATGATAGAAACCATGCCAATATGCCATCCAAGTGCCAAGTATCTCCATACAAACAAGGATGTTCAAACCATGAGCATAAGAACAATGTGCCCTAGAAACATGTGCCAACCCTTTCAAGAAATAAAATGTGTGCATGCCTCAACATATGTGCTAGGAGAGAGGGCACTCCAAGAAAAAACAATATTTATCTTGCAATTATCATATTCCAAGTGTGAAACCACTCCAAAGAGCTAGGGTGCTCTAGCATTAAGTTTTTAGGTTGTAAAATAGAGTCAAAATAATGACAAACAACACCTAAATCACCCTCATTAAGTGTGCACAAGGCTAACACTTAACCAAAGGGTTCTAAGCATGTCATAAGCAAGTGGTACATGTGTGTATTCCCCTTTAATCTCCTAGGGAATTCAAGCTAAAGGCCTTCAACCATATGAATTGCATCAACTATTACTCTAGGACCATACAAGGCATCTCCTAAGTGAGTAATGCCAAACACCCAAAGTATAAAACATGTCATCAAGGCTCAATTATTAACACTTGAAAATTTAGGGAGACCTTATGCTGATGGGTTCCCACTTCATAAAATACACTAAGTGTTAAATAATTGTATAAATTCTAAGCCAAAGATACTCTATGCCAACTTTGTTAAGAAGGGGAGAGCATATCATCATCACAATATTGTTTCAGGGATAATCCCCTAATGGCTATGGGTTGGAGCCATCATAGAGCGCTGCCCCATAAAGCTAATTCAATCAATCCTTTCAAGAATGCAATTAAACAGATTTGCAACTATTTAGAAAATGGAAAATAAGAGATCAAGTTCCTACCTTTGGTCCAACGGTTGTAGAAGATCCCTTCTTCAATTTATGATCCAAATCTGTCTTTGAAAGCCCATAATCACCAATGCAAACAAGAACAAAAATAGGAAACTGGAAATATATAATAATCAATTGCAATTCAAGTGTGTTAAATTAACAAGATAAACTGAAATAAGCATTTACACACTATAGGACAAGAATGAGGATTCTTTATATAATAATAAACAACAAGATGCAATAATGATGTCACCTGCTCTCGATTGCGACACTATTATGAACCAGAATATGAGTTCCTCTGCTTGGGCCACACACATGCATAACTCCTCCATGCTCCATAAGACACAATCCCAAAGAAAAACTGTGGTAGTTTCTTGGCTAGATAATGAGTGGAGGCTACTGGAAATGCAGATTTCCAGATATGGGAAAATGATTTGCAGTCCTGGGACTAAAGTAATGGATTGAATAAGCAAATTTTCAACATAAGGATGCTATAGTGCTCTTCCTTTCCTTCTCATGCTTTACTTGGCCTCTTTTATACTTTTGGGGAGCCAGTTGAGGAATTTACAGTAGTTATCTATGAGAAAAAGGAGGTTGAAACCCATGAACGGTTTTCATGTTTCCCAAGATTTTCTTATTTTTTAACCTCAAAATAGGGCATATGCGGGATGAACACTGACAGGGTGTGTATACGCATGCTATTCATTGCTAGGGTGCGTATGTGCATAAAACAAGTTTTTTTTAGGGTTTTGACTAAGAAGAGATAGCTATATTTAATCATAAAGGGACAAGGAAGGTTGCAAAGGATGAAAATCAACCAAAATGAGCATTCTGCAGTGATGTGGAAAAATATATTATAACATATATCACCTATTTTGAACATGTTATGTCTTCCATCAGAACACCATGCAAAGACCTCATCCAATAACTAATGGTAGAAACTAAGAATCAAATCGATCAAGGAGAGAAACACTTCACATGTACCCTATTCCATCACATGAGTCAACTTGCAAGCTTGATCTTTGTGATCAAAATCACAAGTTTAACCCTCATACAATATGAAGGGTAACAAATCATATTATGTTTGAAGGCATTGCTTTTGATTCTAGGTGGTACCTTATCCATTTTGCTTGTGGATTAGCTCTTCTCCAATCGATTTCACCTTGTGGTTATGTGGAGAATTGGGTTTATAGGATTTGTTGTGGAGCTAAGGCTTTTGTCTTTTTCAATTCCAAACACATGGGTTTTTCCTCACTTGGTTCTTGCAACATCTATATAGCTTTAAATTCTTCTTTATACATAATGGATGGTCAACGACATTCTTGTAGATGAAATCACCAATTTTCAAAGGGTAATGAGAAGGGTAGCGTGACAATCCAAGGGTTTCCAAGCAACTATATCACATCTCAATGATAGGGTGTACTCTTAACTAGAGACTTAACTAGTAAAAAATGTAGAATTGAAAGTTAATTCACCATACAAAGCAAACAAATTAAGAGGCTTACACAACCCATAACATGCAAACTCATTTGATCTCAGGATTGGTCAAGAGCACTCATTCCATGATTTCACCTCCTAAGGTTTTAGTTGGATCTTTTGGGGCTGAGATCAAGGAAGAAGACACATTTCAGTAGACTCAAGGGGAGATGGGATATGAAGAAGTAGATTTTGAGTCCAAAGCAATTGTCAAGTAGGAAGCCCACAACGAAGATGATTTCCACTGAACAATCTAAGATTTTAGGTTTTGTCAAACAATAATTTTTCTAAGTCTATATAATTGTAAGTTTTCTTTATTACGATAAAAAATATAGAACATATACATACTATAGATAAACCCTTATCAATTTTGGTAGTCTCTAAAATTATAAAATTATATCCAATTGTTTTAAATTACACTACCTTATTACATAATGTGACCATAACTTTCTTTTAATACACTTATTATACTTTTTAATAAAAAAATAATTAATAAATAAATATTATACCCATTGATAACTGTTAATATAAATTTATAACAAAAAGTTGAATATTAACCAATTCTCACCATGATTACCTTATTATTTTTTATTAAACATTATACCCATTGATAACTGTTAATATAAATTTATAACAAGGAGTTGACTACTAACCAATTCTCAACATTATTACCTTATAATTTTATAAAAAATAATATATAAAGAATTCAACTCCATCAATCAAATAAAATTTAACAAAGGATCGCTCAAGAACATGGCTACAACTCTAACATTAAAATGTGAAATGCATATAGCATTAAAAATATTATATCTCGAAAATGAAGAATAAAACTAGTTAAAAATCAATTCCACACCTCCAAAATTCAAAAAGTAAGTAGGAGAAAATAAGGTCAACCTCTTAGACACTTTCCCGGCTCATAAAATTTCTCAAAGATAGCAAAAGAAGGATTTATGAAATAAGCCCCTAAACTCTCTTAGGTGAGATTAGCTCTAAAAGGCACGTAACATTCTTTTTAATTAAATTATACAATATTTTTAAAAATAAAGGAAGGTAATAGTTCTTTCAATCACCTTTAAAAAAAAAACTATATATATAAGTAAACTTAAAAAAAAAAAATCATTTTTTACAAGGAAATAAGTTAACGATTAAAGTCAGAGGCATTTGATAAGAGTGGAAGTCTGTCCCCATAAAGACCATCAATAAGTTATTTCAGATGGCATGGTTTTCTTTAAATAATGATGATAAGTCAATTTGCATTTGCAAAGAGCAACCCATAATGACCACACTACCAATTTGGTAGCTGAAGTATGATAGATTTTGTCATCTTTAGGAGAAAAAAAACATAAAACACAAAACACAAAACACAAAACAAAAATCAAAACAATCAAAACTTCGAAAATAATGATGAATATGTTCTTTATTGATGAGCATCCTACACCACATTATAAGTTACAAAGTTCAAGTGTAAAAAGTTATGACAAAACTATTTATATGCCATTTGATGTATTTCTCTAACTTTTTTTCCGAAGATGATAAAACATATCATAACTAAATTGTCAAACTTGCACTCACACCACTGATAGTTGCTATCAACAAATGCGAGTTGACCATTATTCAAGGAAAATTACACCACCTAAAATAACCCGTGATCCCTAGGGGAAAAACTTTCACTCACTTCATACCCATGGGTCTTGGGCTATTAACCTATTTCCTTATGTCTGAGAAAGACGAGCTCTTAGCCAATCAAAAGTAGTATTTATCTAACTTGCATAGCATTAATCATCACAGTTATTAAAGGAAAACCACACCACCTAAAATAATACACTCCTGGACCTAAGAGCGTAGGCTTCCACTCATGCCATGCTTATGAATCTTGGTTGTTAACCTATTTCCTAGATCCGAGAAAGACAAACTCTTAGCCAATAAAGAATAATATTTCTCTAATGTACATAATATTAATTTATAACAAAAAAAATTATAATTTAAAAAAAAATTATAATATATTTATATTTCTATAACTTGTTTTATTTATTTATTAAAATCTTATAATTGAGATATTTTTATTTTTTTTCAATTTATTTTATACTTAAATCTTTTAATAATAAATTAAAAAAATCTTTAACATCTTTCTTAATTTGCTCATAAAGAATATAGCAATTGATAATGAGTAATTGAGATGAGAAGTTGTAAATAAAAAGTTACAAGTTCAAATCCTTGTAAATACTTATAAAAAAAACAACTTTCTTAATTTATTTCACATTATTAAAATTAAAATGTAAATCTTTTATTAATAACTTTTTTCTTAAATATTAACTTCTAAAGCTAAGATGCCTCTCTAACCACCATTATGGTAAATATTCATCTATGTGTCATTTTCCACATTTTTAAAATCATATATTTTATTTTTCAAATAAATATTACGCCAAACTAAATTGATATATACATTTTGACCTTTAAGTACATATTTGTTGAGATGGCGATCTTGTACCTGCAACATCTCTAAAATTTCTACACTAATTCATAAGAAACTGTAAAATATCAAAATAATTAAAATATTAACGCATGACAACCTCACAGGTTTAATTTCCAAAAAAGCATTCCACTCAATTTGGTTTAGCCAATAAAATATATTATTGAGAGTTACTTTTTGGGGTGGAGTCAATTTGGTTTAATGAATAAAAAGTTATTCAAAAATATTTTATTGACCTTTTTTTTAAGGTTAGGTATGAACCTTAACTTATGCAGATTGTATTTTCCATCTTATGTCATCTATTTTAATTTTAATTTTTAAAATGCTTAATATCTTTATATTTTAGTATAGTTGAAAACAATCAGAGCTCATAACTATGTTAGGATTTTCAATATTAAATATATTTTTAAAACAAATTTTATATATTCTCTATATATTTTACTATAAAACAATATATTAAATATTAAATATAATAAAAAAAACAACTCCAAACATTATTTCACATTAATTCATGAGAAATTGTATGATCTAAAATAATTAAAATATTAACGCATGACAACCTCACACGTTTAATTTCCAAAAACGGTTCACACTTACTTTGGTTCAGCCGATAAAATATAATATTGAGATTTACTTTTTGGGTAGAGTCAAATTGGTTTAATGAATAAAACATTATAAAAATATATTTTATTGACTTTATTTTTAAAATTGGATATAAACTTATGCAGATTGTATTTTTCATAAACTTTTATATTATATATTTTCATTTTATTTTTAAAATGTGTAATATCTTAATATTTTAGTAAAGTTGAAAACAATCAGATCTCAACTTTTATATTATATATTTTCATTTTTATTTTTAAAATGTGTAATATCTTAATATTTTAGTAAAGTTGAAAACAATCAGATCTCATAAATATGTTAGAATTATCCAATGTTAAATATACTTTAAAAAAAAAAAATTATATTGTATATAATTTTTATTATAAAACAATATAAAGAACTCTAGATGTTGAGAAAGTTGCATAACAATTCCAAATAAATAAGAAAATTAAAAAGTAACAATAACAATTAAATTATATTATATATATCTTGTAAAATGATTATCATGATATTTTATATGAATTTATTATCATGTATTAATAATATATAACTTATCTAATGATTATAATTATATTTTATATAAATTAATTATAATTATTTTATAATTATATTTTATATAAATTAATTATAATTATATTTTATATAAATTAATTATAATTATATTTTATATAAATTAATTATAATTATTTTATAATTATAGTTTATATAAATTAATTATCATGCATTAATAACATGAGTTTTTTTTTCAGAAGAAAAAATCATACTTTTGTTATTTTGGGGAATCAAAAAGTACATAGCAGTTCTTGTGGACAATCACGAAGATTATCCAACAAACAAAGAGGAAAAACCAAACAGATCGATGTTAATCTGAAATACAAGACAAAAACCCAAGATGGAGAACTGTCAAGGAAAAAAAAATGAGCTTCCAAGTGCTAAAACAGATTATGCAAAAATATGATGTGTTCCAACATCAAAGAGATGATAATCCTGCAATTTTTCCCATGCAAGGATCCATTCTCTGCCACTAAGAGCAAGTTTTGAAAGTCTGTTTGCTTCATAATTCTGTTCTCTGAAAATGTGCTTGAAAATGATCCGGGGTAAAGTTTTGAAGAGAGCTTTTAATCTGACACACCAAGGATTTAGATTCACAACATTTAGGTTGTATTTTCCTTGCGCCCATTTAATTGTGACTCTAGAATCTCCAAAACACATTAGATTGCCAATACCAAAGTAATGTGCCATAATGCAAAGGAGACAAAGTGCCAGAATCTCTGCTTTCATGTTTGTGCCAATTCCACAGTTTAGTTTGAAGGTGAACCAATGATTTGTATTTAGATATAAGATTGCACTAGTTGCACAAATCTCATCTTTTGCTGCATCGTCACATAAACCAAAGGCTACATTGAAAATTGGAATAGTCTTGTGCATTCTTGGAGGATTTTGTATAATATGAGTAGAGTAATACTCTTTTATCATATTTATTTAATATATGTTGACATGCATAATCATGATCCCAGAGATGGTATTCAAAGATGCGATGATTTCCGACATACCATATTTTCCAGGATATAACCGCTGGAATGAAATTGAAATACTTATAGTTATTTTGCCAAAGTAAACAATTTTGGTCAAAAGTAGTGGAACCCCGGACTTGATCAATATTTAGAGCCCCTCCGTAATTCCCTCCTGCGATCCCACCATGAGCCTCGACCAACACTCTTTCTTGCTCATGCGGAAGGACATATCGACGTAGAATTTCATCTGGTCCCATCTTGTATAATTATCCCGCGATCAATTGGAAGTCAGCAGCTTTGGCGAGTAATTGCTTCTTCTGATTAGTGGTGAACTCTTCAGGTGCTCTTCCCATGGTAAAAAACTGAACGATCTGTTCGTAATGGTCATCGACCATTTCAATGCGGAATAATTGCGCATCGGGAAGACTGTCGTCGATGCTACTCGGTTCCTCGCCTGATTCAATCCTCGACAGATGGTTAGGTCCTGTATTCATTCGTCCAGGCTTCACGATTATTTCAAAGTCAAATTCCTGAAACAACAACAACCACCGACAGATCTTCCCCCCCAACACAGGCTTGTTGACCAGGTACTTCAGTGCTGAGTGGTCAGTAAACATCTTGAAATTTACTCCTAATAGATAGTGTCGGAACTTTTGCAATGCATATACCATCACCAAACGTTCTCTTTCTGTCGTTGTATATTTTTTTTTCTGCGGTCGACAAACTAGTGAATGCAATAGGATGGTCGATCGATGCTTCTCCAGGATGGGCCAGTATTACCCCCAGTGCAACTGACGAAGCATCTATGTGGACATGGAATTCTTTCTTCCAATCGGGGAAGGCTAAAATCGGTGTTGCAACCATCTTTTCCTTTAATATGTCAAGGCTCTTCTGACATTCATCGTTCCATTCAAACTTCACATCTTTCTTCAATAGCTTCTCCATGGGAACAGTAATCGCTGCATACCCCTTTATGAACTTTCTATAATGTCATGTATGGCCCAATGTGGCCCTCAAGTGCTTTACTATCGTAGGCGTTGGTAAGTTGACAATGATTGTGATCTTGGCTGGGTCGACCAACATACCTTCCTTGCAAACAATATGTCTCAACGAGATACCAAATGGCATGCAAAAGACACATTTCTTCAAATTCAAAGAGATTTGATGCTCTTGACATCTTTCCAGCATCATCCTGAGGCTCTCAACATGGTATTTAACCAATCCATACACAGTCCAGTCATCCATATACACTGCCAAGAACTTGTGAATAAAATATTTGAAAGCAACAACAACCAATCTTGAGAAAATTGCAGGGGCATTCTTGAGACCAAATTGCATCACTATGTACTGAAAGCATCCCCACTCTATTACAAAGGTGGTTTTGTGTCGATCTTCTTTCTCAATCTTGATCTCGTGATATCCCGAGAACCCATCTATCAATGAATATACTTCCTTTCCTTTGACACCTTCAAGCAATTCCTCGGTAAATGGCGTGGGGAATGGATCATGAAGGCATGCATCGTTCAACTTCCTTAAGTCGACGCAGATCTAGATTTCGCCAGTCTTTTTTTCCTGGACGAACATCGGGCTGATCCATTCTGACTCTTCGACAGGTTCAATGATCCCTGCATCCAACATCCGCTCTAACTCAGCCTTCACTCGTTCTTTGTATCTGAGATTCAATCTATGCGGCTGCTGCTTAATTGGATTAGCGTCAGGTTTAAGGGGGATCTTCATCTCGCCCAAGTCCCTGGAAATACCCTTCATCTATGAAAAGATCGTCAGGAACAAATCTTGAAACTCATGCAATAAATCGGTGACCTTCCCGATTGTTGCATCGTCCCAATAGTCTCCAATATTGGCAAACTTTAGATCCTCCAATGATTCAATATTGACTTTCTTAACTTTCAAAGGTTGCCTAAATCTCTCGAATGGCATATCCAAGGCTTCAACATCGTGGCTTCCTTCTAAATCTGGGACATAAATAGCTCTAGGATCTTCGTCATCATCGGGGCCTCTCGAAACATTGTAACACTCCAGCATCATCTTTGGTGTTGCAGTCCATTGCGGTCCCATTGATATTTCGGTCAGAACTGTCTCAAATATATTTTCGTGGATTACCTGTAGCGCGCCATCAATTAGAGGATTCTCATTGGAGAAATTGAATGTGAGACTGAAGCTAATGGTTAGATCCTCCCATGTGGTTGTTCCTCATCTCATCTCTATTGAGATGTACCAGCTTCACAGTACTTCATATAACGTGTGGATGAATGCATGGACCCATTCTTGCTTTGGCCTCATTCTCCATGTAGCCTAATAGTTTCCCAGATGATGCCTTGGATCCATCCTTCCTTCGTACTTCTTCCCTTGGTAGCTGTCATTTTCCCCAAATCTTCCTTCCATTAGTCGTCGACATTGTTGTCAGTTTTTTATTGTCGACTTGTGCACACCCCACCACCTCGCTGGAGTGGCCTTCAATTCTTCATCTAATGTTAGCAAGCATTGTGGCTCTGACACTTTGGCCTCAAACTCACTGATGAAGACTACCAGGTTAGGCAGTCCTTCATATGTCGGTAGATCACATACTTCTGTCGCAACCCATCGGTGATTGAGTGATCCACGCGCACTTACAGAATGATACCTCATGCAACTGATTTTTCCAATTCTCTAGAGCCTCGTCGAAATCTGGTGATGCAGAATTGATACTTCGCCACCCTAATTCACCCTCAGCAATGGGATTGACATAATCTTCTGAGATATTATAAATGTTTTCCCATCCTCCAGTGAGCTCGTCTCGCATTGGTTCGACATATCTCTATCCTTCAAGTGGATCAAGTGGAGCGATGACCCTCATGTCGCGGTTTTCAAAAGACATCGTTCTTTTCTTGAAATTGATGACTGCATGATTTTCCATCGCCCAATCTATCCCCAACAGCACATGATATGGACTAGCGTTAGCAATGAAATCTATGATGTCAAAATATGCATATGTCTTTAATCTTTCTATCTCGACTGATAGATGAGGCAGCTGACCAATTGGTGTAACCTTAATCTGATTTGCTAAATGGAGCTGCACAGGGGACCATACTAGCTGTTGTTTTCCCATTGCTTCCCATGTTTGCTTGGTTATTATATTCACATAGGATCCTAGATCTAGGATGATTGAATGCATATCATATGCACCAATCTGGGAATTCATCCTCGTCTCCCTTCCTGTTTTTCTTCCTATACAGGCAGTTGATTGTGTGATCTTGTAGCCCCTCTTCCAGTTGATGCAAGAAGCGAGTTATCTCTGCTAATACCTATTGATCCCTTGCTAATGCTAGACAACTTTCTAGAAAACTTTTCAAAGTACTAATATTTCTTGGTGACTCCTGCAACATTGTCAGGTCAAAAATCTACAACATCCCATAGACAGGTTCTTTGTGGACTACCGATGGTGATTGAACATTATTCTTTATCAGTGCATCTCGTTCTTCCCAAAAAATTTCCTTCTCTGCTTCGACATCAAATTGTACTTGTTTTTGGATCGCGGGACAGACATTTGGAGGTAGCCTGTCTTCTCCTGTGGCAGATCCTCCTCTAGACACTACTGTGACATTTACTGGTTGACTTCTTATCTCAGCTGAGATCTTCTGCATGTTCTAAGTTGGATTCAGATTCATGCTCGGTTGCTGTTGTGGTGCATTCTTAGTATGCCACTTTATGATTAATTGAGAACAATATTCGATAGTGTGATCAGTTGCGCTGCAATAGGTACACTGAGGGGTTGGATTTGGGAAATCTCTTTGATAATGTCTGATTTTCCCACAATTATAGCATGTGATCAGTCCTCGACCTCGACCAAAGTTTCCTCCACAACAAAAACCCCCGCCACGACCACCACGGAATCCTCCTCTCAGTCCTCCTTGCTGTGGGTTAAACTGGGACTGATTATACTGTAGCGGATTGTACTATGGCTGATTATACTGCGATTGACTATACTGTGGTTGATTATACTGCGGCTGATTATACTGCGGTTGTGATGGATGCGTCTCCCTTCATAAAGTAAGTATCAACAGTCCCTTCTTGAAGCAAGTCATATGCTCAACAATATTTCTCATCATGGCCGACAGATTGATAGAAGTTACAATATAGATTAGGCGGATTTGACACAACCTTCTGCAAATACATGCATTCCTCTGAGCGATGTCCTTTTGTCTGGAAAACTCGGCACTAGGGCATTCCTCCTTGACTGAGCGGATTGGACGCACCAGATTGTAGATATTCGCGGAATTCAAGACACTGATCTTTATGATGCCCTTTGGACTTGCATCGACTACACCATACCTCTTTGCAAACTTCCTTCCCTTTTTTAATCTCTTGCAGCTGAATAGTCAAGTTTGCTAGCTGGAAATGGATCTGGCTCATGGAAATCCCTGTTTCGCCGATCGGCGAAGCTTCAAGCTTCATCACGATTTCCAACGCCTCTGCCTGAGATAGGATCTTTTGCTACATCAACGGCATCTGGATGTGCGATATCAAACCTGCAATAAACCATTCCTTATGATGTACGTCGCTCATCCCAAAACTAACTTTAGCCATCAGAGTTTTGAACCTCTGATCAAACTCCCACACCGACTCATTAGGGAATTGCTTTATCTCCTTCAATAACATGAGTTTTAATAATATGGAACTCATATGTATCTTAAATTTTAGTTAATTTAGATATAGATTTATATAAATATAAGTAAATATTATGTAAAATATTTTTTTTATTTCTTCAAAAAATATTTTTTATTTGAAATAAACTAAAAGTATAGTTTGCAAATAATTATGCCACAAAAGTAAAATAGATATGTATCTTTGAACAATAAATTAAACCAAAAAGTTTTCACCAAGATTGACTTTTACAAATCCAGTATTTGAACCACCAGCATACTCAGTATAATACTACCACTAACTTATCTTATGCTAAAAAACCTCAAAAGGAAATCCATTAGATCCCTTTACATAATGAGAACATAAAAAAATCATAAACCATCATAACCATTTATAGATGTAATACAAATCCACTCTTTAATATTTATTATATCATTGTTTCTGTAATTTCATTATGTTAGAGAAATGATGTTGTTACAATACAATAACTTATTTACAAATAGAATTAACTTGTTTACAAAGAAATTAATCAACCACTAATATGAAGCTTGAATTATATGGACTATATTTCTGTATATTCCTATGAATGGCACAATGTTGGGTTGAACACATATGTGCTCGTAGAAATTTGGAAAGGCTCAAATGTGAATTGTCTATGTACTTGTGGATGTCTAGAATAGCCTTAGCATTTATCCTTGCTTTTTTCACATGGAGAAATATGCTTGAAAATTACTATAACTTGCAGTCATACGATGCAACCTCTTTTAGACCCATTGTTCAGAGCTAAAAACATCTCTAACATTTGAAAGTCAGTAGGGTCTAGCTTGGGTAGTTAAGAGAATAATTTGTTATCTGTTCCACCTAGGTTCAAATTTTATTTGTGCCATGCCTACCCCTTGTGGGCCTATTAGGGATGACAAGGCACCAACAATGTGGCTCCCATTTAAGTGATCAAGGGTGGGACAAGATGTTCCAAACTTTATTTAATTAATTATTTTTTTATAACTTGGTGGGATAAGTTGAGTACTTGAGTGCTTTAAGCTCCATGCAAGAGGTTTCATGGTTGATTCCCTAAGCTACAAACCCCCCATGTGATTCCTTATATTTTATGAATGACAACTAGAGTAAATATTGTTGGATTACAACATGTACTCCTGACCCAGAGGGACTCCACTAGACTTGAACCCATGACCTCTCAAAAATATTCCACTAACATTTTTGGACTCCAAATCCGACGAAATATACGTCGGATTTTCTACATCTTGTTGTCGACCATCCGACAATCTCCATCTTTTTTAAACGTCGGTCTAAATTCGGATGAAATCCGACGGTAGGACGTCCCGTCGGATATCCGACACATACCACCGACGGCTAGGAAGTTGGTTCACCGACACCCATTCAATGAAAAAATGCCTGCCATCCGACGTTCTTAGCTGTTAGTGATATGGCAGGAATGTCAGATACCATATCCAATTGAAGTCGGATATCCGACAACAGTAGAATGTAAAAATGGAATCCATCCGACGTTCTTAGCAGTCGGTGGTACGGCAGGAACGTCGGATACCTTAGCCCGTTGAAGTTGGATAACCGACGACAACAGAATGTAAAAATGGAAGCCATCCGACGTTCTTAGTCGTTAGTGGTATGGCAGGAACGTCGGATACCTTAGCCCGTTGAAGTCGGATAACCGATGACAACAGAATGTAAAAATGGAATCCATTCAACGTTCTTAGCCGTCGGTGGTATGGAAAGAACATCAGATGGCTTAGCAATGGAAGTGAGATATCTGACGTCATTATGGAATTAAAAAAAAAAAAACAGTATTATGTTGTGATCAAATTTGTAGGGTGGGTCTTATTAATTAGAAATTGTATGGACAATTAATTAGAGATTGTTGTTTGCACGAAGGTCCCATAAAAGTCTGGGAAGGAGGTAGACCTTGTGGATGATTCAAAGTTGACTCTTCATTCTCGTCATTTGACATCTATATGAGTCTTGCTGCGGTTACCTCTAATTCATTCACTTCATCCTATGTGAAGGTGATGCCCTTGAGGAAGTTCATATGATAGGGGGAGTAATTGAAGCAAATGAAATAAAAGCAACTTGATGATTGGAGGATTTTCTTTTATGAATTTACTAGATATAATTGACAAGTAGTAAGTGATTGGTAGCATCCATGGTAGTAAGTTATGCCTTATGGAAAAAATAGTAGCATTCCTCTCAACTCTAATGTGAAAAGTGTGGATCAGTAAGCATATACATGGAAGCCTTAAAATTGTTCAAAGAATGAAGAATGCTGAAGGAGATAGTGGACAAACTCGAGATTGCTAGAAGTTATCGATGCAAGGAAGACATGGTCAAATTGAATATTACACATCTCTAAGTGCTCAGCATGCTATAACATAATTGGAGAAGATAAAATCAGTTATCGGTAAGGATAAAGTGGACAAGGTCGGGCTTGTTACTCTTGGCAAAAGGAAGCTTCAGTGAAGCAATGTACTGGATATTGTTGAAGAGAATATCCTTTCAGCTTGATTTGACAAGAAGTATCACTAAGAAATCATATGATTGATAGGGGGAGTATGGAATGATGATGCATGCTTACCTTTTATGAATTTACTAGACAGAACCTTGTTGAAGTTTGAAGTAGCATAAGGGGGAGCATTTTAGCATGAAAAAACCAGCAACAAAATTTTGATGAAGATGGCAAGGTACAAGGATAATTTACAAGACACAATATCAAGCTCAGTCAATAGGTGGAGTAGTTGAAGCAAATGAACTTTTACTTCATTTGCTTCAACTACTCCCCCTATCATATGAAATTCTCCCGTCGTAACCATTTCTTACCTTGATTTCAAGAGGCGGCTATGAAGACAAACTGTCATAAAGCATCGTTTCATATATCTTTGGTTTTCTCAAAACTCTAGAATGAACATAAAGAGGATTTCCAAGGTAATATATTCCATCCAAAACTATCAAGTGCACTTTTAGGTCAGCAATATTGTCGTCTCCGAACTATGGTAGCTCTTTGGCCATTTTCACCCTGTAAATTGAAGGATTCCTACAAACACAAACCACTATGTTACACGAACTTCTTTCAGGGCCTTGTTACATTTGCTTCTAAGATCTTTCATCGCTTTGTTACAAGAATATTACTGACCTAAAAGTACACTTGATAGGTTTGGATGGAACATATTGCTGTGGAAATCCTATTTATGTTCATTCTCGAGTGACTCGATATTAACAATCCCCATTATCACAAGGGGATACATAAAGTTGACAAAGGAAAATAAAGAAAACATATAAAGGGATACGTAAAGTTGACAAAGGAAAATAAATAAAACCTATGATTTGCATCGAAAAAATAACAGGGTACAAACTGAACTGAGGAGATTCGAACCTGCAACCTATGTCTAGTCCCAAGGCTACCACCTTCAAGCATGACCTTATCAATCAATTTCCATCGCCATTTCCTCTCATACAACGTCCCACAACCATTTCTCTCGACACCCAGTACTCGTCATTCATTCTGCATGCATTTCACTATGCAACTGTCTCAGATTCTCACTGCGTTTTCCCTCAATTAGTTTCTCAATTCAATATGACCCATGCCCACCGTCCAAGTAGTGTTTCTAGCGGTCTTAAGTTTCATCTTGGAAATGGTGACGATTCATGGTATTATGTTTCCCTTCAGCTGCAATATGGAAAACTCATGGTTCGCTGCGAAGGTTTGTCTGACAAATGTGACGGTTTGGGCTCCGTTACCCCAGAGCAATTCCTCAAAGTGTCCTTGGGTGTATATGGATTGAAATAGTAAACAATTAATGGCTTCATAGTTAGTGGTTGTGTAGAATTGCATAGCAAGTTTAGATTTCTTACAACCTTAACGAATAATAGATTCATGCCAATCGCGTATTTTCTTTATTATTAGTAAATAATTTGTTCTTTTCACAAAACCACCGAAATATTTTTTGGCCAAATTTCCTTATATATCACAATTGATACTGACTTAATGCTTTACCTTATGTGGACATTCCTTGTAAAACACTAATATACTTAACCTTCTATCGAAGTTTTCCTGCCACTATAACTATGGCCATGTCAACTTTAACCTAGAAATAAAATGCTCTTCTTGCTTCAACTTCAAACATCTTAGCTTAAAGAACATGGCACATTTCAATGTAGAAACAATCAAAATTTCAATAGCTCATGTCGAACTATAAATTTTTCTAAGCTAAAATGAAATTGCTATGATAACATAAAATTTATAGCTACAAATTGAAACAAAACCTTAATTATGGAACAAGATATGACATATTTAACATTTCGAGAAAAAATCTCTCAAAATCAAACTGTAAGGTCTCATATTCTTAAGTGTTGAAGATGAAAAAGAGAAAAATCGCAAACTATGAAAGCTTCAATCAGAGGATTTAACATATAGAAAAATCTAAATTATTGTCAGGCGCCAAATTTTTACTTAAAAACTGTGAAAGTTTTAAGCAAAGGATTTAAAGCTAGAAATATCTAAAGTATTCAGTCACAAGTAGCCAAAATTTTACTCAGTAGATGTATATTGAAACAAAACCGTAAGTATAGAACGACATATGGTAGATTTAACAGTTTGGGGAAAATTTAGACAAGTCAAGCTGTCAGGCCATAAATCACCTAATTTCTGGAATGGCTAGACACCTATGCATTGTTGTTTTTGCATGGAAATAAATCACCTAATTTCTCGAACTTCGACTAGGTAAACTACATTTTAGCTTTTTTCATCATTTTCAATCTTCACAACTGTTATGTGGAAACCCATTGATACAACTTACAACTGTAAGTAATGCATGCAAACAACACTTGTTGATGAGTTCAATGAATGGAAATTCAATTTACAAGCATTCATAAAAATATAAGTCACATTAAGGTGGTGGAGCTCAAAGGAGGGATAGTTCGCCATGTGTCAAATCCATATTATATTACACGTACAGGTCGAAACCTTTCATAGACTATAAGGATCCGTTAAAAAATTAAACTTTTTATTATAAGGTGGTATTGATTAAGGTGTCATTATTATTTGAAGTATTCAAATCTGGTACACAACTTCTTCTCTCTATCTCTGAAATGGCATGTTTTGTTTCTCTTAGCAAGCTACATTTGTTGTAGACTAGCACAAGTGCCTTAAAGAGAATTCTAATATCACTAATACTATATGAGATTATGTCCCTCTTCGGCATCTCCTCTCGTGAGGTCCTTTCTGTTGCATGTTCTCAGCTGTGATCGCATTCTCCAAGCTTTACTGGATTCTAGATATTTTCTACGGCTAGTAGTTTAAATGTTTTTTCAGATTTATGAACTCTGTTCCAAGATTGTATTTGTGGTTTCCTCACTATCAGAAATTTTCTGCTGTAACTTTGATTCCCCAAGAATATCAAGTTATATTTTTTCGACTTGAAAAAAAAAGGGTTTGCAAATTATAGGTGGGTCCATGGACAGCTTTATGCACTGGTTTTCAATACCAAAACCCTCGTATCCTGTGCTGAATGATTTTATATTAATGAACTTGCATTGATTTTTATTATAATTTTGCATTAATTATATATTATTTACCCTACTACTTTTAAAAAGCATGGGGTTCATTAGTGAGGCAATATCAATATCACGTCCATTCATATTGGGGTTTGAATACTCTTGAAAACCTCAAAAATATATTGCCCCGTATTAAGGGGGCAATGGGGTTTTTTAATTTTACATAGTAATATAAATATTGGGGGTTATTTTATTTGGGTGTGCTAAGGAATAAATTTCAAATCATGGGATGTATTCATACCTCCAAATCTTGGGCTCAATTCATACCCACCTAAAACTTAAGGACCCTCCAGTTTTATTTGATATTGCTTATGATCCTAAGTTTTGCAAAATATGATATAGTGTACCAATGATAATATTGATGGAAGTCTCTTTGAATTATTGGCCTTGAGCAATCCTCATTTAATAGCTTATTTAGGCTTGGTTTGAATTGATGTTATATTGTTTTTCATCTTTAAGTTAAGAGATGTAGCTAATCGGGAGTTCCAGACTTGAACAATTGTATTGTATCTTTTGTAGGCATTCAAGTAAAAGATTTAACTCTTCATTTTTTGGGTTGGGGTTTAGGTGGGCATTGAGATTTGATTAAACCTTGCTACATGAAAACAAAGAAAAGTGAGGTCAATCTTTCTTGGCTCACTGGAGCCAAGAAAAGTTATATCAATTTTTCTTGACTAATTATTTCTTCCAACTTTTTTGTATTCTTCTTTAATATTTTCACATTTACAGTTAGAAATAGTTGTTAGATTGGGTTATATTTAGCACATTCATAATTGTAATTTCAATTCTTATATGCAATGCATCCATCTTAATATTGTATTGAAACTGACATGAAATTAGGTGAAAATCTAAATCCTTATTTACATACCCTATATGTTATCGTTACCATGAAATGGTATCATATAAGTTTCAGCATCTGTGTATCTTTATTGCATGCTTGAAACCTAACAATGGAGATTTTCCCCTCTCCTGTAAAGATTAAAAAAAAAAACTACATATAACCCAAGAAAAGGTAACTAAATGTTGTTAATTCCCTTGATTGTAAGAATAAATGCAAAGGAAGTGGAGGCAATTCATTGGATCTTGTGAATGACCCAAATCCAAGCTATGCACATGATCATATGGTGTTCTTGAAAAGTAAAAGAATTTTTTCTATGTTAATTTTGGGTTCAAACATCAATGATGTTTGTTTTGATAGGAACGTAGGGGAGTCCTATAACATCCCATAAAATACCAAAATTTAAAATTTTTTAAAATAGCATTAATTATCGAAGTTGTTAATGCGGAACAAATAATATAATCAAATTTCTTAACTAGGATAATTAATAACGACGACACATCAACTTTCTCAAAATAAAATATGATGTAGTTGTATTTGCTATTTCAGATTTAATAGGATGCTAATCTCCTTAACGAAAGATCTTTTATGATTATGCACAAGAATACAATTTTCAGATTTGCTTAAGTTCTAAATGCGATTACATACTGTACATAGGTTGTATTATTATGATGTTCTTGATGATGTGCTGACAGTTTTGTCTGTATGATGACGAAAGGGTACTACGAGGTACCCTGGGGTTTACTTAGCTACATTTAGCTAAGGCATTTGAATCCTGTTTCCATGTGCAGACCACAGGTAAGAATTTCTACGACAACATGTGTTAAGAGTACATGTTTCTTTCAATTCATCGTCAATGTAATATTAAAATGCTAAGTACTTCCTTGCGAAACAATTACTGGAGGTATGGAGATTTTGGTTCCAATTCTAGTTTAAGTGCTGACTTACAAAAATCTTCAGTGTTATAAATTTACGTCGTCCAATTGTTTTTATAATGCTACGTTTATTATCATATGACTACTGTCATTAATATCAAGATAGTGATACCAATATCCATTGGTAATTCTATTAGAAAGCTTGTAGAAAATAGTGTTTGTACTATTGAACTATCAATACGTTTTGCATCTATAGAACTTAGACTATTCTAAGTCCCGAATTTATAATTAGTCTTTGAAATGCATGGATAACATATGAATATATTGTGAATATGGTGTTTATGCTATGATTTAACATTATAATGTGCATGCAAACTTTCTCTAAAGTCTTACTCTTATCAATCGATTTCAATACATAGCTATTGTGTGAAATATATAATGTACATAGTATCTAATTATACTTATGCATAGGTAAATCCTAACTATATCTATGGTCTCCATTTATCAAATGATTAACAATATATATGGCTAATATATGAGACATATAAGCTTTATTCTATATATTTATACACGAGCCATAGTAATGAAATGTAACATTATCAAATGACTATGCAATCATACAATACATTGGCATATAATACAAATGTTACAATACCTAACAATAAACTATAGAGACTATTATGAAATATGATCCACGAATCTAACATGCAATTAATTCGATGTTGACAGGATAATGAGTTTGGTACTTGGCATGCTTTCCAAGCTGGCGTTGACAGGCCTAGCATTAACGTTGTTCGACTTGTTATGTTAAGTGGAAGCCTAGTTGGATGGTTTCCACGTGATTGACTTTGCATTAAGCACCGAATAATGCTGAGCTGTACCATGCACTAGCTCTTGGTCTGCTTACTTGGAGATTTGGTAGATGAAGTAATCAATGTGTATTTAATTTTATGGTTGCTCGAATATCAACGTGCCCAATTTGGTAGCTAAACCACCGTTGATCTCTGCAAGATCTGGGGCTGAGGACAAAACCCTATTCTCGCGTTGGTAAGTAGTGACAATTGGTTTTCTGGCATTCATTGTTGCATTTTAGTGGTAAGGTCACAGAGCCAACCGTTTGCTGCAATGTAGGGTTTAGTGGTTTTTGGTGAGGAGGACTCCTTCCTCGGTTTCGAACCTTGGACCTGTGAGGGATAGTTTTAATAGTTACAGGCTTACACTCTTGTGCCATACAACCACGATACAACCATGGTGGTTGTGTGTGGTTCATCTGTCAGTTGTTGAATTCGTAGTTTGATGTGTATGCTATCATGCTTCTTCGTTTTGTTGGTGTAGTGTGCCAATGTTTAGGAGCTTCGTTTTCTAAGGGTAAGTGCTTACGATAATGAGTGTAATACTATGATACTTGTTTTTATACTTGCGTTTTCTTGTTTTTAACCCTCCGAACTATGCCTTGGCAGTTACCCACTTCGTAGGAGGTTTCTATGCATAAGGTTGGAATGGAGGTGATGCATCTACTTCCTGGTAAGCTCCGGTGGTTCTCGAAACCTCATACGTGCCTTTGGCATGATTTTGTTGGTGATTACTGTGTCCCGAGAGTTGGAACTATTCGACCTAGTTCGGGTGTTAGCCGAGTGTTAAGTTTTAAAGTCTTATTTTGATAAATGATGTGTAGAGGATAACCTTCAGTTGTTTAAGTTGCTATTCAGCTCTGTGATTCCTGGCTGCGTCGTTTGAAAAGAACTTCAAACTCGAATTTGTACTGCTATATGTTAAGGGTAAAACCCTGTGTAGTTTGTGGAACCTCGACCTCGTTTTAATGTTTTTGGTTGATAAGGGGTAGATCCTGTACTGTTGGAACCTTGACAGGTCCGTAATGTAAACTTTGTTATAATTTTTGAATGGTAAACCAAGAGCTGAGGGTTCACTCATACTTTTAAAACAATGGCTCGTTTTGTAAAGAAGTGTTGTGTTTGAAGTAATGGTTGAGAAAACAATTGTATAACTGTTGTTATGATGCCGAACAACGATAGTTGTCTTTGGTCGAGACTTATGGTTTTCATAATTGTATATAGTTGTTTCCTATACTTCGTTATCGTTGTTGATATTTATGTTTTTGGAATCGTGATGAGATAAAGTTCGGTCTGTTTATGCATTTTCGAAATGGCTAGTGCCACAAGGTTCTATTTTGTTTCAAAGAATGAAACCCTACCTGTAGTTTTCGTTGGCAACCCTTGCTTGTATAGAGAAGTTGAACCCATGAACTGAACCTTAACTTGCATATGTGAATGTTTCGACACTATGTGTGTTTTCTTGCTAGGGTTGTGAGCTATCGTTAGACATTGATACTGAATCGTGCTTTCTGCTAAGTGATTCTTATTGTCTTGTTAGTAGTCTCGATATGTTTAAAAGAAATGGTATGGTTATAAAAATGTTAGCTAGGGTTTGAAAAATTCATAACTGTTATAACCTCAGAAAATAAATGTCTAATGCTGGCCATGAATGGTTTGATGAGAAGTTTATGAACTGTGTACTAAATAAATATTCAGATTCTAGGTTTTATGATAACTTAGGGTTTTGGTTTTTACAATGACAGTACTTGTATCTGAGATTGAAATCTATATTAATATAAATGTGATAGATAGTGATGAAAAAATTAATACTTATTAGCTGTAAATAATACTCTGTTATAGAGAATAGTTTTGCAGTTGTTATATAATTCTTAGAGTATGAAGTGCTTGACAACATGAAATCTATAACATTGAAATACATATTGAACTTATCTGAAATAGATGGAGATGAAATGAAAAGTATGGATATGTGCAGAAATAGAATGTGTTTTTCTTTTATTTAAGAAATAGATGAATGGTATGCATCTGTTTATACTATACTTTAATATTTCCTGCATTTTAAAACATATGATTGAAATGACATAATTTAACAAGAACACTACTGTATTCATCTTTTCATTCAATGGCATTCTGCTTATCACTCATCTCTATTAATTTTGCTTTTCTGTACTAGAGTACTATACAAATAACCGTATGGAAAAAATATAGAAAAGAATTTATTCATTCATTTAACATACTTAATCATTCTGAAAACAAATCATCTTTAAATCAGAAAATAGAATAGTTTCTTCTGTATGACTCTAATCAATAATTCTACCATGCAGAAAAATATTTAACAAAAGTAAGAACAGTAGAACCTGGTTGATTGTAGGAGAAGCAAACAGCCCAAGGAACCTGTTCCACCCAACCTATTCCTGAAGATAGCCAAGTTACTTGCCTTAGGACCCCCGAGCCTGTTCACTAAACCACCAGGGGGAAGATTTTGTAGAAGCCTTAGTATATTGACTTGCAGTAGAATATAAATTATCCAGTCATAAGACTCTGCAGTCAAAGAGACCTACACCAACACCTATGGTTTTCCTTCTCAGTATAACAAGCAGACTCACAGTTGCACTCTCACATAGCCTCCCTATTAGAATCTCTCATTGATCACCTGATGCACTTGAGAAATATTTCTACAGAAAATATTTTAGGAGCTGCCTGCTCAATTCGAATTGCCTTTTCTAGGCTGCCTAAGCCTTTTAGTGGTTAACTAGTCATTAATGAGCTGATTGCTCTCTCCCTCCACCTGGGAAATAATGCCACAATTTTAGGGGTAGTTGTCTCATAACCAACAGCTAGTGGTGGAGTGAAAATGTTGCCATCTGTCCCATACCTTCTAACAGCTTCCATTTGTTGAATTTTCTGAATTTAATTCAATCTGATCTAGGATCTTAACTGAGAGAACAACATGTACAGCATATCTACAACATATCAATCATGGAGACAATAATGCAAGCACACACAAGAGACACAAAGATTTACTTGGGGAAAACCATAAAGGTGAAAAACCCCAATAACTTCCTCAGAGATAGATAGAGAAATGATACAACCAACCAATAGAGATAGCCATAACCTAGCAGCAATCCTCCTCCTCCATAAGTGCGCCTCTCCTCCTTGAGAGCATGTGTGTGAAGTGAGTGAGTAAATAGAGTGCCTCCCGCACTCTATTTATACTTGACTTGACTTGCCTTTTTACCTAACTCATGTCGGCTCTAACTTAACCACATAACATAATGCTGAGTGGGCCGACCCCCAATAGGGTGGTCTAATAACCCTTTGACCCACATGACTTATACAGGGCCGACCCCAAACAAGGTGGTCTAATAACCCATCAAGTATAAGTTACGACACTTACAATATAAATGACGACACTTCCTTATAGAGGAATAATACCATCTCTATAGGAATACAATATACATATATGTGAAATACATTCCGAAGTTACATATACATCAACACCATTCCTCCTAGTGGGTCAGTGAACACTCATTTAACAGTTCCCTTGGGTGTTTGTCTCCTATTTTAATTTATTAAATAATAATAATCAGTAATTAAAATCATCCTTGACTAGACTTGGTCATAATTACAAAAATTTGTAATTATAATTTAACATAAAGTATTTTGCAAATAAAATAATATTTCTCAACATTTAGGTAGGTGACATACACCTTAAGTCTCAACATCGTCCTCGATGTTGTTTAATCACTCTCTGAGTGTTCCTGAAACAGAGTTGGGTATGCTGCCCGCATACTACTCTCCAACTCCCAGGTTGCATCTTCTGGGATAAGGTGCTTCCATTGCACCGTTATATGCCCAATGGTGCGATTCCGGAGTAGAGTTTCCCTCCTTTCGAGGATACAGTCTGGTTCCACCTGAAAATTGCCGTCTTGTCCCACCTGTACATCATTCCAATTTACAACATGAGTAGCATCATGTACATACTTCTTTAAAAATTATATGTGAAAAAAATTATGTATCTTTAAATTTGGTGGCAAAGCCAGTTGATATGCTACTGGTCCAACCCTTGACAATATTTCGAAAGGACCACAATACCTGGGTGCCAACTTGGCACAGCTTCCCAATTTCAATGAGCTTTTTTTCGGTCTTACCTTAAGAAAAACATGTTCACCAACTTGGAACTCTTTATGAGTTCTTCTAAGATCTGCTTGACTCTTTTGCCTATCTTGGGCAGCTTTAAGATTTCTTTGTACCTGTTTCACAATTGGTTCTAATTCCTGCAACAATTCAGGTCCTAAAATAACTCTATTTACTGGGTCATTCCAAGAAACAGGTGTATCACATTTCCTACCATAAAGAATTTCAAAAGGGCTAAGCCTGGCTGATGCATGATAATGGTTATTATATGCAAATTTTGTTAAATGCAAGTAGTTTTCCCACTTACCGAGATGATCTTTAACATACATCCTAAGCAAGTCTTCCAATACCTGATTCACTCTTTCTGTCTGTCCATCCGTTTGTGGATGAAATATTGTACTGAAGTTTAATATTGTATTCAACCCTTTAAACAAATACCTCCAGAAGTTTCCAGTAAACTTAGAATCACGGTCTGAAATTATCACTTTTGGTATCCCATGTAATTGAAAATTTTGTTTCATGAAGATTTATGCAATGTCTGGAGCCTTATGAGTAGTTTTTACAGGTATAAAGTGTGCTGCCTTGCTGAGTTTATCCACTACCACCATAATAGAGTAATTTTGTTTCTGATTTTTGGGTAGTCCGGTAATAAAATCTATGCTTATAACTTCCCATTTCCAGCTAGGTATAGGCAATGGTTGCAACAGTCCAGCCGGATGTTGATGTTCAACCTTCACCTTTTGACAGTCCAAACACTTAGCTATGTATTCTGCTACTTCATCCTTCATTCTGGGCCAATAGTACTCTTTCCGTAGCATAGTGATGGTTTTCTGATAACCTGGATGACCAGAGTAATGGCTTTTGTGCATCTCATCTAAATTCAGAATTTTTACTTCTGGTAGGTTGGGTACATACAATCTATTTTTGTATAATAACAATCCATTTTCCTTTAAACTGTAATCTGCCATAGAATTTTTAGAATTGCTATTTGCTGTCCTTTCTTGTAATTTTATGTATTCTTCATCCGTTTCACTCCTTTCAAGGATCTGGTTTTCTAAATCTGTTGAGTATGTACTGATGACTGAAATAAAATTCAACTTTTCTTTACGACTTAATGCATCAGCAACCTTGTTTTCTTTTCCTTTAATATGCTGAATTTCAAAATCATATTCACTTAGAAAAGTTAACCATCTAACTTGTCTAGCATTCAAATCTGTCTGATCTAATAAATACTTCAGTCCCATGTTATCTGTCAACATGGTAAATTTTCTGCCAATAAGATGGTGACGCCACATTTTTAAAGCATGAATTACTGCTAATAATTCTAAATCGTAAGCAGAGTAGTTCTTCTCGTGTATTTTCATCTTTCTAGACTCGTATGCAATAGCATGTCCCTATTGTGTTAGAACTCCACCGAGTCCGCCATTACACGCATCGATGCATACTATAAAATCCTTGTTAGGATCTGCAATCCTCAGAATAGGTGCTGTAGTTAGTAATTCCTTTAACCTCTTAAAACTGTCTAAACATTTCTGATCCCACACAAATTTCTTCCCTTTCTTCTGTAAGGAGGTTATGGGGTTTGCAATTTTTGAAAAACCCTCTATATAATATCTAGTAATACCCATAAATGATCGTACATCTGGCACATCCTTAGGAACCGGCCAATCATTAATGGCTTTTATCTTATCGGGGTCAACTGAGATTCCTTCCTTGGAAATTATGTGTCCTACATACTGAATTTTATCCTTGTGAAAGTCACACTTACTAAACTTAGCGTATAGTTGATGATCTCTTAGAACTTGTAAAATAATACACAGATGTTCGTCATGCTCTTCTTTGATTTTAGAATACACTAGAATGTTGTCTATGAACACAATAGAAAATTTATCTAAGTATTTGTGTAGAATATTGTTCATTAAACACATAAACACGGTCGGAGCATTAGTCAATCCAAATGGCATGACTACGAACTCATAATGTCCATATCGAGTTCTAAAGGCTATTTTAAAAATATCATCATCCTTTACATGAACTTGATGATATTCTGACCTTAAATCAATCTTTGAAAATATCGTTGCTCCACGCAGCTGATCAAATAGATCGTCTATGCGGAGCAACAGATATCAATTCTTTATTGTCATCTTATTTAGCTAGTGATAATCTATGCACAATCTTAAAGTGCCATCTTTCTTTTTAACAAATATAACAGGTGCTCCCCAAGGAGACACGCTGGGTATTATATAGTTTTCATCAATCAGTTCCTTCAACTGTGATTTCAACTCATTTAATTCCAATATATTCATCCTATATGGAGCTTTAGAATTTGGTACCGCCCCTGGTATTAACTCGATGGTGAAATCTAGGTCTCTTTTAGGGGGTAATCTTGGGATCTCTTCAGGAAAAACATATTTGAAATCTTTTAGGACAAGTATATCTTCTAGTTTCAGTTTGTCCTTTTTAGTAATTAACTCATCATTCACTACATTTACTGCAAACATTTGACATTCTTTTCTAAATGCTCTCTTTACTTGCATAGCTGAAATCTATCTAAGTGATATCTTTCTTGGAATGCCTTTTACTTCTACTGTTTTTCCTTCATCATTTAAACAAGTAAAAATTTTCTCATAACAATTCAGAATGACATGATGGGCTTCTAACCAGTCCATTCCGATTAAGATATCATAGGATCCTAAAGGTAAAACATTCAACTTTGTTTGTGTCTTTAACTGATTCATGGATAAAGCACAACTTTCAATAAAATTAGATACTTTCTTTTTTGTTCCTATTGCTAGTCTAACTAACCAGGATTTACTGAATTTTTCTGTTTTCAAATTAAAGCGTTCTACAATATCTGGTGATATATAACTCAGGATAGCACCTGGATCAATCAAAATAGTAACATGATGGTTTTGTAGCATACCTTCAATCTCTACCATAGAGACTTGATGATCTGCTTGCCTGTTGTCTAGTGCTGCATTAATCCTGGGCATCTCCCTTGCCAAGTCTCCAACAGTAGGTTCAGTTTGTATGGAATGAATATTGTTAGCTATCTGCTTCCTCTTGGGGAATTCTGATGCATAATGAGGACCTTGACACTCAAAACATTTGATAGGTGTCTTTTGGTCATTAGTTCTAGTAGCATTGGGAGTATTCCTAGGAGCTGTAAAATTCTGCTGCTGATTATTTCTAGGATTGTTACCTTGAAAATTTCAATTCTGAAATTTTTTCTTTTGGAAACCAGAATTTCCACTAAACCTGAAATTTTTCTTTTTCAACTCAAAGTTACTGGGTTTATGATTTTTCCAATTAGATATCCATTCTCTTTTCCGATTAGTGTCATAACAGAAAGTTGCTTTCCTCATGGCGTCTTCTAAGGTCTTTGGATTGTCATACTCGATTCTGTCCTTGATTTTGAAACGTAGACAACTCAGGTATCTTTGAATCTTTGGTTTTTCTTCCACGAGGTATGGCACATACCTCAGTAAATTCATAAATTTACTATTCATCTCTTTCATGTTCATACTTCCCAGTTTAAATCATAGAATTCCTTGGATTTTTCTTCATAGTATTGTTCAGATAAGAACTTTTTCTTGAAGTATCTTTTAAAAGTGCTCCAATTTACATCCTTGTCTTTGATGCCCTTCACTCTTTTGATGTCCTTCCACCAAATATCTGCCTTCCCAATCAAGTTGTATATTGGCATCTTTGCCTTCAATGATTCTGAATAATCATAAATTTGGAAGTACTTCTTCATGCCGGACAACCATGCTTTTGTTGTCTCTCCTTTTTCAGTTTCACCATTGAAGGTTGGGGGTTTGATTTTCATGAACTCCCCGGAAATATGTTCATACTGTTTGTGGCTTTTTCTTTTGGGTTTGTAGTCTCCTTCACTGCTATCACTTGAATAATTTCGTTTCTTTTTTCGTTTTTCATGGGCAGCTTCTGATGATATTGAGATACTGTTTGCATCATCAATTTTCATTTTCTTGCGCCTGTATCGATGAGGTAAATCTTCAATATTGGAGGCATTTTCAATTTCTCTAACCTGTTCATCAGTTGGGCATGTTTCAAACAGTACTTGATTAAGTTCCTATTGTGCTTTCTAAATTTTCTCATTGTCTTGTTTTACAGATCTGATTTATGCTTTTAACTCTTGAAATGCACGTAACAATTTTGATGAATTGTCATTTAATTCGCCATGGACTTCTTCTTCATAATGTTGTCCCGTGCTATGACTGTTGGGTCGAAATCTGTTCTCTATATGTTCAGCTGATCCTTCCATACTTGTAGCTTAAAAACAATTTCTGTATAACATAAATAGTTTAAAATTTAATTAGTAAGATTTCTGCTGTAATAAATTTTTCTGTTGCGTGTTCTTTGGACCTTTTTAGGCCTAGAGTTCGAACGTGAGCTCTGACACCACATGTAACATCCCATAAAATACCAAAATTTAAAAAAAATTAAAATAGCATTAATTATCGAAGTTGTTAATGCGTAACAAATAATATAATCAAATTATTTAACTAGGATAATTAATAACGATGACACGTCAACATTCTCAAAATAAAATATGATGTAGTTGTATCTACTATTTCAGGTTTAAATGGATGCTAATCTTCTTAATGAAAGATCTTTTATGATTATGCACAAGAATACAATTTTCAGATATGCTTAAGTTCTAAATGCGATTACATACTGTACATAGGTTGTATTATTATGATGTTCTTGATGATGTGCTGACAATTTTGTTTGTATGATGACGAAGGGGTCCTACGAGGTACCCTGGGGTTTACTTAGCTACATTTAGCTAAGGCATTTGAATCATGTTTCCATGTGCAGACCGCAGGTAAGAATTTCTACGACAACATGTGTTAAGAGTAAATGTTTCTTTCAATTCATCGTCAATGTAAAATTAAAATGCTAAGTACTTCCTTGCGAAAAAATTACTGGAGGTATGGATATTTTGGTTCCAATTCTAGTTTAAGTGCCGACTTACAAAATTCTTCAGTGTTATAAATTTACGTCGTCCAATTGTTTTTATAATGCTACGTTTATTATCATATGACTACTGTCATTAATATCAAAACAGTGATACCAATATCCATTGGTAATTCTATTAGAAAGCTTGTAGAAAATAGTGTTTGTACTATTGAACTATCAATACGTTTTGCATCTATAGAACTTAGACTATTCTAAGTCCCGAATTTATCATTAGTCTTTGCAATACATGGATAACATATGAATATATTGTGAATATGGTGTTTATGCTATGATTTAACATTATAATGTGCATGCAAACTTTCTCTAAAGTCTTACTCTTATCAATCGATTTCAATACATAGCTATTGTGTGAAATATATAATGTACATAGTATCTAATTATACTTATGCATAGGTAAATCCTAACTATATCTATGGTCTCCATTTATCAAATGATTAACAATATATATGGCTAATATATGAGACATATAAGCTTTATTCTATATATTTATACACGAGCCATAGTAATGAAATGTAACATTACAAAGTGACTATGCAATCATACAATACATTGGCATATAATACAAATGTTACGATACCTAACAATAAACTATAGATACTATGATGAAATATGATCCACGAATCTAACATGCAATTAATTCGATGTTGACAGGATAATGAGTTTGGTACTTGGCATGCTTTCCAAGTTGGCGTTGACAGGCCTAGCATTAACGTCGTTCGACTTGTTATGTTAAGTGGAAGCCTAGTTGGATGGTTTCCACGTGATTGACTTTGCATTAAGAACCGAATAATGCTGAGCTGTACCATGCACTAGCTCTTGGTCTGCTTACTTGGCGATTTGGTAGATGAAGTAATCAATGTGTATTTAATGCTATGGTTGCTTGAATATCAACGTGCCCGATTTGGTAGCTAAACCACTGTTGATCTCTGCAAGATCTAGGGATGAGGAAAAAACCCTATTCTCGCATTGGTAAGTAGTGACAATTGGTTTTTTGGCATTCATTGTTGCGTTTTAGTGGTAAGGTCGCAGAGCCGACCATTTGCTGCAATGTAGGGTTTAGTGGTTTTCTGTGAGGAGGACTCCTTCCTCGGTTTCGAACCTTGGACCTGTGAGGGATAGTTTTAATAGTTACAGGCTTACACTCTTGTGCCATACAGCCACGATATAGCCATGGTGGTTGTGTGTAGTTCATTTGTCAGTTGTTGAATTCGTATTTTGCTGTGTATGCTATCATGCTTCGTCGTTTTGTTGGTGTAGTGTGCCAATGTTCAGGAGCTTCATTTTTTAAGGGTAAGTGCTTACGATAATGAGTGTAATACTGTGTTACTTGATTTTATACTTGCGTTTTCTTGTTTTTAACCCTCCGAACTGTGCCTTGGCAGGTACCCACTTCGTAGGAGGTTGCTATGCATAAGGTTTTGAATGTAGGTGATGCATATACTTCCTGGTAAGCTCCGGTGGTTCTCGAAACCTTGTAGGTGCCTTTGGCATGATTTTGTTGGTGATTACTGTGTGCTGAGAGTTGGAACTATTCGACCTAGTTCGGGTGATGGCCGAGTGTTATGTTTTAAAGTCTTATTTTGATAAATGTTGTGTAGAGGATAACCTTCAGTTGTTTAAGTTGCTATTCGGCTCTCTGATTCCTGGCTGCGTCGTTTGAAAAGAATTTTGAACTCGAGTTTGTACTGCTATATGTTAAGGGTAAAACCCTGTGTAGTTTGTGGAACCTCGACCTTGTTTTAATGTTTTTGGTTGATAAGGGGTAGACCCTGTACTGTTGGAACCTTGACAGGTTCGTAATGTAAACTCTATTATAATTTTTGAATGGTAAACCAAGAGCCGAGGGTTCACTTGTACTTTTAAAACAATGGCTCGTTTTGTAAAGAAGTGTTGTGTTTGAAGTAATGGTTGAGAAAACAATTGTATAACTGTTGTTATGATGCCAAAAAACGATAGTTGTTTTTGGCCGAGAGTTATGGTTTGCATAACTGTATATAGTTGTTTCCTGTACTTCGTTATCGTTGTTGATATTTATGTTTTTGGAATCGTGATGAGATAAAGTTCGATCTGTTTATGCATTTTCGAAATGGCTAGTGCCATAGGCTTCCATTTTGTTTCAAAGAATGAAACATTACCTGTAGTTTTCGTTGGCAACCCTTGCTTGTATAGAGAATTTGAACCCATGAACTGAACCTTAACTCGTATATGTGAATGTTTCGACACTGTGTGTGTTTTCTTGCTAGGGTTTTTAGCTATCGTTAGACATTGATATTGAATCGTGCTTTCTGCTAAGTGATGCTTATTGTCTTTTTAGTAGTCTCGATATGTTTAAAAGAAATGATATGGTTATAAAAATGTTAGCTAGGGTTTGAAAAATTCATAACTGTTATAACCTCAGAAAATAAATGTCTAATGTTGGCCATGAATGGCTTGATGAGAATTTTATGAACTGTGTACTAAAAAATATTCAGATTCTAGTTTTTGTGATAACTTAGGGTTTTGATTTTTACAATGACAATACTTGTATCTAAGATTGAAATCTATATTAATCTAAATGTGATAGATAGTGATGAAAACATTAATACTTATTAGCTGTAAATAATACTCTGTTATAGAGAATAGTTTTGCAGTTGTTATATAATTCTTAGAGTATGAAGTGCTTGACAACATGAAATCTATAACATTGAAATACATATTGAACTTATCTGAAATAGATGGAGATGAAATGAAAAGTATGGATCTGTGCAGAAAGAGAATGTGTTTTTCTTTTATTTAAGAAATAGATGAATGCTATGCATATGTTTATACTATACTTTAACATTTCTTGCGTTTTAAAACATATGATTGAAATGACAGAATTTAACAAGAACACTACTGTATTCATCTTTTCATTCAATGGCATTCTGCCTATCACTCATCTCTATTAATTTTGCTTTTCTGTACTAGAGTACTATACAAATAACAGTATGGGAAATATATAGAAAAGAATTTATTCATTCATTTAAAATACTTAATCATTCTTAAAACAAATCATCTTTAAATCAGAAAATAGAATAGTTTCTTCTGTATGCCTGTAATCAATAATTCTACCATGCAGAAAAAAATATTTAACAAAAGTAAGAACAGTAGAACCTGGTTGACTGTAGGAGAAACAAACAGCCCAAGGAACCTATTCCACCCAACCTATTCCTAAATACAACCAAGTTACTTACCTTAGGACCCCCGAGCCTGTTCACTGAACCACTAGGATGAAGATTCTGTAGAAGCCTTAGTATATTAACTTGCAGTAGAATATAAATTATCCAGTCATAAGACTCAGCAGTCAAAGAGACCTGCACCAGCACCTCTGGTTTTCCTTCTCAGTATAACAAGCAGACTCACAGTTGCACTCTCACATAGCCTCCCTATTCGAATCTCTCAGTGATCACCTGATGCACTTGAGGAATATTTCTGCAAAAAATATTGTAGGAGCTGCCTGCTCAATTCGAATTTCCTTTTCTAGGCTGCCTAGGCCTTTTAGTGGTTAATTGGTCATTAATGAGCTGATTGATCTCTCCCCCCACCTGGGGAATAATGCCACAATTTTAGGGGTAGTTGTCCCATAACCAACAACTAGTGGTGGAGTGCAAATGCTGCCATCTGTCCCATACCTTATAACAGCTTCCATTCCTCCTAGTGGGTCAGTGAACACTCATTTAACAGTTCCCTTGGGTGTTTGTCTCCTATTTTAATTTATTAAATAATAATAATCAGTAATTACAATCATCCTTGACCAAACTTGGTCATAATTACAAAACTTTAAATTATAATTTAACATAAATTATTTTGCAAATAAAATAATATTTCTCAAAATTTGGGTAGGTGACAAGTCCATCCACTAAAGGGTTTCATTTTTGCATTTCTATGGAGTTTAATTTATTAATATTATAGAAAACACGAGCCCTCTATGGATATATTTTTATTTACGTGATATAAAATTGGTAGATTGGCAAGTTGTGGTGTGAAACATCTACAATTCTCATTTTTTCTAAGCATTGCGCTAACAATTGGACTATTAACCATTTACATTCTTTGTTATGTTGCTCTCTTGACTAGGTTTCCCTTTACACATTTTTCCTTCCCCAGTACTATTTCGTTGGGTCTTCCACTATCTAATGCTACAAATTATTAGTCGCCCTTGCAATCTTAGTGGGATCATTATTAGCATTATACTATTATTTTATTTAGCATCTTGTTTGCTTATACTAAGATGTGTTAGGGCTCCTGTTTGTTACAACTTGATAATATGAGATAAAGGGGGTGTTAAAAATGGATACCTACAATATCTGGTGAAATTAGGGTTTTCTTAATTGAAAAGGTATATTGGGAGGGGGGTTCAACAATACACTTTTAGGATGCATTTTCTAATATTTATTGAAATTAGGGATATTCTTTAATATCATGCAAACGATCGTGCTATGTAACAAGTTTATTGAGTGAACCCCATGTTAAAAGGGAACCTAACCTCCACATTACTCATTCTAGATCATTTTGTATTAATTGATATAAAATGTTATAAACATCCAAGTTATAATTATGTTAAATCTACAAGCATGTCGATCACAGTGGCATCAATGATTTACACACCAGTTGTCTACTAATATGTCGTAGTAATTAATTGTTATTAATAACATCATAAAATATTTTTAAAATTAAAACAAACTTAATTGCATATCATACTTAGTTACGTATTTAAATAGTTTTGAATTGGGAAGGGCTCTTATCCATTATTCTTCATGTTTTATGGTTTATGTCATCCTACCAACTACGGTTGCATAGATATCCTTTTTTTAATTTATTTTTATTTATATTACTATGAACTAAATCACTGTCCAACTCGTTGCATAGGTCATGTTTCATTTTGTTTAATGATCTTAGGTGAAACATGGTTGCTTCCAGCTTCTATGATGAAAGGATTGCTTGAAGCAGGAATGTGTTGCATGCTAGCGATTATTAGGCTCTCTCTCAACAGTGTTTGGAATAAGGGTAAGTCTAGTTTCTCAATGCATAGAATCTGAGGTACTTATGGGACTTTATTGATGCCACTAGAATAGATTTACAACAGTCAACAACAATATTTTTATAGTTTCCACTATTCTAGCCATACGTTGCAACTACAAAATGTGTAAAATAAATGTCTATTGATTAGTTCGCACAGTTGGTTTCATTAAGTCAAATCTGGATTGCTTTGTTGGGCAGGATGAGTCATTATATTAAACCACGAGTTTTGGTCCGGGGATTAATACCAAAAGTGAAATCTGTACACTTTGGATTATCCTTTATTTCGCGATATTGCGAAATCTGGAGCTGCGACAAATTGCGGGTGATTCTCAAGTTGTAATCAACTGGATTAACCGTATTGGGCATATCAATGTCATCGTGCTTTCTCCTTGGCTGGTCAAGATCAGGTCACTGCAACAACATTTCCAAGGTATCCAGTTTTTGCATGTCCCTCGTGCTGAGAATGGGCTTGCGGACTCTCTCTCGAAGCGGGCTTTACATTCAGTGGAAGGTACTCTGTTTTTTGAATTTTGGGAAGTTGATATTCTTCGGGAAGCTGGAAGCTGCTTCATGTATTGATCCTTGGTTATTTTCCAGTTTGTTCGGGTATGCGGAGTGCCTGTCCTTTTAGTCCTTCATGCTTGGTTGGCGTTCTTTCTTTCCTCTTGATTGGTGGCAGCTTTTTTTCTTGGTTTGTGATTTGGGCTCATTTGGATGGGCGGTTTCACTTCTTTGTGGCTGGGGGCAGCCTTTTTCTTTTGTGGTGTTATGGGTCTTTTCTCATGGGTTTGGGCGTTATCTTTAGTCCGGTGGGACAACTACTTGTTGTTATTCCTCTTGCGGCGGGACGTTTTATACTTTTTATCTTATACTTGTCAATAAAGTATAGCTATTTTTCTGACTGAAAAAAAGTCAAATCTGGATAAAACAGTAGTATCTCTGTTATATAAATTTATAACAGAAATTCGATTTATATAAATATGGCAAGTCTTGCTCTCTCACTTGAAATATCTGTGTATGAAATTTCATATTCGATTACAATTGATTCATTGACTCTATTGTTTTGTAAATTAGTTGTCACATCTAAATTGTATCTAATGTGCAATTCCCATCGATTGTATGTGCAACAATTTAACATCCAGATCTTCCTTTGTTTGTTTTATATGACATCCCATCATTTTGTAGTTAGTAATTATTTCTTATTGGTCAAATTGCAACAATGCAAATAGTCTGAATATCCTTGGTAGCCTCAATTGACGGATATTATTTAGGTCGATATTAACTCCAACAGTTAATTGAATTATGCAAAACGAATAAGACTATTTTTATGTATATCTTAAAAGGTAGACCCGACGTTAAGATCGTGTTCTTCGTAATTGAAATATGGCACACTCCACATGGTGTAGATAGTTTATAAGTGGATAAAAAATCTAGATTCATTATACATGAAATATTTTGGGCTTTGCCTGCGTAGGTTCGAATCCTGCTGTTGACGCAACACTCAAGCTTTGCCAATCGAACTAATTATTTTGGTTATAATTATAAATATTATAATAACAACAATTCCTTTAGATAAAAGTTTGGTATTTTTCAGTTTGATGACGAATATCTAGTATTTAAAGTTTATATGCACCAATTGAAAATCACGAACTTCAAAGAGTTGTGCCACCGATTGTTGCTTATGTTTCCATTTTACTTTATGCAACTTTTTGCATTGACAAGGTTTAACATAGGATTACAATAAAGTATCATCAAACATTGTAAAGTGTAGAAGCAATAAACATTGTGATTCTCGAGATTGATTTTGCTCGCAGTTTTATCCATTATCCTTTTAAGTTTAATCCTACTTGGTTGGAAGAACAGTATTTTGGTGATATGGTTCGATCATGTTGGAGTACTTTTTCCTTAGAAATCCATCTCCTTCCATTACAAAGTATGATTAAGAAGCTATATATGTTAAGAGTGGAGGTTATAAAGTGGGAAAAGTTGAAGAAGTCCAAGAATGCTAAAGACCTAGTCGAGATTGACAGTGAAATTCAAACCCTTGCATGTTGTTTGGACGAAAATATTTTCTCTATGGAAAGAAGAGATCATAGTCCTATGTTGGAGGTGAATGAAAAGAAGATCTTGAGGCAGATTGAAGAATCTTGGAGGCAAAAAAGCAGAGCTGTATGGATAAAAGTGGAGGATAATAATACCAAGTTCTTCCATCGCTTTGCAAACCAAAGGCATTTGACCAATGCTATTTGGGATATTTAGGATGATTAGGAGCAGGTCATTTGTGATAATGTTTCTTTGAAAGGGGTTGCTATTAAGCATTTCAAGGACATTTATACAAAAAAAAAATGTATCAAATTTGGAAAATCAACTAAAGACCATTAAGAATTTTCCTCGTTGCTTTAGTGAACCTGACTATCAGGAAGTTGGAAAACCAGTTGCTGAAGATGAAGTGCTGAATGTTCTCAAGATTTTCGCCAAAGACAAAATTCCTAGCCCGGATGGGTGGTCTGTGGAGTTATTTTTACATTTTTTGGATATCTTTGGCAGAGACCTCACTTCGGCTATTGATGAAACTAGACAAAGGGGACAGGTTCCAGGTAACTTAAATTCTACTTATATCACCCTTATTCCCAAGAAGGATAAGCCTCAAGATTTCGGCGACAACAGACCTATCTCGTTGTGTAACCTTATGTATAAAATCATTTCCAAGATTATTTTAGAGCGCCTTAAACCTTTTCTTGGAAGATTTGTCTCGGAAGAACAATTTGGATTTCTTCCAAACCGTTAGATTCTCGATGCGGTTGGTATCGCACAAGAAGGCTTACATTCTGTAAAGTCAAAGAAACATGATGCTTTAATTTTTAAGATGGATCTAGTTAAGGCCTACGATAGGGTCGATTGGACCTATCTTAGATTCATCTTGATACAAATTGGTTTGACTGTGGAGATCGTGAATTGGATAATGGCATGCATCTGCTTGGCGAGATATATGGTTTTAATAAATGGCTCGCCTACTTCCTTTTTCAGTGGTGATAGGGGGATAAGGAAGGGCTTTCCACTCTCACCATATATGTTCATTATGGCAATTGAAGGTCTCAGTTTGTTGATCCAAGAGGAAAAGAAACAAAGTCTTATAAAAGGTATAAAAGTTGCAAATTCCCTTTATATTTCTCACCTTTTATTTGTTGACGACGTTCTCTTGTTTGGGGAAGGTTCCACTTCGGAATGGAGGTAGTATAAACAAATTATATCTATATTATGTGATGCTTCGGGTATGGAGATAAGTGCACACAAGTCTTGTTTTATTTATCAGTGTTGGGATCTGGTATTAAAGGAACAGATTGGCACAATCTTCCCATATTAGATAACAGATCTGGGGAATGGGATCAAGTATCTAGGTTTTCTATTGAATCGCAATGATTACAAATTATCTGACTGGAATTGGCTCATAAAAAGAATTCAGAGGAAGATCGGTTCATGGGCTTATAGGTGTTTGTCTTTGGGAGGTCGCCTCACTTTGGTGTGTTTTGTTTTATAGAGTATCTCGATGTACTGGTTTTCTCTTTTTTCTATACCTAGTTTGTTTATCTCGGCTTTTCGAAGGCTTATTTTCCATTTTCTTTGGGCAGGAAATCCAGGGGTTACAAAATTCCATTTATCCTCATGGAAATGTTTATCCATGCCTAAGCATTTAGGAGGATGGGGCATCAAGGATCTTAATGGTTTCAATCTTTCTTTATGTGCTAAGAATTTATGGCAGTGCATTTTTTATTCAGGTATCTGGAGGGAAGTTCTGAAAGCAAAGTACTTAAAAATATTGCCTCCGCTATTTTGTTTTCAAAAATAGTAAAAAGGGTTCTGGCATATCTGCTCTGTGGAGGAGCTTGATCAAATCTTTCCCAATAATCAGCCATGCTATTAGCTGGGTTACTAATCGTGGGACCCAAATTTACATTGGAATTGATCCTATTCTTGGTCCTAGACAGGGTTTTAAGCTTTCACGGGAGCTAATAGAGGCTTTACACAGTCATAATATATATGTTCTCAAATAGGTTGTGATCACTCAGGAGGGTGGTTATGTTAAGTGGATTTCTTTGGTGAACTTAAGGTTAGAGAATTCTCTTGTTTCTGAATGGGATTTATATGTTGAAAACTTACGACAAGCTAGTATCTTCCTTTCACAAGACGGGGATAAGATCATTTGGACCTACAATACTTTTGATGGTATGGCCAGTGCTCGCTTAACTTACTCTTGTATGTTGGAGGCTGATCAAAGTTATGCTCCTTGGTGGTGGTCGAAGAAAATTTGGACTATAAACTGTCCTCTTAAAATTAGGTGTTTTATGTGGCTTGTTTTACATAACAAGATTCTAACTTGGCAGAATCTTCGAAAACGTGGTTTTATGGGTCCTGGAATTTGTTTGATATGCCAATCCGATTCAGAGGACGTTAATCATTTGTTTGGATCTTGTTCTTTCTTTCAATCTCTTTGGAGAGAGCTGGGTAAAAAGTACCATTTTTTGGTATCCTGGAATCGGGCAACATTTGATGACAATTTACAACATTGGTTTGATTATCAAAAAATCAATCAACCTCTTATCTTCTTTGAGGTCTGGGAGGTTTGGAAAGCCCGAAACAGGCTAATTTTTCAAGTAGTGAAGACTCGTGTATTTTTTATCTATTCGAGGATTTCAGCGACTTATTCGAATGGCATGGTTACTCAGCTCTGTAAGAGTCCGAATATTCTTAATTTTTCTGAATCAGACTTCTCTTACCCTTTGGGATATTTTGATGGCATAACGCAATCTAGTTTATGTGGTGCAGGGATGTTACTAAAGCTTGGTATGGACCATGTTTTCCGTTTAACCTTGAAAGCTGGCTTGGGAACAAATACAAGAGTGGAGCTCCTGGCTCGTTAGGGTCTATTATGGACTGCCAGACTTAAAGGTTTAAAATCCCTCAAGGTGTTTGGGGACTCACTTTGCATGATCGACTGGGTCAGTGGTATTTCTTCCTTGCATTCGATAGTGTTGGAAGGCTGGATGAAGAGGATTACTTCACTGATATATGCCTTCTCACATATATCTTTCAGACATATTTTCAGGCATTTCAATGGGGAATCCGATACTTTATCAAAGCTTTCCATGGGCCCTAGGCCCCTATGGATAGCAAGATTCACTCAGAGGAGTACAAGGATGGGGTCTTGGTCAAGTTGGAATATCTTCCTTTCAGTTGAAGGTTTTATTGGTCCCTTTTTTTACTATGTTTTCTATGGCCGTTAGTAAACGCAGGCAACATTTTTTACCTTCATTGTGTCTTTCTGTATAAAGCTAGTCCTTCATGTGATCAGTTCAGACTCTTGTTGTAAGGTGTTTGTTTGGTATATTTTGAAGCTTTTTGGGAGTTAACAGCTCGCTTCTCCTTATTGAGTGTACATTTTAACACGACTTTTGATTAATAAAAAGTTGTTTTTTTTTTCCGTGTGAAAAAAAAGTGATATAAATTTTTGCCTTGAAATTTTTTAATATAATATAAAAATAAAATAAAAAAATCAAACCTCGGTATAGAAGCAACCAAGATTCGATAAAGCCAATGTGGAAAGCTTGTTAAGCATTAATTACAATCTAAGATCGTTTGCATTACAACCTAAGATCATTGCAACTAAATAATTATATTTAAAAGATAAAAATCGTAATAAAATACTTATTTAATATCTAAAATAATTACGTAATATATCTATTTTGATAGGGGTTATGCTACCACGTAGTTGTTTATATGTTGAACTATTAAAAATCTTAGATGTATTATAATAGGTTTGATGTTGTTCAATAAATCTTATACAGTAAAATCACATAGACTATATCTATACAACTTTTATTTAGAATTCATCTATATGATATAGATGACATGTTAGACAACCTTTACCTAAAATTTATACTCTCACTAATCGCATAGATAAACTATGCACTAATTCATTTTTATGACTTTTATCTTTCAACATACATCTAGCCATGTTTATAATGGTTTGATTTCTTTTTACTTTTGTTGTTGTTTGTATGAAAATATGAAATTTCATATATCTTTATCCTTGTATTCGTTTTCCAAATGTTACTCAATTATATTTTTCATCATTATCATATCATAATGTCTTAATATTGAGATCACTCAACTTCTTATCTTTTGTCTCAAATCTAATTTTTTTCTTAAATACTTCCAAATTCTTTTTCAAGAAATATACCCATATTTTCTAATATGTTGATTTTTAAGAGATATCATCCCCATAGGACCACATAAGTTGACATATACAACATCTAGTTTAATTTTGATATGTTATATATTTTCTTTAAAAAGTTCAATTTGATATGTTGTATGTTTTTTAAGTGACTTTCCAACTTATTTACCTAAAACATAAGTTTAGTATACTTCTTCTTCTAACTTTTATATATTTTATGAGCAATATATCATGTTTTATATATTTAACAAAAAATAAACTTGAAAAATTAAATGTTAATATCTTATATATCATAACTTACTATTAGTACATCATGTTTTATATATTTAACAAAAAATAAACTTGAAAAGTTAAATGTTAATATCCCATATATCATAACTTACTATGAGTAGATATGAAATGCTCAAAATATTTAATCTAAACAATTAAAATAACAACTTTGGTATTCCATCTTCTTCAAATATTTAAATAACAACTTTAGTATATTTAATAATTACTTAAGATTTTTTTAAGAAACAACAATAATCTTCTATAATCCATCTCCATCTCGTTCAAATATTTAAACAACAACTTTGTATCCTTTCTTCTTATGTTTCATCATAAATATCATAAACTTATTCTTATCAAACTACATTTCATCTTCTTCAAATATTTAAATAACAACTTTGGTATTCCATCTTCTTCAAATCTTTAAATAACATCTTTAAATAACAACTTTAGTAGATTTAATAATTACTTAAAAAAATTTTAGACAACCATAATCCTCTACAATCCATCTCGTTCAAATATTTAAACAACAACTTTGCATCCTTTCTTCTTATGTTTCATAAACTTGTTCTTATCAAATTGTCTCTTATAGTCCATCTTTGTCAAACACTAAGCTCTTTGATCTAAAAATAAATGTTACGTCATGTACTTATTCACTTGACTATCATGCATAGAGTCACCTTCAACATCGTGCTATCATCTCCTAACTTCCTAAAAATATTCCTATTGCTAATCTTAATATCTCAAACCATTCTTCGTTGTGTGCCATATGTTTTAAAGTACCATATTGTTTTACCATACTTTACTTGAATGTCCAAGGATGTTAAAAAACTATATGTTCTTGTTAGGGTGTTTTGTAACATGCTATATATATCCCACATGTTTTGTAGCTTCCCATGGATGTGATCACTACTATGCCGGTAGTATCTATGCTTACCACATAAAGAATTGGCTATTGATATTCTTATCTTTTAGACTACCAAATTAACCTCCTTGTGTGTCTCATTACATTCATGTTGTTATTTGGATCCTTCTTATTTTTCATCTTTAAATTTGTTTTAAGATTCTTTAAATGGCTTGTGTCTTTATTCTTCTTTCAACAATAATAAACTCAATTTGTTCAAAGAGAGAAAGAGATTACCTTATTATCCAATGCTGAAACAGTTCACTACTATAATAAGTTCACTAGGAATAACAATTTGCATTGTTTACCATTTTTTCTTGAATTGTTTAATGCAAGATTCAATGCAATTGGGGACATTGTACCTTGTGTTGTAGACACCTATTTTTTTCGTTGTCATGCATTGAAATGTCACTTTACATTGTTTTCCTACATCAAAATCACATGTGGGAATTGTTGTGTGTATCATCAGTTTTGTTGGAACCTAAGGTTATGCAAGTTCATCACACCTCTAGATCTTATGGATACAATTAATCAATAAACAACAATCGACTAGCAGAGCAATTGACTAGAGGTTCGACTAAGCAGTCGGTTGAACGATTGACTAGATGGTCAACGAGACCGTGCTCGACCTAACTACAATAGCTTACTAAAATTTGGGATGCTGCGGATTTATGGAAATCGTTAGAACCAACAAACCGTATTTGTGGACTACATCTCCCTTACTTCAAGGAAGTTCGTTAGTTCTGGATACTATAAAAGAACAACCTATGGGTTGTGTTCATATGCTTGAATTGTGTCCTTTGTGATAATGCATTGTGATGCTCTGATCACAATGCGATGTGCTTAAGTGTTGTAAGGGTGTCTTTAGACACCACCTATCTTCTTGGAATATCGTTCCCTTCTGTTATTCTCTTTTATATTCTATGGTTCATATGAAAAGGTTCCCCAACATAGTATCCAAGCTGTTGGTTTTGACATAGCCCCATTGTCTGCGAATTGTGCTGAGTCGAATCTAGGGTTGATCGACTCTAGGCTAAAGATTTGTCGACCGATAACTCTTCTTGAACTTGGATCATATCTATTTGATTAGAAGGATGAATTCCAAGATAGAACTTGTTGTTCTAAATGGACACAATTATGCAATCTGGGTGCTATATATGTAAACATTGTTGAAGAGAAAAGGGTTGCAAAAAAGGTTGCTATTGTTGATCCGACAAATGTTGATGCTAAGTTTGTCATCGATGGAAAGAAACATGAAGCAGTTGGGGTCATCACGACCTACATTTCAAGGGATATTTGCTTTCATACAAGCGGGATCGATTGTCCTCATGCCATCTGGACCAAGTTGAAATCGTTGTTCAGCAAGGTTAATGAAATTCAAGTAACACAAATAGGGAAAGAGTTGATCTCTCTATAACCTCTGTCCTTTGACAAGATTGATGACTATTTAGATCCCATCAAGGAGCTACAATTGAAATTGGGCGAATATGGTGAGTATTTTTTGAAGAAGGATGGACAACTCATTGAGTTGGTCCTGATGAATTTGAATACACTATACGATGTCCTATGCTCCTCCTTTCATGCCAATTGGATGTCATGCAAGAAATATGGTAAGGAATTTACTTTTTCTATGATTTGTTGATTAAATACTAACAAAAGTTGCTTAAAGAATGGAAGCTTGGTAGCAAACACCATGCTCACTTGTTGAAAAGCAAGGCCAAGCTAAACCTTAAAGAATGTGGTCAACCATATCATCGACCAGAATGTATCAGGGAAGATTGAAGAATCATGTAATGTGCTCTTCTATTTAAGCACTAAGAACCCTCCCACTGACCTATTTAATTCCTATAGGTTCGAGTAGGTGCTGACAATCAGGGAATTGACTAAGGACTGGTGCCATTTGAAATAAAAGAAGATCTTAAGCAATGATATTAATTAATCAGTAGGTAAAAGAGGGCCATTGAATCAAGTAGCAACTGACATGCATAACATGCAGGCCAAACTCATAGTGCATGCGAAAAAAGTTAATTAAATTGCATGCATGCATATGGAGGTGAGTGCATGCAACCTCAACTCAATAAAAGAAGGAAAATTGAGTAAGTGCACGCAAAAGTGAGGGCATGAAACCTCAACACAATAAAAAAAGGTAAAACGAGTTGCTCAACATGCAATTGTTATTATTGATCATTGAGAAGTCGTATTGAGAGCTCTGAGAGAAAGGCTAGGGTTGAGGGTGCATTCTTGAGCTAACTAGTGCATTTTGACAGTGAAATCTATCTGCCCTAATCACTTCTAGGGGTAGATCATCCAGGTCTACCATTATTCTTCATCATGACATCATATTCAACATTCTTCACAGAGATTTGAGGGCATCTTAGGAAGCTAAATGAATTGAGAGGGTGCTTCACACATTCTTGGATTATTGAGGGTGCATTCATCTGAGCCATTCATACTCTATCATTCTTATTATTCACTGGATACACTACTGTTGATCCTCTCTGGTGCTTATTAGATCCATTCAACCAATTCTGGGGTTATTTCCATAGATCTAACCAAGAAGAAGACTCCTTTCCTTGCATGGGAAAATTACACATAGTGGATTGATCTCGTACCTTGACATAATACTAATGCAATGCATGCATGTCTCTTCCATACTGTTAAGAGAGATAATATAAGCCTTACTGCCAATTATTGGACTCAATATCATCTTTCTATAGCATTATTCATTTATTTGAAGACCAAGGAGGGTGTAGCTTCTTGCATGGGCGACTTATATCAAGGGGTAGCTCACACAACTTGACCTAGATCCAGTGCATGTCATGCATGTCTACTTTACAGTATTTTATGAGGAAAGCACAACCCATTGGTATGTACATGCATCTCTTCTTAATTTTTTTATGTTATAGATCTAATTACTTGGGTTTTAGGGTTCATGCAACCCCATATAATCCTCATGCAATATCATGCAATCATAGTTTTGTTCATGCAATCATATTATCTTTCAGTTTTGGGTATCAAGACATGAAACAAACAACAACAAATCCATAAACCATACACAAGAGCAGAAAATATTAGTTTGGGATATTACAGTGGTATCAGAGCATGTTCGTCGCCAGCTGTGGGAGCATGCAATTATAAATAGTTCAATGCATCCATAATACTTGCATAATATCACTTATAGAAGGCATAGATTAAGAAATTGGGAAGAAGCAAAGAAGAGGATGTAGAGTTAGAGGATATAGATCTAGAAGATAGGGATATAAATAGAACGAAAACAGAGACTTGGTTTGGGAAGGACAAAGGTAAAGGGATGATGACAAAATAGCTTTCCATGGCCTCATTAATGCTTTGAAGGATTTGACTATAGGACAAAAGGAAATGTTGAATGAAATCAACATGTTAGAAGATAAATGAGGGCCCAATCCAAACATCCCACAAGTTCCTAATAGTGGCAGAGTATCCACTAGTGATAGTGGAAGCCACTTACATACCACCATGAAGAGTCATCATCATCTATACAACAGGTCCTCCATGCCCACCATGCCGCAATTTTTGGATAGCCAAACCAAAGGACCAGTAGTTATAGGTAGAACCAGACGAGCCATTGGGGACATATATATAGGAGTACAGAGCACTAGGAGATGATTTCCACTCAGCCATGTCATTCACATACTTTTTCCATTTGAAGAGAAAGAACAGGATGAGAGGATACAACAGGGCTTTCAAAAGTAGGAATGGTCAGGGAAGCTGACCATTCCTACTTTTGATGAGACCCGGAGTTTCTCAGCGAGGATTTGGGTGCAAAATTTGGATAGCTACTTCTAAATTAACCCCATGATGGAGACTAATGCAATCAAGTTGGCTACTTTGCATTTGGACAGGGAAGCCCATGAGTGGTGGTACCATGGGATGGTGACATTGGGTCACAACACTATCACCTCTTATATTGATTTCACGCAAAGGATCATTGAGAGTTTTGACAGGAAAGACCCCGAGGTGCACTTTAGAGAGATAGCTTAGCTCAAACAGACGTGTAGTCCCAAAGCTTTCATATTGGATTTATAGAGAGTTGAATTTATGGTGATAGACATATCATAGAGCAAGTTAGTCATGTTGTTTATCGAGGCCCTAACTGAACCCTTATGTTGATGGGTTAAGGCTTATAGACCCACCACACTACATGATTCCATTAGTCATACCTGATATTTGCAGGACTCGGTTCCAAAAAATAGGTTCCCTCCTGTTGTCACCATAACACACACCCCAGGGTTATTGCAACATAAATCTTCAAGGTTCTTAGGTGCATTCCATGTGTGGCAAGTCTCGAGTCAAGTACTGTCACTTGATCTTGACTCCTCGGTTTAGGAAGAACTCCTAACGAAGCCAAGGGGGGTAGTCCCTATGAGTTACTAAGGATGATTAAGCAGTTTAGTTTTGAATGGGTGAGTTGTTTAGGAGTTTGAAATCAATTGACTGAAAGAAAAAAAATACTTGCAAAATATTATTCTAAGATTTAACAGCACAACATAATCATGTAACACATAAGATATTAATCAAAGATTTAATTATTGTAAAGTAAGACCAGTGCCAAAGTGGAGTCGAAAAAGTAAATTTTTGTTGTATTGTAGATGTTTTGCAAGTGCTTCTTGATCAATTTTAGTTTATTATGAGATGGAATTTGATTACGGGAAAAGGGGAGCTCCAGATATATTGTGATGTACAAGGAGTAATGTCTGGAAGTTCTTAGTTAACTAAAGGTGGCTCCTCACGAAGATGTGTGGGATGGAATGGAGTCTCGAGAGCAGTTTTCAACACTACACCAACAAGGGTGTAGCCTAATTGTGCCCTGAGGTCGCCTCCCAGTGGTTCTCGCTTCTCCTGAGAAATTTCCCCACACAATAATTAAGGTCTGAGTGCCAAATTTTCACTATGTTTAGGGTTTTTAATTTTATTAGTATGATTTTTTATTAGATGTGAAAAATTAAGGAGTAGTTGCAACTCTTTCTTATTTCCCACAGGCCCGGGAAAATGCCCGCAACGGGAAAGATCATACTTTGAGTTGGAAACTAAATGTTTGTTTCCGTTTGATTGCAAAAGGTAAATAACTGAAGTAAAGTGTTATTCTAATTACTACAGGAAAGGAGTCTCTTTTCTGATCATCCGATCATGTACTCAGGCAAATCCCTTTATGTGACGGCGAGAGCATACTTCGGGAAAGCAATGCCAAATTTATCACTTTGAAGCAAAAATGAAATGACTAAAACAATATTTATGATGTTTTAAATTTGAAATTATATTGCATTTTTTCTGTGTGTGTTTGTGTTTAAACCGAAAATAAAAACTTGTTAGAAAAAATCACACCATAAAAAAAAATTTGTGAACCCCCCCAAGGGGGATGGGGTGTGAGTGCTGGGTAGCCCACTTGCTCTTCCTTTATTTTTTATTTTTTATTTACACTAAACCTTTGGACAAAATTCCTTGGATCTTTACAGATCTAGATCCAAAAGGCTTACAAAAAATGCAAACGGTGAATGCCGGATGAAGCTAGGACACCACGGGAAGCTCCAGAATGGCCCAAAATTGATTTTTTTGACCCAAAAGCGCCAAAACCTGTTAAAAAATAAAACATAACAACGAGATAATTAGTGTTATAAAATTTCCAAAATCACTTTTAAAATTGATTTGGGCACAACTACAAAAAATATGGAAAAAATCTAGGCTAGTTTACTTGAAAAAATTGAATGAAAATAACTCAAAAGGACAAGTCCCTTTGAGGATCTTAGCTTGCCTTTGAGGGAAGCCAATGAAGCACTTTAACCTTTTCTAGGTTTATCTATTGAACCCAAAAGAATATATTTAACATGCAAGCTAAAAGTTGTACTTTGAATGAACTTGCCAAATGAAATAGCTTCCTAGCTAGATCTACTTTTTATGATAAAAATTCGAAAAGGATTTTAGATCTAAGCATAAATTAAACTCATAAATCAGATCTACCTAGTGATTGAAAATTGAAGCATAGATCTATAAGTCTAGCAAGTAACCAAGGAGAAAATATTTCTTTTATTTTAAGGAGAAGGAGAAGGAGAGATAGGCCCGATGTCGAATGAGAATCACTATGAAAGCTTCTAGTGGAGTGCTATTAGACTAAACCACATGAAATTTTGGAGAGAGAGTGAACAAGCTTGTTCAAGCTCCTATCCACAGTTACCTGCATCTATTCAAAGGACACTTGCAACATGGTTTGTGAGATCTAGTTACACATACATAGAAAAATTTAGAGCAACATAGTAATAATCTTATTAAAATGTTAGATATAAGCCTTTAAACATATATGAGCAAAAGAAATTAATCAATAAACTTATTAAACAATTTCTTCCTATCAATTGAGAACAATCCTACCAATGCTAGATCCACCATACAAGAATGCAAGAGAAAATTAATCACATACAGGTTACCTCAAACATGCGTAGCCATGATCATCCAACAAAACACACTACACCAATGAGCCTCCAAAGCTTTTTCTTTTATTCCAACAATACACAATAGAAAGTATTACAATGACAAGCCCTCTGCTCATGCAACTCGAACTAGTTCATAGGGTGAAGAGAGCTTGTTTATATAGCAACGCCAAGAGGGAGGGCACATTCACTGCATGAGGAGGGGCGCAATCCTTGATTGATTGAGAGAAGAGCGAGTTCTAGCATGAATTAAGGGATTGGATTGGGATGTGATTGATGAGGTGGGTTCCACCTCAAAGGGAGGTGCACCCCCTCTCCTTGGAAACTCCCCCCTCAAACCATACGATGCCACATGCTATAACAAAGAATGTGTCATCCTCATGGTATCACTAATATGGAAAGATTCGTACATCCCATGATTTGACCCTTATCACATGTGTCCTTATTCTCTAACGAGTCGCCTTTCACTTGACATGGAATTCCAACTCATTTGGCACATACCAAATGACCTTATATATATATATATATATATATATATATATGGGTCATTTTGTGTTTTTTAGCATTTATTTGCCAATTTGTCGCATCTTTAAGGAATAATGCTCCCAGAGACGACGTAGCCACCCGAAACATAGGGAAAGTGGGTCTAGGGTAAAGAGGACGCTCTAAGTGTGAAAATGAGTATCCCCACGCCAAAATATGCCTCTAGACCACACTTTTATTACAATTTGATATTTTCCAATTAAACCATTAAAAATGGTCTAATTTTACGGGAAAAAAAAAATTATTTTCTTCGTAAATTAAAAAAAACTTAGGGGGACCTAGCACATATCCATACGACTAAATTTTAATATATAGCATGGTAATATACATTGAAACTTGAACTCTAATAACCTCCTAAGACCGATAAATCATGCCGACCACCCCAACTTTGGAGGTATGAGTGAAAAACTCAAAAATGATATGTCGTTTATTCAACAACATATAATTGACAATGGAAAAAACACTCTAGCTAGTCGAACTGATAGCTAAGTCCTAGGAAAGTCGAGTCCTTTACAAAAACCATCATGCTATGACATTTTTACAATTTATCCACAGGGCATGGACATATCATTTTATTAAAAAATATGGGCCAAGGTGGCCTGCTAGGACTTCTGATCTTCTGATTATGAACAAATAGACTTGTTATATCTTCACAGGCTCACTTGAAATCACCTAAGTGCAAGTTAGATGATAACACCTCCTATAACAACTTTGCCAATTAAAGATAATGATACGATACCTTTCCAAAAATATTGTCCCAAAAGAGATTAGATAGATGATGATACCCGTAGGGAACTAAGGAAGAAACCTTGTTTTAGTTGTCAGGAGCCATGGGTACCAGGTCACAAGTGTTACGGAAAGGGGAATGACCATTACATAGAGGTGTACTCAGACAATGGAGAGGATGAGGAGGATCGGGATCAAGTACAAAGGGGGTCACTTCACACAGCAAAGGAGGAGCAATTTCCAGAGGATGTAAAGGGAGGTGTCATCACTACATTATCTGGAGTTCCCAAGTTCCACACTCTCCGAGTTAGGGGTGTCATACAGGGTAACAGGGTTGGATTCTGATTGATGGTGGGGAAACCCACAATTTTATTGATACTGCATGGGTGAAGAGGCAAGGCATCCAAACTGAGGAGTTTGAGGGGTTTGCAGTGGCAGTAGTAGGCAACCACAATATGGATTCCAAAACTGAATGTAACCCTGGGAAACTATACACTGATATATTTCTTTTATGTGGTTGATGTACCAGATACAAATGTGGTTTTGGGAGTTCAATGGCTCTATTTCATTGGGAAATATTCTACGAACTACCAGACCATGGAGATGGAGTTTTAGGGACCGGAAGGACAACAGGTTTTTTTGAGAGGTGTGCATACTGCCCACCTAGGGAAGTGTCATCACATAGGGTATAGGCTTTCCTCAGGGAGGGAGACATAGAGTGGGTGGACGAGTTCTAAGTCACATTCAGGAAGCCACCAGATAGCACCACACAACATCCAGCGGACATACATGCACTACTACAGAAGCACAAGAAAGTATTCAAAGATCTTCCATCGGGTAGGCGTCCCGATCGCAGATTCGAGCATATTATTGAGTTGGAGGAGGGGACCCAAGCAGTCATCACTACACGGTATTGAAACTCCAAGAGATATAAAGATGAAATAGAAAATACAATTAAATAATTGCTCAAGTTGGGATACATACGACCCAACTCCAGTCCATTTGCATCCTCGGTGGTATTGGTAAAAAAGAAGGATGGGACTTTACGCATGTGCATTGACTACAGGGCCCTTAACAAGAAAGCCATTAAGAATAGATATCCAATTCCAAGAATAGATGAGTTCATGGATGAGTTGCAGGGGGGGAAATACTTCTCTAAAATTGACCTTCAATTTGGATACCATCATATAAGGGTGAGGGAATAGGATGTTCTGAAGACAGCTTTCCATTGCCACTATGGAAACTATGAATTCTTGGTGATGCCATTTGGGCTCACCAACGCACCAGCCACCTTCCAGCCATGCATGAATCATACTTTCAAGGATTATTTGCATAAGTTTCTTCTAGTATTTTTTTATGACATATTAATCTACAGTAAAACATGGGAAGAACATTTAAAGCATCTAGATGAAGTACTGGGAATTTTGGAAGAACAGTCCTTGTATGTGAAGATGTCCAAGTGTGAGTTTGGTATGCAGCAGATGTTGTACTTGGGGCATGTGATGGGAGAAAACAGAGTACAAGTACACCTAGATAAGATTAAATCCATACTGGAGGGCCTACACCTAGAAATGTGACAGAATTGAAAGGATTCTTGGGCCTTTGGACTTACTACAAGAGATATGTCAAAGGGTTTTCACAGATGAAAACACCCCTTACATATCTTACGAAGAAAGGTCCATTTAGTTGGTCAGAGGATGCACAACAAACATTTGAGAAAATGAAGAAAGTAATGAGCTCATGCCCTGTACTAGACTTACCATATTTTACCCAGCCATTCGTACTAGAATGTGATGCTTCAGGAGAGGGTATTGGAGTAGTGTTGATGCAGAAAAATCACCCTATTCTATTTGAGAGTAGGAAATTAAAATACTTTGAGCACCACTACTCAATCTACGACAAATAAATGTTGGCAATTCGCCATTCCCTAACCAAATTCAGACAATACTTAGTGGGTGGAAAATTTAAAATCAAGACAGATCATAACATCTTAAAGTACTTATTGGATCAGAAAGAGTTGAATGAGAGACAACAAAAATGGGTAAGTAAGATCCAATCTTATAATTTTGAGATCAAGTATGTGAAAGGGAAAAACAACGTGGTAGCAGACGCCCTTTCTTAACGATCGTCAGCCTTATCTTTATGAGCATTTCCACAAATTGGAGTTCTCATATTTTGGTCAAATATTCAAAAACTTAGTTTACTTGCAAGTTACTGGACAGAAAAATACAAGACGACAAATATAAGGTGATAGATGACATTATCTACTTTAAGAACATAATCTATTTGGTTCCCGAGTCCGTACTTAAGAAAAATATCATGCAAGCTTCTCACGATTCACAATTGGTAGGACACTAGGAGTTCCTTAAGACTTACATACAAATCAGAGAGAGGTTCTCATTGAAGGGCTTCAAGGACAATGTAATACAGCATGTGAGGGAATGCAGTGCTTTCCAGCAGAATAAGGTAGAGCATACTCATCCGGTAGTCCTACTTCATCCATTACCCATTTCCGATTAAAAATGGGAAAGTATTCCAATGGACTTTATTATAGGATTTCCCAAGGTACAGGGTAGAGACTGTTTGTACATGGTTGTGGATAGGTTGCAAAGTTATTTTTCAAGGAGATATTTAGATTGCACGGATTGCCTATGACCATTGTTAGTGACAGGGATGGTAAGTTCACATGAGAATTTTGGCAAGATATTTTTAGGCTGGTTGGGACATAATTGGCTATGAGTACTAGTTATCATCCTCAAAGAGATGGACATACATAGATATTCAACAAGTGGATTGAGGGATACTTAAGGAACTATGTAATAGGGAAGCAACGAATGTGGATTAAATGGCTACATACAGGGGAGTATTGCTACAATACTACTTACCACATGTCTATTGGGATGACTCCTTTTAAAGCATTGTATGGTTATGATGCCTTAAATTTTGGAGACCTATTATTCGGTGACAACAGGGCACCTAAAGCTAAGGAGTGGATTTAGGAAAGTCAAGATATTCTCAAGTTACTTAAAGAAAATCTGCAGACCACCTAGAACCAACAAAAGTTATATGTAGACATGCATAGGATCAAGCATAGTTTTGAGGTAGGGGATTTGGTATACTTATGGATACAACCTTACAGAAAATCATCCCTTAAAAAGAAAGGAGTATAGAAATTAAATCCTCGCTTCTATGGTCCTTATAAGATACTTTGGAAAGTCGGAGAGGTATCCTATGGGATTGAGTTACCAAAAGAAAGCATAATTCATAATGTGTTCCATGTGTCTAGACTAAAGAAGGCAATAGGCCAACAGATTACTACTTCATCTGATCTAACTCACCTTGATGACGAGGGACAATTGATTTTGGTCCCAGAACAAATTATGTAGGTTAGAGAAAGAAAGTTAAGGAACAAAATCATACGGGAATACTTAGTTCAATGGAAAGAATTACCCATAGAAGATGCCACATGGGAAGGGGAACAGGTACTACATCACCTGAACTCACATTTGCTTGAGGACAATCAATTTTGAGCGGGGAGGACTGTAATGTCCTCTTCTCTTTAAGAACTAAGAACCCTCCCGCTAACCTATTTAATTCCCATAGGTTGGAGCGGGTACTAAAAATCAGGGAATTGACTGAGGACTGATGCCATTTGAATTAAAAGAAGATCTTAAGCAGTGATATTAAGTCATCAATAGGTAAAAGAGGGCCACCGAAGCAAGTAGAAAGTGACATGCATAACATGCAGGCCAAACTCATAGTGCATGCGACATAAGTTAATTAATTGCATGTATGCATACGGAAGTGAGTGCATGCAACCTCAACTCAAAAAAGAAGGAAAATCAAGTAAGTGCATGCAACCTCAACTCAAAAAAAGAAGGAAAATCAAGTAAGTGCATGCAAAAGTGAGGGAACGCAACCTCAACATAATAAAAGAAGGTAAAACGAGTTGCTCAGCATGCAATTGTTATTATTGATCATTGAGAAGTCGTATTGAGAGATCTGAGAGAAAATCTAGGGTTGAGGGTTCATTCCTTAGCCATCCGGTGCATTTGACAACGAAATCTATCTGCACTAATCACTTCTAGGGGTATATCATCTAGGTATGACATTATTCTTCATCATCACATCAGATTCAACATTCTTCATAGAGATTCGAAGGCATCTTACAAAGCTAAAGGAATTGAGAGGGCGCTTCACACATTCTTGGATTATTGAGGGTGCATTCATCTGATCCATTTAGACTCTATCATTCTTATTATTCACTGGATACACTACTATTGATCCTCTTTGCTTCTTATTGGATCCATTCAACCAATTCTAGTGTTATTTCCATAGATTTGACCAAGAAGAAGACGCCTTTCCTTACATGGGCGAATTACACAATGGATTGATATCATACCTTGACATAATACTGATGCATGGCCTACATGTCTCTTACATACTATTAAGAGGGATACTATAAGCCTTAATATCAATTATTGGGCTCAATATCATCTTTTTGGAGCAGTGTTCATTGATCTAAAGTCCAAGGAGGGCATAGCTTCTTGCATGGGTGACTTATCTCAAGGGTTGTCTCATCCAACTTGACCTAGATACATTGCATGTATTGCATGTCTGCTTTATATTATTCTACGAGGAAAGCACAACCCATTGGTATGTACATGCATCTCTCCTAAACTTATTTATATTATAGATATGATTACTTGGGTTTCAGGGTTCATGCAACCCCATGCAATTCTCATGCCATATCATGCAATCATAGTTTTGTTCATGCAATCATATTATCTTTGAGTTTTGGGTATCAAGACATAAAAAAAAAAACAAATCCATAAACCCTACACAAGAGCATAAAATATTAGTTTTGGAAATTATAAACCATCATCAACAAAGAAGGATCGAAAGAATAAAATGTGTCGGTATTGTCAAAAAGTGGGACATGTTGAGAAGAATTGTTGGAAGAATTAGATGAAGGACTTGTAAGGAAAGGTTAAGCACCTTGAGGACAGTGCATCGACTGGTTATTCATCCAATTGAGTTGCTAAAAATTATACCTTCTCTGTTAGCACTTCCTAGGAATTACATGCCCATACTAGTCGGATAGAATGGATAGTCGATTCTAGTTTCACTCATCATATGGCTAAGGATACTTCTATGTTCTCTTCCTTAAGTGGAGCTCTTAAACAAAAGATTTATGTAGCTAATTATTATGCTCTCATGGTTGCTGGAACTACAGATGTTGAATTCCAACATGGTTGAATATCCAATGTCTATCATGTGCCTAGCTTGGATGCTAATTTATTGTTGGTTTCTCAACTTACATAGACTCATAAGACTATGGAGTTTTGGTCAGACCACTTTATCGTAAACGATTTGAGTCTTGGGAGGGCATCCATTGCTTCAAAGTATTTGGATCTCGAGGATGGAATTTATAAATTTTGTAATTCTCCCAAATCGACTGCTCCGATTGTAGCAACTGCAACAACTATACTGACTGCCCTCATCGCTGAAACTGATGACAGGAGTCAAATTTGGCATGAACGACTTGGGAATCTAGAATTTCAGAGTTTGAAGATGATGGTAACTCGTAATATGGTTACTAGTCTCCCAAATACTATTCCACTGCATGGATTTTTTAGAGGATGTGTGCTTGGAAAGTATCATCAGGCACTCTTTGATTCCGGGAAAGAATGGCGAGCATAGAACTGATTGGAACTTGTTCACTATGATCTATGTTGGATAAACAAGCCCTCATTAGTGGGTGCGAATTATATTTTGACCTTTATTGATTATTTCTCTAGATTTACATGGGTATACTTCTTGAAGAGTAAGAGTCATGTCTTTGAAAGATTCAAGGAATTTAAAGCATTGGCTGAGAAGCAAAGTTGTCGACCCATTAAATGTTTGAGATGAGACAATGGTGGAAATATGTGAGTCGATAGTTTGAAGAATATATCTTGCAAAATGGTATTTATTGGTAGATATATGCCCCTCACACCCCTCAGCAGAATGGAGTTGGGGAAAGAATGAATTAAACTTTGGTGGAAATGGCAAGGTGCCTACTACAAACCAAATATCTCCCGATGAATTTTTGGGAAGAAATTGTTTACTATTCAAATTATCTCCTAAACCTTGTTCCAACTAGAGATCATTGATGAGAATATTTCAGGTAATAAGTTGTTGAATTCATCCTCTAGTCTATTGCACAATGATCCGTTTGATATTCTTGAAGAATCTAGATCGATTGTACCCTTCTATGGAGTTTTGATTGGACCAACAAATTCTACTACTGATTCGACTGGTAGTCAGTCTACTGTGACTGGCGAGGTCGATGAAGCAACTTCTTCGACTCACAAGCATTGACCTGAATCACCGTCAACTTGTTTGCCTCAGTGGGATGTTAAGATGATTGAATTTGTTGGAATGGATGTTGGAGATGCTAGTCTTGGTTGGCATACTTGCAGTCAGAAAAAACATGGAAGTGTTGCATTGATGGCACGTTTTATTGAAATCTATGATCCTAACACTTATGTCGATGCTAAAGGTATGCTAGAATGGGAAAATGCTATGACTGCTGAAATTGATTCTCTGAAGAAGAATCAGGCTTGGGAACTTGTTCTTCGACCGTAAGGAAAGAATGTCATGAAGTGTGGATGGGTCTATAAGACTAAGTTTAGTTCTGACAGTGTTGTTGAATACCAAAAGGATCATTTGGCTTCTAAGGGATTATCTCAGCTAAAAGGCATCAACTACATTGAACCATTTTCCCTTGTCACAAAGATGATTTTTGTTCAACTAATCCTTTCTCTTGTTGCTTGTTTTGGATGGGAACTTCGTCAAATGGATGTTAAAAGTGCATTTATTCTTGGAGACTTGTTTGAAGAAATCTACATGGAGCAACCTCCTGGTTTTGTGACAGATTCTGGTATTGTTTGTTGACTAAAGAATTTGTTGTATGGTTTGAAACATGCACCTCGTGCTTGGTATGAGAATATTGATCATTTCTTTGTTAATCTTGGCTTCAAATGTTGTGAATCTGATCACAGCATCTATGTATTACATGTTCATGGTGATACCTTGATTGTGGCATTGTATGTTGATGATTTAGTCATAATGGAAATAATGTCAACCTAATTATAGTTTTGAAGAAACAAATTGCAGAGATCTTTGAAATGATTGATCTTGGTTTGTTGCATTTCTTTCTGAGCATTCAAATTTTGAAAATGGATGATCGTATCTTTCTTTATCAACCTAAAAATGCCTTGGATATTTTGAAACGATTCAATATGGACGATTGTGTTGCACCTTATCAGTCTAGAGTGCACCTTATTAGTCTAGAGTGAAGTTGCCAAAAGACTGTGACTCTCCACAAGTTGAAACCACTCTTTATCGATAGTTGGTAAGTAGCCTAATTTACTTAAGTCATGGTCGACTGGATCTCTCCTTTTCTATTATTGTGGTCTCCCGGTTCATGCAGGATCCTTGAGAAAGCCACTAGAAATATGCAAAGAGAATTGTTTGCTATATTAAAGGAACTTATTAGTATGGTATTAAGAATTGTTGCAGTACAGAACCAGTGGTCGGGTTTACTGACTCTAACTGGGGAGGTGACATTTACGATCGTAATTCACTTCTGGATATGTGTTTTGACTAAGTTATGGACCCTTTGTATGGTCATGTAAGAAATAGAAGGTAGTCTCTCTTTCAACTACATAAGCATTGTATCTTGGCGTTGTCAATGCAAGTACAAAGGAAGTTTGGATTCATCAGCTTCTTGAAGAACTTGGGTTTCATGTTCAGGCCTCGATTATTATTCATTGTGACAATCAAAGTACTATCTAGGTTGTTGATAATCCTATTGATGACAACGAAATCAAGCACGTTGAACATCATTTTCATTATTTGAGACATTTTTTGTAGGACAATGTTGTCTCACTTGTTTATTGCACAACAGATGATCAGTTCGTTGATATCTTTACGAAGTCATTACCTGCAGCTAAGGGATTTAGGAAGTTGCAATTATGGGGAAATGTTCAAAGAACGTAATTACATCTTCTAAATCTCTAGAGCGTTGTGTTGATGGGGGGTGTTGGAACCTAAGGTTATGCAGGTTCATCACACCTCTAGATCTTCTAGAGACAATCAGTCGACAGACAACACTCAAATACCAAAGCACCCGATTGGAGTTTTGACTGAGCAGTCAATTGAATGATAGACTAGATGGTCAACGAGATTGTGGTCATCCCAACTACAACAACAAAATAAATTTTGGGACGTTGCGTATTTTATGGAACCATTAGAACCAACGAGCCCTATTTGTGGATTAGATCCTCCTTACTTAAAATAATTTGGTCAGATCTGAAGATTATAAAAAACAAACCTATTGGTTGTGTTCATATGCTTTAATTGTATCCTTTGTGATAATGCATTGTAATGTTTTGATCACAATGTGACGTGCTTAAGTGTTGTTACAATGTCTTTAGACACCACCTCTCTTCTTGGAATATTGTTCCTTTCTGTTATTTTATTTTTTGTTCTATGGTTCATATGAAGAGGTTCCCCAACAGGTTTACTCTAATGAAGAAGTAAAATCATTGGTCTACTATAATGTGAGAAATAACATCCTTTTCAAAAGCGGAACCTAAATTTAATCGAAACACTCATGGGATATTGATCAAGGAAATTCCATTGTGGATTAAAGTTTGGATGGTACAAAAGGGGTTTCTACCATTTAATTAGACCTCAATGGAAACATATGTAGTTTCACTATAGGGAGTGGTTAGAAATAATGTTGAAGAGATGCAGAATTTGATAAGGACTTGATGATGATGGGGGACAACTATGAAGACCAAGCATGGGTTGGGTGAGCAGCAAGGAGGTCAAGTATTCAAGAGAAATGATGGAAGAAACATATAAGACATGCAAAGAGGAAGAGTGGCCAATTGCAGAAGGAGATGTGTGGTATAGGACGGGATGGAGAGAGGATGAATGAGTTGCAGAAGGTATTGAGACGTGAAGAGTTGGCCAACTCATGTTTGAAGGGGAAAGGGATAATGGTAGAATATGGCCCTAGTATGGGAGACTGGGGTGGAAATGGATGTGTGGAAATGGAAGGTGGAGACAATAACATGTTTGCTTGAGATGTTAGAATACATACTGATGATGCAAAGATAGTCTGGGTGTAGGTCATAGACCCACCTGATCGGCATCAAGACAGAAGCAACCGAGAATTTGAACCCCCTATTGTTGAGTAAGAAAGATCATAGTACCGCAGCATCAACCCAATGTTGACCACTCCCCAAGCATTCATAAATATTATGGTACTCTCTTTTTCTAGTTCTACTTTGTATTTGTCATGGAACAATCATCATCCTAGAAATAATAGTCATTCTATTGGTATATTCGTAGGAGGAAGTAGTAGTGGATCTAGTTCTAGTACAATGTTAACAGATTCTCTGAATAGTAGTAGGTCAAGCACAAACATAGCTTTGAACATGATTTTGCAACTCAATGAGGATTTGTGTTAGTAGGATCTCCAATGACCACAATGGTTGGAATGCATGGGGGTTATTCCATGTGGTACTAATATTTTTGGCGTGAGGGAGCTAAAGAAGATGCAGAACAACATTGGTTCTTGTGTGAATCCATATGAAGATTCAAGGGATTCCCAGATGCATTCAAAATAATTGAGTTAGACTACATTGCGGGGACGAGCACTACAATGGTACATGAAATTTGTGGATCTTCGTTCGCTTGATGTAGCACCACTTTCTTTAGAGGAGGTGAAGCAATTGTTTATTGATGAATTCTAATTACCAAAATCAGAACAATAAGGGATTTCCAAGCTGAAAGAAATACGACAATATGAATCAGAATCGACATGGGAATATGCTTAGAGATTCAAAGATGTGATGAATAGGTTTCCTTTTCCTATTCATTATTATCATCACAAAGAGTGGTTTATTCAAGGGTTGTTACTACTAAATCAGGTACCTTTATCTCAACAGACTAATGACAACCCTATAACTGCATTAAAGCAATCTATCAAGATTGAAGCATTGTCCAATTACCCAGGAAGTAGTTGAGCCTCCAGATCTGTAGCCAAACTTCACTTATCGCAAGTGTAGAACCAGATAGTTGTTTCAATTGAGAAAATCTAGGAGTTGACTATTCCCAAGGTAGGAAAAGAGTAGGCATGGTGTGCTGGATGTATGATAGAAGGCCATAATGCTTATGAATGTCCAAGACTGAGAAGGAGACTTGCTCCTAATCCCCCTATGGTACCAGGCTTGACAAGGCCTTCCATGGGTATTGCGCAAGTTGTTTCTCATAATCATTTCCATGGGCCAAGACAATGTTTTACTTCCTCCATGATCTTTTGGATTTTTATTGCGTTATGAATTTGGTTTCAAATTCATAACGCAATAAAAATCCAAAAGATCATGGAGGATTTAGAGAACTGCGAAATCATGAATCATCTCAATGTTTTACTTGTCTATAACAAAATGAATATTGTGAAATCTATAAAACATATGGGCACTCCCCTCTCTAGGGCCCCATCTTGCATAAATATTCCTCTATCCCAAATAATGTCCATTGTGATTTTTGTGGGTCTACTACTCATAACATAGATAAATGCAAATCCTTGGATGCATTGGTGGATAAGTTGGATCGTTCTACATAACAAGTGTCTAACGATTCCCCTCCTCATGGAAGGGGGAGGCCGGGGCCAAGGAGGTGATTATCGAGGTGGTAGATCTAGAGGTCGAGGAGGAGTAATACAATGTTATATTTGTAATAAATTTGGACATGTATCCAAGTACTATCCATCACCCTGAATAGATGCAAAATTGACCAATTAATTTAATCAATTTAGATCCTTGAGATGGCGACAAGATGACTAGACCCACGATTAATGATGTCACCTTTAGAGGAGCTTAGATGGGTGCTAACTTTAATTCCCATGACCTCCAAAAATTCAATGAGCTAGATCGAAAGCACCCCATTTTAGTCCATCCCAACAAAGAGAAATTTTCACATGGGCTCATGAGTTGTTTAATTATATGGTTGTTCCTCCTTCTTCATCAATTAAAAAATAAGGAAGGTTTCAAAATGTGAGATTGAAGGCACATTTTACGAGACACAAAAAAGCAATAGACATTGAACCTACAGGTACATCTCATAAAATTATTAGTCTTTGGTTCAATATGTTGGTTGATATTTTGGATATTGAAGACATAACTTAGAATTTGTGGAATACTTTTCAAACCTTTGGGGGAGTAATAGAGGAGGATGATCTGATTTCAAGTAACCACTTTGAAAGAAAGACTAATATCATAATGCAAATAAAGAAAATAATTGGGACATAATTTTGGTTAAATGTGCAGGTAGATGGGTATGATATTAAGTATGTCATGTTGGATTTGGGTTTGGATGTTAATATCCTTCCTAAGAAATCATGGAAGGGTATGGGAATCCCTCCATTGGTTTATTCTCCTATCTAGTTGTGTATGGACGATCAATATTGGATATTTCCTATTGGGAGGATGGAGAATGTGGAGGTTGATTCAGCCAAGGAAAAAACCTCAGCCAAATTTGAAGTGATTGAAATAATGGACAAAACAGACCCTTATGTGGTGTTGTTGGGGATAAATTGGGCTGATGAGAACTATGTTATCATTAATTTGAAAAATGATAACATGACATCTGAAGCTGATGGAATGCGAATCACCTAACCTTTGGACCCATATCAAGGACCTTGCTATACCGATCCTGTCAATGATACTATGGAATGGAATGTTTTAGAACATATTTATAACCTTATGAAAGGAGAAATGAATGATTATGTTATCCCCACAACAAATAGTTGAGTAATTTGGAGGAGTAATCACTCATTCGACAGTGATTCAGAGGAGGCTTTGAATGAATGGAAGAATATAGGGCATGAAATTTTGTATTAATGTTGCACAAGTACTAATTCTTTCAGATGGATTGGGGTTGAGATTCCAAGCCCTCCAATTTATGATGGGGTTTTAGATCTTAATGAATTCTTTATAGAACTGAGTAGTAGAGTCCTAGATGAATAGAGGATTCACGTAATGTATGTTTCACTCTGAGGCACTCCTGTAATATGGTGGGCCTCTCATAAGTAAAACCTTAATATGGATAACTATGATCCATAGGTTCGTTTATTTTCCTAACTACAAAGTTTGAATACTTCAAGTGGAGTACCTCAAGAGTCTCTAAACATGGAGATTTCCAATGGAGACTTTGATGCTTTCATCTATGTCGAACATTGTATGCAATACTGGGAAGGATAAGGAATACCATCCAATATTTGGGTCCATAACTTTATCCATTACCTAGGTCCCATACCCCAAGCATGGTCCTTACATGAGGAAACCTGAAGATGGACCAAGGATCGAAAAATTTTGTAGACTTATTTTTGTGAACAATTTTCTTTTGTTGGAAAATATGAACCTGTATTTAGTGCTTTAAAGTTTATTAAAGAAGCCATGTTCATTGACAAGTTGTGGAATGAAATGAATCTAGATGTTTTTCCTTTGCATTATGAATTGTTTCATCTACATTTCATAGTTATCTGAGATAAGTACCTATCTATTCCACAAAGATTGATAAGATGATCCTAATCTAGATGAGATGGAAATTTTGAGTATTTATCATTTAGAAATACCGAGGATTCCAGGATCGTTCAGAAGAAGAAGAAGAAAGAAGCTACTAATATGTCTTATGTGCAACCCTCAAAGTTGCAAAAAGTTAATATTGGGACAGACGAGAAGCCTAAAATGGCCTCTATAGGTGATTACTAGGATGATCAAACTATGTCTGAGATTGTTTCTCTTCTAAAGGAATACAATGACCTATTTCTGCAAAGCTTTACTAACCTGAAAGGGGTTCAAGGAGACTTGGGGGAAATGAAGATTACCTTAAACATGATGCTAATCCTGTTAAGCATTGTCCTTATGAGAGGTCCACCATCTTGCGGAACTGACCGAATAATTTAATCAATTTAGAGCCCCGAGATAGTGACAAGATGATCGGGCCCATGATTAATTATTTCACCTATGGAGGATATCGAATGGTTTCTTACTTTAACTCCCATGACCTCCCAAAAATTCAACGAGCTGGCCCGAAAGAACCCCAGTTTGATTCATCCCAATAGAGAGAATTTTTCACAAGGGCTCATGAGATGTTAAATTAGATGGTTGTTCCTCCTTCTCCAATAGTTGCAAAAGAAGGAAGATTTAAAATTGTGAGATCAAAGGAACATTTTTTGAGACACAAAAAAGAAGTAGACATTGAACCTCCAAGTACATCTCATAAAAGTATTATTATTTGGTTCAATTTATTTGTTGATATTTTGGATAACAAATACATAACTTGGAAGCTGTGGAATATTCTTCAAACCTTTGGGGGAGTAATAGAGGAGGATGATCCGATTTCAACTAACCTCTTTAAAAGAAAAACTAATATCATAAGGAAAAGAAAGAAAAGAACTGGGAAATAATTTTGGTTAGATGCACAAGTAGATGGATATGATATTAAGGATTTCATGTTTGATTTGGATTTGGATGTTAATATCCTTCCTAATAAATCATGGGAGGATAAGGGAATCCCTCCATTGGTTTATTCTCCTATCTAGTTGAATATGGCCAATCAATATCGGATCTTTCCTATTGGGAAACTGGTGAATGTGGAGGTTGATTCATCCAAGGTAAAAACCTCAGCCGACTTTGAATTGATTGAAATAATGGACAAAATAGACCCTTATGCGGTGTTGTTGGGGATAAATTGGGCCTATGAGAACTATGTTATCATTGATTTTAAAAATGAGACTATGGCATCTAAAGCTGATGGAATGTGAGTCACATAACCTTTGGACCCATATCAGGTACCTTGGTATACCAATCCTGTCAATGATACTATGGAGCGGGATATTTTAGATCAGATTTATAACCTTACGAAAGGAAAAAGGAATGATTATTATGTTAAGCCCACAATAGATAGTTCAATAAGTTGGAGGAGCAATCACTCATTTGACATTGAATCATAGGAGGCTTTGAATGAATGGAAAAATAGAGGGCATGAATCCCATTTTAACGTTGCACAAGTATTAAGTCTGTCATATGGATTGGGGTTGAGATTCCAAGCCCTTAAATTTATGATGGGGTTTTAGATCTTAATGAATTCTTTACAGAACTAAGTAGTAGAGTCTTATATGAACAAAGGATCCCCTTAATGGATGTTGCACTCTGAGGCACTCTTACAAGATGGTGGGCCTCTCATAAGGATATTAACCTTCATTCATGGTCGTTGGTACATACCTATGGTCCATAGGTTTGTTTCTTTGCCTAACTACAAATGTTTGAATACGTTGTGTGGAGTACCTCAAGAGTCTTTGAACATTGATACTTTACAACAGAGAATTTGATCATTTCATCTTTGTATAACATTGAATGCAATACTGGGAAGGAGAGGGCATACCATCTGATATTTACGTCTATAAGTTTATCCATTATCTAGGTCCCATACCTCGAGCATGGTACTTACATGAGGAAACCTGAAGATAGAGGAATTGGAAAAGTTTGTAGACTCAATTTGTGAAGAATTTTCTTTTGTTGGAAACTATGAACCTGTTACTAGTGCTTTGAAGCTAATTAAAGAAGCCGTGTTCATTAACAAGTTTTGGAATGAAATGAATCTAGATGTTTTCCCTTTGCATTAGGAATTGTCTCATCTATAGATTCATGGTTATCAAAGAGAATTACCTCTCTATTGCGGAAATATTGACAAGATTATCTTAATATAGATGAGATGCAACATTTGAGACATCTATCATTTAGAGAAACCAAGGTTCCAGTATCATCCAGAAGAAGAATAAATAAGCTACTAATAGTTCTTATGTGCAACGCCCAAAGTTGCAGAAAGTTAATATTGGGACAGATGAGAAGTCTGAAATGGACTGTGTGGGTGATTATAGAGACGATCAAACTATGTTTGAGATTGTTTCTATTCTAAAAGAATATGAGGACTTATTTCCACAAATATTTACTAACCTAAAAGAGATTCAAGGAGACTTGGAGGAAATAAATATTACCTTAAACCTAATGCTATGCCTGTTAATCATCTTCCTTATCGGCTCAACCCTCGCATTAAGGAAACGATGAAAAAGGATATCAAATGCATGTTAGTTGTTGGTTTGATTTTTCTAGTGGAGGAAGCAGAATGGATTAGTCCCTTATTAATCCAAAGCAAAAATGATACATATGACATCCGAGTGTGTGTTAATTTCCACAGCCTTAATTCAACTTGCATACATGTTCCATTCCCTACTCCATTCAGTGATGAGGTGTTAGACTAGGTGGCAGGAAAGGAGGTGTATTCTTTTACCAATGGCTTTTCATGATACCATCAAGTATAGATTGTGGAAGAAGATAAGCACAAGACTACAATCATAACCAAATGTGGTTCCTTTGCTTATGATGTCATGCCCTTTGGACTTAAGAATGCCCTGCTATCTTCTCTAGAATTATGATTGCTTCTTTTTGACAGTTCATCCACAAGTTCATAGAAGTATATATGGATTATTGGATTGTATACATCCTTCTAAAAGAACACATTAGTCTATTAAGGATAATGTTTGACAAATACTAACGGCTTCAGATATCACTTAACTTGAAGAAATGTTTTTTCTATGTTCCTTCAGGAAACTTTATGGTTCATATTCTGTGTAGTGAAGGAGTCTTAGTAGATCCTACGAATATTGTGGTAATTGTTAATCTTCCTCCTCCCACATCTGTTAGGTAGTTGTGTTCTACTCTAGGACATAGTGGGTATTATCGAAGATTTATTTGCAACTATGCGATCACAAACCCATTGGAGATCTTTTGAAGAAGTCTGAAGTATTTGTTTGGACTCTAGAATTCAAAAGAGGGTTTTTTCTACTCAAAGAAAATATGGTAACCACTATGACAAGATTTTTATTTACCTTCTAATTTCTCAGAGGATAAGTAAGAAGTATGTACATGAATTGTCAACCCGGGGTTCATTGGGAACTTGTGAGGTACCGTGCACTGTATGTGCAAGCCACAATGTCCTCTTACATTGGTTTATCTACTATGAAGTTGTAGTTCAATAAACTTACTTACAAACAATGGTGTGAACAGTTACATAGTCTTGGAAAGGAACTAGTCAGCTAAATGACTATTGAAACTAAATTGCAAGGAAATTAAAACACACGACATAAAAATAAATTCATGCCAATTGTAGGTATCGGGAGTATGACTCAACTGTCTTCTAAAACAACCCCATCAATGTGCACTAAGACCAATTGCATAATTGAAATCTAAAAGCTATCCTTTCCAAATACAAGTTATTGTTTATAATCCAAAGAAGTGAATATGGTCATTGCATTAAGCTCAATGATTATAAAATAATCATTTAAATCACTATCTATGCTTTAAAATAAATTGCAGAAATAAACTTCACACATCATAAGAAATGAAAACTAAGCAATGAAGTAAAACTGCATCAACATAAAATAAATAAAATCATATTGCAAAAGAAATTATAAAACTAAGATCTATATTGAATCAAGATGAAAGTATAGCTTTATTCCATCATTATTTGGACTGTTGCTCTAAGAGTCCTCCCCATAAAATTGAGAAGGAGCTCTTATATATACATGATTTCTCCATAACAAATAATAAATGAGGATCCAAAATATCCTCAACAAATTCCTAAAAATTTGGATCTCAAAACTAATTTAAAACTAATCCCAAGATCTTTGCCAAAAAATCTAATCTAATCTTTATCCAAGATTCTTTTCATATCCAAGAGGTTAATGATGTTCCTTGATCCATGGAATGACAAGTGGTTGAGGGGAAATTCAAATTATTGATTGTTCTGTAATTTCTGAAAGTTAGGTAGGAGGTTCTGCAGCTCATAGGTTCTGTAGGAGGTTCCACAGCTTTGGCAGGTTCTGTAGGAGGTTCAGCAGCTTGGAGGTTCTGTAGGAGGTTCTACAGCTCACAGGTTCTATAACCTGCAAAAATTTTCCATAGCTAATGTAAAGTTTCTGCAGCTGCTTAAAGGTTCTGCATCTTCCTGTAGAGTTTATGCAACTTCCTACAAAAATCCCTCAAACATTTTGTAGTTGCTTCCTATGAAATGGGTCAATATCTAAAGCAAATACATAGTACACTAATTCCCCTATTGTTAGTAAAAAATCAAATGAAGTACTAAGACATGTAATGGAAAAACACCTTGGGCATAAAACCCACATATGAGCATTGGAAGGGATTAATATAGAGTTATGGATAAGCAAAAGGTTTATAAGTAAGGTAAAATGATGATAGAAAGATTCCAAATCCAAAGCCCGTCACACTACCATCCTTGCTTTTCCTAATTGAAATTTAGAATTTCATGTACATGTGGATGCTTTAGCTGTTGCTTTGGGAGTTGTTCATATGAAACTAGGGGAATGTGATTTTGATCATTTGATTTATTTCACCGATCACAAATTATATTAGGTTGAATGCAAATGTACTACTACTGGACGAGAAGGGATAGCCACAATTTATGCACTGCAGAAGTTCCACCACAATCTATTGGGAGGTCATTTCAATTTTTTTACATATCACTTTGCTTTAAAGTATTTGGTGAATAAACCTGTTTTAGAAGGGTGCATATGTAGGTGGTTATTGCTTTGTCAGGAGATCTCTTCAAAGCGGTTGTAAAACCCAAGAGGCATAATGTGGGTCCTGATCACTTACCACATATAGAGTAAAGGGAATATAATGGTCTTATTGATGACCAATTTACGGATGCATATTTATTTTGGGTAGAAGCCATACCTGACTATTTAGAAGAGATAGCTTTGTTTCTCACCACTAGTGCCACATCAGAACATTATTTCACAACTTACAAACGACAATTAATAGTTTTTGCGGCCAACTATTAGTTGATTGTAGGACACTTATACAAGCCAGGAGTTGATGGTATCTTGTAGTAATATGTCCTAGATCATGAACATTAGGATATGTTATGGGAATCTCATGCAGTAGTTGCAGGAGACCATGTAGGAGGTAAAAATATGACCACGAAAATTCTACAAGCTGGCTTGTGGTGGCCTACAGTTTTCAAGGATGCCAAGGATTATGCATGTGCTTGTGATGTCTGTCAGCAGGTTAGGAATTTGTCATGGTGGGATGAGATTCCTCTCCATGATGTGTGCTCTACACCCATTTGAAAAGTGGGTGGTATATTTCCTTGGTCCTATATCCCCTCTTGCAAGACATTCAAAGGCTCATTACATCGTTACCACCACTGATTATTTAACCAAGTAGGATGAGGTTGAACCTATGGAAGATTGCTCCGCAGAAACAATAATTTGCTTTATCTTCAAGAATATAATTTCCTGGTTTGGATTCCCTAGAAGTCTCACTAGAGACCAAAGTATGCATTTCATGAGTAATACAATTACTACATTGACCCAGGAATTTATTATCCAGAACCATAAGAGCAACTCATACTCAAGCAAACGACATAATAGAAGCTTTTAACAAGATTCTTAAAAAGGGATCTCTAAGGTATGTTCTGCTAATCGTGATGACTGGGATGAACACATTCCTACTGTATTTTAGGCCTACCACATTAATCCAAAAAAATTCCACAAGTATTCTCCATTTCAATTAATATATGGGTGGTCGGAAGCTATCATACTAGCGGGTGGGTGGAAGCTATCATACTAGCGGAATTTGTTGCATTTCTCATGCTACACATATGAGAGAATACAATTAGTTGCGGAACACTCAAAAGACTTAATGCAGTTGGAGGAATCAAGGTTTCTTATTGATTTTCATTCCATGGTGGAAAATGAATGATAGAAAGCATGGCACAATCGATATATCAAGGCCAAGCATTTTTCCAAGGGTGACTTGGTGCTTCTCTATGATAATCTATATCTTAAGAATCTTGGAAAGCTTCAGATGTATTGGCTTAGATCCTTTATGGTGGTAGATTTGCAAAAATCGGGTGCTATACATCTTGCACTACTCGATGGTGTCCTCATATCAAGATGGGTGAATGGTGGATGCCTAAATCCCTACAATTCAAGTTTCTAAGTTCAAAAGATGGGATACTCCCAGTGCAGGAGTGAGGTAGGGTAGGTACTTAAGAGCGTGTTTTATTTTCAGTTGCATTTTGAGTCACTCCATTTTTTTTTTAGTTTAATTCTAGGCTAGCATACCAATTATCTCAATAGCATCATGCCTGGTTTTTCTTTGTTGTGTCATTTTGTTTCCATTATGCAACATGCATGTGGTCAAGGAGAATGGAAATATGATCACCAACATTATAGTCCACTAATTCTAGAGTATAAGGTGGATTTTAGATCAGTCTCACTATCCATAATCCTCTAATATTTTGTATTGTGTTGAGAAGTGCAAGAATTTATAACCGTCCTTAAAATTGATTAGACCTAGCTTAGGTTCTTAAGTGTCCATTGTTGATTAATGATTCCTTCATTAATGCCCAAAAGATATGGTATCTTTTCACCTTTATTCATTAAATGAGTTTGTCAACTCATATAATTACGTGCCCAACTTACTAAAACCCCATAATTCTTTCTAAATCCTCACATTTTGTTTGTGTGTCCATCGATAATCATGCTATATCCCTCTCAGCTTTCTGTAGCGTGTCATTGAAGTTACGTTCAACAAACTTGACCCATCATTCACTTCATATATCAACACCAATTAGTCGCCTCGCCATGGGTAAAGCCTCAAGAAGCAAAGCACTAGTAGCTAAAGAATCTCCCAAGTCAAAGGAGACCATCCCAATTGATATTCATGACCTAAGGGTGGAAATTATAGGTGACCTGCATGGAAAAGTTGAGTAGACCAAGTTAGTCAACTACGAAATCTCTGATGGGAATTTATTTATGGATATGTGTCCCGATATTTACCTAAATTACATGTTGTTGGAGATAGGGGAATTGATCATAGTCTAGAAACCCTCCTTCGAGCCTCTACATAAATAAGCTTGGCTATCCTATACGACCTACCAGTTTTTGGAACAATAGGGAGGTTCTGAAATGCATGAAATTTCTTATCAATAGAGTGCATGGCCTCTCCCTTTGGATGGAAAGATCATATACAATTCATGTAAATGACACTCACTTGCTCATAGGCCTATCCATGGAAGGATAGGATGTCGCTTCAACATTTCAGGGAGGTGGAAGGCATGGTAAGAAGAAGAATGAGTCGAGTCTCTATGATTGGTATGGTACTATAACGGGTGGTCATGGTGCCATCATCTCCCTTATCAACAATACATAAGTTAAATTTTAATGTCAAATTATTTTTGGATGCATCATGCATAAGTATACCCGTGGCAAGTTCACTTTGGATGCCCTGTCGGTTGTTGAGTTTTGTATTTAGGGGGTGCATCTCAATTGGTGCAAGTATCTTTTGGATGAGCTCATACAAGCTTGTGCGGATTCTCATGTCACCTCCTCCTATTTAATTTTTGGCTACCTATTAGTTTTTTTTTTCCACGTGGAAGTCGCAACCCTCAGAAGGTCGTGAATTACCCCCTGCTTCAAATCAAAGGGTTTTGGCTCTATGATTTGAGCCATGGAAAACCAGAAGTGATACACATAACATTTCCTTCAATGATTTGGCATTCAAAAATTAGTTTGACCATATGATTGCAATCATCACTCCAATCCTATGAGTTCCCTAAGCCTTGTTCGACACACATGCTAGGAAAATATGGTTTGGTATGGACAGGGATAACACTTTCGTGTGGCCTCATGCAGTAGACTCGGTAATATTCAAGGTAGGTTCCCTCCATTACTACCTCACTACACCAGTATTCAACATGGAGGTTTCGTAGTGGTTTGGTGTGAGAAAGTCCAAAACTGCACATAGCACAACCTATATTTTTCCAGAGATTATCGCCCACCTTCCACAACAAAAGCAAGGGGTCATGAAAGAGGAAGTTACATGAAAGTGTAACATATTTGAGGTTAGCACCAATTCAGAGACCAATCAAGAGAAAGAATTCACTCCCCCCTCCAACCTTCTAGAGCTCCATGTAGTCATCACTAGTGCTATCTCAGACTTGACACAAAGTTTTTGTAAGGAATTCAAATCCTACATCGATACTATTGCTCAGTTTTTGTAAGGGCCAACCCCTAAGAAACCGAGAGCTGTGAGGACCCTGAATGCACACCCACCTAATATTATTGCAGAAGGACCCTCATCCACCCAACTAGGCCCACACCTTCTCTTCCTCTTATGGAAGAAATGCTTGAATCCATTGCGGAGAAGGTCATTCAGGATCTTCCAGGATTGGGAGCTAAGCATGAGATAGGATTAGTTGCAGAGATCTTGCATTCTTTCCAAGAATTTGAGCAATCTGCTAGTGTTCCCACCATCATTAATATTGATGACTATCATCCAAAGACCGTGTGGATGGTGCCAACGGTTCCACTATTTCATGAAGTCAGGGCTACCCAGTTGAGCCACACAAAGCAGGCCACAAACTCTGAGATTGAGACGAAGTCCAAAGGATATATTGGTAGCATAGCTATAGGAGGGCCTGATACTTAGCCAATAAAGTAGGATGTGAGTGATAACAATGGTGAGAACCCCCCATAGTCCTCCCCGCCTCTTGCCACTCATGGCACAACAATCGTTAGTTCCCCTCTTGAGGTTATCATGGGTGAGGTACACAAAGAAGAGATCATTGAATTAATCCCCATCACTCCCCCTCCTTATTCTTCCTCCCTAGATAACATATCTATTATGGTGCAATTCCAATAATTTGTGTAAGATCCAAAGCATTGTAGGGCGATGTTGCAGATTTGTCAGGAGCACATTGACATAGTTCCATTCTCGTATGAGGCCACCCAAAACCAAAGGATATATTGGTAGCACTACTACAGGAGGGCCTGACACTTAGTTAGTAAAGCAGAATGTGGGCAATAACAATGGTGAGAACCCCCCATAGTCCTCCCCGCCTCCCGCCACTCATGACACAACAATCACTAGTTCCCCTCATGAGGCTATCATGTGGGAGGTCCACAAAAAAGAGATCCTTGAATTAATCCCCATCACCCCCCCTCCTCCTTCTTCCTCCTTAGATAGCATATCTATTATGGTGCAACTACAAAAGTTTGTATAATATCCAAAGCATTGCATGGTGATGTTGTGGATTTGTCAGGAGCACATTGACATAGTTCCATTCTTATGCGAGGCCACCCAGAAACAAAGGAGATATTGATATCACTACTACAGGAGGGAATGACACTTAGCGAATAAAGTAGGATGTGAGCGATAACAATAGTGAGAACCCCCCATAGTCCTCCCCGCCTCCCGCCACTCATGACACAACAATCACCAGTTCCCTTCCCGAGGTTATCATGGGGGAGGTCCACAAAGAAGAGATCCTTAAATTAATCCCCATCACTCCCCCTCCTTCTTATTCCTCCCTAGATAACATATCTATTATGGTGCAACTCCAAAAATTTGTGTAAGATCCAAAGCATTGTAGGGCGATGTTGCGGATTTGTCAGGAGAACATTGACATAGTTCCATTCTCATGCGAGGCTACCCAAAACCAAAGGATATATTGGTATCACTACTACAGGAGGGCCTGACACTTGCAAATAAAGCAGGATGTGAGCAATAAAAATGGTGAGAGTGACCCCCCATAGTCCTCCCCACCTTTCGCCACTCATGACACAACAATTGCTAGTTCCCCTCCTGAGGTTATCATGTGGGAGGTCGACAAAGAAGAAATCCTTGAATTAATCCCCATCACTCCCCCTCCTTCTTCTTCCTCCCTAGATAACATATCTATTATGGTGCAAATCCAACAATTTGGGTAAGGTCCAAAGCATTGTTGGGATATGTTTCGTATTTGTTAGGATCACATTAACAAAGTTCCATTCTCATGCGAGGCCACCCAGAACCAAAGGAGATATTGGTAGAACTACTACAGGAGGGCTTGACACTTAGTGATAAAGTAGGATGTGATCAATAAAAGTGGTGAGAACCCCCCATAGTCCTCCTCGCCTCCCGTCACTCATGACACAACAATCACCAGTTCCCCTCCCGAGTTTATCATGTGGGAGGTCCACAAAGAAGAGATCCTTGAATTAATATCCATCACTCCCATTCCTTCTTCTTCCTCCCTAGATAACTTATCTATTATGGTGCAACTCCAACAATTTGTGTAAGATCCAAAGCATTGCAGGGCGATGTTGTAGATTTGTTAGGAGCACATTGACATAGTTCTATTCTCGTTTGAGTCCACCTAGAACCAAATTCTATAGCAAGTATCCAAATTGCACATTGAAGTATATGTCCAAACATCTAACCAATCGGACCCATCTATTGATAGAAGCTATCCTTTGAATTAGAAGCATCCAACTGGAGCCACCTCCTTTGCCACAAGTATCTAAGACTAGTCCACTTGGAAATTTTTACAGATGATGCATGTGTCTATTGCCAAAGTCAAGACCAGGATAGCGAAGGTTGAATAGGATCAACATGTTGTGAAGTAGCCTATCAACAGATGGAGGTTTAGCTTGCTACTACCTGGTTCAAGAGGGGTGTAGAAAAGAATGCCTAGAAGAAAGCAGAGAGCATTATGGATCAAATTTCCAAGCACCTGGCTAAGATTTGGCCGAACTTCTAGCAACAACACCTCGAACTCTCAACAAAAAATTCCCATGACACTCACTAGGATGGTATTCAATTGCTCTGCTCCACCTAGAAGTATCTGTAGACCAAAGTTGGTACAATGTGGAAAGAATTGGACACCATCCAAGGACATGGTACGTAGTTGCAACAACAACTCATGGGATAAATTCCTCAATCATCATCAATATCCACACTACCAAGGCCCGCCTTCATGAGGTCACAAGGCAAAGTAAGGCTATCTTTTCTACCTTCCAATATTAGATGGGTTTGCTTGAGTAGAGACAAAGGCACGCAGATGAGCTATGAGAAAGGATCAAGCAAATGAATATGGAGGAGTAGGCCATGAGTAATTACCTGTTGGATGTGTTATATTCTTTGCATGTAAATCGACGGTTGCAGTCAATCGTCAATTGGTAGCAATTCGATTGGAATTGAAGTTGACATAAAGTAGAAGTTTGGTCGACGAGCTGACTAGTATAGTTGAATGTTCATTGATCATGTTGACGAGCACAAAGTGGGAATGGATTTGATAAACACTTGGATGACAAGAGGCTCAATGGGTGATCAACTATGGTTGACTCAGTCAAGTCAACTGTAACATAATAACTGCATTTAGTCAGGAAGTTATGGATTGGCATTAGTGAGCAGTTAGTTGTAACCAACTCGAGTATCACGAGCTAGTGTATGTGTTGCATTTATAAATATGATGTAATGGCAAAGGCTATGCAAGTATGAAGTATATATCACTTGAAGAGAGTAGTAGATTGTAAGTGAATTCACGCTTGAGGTGCTGCGATCTAGTAAATCACTATTGTAAATGATAGTAAAGAGTGTTGCTAATAGATGAGCGATTAAGCTCACTAGTTTGTTGGTTTTCCCTAGTAGAGGGGTTTTCAAGGTAATTTCTGTGTACAATGTGTGACTGTTTTTTTGTGCCATTGCTAATTATGTTGTATGTTTAGCTGTAAGAATCATCATGCATGCTAACTGTAATATGTATTAGAACCCAACATCCCCTTGAGTAGCAATGTATGATCCAGATGGATAATGGTGGCCACCCACATACTCCATTGGCTCAAAATAGTTTTTCTAGTTTGGCAGTTTTTCAGGTCGGAGGAATGCTCTTGATGGATATTAGTGGCCACCCTCGTGTTCCACCAGTTCAAGATAATTTTTCCAGTTTGATAGTTTTTAAGGATTTCCGTGTCCAAAACTTCCAAGGTCGTTTTGAGGCCCTAAATGACGTTTTTAGTGATTTCATAATTTAGTTTTTAGCCAAAGGAAGGACTTGATGGATGAAATGTGTGATTCTTGGATAGATCTTTCCAACAAGCTACCGAATTCTCTAAGTAGAGATCGTATGCAAAAGTTATGCCCCTGGGAAGTTGACACCTCAACTAACCACCTCGGGACCTGCAAACCTTTTTATGGTTCATCTCTTAGGGTTAGGATTTTTATGTCTAGGGTTTTTTCCCTCATGTTTATGGTAAAAATTTCCTTTGGCATCCTTTTGTAATCAACTTGTGATGAATGAGCGTAGCAACCACATCTCTTCTCAAAGATATAATTACCACCATTCTAGTTGTTTTTATTTATAATATGTTCTATTTCATTCATTTAATAAAATATGAGTTTACTGTATCACTTTGTTTCTTGCAATATATATGTGTCTGTGATTATGTATATGCTCTTTCATTTCGTTCTCACATAAATTTGGATTAATGTAAGTATGAATAAATTGAAGTTGTTGATGACCAACTTGACACCCTCCATGAAGATATCGTCGCTACTAAGAAGACCATCCGAGAATTCATGCCCGCAACCTAGTACACATAGCTTACATTGCACATATGTCATATTTCATTGATTATGAGTGGAAGGCCCTAGAACAAAAACAACACTCAGTTCCAGATAGTGGGAAAGCTCAAGCACTTATAGTTGTTGCCAATATTTTTTTGGGAAAATGGAAGGAACATGTGTTCAATATTGAAGAAATAAAGAGAAAAGCACTTGCGGTGGTTCTTGAGTTGACTCCTTTGTTTGAAGGACCTATGAAGTAGCAGAGTTGACTCGAGGGAAATTCAATATTTTTGGTTGGGTCTTGTTGGCCCCTTCGTTTTAGAAACCAAGTTGTAGAAGATAGGTAGGAAATCAATGCAAAAAGGTTGCAAGAAGGGGATGCAGACGAGGATAAGACAAATAATTTATGTGCCCATAAAAACAAATCAAAGATGGAAATTACCTTGATTTGATTATAAATAACCACCCAAGAAGTTTATAAAGGGAAGAAGAATCTGAGGAAAGTGATTTGCAGTCGAGGAAAGGGTTCTCATTAGACTTGGTTGGGTGTACGGGTAGATTTTTGTAACTAAGGTTGATGAGAACAAGCTGGGATAAATTATCCTATGTAATGGGTAGGATTTGGAAACTAAGGGGATGGTTGTAATTTCGATAATATGATCTATTTTCATTAATGGAAATGAGAAGTGTTGGTACCCCCTCAAAATTTCATGTTGGATATGTGTTAGTGACTGAATATGTTTGTAGTTGCTTTTTACCTACAATGCATGATGCATGATTAGTAGAGGATGATTGTTTAGTTTCTCTTTCCGTTGTGCAACGTAATAACCAATTAAAATGAACCTTGGGAACTCTCCCTTGTCTCTTCACTAGTACTTCCCTCATCTTCCACTAGTCTTAGTAGTGCCTCAGGTGAGACGTTCTTCTCCTTGGGGAAGAATAAAAATGTTGGCGTATCTACACTAAAATGGTCCTTTGTTGGCCCCTGTGCAAAACCCTGGTCTCTAAAACTTTTGAACCAACACAATGCACACAATCATAATATAACATATACATTATACAATTATCTAAATTAATATTTGTGGCTTAATGAACCCTCATTGTGTACAACACTAAGACCCTTTAATGCTTTTGATACTTACACAATATAAATGCTTCCCATATATATATATTCATGGAAAATATCACAGGGAAATTCATGGGATGCTTCTACACATTTTTGAATGACATCCCTAGTAAACTATTCGACATAAACTATTGCACCTCAATTAAGACAATCCGAACTTGGCACCTAATATCATGAAACCAACCAAATGCCAACAACATTAATGACAATTGGTTGAGATAACCATTGGAATCTATATATATATATATATAGAGAGAGAGAGAGAGAGAGAGAGAGAGAGAGAGAGAGAGGGAGAGATTGAACACTTCCTCACATTTCACATATTATACCTAGTGTAAACCCATCATACATATTATGGCACTTGACTTGGTAGGGGCATTGAGTGAAGCACACAAAAGTGGCAACTAGCTTGGAGGACCAGATACTTTTGTCTTGAAACTCAAAGCACTCAATCACTTGAGCTAGCCCATCGCACAACACATCCACAATCTCTCTCACACACACATACACATCTATATACACAAACACATATATACCAAGTAAAAAATATAATTTGTTCTTTTATATTCAAATAAGAAGTAACTACACACTTAAAAACTTACAAAGACTGCACATGGTGCATAGACATAAATGAACATCCTCAAAATTTTGGCCATCATAGGAACTTCGTTAATTAACATTTGATTTAAGGATAACATGTAAAATCCATCTACAAAGCTCAACCTTTATAATTAGAAAACAAACCCGTATGAATAGGGCACTCTAAAAAAAGAAAGAAATGAACATGGAAAAAACCCATTCTCTCTTAAGAAGGGAAAGATTGTAGACTAGTATAAGCTAGGACCTAAAGCATCCGTTGCCCACAACATTGAAAAATTACCTAAATTTTCCCCATCACTTGGCACGCTGAATCTAGGAGCTAGGGGGAGAATATGTAGGACCTATTGGAAACTCCATAGCCCTTACACAAATATCTAGGAAAAGTATCATCCTCATTGGTTGAATAATCCCCCGTGCTTCTAAAATAGTCTTCTTCGAAGTAAGAGGTGACAATGTTTAACTAGAATTGTGATCTTTATCATTATCATTATGACGAACAAATCCTAAAACTACGAAACAATACATCAAGCTTTGCCTCACATGTGGGAGGGAAAGCATGGACCTTTGTTATTATTTGGGATATTTCCCTACAAAAAATCATATCTAAGGGAATCACTTCAAGATTGATCATTGTTCAAGCATTCACTACCCCATCACACTAACTAGAGGTCCTAGCAATGAGTTGACTGATAGGTAGATCCCTAGTCCCCTTAAGGAGAAAAGTATATATATATACATGTTAAATTTTAAATCAATTTATTGACAAAATGCCATGTGGGTTGAAAGAAAGAGAAATTCAAACTTTAAATATTGGGGATTTAAGACTTAAGTATTAGGTTGCCAAGGGAGCGAAGTGTGTTTGATGTGAGATTGAAGAGATTTTACATTGCCAAGTTCAAATAGGAAAAATGATGTATGGTAATTTTATATGATTTTTTATTTATTTATGAATGACATTGATTTTTACAATTAATTAAAAAATAGATTTTTAATTTTAATGCCTTTTAGAAACACAAAAGTAATTCATACGATCCAGATTGAAATAACTATAAGTAAGTTAGGCACCCCAATTTATGGATCAAATGCAGAATAGAATAGATTAGTTAATAATTGTAATTGTAATTGTAATTGTAATTGTAAGTGTAAGTACAATTCAATCATTCATGAGTTTAAATATTGTTTGGGATTAATTTGGCCATTACAACATCAAGAAACATTTACGAGACACAATTTTTTGAGCTAGTAGGTACCAACAATTTTATTTCAATTCATGCAATTTTATTTGGCTATTTTTATTTAGTTACACATGATATATTAAAATTTTAATGGTAGTTTTTCTTTTATAGTTTACGTTGTTTTAATTTTTATTTGTATTTATATTGAAAATATATTTTTGATTTATTTATTATATTACTTAGAACCATTGAAAACAATCATCAATCTCTTATTTAAAAAAATCATAATCTATGATTTTTTGTGAAAGTAAAATTGATGGGGTATTAATGATATGAATGTAAATTGATGGGCAGTAAAAATATTGGAACCTCATGCATTTTTTATTTGACATGAAAAGGTGAATGCCAAATTTTAGTACTGCTCCATCGCCTTTTTCTGTACGATTCACTGTTCCACTTTCTCTAACCATTGGATATTTGTACGACTCTCTTCTCCAACCACAGTCTTACTAAAGAATCATATGTATTTTTGTCTCCTGCAATTCCCCACCACTATTGCATGTTCAACACTCTCTAGAACCCCTAAATTTAAAGCCCTAAACTCTACTAAAATTCCCTCACCATCCACCTTTTGAGCATCCAACAAGACTAGCTTCAATATATCCTTCAACACTCTCTCTATCCCAACCTTATGAGAAGAGGCATTGCTCACTTCCATTTCCTCTCTAAATGAGCCATCATTTTGAAAACAATCATGCTTTTTATAGTATTGAAATTCGAATGGCAGGCCTTCTTAGTCTAAAATATGAGCCTTCTCTTCTCCAGTTGCAAGAAAATAATCTCCTTCACCAGTCCACCATTAATAAACATGAATCTTAAGAATCCTGTCATGAAACAATGTCTCTTTATCTAGATTGAAGAAGAAACTCAACTTCTTCTCTATGGGCTTCAAAACCCTAATGTTGTAGTAGTGGTTCATAATTCCTTGCAAATGCACATAGTTGAGAATCTTGTCTTGTAGGGCATATCTTGAGTTGAAAAACCCTTCTTACTCCTTAAGAACAAGCCCATATTTGTTGAAGAACCAGGGATCACCACTCATTACAACCACTCTATCAACCCCATTTAAAAAATGAAACTATAGAAGCCTCTATATAGTTAAAAAATATGCACCTCCCCTTTTATTATAGTCGCTCATGATGCTCCAATCCATGAAGCCAACTTTGAAATGTCATGTTTTATCCCTTAAAAATATTCAGCTAAAGCTCGTTGCACGAGGTCCATAACTCTTTCCACTATCCACTCCATAGGGAAACACAGTTTGAGAGAATTAATCGATGGAAGGCAATGTTTCTTGCGTTTAGAATGAAAAACTTGAAACCCTATATCACCTTCCTTTTCTCCACATGTTGCTTCATGTGTGTGTGTGTGTACGTGTACACACACACACATACATTTTCCAAGGAACTCTCGCATGAGTAATTCCTCTTATTTGTGGATGATACCTATTGCTAACTCGTCGAATTGATTATGACACCTGACATTACAGGGACATTCAATGAGTTAGACAGTGAGCCCGATGAATTGGCTGTGATATTTCTTGTATGTAGCTTAAAGCATTCTACCACTCAACTAGCCTATATATATATAGAGAGAGAGAGAGAGAGAGAGGCAACAACTTGGAGTGGTTGTTGTGACAATGATGCATGTTCAAATCCCAACGGGCATGCTGCTCCTCTTCACGAGGTTTCTCAAATGTGGCTATTGACTATATTGGATATTGTTGATGTAACATTTGGGTATATTATTGCATGGTGTTGAAAATATACCAACAAACCTTATTATTGGTTTATGTGAGGGTGAGTTGAGCTTCTTCTCGAGTCTACTATCCATACGTACAACTTGAGTGGGCCTAATAATTAAGAACACGTGTTTCCTCCTAGGAGGTCACGTGTTAAAATCCAGAGGGGGTAGGGTATGTACACCTCCATAGACTTTAGCAGTCACATCTCTACGTAGAGGGGTCCGTTGTCCCACAAACAAGGGGTTCACAGACACCAATTTGGTGTCAAGCTATGTTGTAACCTTATTATTATTATTATTCTATATACATATATTCTTTTTTATTTTTTCGGAGAAATATAGTCCTTCACTTGACCGCATATTAAGCGTTCCAAGTGAGAATGTTGGTACTTGCTAGCTCTTTGCAAATTTCCTCCCTCTTCCTTGGTTTTTCGAATGGAGAACAATGGTAACTACCAATTAAAAGATTATTTGGTTACCCCAAAGAATATATATATATATATATATATATATATATATATATATATATTAAATGGCTACCATTGTTCTCCATTAAAAAATTAAATGGTTACCCCAAGAAAACTATATATATATTATAAGTTCGAAAGCTACATATTGTGGCACAAAGCCCAAGGTCCACTCACAGACTTTATATCGTGTTATTACCGAGACTTTAATTATGATGGAGACTACATTAACACCTCACTTTTACCAAATAAACAAACCTCCATTAACCAATTTTTTTTTTAAGACAAATCATCTTTAATCAACCATATAAATACATCATCCAAGTCAAGTTAATTGGGTTTCACATTCTTGTTGGAACAAACCTCAATGAAATTTTCAAAAAACCATAATCTTTCTCAACTCATCACAACACACACACATTATATTTAACATTTTAACTACTTCTTTTATCCATACTCATATTAATATTGGTATTCTCTCATTCATATTATTTTCATATTCACAATTGACTTTTCGATGGCTCCTTGCATTTTAAAAATTAGATTTTTCAATATTCATTTATCTTATTATTATTATTAACATATTCGATCCACAACACATTTGGATATATAATCCTCCAAACTTTATATCTTGATATCCAACGATGACAATACTGGTTTACTTTTCTTCAAAATTATGTTTGTCTTTTTATAAACTTTCTTTTCCACATGATAGCTTTTTCATGATGTGAACTTTCTTTTCCAGGCCTTCTCACCCACTTTATGGGTTTTCAGTAATATTATTTCAAACATTTGATTGCCAACAATTTTGAACTTGTTGACTTCACATCGGTACTTTTTCATGGGCCTCTACTTTAATTTTCAAAAAACGCTTTGGGTAAGTATGGAGACATCCCTAACGATGTGACTATATGTCTATGCATCGAGTAATATATATATATATATATATATATATATATTTTTTTTTTTAATTTGGAAATTGAGAATTTAAATTTAATATATATTATTTTAAATTTCAAATTTAAATTTAAATATTTATTTTAATTTTCAATGAAATAAAAAATTGAGAAATTTATTTTAATTTTAGATAAAATAAAAAATAAAAATAATCTATATTTAATTTCGATAAATTTTATTTCTTTTGATTTGGAAGATGTTATTTTTCTTAACATACTTATTAAAAGTTCAACATAAAATTGATTTCGAATGATAAAATAATAATCATTCCTTCTAACCATCCAAACTAAATTTAATTGACAAATGTACTTAATCCATCTATAAAATAAAACATTTAATGTACATAAAAGCATCTTCAAATAACAAAGACAATATTTTATTAAAGTGAGATAAAATTATAATGAATTATAATTTTTTGAAAGTAATATATTTATTGAATTTTATAATTAGATTATTAAAATACTTTAATATTTTTATCATGATGATGATAATAGTTAATGTCTATTTAGATTAATTTTAATCTATCTAACTTTCAGAAAAAAAAAGAATTATTTGATTTATTTTAGAATGTTATTTTTATATAAAAAACTTAAAAAAGAATTTTCATAAATTAATATTAAATCTTTTATATTTAATATTTATATCAAAATTCACATCACATATCTACCACTAAAATTTTAACTAAAACTTTCCATGATTAAATTTTTAAAATTAATATATCAACATTGGGCAATAATTAAAAACTTAATTTATCAAAACAATTAAAACTATTTAATAATTAATCAACTCCCACCCACCTTAAAAAAAAATGCATTGGTCAAACCATTCAAGTTATTCACTTATGACAAAGTGCTTATGAATCCTTCACTGCCTGCAATGAAAAATTACAATGATTTTTCATTGCAAATAGTTTAACACAAACATAATTAACCAACTCCCACCCACCTCAAAAACAAAATGCATTGGTCAAACCATTCCAGTTATCCACTTATGACAAAGTCCTTATGAATCCTTCACTGCCTGCAATGAAATGATTTTTCATTGCAAATAGTTTAGCACAAACAGTATGCACCCATTAGTGCTGACATATGATGAGATATATATCACATTAAATGTTAGAATGCTTAATGCAGATTACTTGCCACAGTTTTCTACTAACATCCAAACTATTAGAATTTTCTGCCACATGTCAAACATGTGCCAAGTCTTTTCATCAAACTGAAAACGAGGAGAGTTTTCAAACCAACCACATGGAGTGGGTAAACATAGACTCAAATGTCTTCGGCTTGGGAGTGCTGCGACGAGCAAAATGGATCGACTGGTCAGCGGCCAAACCACGTCCAATTCAGTGGAGACAGAGAGCGATGGAGGTTCGAACTTCGACAATTCAATTTCTGATGCGGTCAGTGCCAAGCTGAGGCTAATGAGAGACACCATTGAGAAGGAAGATCCCAGCTCCAAGGTTGGGAATTGGGTTTTGTTGTTTTCTCATTATTTAATTTGCAAGGAACGCACAATCTTCATCTCACAGCAATCTTGATTTAAGAGAAAACTGCTATCAACACTTGGCGGAGTCTACTAGCACTGGTGTCAAGTTTATAGTACATTTCTTACAGTTCAACAGCACTCCCTTTCAGAGAGAGATGCTTCCTTAGTCTTTTGGAGCATTCATGTCAGTTCTGTATTGTGTCAGTTTGCACTTTTTTCTGTTTTATGATGTTTTTTAATACCAACAATATTTTGCAAAATAATTCGGAGGGATCGTGGACTCCAAAGAATAATATCTGAAGGTATTTCAAAATCGTCATCGACTTGCAGTTGGCTTTTTTTTGGGTGTTTCATTAATTGTGGACACCAGCTCAGAATGAGAAAAATCCTAGTAGAAGGCTCAATATTCCGTCTTCCTCATCTTGACAAGAAGAGTCTTTTAGCATGACTACAGTGATAAAAAACTAAAATGTGAATATAAATCTTCTTCCAAATAAATTGCAAATTTATGATGCTCTGAAGAGGGGATATGCCATTGACCCTTGACAAGACTGTCAAGAAAAGTCTTTTAGCATGATTATATTGATAAAAACTAAAATGTGAATATGGATCTTCTGGCCAAATAAATTGTAAATATATGGCTTCTTTTTTTCCCAACCTACACTAATACAATATCTTTTTGCATTTTTTAAGGTTGCATTTCACTAGAAATATTCTGGTTGGGATTTCCTTCAGTCTCATTCCTTAAAGGTGGTTTTGACAGTAACTTGCTTTCGTTGATCCTCATTGCATAATCATTAAAGTAAATTTGTTTGGATTGAAGGCGAACTTCTTTGTTTGCTGTTAAGAGCCCAAACTTGACAACAACAGATGAAACTGACCTTTTAGGGTCCCATCTGTTATGGATCCAAGGAACTGTATCAGTCCTTTCATGAATCTTAGGGTCCATTCCTGTTGTCTCTGTAATACCGGCAGCTTCTGCAACCACTTGCTTATGTAAGCGGTTGTACATAAATTGATTTCATAAGGCACAAATGGCGGCCACCATCATCTCTTGTGTTAGTTGGTTCTTGAGTAGATTCACTAGTGCACAATAGACACAGATGGCATCTATTGTCCGTGACATTCTCATTTTGAAACAGACTTCCGAGTGCAAGATCAGCTAACAGTTTTGCTTTGTGAGTTGAGGTTGCGTGTCAAGCAAATACTGTGATAATGGTGCAATTGTTGATTTTACAATTGTCAAGAATTTTCGCATTATCCAGTAAGTCTTCAATCAGTTCTTCTGCATCCTCCTCATGCCAATGACACCTAAGAAGTTCCAAGAGAGCCTCTGTGGCTCCACTCTCTATCATGGCTTCAACAATAGATGCATAATAACTTTCCCATGCAAGAAAGGAATATAAGGCACCTACTAAGGTTGGTACAGAGTCACAGACTTCCCATGCAAGAAAGGTATATAAGGCACCTACTAAGGTTGTTTCTGTACCAATGCAGTATTCTTACTAAGAAAGCAATAGGTAACTCCAAATATGTTGTGGATTCTGGAGGGTTATGGTGCAGTGGAAGTTCAACTTGTGAATCACTTTTGACAGCTTACAATCCCCACCAAACAAATAAACTCTGTTAGTCCACCAGAGGAGCTATTGGACAGAACCACTCCATGTGCATTAAAATTGAGAAATCAAAAAGTTGTGCATCTTTCCAAACTATTTCTGCCACCACATTAAGCACTGACATCTTATCTTCAACATTTTTCAAGGGGATTGGGTGTCTAATGAGCTCCATATTCTAGCAAACACCTTCTGAACAAATTGTGTTGGACCTAGAAGGTGACAATCATCAATAAGGGATTCTCTTGTATTCATCGGAGATGAGCTAGTCCATCAGGGGAGACCTGCAATGAATTATATACAAAATTAAGCAAAGTGTCCGTTGGAAAAATATTTTGGGGAATCTCCATACAAAACCCAACCCAGACCTGGCTCAATAAGCATTGCAAAAAATTGCATTTCTTTTTTTATGTATGTGAATGTTTTCAGTTTGCTGCAGAAAAAAATTCAAGAACAAGAAGAGTATGAGAGAGGCGTTCTGGACTAAAATGCAACCTCCAAGTTGAACTCACTGCCATTATTATTTTAGTCTTTAATAACTTCTTTCAGTAACATTCTCAGCAATTCCAAAACTGCATTACTACAATTTTCTTATCCCTGTAGCCCATTCAAACTCTCAAACAATTGCTCAATGTTTTTTTTTCCTTTCTATTGTTTGAAGGACAAGCACTGATAATGCTAACCAAGCTAAATCTGTTTGTTTCCAAGAGAAGAGCAGCTTGCAGGGCAATTGTAACTTCAGGTTGTAAGTAGCCTACTTGATGTTGAATCCCAATTTTAGTACACCAATACAACCTCACCACTGAACAGCTGGACTCTTGCTAATTTGGCCCTGGTTTATAAGAGTTTTGTGAAGCTTCAGATAGAATATAATGACCCATGTTAACTTATGTAAATAAACAAAAATTGCGTATCAGGCCTACGTAAAAGTAATGCCTGTTGTATTCATATATGTACTTAATGTTTTTTTCCATAATGAATGAATATGCATCTTGTATTCTGCATTCTCTCTCTCCAATTATTTTGTAACCTTTGATAATTTTAGTCCTGTCTATAACTGAACCAATAAGAAAACATCTTATAAATGTGAAAGAAGCGAACGTAGCTTGGGACAAGTTAGTCAATACTTTTGAAACAATGGATGAATTTAAGTTTTATACTTGAAAAACATGCTGTATGTTTACCAAGGAGGAAAGTAGCAAGGTTGAAGAACATTTCCAAAACCAGGACTTTGAGTGACAAATTGGTTGTTGTAGGGAAGGAATAAAGGAGAGAGAGTTGGTAACATTAACCCTGAGGGCATTTCCCATGTCCTACAAACCTTTTAATTTCCTTGAAACTGAGAAGTAAAGTGGCATAGATGTAGTATTTTGAGGACTTGACTGGCCTACCATTGTAAAAGGAGATGGATCAATTAGAGGATGAATGCACATTGGAGAGTGTTTACAAAACTGACAAAGAAGTTAGGAAAATAACAAAAACCAGAGGATTGGAGAAGAGGTAATTTTGATTTCCATTCTTCAAATCAGAAAGCTCTGATATCATTTTTATATGTGGAAAGTAGGCCATAGAAAGCAAGATTGCTGGAAGAATCGAGTAAGAGGTTAGAACTTTAGAAATCAGAATTCTAAGCGTAAGAAGTCTAGCTTTGTTGGTGAAAGTAGAAAGGTAGAGGAGGAAAAGAGAAAGGCTACTTGTTTGTGCTTGAACAAACAAGTGAGAGGAAAATACAGGGATACTGGTTCTTGAATTCTAGTCCTACAAAGCACATGGTCGTTGCAGATAGTTGGTGGTTGATTTGGAGGCAGAGTCCTGTAAGGGTTGTAGATGATGCCACCTAGGAGGTTGTAGAATTTTATTCAATTAATGAGAATTTGGAATTGAGTGTGCTGCCCAATAGTATTGTGTGTATACTTATGTATGAAGGTTTATATGTTGTGTGAGTTATGTAAGTAATTCTATTGTGCCATAACTTTTGTGTTTGCATATGTTAAGTTGAGGCAGTCAGAACTTGCACTGTGGTTGCAAATTGTACTAATTCAATCAGTGCACTCTGTTTGGATAAAATTGGCATCAGGTTATCGTTTCACATGTAATTGTTACGCAGTTTATGGTATAAACTCACTCTTATACAAAGAAAGAGATGGAGAACAACTTGAATAGTCATATTGAACTACTCGAGGAATTGCCAATCTAATTAGAGAAAGGGCAAACATGGATGGAAAAACAGCCAGGATTACTTAGTTGCTATGGACTTTGACAATATTTATCATAGCATTCCATGAGTATCCTTCATAAAATCCTTGGAAGCCATTCAATCCTAAAATTGAGTTGTGGAGGTGGATGAGCTTCATCGCTGAATTTTGGAATTGTCTATTAAAGTGGAGACCAAGGTGGAAATTCTGCCCCATGATGTAGAGGGATGCTCTACAAATCAGTTGGCTAAGGCAACTCGATTCTTTATTATGAAGTGGAACTATATATATATATATGAAGATAATTTTTTGTTTGCAAAGCTATGCATGTATGGAGAAGCTCTACTAAGGTGGGAGAATTTGTGTGATTGCAGATAAACACTTGGCACCAGTCAAGCCATTATGTGGGAGAAGTTCAAATCACTATCTAGGATAAAGTCTATCTCATGAATTATTGGAAGGAACAAGAATAATGGAAATACCTACAATAGAAGTCCAATAAGATGGTAGATGACTACATCAAAGAATTCAACCACCATATCATTTGACTCAAAGTGATGGATGAAGAGGCAAGGTTAGTCAACAAGTTCATTAGTGCATTGATCATGCCAATATAGAAAGTGATTGATATGTTTGATATTTGCACTTTAGAAGGAACTTGTCATAAGGTGAAATTGGTAGAGGCTAAGAATAGTTGGAGGAATCCAAATAGTATTTGATTACTAGTTAAGGGAAGAAGATTGTTGCAAAAGATGGTGTGCCAAAGAAGCCATTTAGTGGGGTCGCATAGTAGAAGGACTCCAAATCACTGGAGGAAGAACATAGCATGCTAAAGAAGAAGAATGCCCCTTTTTGCAGTTATTGCAAATGCAAAAAACATGTGAAACGATTTTTTGAGAACGCACATAGACAAGTGCTACCACGACAAGGCACGAAGAAAAACAAATTTTGGTACTTTAATTTGTGACAAAAGGAATTTCCCTAACATCATCTCCCATCCTAGTTGGTTAGAGTGTAAGAAACTTTTCTTCATTAAAATCTAGATAAATAAGGAGATTGTGACTAGGGTTTTTGATACTATTAGCCAATGAGATCTCATCATAAACATCACACCAAAAAAGCACAATCTACCTAAAGTTGTGCATCTTGAACCTTAATCCTTTTGTTGGCTCAATAGGAACTAGGATTTGCACATCCAATTCAAATGCAAGGTGCAATTCACCATCTCATCCATCTACGTCGATGAGGTAGGGTTCGATGTTGTTCCATTGGATGTGTGTGGCGTTATTTTCAATTAAGGAACGTGTTACCAGCTAAGTTGTACTTAGTTGGACTTTCAAGCGAGTGGGTAAAGTTTGAACATGATACATGTTCATCATCCATGTTTTGAAGTCCATCAGGCCTTTCAGGGCCCCTTTTTAAAAAAAAATTCACATGTGCATGGCCCACGGGATTTGTAATAAAGTGTGCTAGCATGATGATTCTTATGTAAAGGACTTGGCTTCCTAGGACTTAGTAATCAATCCGGGTATTCCAAGGAGTTTTTTCACTTGTTAATTATACTTTGCGGTTCAGAAAGATATAATTTTTGAGTTTTTCTCTTGCTCCTCCAAAGCTGGAATGTTCGTCTTGGTGGTTAGGCCTTAGGAGGTTATTAAAGTTCACGTGTCAATGTATATTACCATGCTAGACACTAATTTAGAGTCGTATGAACATGTGATAGGTCCCCCCTAGGTTTTTTTTTTAAGTTTTGGAAAAAATAAATTTTTCTCGTAAAATTAAGCTATTTTTTAATAGTTTAATTGGGAAAATTAAAAATGTAATAAAAGTGTGGTTAGGGGGTGAAATTTGTCAAGTGGATGTTCATTTTCTAAGCCAGAGCTTCCATTAAACCCATAAACCCACTTTCCTAAGTTTTCGAGTGATTATTTATCACTTAAAATAATATTTTCTCAAAAAAGGCCAAATAGACCAAGTAAATGGCCAAAAAAGACATAATAAAGCCAAAAATCAAATCCCACTGATTAAGGAATTTGGTCTGAGACACGATCTCAGTTAACAACAGTGGTGGTGATTTGATTGATTGAAGAAGAGAGCCAAGTTTTGATTGAAGATTGTGATTGATTTCAAGTATCAATTAAAGGGGGGGCACATCTCATCCAAGGAGGGCGCAATTCATGAGATGGAAGCCCACATGTGGTTGATGGAGTATCCAAAGAGAGGATGTGCCTACCTCATGAGAGGTGGCGCAATCGTCTAGCAATTGACTCCAATCTAATACCATGGAAAGGGAGATCAATCCCTCCCTTCAAGGAATTTGCCCAAGCTAGATCTAAGCTAGCTAATGCGCCCTCATGGTTGGGTTTTCTCTATAAAAGCAAGCCCTCTTGCCCCATTTGAAACTAGTTAGAGTTTTGGGAGTAGAGGCTGGCCATTGCAATAGTTTTATATCTTTCTTGTTGAGAATAAAAGAGACTTTGGAGGTCATATCTGTGTGATGCTATGTATGTGTGGATGGAATGATCTCGGTGCATGAGGTAACCTATGTTTAGTCATTTGTTCATTTGCTTTGTCATGATCTAGCCTGCTAAAGGATTGGTATCGATTTTGTAGGAAAGATTGCTAAGCTTGCTTGTTTAGTTAATCTTTTATTTGTCGCATGATTAGAGATCTAAGATTTATATGTTTCATTTGTTTATGCTCATATTCTCTCGATTTCTAAGCTTATGCATTTCTAGATTTGATGGGTTGTGTGCAACTGTGTCTTTAGCTGCAGGTTTCTAGGATTTGAAGAAGTAAAGAGTTTGTTTGCTCTTTCTTTCTTTCTTTCTTTCAAGACTTGCTTTTGGAGGATCTAGCCCTCGGTGTCCCACAATCAAGCTTTTAGAGTCTTCTTTGCTCAAGATCCATGCTGTTGCTCTTCTCTTTCTCCCCGTAAAATTCCTACTTTCTCTTGGTTACTTTGTGTTTTAAGTGCAAATTTTATTTAGATCTATCCTTCAAAGTTGAATCACAAATAGATCTAGTTTCTTTTGCATAAAAAGGTAGATTCTAGTTTATTTACGAAAGTTGTTTTATTATAAGATTTCAAAGCTTGAAGTAGAATGCTAGCATTCATGATTTAAATTTTTTTATCTTGCAAGTTTAAGTGCATTTCATTGGCAGCCCAAAAGGCAATCCAAGATCCCAAGGAAAGCTTGCTTTCCTTGGTTACCTTTGTCATTTTATCATAGATTAGCTTGGTAGATTTTTGTAGAAATTTTTTGTGGTGACCCAAAAACAATTCTGGAGTGTTTTTGGGCATTTTAAAGTACTAATAGCTCGCTGTTTTGCAGCATTTCATGAGCAGGTAGGAGAAAACTTTGGCCGATTTTTGAGTGGTTGGACCATTCAGAGCACCCCGGACTCATCCCCCTTCATTCGGCTACTTTTTCTGTAACTTTTGTAAGCCTTTGGGTCCAATCCTGTGAGGACCAAAGGAATTTCTCTTATCATTGTAAAATCTAAAGAGAAGCAAGTGGGCTACCCAACACCCAAACCCCATCCCCCCTGGGGGGGTTTGCGTGTGTGTCACTTTCGTGCCGTGATTGCCTCTAACCTTTCCTTTTAGTTTAATTTTGTTGATTTTGCAATTAATAAAATCAAACAAAGCTAAAATAAACTGTTTGTTGGTTCTATTTCAACGGCGGGCCACAAACTCACTTAGGACCTCACATTTCTTTTTTTAACAATTTTCCTTTTTTACACTTTACCACACACGCACAACAATTTGCTTTCAAGTTTGAGTACCGAGTTCCCGAAGTATAATTCCACGGGAAGAGCCTGCTCGAGTACTGGAATTCGACCAGAAAAGAGATTCTTGGAATAGTAAAAAAGTTAGAAAACATTAAATTTTTTGTAAAATTAACCAAGCTTATTTTCCCCGTATGCTCTGGATTTCCACGGCTTAGTCCGACCAGTTGGTCAATCCAGAAAGGGAGGTGTTTCCGCCAGAACATGCACCTGGGGGTTATCGTGGCAAAAATCTTCAAGCCGCTTGGTGCGCTCCTTGGGGGCAAGTCTTGAGTTGAGACACTGTCACTCAACACTCAATTCCTCTATCTAGGCCAACTCCTAGCGAAGCCAAGGGGGGTGGTCCCTAAGAAAATAAAACTATGGCTTTTATGTTACGTTATGAAAATGGATTTAATTCTAGGAGTTTGAAATGATTATTGAAACAAGAAAGCAATAATGCATGTTTTAAGATAGTAGCAGAGAATAATATTAACCACGACACATAGTTGTTTAAGCAACATATAATAAATTGATAGACCGGTGCCGAAATAGTGTATGTGGAGTTTGCTAAAAAGGAAATGTTGTGCGAGTGCTGATTGGTTAGTTTTAGTTTTTATGGATGAGTGGATTAGCGGGAAAGGCAATTCCCAATATACCATGAGGTACTCGGGAATATGTCCGGATTTTACTTGATGTGGTTTTGCACAAGAATGTGTGGGCTAGATGGAGTCGCAGGGGTGTGTCCAACACTACACCAAACGAGGGTGCATCCTGACGGGGCCGTGTGGCCACTTTCTAGTTATTCCCGCTTTCCTTGCAAACTTTGCCCACAAAAAGGTAAACTTCATCATCGCTGGATTTCTGTTATGTTTGAGGGGAATTGCTTTTATTAAGTTGAGTTGTTTAAGATGTTTGAATTTTAAAGAGTGTTACAAATTCTTTTCTGATTTCCTAGTGATTAGGCAAGGCCTGCAAAGGGAAAAAGCATATGCGAGTTGCAACACAATTATTCGTTCCAATATGAGATTGTAAAAGAAACAAAAGTAAAGTGTGAAACTAATTACTAAAGCAAGGAGTCTCTTTTCTGATCATCCAACACCGGTGTGAGGGAGAGAGCAGAGAGAGCAATGCTTGGTTAGTATTCATTTTGCTTGCGAAATGAAAGAAGGAAAAATAAAAATAACTATATAGCCCGTTAGGACGGAGTGTGTGCTTGTGTTGATGAAATAAAGCAAACATGTTAGAAAAATCACACCATGAAAAATGAGATTGCAAATTCCCCAAGGGGGGATGGGGCATGGGCGCTGGGTAGTCCACTTGATTTTATTATTATTTTACAAAGTATCAGGTGGATGCCTTGGTCCTTATAGATTTGGATCCAAAGGGTTTACAAGTTTTTATAAATGAGACTAGATAGAAGAATATTGCTCTGGGAAGCCTTGGATGAATTTAGATCTTCGATTTTCCGGCAACATTTCCTCTTGTCATGGCGAGAAAAGTATGAAACCAGCCACCTGAAATGAACCAAATGTGCCCAAATAAATGTTAAAATCATAAAAAAGGCCAAGTATTGAAAGATTGGAAGCATGCACAAGTACTTAAGCAACCTAGATCTACTCAAAATGAAGCTTTGAACTTAGATCTAGCAATATACTTAAATAAATCAGCCCTTTAGATATTCTTTTAAAAGAAAAACAAATTTAATTTAAGCATATGAGTAACCGTAGCCAAAGAAAGGTGAAATTTTAAGAATGGAGAGAAAGTGGAAAGTCAAGTCCTTTGAACTTGGGAGATGGAATCATTCTGGTGGCGTTGAGAGAGACTATGTCTTTTTCACAAATAACTTAGAGAATGAAGCAAGCAAAGAAGTTCCTCCATCAATCCAAAGTGAATCACCTACAAGAAAACCCTTACACTTGCCAAGCAACTTGTGAAATCTATTAGTAAAAACTTAGATCGAAGATCATAAGAGCATACATAAAAACTATTAAGCATGCAAATTCCCTATCTTAAACATAAGCATTTTAAATGAGAAAAGAAACTACTTTTACTCACTCCTATCGATTAATACTAACCCTTCCAAGGCTAATGATTGACAAAGAAAGCAAAAGCAAGAAATCTCTACAGTTACCTCAGAAAGCACATGAGACAATGATCAACAAACTTGAGCCAAATACACCGTAATAGACCTACAAAGCTTTTTATCATCAAAAGATTCAATAATAAAATTATACATGAGAGCAGAGGTTCCACATTCCATCCTCAACAATGAGAATGGGCCTCGCTTAAATAGAATACGAGGAAGAGGGAGGGAGCATCTTCAACAAGAGAGCAAGGGCACATCACATGAGAGAAAGGTGGGATAGACATCCCTTTGATTGAGGCATTAACTTGGAGTGGTTCTCATGAGGTGAGCGTTACCTGAACACGGGTGTGCCCCCTCTCTTTGGATGTATCATCCATCAAAACAAAGGCTTCCACATATACTAATCGCCCATCTTTGGAGAATGTGCCCCCTCTTCATGAGGAAGAACTCGCCCTCCTTGATTTGATTGCCAATCAAGCTTGATCCTGATTGATTTGCCTCTCAATCACCTCCGATTTGATGCTCAGTTAACTGAGATACTGACTGGTGTTGATGAGATTGTCATTGATGCCAACATGGACTTGCATTGGCCCCATAGGTAGTCATTGATGCCACCAGGTCTCTCTTGCAGTGCATAGGTATGGATGATCCCAGTACCCTCACATCCAGTGCCTTGGAGCCCACACAGAGATAGTTTGTGCTTTGGAGCACCCTGTACCCAGTTGACAAGGTCCTTGTACCCAAAAGGTTGGATCTTGGAGCCACCACCTTGTTGACAATGCTGAAGACCCTGCTGACAACGCTGAAGACCTTGCTGGCGATGATAAAGACCCTGGAGATGGTGGTACAAATGACCCATTCTATGGTCATTTGTCAAAGATGGTGTGGCTCATGTACGTGTGAAACCCTTGGATGTGAAGCCTTTGTTGATAGTATCGTTGTACATGGATGCTTGGGGCTTGGAACCCACACACCTGATGGTATAGTGCACATGATAGCTTGATATACATGCTTATTGAAGTCCTTGGCTATGATGCACCCATACATGGTTGAAATGTCCTTATGGATCATATTGTTGGTTGATGATGGAATCCTTGATGGTTGATAATGATATTGTCCTCGGTGCATATTGATTATGTGGAAAATCCACACATTGAAACCCACACATATGGTGGTATGATATCTCTTGGAGCTTTTATATTCTTCATGATGCCTTCATACTCTTACATATGACCTTGAAGAATTGATGAAGACCTCTTGCACATGATGAAGTTTGGTTTGCACTCTTATCAATTGAAGAAGACATGAGTTGGTCATGATATGGACATATGACCCACTCACATATGGTAGCTCGGTGTTAACCTTTGAAACCCATGATGAAATCCCTTAAAGTATGGAGCCCATGGATATGGTCATAATGTCTTTCTTGTGTGGAGCCCACACAGTTGGCAGCTTAACCATTGAGGACCACACACAAGTGGTTCACATGTTCCTTGATAATGGTGAATAATGATGGTACCTTACATATGGAAGCTTGGGCCTTGAAGCCCCACACGCATGGATCTTGGAATCCATGTACTTGGCATGTTGTTTTTAAATCCTAAGAGGTATGGTCAATAAGCCCTGAAGTTGATTGAAGAAAAAGAGTATGAAGGACATTGCAAATGCATGCAAAACCTCCATGGTTTGATAGCTCTCGTCATGTCGTTTCCGACGGTAGGTGGCATGTCACGTGGTTCCTTACGGGTGAAAAGATATGAATTTTTTAAAGTTGACAATGTATTTTACCCCGTTTTGATAGGTCAGCCTGCTAAAAAAAAGGGGGCATTTAATTATTTTTAATTGATTATTTTGAAGGTTGCCAGTCCACAATTCTTCTCAACGACCTGGGCTATTCATCTATAAATATAACTCATTGCCAATCCAAAAAAGTAGAGTTTGAGCTTTGAAATTTTCGGATTGACTGAGGCAGCTGCAGAGAAGTTTTTGATGATGTAACTCTGATTTTCGGATTTGTCTGAGGCAGCTGCAGAAGCAAGTTATATCTTTCTGATTTTTGGGTGATAGAGACAGTATTTCAAGGCATAAATGGACAGATAGGAGCAAGCAAGTTTTATGTTGTAATATTTGTCTAATTTCAGGTATATATAGCAGTAGATCCGCAGGAGAAGTGTTCTTTTGGAGTGTTGATTTCGGGTGCTTTTGGAGAGTAGCAGCAGTATGCACTAGTATCCACAGAAATAAAGGAAGCAACAAAATTGATTGAGGAAGCTGAGTTCAAGGTACAGTAAAGTACAGAAGCAAAGTGCAGTACTGGCCATACAAGAAGACTTAGGAAGGACATATCAGGTGTAATTTATATGCATGCAAACAGTATATGTGAAACTCTGAAGATCCTGAAGAAGCTACAGGTGTTTTAGCACTAATCTCAGGTACACAAGGTTTGAAGCATGCTTGTTTATAATCAATCCTGAGTATACTAAGGCTTGTCAAAGAAGCCATCTACGTGAACTCAGCCACAGTATATGTTTTAAAAGGAACATTAACTCTGATCTTCAAGGGCATCAAATTTGAAGGTTGTTGGGCATGCTACCTAAGGTATGATTTGACTATGAGAGTATAGGTCTATTATTGCAAATTGCTTGGATTGTTTTGAAGACCTTGTTGTCCGCCGAGATGCACACCAGCAGCAGAAATCTTTCGAAAGTTGTTCCCTCACTACAAGTGGGGAAGGTGTGGCCTTGGGGGCAAACAATGAGCCAGGTACTGTCACCTGAATCCCAGCTCCTCCATTTAGGAAAACTCCTAACGAAGCCAAGGGGGGCAGACCCTAAAAAGAGTTTCTAAAGCTCTTGTGTTTTTAGATGTTTTGAGGTGAGGTGATGCAGATGGGTGTTGTTTAGGAGTTTTGTTGATGATCACAGATTTACAATATCAATTTATATAATCAGAAATAACCAATTGCAAGATATTGAGATACACAACCACTTGATAATTTAATTAGAAGACACTCACAATATAGATATGAAAATTAAAAGACAAGTGCTTCCAGACAAGTATTAAGCAAATAAAAATGATGTCAAGGACCAGTGCCTTATGGAGTCAAATGTCTTGAGTGCTTGGGTTGCTTGGTACAAGAGTTCAGATGTGAGTGAGATCGTTTTGCAATTGTTCTTGGTAAATTTTATAATGATCTTGATTATTAAGGTGGGGTATTTCCAACCGGAACATGATGTCCTGGAAATCTAATTGGAAGAAGTACTCTAGGTGGCCCCATTCAAGGACATGACGGACTGGCCTGGATGACAGCGAGGCGTTCAATAACTAACTAGCCATTGTGTCCGAGGTTGGGTTGCCCGACGCCCCCACTAGGAGTTCCCCATTTTTGAGTACTTTATCGAATAACGCCGGTTCGTTGGTTTGGGGGTAAAGATTTTATTATGGTTTGAATTTGACCGATTAGGCAACCAATACCATTTTTGAGTACTCCAACCCCTTTCAAGGTTGGTCAGAGCATACGCGGCAAGGAGAAACGAATAAATTCAAGTTTTAAAAGGGAGTGTGAGATGTGAATGATTTTATTACAACACAAGAAAGCTCTCCGACAGAGAGTGCTCTTGATCCACCTTATGGTGAGATTCAAGAGTCTTATGATACATGGAATTAAAGTACTGAAAGTAAAGTTTAATCTACCCAAGAATCTATTTTAGGTCAAAGACCGTACTCGGGAGAGCAAGGGGGTTAGTCAATATCAAAGCAAAAAACAACTCTCCGACAGAGAGCACTCTTGATCCACTTGTTTAAGTGAGATTCAAGAGATTTCTACCTTTAACAGTTTATATAAAAAATGAACTACTTAAGCAAATAATGAACAACTAGCAATTATTTGGAAATTGAAATTATTCTAGCAAAATGAAATTTAAACTAAGTACTGAAAATGAAGCTAAACTAAAGATGCAAATAAGACACAACACTACAAGCTTCCCCCAAATAGGGGAAGAAGAACGTGGGAGCCGTAATCCCACTAGCTTTTTATTTATGAGTTACAATGCTTTTTTGGTTTTTTGGAACTTGTCAAAAATGTTTTGCTTGCGTGGTTTGGTTCGCCTAGCCTTTTGGCTCTTCTCTTGCTTGGTTTGCTTTTCGTTCACCTGTAGATAAGAGCTCTTAACAACAGCTAATTAGAGTGTTAGGAAAACCGAAATTGACTTATAATCTAGAAAAAATGAAAGTGGATGTGATGAGAAGCGCCAAATGAGATGAGTAAAAGGCCCAAAACAGAAAAATGATGCCAAAAATCAGACCTTGAAAATGTTGGGAAAAATTCACTTTTTAGGAATTTTTTTTTGAAACTTTTTGAAATTTTTAGGCTAATTTCCAGATTTGGAAAATAGCTGAAAAATGCCCAAAATCAACAAAAAACCAGCAAGATGAAAAAGGCACACTTTTTGAGAAAATGATGAAAAAATTGAAAAAATAAAATTTTGGAAAAAATTTGAAATTTTTTACAGTTTTAAATTAATTTCCAGAATTGAAAAATAATGTGAAACTCAGAAAAATCAGCAAGCTAAAAAGTGGGAAAATGCACGTTTTTTGAGAAAAATTGTGCATGTTTTCCAAGGCAAAAAGGAAAGGGAAAAGTGATTTTTTGGGACTGTCTTAGAAATTTCCAGTTTGCTGGAAATACATAGAAGATAGTGGGCAGCAAAGTGGCACGCAAAACGAGGTGAAAAATGGGCACAAATCCCAATGTACTTTTTAAAGGAAAAAAATTGGTAAAATTTTTAAAGGGTTTGGGGCACTTTTTAGAGGTATTTTGGCACTCTAATGATGGAAAAAGAATGAAAATCAAACTTAGAAAATAGATCTACAAACAAATCAAACAACTAGATTTTAAAAAATGGAAAAACTAGCTTAATAGAAAATGATGGATCTACATAATGGGAAATGAAAAGAGATCTTAGATCTAAAAGTTTAAGAGTTATAAAATGAGATCTAGACCCAATAAGTAGATCAAAGTGTAAAACTTTGATCTACTTAGCCAAATATATTGCAAGATTCAGAAATATGATCTTTAGAAGTGTTACCAACTTATTTGTACCATAGTTGGATTATCTGAAGAGCCGCCATTTGACAAACATGATGAATGTTTGTACTCCAGTGTATCAGATGATCCAGCATTTGTGCCTAGCCAATTTTGGCTAGTCAGTTTTGTTTTTCAGTCGACATAACCATGGCCCCATGGGGTTTGTAATAAAGTGTGCTAGTAGGATTCTAAGTGTCTCGGTCCCCCATGACTTGATTAAACAACTAAGGTATTCTAGGGAGTTTTTTCCCTTGTCAATTATACTTTGCCTATAGCCGAGCTATAATCGATGAGGTTTTCTTCCGCTTCCTCCAAAGCTGGACTGCCCGATTTTGAAAATTTTAGCTATGGGTGGTTATTAGAGTCCAACTGATGTATATAAGCCTACTAGACACTATTTGAATAAGTGTCGGTCATGTCCTAGGTCCCTAGAACCCTCAGAATGTTTTTTTAAAAAATTTTACCAGGTCCTCCGGTTTTGGGTTTTTAATTATTTGTTAATTTTAATAAATTTCTCTATAGTTTAAATAGAGAAATTTCAATTTGTAATATGTCAGTCATCCGGGATCCGAATTCAATGATTGAAGGTTCCAGACTTAAGCCAAAAATCATTCATGATCCTCGGACCAGTTTATCCTAAGTTTCGGATGTCAATTAGGCCTCATAATTAATAATTTCTCAAAAAACCCAGTTACAGAGAAATTATTAATTAAAATAATAAAAATGATTATTTTGGAGATAATCCAAATCTCTCCAAAATAATCCAAATGGAATAAAGTAAAAGGCTAATTGACATGGCAATGGACATTAATGAAGATTCCAATCATCTCAGTCATCATTCAGTTGAGTATACAGCCAGCACAAGAGATCTCCATCAAGTGAATTCACCCTCCCTCATGCAAAAGTCAAGTTTATGATGTGGCAGAGGTTTGGTGGGTTGATTGGATTGAAATAAATGCTAAGGTGGGTGCCCTCCTCAATTAGGGGCCACCTCATGCATTGGCTCTCATTGAAACTCGAGTTGACACATCCACTACACTCCAAGCTTGCTCCATCACAAGCATTCACGCCCTCCAAGCTAGCTCACGTCAACCTTGGCTTGGAGCTCGAGTTTACACATGGCACATGTCTATTCGCTTGATGATGGTTCCTATGGAGAGTGGGGGGCGCCTTGCCTAGGTGGAGGCCACCTCCCCACTCCCAACCACTGAGATTCGATTTGTTTGGTGGTTAACTCCAAAAGCTTGGCTTTGATTTTGATGGTGATTGGGATTTAGACTTGGAATTCGAATTGTGTCTAAAGCCATTGGCTCTCCTTCATGCCAATTCGACCTAGGTGTTAGGTAGCTAGTTTTTGCTATAAAGAGATGGCATTTTGGCCATTCTCTCATGGAGATTTTGAGCATGAACACTCTGCCAAAATACTATTGTAATATTTTGTTTGAAGTATTGAAATAAAATGAGACTTTGGAGGTCCATGCTGGAGCATTTGGGGTGTTCTTCACACTAATTGGTGATATCTCTTTCATCTTGTTTATTGTTTATGCAAATTCAATATTAAATGTATGTTCAAGCTTTGTTTAGAAATATATTTTTCGGTCTTTGTATACTTCATAACAAGGTTTTTGCAGGGGTTTCCCAAGGTGGAGAAAGGCTTAGAGATTAAGTCATTCTTTGCTTAACAGTGGTTCTCGACACCTAATCAATATCTCTTGCAGGTCTTCAAGGTTATCTCTTCATTTCAAGAGAAGAAACGTTTTAAAAGAGACTCGTCTCTTCCTCCATCAACAATCTCTCACTTTCTTGGTTACTGGTTACATGAGATCCACCTTCATACTTTGTGGAAAACCCTTGTCTATCTTGATCCAGAAGTTGAAGTTTTGTGTGTTAAGCCTAGATTAGTTTGCCCTACTTAGCCCATTCGTTTTCCCCATCTTCATCCTCTTCAAGCCATCCTCCTCTCCATCTTGTTTTTCGTCCAACCTTCATCTAGCTCATCCTCCCATTCGTTTTACCTTCAAAACCTTCCTTTTTCCCTCCTCTCGTCCATCATCTTCAAGTTTTCTTTTCCCCCCTTTCGTCCATCCTAAAGAGCCCTAAAAAACACTTCAAAAAACACAAAACGAATTGTTAGAGTTAGTTTGTTTAAAAATTTGATAGTTAGATCTCAAATTTTTTGCATTTTATTGATAGTCTCATGCATTGAAAAAGTTAATATTTAGACATTCTAGATTTTATAGCATTTGCATCTAGTTACTTTTGAAATAATTAGATCTCATATTAGAAGTCTAGATCTTGCATTTTGAAAAGTTCGTTAAGCATATAGGGTAGTGAAATATTGCATGTAGCTTGTACTTACTTGCATTTTCTTTCCTCACTCAAAAGATAGATTTTTTACACAAAAAATATTTCAAAATTTTTACTTTTTAGATCTCTTTCCCATCACCTTTTAGGCATATATTGCTTGCTGGTCCATTTTACATTTATGCATGTTTCGAAAAATAAAATCTCATAAATCTAGCTTTTAAAAGTCTTTTATAAATCCTAGATCTAAGTAGTTTCAAGTTCTCTTTGATTTCTACTAACATCTAATGGGTGTTTGTTGAGATCTCTTTTGAGCTTGTGTAGGTTATTTTGAAGCAGGGAGTTTGCTTTTGGAAAGCGAGATCAAACCAAAGAGAAGAGTTGAAACCAAGTATCAAAACCAAGAGGGATCCAAACTGTGAAACTTCAAACCAAGAGAAGACAAAGTTTCAATACATACTCTCATTTTTTTTGTAAAAGCCATTAAGGGCTTCAAGCACTTTTCTTTTCATAGTTTTTTTTAGTTTCTTAAAAAGACCTTTTCAAGAATTCTTCCAAAGGCATTTGTAATTATTTAATAAAAAGGTTAAGTGGAGGAGTCCTCCACTTTTTGGGTTTTCTTCCCCATTTGGGGAAGAGTGTTGTGCTTGGTTAGTTTAGATCTTTCTTTTCTTTATGCTTAGATCTCTTTTTCTCTTTTAGTTCTTATATTAATATTTCATTTCTGTACTCTATTTCCAAGTTTTGACTAGAGTAAGCAAACTTTGGGATTGCATCCCAAAGGCCACATAGCTTTGTGGTAGCTTCTCGTTCCCCATTAGCCTCCTTGTCGAAGTTCTATCTAGCTGGAAAGTCTTAAGGACTAATGGTTTTAGTGATCAACTTGTTTGGAGGTAGATCCCACTTTTAGATTAATTCTATTTGGTAGAACACTAAATTTGCTTTCAGTTATTTTCAAACATCTTGTTATATCTTGATATCATCATATTATTTCCAGTCTTTTAAATCTCCATTTTTGTTCTTGAAGTTACAACTGCTCCCTTTTTCATAAAAAGAACCAAAGTCTCTTGAACTTGGCCAAATCCAAGTCAAGAGCACTCTTTGTCGGAGAGCATTTAGTTGTTGCATTTCCCTTGCATTATGCATTTAGATTAATTAAAGTCTCTTGAACTTTGGTCTTAAGACTAAGTCAAGAGCGCTCTCTATCGGAGAGTTGAACTGTGCTCTAATAATAAAATTTTCCAACTCACACCCCTCCATAATTAATTTATCTTGGTCGATTATCCAACACCCGTATGCTCTGCCAACTTGAAAGGGTTGGGCTAGTACTCAGAAAGGTGTTGGATTTGTTAATCTTACAAGCGATAACCTAATAAAATTTTACCCCAACCAACGAACCGGCGTTGCCTTCGAAAGTTACTGAGGAAGTTTCCTGAAACAGGTGGTGCCGAAATCCCGCTGTCAGACTCAGGGGTGGTCAAGCCAATTGAACACTTACCCTTTTGCAATCTGGGTGGCTTCGACCTATCATCTAAGAGGTTACCAGTACTATTTCCGGACTTTTGATATCCTTGTTCTTAGCCTAATACTCAAGACCATTAAAACCTATAATTTACCAAGATAATTTGCACAATGATCTCACAAACAGTTACCTTTCAAGACCCACACATTCAGCATCACATCTTTGTTATTCTTTGACTCCATAAGGCATTGGTTCTCTTAATTCATTGTCTTGATCAGGACCATTTGTCCTTGCGGTTATTTTATCTTGTGAATGCTTTATCTGATTATCAAGTCTTGAAGAAAACTGTAATCTTGTTATCTCATTTAGCAACGTGGATTGCATCATTATCTTGTGTTTATCGCATTTGTAAATTGGTCTCATCAAAATAACTGCTAAACAATACCCATCCGCATCACTTCATCAAAAAACATTATAAAACATAAGAGCCTTAGTGAAACCCTTAGTGAAACTCTTTGTAGGGACTACCCCCCTTGGCTTCGTTAGGAGTTAGCCTAAACGGAGGAGTTGGGATTTAGGTGACAGTACCTAGCTCATTGCTTGCCCCCAAGGCCACACCTCTCCCCACTTCCAGTGAGGGAGACAACTTTCGAAAGATTTCTGCTGCTGGTGTGCAATCTGGCGGACAACAAGAAGCAAATGCACTACTTGAAAAAACGAATCAAAGAGATAAAAACCTTGTTATCACACCATAGTAGCAAGGCTACTATTCTTTCTTAGCAGAGATCTGCACATTCCAGAGCTTCCATTATTCAGAGCTTGGCTATGATGATTGTATATTTTGAGATCACTCATGATCAGAGCAGTGTATTATTCAGACTTATGTTAGACCTTGTGTCAAGGCTGAGCCTTGACAGTTCAGATTTGATGACCGATGTGACCATTTATCCCATACAGTTTCAGTTCAGTGCTTAGAGATGTATTGCAGCAGTGTTTCAGATGATATATGATGATTATTATTGTGATGATCTTATATGACCTATGGATGTTTTATCATTACTGTGGATTATTATCTTGTTGATTTAGTCACGTTCATAGCATCTGCTTGGTATATTATTCCTGATGTGGCAAACAGTTTACCACAAAACCCACTGGTTTACCACCTTGCATAGATATGGTCTTTCCTGACACCAGTTGTCTGCTAGTTTAGGTTCCATATTCACTTGACTCCATCCATACATGACTTTCCCTATTTGACTTTAAACCTTGACCTGTCTCATTTGACTTTCTGATACTGAGGACTTCCCCATTTTCTACCTCTGTGTTTGGACCGCATCCCTATATGTTCGGTGTCTCGGCTCTAAGTTGGTGACAAAACTTGCCTTTGGTGAGTTGGATTGTAGGCCTAAATCATTCTGGTCGGTTGTCTCGATGTTTGGCATTGGCTCGAACTCCCCCTAGTCACTTGAGATGTTGTTGGCTAAAACTGAAAGCTCATGTACTACTTATGGAAACTTATAAATTCGCCGATGGGTACTAAAAAGGGCAAGAGCGATGAACTGCTAAAAATACTCCTCGAAGAGTATATGAAAGGTCCAAAAAAGCAATGGTTCTTAAAAGTTATATCTAAACAATTGCTGACCTTATATGTATATGAAAACATACCCTGGATGCAAGCTGCAACTAGTTGTGCTTATCATCACACCTGAGATCCGAAGGGTTATGTAGGCCAGAAAGGACATGAAATGAAATTGAATGATCCTAATGAACCTGGATCAACTTGATGTAGACATGATGCCTAAGTTGAATAAGCACTCTCTAAACAACTTATCCATTTGTGAGGCACAGCCATTCCCCGTGTTATTTTGTCCAACACAGAGTTTGTAGCTTTCCCCTTCTCCCAGTCCAAAGTATTTTTGAGTTGAGTTAGACAAGTCAACCCCTTGGCCCAACCTTGTTCCTAGCCTTCATCCTTCACTAGGAATTTGACCATGTCCAATGGGTAAGTTTGTCATTTAAACTATTGTGCAAGTAATTTCATATAACAAAGGAATATGCTAACTTGATTAATGCCACTGAATGGATGTTATACTTTGAGCTAAGCTGTGAGAATGATTAGAGGAACATGTCTTAGTCTACTAATATGATTTTTCCTTGGTTATATATGGACCTAGTCAAACCTAGTTTGACTATGGTCATTTCTTGGGATCCGTGATGATGTGGGCCACATATGCTTATAGATGATGATTGATGGACCCACATACTCTTGATGATGATGCCATATGATGGATATAGGATGCAGGTGATGATTGATGCAGTTCAACAGTTTTATTTATTACTTCAGATCATCAAATTATACACTGTCCATATATGGTGGACCCTACATCTGGCCCATTAGGGAAACCCATGGTGTATGAGTACACATTCCCAGTGGATTTGGGTCTTCTGGATCCAATGAGACACTTATCTTTCAGTTCCGGGTACTTTTGACAGTGATTGATGCAGTTTTACACTTGTTGACCAGATTTGGGGCTGATTTCCCAGCCTGAGCAATAGGGGCCATGAGAGGCCAGTTCACCTAGGGCGCTGTATGAGGAGGGGGTGGTCCAGCCACTTGTTTTTACCATTTACCCCCCCTTCTGGAGAGCCTGGTGGGCTCAGTTGGACAGCGCAGATGCCCTGAGAGGTAGTTTTGGCACTTTCATAGTTACTGAGGCAGTTAAAAAATGGGATAAAGTGGTCACTGAGGAATTCGATTTGGGCAATTGAGCCAAGGTTTTGGCACTTGGTTTTCACAGAGGTCTTCCAGGGTGATCCCACTATCTTCCAGTCAGTTTTCACCATGTGGGTAGGCCCACAGCGATCACAGGAGGTCTTTTACTGCTTGTCTGTCACAGATTTTGAGGACAGATTTGATCATTTATATTATCTTGGACATATTTTATTATTTTATTGTGCCTTGGGGATGAGCTAGTAAGGATTGATGCCTCCTAGCCCCACCATGTGCTTATTTTGTCATGTCCTAGTCATCATGAGGTGGATTTTTGGTACTTGTACCCCCTCTAGTGGATGACATCACCCTCCATGATTATTTTATACCATGACGTCATCATTATATTGGGTGATCCATGTGATATATTGTTATGGTTCATCTTAGCCATTGATTGTATGATGAGATCTTTTAATCTCAATCACTCATTTGATGTAGTATTGTAGAGTGGTATAGGGTTTTGGTCTTTATTATCCTATATAAGGAGGAGACCCCCTATTGTATAGCTCACCTTTGGAGCTCTGGAATATTGGAATAGAACATTTCTTTGTGGAGCACATCTCTCTTGTATTGTGGATTCTCTTGCATATTGAATATACAGTATCTCTTCCATGTATCATTGTGGATTTTGGTGCTTCTACTAGTCTTCTTACAGGAAAGTCGAATTGGTGGAGAGGAGGGCGATTTCTTGAGGGTTATTGTTGGAGGGATCCACATATTCTCTCTTGGGTTGATCTTGTGACAGGGAGTATCATTATTGTATCTTTGTGACATAGTTGATGCTTTCTATTACATCTTTCTATCATTTTCATAATCATCTTGCTTGACTTGTTTCTTTGATCTTGTCTTGTAGGAGGAGGACGATTTGGCTATCTTGGAGGAGGACGTTTTGGTTGGAGCTCTTGGATCTCACTCTTGAATATACACATAGGAGAATGCTATCAATTTGTAAGGTGGCCACAAGCAATTGAGTTAAGATCTACAAGGTATGTGCCTCTTTCGTCCATTCTGTCTTCATTGGTCTCAAACCCTAATTAATTAAAAACCCCAATTTTGGTATTTCTTAGATGTACTTAGATCTAGCCTTGCTTTTGATAAGATCTTAAGAACCCACCTCTATAGCACACACTTTTCAAGGCAAAAAGCCCTCTTGAACCAAATCGCACTTCCTTGGAGAGGCTTGTTGGGTTAGATCTAGCACATGGGTAGGTGAGATCCCACTTGATTTGCAATCTACACACTTGATAACCTATCCCCAGATTCTTACTTTGGTGATTTCTACCTTGTGAGCATCATTCCACGTTTTAAGGGATTAAAACCCCCTTTTTGAATTTCTTGGCACCTCAAAACTCAGATCTAGAAAGATCTAACCCTTGGATTGACTTGATTTTCTAGATCCACATAGATCGAGGCACAAGCCACTTGGATTTACAGTTTGGTGGCCATTGGACTTGATTTGGTCCACTTAACCCACGTTTTAGCCCTCCTTGAGCAAGGTCGCACTCCCTTGGGTGAGTGAGTTTTCCCACTTTGAGGAAGTGGGTGGTTGAGATTTTTGTGGATTTGGAATGGCCATACCTTGAAACCTAGGTCTAGAGTATCATTTTGTGACGATCTGCCTTGGGGGTGGCATTCCTTGTTTCAAGGGATTGTGGTCCACTTAGGGTCATTTCAAGAAAACCTAGATCTAGCAAGATCCAACCATTCAATCTCAATTAGCCCACTCGAATTGGCTCCTAGGTGTCCCGATCTACACTTTGACATACCTTTTGACCCCATTAGCCCATCCAACAAGGCACTAGTCCTCCTCAAAACAAGTCGCACTCCTTGGGAATTGTGTCAAACTCTAGATCCGGTACATGGTACCCCTAAAATCAACTTAGATCCATAGATCTACTCATTACACATCATCTAGTGCCAATTGCATCCCCTAGCTTCACCTAGTGGGTCCGCTTTAACCCATTTCACACATCCCAAGAAAGTAGGATCCACTTGGTAGCATATAGTGCTATACCTTGTCATCATACCCAATTATGTGGCCTAAATCATACATTGGTTGAAACACTAACAATCTCTCCAACCACCTTCAACCACACCTCAACTTCTAGGTCCACTTAGCCTTGCATTGGTTTCCGTTACTCATCATTTACTTATCCCTAGGAACCTTTGTTTGGGTCCAATCGACTATGATTGGTTATAGGGTCTCCCCCTAGGTCTTGTTTCACCCTGACCAAAAGCGAAGAGTGCCTCGGTTGACGTGACTCCCACCTTGCATTGGGAACCGTGGCATCTCTTGGGTCACCTCTTTAGTTGCCTGCCTCCTCTACCGTCCCGGACGGGATACCATTAGGGGCAACTACAAGTTGTGTGATAACAAACCTATTGTGTGTAGATCCTGTTGTCCGCCGAGATGCATACCAGCAGTGGAAATCTTTCGAAAGTTGTCTCCTCATTACAAGTGGGAGAGGTGTGGCCTTGGGGGCAAGCAATGATCCAGGTACTGTCACCTGAATCCTAGCTCCTCCATTTAGGATAACTCCTAACGAAGCCAAGGGGGGTAGTCCCTACAAAGAGTTTCACTAAGGCTCTTATGTTTTGTAATGTTTTTTGATGAAGTGATGCGGATGGGTGTTGTTTAGGAGTTTTTGTGACGAGACCAAATTATAAATGGGATAAACAAGATAAGATGCAATCTACGTTGCTAAATAAGATATCGAAAATGACAGTACTTTTCAAGACTTGAAGTTTAAATAATGCATCCACAAGATAAAGTAAAACCACAAGGACAAATGGTCCTGATCAAGATATAATATTAAAATAACTAGTGCCTTATGGAGTCGAAAAATAACAAGTATGTGATGTTAAATATGTGGGTCTTGAAAGGTAGCTATTTGTGAGATCGTTGTGCAAATTATTTTCGTAAATTTAAAGTTTTAATGGTCTTGATTATTAGGCTGTCAAGGAACAAGGATATACGTCCAACTGGAAATAGTATACTGGTAACCTCTTAGATGATAGGTCGAAGCCACCCAGATTTCAAAGGGGTAAGTGTCCAATGATTTAACCACCCCTGAGTCTGACAATGGGATTTCGGCACCACCTGTTTCAGGAAACTACCTTAGTAATTCTCGAAAGCAACGCTGGTTCGTTGGTTGTGGGGTGAAAATTTTATTATGTTATCCAACTTATCAAATCTAACACCTTTCTGAGTACTAGCCCAACCTTTTCAAGTTGGCAGAGCATACGGGTGTCAGATAACGACCAAGATAAATTAATTAATGGGGGCGTGAGTTGGAATGATTTTATAAATTATTAAGAGCACACTTGTTCAACTCTTCAACAGAGAGCACTTTTGACCTTGTCTTATGACGAAGTTCAAAAGATTTTTTTTTTAAACTAATCTATATGCTTGATGCAAGGTAGATGCAGTGAGAATGCTCTCCGATAGAGAGTACTCTTTGACTTGGATTTGGCCAAGTTCAAGAGGCTTTAGTTCTTTTTAAGAATAGAAGCAGTTTGGCATAAAGAACATGAATTAAGCTCAAGAAACTGAAAGTGAAATGACTGATATTTAAAAGAAACAAGATGATTGCAATAATAATAACTGAAGAAGACTTAGTGTTCTACCAAACAAGATTTATCTAAAGGTGGGATCTACCTCCGAACAAGGTGGACCACTAGAACCGCTAGTCCCGAAAACTCTCCAGCTAGCTGGATGCCCGCAAGGATGCTAACGGGGAAAGAGAAGTAACCACAAAATTATGTGGTCCTACCCTTGGGATTTCATCCCAAGGATACTATCTCAAGTCAAGAATTGGAAATGGAATACAAGAAATAAAATATTAATCTATGAACTTGAAAAAAGAGAGATCTAAGCTAAGCAAAGCACAACACTCTTCCCCAAATGGGGAAGAAGAACCCAAAAAGTGGAGGACTCCTCCACTTAGCCTTTTTATTAAACTTTACAAATGCCTTGGGATTTTAACCCTTCCAAAGTCTTTTAAGAAAAATGAAAACAACAAATGAGAAAATTTAACTTAGAATCCCTTGAAGGCCTTTTACAAAGGAGAGCGTTTGTATTATTTGTCTTTTTTGGTTCAAAATCTTCACTTTGGGTAGTCTAAAAAAGGGTCTTGGTTTCAATCTTCTCTTGCTTCACTTTCCAAAAAAGCTTTTTCTCTTCTCACAACCTATAGCAAACAATGAACCAACAAACTCATGCACCCATTAGTGTTAGAAAAATAAAACAAGCTTTGAACTAGTTAAGTCTAAGTGTGTAAAATGAGATCTAAACCATGAAATAGCATGAGATTCTAATTCAAATTTATTTAAATAGTAAAACGGACCAGCAAACAAACTATAAAAATGAAATGTTTTTGTATGCAATCTTTATCTTTTATAAATATGAGATTTAAAGTAAACAAACTATCACAATCAAACAAAACTAGATCTAGGATTACAAAATGAAATGCAAACTAAGATGAAAAGCAATCTAACTTTTAAACTATTTACTTTTATCAAAAGTAAGAATTTACTTAGCAAATGCAAAGAGATCTAAGTACTAACTATCTTATTGCTTGTTCTTTTTGTGTCTTGTTTTAGGGAAAAAAGGGTGGCAAGCGAATGGAAGGAGGGAAGGAAGTGAAAAACGAGAGGAGAAGAGGGCTTGGAAGGAAATGAAAGGGAGAGAGAGGAAAACTAAGGGAGACGAATGGGAGGTAGAAACAAAAAGAGAGAGGAGTGAAACGAAAGGAGATGAGATGGAGGAGCGAATGGAAGTGGGAGAAGACCAAAAGATGGGCAAAGTATAGATCTAGGCTTCTCACAAAGTAACAAGTAACTAAGTTTGTGCTTTTAATAAGGGGATGGAGCTTTGAAGAAGAAGCCCTTGAGTTCGTTTTTCTTGCTTGGAACAAGCTCGACTTGTAGATCTTGAAATGAAGATAAATGTTAGAAAAACTTGTTGTAGTGATGGAGATGAGATCGATGCAACCGAACTCTCACCCTTCTCCAAATGGCAAGACCTGCTAGAATGACAATAAACTTTGCAACCAAGTGAGATCAAACAAACACTAGTATGCTAGGAAAGTTAAGATCAAAATCAATACTTCATATAACCGAATACTTGTATTCATTCAGATTCATAACAAACTTCATATAAAAATCCAACTTGATAAACAAATGGAAGATCTTACGTTTTAGAAATAAACCTCTAAAGTTAGTAGTTTGATCCACACATAAGAAACAAAATTTAAATAACAAGAAGCAGATATCACCTCATACACAAGTATCCACCATTGAAAAGACAAGTCCAATAGACCTCCAAAGTCGAAATGCTTTATTCACTTGAGAAAAATGATTACAAATTGTGCAGAGTTTCTATGCTCCAAAATCCATCATAAAACGAGAGCATGAGAGCTCTCTTTATACAAAACCAAACCACCTAAACCCCCATTCGAAATGGCAATCAAGAGTGCCAAAAGTCCAATCAAATCCCAATTGCATCCAAGCTTGGAGTGAGATCCAATAGTCAATCCATGAGATAACTCGAGTTTGGATAGGTAGGAGTGGGGAGGTGGCCTCCACCTTGGCAAGGGTCCCTCACTCTCCCTTGGATTCATCACCAACCCAATGTGCATAAGCCACCTCACAAGGTCGTGAGCCAAAGGAGGAATGCGAGAGTGCCATCAAGTAAAAGCTTGGAGCTTGGTTGAGTTGTAACACGAGCTTGTAGTTATTGCAACTCGTGATGTGGCCCCTTATTTAGGAGGGCGCCGACCATTCCACAAATGCTAAGTCAACAAACCACTAATTACTCGCCACTTCAATCAAAACGTGAATCCATGTGAAGGAGTCGTACGGTGATAAAGCTCACGTCATCTCCCATGAGTAATTCGTAATTCCAAACTTTAATTTCATATGTGACTTGTATTTTTAATATGGTCGTACACTTTATACAAAACTATTCCATGCTTTTCCAAACATTATTTTAATGATTTTTGACTTTTTCAATTTTTGTCACTTAGTGTATTTTATCATTTTTTAGCCAAAATGATGCATTTTTAGCCAAAAATGCTCCTGGGGTGACATAACTACCGGAAATTGACAAACAAGGGTGCTAGGGTAAAGAGGACGCTCTAAGCGTCAAAACGAGCCTCCCCACGCCCAATTCCGCTTCCGGATGAGGTTTTTATTATACTTTGAAATTTATGGAAAAAAATTATTTTTCTCGAAATCCAATGAAACTCCTAGGGGACCTAGTGCATGCTCATACAACTCAATCGAGATGGCTAACACGTAAAAAATCCTAGACACAAGACTCTAATAACCACCTTAGGTTTTGACCACCATGGGAAATACTCCAGCTTTGGAGGTTTGAGTGAAAAACTCAGGGATTATACGCCACTGATGAGTAGCGCATAATTCCTAAGGAAAAAACACTCTAGAGTATCCCCCAAATGGCTAAACCTATGGATAGCCGAGTCTTTTATAAAAGGACCCCGTTTAGACCAACTTTTTACATTTTCCCCATGGGGGTATGAACATGCAGTTATTACAAATGGGGCAAACAATGCCCTGAAAATGACTTCTGAACTTCTGAACACTGATGATGAACATGGATCATGTTCAATAAACTGGCGGCTCACAAGAAATTCAGCAATTGTACAAAATCGGTGATAACATCTGGCTCCAACTGCGGGACGTGTGCTCGATCTGGAAATCATGCAAGGAGAGGATACGAGAACACCAGAATCTCTGGTTTATATATATAACTTGTAAAAACATCTCAACTTGACAGAAAACCTTCAGTAGCACATGTGTTATGAAAAAACCAAATGAAATACCAACTACATTTTATTTCTTGGAAATAAGTTCTAAATACTCAAAAATTAAAATGCAGAAAGTAAATGCTCACTTTGAGGAGCTTTATTTTTCCTATTCTAACATAGCATAAAAGAAAATGTTAAGTATAATCAGAAATCCAATGTAACCATCTAAGCATTTTATCAATATAATAATTTTTTACCTTGTCTCTGGTTACCAACCAGAGCAAAGGCATGCTAGTCAGAAAGTGCAAACCTGCCGGGATATTCTGGATGGGAGGTTTGTATGGGAGATCATAAAAAATATTCTTGAGTTGATTTCCCAACTGGTGAGTCCTCCTGCAGGCTTCTTCTATCCATGACAGTATAGGGTTGATAAAAAGCTCAGAATGATAAGGTAGTCCAAGTACATCATCATACTGATCTGAAAGGCTCTTCTGATAGTAACTTTTTGTGAAAGTGTAAGCCCCAAGTTGCTCCAAATCATAAGGAATCTCTATATGTAGAAACAATGGCTGAGACTGCTCTTCAATAAGTTGTATCTGATCTGATTCTTTACTACACTGCTTTCCCAAGTCCTCATTGTTGATACTTATGCATGGCTCTAACTGCTCATATGAAGAAATAACATGCTCCTCTTCCATGTCTAAATGTCCCACACTTTCAATATCCACACTCCTTTCTCTTGATACATTAAAAAGGGGTTTTTTAATGTATGTCCAATAGTCATCACCACATCTTTGTCAAATATGGGGGGTCTTCATGATTTTCATCATATTCCATGTTGTGTCTATCCTCCTCATGCTCATAATCCTCTTCTTCAAAAAAAGGATCATTAAGAAGGAAACCTTCCAAACTATCACTATTAGATATATTGCAAACTTCTTTATGAATTTCAACATGGGCTTCTGCAATGGTTTCTTTTGGAGGTGGATTGGGAGTACAAATGTGCTCATCATCACTGAAGTAGTCTTGAAAAAATTCCCATTTTGTAGCATCTTCTTTTGCGGTGATATGAGGAGGGTCTTCAATAATATCTTCAATGAATGGTTCCTCATGCTGTTCTTCAATGGGATCATCATGAGTCTCTAACAAAGGTGTGTCATACACCATATTGGTATTGGATAACTCAGGCTTTCCCTCATGAAATTCTTTTGAAGGAAAGAAGGAAGCAAGAATGCATCTAGTGTAAAACTCCAAACCATTATATTCATGCCATTGACTCAAAAATACCTCAAAGAAGTTAATGAGGGAAGTAATAGATTTATTAGGAAGGCCCTCATAAAACCAACATGAGGCATCCCCCTGCAGAGAACAAGCAAACATCTGCATCATATGATCTTCATGGCGTATGTCATGTTTCCTCATTTGTGTAAGGAAAGTCAAAACATGGAATCTGGTTGAATAATTCTCATTATGATGATAAAACTTAGGAAGGGAATAAGATGTCTTTTTATCCTCAAATTTATTTGGAAAGCTTGGAATTCTGAAGTAATCAATTTGTGTATATGCAAGGGAGATTCGAGCAGCAATTTCTCTTCTCTTAATATCCATGTCATAGTAATTCGGACCTTGGTTTGGACTGATCATGGAGAAAATTAAGTATTGGAAGAATAGAGCTATCCAACAATGAGCTTAAAATTTTTCTGTATTTGTATGGGCTCATCTACACACAAATCTCAAACAAAATATGAGATACAAGGGTTTTATCCCTTCAATGGAGTCGCCATGTGAGAATAAAAATATGCATTTGAAATACTCACAAAAGTTCTATTTTTTATTTTGACATTTTATTAAAGAAAAAAGGTTAGTGGCCAAATTTTTTTATTTTGAGCTCTACAAAAAAGACTATGGATGTCTAATACAGACTCAGATCCACGATCTTCAAGGATCCTACGACAAACTAGCTTATTCAATCTCCTTCTATAAACCTTTTCAGGTTCAGGGACGAAACTGAGTAAGCCTACAGAGTTTCTTCTAGTTGAATACCTTGGTAAATGATTTGACAGTAGAGTCGCCAGGTGGATTCAAGTCTAATATCAGAGATGCACACCAGCAATGGAAATCTTTCGAAAGCTGTCTCCTCACTACAAGTGGGAGAGGTGTGTCCTTGGGGGCAAGCAATGAGCTAGGTACTTGTTGTCACCTAAACTGTAGTTACCCCTATGGATATATCCAATCATGGATGGCAATAGGGAAGGGCAACTCAAAGGTGCAACCACGATCACCTTGACCTCCAATATATGGTTGTCACGCTAGTCGAGGCAACCTTCACTTTATGTTACTAGCCCAGACAACAAAGGGGGAGACCCAATCTACTCCCAACAGGAGAGATCAAAACCAAGACACCAAATCAGGGTATTTCTAAGTGAAGTTAGGTGTATGGTTTATCCTAGACCATAGGATGGAGTCACGAAACAAGTGAGGGGTTCAAAGAGTGTAGCTTTGGTTCATAGTTGATGTGAGAGTGACTTACAATGATTAAAGATAAGGTCCAAGATGAGAGTACTAGTTCAATGTTGGAAAATCCACTGCCTTGGGAACCGTGTCCAATGCAGGGTAGTTTAAGGGTTGAATTGGGGCTAACTAGTACAAGTGACAAGCTTGACCATGATGGCATCAAAGGTTTAGTTCACCACACTAAGGTCAAACCACAAGTTAATCCAACAATCTAGGAAAGTCGAATTGACTTGGAGAGTAACCAGTGCCTTGGGAATTGGGATATTGGAGTCAAAGTAGGGTTGACTTGTGGTTGAAGACTCCTATTGCATGAGACAAGTGGGCAATTAAGATCTTGATGGATGAATAGGTCTAGATCTAGGTTTGACCAAAGTGGACCACAATCCCTTAAAATAAGGAATGCTATCCCCAAGGCAAGATTTGACAAGAAAACACACTAGGCCTAGGTTTTGAATTATTCCCGTTCCAAATCTCCAAAAATCTCAAGTACCCACGTCCTAGAAGTGAGTCAACTCACTTCTCCAAGGTGGTGCGACTTTACACAAGGAGGCCTAAAAGTGGGGTTAAGTGGGTCAAGACAAGTCCGATGACATCCAAACTTTAGATCCGGGTAGGTTAGTCAAGTAGGAGTATGGATCTATAATTTTACGGCAATCCGACGGCTAGATCTTACTAGATCTGAGTTTAAGTATACCTAGTGGTCCAAAATGGGGATTAAATCCCTTAAAATGTGGAATAGGGCCCACAAGGTGAAAATTAGAAAAGTGACAATCTGGGGGTAGGTTATCTGATGTGTAGATTATGAATCAAGCGGGTTCTCAACTACCCACTACCTAGATCTAGGTCAAGTCACTACCACCAAGAAGTGCGCCCTTGCTTGGGAGAGCTAAGTTGGATTGGGAAGGGGTTTAAACGGAAGCCAATCCTCACCAAACTATAGATCCGGGATGCCGTGGATGCTATAGAGGTGGGTTTTCAATATTATGCCCAACAACCCACTAGATCTAAATAGATCTGAGAAAATGTAAAATGAGGGTTTTGAAGTAATTAGGGTTTTATCAATTTATGAACTAGGTCAATGGATTGGATCAAGATAAGAGAAACAAACCTGTGGATCTTACCTGGGTAACCTTGTAGATGCCTTGATGATGATGATCTATGCAAACCCGATCTATGCAATCGATTTAGTCCAAGAAGCCAATGCGCCCTCTCTCCTGCACAACAAACGTCAACAATATCAGATTTGATGTAATCAAGAGATAAGACTAATGCCATAAGCGAAGTAACAGAAAGATAGCATAGATCACAATGATGCTAATGATAACCCCCTAATACAAGCAAATGCCAAGAAAGTCGATTTGAAGAAGCCTTGCAAAATCGCCCTTGTTGAAGTCGCCCTCCTGTAAACAAGACAATGATTTCCAAAAAAGATAGATCTTACCACAAATTCCAAATGCTAGGTTGCAATAGACTTTCCAATCACCATCTAAGAACACCAGATGCAAAGGAGACCACAAGAATTTCCACAAGAAAGTTTTTCTATACCAATAATCCAAGAGCCAAAGACCCCTTACAATGAGAGGCTCTCTCCTTTAAATAGGAAGGAGAGGCACCAAAACCCTAACCACTTTTTGAATGAGTGGCTAATATTAAAAGATACAAATGTCTAATCAATGGTTGAGATGAGCTCAACAATAAAATACATGGATCACTAATAAAATATTATGTGAGTGGACAAAATCGCCCTAGAAGAGGGGAATCCCACCAAATCATGATGACAAAATATAATAAGGGGCTTATGGTGGGTCCAAGGGGTAATTTTATCCTTCCTTGGTCAATCCCCATAGCACAATAATCATAAAATAATACTCAATGTACCAAATCGTGCCTCCATGGTCAAATCGTGGGCCTCAAAAAGACCTCAGAAATCCTCAGAAAGTGCCATAAGTGATGGATGCGTGCCCCCATGAAGCTGAAACTGCTGGAGAAGTTGTGGAGGACCCCGATCTATCATCACTGATCATCCCATGCCATAACATTGCCTCAGTAGCCCAAATCGATTTCCTCAATAGCCATTTCTACCAATCCTGAAATGCCTCGGGAAGCGTGAATCTGCCCCAAACTGCCTCCTGGAGTGCCTGCGCTGTCAAGGTAAGGGTACCAGTGTGTCCGAGAGGGGGGTAATATGGTAAAAACACGTGGCTGGACCACCCCCTCCATCATCAGCGCCCTAGGTCAACCGGATAAAAATCACATCTGCTCTGACAGGGCCTCCGACAGACCAAAACTGCACTGGGGCAGCCTACTGAGGCTCAATCATCACTGTAAGTGCCCGGAACTGAAAACAAACTGTCTCATTGGACTCAGAAGGTCCAAATCCATCCAAGATGTGTACTCATACACCATATGAGTCTCTGCATGATCAAAATATATATCCAATATACCGGAACAGGGCCAATAATAATAATCTGTAAATGACCAAGCACTGCTGTAAACCAAGAATCATCATCATAACCCTGTAGCTGCTGCATAGAATCATCATGTACATGTACATAGACCATATATCATCTATCCATATCATCATAGGGTCCAACCATCTCATGTCCTATGGTTGACCTTGGTCTAACCAAGTCAACATGACCCAATATAACTCAGACCATCATCATAAGCTGCTGCAAAGTGTCCAAGGTTAATGCATGCTCTACAACTTATTCAAATAACAATTATAACACAAAGTAATCATTACTGGCGATCTAAATCCAAATATATAATGTCATTAATTATTATTATTACTCAGACCAGACTTTCAAGATTATACTCACTTCATAGCTGTGATCAATTTGCTAGTGAAGGGTGAAGGTTAAAATAACTGGCTAGGCTAAGGGATGACTTGACTGACTTAACTTTGTGACACTTTGGCAAAGGGAAAGGGAATACACACCATAGTATATACTGAATGAGCAACAACACAGGGAATGGCGATGTCTCACAAATGGATGAGTTGTTCAAAGAGGGTTTATTCACCTTTAACAGATGCGCACAATCCATAATACAAATAAGGCCAGCAATTGTTTAGGTATAGCATTTAAGTTCCATTGCTTTTTGGGCCTGAAGTTTCCATAGCCTTGATCTATGTGTGTTTATAAACACATTGCATAGATTTACATTTATTTTAGGCTTTCTGCTGCAGGTGTGTTTTTAAGGCACTTGTTTACCTAAGCACTTCTAGGTGTGTCATGGACAGCTTGTTTACCTAGGTATTTATTTTTTGCAAAAGATATAACATTTTATTTTCATGGCCATTTTCATTTGGCATGCCTTTCATTCATGTGTGTTTAGAAACACATTGCATGAATGGGCTTTTCATACAAGATATAGCATTTCATTTTTCCAGATTTTGTATTCATGGCAGCACTAAAAGTTTCAGGTTTAGCCAACACAAATTTAGTGACTAGGGTGAATTCACAAGAAACTCCAACTCACCATAGGCAAGTTTTGTCACCAACTCAGAGCCGAGACACAATAAACAGGGAAGCTCATCCAATACAGAGGCTACAGTGGGGACAAGATCCTCCATGTCACTAGTCAAGTAGTAAGTCAGGGTGATAAACTAAAAGGTAGGAAATGGATGGATGAAGACAATGAATGATGGAGCCAACACTAGCAAAACAAGGTATGGTGGAATGATCACCTCTATTCTCCCTAAGGAGGGTAATACCAATGAGTATGAATAGTGAACTTCTAAGTCTGAGAAGGGACAATATAATATATATAATAAGATCAACTAGGCCCACATATCTATATGATCGCCAGATCATGATACTAAGTGCTAAGACATGCTATAAGAATAAGTATAAAAGCAATATAACCATAACACAATGATATACCTGCTGAGTCATATACCTGAATGCTCATCAACTTGTACCATCATCTGTCCTCTGAAACTGTTGCTGTAAATCTGGGCACTACTGACTGCTCTGTACCAATGGTATAATGGCTACATTGGTCATCTCTCTGAGTGTCCTGAGACTCAGTCATGGCATGGGGAATACAACTGCTGTCCACAATCGGATAGTGATCCAATATAGATGCTCATCTCAGCATCTCAAATGTAAGGGAACTGGCTGAATAGTGTACTGGAATCAGAAAAATAATGTATGGTAGCCCGGCTACTATAAATGTGATAACAATACTGTCACCTGAATCTCAGCTCCTCCGTTTAGGCTAACTCCTAACGAAGCCAAGGGGGGTAGTCCCTACAAATAGTTTCACTAAGACTCTTATGTTTTGTAATGTTTTTTGATGAAGTGATGCGGATGGATGTTGTTTAGGAGTTTTTGTGATGAGACCAAATTATAAATGGGATAAACAAGATAAGATGCAATCCACGTTGCTAAAGAAGATATCGAAAATGACAGTACTTTTCAAGACTTGAAGTTTAAATAATGCATCCACAAGATAAAGTAAAACCACAAGGACAAATGGTCCTGATCAAGATATAATATTAAAATAACTAGTGCCTTATGGAGTCGAAAAATAACAAGTATGTGATGCTGAATATGTGGGTCTTGAAAGGTAGTTGTTTGTGAGATCGTTGTTCAAATTATCTTGGTAAATTTAAAGTTTTAATGGTCTTGATTTTTAGGCTGTCAAGGAACAAGGATATACGTCCAACTGGAAGTAGTATACTGGTAACCTCTTAGATGATAGGTCGAAGCCACCCAGATTTCAAAGGGGTAAGTGTCCAATGATTTAACCACCCCCGAGTCTGACAGCGGGATTTCGGCACCACCTGTTTCAGGAAACTACCTCAGTAATTCTCGAAAGCAACGCCGGTTCGTTGGTTGTGGGGTGAAAATTTTATTATGTTATCCAACTTATCAAATCTAACACCTTTCTGAGTACTAGCCCAACCTTTTCAGGTTGGCAGAGCATACGGGTGTTAGATAACGACCAAGATAAATTAATTAATGGGGGTGTGAGTTGGAATGATTTTAGAAATTATTAAGAGCACACTTGTTCAACTCTTCGACAGAGAGCACTTTTGACCTCGTCCTATGACGAAGTTCAAAAGATTTTTTTTTAAACTAATCTATATGCTTGATGCAAGGTAGATGCAGTGGGAATGTTCTCCGATAGAGAGTGCTCTTTGACTTGGATTCGGCCAAGTTCAAGAGGCTTTAGTTTTTTTTAAGAATAGAAGTAGTTTGGCATAAAGAACATGAATTAAGCTCAAGAAACTGAAAGTGAAATGACTGATATTTAAAAGAAACAAGATGATTGCAATAATAATAACTGAAGAAGACTTAGTGTTCTACCAAACAAGATTTATCCAAAGGTGGGATCTACCTCCGAACAAGGTGGACCACTAGAACCGCTAGTCCCGAAAACTCTCCAGCTAGCTGGATGCCCGCAAGGATGCTAACGGGGAAAGAGAAGTAACCACAAAATTATGTGGCCCTGCCCTTGGGATTTCATCCCAAGGATACTATTTCTAGTCAAGACTTGGAAATGGAATACAAGAAATAAAATATTAATCTATGAACTTGAAAAAAGAGAGATCTAAGCTAAGCAAAGCACAACACTCTTCCCCAAATGGGGAAGAAGAACCCAAAAAGTGGAGGAATCCTCCACTTAGCCTTTTTATTAAACTTTACAAATGCCTTGGGATTTTAACCCTTCCAAGGTCTTTTAAGAAAAATGAAAACAACAAATGAGAAAATTAAACTTAGAAGCCCTTGAAGGCCTTTTACAAAGGAGAGTGTTTGTATTATTTGTCTTTCTTGGTTCAAAATCTTCACTTTGGGTAGTCTAAAAAAGGGTCTTGGTTTCAATCTTCTCTTGCTTAACTTTCCAAAAAATCTCTTTCTCTTCTCACAACCTATAGCAAACAATGAACCAACAAACTCATGCACCCATTAGTGTTAGAAAAATAAAACAAGCTTTGGACTAGTTAAGTCTAAGCGTGTAAAATGAGATCTAAACCATGAAATAGCTTGAGATTCTAATCCAAATTTATTTAAATAGTAAAACGGACCAGCAAACAAACTATTCCCTAAAATGCTAGAAAAAAGATCTAATCTATAATAAAAATGAAATGTTTTTGTATGCAATCTTTATCTTTTATAAATATGAGATCTAAAGTAAACAAACTATCACAATCAAACAAAACTAGATCTAGGATTACAAAATGAAATGCAAACTAAGATGAAAAGCAATCTAACTTTTAAACTATTGACTTTTATCAAAAGTAAGACTCTACTTAACAAATGCAAAGAGATCTAAGTACTAACTATCTTATTGCTTGTTCTTTTTGTGTCTTGTTTTAGGGAAAAAAGGGTGGCAAGCGAATGGAAGGAGGGAAGGAAGTGAAGAACGAGAGGAGAAGAAGGCTTGGAAGGAAATGAAAGGGAGAGAGAGGAAAACTAAGGGAGACGAATGGGAGGAGGAAATAGAAAGAGAGAGGAGTGAAATGAAAGGAGATGAGATAGAGGAGCGAATGGAAGTGGGAGAAGACCAAAAGATGGGCAAAGTATAGATCTAGGCTTCTCACAAAGTAACAAGTAACCAAGTTTGTGTTTTTAATAAGGGGATGGAGCTTTGAAGAAGAAGCCCTTGAGTTCGTTTGTCTAGCTTGGAACAAGCTCGACTTGTAGATCTTGAAATGAAGATAAATGTTAGAAAAACTTGTTGTAGTGATGGAGATGAGATCGATGCAACCGAACTCTCACCCTTCTCCAAATGGCAAGACCTGCTAGAATGACAATAAACTTTGCAACCAAGTGAGATCAAACAAACACTAGTATGCTAGGAAAGTTAAGATCAAAATCAATACTTCATATAACCGAATACTTGTATTCATTCAGATTCATAAGAAACTTCACATAAAAATCCAACTTGATAAACAAATGGAAGATCTTATGTTTTAGAAATAAACCTCTAAGGCTAGTAGTTTGTTCCACACATAAGAAACAAAATTTAAATAACAAGAAGCAGATATAACCTCATACACAAGTATCCACCATTGAAAAGACAAATCCAATAGACCTCCAAAGTCGAAATGCTTTATTCACTTGAGAAAAATGATTACAAATTGGGCAAAGTTTCTATGCTCCAAAATCCATCATAAAACGAGAGCATGAGAGCTCTCTTTATACAAAACCAAACCACCTAAACCCCCATTCGAAATTGCAATCAAGAGTGCCAAAAGTCCAATCAAATCCCAATCGCATCCAAGCTTGGAGTGAGATCCAATAGTCAATCCATGAGATAACTCGAGTTTGGATAGGTAAGAGTGGGGAGGTGGCCTCCACCTTGGCAAGGGCCCCTCACTCTCCCTTGGATTCATCACCAACCCAATGTGCATAAGCCACCTCCCAAGGTCGTGAGCCAAAGGAGGAATGCGAAAGTGCCATCAAGTAAAAGCTTGGAGCTTGGTTGAGTTGTAACACAAGCTTGTAGTTATTGCAACTCGCAATGTGCCCCCTTATTTAGCAGGGCGCCCACCATTCCACAAATGCTAAGTCAACAAACCACTAATTACTTGCCACTTCAATCAAAACGTGAATCCATGTGAAGGAGCCGTACGGTCATAAAGCTCACGTCATCTCCCATGAGTAATTCGTAATTCCAAATTTTAATTTCATATGTGACTTGTATTTTTAATATGGTCGTACACCTTATACAAAACTATTCCATGCTTTTCCAAACATTATTTTAATGATTTTTTACTTTTTCAATTTTTGTAGGTTTGAGTGAAAAACTCAGGGATTATACGCCACTAATGAGTAGCGCATAATTCCGAAGGAAAAAACACTCTAGAGTATCCCCCAAATGGCTAAACCTACGGATATCCGAGTCTTTTATAAAAGGACCCCGTTTAGACCAACTTTTTACATTTTCCCCATGGGGGTGTGAACATGCAGTTATTACAAATGGGGCAAAAAATGCCCCGAAAATGACTTCTGAACTTCTGAACATTGATGAAGAACATGGATCATGTTCAATAAACTGGCGGCTCACAAGAAATTCAGTTATTGTACAAAATAGGTGATAACAGATCCGCTTTGTTACCAAGGAGAAGTTTGATTTGTCTTTTGATGGTGGAGATGAGAAGAAGCCAAGCACTTTTTCGATCGTTGGATGAAGAAGAGATCACATGGAAGCCATTGAGCATTCAAGGATGAGGATGCATTTGAGGTCCTTGAAGAAGGGGGAGATGCAAACTAGCTCATCCCTTACTCCAAGATGTACCTGAAACTTGTTAAAAACACACTTAAACAGAAGAGATAGATCTTAGTATGTTAGTACAAAAATAAATCCAAAGAGCATGTATTGAGTCCAACTAAAGCATGCTACTTCAAAAATGTTTAAATGCCAATCATAGACAAATAAATTGATCCACAAATATTTGCTCCATGTGCTTGAGAAAACAAGCTTTCTAAGCTAGATCCAAACTCAACTATATAAGCATGCATAAAACTTGAAAAATATTACCTCAACAAGACACCATGAACCATGCATGCACCAAGTTGACCTCCAAAGTCTCAATCTTATTCAATGTTGCACAAAGGCAAAAATATTACACAGTAAATGGCCAGAGTTTTCTTGCACAAATAATCCACACTAAGAGAGCCCAAAGAGCCTCTCTTTATACAAAATACAAAGACGAAAACCTTAAAACGAATTGGCATAGAGAGAGCCAAGTAATTCGAGTTTCCCAATGAAATGAGAGCACATAAGCTTGATTGAAGAGATAACTGGGTGTTGGAAGGTGGGAGGGGGGTGAGGTGGCCTTCACCTAGGCAAGGCGCCCACCCCCAAGCCTTGTGAACTCCACCCAACCAATAAACAAGTGCCAACAAGGAAAAACGTGAGCATGCTTGAGGAGGGCGAAATTCTTGACTGAAGATCACTCCCAGTGCTCCAATACTGACTCGAATCAGTTAGGTGTTGATTGCAATCATCATAAATGCTCAGTGCCATGTCATTTTGACTCTTTGTTTATTCAATTTGGCCTTTTTTGGAGCAAATTGGATTATCTATGCAATCGATGATGATGATGATGATCTATGCAATCGATTTAGTCCAAGAAGCCAATGCGCCCTCTCTCCTGCACAACAAACGTCAACAATATCAGATTTGATGTAATCAAGAGATAAGACTAATGCCACAAGCGAAGTAACAGAAAGATAGCATAAATCACAATGATGCTAATGATAACCCCCTGATACAAGCAAATGCCAAGAAAGTCGATTTGAAGAAGCCTTGCAAAATCGCCCTTGTTGAAGTCGCCCTCCTGTAAACAAGACAATGATTTCCAAAAAAAAAGATCTTACCACAAATTCCAAATGCTAGGTTGCAATAGACTTTCCAATCACCATCTAAGAACACCAGATGCAAAGGAGACCACAAGAATTTCCACAAGAAAGTTTTTCTATACCAATAATCCAAGAGCCAAAGACCCCTTACAATGAGAGGCTCTCTCCTTTAAATAGGAAGGAGAGGCACCAAAACCCTAACCACTTTTTGAATGAGTGGCTAAGATTAAAAGATACAAATGTCTAATCAATGGTTGAGATGAGCTCAACAATAAAATACATGGATCACTAATAAAATATTATGTGAGTGGACAAAATCGCCCTAGAAGAGGGGAATCCCACCAAATCATGATGACAAAATATAATAAGGAGCTTATGGTGGGTCCAAGGGGTAATTTTATCCCTCCTTGGTCAATCCCCATAGCACAATAATCATAAAATAATCCTCAATGTACCAAATCGTGCCTCCATGGTCAAATCGTGGGCCTCAAAAAGACCTCAGAAATCCTCAGAAAGTGCCATAAGTGATGGATGCGGGCCTCGATGAAGCTGAAACTGCTGGAGAAGGTGTGGAGGACCCCGATCTATCATCACTGATCATCCCATGCCATAACATTGCCTCAGTAGCCCAAATCGATTTCCTCAATAGCCATTTCTACCAATCCTGAAATGCCTCGGGAAGCGTGAAACTGCCCCAAACTGCCTCCTGGAGTGCCTGCGCTGTCAAGGTAAGGGCACCAGTGTGTCCGGGAGGGGGGTAATATGGTAAAAACAAGTGGCTGGACCACCCTCTCCATCATCAGCGCCCTAGGTCAACCGGATAAAAATCACATCTGCTCTGACAGGGCCTCCGACAGACCAAAACTGCACTGGGGCAGCCTACTGAGGCTCAATCATCACTGTAAGTGCCCGGAACTGAAAACAAACTGTCTCATTGGACTCAGAAGGTCCAAATCCATCCAAGATGTGTACTCATACACCATATGAGTCTCTGCATGATCAAAATATATATCCAATATACCGGAACAGGGCCAATAATGATGATGATGATGATCTATGCAATCGATTTAGTCCAAGAAGCCAATGCGCCCTCTCTCCTACACAACAAACGTCAACAATATCAGATTTGATGTAATCAAGAGATAAGACTAATGCCACAAGCGAAGTAACAGAAAGATAGCATAGATCACAATGATGCTAATTATAACCCCCTGATACAAGCAAATGCCAAGAAAGTCGATTTGAAGAAGCCTTGCAAAATCGCCCTTGTTGAAGTCGCCCTCCTGTAAACAAGACAATGATTTCCAAAAAAGATAGATCTTACCACAAATTCCAAATGCTAGGTTGCAATAGACTTTCCAATCACCATCTAAGAACACCAGATGCAAAGGAGACCACAAGAATTTCCACAAGAAAGTTTTTCTATACCAATAATCCAAGAGCCAAAGACCCCTTACAATGAGAGGCTCTCTCCTTTAAATAGGAAGGAGAGGCACCAAAACCGATCTATGATGATGATGATGATGATGATGATCTATGCAATCGATTTAGTCCAAGAAGCCAATGCGCCCTCTCTCCTGCACAACAAACGTCAACAATATCAGATTTGATGTAATCAAGAGATAAGACTAATGCCACAAGCGAAGTAACAGAAAGATAGCATAGATCACAATGATGCTAATGATAACCCCCTAATACAAGCAAATGCCAAGAAAGTCGATTTGAAGAAGCCTTGCAAAATCGTCCTTGTTGAAGTCGCCCTCCTGTAAACAAGACAATGATTTCCAAAAAAGATAGATCTTACCACAAATTCCAAATGCTAGGTTGCAATAGACTTTCCAATCACCATCTAAGAACACCAGATGCAAAGGAGACCACAAGAATTTCCACAAGAAAGTTTTTCTATATCAATAATCCAAGAGCCAAAGACCCCTTACAATGAGAGGCTCTCTCCTTCCTGTGCCAAATCTTTTTGTTCCTGGACGACCTTAGTTTTTTCTAGTTTTTACCTTTTTGATAGATTCTCAATCTATCTGGCAACTCCACTGCCCTTTTTTCCCTTTTGGTAGTTTTTTAGTTTAATCACTCTCAGAAATTAGACTTGAAACCACCTGGCGACTCCATTGTCAATTAACACCTCAAGGTATTCGACTAGAAGAAACTCTGAAGGCTTGCTTAGTTTTATCCCAGAACCTGAAAAGGTTTATAGGAGAAGACTGAACAAGCTTGCTTCTCGTAAAATCCTTGAAGAACTTAGGTCTCAGTCTATTTTTGACATCCATAGTCTTTTTCAAGAAAATAACTTAGAAAATTCTGAAAATTTTGAAAACAGTAATAATTGTTTTTCCGATACAATGGGTGATTTTTTCGCTCCCCTCAACATTGCTCAGATAGCAGGTCAACCACATGATCTTCCAGATAAGGCCATCGACAAACTTCCCACCTTTACCGGCACTGATGCTGTTACCGCTGCACATCACCTCATGCTTTCTCAAGAATAAAAAGTGGATATGTCAGAGAGCCTGCTCATAGGCATGAAGATGTGTACATGAAGTTGTTTGCCTTATCCTTAGATGGCGATGCTGGTGACTGGTTCATCAGCTTGCCAGCCAACTCCTTTACCCCCCTTGGCTTCGTTAGGAGTTTGCCTAAACGAAGGAGCTGGGATTCAGGTGACAGTACCTGGCTCATTGCTTGCCCCCAAGGCCACACCTCTCCCCACTTTCCAGTGAGGGAGATAGCTTTCAAAAGGTTTCTGCTGCTGGTGTGCAGTTTGGCGGACAACAGGCCCCATTGCTGAAAAGTGGCAATGACAACTACTGGTGTAAGGGGTAAAGCAGCCAATTTAGGCTTTCCTGTGAAAAGTTGACATTCCTTGCAATACTTGACATGTTTGTATACATCTGCAAAAATAGTTGGCCAATAGTACCCAACTCTAAGGATCTTATGGGCAATGTATTTGCTGCATAATGGCCCCCACAAAACCCTGAATGGAACTCAGTCAAGATTTTTTTAGAATCTTGTTCATGTACACATCTAAGTATTACACCGTCTGGGTTTCTCTAACCCAAACCCTCCTGAGTGAGGCAATACCTAGTGGCTTTTAATCTTAGTGCCCTTCGCTTATGTCCTTTGAGATGATTAGGGACACCTAAGTGTAATAGAAAATATATGATGTCTGAGTACCAATGGTTATCAAGCTCTTGTAATGCTGGTGTCATGTTTGGACTAGGTGGATGGTTTGCACAACTCATATCAATAGCCTCTTCATTCTTCTGGGTTAACATTTTGTCTAGGCCTTGTCCCTTTATAAGTTTAGTAGGCTTGATTTCTAGATCATACTCTTGGATCTTGGATACCCATGTGCCCCTTGTTCCTAAGCAATCTTGTTGGGACAGGATATCTTTTACTGCAGCATGGGGGACATATCCTATAACTTTGGAGTAGCCAATGTAGGTTCTGAAATGCTTTAGAGATTTCACTAAGGCATAGGCTTGTTTCTCTATGATTGTATATTTTAATTCTGAGTTTTGTAATGCTCTACTCATGAAGGCAATTGGTTGCTCGAACCCTTCGAAGTTCTTCTGGAGCAACACACCAGCAATTGTATCCTCTGAAGCAAAAGAGAAAACCATGAAGTCTTTAGTGTAATCAAGACTAACCAATGCAGGTGATCTAGTGATGGGATTTTTTATGTTTGAAAAAACTTCTCTTCCTTCACTAGTCCAAACAAACTTAGCATCTTTCTTCAATAACCGTTGCATGGGTTTCATTAACTCAGCTAAGTTTGGGATAAATCTTCTTATGAAATTTATATGACCGTTAAAGGATTGAATACCTTTGACATTTTTAGGAAGAGGTATCTTTTTTATTGCCTCAACTCTCTCAGGGTCAATCTTGACCCCGTCCTTGTTTATAATATGCCCCAAGAGTTTTCCTTCTTCAATACCTAGTACTGACTTGGCTGGATTTAGAGAGATGCCATATTCTCTGCACCGTTCAAAAACCTTCCTAAGATGATTAATGTGGCTAGATCTTTCTTTTCAAAAAACAGTCAAATCATCTTGGTATATTTCAATGATCTTGCCTATTAACTCCTTAAAAGCATAATCCATGGCCCTTTGGAAAGTGGCACCAGCATTCGTAAGACCAAAGGGCATTCTCAGATATTCAAAAGTTCCCCAAGGAGTTGTGAAAGCAGTTTTGTGCCTATCCTCATCCTTGATAACAACTTGGTTATACCCTGAAAATCCATCAAGCATGGACATCATTGTAGACCCCGTGACGCTTTGGAGGAGGGTCTCCATGTTCGAGAGTGGATAATTGTCTTTCTGACAGGCTATGTTAAGGTTTCTGAAATCAATGCATATCCTGATGCTCCCATTTTTCTTTTTGACCACAACTACTTGGAGCACCATGATGTATGTCGATGGGTGCTATAATACTAGCTGCCAACATTTTCTCTAGTTCTTGTCTGACAATAGGGGCCAACCTAGGATTTATTTGCCTAAGTTTTTGTCGGAAAGGCTTAGCATTTTGCATTTCCGGTTTAAGAGGGATAGTATGTTGGAACACATTCTCCCTATACGCCTTTAACTCATCATAAGCAAAGGCAAATATATCTCTATACTCTTTGACTAAACTTATCAATGCATTCCTTTCCTTTTCAGATGTTCCTTTTCCAATTTTTATAATTTTTGGATTGGTTTCCGATCCAATATTGATCTCAATGTAATCCCCCGGCTTCATTTGATCAATGTTATTCTTCTTCCCATCTTGTCTATCAAAGATATTTTCCAGTCTAGTAAAGCCACGTGATATTGGATTGATAGGTTGGCTATATTCTGGATACTGTTTGCCTTCCTCCTGTATGCTTATGTTGAAATTCGAGAATTCATCCAAGTTATGAATGAATTTCAGGATGTATTCATCATCTTTGAAAACCTGTCAATGGTTCATGTTGTCTGGGATTGATGGTCTATAGTTAATTTCAAGGATACAGTCTCCTTTTAACATCTCATCCGATGGTTGGAGGGTGGATGCCGCAACTGCCAATCTATCTGCCGCACTATTTTGATCTCTAGGGATTGCTTCTATGTTTAGTGCATCAACATATTCCATGGTGTCCCATATTGCATTTCTATACCTTTTAAGTCTTTGACATTTGCATGCAATTTGACCCTTAATCTCTTGCACTATTAAATCTGAATCTCCTTTTATACTAAGCAATTTTATACCCATATCCTTGGCAATTTCAATGCCTAGTAGAAGTGCTTCATACTCTGCTATGTTGTTTGTGGCCTCAAACTCTAACCTGAAAGCAAAATTTAAATCCTTTCCCTTGGGTGAAGTTATGATTATGCCAACACCTTTCCCTGCCCTGGAAAAAGCACCATCAAATTTCATTTTCCACAACTCATCAATTTTTTCATTCTTCATTTCTTTATGAATGGGATCTAAAAAAGTAGAGTTGATTTGATAAGTTCCCATTTCATCGGTATTGTAGACATATTCATTTGATGGTCTTTGAGGATTCTCAACATGGTACCTTCTTTCTTTTTCAGTGTGTAGTTTAACAAGTGAATCTTCTGATGCAGGAACAATTGCATAAGACCAATCTAATTGTATTGATCCACCCAAAGTTGCACCCCACTTTCTAGAAAGTAACATCCCCCATTTGTCAGGCACATCTATGACAAGGATGTCCATGGTAACATGGATGTCTGGAAACTTGGCCAATCTAACAGGTTGGTTTTCGATCATCCCTTCAACTTTAATAGGTCTGGAATCCATGGCACACACATTTTGGTAAGGCCTAGTGGTTTTTAAGTTAAGCTGTTGCATAACTTTTTTAGTCATTAAATTTGCACCAGATCCTGAATCCAACATACAATTATGTAGAAGAAGGTCACCCATCATCAATGATATATAGAAAGGTGGGTGAGCTTCTTTTCTTGATTCCCTAGTATGCAAGATTATAGGAGGGTCCTTGTTAGCATTGCCATAGCTGGTTGAAGGTTGCTCTACATTGTCTGAGAAAGTGACCTTCTTAGGGGTTTGAGGAGCAAGAGGAGTAGGTGGACTAGGGGTAGGAGTACAAATAGAGATGGGTATTTCAAGTGCCTTCAGCAGTTTTTCTTTTTGACTAGGAATTTTATAAAGCTCATTTATAGGTATAGGCACTTTAGTTGTATTGAACCAATTACTCCAATCAAAATTCAATTTACTAGAGTCATTTGATTCAGTTGGAATTGTTACCTTTGGTGGCTGTATGGCAGGTGCAGGATTTGCTCTTCTTTGATAACCAATCCCTTTAAACTTTTGCATATTATAGACTTGCTCATTGGAAGGTCTTTCTCCAAAGTTCTTAGTCATATTATCCAACTCCTGATTGCACTGTTTTGCTTGTTTCCAACTCTCCTTGGGAATGTTGTGTTTGTCTCCTACCGCATTTATATATTCAGGCTCGCTTGATGTTGTTTCACTGGTACTACCCTCTTGAAATCCATGTTCTTGTACATAGTTTGCAAAATAGCAAGAAAATTCTTCATGGAAATATTTGCAAGCTCTACAAAATGGTATATAGGTCTTGTTACCAACTTTTTGTACCATAGTTGGATTTTCTGGAGAGCCGCCATTTGATAAACATGATGAATGTTTGATTCCAGTGTATCAGATGATCTAGCATTTTGTAGCTAGCCAGTTGTGGTTAGCTTGTTTTGTTTTTGAGTCGACATGACCATGGCCCCATGGGGGTTTGTAATAAAAGTGTGCTAGTAGGATCTGAGTGCCTCGGTTTCTCATGACTGGATTAATCAACTAAGGCATTCCAAGGAGTTTTTTCCCTTGTCAATTATGCTTTGCTTAAGGCGAGGTATAATCGATGAGGTTTTCTCCCGCTCCTCCAAAGCTGGAATGCCCGATTTTGAAAATTTGGCCATGGGGGGTTATTAGAGGCCAACTAATGTATATAAGCCTACTAGACACTGTTAGAATAGGTGTCGGTCATGTCCTAGGTCCATAAAACCCTCAGAAAAAATTTCGAAAATTTTTTACCGGGTCCGTCGAAATTTGGGTTTTAATTATTTTTTAAATTTAATAAATTTCTCTATAGTTTAAATAGAGAAATAATAATTTGTAATATGTCAGTCATCCGGGGTCCGAACTTAGTGTTTGATGGCTCGTTTCATAAGCCAAAAATCACACATGACCCATGGAGTAGCTAAACCCAATTTTCGGATGTCAATTCCGCCCCGTAATTAATATTTTCTCTGAAAAGTCATTTACAGAGAAATTATTAATTAAAATAATAAAATTGATTATTTTGGAGATAATCCAAATCTCTCCAAAATTAATCGATTTGATTAAAATAAAGGGCTAAATGACATGGCAATGAGCATTTAGGAAGATTCCAATCAACTCCAAGCCCATCCAGTCATCCATCCAGTCACCAAAAGTTTATCCTTTCAAACAAGTTCATGCAAAGTCGAGTTTGTGAGTTGTCATGTGATAAGTGGTTTGTTGGTTATGCATTTGTGTTAGATTGGCGCCCTCATGAGTCACCACACCTACCAAAGCTTGGCTCCTTGTGCTAATTCGAATCTACACCTACCATCCCCCATGTGTCTCCCTCACAACCAAGTCGCATATCCTCAAAATCCTCACGTCATTCCTCTTGGGCTCACGTGGATCCTAGTTGGGGTTTATCTATTGGTTAAACTCCATGCAAACACCAATTTATTGGCTAAATCCAACTCGCATTTACCTACCAAGTACACGCCATCCCTCATCCAATTCGCATGTCCTACAATCCTCACGTCAATCCCCATTAGATTCACGCCATTCCCTTGATTGAACTCGTATTGGTTGGTGATTTGTTTGGCTCCCACTCAAAGCTCGAATTGGTACCTACCTTTCCACTTGGCATTCATCAAACTAGCTCGCATCTCCCACATGGATCACGCCCTTCATACCCTAGCTCGCATTTCCTTGTTGTTGCATGCTTATTCGTTGTTTCCTCCTCCCAAAGTCGAGTCCTTGCCACCTCATGCCAATCTCACCTACCATAAACTCGACTTTGGCCATGTCTATTGCTCCAAGCCCTCTCATGATTGAAATTCGACCTCATGCTCACCACCAATTCGAATTAGGGCTAGCTTAGAGTCTTTTACTATAAAGAGAGGCCCATGTTGGGTTATTATCTCATGGATTCTTTAAGCACCAAAACTCTGAAGAAATTTGTAATTTGTTGAATATTGAAATAAAGTGAGACTTTGGAGGTCAAAGTGGGAGCTCTTGATGTGCCATGCTTCATCTTGTATGAGGTGATATCATGTTTTGTCTATGCATTTTGGATTCTTAAGCATTTGATTTTATGATTTAGAGGGCTAACAATCTAGCACAAATATTATAGATCTATGCTTTTCTCTTAAGTGTGTGACTTTCAGGTATTATTCCGAGTACAAGGGTTCTTGTTTGGTAATATCTTCATTCCACAAAGCTATCAAAGAAGTCTTGTTTTAAAAAGTTAAGAACTAGGAGTTTTTCGTGTTTTGTTCCATCAAACTTCTTCAACGAAATCCTTTAATATTGGTTACCTTGGCCCTAGAAGGCTCTCTCTTCAAGCCTTATCTTTTGCTCCTTGATCTCCTTTCTTCCATTGTCTTGCTAGGCCTATCTTCTCCATAGTTTTTCCTACCCCATTCCCATTTGTCCTACTCCTTTCATTCTCTTTTTGCCCTAGTTTCGTCCTCCTCCTTTAAGCCTTTCTCCCTCTTCTCGTCCTCCTTTCTCCCTCTTCTCGTCCTACCTCAAACTTCTTTTCTCCTTCCATTTGTCCTATTTTCTTTTTGCATCCTCTCCTCACACTATCTCCCATACCCTTCTTCCCTTCTATTCTTGTCATCCTTATAGCATTCGTCCACCCTTCAGGAACCTATAAACACATAACAAAAACATAGAGGTTTGTTAGTAGTACTTTGTAGCTTTATGTAGTTAGGATAGTTTATTGAGTAGTTAGTTTTGTTTAGATTTTGATAGTTGCATTATTTTGTTGGCTGCTTTATCAACTAGGAGTTGACTGTCCTAAACATTGGCTGCTATCTAAACTATCATAACTTGTATCGGCTGCCATTTAAATACTTTCAAGTTGACTGTCCTAAAATTTGAAATATTCATTGGCTGCCTTTCAAAGTAGTGTGTTGACTGCCACGTCTTATAGATCCATTGGCTGCCTTTTGTGCATAGAGAGTACTGTTATCACACTGTTTGGTTTAACTTATGATTGGCTGCCATATGAAATACTAGAAGACTGTTATCACACTTGTGTTGACTGCCACCTATCTTGAACTAGACTGTCCCAAAGATTTGTTATTACTTGACGTTCATTGCACATTCGGTTGACTATCATAAAAGTGTGTTCTATTGGTTGCAAGCTAAGACATTTATACGTTGACTGTCCTTGAATTTCATATGTATGGCTGCCAATTTAGTTGGTCAAATTCTACAATTGCAAATAGTTTAATTTTTAATACTTTCATTTTACATCAAAACAAGTCCTGGTTTTATCATTTGCTTGGTGAAATTTGCGGATCTAGGACATTAGCTAAATATCAATTTGTTATTTAAGTTACTAATGCTAATGGGTATTGGAGCAATTATTTTGTTATAGACTTTTTCCAGGGAGTAGAAGTCGAGAAACTTCAAGGCGAGAAGTCATTACACAAAGGGACAAACAAGTAAAGCGGGGATACATCTCCTTATCCTTTGTAAAAGCCATTAAGGGCTTCAAATTTTACAATTTTTATAAGCTTTCCGTAGATAGCCATCAAAGACCTTTCAAGGATTTTCCCTTGAGGCATTTGTAAGGGATTAATAAAACTCATAGTGGAGAGGCCTCCATTTTTTTGGTTTTCTTCCCCAGTTGGGGAAGATTGTTGGGTCTGTTACATCTCAAAAATGCATCTTCATTTGTTCAAAGCCTTCAGAGGACAGTTCAGCAAGGGGTGCTACAGCCACAGATGATACCTGTTGTCAACAATGAGGAAAGTATCAGATATCAGAATAAAGCAACCAAGGGGTTGGTGTTACAGCTGGAAAGGCAGCTGGGGTGGAGGTAGTAGTCGTGCCATCTTTTAAAAATCAAGCTCCTATCTACACTGAAGCTAACTGTGTGCTCAGCTGTCTGTTTGATTTGCAGCCTGAACGATGGGGTCTACCACCATTCGAAGATTGGATAGCAAACAGTTTGCCAGTTGAACCCTTGTATATTTGAGGCCCTGTTATTAAGGGATTTGGTCGTGGTTCAAAGATCCTTGGGATTCCTATTGCCAATTTATCAGCAGATGATCTTTCATCAATTTTTGCCCAGCAAGCATGTGGGGTGTGTTACCTCCTTTTTTGACAAGTTCACCCACAGGACCGAGCATCATGTTGCAGCAGTTAGTGTAACGGTTTTTACTGACAAAAGAAGCGGATTTTCAACAGGTGCTCTCCAGGGCAGATGTAATCATTGCTGCTGCAAACTCAGGTGAAGTTATTAATGGTTCATAACATTGAAAAGGATTTGAGACAGTAAAAATAAAATGGTTGTCAAGAAAGCAGGGTTGCAGTTGAAAGAACAACGAATCATGCATGATCCCGAGCAGTGTAAGAACAGGTCAACCGGGAAACGTGGAAATTATCACCACTGCAGAAATCAGAAAAGTTAAAAGCTCGGGCTACAGCTAAAAAAGAAAAACCCTGTGGAGCTCATACATCCGTATCCCTAGAAATTCTTGACAGTTTCTTATATAATGGTCTGTTACCAATTTGTTGAGGAGAAGATAGAGCAGCTGGGAGTTCTCAGCAGCCCAAATTACAAAATTGCGACCCTCCTTGATTATATAGCAGTGATCACTGTGAAATGTTTGGACATTATGCTAGACATTTGCGACTTCGGAATGTTCTGTGTGTTGAAGAACTTTGTGACATCTTGAGGAACAGTAGACTCCAGGGCATTATGGTTCAGGGCACTAAAGGTAAGAAACATATTGAGGGGGCGTGCAAGATTTTTAAACTGGAGTAGGGAAACTTGTGAAGCTGTGGAGTTACTTCATTGCAGAATCTCATCATCTGCTTTCTCTGAATTTTGCGCCTCTCTTATTATCGAGGGTAGTTCAATACACAATATTCATACTTCTCAGTGACATCCTCGCGAGTTGTCATCAATGATGATAATCTCTCGTCGTGGTTTTTTCCAATTTTTGTCTGCTGACAGGTAAATTTAATGTAGCCGCAATTGTGCATCAACTGCTCAGAGTAGAACAGAAATAAAGAAAAGGGCTGTGAACAAATCAATAGGGCCACTGCTTCACGCGGATATTTTAAAAGAATGACTCCACCCACCGAGAATCATAGCGATTTGAGCTCTGTTTGTGGAAAGTTCATACCACCCGAACCCCGATATTTGACAAAGAGGTCCAGCGTGATTTCCTTTTGTGTTCGGAGTTCTCTACATTGGTCCACAAAATTTGGAGGTACGAGAAGTTAATCAGCAACGAGTTTAAAAATTTTAATCGGAGGTCATTTCGTGATTCGTGTGATAGCTGTCAAAACGCCGAGTTTCTGTTAATCGTGAAATCCTGAGGCAACATCCACAAAGCGCCGATTCACGATTTAGCAATGCTCGGGGTTCCACAGCCGAGTTTTGTTTCACAAATGCCAAGTTTCGATTCAACAATGATCAACAGGAAGCACTAAATTCGCCAGGGATTTTTGCTTTTTGGAAAGCTTTAATATCAGTTTTGCGTGCTGGCACTTCGCGTGGAGATGGAACCGATACATATACCATCACATATCATCAACGCACATGCAAAATTTAAGCTAATCGGTGGTCATTTCTAGCATTAGAAGCCGAGACTGTTAATACCAATGCTCGGAGTTTTAGGGCAGTATGATCAGCATACAGCCCAGCTTGCAGCAAATCGAAGATCACGACTACTTGACAGTCGAGTGATGGACACGTCTCTTTTTGGCAGCTGGATGTACGTGATTTGGCTCTTTTTGTAGGTTTTTGTGATCTCATTGGCCGCCAATTCAGAAATCAATTAACAGCAAATTCACAGTTTATTTGATGCACGGGTTTTTGAGCGGCACTCATCCGCGAAGTTCTGATCTATTGGCGGCTATCTACGTAAAATGAAAATTAGCCCCGGATAAATCAATTTTTAAATAAGCTATGTTAAAATCGCAATTTTTGCAGCTACTGTTTGAAAAGAGCCGCGTTTTAGTTTCCGAAGAGTTAGGGTGCTTCGGTGGTAGGTTTCAGCTGCTTGGGGGTTGTATGACGATCACATGGAGTTTTGTGCAGCAACTAGCTGTCAAATCGACTTTCATATCTTTCTGTTGACTGTTGACATCACTTGGCACCAGCAACTCGGTGTTTCACCTACTTGACCCGTGTTTCAATAGCAGCCGTGGCATCCTGATTGAGTCAAGCTCGTGATCGACATATTTGGACATTTTGGCTGCGTGAGGGTTTGAACTACCAGCCAACGGGGTGTTCCATCAAATCAGCAGTGGCCTCACTGTCTGCAGCATGATTGAAGTAACAGCCGGTTTGCATCCATTCACCTTAATCAGTGGCACTTGGCACAAAATCAATCTTTCTGCTGACAGCCGTGAAACTGAGCTAGGAGTAGCCACCTGTAACTTCTCCATTTGACAGCTGATGGCAGTCGACTACTGATGGCCTTGGGAGTTTTTGTTTTAGTTAGGCAGTAGTATGTTTGGACTTGAGTTAAGAAAAAGTGGTTCACCTTTTTCTTGACTTTTATTATTATTTTTATTTCTTTGAAAAAAGTATGAGAAGCCTTTTTGGGCCTATAAAGAGGCCATCTTCTTTCATTGTAAAGGATGGAGAATTTTGGGAGTTTTTTCCCGTGAACTTAATAGAAAAATCATGATGGGATTCTTTGGACAAATTGGGGGTTCTTTCGTTCCTTGTTTGCCGTGTTTCTTTGTATGCCATCTTTCATTTTGTATGAGGCATTACCTCTCTTAGCTCTTTGCTTTCGACTCTTAAACTGGGATCATTCGAATAGAAGGCTAACAATCTAGCATAACACCATTTGAACCATGTTTTTCTCTTAAGTTTTGCGGCTTTCAGGTATGCTCTAGTGCAAGAGCTCTTAGTTGGTTACTACATTCACCTGGCAGCAATGTCCTTTTAGAGTTTTCCTTTGACTCCATTCGCCCCTCTCTGATACTGGCACTGGTCTTTCCCTGAGGATTGATCTTCCTTCCCTTTCCATCACCCATCCAAAACTATCTTTGTTACATCCGTTTCTCTAAGGCAGCCTCTTTCAATCACCTTGCCCGTTACTATACCTGCCTTAGCGATCCTATTTTAGGGATACCCCCCTAGTGTTGGAGAAGAGCCAACCTAAAGCGAAGAGGAGAGAAGTGTGGTGACATTGGCCTCTCTCCTGAGAGAGTTGTCATCCAGCTGGCGTTGCACATTTTGGGCTTTTCAAACGACACGCATGCCATTTCGGAGGACAACAGGGTCTTGTGGTTGGTTTTAGCTTAGATTTACATTTTCATGCTCTTAAATTAATTTCTATTTCACTAAGTCATTTGGTTATTTATCTTCCATATTCACTTACCCCCATGCTCTCCCGAGTAGGGTTTTGAACCTGAAAGAGATTCTTGGGTAGTTAGTTTTATTTCGCAATTTTATCTTGCTTCTCTTCCAAAGCCCTCAGCCGGAAGTTGTATCCTTGAGATTTCGTCTCAAGAGCAGGACCACATAATTTGTGGTTACTCTTCCTTCCCCGTCGGTTTCCTTGGCAGAGCTTTCAGCTAGCTGGAAGTTCTCAAGTGCAGGCGGTTCTAGTGGTTGATCCTGTTTCGGGGATCAATTCTACCTAGTGGATTAAAGTTGTGTGGTAGAACACTAGATTTGTTTATCTTGCAAGCATTGTGCTAGTAGTAATTTATATCTTGTGATCAATACTATTGCTTAAAATCGGTTTCAATCTGAGATATACTGCTACTACTTTCTTTCTACTTCATAAAATAAACCAAAGTCTCTTGAACTTGGCCAAATCCAAGTCAAGAGCACCCTCTATCGGAGGGCATATTAGTTTCTTGCATTTCCCTGCATTAGGCATTGTTAATCTAGGAAGTCTCTTGAACTGTGGTCATAAGACCAAGTCAAGAGCGCTCTCTGTCGGAGAGTTGAACAAGGCTTTCTAATAATAAAAATTTTCCACTCACACACCCTTTAATTAATTTATCTTGGTTTCTGTCCTACACCCGTATGCTCTGCCAACCTGAAAAGGTTGGGCTAGTACTCAGAAAGGTGGAAGACTTGTTAATTTACAAGTGAAAATCTAATTAAAACTTTCACCCCCATAACCAACCAATCCGGAGTTGATCGATAAGATAATTTCAGTGGGTAATCTCTTAGTGAGGGCGCCGGTGTTCCATGTTCAGCCTCTAGTTTGCTGGCTTGCATTGCGCGGCCTGGCTAGAGCACTGGGTGGCCCGACATGTCCTTGAACGGAGGCACTTGATATTGTCTTTTCCGGACTTTCTTTGAATACCCTTGGTTTTAGCCCTAATAATCAAGACAATTAAAACTTTGAATTTACCAAGATAAGCTGCATAACGTTCTCACAAACTTTCAATTCAAGCACTTGTATCAAGTTTTCACAATTCACATTTAATTCTTGACTCCATAAGGCACTGGTCCTTTATTTCATATTTTGCTTGTTTAAATATCTACATTGGAGTTATCTGTTATATTTCGTGAAAAGTGATTGACTTATCGCCCAAGTGTATCTTTCATCTTGTGTTTGCAACGTGGATTGCGTTATCTTGTCTTACTTTTAATCTTTATAATTGTCTCTCATTTAAAAAACTCCTAAAAAACACCCATCCTCATCACTACATCAAAAAACACTAAAATACACAAAGAGCCTTAGACAACTCTTTTTTAGGGACTACCCCCCTTGGCTTCGTTAGGAGTTTTCCTAAACGGAGGAGCTGGGATTCAGGTGACAGTACCTGGCTCATTGCTTGCCCCCAAGGCCACACCTCTCCCCACTTTCCAGTGAGGGAGACAGCTTTCAAAAGGTTTCTGCTGCTGGTGTGCAGTTTGGCGGACAACAGGTCTCAGTCATGTTAGCAGCCTCTATTTGATTGGGAGGCCTCTTTTCATTGTTGGGAGCCTTTTTCTGCCAGTTGGTCTTAGGAGGGTAGTTTCTTTGAACTGGTTGAGTTTGCTGAATCTGTTGAACCTGTTGAACTTGTGCTCTTTCCATGTTTATGATTTTATTCTGTATTTCCTTCATTTGAACTACATGTTTATGTTTTGCCTTTTCCAATATTTCACACATATCCACCATATTTTTCTCATATGAATCCTGTTATCACCTAACTTGTAGTTACCCCTATGGATACATCCAATCATGGATGGCAATAGGGAAGGGCAACTCAAAAGGTGCAACCACGATCACCTCGACCTCCAATATATGGTTGTCACGCCAGTCGAGGCAACCTTCTCTTTATGTTATCTAGCCCAGACAACAAAGGGGGAGACCCGATCTACTCCCGACAGGAGAGATCAAAACCAAGACACCAAATCAGGGTATTTCTAAGTGAAGTTAGGTGTATGGTTTATCCTAGACCTTAGTATGAAGTCACAAGCCAAGTGAGGGGTTCAATGAGTATGGCTTTGGTCCATGGTTGATGTGAGAGTGACTTATAATGTTTGAAATGAAATCTAGGATTAGAGTACTAGTTCAATGTTGGAAAATCCACTGCCTTGGGAACTGTGTCCAATGCAGGGTAGTTTAGGGGTTGTATTGGGGCTAACTAGTACAAGTGACAAGCTTGACCATGATACATGATGGCTTCAAGAGTTTGGTTCACCATGCAAGGGTCAAACCACAAGTTAATCCAACAATCTAGGAAAGTCGAATTGACTTGGAGAGAAACCAGTGCCTTGGGAATTGGCATTATGGAGTCAAAGTAGGGTTGACTTGTGGTTTAGGACTCCTATGGCATGAGACAAGTGGGAAACTAAGGTCTTGATGGATAAATAGGTCTAGATCTAGGTTTGACCAAAGCGGACCACAATCCCTTAAAACAAGGAATGCTATCCCCAAGGTAGGTGTTATCACCTAAGCTGTAGTTACCCCTATGGATGGATCCAGTCATGGATGGCAATAGGGAAGGGCAACTCAAAAGGTGCAACCACAATCACCTCGACCTCCAATATGTATGGTTGTCACGCCAGTCGAAGCAACCTTCGCTTTATGTTATCTAGCCCAGACAACAAAGGGGGAGACCCGATCTACTCCCGATAGGAGAGATCAAAACCAAGACACCAAATCAGGGTATTTCTAAGTGAAGTTAGATGTATGGTTTATCCTAGACCTAAGGATGAAGTCACAAGTCAAGTGAGGGTTCAATAGGTATAGCTTTGGTTCATAGTTGATGTGAGAGTGACTTATAATGTTTAAAGTGAGATCTAGGATGAGTGTACTAGGTCAATGTCAAAAGGTCCACTGCCTTGGGAACCGTGTCCAATGCAGGATAGTTTTGAGGGATGTATTGGGGCTAACTAGTGCATGAGACAAGCTTGACCATGATTCATGATAGCTTTAAGGGTATAGTTCACCGTACAAAAGTCAAACCACAAGTCAATCCAACAATCTAGGAAAGTTGGGTTGTCTTGGAGATAAACCAGTGCCTTGGGAATTGGGAAGTGGAGTCAAAGTGGGGTTGACTTATGGTTTAGGACTCTTACAACATGAGATAAGTGGACAGTATAGGTCTTGATGGTTGAATGTGTCTAGATCTAGGTTTAACCCAAGTGGACCACAATCCCTTAAAACAAGGAATGCAGTCCCCAAGGCAAGATTTGACAAAGTGACAGTCTAGACCTAGGTTTTGAATTACTCCGGTTTCAGATCTGCAATAATCTCAAGTACCCAGTTCCTCGAAGTGAGTGAACTCACTTCTCCAAGGTGGTGCGACTTTGCCCAAGGAGGCTAAAAAGTAGGGTTAGGTGGGTCAAAACAAGTCGGATGGCATCCAAACTTTAGATCCGGGTAGATCGGTCAGGTAGGAGTATGGATCTATAATTTCGTGGCAATCCACCGGTTAGATCTTAGTAGATCTGAGTTTAAGTGTTCCAAGTGGTCCAAAATGGGGATTAAATTCCTTAAAATGTGGAATAGGGCCCACAAGGTGAATTTCAGAAAAGTGACAACCTGGGTGTATGTTATTTGATGTGTAGATGTCAAATCAAGTGGAATCTCAAACACCCATCGCTTAGATCTAGGTCAACCTGCTCAAACTAGGAAGTGCGCCTTGCTTGGGAGAGGCTAAGTTGGCCTGGGAAGGGGGTCAAATGGAAGCCAATCCTCACCAAACTATAGATCCGGGATGCCGTGGATGCTATAGAGGTGGGTTCTTAATATTACGCCCAACAACCCAATAGATCTAAGTAGATCTGAGAAAATGCAAAATTGGGGTTTTAATTAATTAGGGTTTTAAATGTTTTTGACAATTGGATAGATCATGGAGATAGAACTTACCTTGAGATCATACCTGAATGATGTGGATGAGATGCCTTGATGTTGAGGAAGATTCCCGCAGAGATCAAATGAGAGATTGTTGATTTGCTTGCCAATTTGATGCCCTAGTCCACAAGTGCGCCTTCCTCTACCTGTCAAACCAAGGAATGAAGATTCAATCAGTAAGAGCAAGTATGGAAGAAATACAAGAGAAATGCAAATAGTAACATGAAATAGAAGGTCCTGGGACAGTAATACTCCCTGTTACCAACGAAGAGCTCCAAAGAAGAAGTAGGGAGAGTCTTCCCCTACCAATACCTCCTCCTCCAAGCAAATCGGCCTCCACCTGTAGATGCAAAATCGTGGTACAAAAGATATGGCAAACAAGGTCTCCAATAACTCAGTGCAAAGGAAGAACCAACGAACGAACACCAAAAAACATTCACCACAACATTGCAGATAGATGCAATAATAATTTTCTATTCCAATAATCCAGAGCCAAAAGTCCCTTTACAATGAGAGGCTCTCTCCTTTAAATAGGAAGGAGAGGCACCAAAACCCTAACCACTTTTTGAATGAGTGGCTAAGATTAAAAGATACAAATGTCTAATCAATGGTTGAGATGAGCTCAACAACATAATACATGGATCACACATAAAATATAATATAAGTGGACAAAATCGCCCTAGAAGAGGGGAATCCCACCAAATCATGATGATGAAATATCATAAGAGGCTTATGGTGGGTTCAAGGGGTAATTTTATCCCTCCTTGGTCAATCCCCATAGCACAATACCCAAAAAATAATCATGAATGTACCAAATCGTGCCTCCATAGTAAAGTTGTGGTCCTCAAAAGACCTCAAAAATCCACAGAAAGTGCCATAAATGATGGATGCGGGCCCCGATGAAGCTGAAACTGCTGGAGAAGGTGTGGAAGGTCCCGATCTATCATCACTGATCATCCCATGCCATAACTTTGCCTCAGTAGCCCAAATCGATTTCCTCAATAGACATTTCTACCAATCCTGAAATGCCTCGGGAAGCGTGAAACTTCCCCAAACAGCCTCCTGGAGTGCTGGCGCTGTCAAGGTGAGGGCACCAATGTGTCCGGGAGGGGGGTAATATGGTAAAAACAAGTGGCTGGACCACCCCCTCCATCATCAGCGCCCTAGGTCAACCGGATAAAAATCATCTCTGCTCTGACAGGGCCTCCAACAGACCAAAACTGCACTGGGACAGCCTACTGAGGCTCAATCATCACTGTAAGTGCCCGGAACTGAAAACAAACTGTCCCATTGGACTCAGAAGGTCCAAATCTATCCAAGATGTGTACTCATACACCATATGAGTCTCTGCATGATCAAAATAAATATCCAATATACCGGAACAAGGCCAATAATAATGCTCTGTAAATGATCAAACACTGCTGTATCCCAAGAATCATCATCATAACCCTGTAGCTGCTGCATAGAATCATCATGCATGTGTACATAGACCATATATCATCTATCCATATCCTCATAAGGTCTAAAATCTCATGTCCCATGGTCCTCCATGGTCAAACTAGGTCCAACCATGACCAAATATAACTCAGTCCATCATCCAAGGCTGCTGAAAAGTATCACGGTTAATACATGCTTTACAATTTATTCAAATAGCTTCTATAACACAGAGTAATCATGACTGGCGATCTAAATCCAAATATATAGTGTCGTTAATTATTATTATTACTCGGATTAGACTTTCAGGATCATAGTCACTTCATAGTTGTGATCAATTTGCTAGTGAAGGGTGAAGGCTAAATTAACTTGGCTAGGCTAAGGGATGACTTAACTGTCTTGACTTTGTGACACTTTGGCAAGGGAAAGGGAATACACCATAGTATATACTGAATGAGCAATAACACAGGGAATGGCGGTGCCCCACAAATGGATGAGTTGTTTAAAGAGGGTTTATTCACCTTCACAGATGCGCACAATCCATAATACAAATAAGGTCAGCAATTGTTTAGATATAGCATTTAAGTTCCATTGCTTTCTGGGCCTGAAGTTTCCATAGCCTTGATCTATGTGTGTTTACAAACACATTGCATAGATTTACATTTTTCTTTAGGCTTTCTGCTGCAGGTGTGTTTTTAAGGCACTTGTTTACCTGAGCACTTCTAGGTGTGTCATGGACAGCTTGTTTACCTAGGTATTTGTTTTCCAAAAGATACAACATTTTATTTTTATTTCCATGTTCATTTGGCATGCCTCTCATTCATGTGTGTTTAGAAACACATTGCATGAATGGGCTTTTCATACAAGATATAGCATTTTATTTTCCAGATTTTGTATTGATGGCAGCACTAAAAGTTTCAGGTTTAGCCAACACAACTTTAGTGACTAGGGGGAATTCACAAGGAACTCCAACTCACCATAGGTAAGTTTTGTCACCAACTCAGAGCCGAGACACAATAAACAGGGAAGCTCATCCAATACAGAGGCTACAGTGGGGAAAAGTCCTCCATGCCACTAGTCAAGTAGTAAGTCATGGTGATAATCTAAAAGGTAGGCCATGGATGGATGAAGACAATGAAATGATGGAGTCAACACTAGCAAGCCAAAGTATGGTGTAATGATCACCTCTATTCTCCCTAAGGAGGGTAAAACCAATGAGTATGAATAGTGAACTTCTAAGTCTGAGTAGGGACAGTATGATATATATAATAGGTCAACCAGGTCCAAATATCTATATGATCGCCAGATCATGACACTAAGTGCTAAGACATGCTACAAGAATAAGTATAAAAGCAATCTAACCATAACACCATGATATACCTACTGAGTCATATACCTGAAAGCTCATCAACCTGTACCATCATCCGTCCTCTGAGACTGCTGCTGTAACTCTGGGCACTACTGTCTGCTCTGTACCAATGGTATAATGGCTACATCGGTCACCTCTCTGAGTGTCCTGAAACTCAGTCATGGCATGGGGAATGCAACTGCTGTCCACAATCTGATAGTGATCCAATATAGATGCTCATCTCGGCATCTCAAATGCAAGGGAATTGGCTGAATAGTGTACTGGAATGAGAAAAATAATGTATGGTAGCCCGGCTACTATATATGTGATAACAGTAGGATTTGACAAGAAAACACACTAGACCTAGGTTTTGAATTATTCCCGTTCCAAATCTCCAAAAATCTCAAGTACCCACGTCCTAGAAGTGAGTTAACTCACTTCTCCAAGGTGGTGCGACTTTACTCGAGGAGGCCAACAAGTGGGGTAAGTGGGGTCAAAACAAGTCCGATGACATCCCAGCTTTAGATCCGGGTAGGTTAGTCAAGTAGGAGTGTGGATCTATAATTTTACGGCAATCCGACAACTAGATCTTACTAGATCTGAGTTTAAGTACACCAAGTGGTCCAAAATGGGGATTAAATCCCTTAAAATGTGGAATAGGGCCCACAAGGTAGAAATCATAAAAGTGACAATCTGGGGGTAGGTTATTGGATGTGAAGATCACGAATCAAGTGGAATCTCAACTACCCACATACTAGATCTAGGTCAACCAACCCAAACTAGGAAGTGCGCCCTTGCTTGGAGAAGGCTAAATGCCTTGGGAAGAGGGTCAAATGAAAGCCAATCCTCACCAAACTATAGATCCGGGATGCCGTGGATACTATAGAGGTGGGTTTTAAATATCTTACCCAAAAAGCCACTAGATCTTAGTAGATCTGAAAAAATGTAAAAATGGGGGTTTTGATTAATTAGGGTTTTAATTGTTTTAGACAATTGGATAGATCATGGAGATAGAAATTACATTGAGATCATACCTGAGTGATGTGAATGAGATGTCTTGATGTTGAGGAAGATTCCCGCAGAGATCAAATGAGAAATTGTTGATTTTGCTTGCCGAAGTGATGCCCTAGCCCACAAGTGCGACCTCCTCTACCTGTCAAACCAAGGAATAGCGATTCAATCAGTAAGATCAAGTATGGAGGAAATACAAGAGAAATGCAATAGTAACATGAAATAGAAGGTCCTGGGACAGTAATACTCCCTGTTACCAACGAAGAGATCCAAAGAAGAAGTAGGGAGAGTCTTCCCCTACCAATACTTCCTCCTCAAAGCAAATCGGCCTCCACCTGTAGATGCAAAAACGTGGTACAAAATATATGGCAAACAAGATCTCCAATAACTCAGTGCAAAGGAAGAACCAACGAACGAACACCAAAAACATTCACCACAACACTGGAGATAGATGCAATAATAATTTCTATTCCAATAATCCAGAGCCAAAAGTCCCCTTTACAATGAGAGGCTCTCTCCTTTAAATAGGAAGGAGAGGCACCAAAACCCTAACCACTTTTTGAATGAGTGGCTAAGATTAAAAGATACAAATGTCTAATCAATGGTTGAGATGAGCTCAACAATAAAATACATGGATCACTAATAAAATATTATGTGAGTGGACCAAATCGCCCTAGAAGAGGGGAATCCCACCAAATCATGATGACAAAATATAATAGGAGGCTTATGGTGGGTCCAAGGGGTAATTTTATCCCTCCTTGGTCAATCCCCATAGCACAATAATCATAAAATAATACCAAATGTACCAAATCGTGCCTCCATGGTCAAATCGTAGGCCTCAAAAAGACCTCAGAAATCCTCAGAAAGTGCCATAAGTGATGGATGCGGGCCCTGATGAAGCTGAAACTGCTGGAGAAGGTGTGGAGGACCCCGATCTATCATCACTTATCATCCCATGCCATAACATTGCCTCAGTAGCCCAAATCGATTTCCTCAATAGCCATTTCTACCAATCCTGAAATGCCTCGGGAAGCGTGAAACTGCCCCAAACTGCCTCCTGGAGTGCCTGCGCTGTCGAGGTGAGGGCACCAGTGTGTCCGGGAGGGGGGTAATATGGTAAAAACAAGTGGCTGGACCACCCCCTCCAAGCACAGCTCCCTAGGTCAACCGGATAAAAATCATATCTGCTCTGACAGGGCCTCCGACAGACCAAAACTGCACTGGGATAGCCTACTAAGGCTCAATCATCACTGTAAGTGCCCGGAACTGAAAACAAACTGTCTCATTGGACTCAGAAGGTCCAAATCCATCCAAGATGTGTATTCATACACCATATGAGTCTCTGCATGATCAAAATATATATCCAATATACTGGAACAGGGCCAATAATAATAATCTGTAAATGACCAAACACTGCTGTAAACTAAGAATAATCATCATAACCCTGTAGCTGCTGCATAGAATCATCATGTATGTATACATGAACCATATATCATCTATCCATGTCATCATAAGGTCCAACCATCTCATGTCCTATGGTTGACCATGGTCAGACTAGGCTTAACCAAGTCAACATGACCCAATATAACTCAGACCATCATCATAAGCTGCTGCAAAGTGTCCAAGGTTAATGCATGCTCTACAACTTATTCAAATAACAATTATAGCACAAAGTAATCATTATTGGCGATCTAAATCCAAATATATAATGTCATTAATTATTATTATTACTCAGACTAGACTTTCAAGATCATACTCACTTCATACCTGTGATCAATTTGCTAGTGAAGGGTGAAGGCTAAAATAACTGGCTAGGCTAAGGGATGACTTGACTGACTTAACTTTGTGACACTTTGGCAAGGGAAAGGGAATACACACCATAGTATATACTGAATGAGCAACAACACAGGGAATGGTGGTGTCTCACAAATGGATGAGTTGTTCAAAGAGGGTTTATTCACCTTCACAGATGCGCACAATCCATAATACAAATAAGGCCAGCAATTGTTTAGATATAGCATTTAAGTTCCATTGCTTTTTGGGCCTGAAGTTTCCATAGCCTTGATCTATGTGTGTTTATAAACACATTGCATAGATTTACATTTATTTTAGGCTTTCTGCTGCAGGTGTGTTTTTAAGGCACTTGTTTACCTAAGCACTTCTAGGTGTGTCATGGACAGCTTGTTTACTTAGGTATTTATTTTCCAAAAGATATAACATTTTATTTTCATAGCCACTTTCATTTGGCATGCCTTTCATTCATGTGTGTTTAGAAACACATTGCGTGAATGGGCTTTTCATACAAGATATAGCATTTCATTTTTCCAGATTTTGTATTCATGGAAGCACTAAAAGTTTCAGGTTTAGCCAACACAACTTTAGTGACTAAGGGGAATTCACAAGGAACTCCAACTCACCATAGGCAAGTTTTGTCACCAACTCAGAGCCGAGACACAATAAACAGGGAAGGTCATCCAATACAGAGGCTACAGTGGGGAAAAGATCCTCCATGTCACTAGTCAAGTAGTAAGTCAGGGTCATAAACTAAAAGGTAGGCAATGGATGGATGAAGACAATGAATAATGGAGCCGACACTAGCAAGCCAAGGTATGGTAGAATGATCACCTCTATTCTCCCTAAGGAGGGTAATACCAATGAGTATGAATAGTGAACTTCTAAGTCTTAGTAGGGACAATGTAATATATATAATAAGATCAACCAGGTCCACATATCTATATGATCGCCAGATCATGATACTAAGTGCTAAGACATGCTATAAGAATAAGTATAAAAGCAATATAACCATGACACAATGATATACCTGCTGAGTCATATACCTGAATGCTCATCAATCTGTACCATCATCTGTCCTCTGAAACTGCTGCTGTAACTCTGGGCACTACTGACTGCTTTGTACCAATGGTATAATGGCTACATCGGTCATCTCTCTGAGTGTCCTCAGACTCAGTCATGGCATGGGGAATATACACTGCTGTCCACAATCTGATAGTGATCCAATATAGATGCTCATCTCAGCATCTCAAATGTAAGGGAACTGGCTGAATAGTGTACTGGAATCAGAAAAATAATGTATGGTAGACCGGCTACTATAAATGTGATAACAAATCCTTTATAGCAGATAAAGGGTCCTTCTCTTTATGCTTAGTTGATTTCAATGGAGTTTGAGCTCTAGAAAAACCAGGCAGATTTGACTTACCGGAAGATTGCATGTTCTTATCTATCTTGGTTGCCATTTCTTGTGCTTCTAACAGAGTGGTGGGTTCTTTATCCCTGAGTTCATATTGCATTTCCCCACTTAAGGCTTCAATGTAGTAAACCAATATGGTATGTGGAGTTGGCTTATAATCTGTAGGGATTGCATTGGACAAGTCGGTCAATTTCTTATTGAACTCATCCATGGTTTCCATCTCACTTCTTTTAATGTTTGTTAAAGCTGCAAGTTGATGTTGAGGCTCTTTTTTCTCACCATATTTGTTGGTGAAAGCATTCTTAAAAGCAGTCAAGGTTGCAAAGGAGTTGTTTGGTAAGCTGATGAACCAGTCACCAGCATCCCCATCTAAAGATAAAGCAAACAGCTTCATGTATACATCATCATGCTTGTGGGCAGGATCTCTGACATATCCACTTGTACATTTTGAGAAAGCTTTGAGATGATAGGCAGCAGTAATGGCATTAGTGCCAGTAAAAATGGGAAGTTTGTCGATAGCTTTGTCTGGAATGTCATGTGGTTGACCTGCTATTTGAGTAATGTCAAGGGGAGAATAGAAATCACCCATTGTATCGGAAAGACAAATGTTATTGTTTTCAAGGTTAGTTTCTTTAAAAAGACTATGGATGTCAGAAATGGACTTGTTATCACACCATAGTAGCAGGGCTACTATTCTTGCTTAGCAGATATCTGCACATTCCAGAGCTTGGCTATGATGACTTTATATTTTGAGATCACTCATGATCAGAGCAGTGTATTATTCAGACTTATGTTAGACCTTGTGTCAAGGTTGAGCCTTGAGAGTTCAGATTTGATGACCGATGTGACCCTTTATTTCATACAGTTTCAGTTCAGTGCCTAGAGATATATTGCAGCAGTGTTTCAGATGGTATATGATGATTTTGTATGACCTATGGATTCATGATCATTGACTGTGGATTATTATCTTGTTTCTTTAGTCATGTTCATAGCATTAGCTTGGTATATAATTCATGATGTGGCAAACTTTGTAAAACTTAAAACGGACTATCTTGATGATGAATTATAAAATGTACATTTTACTTGCACATTTAGGTTGTTTGACAAACTCACTGGTTTATTGCCTTGCATAGATATCGTCTTTCTTGATACCAGTTGTCTGCTAGCTTAGGGTCCACATTCACTTGACTCCATCCATCCATGACTTTCCTTATTTGGCTTTAACCCTTGACTTGTCTCGCTTGACTTTCTGATATTGAGGACCTCCCTTTTTACTACCTCTGTGTTTGGACTGCATCCCTGTTTGTTTAGTGCCTCGACTCTGAGTTGGTGACAGAACTTGCCTATGGTAAGTTGGATTGTAGGCCTAAATCATTCTGGTCAGTTGTCCCGATGTTTGGCACTGGCATGAACTCCCCCTAGTCACTTGAGATGTTGTTGGCTAAAACTAAAAGCTCATGTACTGCTTATGGAAATTTATGTAGATTCGCCCATGGAAACTAAAAAAGGGCAAGAGCGATGAACTACTAAAAATACTCCTCAAAGAGTATAAGAAAGGTCCAAAAAGCAATGGTTCTTAAATTCTATATCTAAACAATTGCTGGCCTTATATATGTATAAACATGCCCTGGATGCAAGCTGCAATTAGTTGTGCTTATCAGCACACTTGAGATCCGAAGGGTTATGGAGGCCAAAAAGGCCATGAAATGAAATCAATGGATTCTAATGAATCTGGATCATCTTTTATAAAAGTAGACATGATGCCTAATTTGAATAAGCACTCTCTAAACAACTTACCCATGTGTGAGGCACAGCCATTCCCCGTGTTTATTTTGTCCAGCACAGAGTTTGTAGCTTCCCCTTTCTCCCAGTCCAAAGTGTCTTTTAGTTGAGTTTAGACAAGTCACCCCCTTTTCCCAAACCTTGTTCCTAGCCTTCATCCTTAGTTAGCAGTTATACCATGTCCAATGGGTGAGTTTGTCGCTTAAGCTATTGTGCAAGTTAATACAAATAACAACGGAATGAACAAATATGTTTAATGCCACTAAATGATGTTATACTTTAAGTCAAGTTGTGAGTATGATTAGAGGAACATGTCTTAGTCTATTGATATGATTTATCTTTGGTTGTATATGGACCTAGTCAAACCCAGTTTGACTACGGTCATTTCTTGGGATCCGTGTTGATGTGGGCCATGCATGCTTATGGATGATGATTGATGGTCCCACATACTCTTGATGATGATGCTATATGATGGACATATGATTCAGATGATGATTGATGCAATTCAACAGGTTTTATTATTACTTCAGATCATTAGATTATGCAGTGTCCATATATGGTGGACCCTACAGCTAGCTCATCAGGGAAACCCATGGTGTATGAGTACACATTCTTAGTATATTTGGGTCTTCTGGATCCAATGAGACACTTATCATTCAGTTTCGGGCACTTCTGACAGTGATAGATGCAGTTTTCCACTTGTTGACCAAATTTGGGGCTGATTTCCCATCCTGAGCAGCAGGGGCCATGAGAGGCCAGTTCACCTAGGGCGCTGTATGAGAAAGGGGTGGTCCAACCACTTGATATTACCATTTACCCCCCCCTTCTTGAGAGCCTGGTGGGCTCAGTTTGACAGCGCAGGTGCCCTACGAGGCAGTTTCAGCACTTTCACAGTTACCGAGGCAGTCCAGAAATGGGATAAAAGGGTCACTGAGGAATTCGATTTGGGAAATTGAGGCAAGGTTTTGGCACTTGGTATTCACAGAGGTCTTCCAGGGTGAACCCCCTATCCTCCAGCCAGTTTTCATCACTTGGGTGGGTCCACAGAGGCCACAGGAGGCCTTTTACTGCATGTCTGTCACTGATTTTGAGGACAGATTTGATCATTTGTATTTATTTTGGACATATATTATTTTATTGTGCCATGGGGATGAGCTAGCAAGGATTGATGGCTCCTAGCCCCACCATGTGCTTCATGTGTCATGTCCTAGTCATATGAGGTGGGCTCATGTACTTTTGCCCCCTCTAGAGGATGACATCACCCTCACTTTGTACCTTTTAGCTATGACATCATCATTATTTTGAGTGATCCATGTGATTATATTGTTAGGCTCATTTTAGCCATTGATTATGTATTGAGATCTTTTAATCTCAACCACTCATTTTTTATAAATTGGTTTTGAGATCTAGGGTTTTGGTCTTGTTATCACCTAAGATGTAGTTACCCCTATGGATAGATCCAGTTATGGATGGCAATAGGGAAGGGCAACTCAAAAGGTGCAACCACGATCACCTCGACCTCCAATATGTATGGTTGTCACGCCGGTCGAGGCAACCTTCGCTTTATGTTGTCTAGCCCAGACAACAAAGGGGGAGACCCGATCCACTCCCGACAGGAGAGATCAAAACCAAGACACCAAATCAGGGTATTTCGAAGTGAAGTTAGGTGTATGGTTTATCCTAGACCTTATAGGTTGAAGTCACAAGCCAAGTGAGGGGTTCAATAGGTATAGCTTTGGTTCATAGTTGAAGTGAAAGTGACTTGTAATGTTTAGAGTGAGATCTAGGGCTAGTGTACTAGGTCAATGTCAAAAGATTCACTGCCTTGGGTACCGTGTCCAATGCAGGATAATTAAAGGTTGTATTGGGGCTAACTAGTACATGAGACAAGATTGACCATAGTTCATGATGTCCTTAAAGGTATAGTTCACCATGCAAAAGTCAAACCACAAGTCAATCCCACAATCTAGGAGAGTGGGTTGTCTTGGAGATAAACCAGTGCCTTGGGAATTGGGAAGTGGAGTCAAAGTAGGGTTGACTTTATGGTTTAGGACTCCTACAACATGAGATAAGTGGACAGTATAAGTCTTGATGGTTAAATGTGTCTAGATCTAGGTTTGACCTAAGTGGACCACAATCCCTTAAAACAAGGAATGCAGTCCCCAAGGCAAAATTTGACAGAGTGACAGTCTAGACCTAGGTTTTGAATTATTCTGATTCCGGATCTGCAAAAAACTCAAGTACCCAGTTCCTCGAAGTGAGTGAACTCACTTCTCCAAGGTGGTGCGACTTTCCCTAAGGAGGCTTCAATTCGGTCTTGGGTGGGTCAAATCATGTCGGATGGCATCCAAACTTTAGATCCGGGTAGATCAGTCAAGTAGGGATATGGATCTATAATTTTGTGGCAATCCACCGGTTAGATCTTAGTAGATCTGAGTTTAGGTGTTCCAAGTGGTCCAAAATGGGGATTAAATCCCTTAAAATGTGGAATGGGGCCCACAAGGTGAATTTCAAGAAAGGGACAACCTGGGTGTATGTTATTTGATGTGTAGATGTCAAATCAAGTGGAATCTCAAACACCCATGTTCTAGATCTAGGTCAACTTGCTCAAATGGTGAAGTGCGCCTTCCTTGGGAGAAGCTAAGTTGGCTTGGGAGAGGGGTCAAACGGAAGCCAATCCTCACCAAAATATAGATCCGGGATGCCGTGGATGCTATAGAGGTGGGTTTTCAATATCATGCCCAACTACCCACTAGATCTTAGTAGATCTAAGAAAATGCAAAATTGGGGTTTTGATTAATTAGGGTTTTAAGTGTTTTTGACAATTGGATAGACTATGGAGATAGAACTTACCTTGAGATCATACCTGAATGATGTGGTTGAAATGCCTTGATGTTGAGGAAGATTCCCGCAGAGATCAAATGAGAGATTGATGATTTGCTTGCCAATTTGATGCCCAAGTCCACAAGTGCGCCTTCCTCTACCTGTCAAACCAAGGAATGAAATTCAATCAGTAAGATCAAGCATGGAAGAAATACAAGAGAAATGCAAATAGTAACATGAAATAGAAGGTCCTGGGACAGTAATACTCCCTGTTACCAACGAAGAGCTCCAAAGAAGAAGTAGGGAGAGTCTTCCCCTACCAATACCTCCTCCTCCAAGCAAATCGGCCTCTACCTGTAGATGCAAAATCGTGGTACAATAGATATGGCAAACAAGATCTCCAATAACTCAGTGCAAAGGAAGAACCAACGAACGAACACCAAAAACATTCACCACAACATTGGAGATAGATGCAATAATAATTTTCTATTCCAATAATCCAGAGCCAAAAGTCCCTTTACAATGAGAGGCTCTCTCCTTTAAATAGGAAGGAGAGGCACCAAAACCCTAACCACTTTTTGAATGAGTGGCTAAGATTAAAAGATACAAATGTCTAATCAATGGTTGAGATGAGCTCAACAACATAATACATGGATCACACATAAAATATAACATAAGTGGACAAAGTCGCCCTAGGAGAGGGGAATCCCACCAAATCATGATGACCAAATATCATAAGAGGCTCATGGTGGGTCCAAGGGGTAATTTTATCCCTCCTTGGTCAATCCCCATGGCACAATAACCCATAAACAATCATGAAAGTACCAAATCGTGCCTCCAAGGTGAAGTAGTGTATCTCCAAGGTGAAGTCGTGGTCCTCAAAAGACCCAAAATATCCACAGAAAGTGCCATAAGTGATGGATGCGGGCCCCGATGAAGCTGAAACTGCAGGAGGAGGTGTGAAAGGTCCCGATCCATCATCACTGATCATCCCATGCCATAACTTTGCCTCAGTAGCCCAAATCGATTTCCTCAATAGCCATTTCTACCAATCCTGAAATGCCTCGGGAAACGTGAAACTGCCCAAACTGCCTCCTGGAGTGATGGCGCTGTCAAGGTGAGGGTGTCAATGTGTCCGGGAGGGGGGGTAATATGGTAAAAACAAGTGGCTGGACCACCCCCTCCATCATCAGCGCCCTAGGTCATCCGGATAAAAGTCATCTCTGCTCCGACAGGGCCTCCAATAGACCAAAACTGCACTAGGACAGCCTACTGAGGCTAAATCATCACTGTAAGTGCCCGGAACTGAAAACAAACTGTCCCATTGGACTCAGAAGGTCCAAATCTATCCAAGATGTGTACTCATACACCATATGAGTCTCTGCATGATCAAAATAAATATCCAATATACCGGAACAGGGCCAATAATAATGCGCTGTATATATACAAATACTGCTGTAACCCCAGAATCATCATCATAACCCTGTAGCTGCTGCATAGAATCATCCTGTATGTGTACGTAGACCATATATCATCTATCCATATCATCATAAGGTCCAACATCTCATGTCCCATGGTCCTCCATGGTCAAACTAGGTCTAACCAAGGCCAAATACAACTCAGACTATCATCAATAGCTGCTGCAAGGTGTCAAGGTTAATACATGCTTTACAATTTATTCAAATAGCTTCTATAACACAGAGTAATCATGACTGGCGATCTAAATCCAAATATATAGTGTCGTTAGTTATTATTATTACTCAGACTAGACTTTCAGGATCATACTCACTTCATAGTTGTGATCAATTTGCTAGTGAAGGGTGAGGGCTGAAATAAATGGCTAGGCTAAGGGATGACTTGACTAACTTGACTTTGTGACACTTTGGCAAGGGAAAGGGGATACACACCATAGTGTATACTGACTGAGCAATAACACAGGGAATGGCGGTGTCTCACAAATGGATGAGTTGTTTAAAGAGGGTTTATTCACCTTCACAGATGCGCACAATCCATAATACAAGCAAGGCCAGCAATTGTTTAGATATAACATTTAAGTTCCATTGCTTTTTGGGCCTGAGTTTTCCATAGCCTTGATCTATGTGTGTTTACAAACACATTGCATAGATTTACATTTATTTTAGGCTTTCTGCTGCAGGTGTGTTTTTAAGGCACTTGTTTACCTGAGCACTTCTAGGTGTGTCATGGACAGCTTGTTTACCTAGGTATTAATTTTTCCAAAAGATATAGCATTTTATTTTTCATGGCCATTTTCATTTGGCATTTCTTTCATATACAAGATATAGCATTTGATTTTTTTCCAGATTTTGTATTGATGGCAGCACTAAAAGTTTCAGGTTTAGCCAACACAACTTTAGTGACTAGGGGGAATTCTCAAGGAACCCCAACTCACCATAGGTAAGTTTTGTCACCAACTCAGAGCCGAGACACAATAAACAGGGAAGCTCATCCAGTACAGAGGCTACAGTGGGGAAAGATCCTCCATGTCACTAGTCAAGTAGCAAATCAAGGTAATAATCTAAAAGGTAGGCCACGGATGGATGAAGACAATGAAAAGGTGAAGCCAACACTAGCAAGCCATAGTATGGTGTAATGATCACCTCTATTCTCCCTAAGGAGGGTATGTACCAATGAGTATGAATAGTGAACTTCTAAGTCTGAGTAGGGACAGTAATATATATATAATAGGTCAACCAGGTCCAAATATCTATATGATCGCCAGATCATGACACTAAGTGCTAAGACATGCTATAAGAATAAGTATAAAAGCAATCTAACCATAACACAATAATATACCTGCTGAGTCATATACCTCAAAGCTCATCAACCTGTACCATCATCTGTCCTCTGAGACTGCTGCTGTAACTCTGGGCACTACTGTCTGCTCTGTACCAATGGCATAATGGCTATATCGGGCATCTCTCTGAGTGTCTTGAAACTCAGTCATGGCATGGGGAATGTAACTGCTGTCCACAATCTGATAGTGATCCGATCTAGATGCTCATCTCGGCATCTCAAATGCAAGGGAACTGGCTGAAGAGTGTACTGGAATGAGAAAAATAATGTATGGTAGCCCGGCTACTATATATGTGATAACAAGTCTTTATTATCCTATATAAGGAGGAAACCCCCTATTGTATAGCTCACCTTTGGAGCTCTGGAATATTGGAATAGAACACTTCTTTGTGGAGCATATTTCTCTTGTCTTGTGGATTCTCTTGCATCTTGAGTATACAGTATCTCTTCTATGTATCATTGTGGATTTTGGAGCTACATCTTGTTTTCTTGCAGGGAGGCCAAATTGGTGGAGAGGAGGACGATTTGGAGGGATCCACATATTCTCTCTTGGGTTGATCTTGGTGACAGGGAGTATCATTATTGTATCTTTGTGACATAGTTGATGCTTTTTATTACATCTTTCCACCATTCTCTTAATCATCTTACTTGGCTTGTTTCACTTGATCTTGTTTTGTAGGAGGATGACGATTTGGAGGAGGACGTTTTGGCTTGGAGCAACAAAATCTCACTCTTGAATATACACATAGGAGAATGCTATCAATTTGCAAGGTGGCCATAAGCAATTGAGGTAAGTTCTACAAGGTATGTGCCTAGATCCATCCATTTCTTCTTCATTGGTCAACAAACCCTTAAAATTCAAAACCCTCATTTTTGTTTTTCTTAGATCTAATTGGATCTAGCTTGGCTTTTGGAAAGATATTGAAAACCCACCTCTATAGTATCCATGGCAATTCGGATCTATAGTTTGGTGGTGATTGGGTTCCATTTGACACACTTTCCAAGGCACCTAGCCCTCTTGAAGGCAATTTGCACCCCTTGGGAGAAGCTAGTTTGGTTGGTTCCAAGACATGGGTAGGTGAGATCCCACTTGATTCATGATCCTCACACTTGATAACCTACCCCTAGTGCCCCACTTCATTGATTTTTGCCTTGTGGGCCCCATTCCTCATTTTGAGGGTTGAGCCCCACTTGGGTCAATTTGGTGATACATCTTCAATCTCAGATCTATGGAGATCTAGCCATTGGATCCCTTTGATTTTCAAGATCCACATTGATAATTGCATTAACTACCCGGATCTAAAGTTTCATGGCTTTTGGACTTGATTTGACACACCTTCCCATGCATTAAACCCTCCTTGGGCAAAGTCGCACTTCCTAGGGGTTTGAGTTGGCCCACTTCGAGGACTTGGGTGGTTGAGATCCCACTTGATTTGAAAAGAGCATACCTTGAAACCTATGTCTAGTGTCTCACTTTGTGGATTTTTGCCTTGGGGGTATCATTCCTCAATTTGAGGGTTGTTGTCCACTTGGACCACTTAGTAAAACATTAGATCTAGCAAGATCTAACCATTACATTCACTTGATCTTGATCAATACCCTTGATTTGCATCTTAAGTGTCCTGATCTACATTTTGACATCTTTTTGACTCCATTTGCCCATCCATTTCAAGGCACTAGTCCACCTAAGGCAAATTGCACTTCTTGGGATTAGTGTCAAGTGCTAGATCCCATATGTGGGTATCTCTAATTCGAGCTTAGATCCATAGATCTACCCTTTGCATACCCCTTGGTACCATTTGCACCCTTAACTTCACCTTGTGGGTCCCATTTGAACCATTTCCATGTCCCAAGGAAGTGGGCCCCACTTGTGTATTTCATGGTACTAGATCTTGTCATTTGATCTCATTATGTGGCCTAAGTCATTCATTGGTTGAAACACTAGTCATCCCTTAAGCCTCTTTCAACCATACTTAAACTTCTAGGCCCACCTAACCTTGCATTGGTTTCCGTAACTCATCTTTCACACTTCCCTAGAAACCTTTGTTTGGACCCAATCTCTTTTGATTGGCTATAGGGTCTCACCCTTGGTCTTGATTCATCTTGATCTAAAGTGAAGAGTGCCTCGGTTGACGTGACTCCCGGCTTGCATTGGGAACCGTGGCATCTCTTGGGTCACCTCTTTAGTTGTCCAGCTCCTCTACCATCCCGGATGGGATACCTTTAGGGACAACTACAAGTTGTGTGATAACAGGACTGAGATCCAAGCTCTTCAAGGATCTTACGAGAATTAAGTTTATTCAATCTCCTCCTGTAAACCTTTTCAGGCTGGGGGATGAAATTGAGTAAACCTTCAGAATTCCTTCTAGTTTAATACCTTGAGGGGTTTACTGACAGTGGAGTCGCCAGGTGGATTCAAGTCTAATTTCTGAGAGTGTTTTGACTAAAAAATCTACCAAAAAGGAAAACTAAAAAAGGGCAGTGGAGTTGCTAGCTAGATATCAGAATCTATCAAAAAGGTAAAACAAACTAGAAAAAACTAAGGTCGTCCAGGAACAAAAAGATTTGTCCCCGGCAACGGTGCCAAAGATGTTGTCCGCTGAGATGCACACTAGCAGCAGAAATCTTTCGAAAGTTGTTCCCTCATTACAAGTGGGGAAAGTGTGGCCTTGGGGGCAAGCAATGAGCCAGGTAATGTCACTTGAATCCCAGCTCCTCCGTTTAGGCTAACTCCTAACGAAGCCAAGGGGGGTAGTCCCTACAAAAAGTTTGCTATGGCTCAATGTGTTTTAATGTTTTTGGTGTATGGTGATGCGAATGGATGTTGTTTAGGAGTTTTAAAGATGAAAGATCACAAATTTACTTTAAATGAAACACAAGGTAAAAATGCAATCCACGTTGTGAAACAGTATATGAAAGACTTTGCGAAAATAAGAAGCATCCACAGATAGATGAGTTCCAAATATAAAATCCAATGGACAAATGGCCCAACTTAATTAAAGCATAAATATAAAATGACCAGTGCCAAAATGGAGTCAAACAAGTGTAGTGCTTGGGGATGCTGAAATGCAAGTCTCAATAGTAGCTGTTCGTGAGATCGTTGTGCAAATTATCTTGGTAAATTAAAAGTTTTAATGGTCTTGCTTATTAGGCTAAGAACAACAAGGTAATCAAAAGACCGAAAAGGTATACTTTCAGTGGCTTCCCCTTCTAATGGTATGACGGACCACCCAGATTTCGAAGAGTAAGTGTCTAAAGACTTAACCACTTTGATGTCTATGACAGCGGTAACTTCTGGCCCCACCAGGTTTAGGAACTTTGCCCACTACTTGAGTATGTCTCGAAAAAAGCAACGCCAGTTCGTTGGTTGTGGGGGTGAAAATTTTATTATGTTATCGAAAATTATCAAATCCAACACCTTTTTGAGTACTAGCCCAACCTTTTCAGGTTGGCAGAGCATATGGGTGTTGGATAGCAACCAAGATAAATTATTAAAGGGGGAGTGTGAGTTGAAAATGTTTTAAAATTGATAGAGCACACAGTTCAACTCTCCGACAAAGAGCGCTCTTGACTTTATCTTATGACAAGGTTCAAGAGACTTAGTTATTCTATATGCCCAATGCAGGGAAAATGCACTATTAATATGCTCTCCGACAGAGAGTGCTCTTGACTTGGGTTATTTCAAGTTCAAGAGGCTTAGTTCTTTGTTAGGATAGAAACAAATTGTACGCAAAGAAAATGCACGTTTTCCAAAGTAAACAAGCAATGAAAAGAGAAACAAATGGGAGAGAAAAGACAAGGCCAAATCAAGCAACAAACCAAGAATTAAACAAACAAGGTGGGATCAAGCTTGGAACAAGGTGACCACTAGAACCACTAGTCCCGAAAACCTTACAGCTAGCTGGATGTCCGCAAGGATGCTAATGGGGAAAGAGAAGTAGCCACAAAATTATGTGGCACTTGGGATCAAATCCCAAGCTACTTTCTCAAGGCAAAACTTGGAAGAGAATTATTCTAAGTACAAAAATTGAAAGATATATCTAGAAAATTGACACAAAACTAAGCTAAAGAATGCACCAAAACACTCTTCCCCAAATGGGGAAGAAGAAACCAAAGTGTGGGAGGCCTTATCCCACCTAGCCTTTTTATTAACTGAGTTACAAGTGCCTTTGGGAATGAAACCGTTGAAAGATCTTTTGAAAGAAATAAAACACTATGGAAACAATACTTAGAAGCCCTTAATGGCTTTTACAAAGGAGAGTGGTTTTATATCTTCATGGTTATCATCCTCTTCATTTATTTTGGATCTTCTTATTGGTTCAGTTTTCCTCTTTGGGTTTTGTTCTTCTTCTTCTTAGAATTTTGTTTTTTCAAGTCTTTCTTCTCCTTCAAAATACCTACACAAGCTTAAATCAACTCAACATGGCACCCATCAGATGTTAATCAAAAGAAATATGAACTTAAGATCTAAGCTAGGAAGTTGAAAACAAAGCAATGCGAGCCTAACTTAACAATGAGATCTAAGATGCAAGTATGACTAACAAATAAACTAGATGCAAATACTAACTAAGATCTAACAAGTGCAAGTAAGTAACTGACTTTAATAAAAGAACTAGATCTAAACAATGCAAATGTAAACTAAATGAGATCTAACTACTTGCTTTTTCTAAGAAAAGGAACTACTAACTCTTTAACTCAAACCTTGTTTTGCTTTTTGATGTGTTTAAGGTAGAAATAAAAGGTGGACGAAAGGACACTTGGGGAAACACCCAAGGGGAAACGAAAGGGAAGCTTGGAGAAAACAAGGGGAAAAACGAAAGTTGGAGGGATCCCTAAATGGAGATGGACGAGAAGGAGGAGGAGAGGAAGAGGATGGGGGACGAAAGGAACAAAGGAGAGAAACAAAGGTTGGAGGGAGGATCTAAAAGAGAAAATGAAAGGGTAAGTGGAGGGTGGACGAGAGCAAAGAGGAGAGGGTTAACAAGGTAGGAAAGAGGAGCTATGGCTTAGAAGAAAAGACTAGCAATCAAAGATAAAGACTCAAGGAGAAAGTGGAGGGCTTGAAGAAAAGAAGCCTTTAGATCTAGGTAACCAGGTTTAGATAAAATGTTTTGATGGATGGAAAATTTGAGAAGAGCTCTTCCTAGCCTTCTTTAGATGAAAGATTTGAGATTCTATAGATCTTGCAACCACAAGGTGTTAAATCAAAGCTTGAAGATGAAGCATGGGTTTGATGCAACCGAGCTCTTATCCCTCTTCACTTTAGCAACACCTAATCACAATACATACAACTCAACCAACAAGTGAGATCAACAATATTGTTCAACTGTTTTACTTCTAAAAGTGCACTTTTTTATGCAGGACTGCCTCTATTCTAATAAACAAACAAAGTCTCTTGAACTTGCCATAATCCAAGTCAAGAGCACTCTCTGTAGGAGAGCATTTTAGCTTGCATCTTTTCCCCCTGCATTAGGCATATTAGATTAGATAAGTCTCTTGAACCTTGTCATAAGACAAAGTCAAAAGAACTCTCTATCGGAGAGTTGAACTGTGTGCTTAAACAACAATTAAAATATTCCAACTCACACTCCCATAACAATTTACTTTGGTTGCTATGTAACACCCATATGCTCTGCTAACCTAAAAGGGTTGGGCTAGTACTCAGAAAGGTGTTAGATTTGATAAAACTTCTATCACATAATAAAATTTTATCCCCACAACCAACGAATCGGCGTTGTTTCAAAAAACTTTTAAGTGGGAGGCAAAAGCTCCTAAACCTGGTGGGGCCAAGAAACATACCGTTGTCAGACATCAGGGGTGGTTTAAATCATTGGACACCTATCCCTTCGAAATCTGGACGGTCTTGACTTTCCATCAGAGGGGAGCCACTTAAAAGTATACCTTTCCGGACTCTTGCTTACCTTGTTGATTCTTAGCCTAATAATCAAGACCATTAAAATCTTTAATTTACCTAGATAATCTGCAAAACGATCTCACAAACATTACCACTTGAACTCTTGTATCAAGCAACCCAGCACTTAAGATTGTTTTTGACTCCATAAGGCACTGGTCCTTGTCATCATTTTTACTTGCTTTTTTATCCATTTGGAGCATTTACATTATCGTGGTTGTCTTACTTTAAACATATCAAGTGGTTGTTTCTTCAATCTTGTAATCTTGTTTCGCAACGTGGATTGCATTTTACCTTGTGTCTATTATGAGTTGTGGGTCTTTCATCATCAAAAAACTCCTAAACAACACCCATCCGCATCACAACACCAAAAAACATTTAAAACACATTGAGCCATAGTTAACTCTTTGTAGGGACTACCCCCTTTGGCTTCGTTAAGAGTTAGCCTAAACGGAGGAGCTGGGATTTAGGTGATAGTACCTAGCTCATTGCTTGCCCCCAAGGCCACACCTCTCCCCACTTCTAGTGAGGGAGACAACTTTCGAAAGATTTCTGCTGCTAGTGTGCATATCGGCGGACAACAAGGCTTATATACATCAGTTGGACTCTAATAACCCTCCATGGCTAAAATTTTCAAAATCGGGCATTCCAGCTTTGGAGGGAGCGGGAGAAAACCTCATTGATTATAGCTCGGCTATAGGAAAAGTATAATTGACAAGGGAAAAAACTCCCTGAAATACCTTATTTGCTTAACCAAGTCATGGGGAATCGAGCCACTCAAAATCCTACTAGTACACTTTATTACAAACCCCGTGGGGCCAGGGTCATGTCGACTGAAAAACAAAACTGACTAGCCAAAACTGGCTAGGCACAAAGGATGGATCATCTGATACACTGGAATACAAACACTTATCATGTTTGTCAAATGGCGGCTCTTCAGATAATCCAACTATGGTACAAAAAAGTTGGTAACACACTCTAGAGTAATGTATTAATGACTAAGTCTTAGAAGGCCAAGCCTGTTACAAAGAGTCATCATGCTACGTCATTTTATTACAATTCCCCCATGGGGGTATGGAACATGTATGAAGAAAATATGGCCATAATGGCCGGCTGGACTTCTGAACTTCTGAACTTGAACAAGTAAATGTTCAATCTCTTGGAGGCTTGACTGCAAGTCCATCCAAGTGCAACTTGGGGGTAACACATAGCATCAATCATCACCTTTGGAGCTTGCACCCAATAACTAGGACTTCCTGGGAGGTCACCCATCCCAAAACTCCTCTAGTTCAAGCACACTTAAACATGGAAATTCCTCCCATAGTGAAGTCTACTTAGCTTGCTAACCCATTTGCAAAACCTTAGCAAGTATTGTGCCATATGAACTATTCACTAAAGCTCCCCTGACTTCTTTATCTAAGCATTTGGGGGGTTTCATAGTTCAACATATGAGATATCATTTTTAGGATTATTTGCATAGACTAAGTCATTAATGCATGACCCATATTCCACAAGCATTAGTCAAAATTACAAATTTCTCATGATATTGAATAGTCCACTTAGTACTCATTGCTTCCTTATTTGTGATTGGTTTAGAGTTGGTTCCTTTGGCTAAGGTTGTGTCCAGAACCCCAGACTGCCATCATAAGTTTTAAGGCAGTTTTCACTAGACTTCATGGATTCCACTAGATATTTCTGAATTTAAGGACAAATAGTTTGTTTTGATTGGTGATCATAGATCAATTAAGGGCATCGACAAATTTTTTAGCAACCAAATATCTGTTTTTATTCCACAAATTGCAGTTTTGAATTGTTATTTATGTCCTGTTATCACACCATAGTAGCAGGGCTACTATTCTTGTACAGCAGATATCTGCACATTCCAGAGCTTACATTATTCCAGAGCATGGCTATATATTATGGATCACTCATGATCAGAGCAGTATATTATTCAGATTTGTATATGACCTTGTGTCAAGGCTGAGCCTTGAGAGTTCAGATTAGATGACTGATGTGACCACTTATCCCATTACAGTTTCAGTTCAGTGCCTAGAGATGTACTTCAGCAGTGTTTCAGATGATGCATGATGATTGCTATTATGATGATGTTGTATGATCTATGGATATGTTCTCACTGACAGTGGATTATTAGCTTGTTGATTTAGTCATGATTATAGCATGTGCTTGGTATATTATTCCTGATGTGGCAAACTATTTAAAATGAACTGTAAATCATAAAATGGACAATTGCTTGCATTTTTAGGTCATCTAACAAAACTTACTGGTATTTCACCTTACATAGACATGGTCTTTCCCGACACCAGTTGTCTGCTAGTGTAGGCTCCATATCCACTTGTCTCCATCCATACATGACCTTCCTGTTTGACTTTAAACCCTGACTTGTCTCATTTGACTTTCTGATACTGAGGACTTCCCTATTTTTCTACCTCTGTGTTTGGACCGCATCCCTGTTTATTCGTTGTCTCGGCTCTGAGTTGGTGACAGAACTTGCCTTTGGTGAGTTGGATTGTAGGCCTAAATCATTCTGGTCGGTTGTCCCGATGTTTGGCATTGGCTCGAACTCCCCCTAGTCACTTGAGATGTTGTTGGCTAAAACTGAAAGCTCATGTTCTACCTGTGGAAACTAAATGAATTCGCCCATGGAAACAAAAAAAAAGGGCAAGAGCAATGAAAAGCTAAAAATACTCCTCGAAGAGTATAAGAAAGGTCCAAAAAGCAATAGTTCTTAAAAGCTATATCTAAACAATTGCTGACCTTGTGAATATATAAAAAAAACATGCCCTGGATGCAAGCTGCAACTAGTTGTGCTTCTCAGCACATCTGAAATCCGAAGGGTTATGTAGGCCAAAAAGGCCATGGAAATAAATTGAATGATCCTAATGAACTTGGATCAACTTGATGTAGACATGATGCCTAAGTTGAATAAGCACTCTCTAAACAACTTATCCATTTGTGAGGCACAGCCATCCCCCGTGTTCTTTTGTCCAACACAGAGTTTGTAGCTTCCCCCTCTCCCAGTCCAAAGTATTTTTGAGTTGAGTTAGACAAGTCAAACCCTTGGCCCAACCTTGCTCCTAGCCTTCATCCTTCACTAGCAGTTTGACCATGTCCAATGGGTGAGTTTGTCATTTGAACTATGGTGCAAATAATTTATCATAACAACGGAATAGGTTAATATAATTAATGCCACTGAATGGAATTTGTACTTTGAGCTTAGCTATGGAATGATTAAAGAAGCATTGTCTTAGTCTACTGAGGTGATTTATCCTTGATTATATATATTCTTGGGATCCGTGATGATGTGGACCATGTATGATGATTATTGATGATGATTTATGGTCCCACATGTTTGATGATGATATCATATGATGGACATATGATGCAGATGATGTTTGATCCAGTTCAGCAGGTTTATTATTACTTCAGATCAGCAGATTATACATTGTCCATATATGGTGGACCCTACAGCAGGCCCATTAGGGCAACCCAGGGTGTATGAGTACTCATTCCTAGTGGATTTGGGTCTTCTGGATCCATTGAGACACTTATCTTTCAGTTCCGGGCACTTCTGACAGTGATTGATGCAGTTTGACACTTGTTGACCAGATTTGGGGCTGATTTCCCAGCCTGAGCAGCAGGGGCCCCGAGAGGCCAGTTCACCTAGGGCGCTGATGATGGAGGGGGTGGTACAGCCACTTGTTATTACCATTTATCCCCCCTTCCGGAGAGCCTGGTGGGCTCAGATGGACAGCGCTAGCACCCTAGGAGGCAGTTTTGGCACTTTCACAGTTCCCGAGGCAGTTAAAAAATGGGATAAAGTGGTCACTGAGGAAATCGATTTGGGCAATTGAGGCAAGGTTTTGGCATTTGGTTTTCACAGTGGTCTTCCAGGGTGATCTCACTATCTTCCAGTCAGTTTTCACCATGTGGGTATCTCCAGATTGTTCACAGGAGGACATTTACTACTTGACTGTCATGGATTCTGAGGACAGTTTGGGTCATTGTTATTATATTGGACATATTTTATTATTTTATTGTGCCTTGGGGTGAGCTAGCAAGGATTTATACCTCCTAGCCCCACCATGTGCTTATTTTACCATGTCCTAGTCATCATGAGGTGGATTATTGTACTTTTTACCCGTCTAGTGGGATGACGTCACCCTCCATTGTACCATTTAGTGAGGGCGCTATTGTTATGTTGAGTGATCCATGTGATATTATGTTATGGATTCATCCTAGCCATTGATTGTATGATGAGATCTTATAATCTCAACCACTCATTTGATGTAGTATTATGAAATGGTATAGGGTTTTGGTCTTTATTATCCTATATAAGGAGGAGACCCCCCATTGTAAAGCTCACCTTTGGAGCTCTGGAATATTGGAATAGAAGATTTTTTGTGGAGCACATCTCTCTTGCATTGTGGATTCTCTTGCATATTGAATATAAAGTATCTCTTCTATGTATCATTGTGGATTTTGGTGTTCTTGCTAACCTTTTGACAGGAAAGTCGAATTGGAGAGAGGAGGGCGACTTTTTGAGGGTTATTGTTGGAGGGATCCACATATTCTCTCTTGGGTTGATCTTGTGACAGGGAGTATCATTATTGTATCTTCGTGACATAGTTGATGCTTTCTATTACATCTTTCTACCATTTTCATAATCATCTTGCTTGACTTGTTTCTTTGATCTTGTCTTGTAGGAGGAGGACGATTTGGCTATCTTGGAGAAGGGCGATTTGGTTGGAGCACTTGGATCTCACTCTTGAATATAAACATAGGAGAATGCTATCAACTTGCAAGGTGGCCATAAGCAATTGAGGTAAGATCTACAAGGTATGTGTCTCTTTCATCCATTCTATCTTCATTGGTCATAAAACCCTAATTACATCAAAACCTCAATTTTGGTATATTTTTTAGATCTACTTAGATCTACCCTTGCAATTGAAAAGATATTAAGAACCCACCTCTATAGGATCCACCCCTAGTTGGATCTATAGTTTGGTGGTGATTGGCTAAAAATTGACACACCTTTCAATGCAAAAAGCCTTCTTGAACCAAAATCGATTTTCCTAAGAGAAGCTTGTTGGGTAAGATCTAGCACATGGGTAGGTAAGATCCCACTTGATTTGACATCTAGACACTTGATTACCTATACCCATATCCTTGCTTTGGTGAAAACTACCTTGTGGACATCTCTCCATGTTTTGAGGGGTTGAAACCCCCTTTTGATCTTCTTGGTACTTTAAAACTTAGATCTACTAAGATCTACCCATTGGATTTACTTGAAACTTTGAAGGAACATAGATCGGGGTACTAACATCCCGGATCTACATTTTGGTGGCCATTGGACTTGATTTGGTCCACCAAAACCCAATTTTTGACTCTCCTTGAGCAAGTCGCACCCCCTTGATTTGTTGAGTTGGTCCACTTCTAGGAAGTGGGTGTTGGAGATTTTTGTGGATTTGGAATGCCCTTGCCTTGAAACCTAGGTCTATACTGTCCTTTTGTCAAGATCCGCCTTGGGGATTGCATTCCTTGTTTTAAGGGATTGTGGTCCACTTTTGGTTATCTTTTAAAAACCTAGATCTAGTAAGATCCAACCATTAGATCTCATCCAATCCACTTGACTTGGCTTCTAGGTGTCCCGATCTACACTTTGACATCCTTCTTGACTCCTTTAGCCCATCCAACAAGGCACTAGTCCTTCTCCAAGCAAAGCGCACTCCTTGGGATTAGTGTCAAACCCTAGATCTAGTACATGGGGAATCCTAGAACCAACTCCAACTTATAGATCTAACCTAGATTTAACCTATAGTACCATCCTCATACTTAATTTCACTTAGTGGGTCTACCTAGAGCCATTTCACACTTCCCAAGAAACTAGACCCACTTGTGTAAACAAATGGTATTATACTTAATCATCATACCCCATCATGTGGCCTAAACCATACATAGGTTGAAACATTAACAAACTCTTACACCTCCTTCAACCATACCTTAACCCATAGGTCCACTTAGCCTTGCATTGGTTTCCGTAACTCATTACTTACCTACCCGTAGAAACCTTTGTTTGGGTCCAATCAACTGTGATTGGGGTATAGGGTCTCCCCCTTGGTCTAGTTACACCTTGACCTAAAGCGAAGAGTGCCTCGGTTGACGTGACTCCCACCTGCATTGGGAACCGTGGCATCTCTTGGGTCACCTCTTTAGTTGCCTAGCTCCTCTACCGTCCCGGATGGGATACCACTAGGGGCAACTACAAGTTGTGTGATAACATGTCCCTTTTGGAAGTGAACTATTGCTTACTAAATGGCACTTGATCAATGTTCTCGATGCTGATAGCCATAGAGGGTGAAGCTGTGCATATTGAGAGTGCCATTGATAATAACAATTTATTAAAATGGAAGCTTTGAGGCATACTTCTTCCACCATCTATTGCATCAAGAAATAAATTCATGACTAGTTGCATAGTTGGCTTTATTGTTATTCACTGTCAAAATTTCAATATACATAATTTGAATTTTCAATTACCTTGAGGCTTGCACATTCCGTCTAACCCTCTATAAGAATGTTATGACCCCCATCATTTTCATGAGGAATTGCATAGTGATCATAGCATCATTTGCAATTGCTATATAATTTCTACACCTAATCTAGGAATTACATTGTATACAGTTGCTATAATGCTCCCAGGTGTGGCACCTTGCAAGAGTGACATCTATCTTCATTGGAATGAAGGAAGGATCAATTTAAATTGTCAACAACAGAGAGGCTGCATCATTCAAACTTAGTAATATTAATGCTCCAAATCTATGTCGCACATGCTCTTATACCCTGTCTAAGGGCCATGTTTGTAATCATAAGGAACTTTCCAATGGTTGAATGTTTACACTACTCTAAAATAGAATCTAAATATAATGGGGATGCTGCACCTGAGAAGTTAAAACTTAAAATAATGACCATGACTCGAATACCAACCCCCATCATCAGCGAAAACAATAGAACCATCTATCTCCCTTGCCACAATGACTAGGCTAGGTCAACTTGGTACCTTAAAATTGCTCGTCTATGTTAAAACAACTCCTAGTTATGGTTGATCTTGGAAATACATTAAACATCCTCAACAAGAAATAGTTTAATCTAGTTTATAATGTTTCGATTTTTGTTGAATGTAGGCCCTGGTTTATGATGTTTTGGTTTTTGTTTGAGTGGTCTTTAATGTTGGCAAAAGACTACATGATAGTTAATGTATTTTGAATGTACTCATAAATAATAAATGAAAGTTTGGTTAGGACAAAAAAGGGAGCTCTAATCTAATAGGAGGATGTGCAGGCTACAGATGATGCTACTCTTCAACGTTTCTTGTATGCTCGGGAATTGAATGTGGAAAAGGCTTGTGAGATGTTTGCAAAGTATAGAAAATGGAAACAGACTTTTGTACCCCTTGGTTACATCCCAGAGACAATGATCTGTGATGAGCTTATGAAAAATTCTGTCCACATGCAAGGATATGACAAAAGAGGGAGACCGATTGCAGTTATTTTTCTAGCAAGGCACATCCCTTGCCGTAAGACTATAGAGAATTTAAAACGTAGGTCGCTCTTTTAAATTCTGGTTTTCTGATCATAGAGATATTTGCAATCTTAAGATTTATTGTATTTGATTATTGGAACACTTTCAAGGTGACTAAAAACCTTTAATTTCCATCTGGGGCTACCCTGATATTAATTAATTGACACTTTTCAATTCTGCACAATCTTAATGATTGTTTACAAATGTTGTGCAGGTCATTTTGTCTACATTTTCGATAAAATGTCTGCTAGGTATTCTGCCAATTAAGAAGTTTGTTTATTTTTTTTGTTCTTTTATCTTAAAGAGTTGTGATTTTCAGTTCTTCCAAATTCCAGTCCTTAATGGTGTATTTTCTTTTATTCAATGGCTACAGTTCTTCAAGAGGACAGACAAAGTTTACCATTATAGCAGATTTTGATGGTTGGACATACAAGAATGTAGACATTCGTGGTGCTATTGCAGTCGTTGAAATCTTGCAGGTTGTGTCATCTACAAAATTTTGAATTGTAGGAACTTAATTACGCATTGCCTTATGCAATTCATTTTTTTTCACTATATATGGACTTTAAAACATGATAAATGAGGTTGGTCTGATGAAATGCATACATGTACGATATAAAATGGGTTAACTATGTGTGAATGTTGCATGTTTATAATTGTGGTAGTAGTTTTTGTTAGACAAAATTTCATGCTCTGTATAACTCCTTCTGAACACTCAATTTAACTTATATGAGATATTCAAAGCCATAAGGTTGAAACTTGAGAAGCACAATGCTATAACTTTTTTCTTACCTAGTAGCTCTTTAAACAAAAGTTCATGACTATTTTATTCAAACCTCAGACTAAGGAAAAACCATCTCTGTGATCTGATGAAATGCTCTTTATGATTTGCTTACTGGATGATATGCGGATGGACAAGGTATTCTTATTCTGGTGAAAGCTAATTTATTCTAGATTTCTAGCTAGACCATGGTTAACATTTTCAGCCATTGATAGTTTCTTCCAACTACATATTAATTTTTTGTACTTGCCTCTCTATTGTCACGCATTTTGATTTAGCAGAAATTAATATGATCTTCCATGGAAGTTAAATTGCATGCAACACTGAGAAAATAATAGAAGATGAACACACAATACTAATAATATATTGAAATCTTAGTAGCAGATACAAAGCAACCATAAACCTTCAAAAGGAGTTCAGCCAAACCCAACCATTTCTCAAGGAAGCCAGCCAGTCTCCAAAGGGAAGTTGAGGTGCTAAACCAATATTCCAGACAAATGAAGCATCATTTAGCACATATTTTGAAAATGTATAGCCAAGGTTGTCATGTATGCTGTTTATACAGTAACTTTGAATAGTATGTGACTTTCTCATAAGTAGCAGTTAATTTCCAGACAGACAACATTCACTACCACTTCATTAATTCTGTCCCAATAGCTGTCTTTGAATAATTATGGTTGAACGGATAGGTGGTTGGGTATTCTAGGAGGTCACCATTTATTTAAACTGTGGTATAGGATGTCACCATATTTTTTATTTCTTTTCAGAAAATACAGCATATATTACATTATAAACTAATATATGTGTACACAAAGAGTGATGAATCGAAGAGAAAAAGAGAAGGCATGGTAGATGCTCCTTCCTACATGAGCAAGGAGAGATAGCATATCCACTTTGACTCCAACATGAAGAGAAGTTATATCTTTCCTTAAACTGACATTCATGGCTGAAATCTGGAAAGCTGAATCTGATCTAAATGTTGAAAGTGACGAAATTTCTCCCAAGTTGAACGGAGCATTCACCTAATCAAAAGTTGCTTGACAACAGTGTTTCCACAAAAAAGGTATACCTATCAGTATAATCACATCTCACTTGCTCCTGCCAGCCTACTGGATTATCCATTGTCCCCAAATACAATCCCCTTCCATTGAGAAGAGGAGACATAGAGAGTATTGTACTCAATGGTAATCTAGTCTCGAGCCAAAACATTCTAGTAACTTTGCAATTTCACATCACATGCTTCAACGTTTTAGGATTGTGATAAAACATGCACCATCCATTTGTAAGTCCAATGCAATATATTCGATCCTTTACAGCTAAACTATTGTGAAGGACCAACCACACAAGTATTTGAGTCTTAAAAGAAAGGTGGAACTTGTAGATGCCTTGACATCTCCTGATCCACAACTTTTTATGATCTTGCACATTCCACTTCTTATTCAGACGATATACTAATGGATCAGTTAGCCGAATCTTATCATAGAGTTCCTTGGATTAGTAGTCCATAAATGGCTTTCTGTAAAACTATTTACCTAAGTTGCACGAAATGGGGAAATGGGGACAAAAAGGGGAAACGTTGAAACGGGGGAAACGTGAACCCCTAAAATTTTGGAAATGGGGAAACACGATATATATATATATATATGAGCAAGAACACTTAAAAACTGAATGTGAAATATAAATCACAAATCATACATGTCAGCGAATCATTTGCCTATATTGGGATCCTATTCATCAATAGCACCCTATGCCTCCCTCCTCTAGGCTCTAGCCCTTGCCTCTAACTCAAATTTCAAAGTTGATCCCCCAAGGACATTAGTTAATGGCTCAACACCCTACAATTTTGATGAAACTTCCTAATCCGATCGTTAAATTGAGGTAGAAAAAGCTTCCCATGCTTAACAAGTGATTTTGCTAGAGTGAAGAGTACATTTTTATGAAGGTCATGACAGAGGAGTTAAACAATCAACACCACCAACATCAAGGGACATATAGGGGTTGATGTGCTTGATTAAATGCCAATTCCATGCCCTCATACATGATAGAATCTTGTGGAAACTTTGCAATCCTGAAATCCTAAAAACTATTAAGTCTGCTGAATTCTGAATGGGATCTAAAATTCTACTTTTTGCATATGAAGTCCGATGAGGTTGGAACCACTCTCAAACATCCTGAAACAATTAATGGTAATGTGGAATAATATTACCATTAACATTACCATTAATATTACCAAATACTATTGCACCATGGTGATATTTTTTTAAGAAACGCGACCCCGTTGACTGAATCTATACCGGAAATGCGTTTCCGTATGGGCGAAACATGTTTCAATCTCGAAAACACATTTTTTCCGTATGGAAACACGTTTCCAGGCCGTACAATACGCATTTCGGGATTTTGCAACGGCAAAACGCTAGAAACGAGGTTGGGACCCACGTTTCCTGCAACATAGCTATTTCCAATCCTTTCAGATAGGTCCATGAGCATCTAGATTTAGCTTAAACAAGCAATCATCCAAAATCATTTGACATATTGTAGTAAAAGAGTATTGATCAATGGCTTGAAGCCTTTGAGATTGATTAAGATCTCTCTAGGATAGCCATTTACCAATGCATCTATCCGACAAAGAACCCCATGTATAAAATCAAATCTTTGAGACTAATTAAGATCTTTCTAGGATAGCCTGATGCCCTTGTTCCACAAATTATCCCATGTATAAAATCCTTTTTTTCCCACCATTTTTCGAAAGGAGGGAATTTCCTAGACTACCCTCTTTCCACTAAGAAAGTCCAAATGAGTTGTTTGTCCGCCAAACTGCATACCAGCAGCAGAAATCTTTCGAAAGTTGTCTCCCTCACTAGAAAGTGGGGAGAGTTGTGGCCTTGGGGGCAAGCAATGAGCCAGGTACTGTCACCTGAATCCCAGCTCCTCCGTTTAGGCTAACTCCTAACGAAGCTAAGGGGGGTAGTCCCTACAAAGAGTTTCACTAAGGCTCCTGTGTTTTTTAAGTGTTTTTTGGTGAAAAGATGCGGATGGGTGTTGTTTAGGAGTTTTGAAGGTGAGAGACACAATAATGCTTTAAATAAAACCAAGATAACGCAATCCACGTTGCAAGAGAAGATAAGAGATACACTGAATCAGATATAAATCACTATTTATACGAAGATTAACACAAGTACTTCAGATTGATAATAAGCAAATAAAATACGTGATTAAGGACCAGTGCCTTATGGAGTGAAAAATGTCTGAGTGATTGAGTTGCTTGATACAAGTGTTCGAGATAAATGTTCGTGAGATCGTTTTGCAGCTTCTCTTGGTAAATTAAAGATTTTAGTGGTCTTGATTATTAAGGCTAAAACCAAGGATATCAAAAGAGTGGAACCTTAACCATGAACAAATACTCGCAACCTCTTAGATGGTATTAATTCACTCGAACTCGAGTTTGTCTCCCTCGTGAAGTTCACGCTTTACCTCATAGAGATCGCGTCCTCCACATGGCCATCACACATTTGGTTGAAGGAGTTTTCTAGAAGGGATGGTGGGCTCTTGGCTTATGTGGAAGCCATGTCATCCATTTACAACTACCACGAACTCGAGTTAGCTTGGTAATCAACACTCCAAGCTTGCCTTTGATTGATATTCGATTTTGATTGATTGGACTATTGGCTCCTGTTATCACATATATAGTAGCCGGGCTACCATACATTATTTTTCTGATTCCAGTACACTATTCAGCCAGTTCCCTTACATTGAGATGTTGAGATGAGCATCTATATTGGATCACTATCAGATTTTGGACAGTAGTTGTATTCCCTATGCCATGACTAAGTCTCAGGACACTCAGAGAGATGACTGATGTAGCCATTATACCATTGGTACAGAGCAGTCCATAGTGCCCAGAGTTACAGCAGCAGTTTTAGAGGAAAAATGATGGTTCAGGTGATGAGCATTCAGGTATATGACTCAGCAGGTATATCATTGTGTTATGGTTATATTGCTTTTATATTTATTCTTATAACATGTCTTAGCACCTAGTGTCATGATCTGGCGATCATATAGATATGTGGACCTGGTTGACCTTATTATATATATTATATTGTCCCTACTCAGACTTAGAAGTTCACTATTCATACTCATTGGTTTTACCTTCCTTAGGGAGAATAGAGGTGATCATTCCACCATACCTTGGCTTGCTAGTGTTGGCTCCATTATTCATTGTCTTCATCCATCCATTGCCTAACTTTTAGTTTATCACCTTGACTTACTACTTGACTAGTGACATGGAGGATCTTTTCCCCACTCTAGCCTTTGTATTGGATGAGCTTCCCTGTTTATTGTGTCTCGGCTCTGAGTTGGTGACAAAACTTACCTATGGTGAGTTGGAGTTCCTTGTGAAGTCCCCCTAGTCACTAAAGTTGTGTTGGCTAAACCTGAAACTTTTAGTGCTGCCATGAATACAAAATCTGGAAAATGAAATGCTATATCTTGTATGGAAAGCCCATTCATGCAATGTGTTTCTAAACACACATGAATGAAAGGCATGCCAAATGAAAATTTCCATGAAAATAAAATGTTATATCTTTTAGAAATGTAAATACCTAGGTAAACAAGCTGTTTGTGACACACCTAGAAATGCTTAGGTAAACAAGTGCCTTAAAAACACATCTGCAGCAGAAAGCCTAAAATAAATGTAAATCTATGCAATGTGTTTATAAATACACATAGATCAAACGCTATGGAAACTTCAGGCCCAAAAAGCAATGGAACTTAAATGCTATATTTAAATTATTGCTGGCCTCATTTGTATTATGGATTGTGCGCATCTGTTAAAGGTGAATAAAACCTCTTTGAACAACTTATCCATTTGTGAGACACCGCCATTCCCTGTGTTGTTGCTCATTCAGTATATAGTATGGTGTGTATTCCCTCTCCCTTTGCCAAAGTGTCACAAAGTCAAGTCAGTCAAGTCATCCCTTAGCCTAGCCAGTCATTTTAGCCTTCACCCTTCACTAGCAAATTGATCACAGCTATGAAGTGAGTATGGTCCTGAAAGTCTAGTTTGAGTAATAATAATAATTAATGACAGTATATACTTGGATTTAGATCGCCAGTAATGATTACTTTGTATTATAATTGTTATTTGAATAAGTTGTAGAGCATGCAATAACCTTTGACACTTTGCAGCAGCTTTTGATGATGGTCTGAGTTATATTTGGTCATGTTGACTTGGTCAAACCTAGTTTGACCAAGGTCAACCATAGGACATGAGATGGTTGGACCTTGTGATGATATGGATAGATGATATATGGTATATGTACATGTACGTGATGATTCTATGCAGCAGATACAGGGTTATGATGATGATTCATGGTTTACAGCATTATTTGATCATTTACAGATTATTATTATTTCACCTGTTCCGGTATATTGGATATGTTTTATGATCATGCATAGACTCATATGGTGTATGAGTACACAACTTGGATGGATTTGGACCTTCTGAGTCCAATGAGACAGTCTGTTTTCAGTTCGGGGCACTTACAGTGATGATTGAGCCTCAGTAGGCTAACCCAGTGTAGTTTTGGTCTGTCGGAGACCCTGTCAGAGCAGAGAGGATTTTTATCTGGTTGACCTAGGGCGCTGTGCTTGGAGGGGGTGGTCCAGCCACTTGTTTTTACCATATTACCCCCCTGCCGGACACACTGGTGCCCTTACCTTGACAGCGCAGGCAATCCAGGAGGCAGTTTGGGGCAGTTTCATGCTTCCCGAGGCATTTCAGGATTGGTAGAAATGGCTATTGAGGAATTCGATTTGGGCTACTGAGGCAATGTCTTGGCATGGGATGATCGTTGATGATGGATGGATGTCTTCCACACCTCCTCCAACAGTTTCAGCTTCATCGGGATCCGCATCCATCACTTATGGCACTTTCTGATGATTTCTGAGGCCTTTTGAGGCCTACGATTTGTCCATAGAGGCACGATTTGGTATATTGATGACTATTTTATCATTATTGTGCTATGGGGATTGACCAAGGGTGGCTAAAATTACCCCTTGGACCCACCATGAGCTTCTTATTATATTTTGTCATCATGATATGGTGGGATTCCCCTCTCCTAGGGCGATTTTGTCCACTTATGTTATATTTTATTAGTGATCCATGTATTTTATTGTTGAGCTCATCTCAACCATTGATTAGACATTTGTATCTTTTAATATTAGCCACTCATTCAAAAAGTGGTGAGGATTTTGATGCCTCTCCTTCCTATTTAAAGGAGAGAGCTTCTCATTGTAAGGGGTCTTTGGCTCTTGGATTATTGGTATAGAAAAACTTTCTAGCGGAAATTCTATGGTCTCCTTTGCATCTGGTGTTCTTAGATGGTGATTGGAAAGTCTATTGCAACCTAGCATTTGGAATTTGTGGTAAGATCTATCTATTTTGAAAATCATTGTCTTGTCTACAGGAGGGCGACTTCAACAAGGGCGATTTTGCAAGGCTTCTTCAAATCGACTTTCTTGGCATTTGCTTGTATCAGGGGGTTATCATTAGTATCATTGTGATCTATGCTATCTTTCTGTTACTTCTCTTGTGGCATTAGTCTTATCTCTTGATTGCATCAAATCTGATATTGTTGACGTTTGTTGTGCAGGACAGAGGGTGCATTGGCTTCTTGGACTAAATTGATTGCATAGAAAACTATCTCAAAGCTTCTCAAATTGATCGGGTTTGCATAGATCATCATCATCAAGGCATCTACAAGGTTACCCAGGTAAGATCCACAGGTTTGTTTCTCTTATCTTGATCCAATCCATTGACATAGCTCATAAATTGATAAAACCCTTATTTCTTCAATCCCTCATTGTTACATTTTCTCAGATCTACTAATATCTAGTGGGTTGTTGGGTATAATATTGAAAAACCACCTCTATAGTATCCACGACATCCCGGATCTATAGTTTGGTGAGGATTGGCTTCCATTTGACCCTCTTCCCAAGCCAACCTAGCTTCTCCAAGCAAGGGCGCACTTCATGGTGAGGGTGAGTTGACCTAGATCTAGTTGATGGGTAGTTGAGATCCTACTTGTTTCATGATCTACACCTCCAATAACCTACCCCCAGATTGTCACTTTTCTGATTTCTACCTTGTGGGCCCTATTCCACATTTTAAGGGATTTAATCCCTATTTTTGACCACTTGGTATCTTTAAACTCATATCTAGTAAGATCTAGCCATCGGATTGCCGTGAAATTATAGATCCACACTCTCACTTGCTTAAACTACTTGGATCTAAAGTTTGGATGCCATTGGACTTGTCTTGAGTCATTTATCCCACCTTTTAGCCTCCTTGGGTAAAGTCGCACCACCTTGGAGAAGTGAGTTGGCCCACTTCTAGGACATGGGTACATGAGATTTTTGTAGATTTGGAACGAGCATAATTCAAAACCTAGGTCTATTTGGTCACTTCATCAAATCCTGCCTTGGGGATAGCATTCCTTGTTTTAAGGGATTGTGGTCCACTTAGGTCAAACCTTGAATCTCTAGATCTAGACCTATTCATCCATCAAACCTTTAATTTCCCACTTGTCTCATGCAATAGGATCCATCAACCACAAGTTAATTTCATTTGACTCCATTATCCCAATTCCCAAGGCACTAATCTCTCTCCAAGTCAATTCGACTTTCCTAGATTGTTGGATTAACTTGTGGTTTGATCCTTGTTTGGTGGACTAAACCCTTTGATGTCATCATACTTCATGATCAAGCTTGTCACTTGTACTAGTTAGCCCCAATTCAACCCCTAAACTACCCTGCGTTGGACACGGTTCCCAAGGCAGTGGATTTTCTCACATTGACTAGTACCATAATCCTGGATCTTATTTTCAAATACTATAAGTCACTCACACATCAACAATGAACCAAAGCTACACTCATTGAACCCCTCACTTGTCTTGTGACTTCATCCTAAGGTCTAGGATAAACCATACACCTTACTTCACTTAGAATTAACTTGATTTGGTGTCTTGGTTTTGATCTCTCTTGTCGGGAGTAGATCGGGTCTTCCCCTTTGTTGTCTGGGCGAGATAACATAAAGCGAAGGTTGCCTCGACTGACGTGACAACCATCTATTGGAGGTCGAGGTGATCGTGGTTGCACATTTTGAGTTTCCCTTCCCTATTGCCATCCATCAATGGATACATCCATAGGGGTAACTACAATTTAGGTGATAACATTTAGGCGCTGTTGCCGGGGAAGGCATAGGCTTACTCTGGTTTGACATATTTTTCTCAAGTCCTACTCTCGTTCTTTTTGCCTAACATTTTGGCGCTATAGAAGGCATAGGCTTACCTTGGATAAAACTAATAGTCATTATTCACTCTTTCCTGCATATACAACGACACATATCTTGGTAGAAGAGTTTAAGATATCTACCTGGCGACTCCCAACCGTGACTCCGCTGAGGAGCGAGCTCATTTGCATCCTTACAATACTAGAATTAAGACAGATCCTATCATTATCTAGAACCCATGGGGTGCATCATTTTGTTTTCAGGCTCTTGAATTTAAAAATAAATATAAAAATATTAAAAATAAAAAATAAAAATAAAAATTATCCATGGCTGCTTCTGAGCGACCTAGAACTTTTGGTCGTTTAAAAGTTTTTGACTTTTCAAAAATTGTTGGGTATCCTCATCATATTCCTCATCAAGCATGTGCAAGGTTGCTGTTATCACACAACTTGTAGTTGCCCCTAGTGGTATTCCATCCGGGACGGTAGAGGAGACAACTAAAGAGGTGACCCAAGAGATGCCACGGTTCCCAAGGCAAGGTGGGAGTCACGTCAATCGAGGCACTCTTCACTTTAGGTCAAGGTGAATCAATACCAAAGGGGAGACCCTATAACCAATCAAAGATGATTGGACCCAAACAAAGATTCCTAGGGATGAGTAAATGGTAAGTTACGGAAACCAATGCAAGGTAAAGTGGACCTAGAAATTAAAGTATGGTTGAAGGTGGTTTGAGAAATGATTAGTGTTTCAACCAACGTATGATTTAGGCCACATGATTACTTATAATGATAAGATATGGTACCATGTGTTACACAAGTGGGTCCTACTTTCTTGGGATATGTGAAATGGCTTAATATGGACCCACAAGGTGAAATTAAGGGATGCAATTGGCACTAGAGGATATGTAATGAGTAGATCTATGGATCTAAGTTGAAATTAGGAATACCCATGTACCGGATCTAAGGTTTGACACAATTCTCAAGGAGTACGACTTGCTTAAGGAGGACTAGTGCCTTGTTGGATGGGTTAATGGAGTCAAAAGATATGTCAAAGTGTAGATCGGGACACCTAGAGGTCAAGACAAGTGGGCTAATTGAGGTAAAGTGGTTGGATCTTGCTAGATCTAGGGTTTCATGAAATGACCCAAGTGGACCAAATCCCTTAAAAAAAGGAATGCTACCCTCAAGGCAGATCGTCACAAAATGATACTCTAGATATAGGTTTCAAGGTATGCCCGTTCCAAATCCACTGAAATCTCAACTACCCAGGTCCTAGAAGTGGGCAAACTCAGTCACCCAAGGAAGTGCGACCTTGCTCAAGGAGAGCTAAAAGGTGGATAAGGTGTGTCAAATCAAGTCCAATGGCCACCAAATTGTAGATCCAAGTAGCTTAAGCACTGATCTATGTGGATCTAGAAAATCAAGACAATCCTTGGGTTAGATCTTACTAGATCTGAGTTTTAAGGTGCCAAGTAATTCAAAAGGGGGTTTTAATCCCTTAAAATGTGGAATGATGCCCACAAGGTAGAAATCACCCAAGTAAAAGTCTAGTGGTAGGTTATCAAGTGTGTAGATTGCAAATCAAGTGGGATCTCACCTACCCATGTGCTAGATCTAACCAAACAAGCCTCTCCAAGGAAGTGCGATTTGGTTCAAGAGGGCTTTATTGCCTTAAAAAGTGTGTCAATTTTAACCCAATCATCACCAAATTATAGATCCAACTAGGGGTGGATGCTATAGAGGTGGGTTTTTAATATCTCTTCAAAAGCAAGGCTAGATCTAAGTAGATCTAAGAAAAACCAAAATGAGGGTTTTGATTAATTAGGGTTTTTATGATCTAGAAATTATGGATGATTCAAAGAAGAAGAAGATCATACCTTTGGAGCATAGCTGGATGAAGAGATGAATGCTAGTTGAGATGAGGATTACTTTTGCCAAAGATCAAATGGAGAAGTTTTGAAGCCCTCTTGCCAAATCGATTTTTCCAAGCCAATTATGTCTCCCTCTAACCTGTCAAAACCAAGGAGCAAAGCATCAATCAGTTTAGCATGTTGAAGGTAGATACAAGCAAGAAAGAGATAAGCAAAGAATAGTTGGTGCAAAGACAAAACCACTCCCTGTTTAATCCAAAATGTCCTCCTCCAAGCTTGAAGGGCAAGCCTCTCCACCTGTAAAAAAATATGGCATATATGCAAGATAGCTACAATAGATCCTCCAGTGCAATGGACAAAAGCATTTACAATCAAAACAACCAACATCCATTCCAACCCAAGCATGTACTCCAAAAGATAGAAATTTTATTCCAAGAGCCAAGAGCCAAAAATCTCTAGATGATTTTACAATGAGAGGCTCCCTCCTTAAATAGGAAGGGGAGAGAGCATAATCCTAACCACTTTTTACATGAGTGGCTAAGATTAAAACATCAAAAGATCTAATCAATGGTTGAGATGAGCTCAACAATAAAATACATGGATCAACCATAAAATATAACCATAAGTGGACAAAATTGCCCTAGGAGAGGGGATCCCACCAAATCATGATGACAAAATATAACAATAAGCTTATGGTGGGTCCAAGGGGTAATTTTAGCCACCCTTGGTCAATCCCCATAGCACAATAATAATAAAATAGTCATCAATATACCAAATCGTGCCTCTATGGACAAATCGTAGGCTTCAAAAGACCTCAGAAATCATCATAAAGTGCCATAAGTGATGGATGTGGGCCCCGATGAAGCTGAAACTGCTGGAGAAGGTGCAGAAGACATCCCACTCATCATCACTGATCATCCCATGCCAAAAATTTTCCTTAGTAGCCTTAATCGAATTCCTCTGTAGCCATTTCTACCAATCCAAAACTGCCTCGAGAAGCGTGTGTACTTGCCCCAAATTGCCTCCTGGAGTGCTTGCGCTGTCAAGGTGAGGGCACCAGTGTGTCCAGAAGGGGGGTAATATGGTAAAAACAAGTGGCTGGACCACCCCCTCCATCATCAGCACCCTAGGTGAACCAAATAAAAATCATCTCTGCTCTGACAGGGTCTCCGACAGACCAAAACTGCACTAGGACAGCCTACTGAGGCTAAATCATCACTGTAACTGCCCGGAACTTAAAATAGATTGTCTCATTGGAATCAGAAGGTCCAAAACTATCCAAGATGTGTACTCATACACCATATAGATCTCCGCATGATCATATAATATATCTAATATACCGGAACAGGTGAAATAATAATAATCTGTAAATGATCAAATAATGCTGAAAACCATAGATCATCATCATAAACCTGTATCTAATGCATAGAACCATCATGTACATGTACATAGACCATATATCATCTACCTGTTTCGTCATAAAGTCCAATAATCTCATGTCCTGTGATTGACCTTGGTCAAACTAGGTTTGACCAGGTCAATATTGACCAAATATAACTCAGACTACCATCAGAAGCTGCTGCAAAATGTCAAAGGTTAATGCATGCTCTACAACTCATTCAAATAGCAATTATAACACAAAGTAATCATTACTGGCGATCTAAATCCAAATATATATTGTCATTAATTATTTATATGACTCAGACTAGACTTTCAGGACCATACTCACTTCATAGTTGTGATCAATTTGCTAGTGAAGGGTGAAGGCTAAAATAAAATGGCTAGGCTAAAGGGTGACTGACTGACTTAACATTGTGACACTTTGGATATGGGAAAGGGAATACACACCATAGTATATACTGAATGAGCAACAACATAGGGAATGGCGGTGTCTCACAAATGGATAAGTTGTTTAGAGAGTGCTTATTCAACTTAGGCATCATGTCTACATCAAGTTGATCCAGGTTCATTAGGATCATTCAATTTCATTTCATGGCCTTTTTGGCCTACATAACCCTTCGGATCTCAGGTGTGTTGATAAGCACAACTAGTTGCAGTTTGCATCCAGGGCATGTTTTCATACATATATAAGGTCAGCAATTGTTTAGATATAGCTTTTAAGCACCATTGCTTTTTGGATCTTTCTTTTATACTCTTCAAGGAGTATTTTTAGCAGTTCATCGCTCTTTCCCTTTTTAGTTTCCATGGGCGAATTTAGAAGTTTCCATAAGTAGTACATGAGCTTTCAGTTTTAGCCAACAACATCTCAAGTGACTAGGGGGGAGTTCGAGCTAATGCCAAACATCGGGACAATCGACCAGAATGATTTAGGCCTACAATCCAACTCACCAAAGGTAAGTTTTGTCACCAACTCAGAGCCGAGACACAATAAACAGGGAAGCTCATCCAGTATAGAGGCTATAGTGGGAAAAAGATCCTCCATGCCACTAGTCAAGTAGTAAGTCAGGGTGATACACTAAAAGGTAGGTAATGGATGGATGAAGACAATGAATAATGGAGCCAACACTAGCAAGCCACGGTACGGTGGAATGATCACCTTTATTCTCCCTAGGGAGGGTAAAACCAATGAGTATGAGTAGTGAACTTCTAAGTCTGAGTAAGGACAGTAGAATATACATAATAAGATCAACCAGGTCCACATATCTATATGATCACCAGATCATGACACTAAATGTTAAGACATGCCATAAGAATGAATATAAAAGCAATATAACCACAACACCATGATATACCTGCTGAGTCATATACCTGAATGCTCATCCTCTGAACCATCATCTGTCCTCTGAAACTGCTACTGTAACTCTGGGCACTACTGACTGGTTTGTATAAATGGTATAATGGCTACATCGGTCATCTCTCTGAGTGTCCTGAGATTTAGTCATGGCATGGGGAATACATATGCTGTCCAAGATCTGATAGTGATCCATAGATAGGTGCTCATCTCATCATCTGAATGTAAAGGGACTGGCTGAAAAGTGCTCTGGAATTTGAAAATTAATGTATGGTGGCCCGGCTACTATATATGTGATAACATCTGGCTCCAGCTGGGACAAGTGCTCTAAGGGAGAGAGCGCTTGAAAACTTCAGAATATCTGGTCTCGAACTACTGTACATCAATCTTCAATCCAGCACCGCACCATCATCATTTTCAGCTTTTATTTTGCACCTGTACTTGTGCTCACAAACACTAGAATACCTCGTGGAGCATGTATGGGAAAAATATAAAATAAAACTGAAACTACTCTAAAGCATATCATGAAATGCATAAAAGAAAATTTTAAATCTAACATGGCATATATCATTTATTCATCATTCATCATTTTTTATTATTGTGCAGGAGGAAAAGAGAACTTTTTCAAGCAAGCAATCTCAACTTGCACAAGCAGCCAAAAATGTAAAGGAAATTAAAATTCTTTAATGCATGCAGGAGAAGAGACAAGCTTAGGAAGGAGCAAGGCTCAAGTCAATCAAAAACAAAAACAAGCAGACACTCTAAGCAGAAAAGAAAAATTGGCAACTCATCACACAGAAAAAGAAAAAGCACACAAATCCTATTTCTCAAGTGAGCTTATTCAAATCCTACCTACCCTACTCTAACAGTCATACAAATGCTAGGTAAAATCATAAATCCAGTGCAACCATTCATCAAACAGATTAGTGATTCTTCTTTGATTTTTATTAATGAAACAAGTCATGATTGGATTAAAGATTAGAGAATTTGATAACACAATCTTTCTGGCTTGTTCAAAAATTGAAGAAGGGTTTGAATGGTGCAAAATGAAATCATGCCAAGGGAAAGATTGACTAAGGCCCACATCCTCCTTCAAAGAACTGATAGGATCATAAAATTTATGCAAATGATTGTTTAAAATTGATGGAGGGAAAACATATGGCATTTGATTTAATAAACTACTTTCCTCATTCACTTTACTTGCATATTCAATACGGTTCTCCTTGGGACTGATGATCAAATAAAAACCAAGTGGAGACAAATCAAGGCTTGAAAGACGAAAAATCAAAACTAGACCCACTTGATGCTCAAAAATGGAGAAAAGATGAAATTGATCTTTAAGCACCTTTTCTAGCCACCAAGAATGATTGATAATTTGACAACAAGCATCATTGTTCCAAGGTGACTTAAAAGGGAAATGAAGTACCTTTTCTCCAATCTTGTAATCGTGCATATACTTCCTATTGAAAAATTCCAAGGCAAAAAATTGACTAGAGCACCAACCCAAAGATGATTGAAAGAGTTGGGAAGGGAGGGTGGATTGCAGACATGAAAATTCTCCGAAATGGATAAACAAGTTTGACCTTGGATTTTGACAAAAGATAACATTCCTTATTCTAGGAATGATTTCAAACATTTGATCAAGTTTAATATTTACAATCTGAGGACAAGATTCTAATTCTAATAAATGGATGAAGCTATCTTGAGTAAGGATGGAAAAATTTAAAGACTCATTTTAAGAAGTGGAACAAAGATTAGAGCATCTAGTGTGATTCACTAATTCATCCTCATCTGTTGATTCATCATTAAATTCATATGAGGACAAATGATCATTTTCATTTAATTGATCAGGGATAAAATTAACAAGCTCATTTAAAATATCTTGATTATTTGCACAATGATCATGTGAAAGCACTACTAAAGGATCTTGGTCAATGTTTCCACTTTCTTCTTCTTCAATAAGGTGATAAGGAATTGAATGATCACTAAAGAGAGAATGACTAATGAGTTTTTCTGAGGGAGGAACTTCAATAGACTGACTGACTAAAGGCTCACCCTCAGAAATTTCCTTAGGATCAGGACTAAAGCTACCTAAAAAGAAATTTGAAAACTTATGATTGATACAATGATTATGGATTTGACTTTCGATCGACTCAGGAGTGGAAGACTCATCCTCATAAGAAATCGGGCAGAAGGGGTCATCTCTGGATGTTGACAATTCATTTGATATTTGTTTATTAATTGATTCAATGACATGATCGGATAGGGGCAAGTTTTGATCTTGGATTTGGTTTAGGGAACATATATCATTGGATTCACTTCCCCATTTTTCTAATAAATTTTGCTCAAACATGTCATACCCGAAAATGCTATTGGGCTTCAAATTTAAGAACCAGATCTCAGCTCTTTCTTTGAAGGACGAATCCAATAGTTTCATACACACATCCTCATGGGTTATGGATAAATCTTTAATAATTTTCCTAAAAAGTTCAAGTGTCTTTTAGGAGATACTTCATGACTTCCATCAAATTTAGACAACCTTTCACGGGCTTGATGAGGGATTTGATGAGGATACCCAACAATTTTTGAGAAGTCAAAAACTTTCAAACGACCAAAAGTCCTAGGCCGCTTGGAAGCAGCCATGGATGTCAAATTTTTTTTTTTTTAATTTTTAATTTTTTAAATCAAGAGCCTAAATACCAAATGATGCACCCCATGGGTTCTAGATAATGATAGGATCGATCACCAGTGGAGTCGCTTATGTGGAGTCGCCAGGTAGATTTTAAAACTCTTCTACCAAGATGTATGTCGTTTGAAATGCAGGGAGAGAATAAGACAAAACAGGTATGTTAAACCAAGGTAGGCCTCTACCTCCTTGGCAACGGCGCCAAAAATATTGGCAAAGAGAACGGGAGTAGGGCTTGAAAAAATATGTCAAACTAGGGTAGGCCTCTACCTTCCTCGGCAACGGCGCCAAAAATGTTATCACACAACTTGTAGTTGTCCCTAGTGGTATCCCATCCGGGACAGTAGAGGAGATGGAAAACTAAAGAGGTGACCCAAGAGATGCCACGGTTCCCAAGGCAAGGTGGGAGTCACGTCAACCGAGGCACTCTTCACTTTAGGTCAAGGTGAATCAAGACCAAGGGGGAGACCCTATAACCAATCAAAGATGATTGGACCTGTTATCACATATATAGTAGCCGGGCTACCATACATTATTTTTCTGATGCCAGTACACTATTCATCCAGTTCCCTTACATTTGAGATGCCGAGATGAGCATCTATATTGGATCACTATCAGATTGTGGATAGCAGTATATATTCCCCATGCCATGACTGAGTCTCAGGACACTCAGAGAGATGACCGATGTAGCCATTATACCATTGGTACAGAGCAGTCAGTAGTGCCCAGAGTTACAGCAGCAGTTTCAGAGGACAGATAATGGTACAGGTTGATGAGCATTCAGGTATATGACTCAGTAGGTATATCATTGTGTTATGGTTATATTGCTTTTATACTTATTCTTATAGCATGTCTTAGCACTTAGTGTCATGATCTGGCGATCATATAGATATGTGGGCCCGGTTGATCTTATTATATATATTATATTGTCCCTACTCAAACTTAGAAGTTCACTATTCATACTCATTGGTTTTACCCTCCTTAGGGAGAATAGAGGTGATCATTCCACCATACCTTGGCTTGCTAGTGTTGGCTCCATTATTCATTGTCTTCATCCATTCATTGCCTACCTTTTAGTTTATCACCCTGACTTACTACTTGACTAGTGGCATGGAGGACTTTTCCCCACTGTAGCCTCTGTATTGGATGAGCTTCCTTGTTTATTGTGTCTCGGCTCTGAGTTGGTGACAAAACTTACCTATGGTGAGTTGGAGTTCCTTGGAACTCCCCTTAGTCACTAAAGTTGTGTTGGCTAAACTTGAAACTTTTAGTGCTGCCATGAATACAAAATCTGGAAAATGAAATGCTATATCTTGTATGAAAAGCCCATTCATGCAATGTGTTTCTAAACACACATGAATGAAAGGCATGCCAAATGAAAATGGCCATGAAAATAAAATGTTATATCTTTTGGAAATGTAAATACCTAGGTAAACAAGCTGTCCATGACACACCTAGAAGTGCTCAGGTAAACAAGTGCCTTAAAAACACACCTGCAGCAGAAAGCCTAAAATAAATGAAAATCTATGCAATGTGTTTATAAACACACATAGACCAAGGCTATGGAAACTTCAGGCCCAAAAAGCAATGGAACTTAAATGCTATATCAAAACAATCGCTGGCCTTATTTGTATTATGGATTGTGCGCATCTGTTAAAGGTGAATAAACCCTCTTTGAACAACTTGTTATCACCTATTTTGTACAAATGGTTGAAACCTTATTGAGCCGCCAGTGTTGGAACACATCAGTGTTCACTTCCAGAGTATCTGGGTTTTAGATATTTGGGTCTAGCCAGTTTTGGCTAGCCAGTTTTGTTTTTGAGTCGACATGACCATGGCCCCATGGGGGTTTGTATCAAAGTGTGCTAGTAGGGTCTGAGTGGCTCGGTTCCCCATGACTGGATTAAACAACTAAGGTATTCCAGGGAGTTTTTTCACCGTCAGATTATACTTTGCTTCAGGCGAGATATAATCTCTTGGTTTTTCTCCCGCTTCCTCCAAAGCTGGAATGCCCGATTTTGGAAATTTGGCCATGGGGGGTTATTAGAGTCCAACTATAATGTATAAACCTACTAGACACTATTAGAATAGGTTTTGGTCATGTCCCAAGTCTCTAGGACCCTAAGAAAAAATTTCGAAAAATTTTTACCGGACGCGTCGGAATTGGGGTTTTTTAATTATTTAAATTTTAATTAAATTTCTCTATAGTTTAAATAGAGAAATTTGAGTCTGTAATATGTCAGTCATCCGGGATCCGATTTCAATGATTGAAGGCTCCAGACTTAAGCCAAAAATCATTCATGATCCTCGGACCAGCTAGCCCTAAGTTTCAGACAATTATTTGGCCTCATAATTAATATTTTCTCAAAAAAATAAAAAAATGAGAAATATTAATTAAAATATTCAAAAAATAATAAATTGGAGATAATTTAAATCTCTCCAAAAAAGGCCAAATTGAATAAAGTAAAAGTCAAAATGACATGGCAAAAAGCATTTATGATGATTGGAATCTTCACCCACCTGATTCAGATCAGTTTCGGAGCACTGGGAGTGATCTACAGTTGAGAAATTCACCCACCTTCATGCAAATTCGTTTTTGTGATTTGGCAATTAATTAATGGGTTGTTGAATTTTGAAATCAATGCATGTGGGGCTCCTTCCTCAAATTATGGGCTCCAAACTCAAGCTTAATGTTGAGTTAAGACTCCAAGCTCGATTTGGTTGGTGTTGACATGGTTTTGATTGGATTATGATGGAGTTTTTGGCTCTCTTCATGCCAAATTCGAATTAGGGTTTTAGGCTAGTATTTTGCTATTTAAGAGAAGCCATTTGGGATTTCTCTTCATGGAGAATTATTGTAAACTTACTCTGCGGAGATTGTAATAGCTATTGGCTATCATTGGAAATAAAGTTGGCTTTGGAGGCAAATTTGTGTACATTTCTATTGGTTCATGAGTTACTAATTTATTTTGAGGTAATATCTGTAATGTTTTCTTGATTTATGCAATTTCAAAGTTTGATTTAAATACATGCTTAGATCTCTTTCTTAAGAGCGTAGGGCAAGCATTTGATGGTCCCAATTTGTTTGCTAGGCTTAGGCTTGAATAGTATAAAGAGTGCAACTTGTAATCGGTCTTACTAACTTGTCTCTTTATGCATTTTTGTCTAACTCTCTATATTTGATCAAGCTTTGTTTGTGTAAGTTTTTGTGCATTGCAGATCTTCAAAACGGTTGAGATGAGATGAACTCGGTTGTATCTCCCTCTTCTCCACCAACAAAAACCTTTACTAATAGTGTGTTTGCAGGATACTTCCAAGGAGCAAGATCTTAAGATTGGCATCAAAGCAGAGAGGGTTTCCTCTTCCATCAACAAAGTTTTCATCTTTCAAACTTGGTTACAAAAGGGTTCTTTCTTCAAACCCCTCTTATTTGCTCCTTGTTTCCCTTTTCTCATTGGTTTGCTAGCCCTTGCCTCTTAAAACCCTCCTCCTTAGCTTTCGCTTGGCCATAGTTACCCCTCTTTCTTCCCTTTCGTTTTGGCTCTAGTCTCTTTGCCTTCCCCTCTCCATCTAGCTCTTGATTTACCTTCCCTTCCACCTTTCGTCTTTCCCTCTTTTATCCTCTCGTTCCCCATCTTCTAGCTTCCATCTCTCCCCCTCGTTTTCTCCAAAAAGAGCCCTAAATTATCCCAAAAAATCAAAAACGAATTGATTAAGTTAGTATTTGTTAGAGTAATTTCTTTGATAGGTTAGATCTTAGTTTGTTACATCTTAAGCATTGGCATGCATTGAAAAGATTAACTTTAGGAGCATTCTAGACCTCTCTCGTTGTCTTTGTATAGCTTGCATTAGTTCAAGTTTATGTTTGCTTTCAAAATATAGAAATTTTGCTCCAAAAATATTTCAATTTTTTATATTTTAGATCTTATTTCTAGGACTTATTGAGAGTTTGTTGTTCGCTGGTCCGTTTTATCATAGTTAATATTTCATGTTAGAATTTCATGCATTTCACATTTTAGAGTTAAAATTTTGAATCTAGACTTAACTAGTTTCAAATTTTGGTTTCGTTTTTGCTAATGGTTAACGGGTGCCTTGTTGAGATGTTATGATCTTGTGTAGGTCATTTTAGAGAAAGACATTTGATAAATCTTGAAGTAGGGAAATCTAAGCAGTGCTACAAGAACGCCATAAGGAGTGATCAAAGTTACAGAATCTTGTTATCCTTTGTAATAAGCTTATAAGAGCTAGCCTTGTATTTCCATCTTTACTTCTTTCTAGAGAGACTTTGCAAGGTTATAAACCCAAGGCATTTGTAATTGTTTAATAAAAATTTTAAGTGGAGGAGGCCTCCACTTTTTGGTCTTCTTCCCCATTTGGGGAAGGGTGTTGGGTCTTGTGGTTTGATTTAGCTTAGATTTACAGTTTCATGCTCTTAGTTTTAAATTTACTTCAATAAGTCATTTTGTTTATATTCCATATTTACTTACCCCCATGCTCTCCCGAGTAGGGTCTTTGACCTGAAAGAGATTCTTGGGTAGTTTAGTATTATTTTTGCATTTATTGTTATCTTGCTTCTCTTCCAAAGCCTTCAGCCGGAAGTTGTATCATTGAGATTTCGTCTCAAGGGCAGGACCACATAATTTGTGGTTACTCTTCCTTCCCCGTCGGTTTCCTTGGCAGAGCTTTCAGCTAGCTGGAAGTTCTCAAGTGCAGGCAGTTCTAGTGGTTGATCTTGTTCGGAGATCAATCCCACCTAGTAGTTTAAAACTTGTGTGGTAGAACACTAGATTTAATCAGTTTTATTTTATTTCGCAAATATTATTGTTGGTAGTATTCATATCTTGTTGATCAGTACTGTTGTTTAAATCTTGTTTCAAGTTAAGATATACTGCTTTACAATTCATTTGCCTCTTTAAAATAAACCAAAGTCTCTTGAACTTGGCCAAATCCAAGTCAAGAGCACCCTCTATCGGATGGCATCTTAGTTTTTTGCATTATCCCTGCATTAGGCATTTTAAGTTTAGCAAGTCTCTTGAACTGTGGTCATAAGACCAAGTCAAGAGTGCTCTCTGTCGGAGAGTTGAACAAGGCTTTCTAAGTAATAAAATTTTCCACTCATACATCCCCTAATTAATTTATCTTGGTTTGTCCTACACCCGTATGCTCTGCCAACCGGAAACGGTTGGGCTAGTACTCAGAAAGGTGGAAGACTTGATAATTTACGATCGATAACTTAATTAAAATTTTTACCCAAAACCTCAACCAAGGCAAAATACTGTTCTTCCCACGAGAGGTGGCGCCGGGAATCCACTGTCAGACTCAGGGGCGGTTCAAACATTGGACACCTATCCTTTTGAATCTGGGTGCTTCCGACAGGTCACTTAGGGTTGCTAGTATTTTTTTTGGGCAGGGTTCCACCATCTTTTTATACCGTTGGTTTTAACCCTAATAATCAAGACAATTAAAACTTTGAATTTACCAAGATAAGCTGCAAAACGTTCTCACAAACTTTACATTTCAAGCACTTGTGTCAAATTTACAATCACTTTTATTTTCTGACTCCATAAGGCACTGGTCCTTCATATTATATTTTGCTTGTTTAAGTATCAACATTGGAGTATTGCTTATTTTTACGTGAAGTGATCTGTTTATTGCCCAAGTGTATCTTTCATCTTGTATTTGCAACGTGGATTGCGTTATCTTGTCTTATTTTCAATTTTTATAATTGTCTTTCATTTAAAAACTCCTAAAAAACACCCATCCGCATCACTACATCAAAAAACACTATAAAAACAAGAGCCTTAGTGAAACTCTCTTTTAGGGACTACCCCCCTTGGCTTCGTTAGGAGTTTGCCTAAACGGAGGAGCTGGGATTCAGGTGACAGTACCTGGCTCATTGCTTGCCCCCAAGGCCACACCTCTCCCCACTTTCCAGTGAGGGAGACAGCTTTCAAAAGGTTTCTGCTGCTGGTGTGCAGTTTGGCGGACAACACAACTCATTCATTTGTGAGACACCGCCATTCCCTGTGTTGTTGCTCATTCAGTATATACTATGGTGTGTATTCCCTCTCCCTTTGCCAAAGTGTCACAAAGTTAAGTCAGTCAAGTCATCCCTTAGCCTAGCCAGTTCTTTTAGCCTTCACCCTTCACTAGCAAATTGATCACAGCTATGAAGTGAGTATGATCTTGAAAGTCTAGTCTGAGTAATAATAATAATTAATGACATTATATATTTGGATTTAGATCGCCAATAATGATTACTTTGTGTTATAATTGTTATTTGAATAAGTTGTAGAGCATGCATTAACCTTTGACACTTTGCAGCAGCTTCCGATGATGGTCTGAGTTATATTTGGTCATATTGACTTGGTCAAACCTAGTTTGACCAAGGTCAACCATAGGACATGAGATGGTTGGACCTTGTGATGATATGGATAGATGATATATGGTCGATGTACATGTATATCATGATTCTATGCAGCAGCTACAGGGTTATAATGATGATTCTTAGTTTACAGCAGTACTTGATCATTTATAGATTATTATTAGTTGCCCTGTTCCGGTATATTGGATATATATATTGATCATGCAGAGACTCATATGGTGTATGAGTACACATCTTTGATGGATTTGGACCTTCTGAGTCCAATGAGACAGTTTGTTTTTAGTTCTGGGCACTTACAGTGATGATTGAGCCTTAGTAGGCTATCCTAGTGCAGTTTTGGCCTGTCGGAGGCCCTGTCAGAGCAGATGTGATTTTTATCCGATTGACCTAGGGCGCTGTGCTTGGAGGGGGTGGTCCATTCACTTGTTTTTACCATATTACCCCCCTCCCAACATACTGGTTCCCTCACCTTGACAGCGCAGGCACTCCAGGAGGCAGTTTGGGGTAGTTTCATGCTTCCCGAGGCATTTCAGGATTGGTAGAAATGGCTATTAAGGAAATTGATTTGGGCTACTGAGGCAATGTTTTGGCATGGGATGATCAGTGATGATGGATTGATGTCTTCCACACCTCCTCCAGCAGTTTCAGCTTCATCGGGGCCCGCATCCATCACTTATGGCACTTTCTGATGATTTCTGAGGTCTTTTGAGGCCTACGATTTGACCATGGAGGCACAATTTGGTATATTGATACTATTTTTTTATTATTGTGCTATGGGGATTGACCAAGGGTGGCTAAAATTACCCCTTGGACCCACCATAAGCTTCTTATTATATTTTTTCATCATGATTTGGTAGGATTCCCCTCTTCTAGGGCGATTTTGTCCACTCATATTATATTTTATTAGTGATCCATGTATTTTATTGTTGAGCTCATCTCAACCATTGATTAGACATTTGTATCTTCTAATCTTAGCCACTCATTCAAAAAGTGGTTAGGATTTTGATGCCTCTCCTTCCTATTTAAAGGAGAGAGCTTCTCATTGTAAGGGATCTTTGGCTCTTGGATTATTGGTTTAGAAAAACTTTCTTGTGGAAATTTTTGTGGTCTCTGTTATCACATATATAGTAGCCGGGCTACCATACATTATTTTTCAGATTCCAGAGCACATTACAGCCAGTTCCTTTACTTTGAGATGATGAGATGAGCAGCTATCTATGGATCACTATCAGATTTTGGACAGCATATGTATTCCCTATGCCATGACTGAGTCTCAGGACACTCAGAGAGATGACCGATGTAGCCATTATACCTTTGGTACAGAGCAGTCAGTAGTGCCCAGAGTTACAGCAGCAGTTTCAGAGGACAGATGATGGTACAGGTTGATGAGCATTCAGGTATATGACTCAGCAGGTATATCATGGTGTTATGGTTAGATTGCTTTTATACTTATTCTTATAGCATGTCTTAGCACTCAGTGTCATGATCTGGCGATCATATAGATATTTGGACCTGGTTGATCTATTATATATATTATATTGTCCCTACTCAGACTTAGAAGTTCACTATTCATACTCATTGGTATGTACCCTCCTTAGGAAGAATAGAGGCGATCATTCCACCATATCTTGGCTTGCTAGTGTTGGCTCCATTATTCATTGTCTTCATCCATCCATGGCCTACCTTCTAGTTTATCACCCCGACTTACTACTTGACTAGTGACATGGAGGATCTTTTCCCCACTGTAGCCTCTGTATTGGATGAGCTTCCCTGTTTATTGTGTCTCGGCTCTGAGTTGGTGACAAAACTTGCCTATGGCGAGTTGGAGTTCCTTGTGAATTCCCCCTAGTCACTAAAGTTGTGTTGGCTAAACCTGAAACTTTTAGTGCTGCCATGAATACAAAATCTGGAAAAATGAAATGCTATATCTTGTATGAAAAGCCCATTCATGCAATGTGTTTCTAAACACACATGAATGAAAGGCATGCCTATGAATGTTATATCTTGTGGAAAATAAATACCTAGGTAAACAAGCTGTCCATGACACACCTAGAAGTGCTCAGGTAAACAAGTGCCTTAAAAACACACCTGCAGCAGAAAGCCTAAAATAAATGTAAATCTATGCAATGTGTTTATAAACACACATAGATCAAGGCTATGGAAACTTCAGGCGCAAAAAGCAATGGAACTTAAAAGCTATATCTAAACAATTGCTGGCCTTATTTGTATTATGGATTGTGCGCATCTGTGAAGGAGAATAAACCCTCTTTAAACAACTCATCCATTTGTGAGACACCGCCATTCCCTGTGTTATTGCTCATTCAGTATATACTATGGTGTATTCCCTTTTCCTTGCCAAAGTGTCACAAAGTCAAGACAGTTAAGTCATCCCTTAGCCTAGCCAGTTAATTTAAGCCTTCACCCTTCACTAGCAAATTGATCACAACTATGAAGTGAGTATGATCCTGAAAGTCTAGTCTGAGTAATAATAATAATTAACGACACTATATATTTGGATTTAGATCGCCAGTCATGATTACTCTGTGTTATAATTGTTATTTGAATAAGTTGTAGAGCATATATTAACCTTAACACTTTGCAGCAGCTATTAATGATGATCTGAGTTATATTTGGTCTTGGTTAGACCTAGTTTGACCATGGAGGACCATGGGACATGAGATGTTGGACCTTATGATGATATGGATAGATGATATATGGTCTATGTATACATACATGATGACTCTATGCAGCAGCTACAGGGTTATGATGATGATTCTGGGGTTGCAGCAGTGTTTGTATATATACAACGCATTATTATTGGCCTTGATCCGGTATATTGGATATTTATTTTGATCATGCAGAGATTCATATGGTGTATGAGTACACATCTTGGATGGATTTGGACCTTCTGAGTCCAATGGGACAGTTTGTTTTCAGTTCCGGGCACTTACAGTGATGATTTAGCCTCAGTAGGCTGTCCTAGTGCAGTTTTGGTCTGTCGGAGGCCCTGTCGGAGCAGATGTGATTTTTATCCGGTTGACCTAGGGCGCTGATGATGGAGGGTGTGGTCCAGCCACTTGTTTTTACCATATTACCCCCCTTCCGGACACACTGGTGCCCTCACCTTGACAGCGCCAGCACTCCAGGAGGCTGTTTGGGGCAGTTTCACGCTTCCCGAGGCATTTCAGGATTGGTAGAAATGGCTATTGAGGAAATCGATTTGGGCTACTGAGGCAAAGTTATGGCATGGGATGATCAGTGATGATAGATCGGGACCTTCCACACCTTCTCCAGCAGTTTCAGCTTCATCGGGGCCCGCATCCATCACTTATGGCACTTTCTGTGGATTTTTGAGGTCTTTTGAGGACCACGACTTCACTATGGAGGCACGATTTGGTACATTCATGATTATTTTTTGGTTATTGTGCTATGGGGATTGACCAAGGAGGGATAAAATTACCCCTTGGACCCACCATAAGCCTCTTATGATATTTTGTCATCATGATTTGGTGGGATTCCCCTCTTGTAGGGCGATTTTGTCCACTTACATTATATTTTATTAGTGATCCATGTATTTTATTGTTGAGCTCATCTCAACCATTGATTAGATCATGAGATCTTTTAATCTTAGCCGCTCATGTAAAAAGTGGTTAGGATTGTACTCTCTCCCCATCCTATTTAAGGAGGGAGTCTCTCATTGTAAAATTCATCTAGAGATTTTTGGCTCTTGGCTCTTGGAATAAAATTTCTATCTTTTGGAGTACATGCTTGGATTGGAGTGGATGTTGGTTGTTTCGATTGTAAATGCTATTGTCCATTGCACTGGAGGATCTATTGTAGCTATCTTGCATATTTGCCATACTTTATTTGCAGGTTAAGAGGACGATTTTGACAAGTGCGAATTGGTGGGGAGGCTTGCCCTTCAAGCTTGGAAGAAGTCGTTTTGGGTTTGACAGGGAGTAGTTTTGCCTTTGTGTCAACTATTCTATGTTTCTCTCTCTCTTGCTTGTATCTACCTTCAATTTGTTAAACTGATTGATGCTTTGCTCCTTGGCTTGATAGGCTAGAAGGAATCATATGTGGCTTGGAAAAATCGATTTGGCAAGAGGGCTTCAACAATTCTCCATTTGATCTTTGGCAAAGTAATCCTCGTCTCAACTAGCATTCATCTCTTCATCCAGGTATGTCCCAAGAGGTATGATCTTCTCTTCCTTGAATCTTCCATAATTTCTAGATCACAAAAACCCTAATCAAATTAAAACCCTTGTTTTTGGTATTTTTCAGATCTACTTAGATCTAGCCTTGTTCTTGAAGAGATATTGAAAACCCACCTCTATAGCATCCACCCCTAGTTGGATCTATAGTTTGGTGGTGATTGGTTAAGAATTGACCCACTTTTCAAGGCAAAAAGCCCTCCTTGACCCAAATCGCACTTCCTAGAGAGAGGCTTGTTGGGCTAGATCTAGCACATGGGTAGGTGAGATCTCACTTGATTTGCATTCTAGACACTTGATAACCTAAACCCATATCCTTACTTTGGTGAAAACTACCTTGTGGACATCTCTCCATGTTTTAAGGGGTTGAAACCCCCTTTTGATCTTCTCGGTACCTTAAAACTTAGATCTACTAAGATCTAGCCATTGGATTCACTTGAATTTTTGAAGATACATAGATCGGGGTACTAGCCACTTGGATCTACAGTTTGGTGGCCATTGGACTTGATTTGGTCCACCAAACCTATCTTTTGCCCTTCCTTGAGCAAGTCGCACCCCCTTGAAGATTTGAGTTGGTCCACTTCTAGGAGGTGGGTGTTTGAGAATTTTGTGGATTTGGAATCCCCATGCCTTGAAACCTAGGTTTATACTGTCTTTTTGTCACGATCCGCCTTGGGGATTGCATTCCTTGTTTTAAGGGATTGTGGTCCACTTAGGGTAATCACTTAAAAACCTAGATCTAGTAAGATCTAACCATTAGATCTCATTCAACCCACTTGCCTTGGCTTCTAGGTGTCCCGATCTACACTTTGACATCCTTCTTGACCCCATTAGCCCACTTAACAAGGCACTAGTCCATCACCAAGCAAGTCGCACTCCTTGGGATTCGTGTCAAACCCTAGATCTAGTACATGGGTACTCCTAGAAACCATTCAAACTTATAGATCTAGCTTATATCTAACCTATAGTACCAACCTCACACCTAACTCCACCTTGTGGGTCCACCTAGAACCATTTCACACTTCCCAAGGAAACAAGACCCACTTGTGCAAACACATGGTACTATACCTAGTCATCATACCCCATTATGTGGCCTAAACCATACATAGGTTGAAACATTAACAATCTATTTCACTTCCCTCAACCATACCTTAACCCTTAGGTCCACTTAGCCTTGCATTGGTTTCCGTAACTCATTACTTACCTACCCTTTAGAAACCTTTGTTCGGGTCCAATCAACAGTGATTGGGGTATAGGGTCTCTTCCTTGGTCTAATTACACCTTGACCTAAAGCGAAGAGTGCCTCGGTTGACGTGACTCCCGCATTGCATTGGGAACCGTGGCATCTCTTGGGTCACCTCTTTAGTTGCCTGTCTCCTCTACCGTCCCGGATGGGATACCTCTAGGGGCAACTACAAGTTGTGTGATAACAGTCTCCTTTGCATATGGTGTTCTTAGATGGTGATTGGAAAGTCTATTGCAATCTAGCATTTGGAATTTGTGGTAAGATCTATCTATTTTGGAAATCATTGTCTTGTCTACAGGAGGGCGACTTCAACAAGGGCGATTTTGCAAGGCTTCTTCAAATCGGCTTTATTGGCATTTGCTTGTATCAGGGGGTTATCATTAGTATCATTGTGATCTATGCTATCTTTCTGTTACTTCTCTTGTGGCATTAGTCTTATCTCTTGATTGCATCAAATCTGATATTGTTGACGTTTGTTGTGCAGGAGAGAGGGCACATTGACTTCTTGGACTAAATCGATTGCATAGAAAACTACCTCAAAGCTTCTCAAATTGATCGGGTTTGCATAGATCATCATCATCAAGGCATCTACAAGGTTACCCAGGTAAGATCCACAGGTTTGTTTCTCTTATCTTGATCCAATCCATTGACGTAGCTCATAAATTGATAAAACCCTTATTTCTTCAAACCCTCATTGTTACATTTTCTCAGATCTACTTAGATCTAGTGGGTTGTTGGGTATAATATTGAAAACCCACCTCTATAGCATCCACGGCATCCCGGATCTATAGTTTGGAGAGGATTGGCTTCCATTTGACCCTCTTCCCAAGCCAACCTAGCTTCTCCAAGCAAGGGCGCACTTCTTGGTGAGGGTGAGTTGACCTAGATTTAGTTGATGGGTAGTTGAGATCCCGTTTGTTTCATGATCTATACATCCGATAACCTACCCCCAGATTGTCACTTTTCTGATTTCTACCTTGTGGGACCTATTCCACATTTTAAGGGATTTATCCCCCACTTTGGACCACTTGGTATCTTTAAACTCAGATCTAGTAAGATGTAGCCATCGGATTGTCGTGAAATTGTAGATCCACACTCCCCATTGATAACCTTACTTGGATCTAAAGTTTGGATGCTATCGGACGTATCTTGACCCCACTTATCCCAGTTTTAGGCCTCCTTGGGCAAAGTCGCACCACCTTGGAGAAGGAAGTTTGTCCACTTCTAGGACATGGGTACATGAGATTGTTGTGGATTTGGAACGGGCATAATTCAAAACCTAGGTCTAGTGTGTCACTTTGTCAAATCTAGCCTTGGGGATAGCATTCCTTGTTTTAAGGGATTGTGGTCTACTTAGGTCAAACCTAGATCTAGACCTATTCATCCATCAAGACTTTAATTGCTCACTTGTCTCATGCAATAGGAGTCCTTAACCACAAGTTAACTTTACTTTGACTCCATTATCCCAATTCCCAAAGCACTGGTCTTTCTCCAAGTCAATTCGACTTTCCTATATTGTTGGATTAACTTGTGGTTTGACCCTTGTGTGGTAAACTAAACCCTTTGATGCCATCATACTTCATGATCAAGCTTGTAACTTGTACTAGTTAGTCCCAATTCAACCCTAAACTACCCTGCATTGGACACGGTTCCCAAGGCAGTGGATTTTCTCACATTGAACTAGTACTTTAATCCTGGATCCTATTTCACAAATCATAAGTCACTCTCACATAATAATGAACCAAAGCTATACTCATTGAACCCCCCACTTGTCTTGTGACTTCATCCTAAGGTCTAGGATAAACCATACACCTTACTTCACTTAGAATTAACTTGATTTGGTGTCTTGGTTTTGATCTCTCTTGTCGGGAGTAGATCGGGTCTCCCCCTTTGTTGTCTGGGCTAGATAACATAAAGTGAAGGTTGCCTCGACTGGCGTGACAACCATCTATTGGAGGTCGAGGTGATCGTGGTTGCACCTTTTGAGTTGCCCTTCCCTATTGCCATCCATGAGTGGATACATCCATAGGGGTAACTACAGTTTGGGTGACAACATTTTGGCGCCGTTGCCGGGGAGGCAATAGCTTATCTTGGTTTGACATACCTTTCTTAAAAGCCCTCCCATTCTCTTTGCCTAACATTTTGGTATTGAAGGCAATAGCTTACCCTGGTTCGACATACCTTTCTTAAAGCCCTTCCGTTCTCTTTGCCCAACATTTTGGTATAGGGCTTACCTTGGACAAGCTAGTAGTCATTATTCACTCTCTCCTGCATATACAACGACACATATCTTGGTAGAAGAGTTTAAATCTACCTAGCGACTCCCAACCGTGACTCCGCTGAGGAGCGAGCTCATTTACATCCCTATAACACTAGAATTTAGACAGATCTTATCGTTATCTAGAACCCATGGGGTGCATCATTTTGTTTTCAGGCTCTTGATTTTAAAAATAAATATAAAAGTATTAAAAAAATAAAAAATAAATTATTATCCATGGCTGCTTCTGAGCGACCTAGAACTTTTGGTCATTTAAAAATTTTTGACTTTTCAAGAATTGTTGGGTATCCTCATCATATTCCTCATCAAGCATGTGCAAGGTTGCCTATTTTCGATGGAAGTTATGAAATATCTGCTAAAAGACACCTTGAACTTTTTAGGGAAATTATTAAAGAATTATCCATAACCCATGAGGATGTGTGTATGAGACTATTGGCTTCATCTTTCAAAGAAAGAGCTGGACTCTGGCTTTCGAATTTGAAACCCAATAGCATTTCTGGTTATGACATATTTGAAAATAAATTCCTAGAAGAATGGGGAAGTGAATTCGACGATATGTATCTTTCAAATCAAATCCAAGATCAAAATCTTCCCCTTTCTGATGCTATTGTTGAATCATTTAACAATCAAATATCAAGTGATTTGTCAACATCCAGAGATGACCTTTCTTGCCCAATTTCTTCTGATGATAAGTCTTCTACTTTTGAGTCAATTGAAAGTCAAATCTTTAATCATTGTACAAACCATAAGTTTTCAAATTGCTTTTTAGGTAGCCCTAGTCCTGATCCTGAGGGAATTTCTGAGGATGAGCTTTTAGTTAACAAGTCTACTGAAATTCCTCCCTCAGAGAGACTCATTAGTCATTCTGTATTTACTGATCATTCAATTCCTTATCAACTTGCTAAAGAAGAAGAAAGTGGAGACATTAACCAAGATCATATAGTAGTGCTTTCACATGATCATTGTACAAATAATCAGGATATTTTAGATGAGCCTGTTAATTTTATCCCTGACAAATTGAATAAAAATGATCATTTATCCTCGTACGAATTTAATGATGAATCAACAAGTCAATCTCAAGGTGAGGATGAATTAGTGAATCATACTAGATATTCTAATCTTTGCTCCACTTCTTATAATGAATCTTTAAATTTTCCTTTTTTTATCCTTAGTCAAGATAGCCTAGAGTTAGATAGCTATGGTCAATCTTGTCCCCAGATTGTAAATATTAAACTTGATCAAAAGCTTGAAATAATTCCTAGAGTAAAGAATGTTTTCTATTATGAAAATCCAAGGTCAAACTTGGGAGAATTTTCATATTTGCAATCCACCCTCCCGTCCCAACTTTTTCAATCATCTTTGGGTTGATGCTATAGTCAATCTTTTGCCTTTGGAATTTTCAGAAGGAAGTATATGCATGATTACATGTTTGGAGAAAAAACACTTCATTCCCCTTTTCGATCACTTTGGAACCCTAATGCTTGTTGTCAAGTTATCAATCACTCTTGGTGGCTAGGAAAGGTGTTTAAAGATCAATTCCGTTTTTTCTCCATTTTTGAGCATCAAGTGGGTTTGACTTTGTTTTTCCGTCCTTTAAACTTTAAGTTATCCCCACTTGGTTTCTATTTGATCATTAATCCCAAGGAGAACCAAATTGAATATGTAAGAGAAGTAAATGAGGAAGTTATGTTCTGTGAAAAAAAATCGAGTTACAAGCCTTATATTTCTCCTCCATCAATCTTAAGCAATAACTTGCATGAATTTTATGATCCTATCAATTCTTGGATGGAGGATGTTTGCATCAGTCAATCTTTTCCTTGTCATGATTTCATTTTGCATCATTCAAACCTTTATTCAATTTTTGAACAAACTTGGAAGATTGCATTATCAAATTCTCTGATCGTTAATTCAATCATGACTTGTTTCATTACAAAAAATCAAAGAAGAATCACTAATATGTTTGATGAATGGTTACACTGGATTTATGATTTTACCTAGCATTTGTGCTAACTGGTTAGATTAGAGTAGGTAGGAACCAAATAAGCCTACTTGGGCAGTAGTTAGTCTTTTTCAGCCATTGAGTCTGGCACCTTGTTTATCTCTAAGCTCCTAGTTTAATTGAGTACCTGTCACTTTTCTTTTTTCTGCACAATAAATTTCAAATTTTGCAAATTATGTTAGTAGTTTAATTTACTTTATGCATTTATATTTCTGACATAGAATAGATTTTATTTCAGTTGGTTTTATATTTTTCCCACACATGCAGCATGAGGTATTTTTGATGTTTGTGAATGCGGAAATAGGTTGCAAAAATAAAAGCTGGAAGCAAAATGGTAGAGTGCTGGATCGTGGATTCGAGTAGCAGAGTTCGAGGACTAGAGATCCTGAGGTTCTCAAGCGCTCATTTCAGCAGAGCACTTGTCCCAGTCGGAGCCAGATGTTATCACATATATAGTAGCCGGGCTACCATACATTATTTTTCTGATGCCAGTACACTATTCATCCAGTTTCCTTACATTTGAGATGCCGAGATGAGCATCTATATTGGATCACTATCAGATTGTGGACAGTAGTATATATTCCCCATGCCATGACTGAGTGTCAGGACACTTAGAGAGATGACCGATGTTTCCATTATACCATTGGTACAGAGCAATCAGTAGTGCCCAGAGTTATAGCAGCAGTTTCAGAGGACAGATGATGGTACAGGTTGATGAGCATTCAGGTATGACTCAGCATGTATATCATTGTGTTATGGTTATATTGCTTTTATACTTATTCTTATAGCATGTCTTAGCACTTAGTGTCATGATCTGGCGATCATATAGATATGTGGGCCCGATTGATCTTATTATATATATTATATTGTCCCTACTTAGACTTAGAAGTTCACTATTCATACTCATTGGTTTTACCCTCCTTAGGGAGAATAGAGGTGATCATTCCACCATACCTTGGCTTGCTAGTGTTGGCTCCATTATTCATTGTCTTCATCCATTCATTGCCTACCTTTTAGTTTATCACCCTGACTTACTACTTGACTAGTGGCATGGAAGACTTTTCCCCACTGTAGCCTTTGTATTGGATGAGCTTCCCTGTTTATTGTGTCTCAGCTCTGAGTTGGTGACAAAACTTACCTATGGTGAGTTGGAGTTCCTTGGAACTTCCCCTAGTCACTAAAGTTGTGTTGACTAAACCTGAAACTTTTAGTGCTGCCATGAATACAAAATCTGGAAAATGAAATGCTATATCTTGTATGGAAAGCCCATTCATGCAATGTGTTTCTAAACACACATGAATGAAAGGCATTCCAAATGAAAATGGCCATGAAAATAAAATGTTATATCTTTTGGAAATGTAAATACCTAGGTAAACAAGTTGTCCATGACACACCTAGAAGTGCTCAGGTAAACAAGTGCCTTAAAAACACACCTGCAGTAGAAAGCCTAAAATAAATGAAAATTTATGCAATGTGTTTATAAACACACATAGATCAAGGCTATGGAAACTTCAGGCCCAAAAAGCAATGGAACTTAAATGCTATATCAAAACAATTGCTGGCCTTATTTGTATTATGGATTGTGCGCATCTGTTAAAGGTGAATAAACCCTCTTTGAACAACTCATCCATTTGTGAGACACCGCCATTCCCTGTGTTGTTGCTCATTCAGTATATACTATGGTGTCTATTCCCTTTCCCTTTGCCAAAGTGTCACAAAGTTAAGTCAGTCAAGTCATCCCTTAGCCTAGCCAGTGATTTTAGCCTTCACCCTTCACTAGCAAATTGATCACAGCTATGAAGTGAGTATGATCTTGAATGTCTAGTCTGAGTAATAATAATAATTAATGAGATTATATATTTGGATTTAGATCGCCAGTAATGATTACTTTGTGTTATAATTGTTATTTGAATAAGTTGTAGAGCATGCATTAACCTTTGACTCTTTGCAGTAGCTTCCGATGATGGTCTGAGTTATATTTGGTCATATTGACTCGATCAAACCTAGTTTGACCAAGGTCAACCATAGGACATGAGATGGTTGGACCTTGTGATGATATGGATAGATGATATATGGTCTATGTACATGTATATGATGATTCTATGCAGCAGCTACAAGGTTATAATGATGATTCTTGGTTTACAGCAGTATTTGATCATTTACAGATTATTATTATTTGCCCTGTTCCGGTATATTGGATATATATATTGATCATGCAGAGACTCATATGGTGTATGAGTACACATCTTGGATGGATTTGGACCTTCTGAGTCCAATGAGACAGTTTGTTTTAGTTCTGGGCACTTACAGTGATGATTGAGCCTCAGTAGGCTATCCCAGTGCAGTTTTGGCCTGTCGGAGGCCCTGTCAGAGCAGATGTGATTTTTATCCGATTGACCTAGGGCGCTGTGCTTGGAGGGGGTGGTCCAACCACTTGTTTTTACCATATTACCCCCCTCCTGGACATACTGGTGCCCTCACCTTGACAGCACAGGCACTCCAGGAGGCAGTTTGGGGCAGTTTCACGCTTCCCAAGGCATTTCAGGATTGGTAGAAATGACTATTGAGGAAATCGATTTGGGCTACTGAGGCAATGTTTTGCATGGGATGATCAGTGATGATGGATTGATGTCTTCCGCACCTCCTCCAGCAGTTTCAGCTTCATCGGGGCCCGCATCCATCACTTATGGCACTTTCTGATGATTTCTGAGGTCTTTTGAGGCCTACGATTTGACCATGGAGGCACGATTTGGTATATTGATGACTATTTTATTATTATTGTGCTATGGGGATTGACCAAGGGTGGCTAAAATTACCCCTTGGACCCACCATAAGCTTCTTATTATATTTTGTCATCATGATTTGGTGGGATTCCCCTCTTCTAGGGCGATTTTGTCCACTCATATTATATTTTATTAGTGATCCATGTATTTTATTGTTGAGCTCATCTCAACCATTGATTAGACATTTGTATCTTTTAATCTTAGCCACTCATTCAAAATGTGGTTAGGATTTTGATGCCTCTCCTTCCTATTTAAAGGAGAGAGCTTCTCATTGTAAGGGGTCTTTGGCTCTTGGATTATTGGTATAGAAAAACATTCTTGTGGAAATTCTTGTGGTCTCCTTTGCATCTGGTGTTCTTAGATGGTGATTGGAAAGTCTATTGCAACCTAGCATTTGGAATTTGTGGTAAGATCTATCTATTTTGGAAATCATTGTCTTGTCTACAGGAGGGCGACTTCAACAAGGGCGATTTTGCAAGGCTTCTTCAAATCGACTTTATTGGCATTTGCTTGTATCAGGGGGTTATCATTAGTATCATTGTGATCTATGCTATCTTTTTGTTACTTCTCTTGTGGCATTAGTCTTATCTCTTGATTGCATCAAATCTGATATTGTTGACGTTTGTTGTGTAGGAGAGAGGGCGCATTGACTTCTTGGACTAAATCGATTGCATAGAAAACTACCTCAAAGCTTCTCAAATTGATCGGGTTTGCATAGATCATCATCATTAAGGCATCTACAAGGTTACCCAGGTAAGATCCACTGGTTTGTTTCTCTTATCTTGATCCAATCCATTAACATAGCTCATAAATTGACAAAACCCTTATTTCTTCAAACCCTCATTGTTACATTTTCTCAGATCTACTTAGATCTAGTGGATTGTTGGGTATAATATTGAAAACCAACCTCTATAGCATCCACGACATCCCGGATCTATAGTTTGGTGAGGATTGGCTTCCATTTGACCCTCTTCCCAAGCCAACCTAGCTTCTCCAAGCAAGGGCGCACTTCTTGGTGAGGGTGAGTTGACCTAGATTTAGTTGATGGGTAGTTGAGATCCTGCTTGTTTCATGATCTACACATCCAATAACCTACCCCCAGATTATCACTTTTCTGATTTCTACCTTGTGGCCCCTATTCCACATTTTAAGGGATTTATCCCCCATTTTGGACCACTTGGTATCTTTAAACTCAAATCTAGTAAGATCTAGCCATCGGATTGTCGTGAAATTGTAGATCCACACTCCCCATTGATCAACTTACTTGGATCTAAAGTTTGGATGCTATCGGACGTATCTTGACCCCACTTATCCCAGTTTTAGGCCTCCTTTGGCAAAGTCGCACCACCTTGGAGAAAGAAGTTTGTCCACTTCTAGGACATGGGTACATGAGATTGTTGTGGATTTGGAACGGGCATAATTCAAAACCTAGGTCTAGTGTGTCACTTTGTCAAATCTTGCCTTGGGGATAGCATTCCTTATTTTAAAGGATTGTGGTCCACTTAGGTCAAACCTAGATTTAGACCTATTCATCCATCAAGACTTTAATTGCCCACTTGTCTCATGCAATATGAGTCCTTAACCACAAGTTAACTTTACTTTGACTCCATTATCCCAATTCCCAAGGCACTGGTCTCTCTCCAAGTCAATTCGATTTTCCTAGATTTTTGGATTAACTTGTGGTTTGACCCTTGTGTGGTAAACCAAACCCTTTGATGCCATCATACTTCATGATCAAGCTTGTCACTTGTACTAGTTAGCTCCAATTCAACCCTAAACTACCCTGCATTGGACACGGTTTCCAAGGCAGTGGATTTTGTCACATTGAATTAGTACTTTAATCCTGGATCTTATTTCACAAATCATAAGTCACTCTCACATCAATAATGAACCAAAGCTATACTCATTGAACCCCCCACTTGTCTTGTGACTTCATCCTAAGGTCTAGGATAAACCATACACCTTACTTCACTTAGAATTAACTTTATTTGGTGTCTTGGTTTTGATCTCTCCTGTCGGGAGTAGATTGGGTCTCCCCCTTTGTTGTTTGGGCTAGATAACATAAAGTGAAGGTTGCCTCGACTGGCGTGACAACCATCTATTGGAGGTCGAGGTGATCGTGGTTGCACCTTTTGAGTTGCCCTTCCCTATTGCCATCCATGAGTGGATACATCCATAGGGGTAACTATAGTTTGGGTGACAACAGGACCCAAACAAGGATTCCTAGGGATGAGTAAATGGTAAGTTACGGAAACCAATGCAAGGTAAAGTGGACCTAGAAATTAAAGTATTGTTGAAGGTGGTTTGAGAAATGATTAGTGTTTCAACCAACGTATGATTTAGGCCACATGATTAGTTATAATGATAAGATATGGTACCATGTGTTACACAAGTGGGTCCTACTTTCTTGGGATATGTGAAATGGCTTAATATGGACCCACAAGGTAAAATTAAGGGATGCAATTGGCACTAGAGGATATGTAATGAGTAGATCTATGGATCTAAGTTGAAATTAGGAATACCCATGTACCGGATCTAAGGTTTGACACAATTCCCAAGGAGTGCGACTTGCTTAAGGAGGACTAGTGCCTTCTTGGATGGGTTAATGGAGTCAAAAGATATGTCAAAGTGTAGATCGGGACACCTAGAGGTCAAGACAAGTGGGCTAATTGAGGTAAAGTGGTTGGATCTTGCTAGATCTAGGGTTTCATGAAATGACCCAATTGGACCAAATCCCTCAAAGCAAGGAATGCTACCCTCAAGGCAGATCGTCACAAAATGATACTCTAGATATAGGTTTCAAGGTATGCCCGTTCCAAATCCACTGAAATCTCAAACACCCACTTCCTCAAAGTGGGCAAACTCACTCACCCAAGGGGGTGCTACTTTGCTCAAGGAGGGCTAAAAGAGGGGTTAAGTGGACCTAATCAAGTCCAATGGCCACCAAACTATAGATCCAAGTAGCTTATGCACCGATCGATGTGGATCTAGAAAATCATGTCAATCCAAGGGTTAGATCTTACTAGATCTGAGTTTTAAGGTGCCAAGAAATTCAAAAAGGGGGTTTAAATCCCTTAAAACGTGGAATGATGCCCACAAGGTAGAAATCACCAAAGTAATAATTTGGGGGTAGGTTATCAAGTGTCTAGATTGCAAATCAAGTGGGATCTCACCTACCCATGTGCTAGATCTAACCAAACAAGCCTCTCTTAGGGAAGTGCGATTTGGTTCAAGAGGGCTCTTTGCCTTGAAAAGTGTGTCAATTTTAACCCAATCACCACCAAACTATAGATCCCACTAGGGGTGGATGCTATAGAGGTGGGTTCTTTAATCAATTAGGGTTTTTATGATCTAGAAATTATGGATGATTCAAGGAAGAAGAAGATCATACCTTTGGAGCATACCTGGATGAAGAGATGGATGCTAGTTGAGACGAGGATTACTTTTGCCAAAGATCAAATGGATAATTGTTGAAGCCCTCTTGCCAAATCGATTTTTCCAAGCCACATATGAGTCCCTCTAACCTGTCAAAACCAAGGAGCAAAGCATCAATCAGTTTAACATGTTGAAGGTAGATACAAGCAAGAGAGAGATAAGCATAGAATAGTTGGCACAAAGACAAAACTACTCCCTGTTTAACTAAAACGTCTTCCTCCAAGCTTGAAGGGCAAGCCTCCCCACCAATTCGCACTTGTCAAAAACGTCCTCTTAACTTGTAAAAAGATATGGCAAAATATGCAAGATAGCTACAATAGATCCTCTAGTGCAATGGACAAAAGCATTTACAATCGAAACAACCAACATCCACTCCAATCCAAGCATGTACTCCAAAAGATAGAAATTTTATTCCAAGAGCCAAGAGCCAAAAATCTCTAGATGATTTTACAATGAGAGGCTCCCTCCTTAAATAGGATGGGGAGAGAGTACAATCCTAACCACTTTTTACATGAGTGGCTAAGATTAAAAGATCAAAAGATCTAATCAACGGCTAACAATAAATCATAACAATACATCACATGGATCACCCAATATAATGATGCCGCCCCCACTAAATGGTACAAAAGGAGGATGACGTCATCCACTAGAGGGGTAAAGGTACAAAGATCCACCTCATAATGACTAGGACATGATAAAATAAGCACATGGTGGGGCTATGAGGCATTAATACTTACTAGCGCATCCCCAAGGCACAATAAAATAATAAAATATGTCCAAGATAATATAAATGATCAAATCTGTCCTCAAAATCTGTGACAGACAAGCAGTAAAAGACCTCCTGTGATCAATGTGGGCATACCCACATGGTGAAAACTGGCTGGAAGATAGTGAGGTCACCCTGGAAGACCTCTGTGAAAACAAAATGCCAAAACCTTGCCTCAATTGCCCAAATCAAATTCCTCAGTGACCACTTTATCCCATTTTTTAACTGCCTCGATAACTGTGAAAGTGCCAAAACTGCCTCCTAGGGCATCTGCACTGTCCATCTGAGCACACCAGGCTCTCCAGAAGGGGGGTTAAATGGTAAAAACAAGTGTCTGGACCATCCCCTCCATCATCAGCGCCCTAGGTGAAATGGCCTCTCATGGCCCCTGTTGCTCAGGCTGGGAAATCAGCCCCAAATCTGGTCAACAAGTGTAAAACTGCATCAATCACTGTCAGTAGTTCCTGGAACTGAAAGATAAGTGTGTCATTGGATCCAGAAGACCCAAATCCACTAGGAATGTGTACTCATACACCATGGGTTGCCCTAATGGGCCAGCTGTAGGGTCCACCATATATGGACAATGCATAATTTGCTGATCTGAAGTAATAATAAAACCTGTTGAACTACATCAATCATCATCTGCATCATATGTCCATCATATGATTTCATCATCAAGTATGTGGGACCATGAATCATCATCAATAAGCATATATATATGGCCCACATCATCACGGATCCCAAGAATATACAACCAAGGATAAATCACATCAGTAGACTAAGACATGCTTCTCTAATCATTCTCACAGCCAAGCTCAAAGTATAACATCTATTCAGTGGCATTGATCAAGTTAGCATATTCTTTTGTTATAAAACTACTTGCACAATAGTTCAAATGACAAACTCACCCATTGGATATGGTCAAACTGCTAGTGAAGGATGAAGGCTAGGAACAAGGTTGGGCCAAGGGGTTGACTTGTCTAACTTAACTCAAAAATACTTTGGACTGGGAGAAGGGGGAAGCTACAAACTCTATGTTGGACAAAATAACACGGGGGATGGCTGTGCCTCACAAATGGATAAGTTGTTCAGAGAGTGCTTATTCAACTTAGGCATCATGTCTACATCAAGTTGATCCAGGTTCATTAGGATCATTCAATTTCATTTCATGGCCTTTTTGGCCTACATAACCCTTCGGATTTCAGGTGTGCTGATAAGCACAACTAGTTGCAGTTTGCATCCAGGGCATGTTTTTCAAATACATATAAGGTCAGCAATTGTTGAGATATAACTTTTAAGAGCCATTGCTTTTTGGACCTTTCTTATACTCTTCGAGGAGTATTTTTAGCTGTTCATCGCTCTTGCCCTTTTTTTTTAGTTTCCATGGGCGAATTTATAAGTTTCCATAGGTAGAACATGAGCTTTCAGTTTTAGCCAACAACATCTCAAGTGACTAGGGGGAGTTCGAGACAATGCCAAACATCGGGACAACCGACCAGAATGATTTAGGCCTACAATCGAACTCGCCAAAGGCAAGTTTTGTCACCAACTTAGAGCTGAGACACTGAACATACATGGATGCGGTCCAAACACAGAGGTAGAAAAATGGGGAAGTCCTCAGTATCAGAAAGTCAAATGAGATAGGTCAAGGTTTAAAGTCAAATAGGAAAGTCATGTATGGATGGAGTCAAGTGGATATGGAGCCTACACTAGCAGACAACTGGTGTCAGGAAAGACCATATCTATGTAAGGTGGAAAACCAGTGGGTTTTGTTAAATGACCTAAATGTGCAAGCAATTGTCCATTTTATGATTTATAGTCCATTTTAAAAAATTTGCCACATCAGGAATAATATACCAAGCAAATGCTGTGAACATGACTAAATCAACAAGATAATAATCCACAGTCAGTGATAACATATCCATAGATCATACAACATCATCATAATAATAATCATCATGTACCTGTTATCACCTAAACTGTAGTTACCCCTATGGATGGATCCAGTCATGGATGGCAATAGGGAAGGGCAACTTGAAAGGTGCAACCACGATCACCTCGACCTCCAATATGTATGGTTGTCACGCCAGTCGAGGCAATCTTCGCTTTATGTTATCTAGCCCAGACAACAAAGGGGGAGACCCGATCTACTCCCGACAGGAGAGATCAAAACCAAGACACCAAATCAGGGTATTTCTAAGTGAAGTTAGATGTATGGTTTATCCTAGACCTAAGGATGAAGTCACAAGCCAAGTGAGGGTTCAATAGGTATAGCTTTGGTTCATAGTTGATGTGAGAGTGACTTATAATGTTTAAAGTGAGATCTAGGGCTAGTGCACTAGGTCAATGTCAAAAGATCCACTGCCTTGGGAGCCGTGTCCAATGCAGGGTTGTTTAGGGGTCAGATTGGGGCTAACTAGTACATGAGACAATCTTGACCATGGTCCATGATGTCTTCAAAGGTATAGTTCACCATGCAAAAGTCAAACCACAAATCAATCCAACAATCTAGGAGAGTGGGTTGTCTTGGAGATAAACCAGTGCCTTGGGAATTGGGAAGTGGAGTCAAAGTAGGGTTGACTTTATGGTTTAGGACTCCTACAACATGAGATAAGTGGACAGTATAGGCCTTGATGATTAAATACGTCTAGATCTAGGTTTGACCCAAGTGGACCACAATCCCTTAAAACAAGGAATGCAATCCCCAAGGCAGGATTTGACAAAGTGACAGTCTAGACCTAGGTTTTGAATTATTCTGATTCCGGATCTGCAAAAATCTCAAGTACCCAGTTCCTCGAAGTGAGTGAACTCACTTCTCCAAGGTGGTGCGACTTTCCCTAAGGAGGCTTCAATTTGGGTTTAGGTGGGTCAAATCATGTCGGATGGCATCCAAACTTTAGATCCGGGTAGATCAGTCAAGTAGGGGTATGGATCTATAATTTCGTGGCAATCCACCGGTTAGATCTTTATAGATCTGAGTTTTAGTGTTCCAAGTGGTCCAAAATGGGGATTAAATCCCTTAAAATGTGGAATGGGACCCACAAGGTGAATTTCAAGAAAGGGACAACCTGGGTGTATGTTAATTGATGTGTAGATGTCAAATCAAGTGAAATTTCAAACACCCATCGCTTGGATCTAGGTCAACTAGCTCAAATGGTGAAGTGCGCCTTCCTTGGGAGAAGCTAAGTTGGCTTGGGAGAGGGGTCAAACGAAAGCCAATCCACACCAAACTATAGATCCGGGATGCCGTGGATGCTATAGAGGTGGGTTTTCAATATCATGCCCAACAACCCATTAGATCTAAGTAGATCTGACAAAATGTAAAATGGGGGTTTTGAAGTATTTAGGGTTTTAACAATTTATGAATTATGTCAATGGATTGGATAAAGGAAAGAGAAACAAACCTGTGGATCTTACCTGGATAACCTTGTAGATGCCTTGATGATGATGATCTATGCAATCCCGATCAATTTGGAAGCTTTGAAGTAGTCTCTATGCAAATCGATTTAGTCCAAGAAGCCAATGCGCCCTCTCTCCTGCACAACAAACGTCAACAATATCAGATTTGATGCATCAAGAGATAAGACTAATGCCACAAAAGAGGTAACAGAAAGATAGCATAGATCACAATGATACTAATGATAACCCCCTGATACAAGCGAATGCCAAGAAAGTCGATTTGAAGAAGCCTTGCAAAATCGCCCTTGTTGAAGTCGCCCTCATGTAGACAAACAATGATTTCCAAACAAGATAGATCTTACCACAATTTCCAAATGCTAGGTTGCAATAGACTTTCCAATCACCATCTAAGAACACCAGATGCAAAGGAGACCACAAGAATTTCCACAAGAATATTTTTCTATACCAATAATCCAAGAGCCAAAGACCCTTTACAATGAGAGGCTCTCTCCTTTAAATAGGAAGGAGAGGCACCAAAACCCTAACCACTTTTTGAATGAGTGGCTAAGATTAAAAGATACAAATGTCTAATCAATGGTTGAGATGAGCTCAACAACATAATACATGGATCACACATAAAATATAACATAAGTGGACAAAGTCGCCCTAGGAGAGGGGAGTCCCACCAAATCATGATGACAAAATATCATAAGAGGCTCATGGTGGGTCCAAGGGGTAATTTTATCCCTCCTTGGTCAATCCCCATGGCACAATAACCAATAAATAATCATGAAAGTACCAAATCGTGCCTCCAAGGTGAAGTCGTGGTCCTCAAAAGACCCCAAAAATCCACAGAAAGTGCCATAAGTGATGGATGCGGGCCCCGATGAAGCTGAAACTGCAGGAGGAGGTGTGGAAGGTCCCGATCTATCATCACTGATCATCCCATGCCATAACTTTGCCTCAGTAGCCCAAATCGATTTCCTCAATAGTCATTTCTACCAATCCTGAAATGCCTCGGGAAACGTGAAACTGCCCAAACTGCCTCCTGGAGTAATGGCGCTGTCAAGGTGAGGGTACCAATGTGTCCGGGAGGGGGGTAATATGGTAAAAACAAGTGGCTGGACCACCCCCTCCATCATCAGCGCCCTAGGTCATCCGGATAAAGGTCATCTCTGCTCCAACAGGGCCTCCAATAGACCAAAACTGCACTAGGACAGCCTACTGAGGCTAAATCATCACTGTAAGTGCCCGGAACTGAAAACAAACTGTCCCATTGGACTCAGAAGGTCCAAATCCATCCAAGATGTGTACTCATACACCATATGAATCTCTGCATGATCAAAATAAATATCCAATGTACCGGAACAAGGCCAATAATAATGATCTGTAAATGACCAAACACTGCTGTATCCCAAGAATCATCATCATAACCCTGTAGCTGCTGCATAGAATCATCCTGTATGTGTACATGGACCATATATCATCTATCCATATCATCATAAGGTCCAACATCTCATGTCCCATGGTCCTCCATGGTCAAACTATGTCTAACCAAGACCAAATACAACTCAGACTATCATCCATAGCTGCTGCAAGGTGTCAAGGTTAATACATGCTTTACAATTTATTCAAATAGCTTCTATAACACAGAGTAATCATGACTGGCGATCTAAATCCAAATATATAGTGTCGTTAATTATTATTATTACTCAGACTAGACTTTCAGGACCATACTCACTTCATAGTTGTGATCAATTTGCTAGTGAAGGGTGAAGGCTGAAATAACTGGCTAGGCTAAGGGATGACTTGACTGACTTGACTTTGTGACACTTCGGCAAGGGAAAGGGAATACACACCATAGTATATACTGAATGAGCAATGACACAGGGAAAGGCGGTGTCTCACAAATGGATGAGTTGTTTAAAGAGGGTTTATTTACCTTCACAGATGCGCACAATCCATAATACAAACAAGGCCAGCAATTGTTTAGATATAACATTTAAGTTCCATTGCTTTTTGGGCCTGAGGTTTCCATAGCCTTGATCTATGTGTGTTTACAAACACATTGCATAGATTTACATTTATTTTTAGGCTTTCTGCTGCAGGTGTGTTTTTAAGGCACTTGTTTACCTGAGCACTTCTAGGTGTGTCATGGACAGCTTGTTTACCTAGGTATTTATTTTTCCAAAAGATATAACATTTTATTTTTCATGGCCATTTTCATTTGGCATTTCTTTCATATACAAGATATAGCATTTGATTTTTCCAGATTCTGTATTGATGGCAGCACTAAAAGTTTCAGGTTTAGCCAACACAACTTTAGTGACTAGGGGGAATTCTCAAGGAACTCCAACTCACCATAGGTAAGTTTTGTCACCAACTCAGAGCCGAGACACAATAAACAGGGAAGCTCATCCAATACAGAGGCTACAGTGGGGAAAGGTCCTCCATGTCACTAGTCAAGTAGCAAATCAGGGTAATAATCTAAAAGGTAGGCCACGGATGGATGAAGACAATGAAATGATGGAGCCAACACTAGCAAGCCAGAGTATGGTGTAATGATCACCTCTATTCTCCCTAAGGAGGGTATATACCAATGAGTATGAATAGTGAACTTCTAAGTCTGAGTAGGGACAGTAATATATATATAATAGTTCAACCAGGTCCAAATATCTATATGATCGCCAGATCATGACACTAAGTGCTAAGACATGCTATAAGAATAAGTATAAAAGCAATCTAACCATAACACAATAGTATACCTGCTGAGTCATATACCTGAAAGCTCATCAACCTGTACCATCATCTGTCCTCTGAGACTGCTGCTGTAACTCTGGGCGCTACTGTCTGCTCTGTACCAATGGCATAATGGCTATATCGGGCATCTCTCTGAGTGTCCTGAAACTCAGTCATGGCATGGGGAATATAACTGCTGTCCACAATCTGATAGTGATCCAATCTAGATGCTCATCTCGACATCTCAAATGCAAGGGAACTGGCTCAATAGTGTACTGGAATGAAAAAAATAATGTATGGTAGCCCGGCTACTATATATGTGATAACAGTACCATCTGAAACACTGCTGCAATACATCTCTAAGCACTGAACTGAAACTGTATGGTATAAAGGGTCACATCGGTCATCAAATCTGAACTCTCAAGGCTCAGCCTTGACACAATGTCTAACATAAATCTGAATAATATACTGCTCTGATCATGAGTGATCCAAAATATATAGCCATGCTCTGGAATAATGGAATCTCTGGAATGTGCAGATATCTGCTGAACAAGGATAGTAGCCCTGCTACTATAGTGTGATAACATCTGGCTCCAGCTGGGACAAGTGCTCTAAGGGAGAGAGCGCTTGAGAACCTCAGAATCTCTGGTCTCGATCTGCTCTGCATCAATCTTCAATCCAGCATTGCACCATCCTTGCTTTCAGCTTTTATTTTGTACCTGTTCCTGCTCTCACAAACACTAGAATACCTCATGGAGCATGTATGGGATAAATATAAAATAAAGCTGATAATGAAATCTATTCTAAAGCAGAAACTGAAATGCGTAAAAGAAAAATTTAAACTAACATGGCATATATCAGATTGTTCATCATTCATTATTTTTGTCACTGTGCAGGAGGAAAAGAGAATTTTTTCAAGCAGGCAATCTCACTTGTATAGGCAGCCAAAAATGTAAACGGCAACTAACAATTCTTTAATGCATGCAGGAAAAAGACAAGCTTAAGGAGCAAGGCTCAACTCAATCAAACACAAAAACAAGCAGACACTCCAAGCAAAAGAAGAAAAAGGGGCAATACTCAACATACAGAAAAGGAAAAATCACACAAATCCTACTGCTCAGATGAGCTTATTCAGAAACTACCTACTCTAAACAAGCAAGGCAAGGCACAGCAGGGAAGGTCAGGAATGATAATCCCTTAACTCCCTCTGGTTGATAGGGAGTAAGATACGTTGGCCAGTCCCAGTGGTGAGAAAACACATCTCACCCATGCAGCGCTCAACAGTGAGCGGTCCAACCCAAAAGTCACTTGATCCCCTGCATCATATATAAAATAAATCATTAGGCATCACGACCCTATCACCAATTTCGAACCTTCGGTGATTTACAAATTGAGGGATGGCTTCAATAACATGTTCAGGAATAGGTTGGATATCGGAATTGCATCGAGGTTGAGGTGTAACTATGCTTGAATTCCTATTAGGAGGAATTGCATCAAATCTAGGAGATCCACCATCTAAAGGTACAACTACCCTACCAATCAAGACTTCTCTTACTATTCTCCTAGGAGGACTTTCTACTTGTGGGTGAATGATGTACTTTGGAGTTTCCCCCACAGTCCAAAAGTCTCTATCAACATCCTCATCCATTTCAGCATGGGCTATGGGTGGTGGGTTTTGATTATCAATACTTCTGCTACTACCCTCTCCAGATGGGATAGGAATGGTCGTATTTTCTAAAGTTGCCAGATGGTCAGTAGGAAGGGACATATGACTAGGAACCGTGCTAGGCATACTCTGAGCCCTCATATCCAAAGATGTTGGTGAAGGAATAGGAGTATGAGATGAACATGTGGAGTCCATATTCTCTTCACCATTAGGTGATTCACTAGGCAAAAGGAAACTGGGGTAAGGTGGAAGCAAACTTGGCTCAGCGGGTTCTTCCTGAAAAATGGCTAGATTGTTCAAAGAAGAATCCTCCCCAGGGGCATCATGGATTAAGGCATGTTCTTGCCAACTCATGGAGTTGCCATTCACTTGCCTCAAAAACCCATCCTCCAAGGACAAATGGGATAGATGATCCGGAACATCAGAAAAGTGATAATCAACTGGTTCTTCATCATTCCCTTCAGATGAGGGAATATGTGTTCCTTCATTGTTATTTGCCCAAGGAGTGATGTGAGGTAAGCCTTGTCTTCCTGTTTCTGTGTTAAGGTCAACTAGAAAAAACCACTCATGCACTGTCCTAGGTATATACTCACCCCTTCTAATTCGATCAAAGTTCTCCTCAGAAGTGTTTAGCTGAGTAGTGGGCGCAGGTTGTTCAATGTGTGGCCCTACACTACTAGGTTGGTTCGAAGTCCTAAGTTCTTTCGACATTTCACCCCGAAGTGACTCGAGGTTTGTTTCACCAGAAGCACTAGCTCTTTCCCTTTCTGGATTAGGATCATCATCATGGCCACCCATGACCATGAAGATACCTTCAGGCAATAACTCACCTTCACTGAAAGTGTTCCTCACACCATCCTCATAATTCTCAAGATGTCCATCGTAAAATGGCTCCCGATACACCCTAACCAAAGACCCATCAGAGTTGGGGATAGTAGCGTATGATAAATCCATCTGAAGATGTCCCCCTATCTCAGCGGACCACTTCCTATAAAGGAGCATACCATAGGCTGGAGGGAGATCTATAACTACTATATCCATTAGCATGGATATGTCGGGGCACGAAAATAGGTCAGCTCTCAAGTTTTTAATCAAACCAAAGACTTTAACTGGTTTGGAGTCAATCCCACAAACGTTCCCATAAGGCCTAGTTATTTTTAATCCCATGGCTTCCATGACTTGTAAGGGCATCACATTCATGGAGGCACCATAATCTAACATACAATTGTGAAGAAGGGTATCACCAATGCGAAGTGTAAGATAAAATGGTTGATGACCACCATTCTTTCTCTCATATAGGGTAGTTTGGATGTTAATGGGAGGATCATCCTCTTCATCAACCATAGCACAAGGTGCTGGGTTTTGAGAAGATGAACCTTCACCACTACTTGTGGCAGTCTCAGGGATACTCTCGAAAAACTCTATCACTTGCTCCTTTATTGATGGGATTTTCATTAACTCAGTGAGTGGAATGTTATGCATAACTTTGTCCAATTCTCTCTCGATGTTGATATCAAAGTCATACTCAAGTAGAGGGAATGGCTCACTCACTGGACTAGGCAGCTCATTGCTTCTCTTTTCACTAAAGGGTATGGGCTTTTGTCCTTCCTTTCTTCGTTGATAGATTTTATGGGGAACTTGACTATTACTACTAACTTGCTCAGTAGCATAGATGGGACCACTAGGGTTGGGTTCTTCTATGGACTCTTCCTCATGATTAATCAAAATCCTTCCGAAGTCCTTGTCAAGTTTTAAGTCATCAACCCAATTAATGTTCTTTGGAGAATCTGGAGTATCATCACCATGGATGGCATACTCAGGATCTTCCAATTTTTGCTCTTCAGACCAGTTTATGATAGGAGGTTCTTGGTTCACAGGGTTTCTTCTATCACCTTCATTAGGCTTCTTTTGTTGATTCCAATAAGGTTTAGGGCCGTAGGGCTGCCTATATCTATCCCCCTCTCTACTCTTAGCTAGGTCCCTAGTTAGGAGAGTTAAGTTTTTCATCATTTCATGCATGCTCTCCATCATTTCATTGGGATCTTTGCTAGGTTCCTTACTCTTCTTAAACTTAGGCTCAGATCTGGAGGAGGAAGGTCCACTGATTAGGTCAAAGAAATTTTGTTTTCCCATGGAGGCAGCGTTTGCCTCAGCTTTCTTAGCATTATCTTGGGATATCTTCAAACTACTAGGGTCTTTGTCTTTTAGATGGTAACCCAAGTAACCTTCATATGCGTTGAGGTAATGAATCAGGATGGCTTGATCCAGGGGCCTTATGTTACTTGGGATGTTGGAAACAGTCTTATCAAAGCGTTGGTTAAACTCGTGGACAGACTCATTCTCCTTTTTTTGATGTCAAAAAGTTGGTGTAAAAGGAAGCGCCCATCTAACTTGACTGACCACTCTTGCTTGAGTTTATCGGTGAATACATCATATCCATTGATTGATGATGCAAGCAAGCGGTCAAACCATTTGCGAGCATCACCCTCCAAGGATGCAAAGAGACCCCTTATAAACACATCTTCTTCCTCAGCCCCATAAGCTTCCATATGAGCCCAGACATTGTCTATGTGGTCCTCAATGGAGGTGGCACAGTTGCCATTGAATTTTGGGATCTTTTCAAAGTACTTGTCTGGCATGCTATGGGGAGCACCTAAGATCTGAGAGAAATCTAAGGGAGAGGCCCTAGCCTTGTTTCCAAAAGCACGAGCAACAGGAGGATTGTTTTGGTTTTCCCGGAGTTAGATTGACTTTGTCCAGCCATTGGATTGATTGGGATTGAAATAGAGTTATGATTAGGAGATGAAGGAGGAACCGAATTGAACAAAGGGGATCCCAAGACACGGTTTGGGGAATCTGAGTTAACAAGTTTCCAAAAGAAATTAGATGATTGGGCCTTAGGATCTCTTTTGTGATAAGTGAGTGGGGTTCCTTCCAATTGATTCGGATTTGATTTACTTCGAGTGTTATAAGGATGACTATGAGCTCGTTCCTCAGCGGAGTCACGATTAGGAGTCGCCAGGTAGATTTTTAAGTTCTACTACCAAGATGTATGTCGTTTGAAATGCAGGGAGAAAATGAGACACCAAGGGTGTGTTGGACCAAGGTAGGCCTCTACCTCCTCGGCAACGGCACCAAAAATGTTATCACGCAACTTGTAGTTGCCCCTAGTGGTATCCCATCCGGGACGGTAGAGGAGACAGGCAACTAAAGAGGTGACCCAAGAGATGCCACGGTTCCCAATGCAAGGTGGGAGTCACGTCAACCGAGGCACTCTTCACTTTAGGTCAAGGTGAAACAAGACCTAGGGGGAGACCCTATAACCAATCACAGTTGATTGGACCCAAGCAAAGGTTCCTAGGGATGAGTAAATGGTAAGTTACGGAAACCAATGCAAGGTAAGTGGACCTAGAAATTAAAGTATGGTTGAAGCTGGTGTGAGAGATGACTAGTGTTTCAAGCAATGTATGACTTAGGCCACTTGATGAGCTAGAAAGACAAGGTGTAGTACCATGTGTTTACACAAGTGGGTCCTATTTTCTTGGGATGTGTGAAATGGCTTGAAGTGGACCCACAAGGTGAAGCTAAGGGATGCAATTGGTACTAGATGTTGTGTAATGAGTAGATCTATAGATCTAAGTTGAATTTAGGATTACCCATGTACCGGATCTAGGGTTTGACACAATTCCCAAGGAGTGCGACTTGCTTTGAGGAGGACTAGTGCCTTGTTGGATGGGCTAATGGGGTCAAAAGGTATGTCAAAGTGTAGATCGGGACACCTAGGAGCCAAGTCAAGTGGGCTAATTGGGATAGAGTGGTTGGATCTTGCTAGATCTAGGTTTTCATTAAATGACCCTAAGTGGACCACAATCCCTTGAAACAAGGAATGCTACCCCCAAGGCAGATCGTCACAAAATGATACTCTAGACCTAGGTTTCAAGGTATGGTCGTTCCAAATCCACAAAAATCTCAAACACCCACTTCCTCAAAGTGGGCAAACTCACTCACCCAAGGGGGTGCTACTTTGCTCAAGGAGGGCTAAAAGAGGGGTTAAGTGGACCTAATCAAGTCCAATGGCCACCAAACTATAGATCCAAGTAGCTTATGCACCGATCGATGTGGATCTAGAAAATCATGTCAATCCAAGGGTTAGATCTTATTAGATCTGAGTTTTAAGGTGCCAAGAAATTCAAAAAGGGGGTTTAAATCCCTTAAAACGTGGAATGATGCCCACAAGGTAGAAATCACCAAAGTAATAATCTGGGGGTAGGTTATCAAGTGTCTAGATTGCAAATCAAGTGGGATCTCACCTACCCATGTGCTAGATCTAACCAAACAAGCCTCTCTTAGGGAAGTGCGATTTGGTTCAAGAGGGCTCTTTGCCTTGAAAAGTGTGTCAATTTTAACCCAATCACCACCAAACTATAGATCCCACTAGGGGTGGGATGCTATAGAGGTGGGTTCTTTAATCAATTAGGGTTTTTATGATCTAGAAATTATGGATGATTCAAGGAAGAAGAAGATCATACCTTTGGAGCATACCTGGATGAAGAGATGGATGCTAGTTGAGACGAGGATTACTTTTGCCAAAGATCAAATGGAGAATTGTTGAAGCCCTCTTGCCAAATTGATTTTTCCAAGCCACATATGAGTCCCTCTAACCTGTCAAAACCAAGGAGCAAAGCATCAATCAGTTTAACATGTTGAAGGTAGATACAAGCAAGAGAGAGATAAGCATAGAATAGTTGGCACAAAGACAAAACTACTCCCTGTTTAACCAAAAAGTCTTCCTCCAAGCTTGAAGGGCAAGCATCCCCACCAATTCGCACTTGTCAAAAACGTCCTCTTAACCTGTAAAAAGATATGGCAAAATATGCAAGATAGCTACAATAGATCCTCCAGTGCAATGGACAAAAGCATTTACAATCGAAACAACCAACATCCACTCCAATCCAAGCATGTACTCCAAAAGATAGAAATTTTATTCCAAGAGCCAAGAGCCAAAAATCTCTATATGATTTTACAATGAGAGGCTCCCTCCTTAAATAGGATGGGGAGAGAGTACAATCCTAACCACTTTTTACATGAGTGGCTAAGATTAAAAGATCAAAAGATCTAATCAACGGCTAACAATAAATCATAACAATACATCACATGGATCACCCAATATAATGATGCCGCCCCCACTAAATGGTACAAAAGGAGGATGACGTCATCCACTAGAGGGCTAAAGGTACAAAGATCCACCTCATAATGACTAGGACATGATAAAATAAGCACATGGTGGGGCTAGGAGGCATTAATCCTTACTAGCTCATCCCCAAGGCACAATAAAATAATAAAACATGTCCAAGATAATATAAATGATCAAATCTGTCCTCAAAATCTGTGACAAACAAGCAGTAAAAGACCTCCTGTGATCAATGTGGGCATACCCACATGGTGAAAAATGGCTGGAAGATAGTGAGGTCACCCTGGAAGACCTCTGTGAAAACCAAATGCCAAAACCTTGCCTCAATTGCCCAAATCGAATTCCTCAGTGACCACTTTATCCCATTTTTTAACTGCCTCGATAACTATGAAAGTGCCAAAACTGCCTCCTAGGGCATCTGCGCTGTCCATCTGAGCCCACCAGGCTCTCCAGAAGGGGGGGGTAAATGGTAAAAACAAGTGTTTGGACCATCCCCTCCATCATCAGCGCCCTAGGTGAACTGGCCTCTCATGGTCCCTGTTGCTCAGGCTGGGAAATCAGCCCCAAATCTGGTCAACAAGTGTAAAACTGCATCAATCACTGTCAGAAGTGCCTGGAAGTGAAAGATAAGTGTCTCATTGGATCCAGAAGACCCAAATCCACTAGGAATGTGTACTCATACACCATGGGTTGCCCTAATGGGCCAGCTGTAGGGTCCACCATATATGGACAATGCATAATCTGCTGATCTGAAGTAATAATAAAACCTACTGAACTACATCAATCATCATCTGCATCATATGTCCATCATATGATCTCATCATCAAGTATGTGGGACCATGAATCATCATCAATAAGCATATATATATGGCCCACATCATCACGGATCCCAAGAATATACAACCAAGGGTAAATCACATCAGTAGACTAAGACATGCTTCTCTAATCATTCTCACAGCCAAGCTCAAAGTATAACATCCATTCAGTGGCATTGATCAAGTTAGCATATTCCTTTGTTATAAAATTACTTGCACAATAGTTCAAATGACAAACTCACCCATTGGATATGGTCAAACTGCTAGTGAAGGATGAAGGCTAGGAACAAGGTTGGGCCAAGGGGTTGACTTGTCTAACTTAACTCAAAAATACTTTGGACTGGTAGAAGGGGGAAGCTACAAACTCTATGTTGGACAAAATAACACGGGGGATGGCTGTGCCTCATAAATGGATAAGTTGTTCAGAGAGTGCTTATTCAACTTAGGCATCATGTCTACATCAAGTTGATCTAGGTTCATTAGGATCATTCAATTTCATTTCATGGCCTTTTTGGCCTACATAACCCTTCGGATTTCAGGTGTGCTGATAAGCACAACTAGTTGTAGCTTGCATCCAGGGCATGTTTTTCAAATACATATAAGGTCAGCAATTGTTTAGATATAACTTTTAAGAGCCATTGCTTTTTGGACCTTTCTTATACTCTTCGAGGAGTATTTTTAGCTGTTCATCGCTCTTGCCCTTTTTTTTAGTTTCCATGGGCGAATTTATAAGTTTCCATAGGTAGAACATGAGCTTTCAGTTTTAGCCAACAACATCTCAAGTGACTAGGGGGAGTTCGAGCCAATGCCAAACATCGGTACAACCGACCAGAATGATTTAGGCCTACAATCCAACTCGCCAAAGGCAAGTTTTGTCACCAACTTAGAGCCGAGACACTGAACATACAGGGATGCGGTCCAAACACAGAGGTAGAAAAATGGGGAAGTCCTCAGTATCAGAAAGTCAAATGAGACAAGTCAAGGTTTAAAGTCAAATAGGAAAGTCATGTATGGATGGAGTCAAGTGGATATGGAGCCTACACTAGCAGACAACTGGTGTCAAGAAAGACCATATCTATGTAAGGTGGAAACCCAGTGGGTTTTGTTAAATGACCTAAATGTGCAAGCAATTGTCCATTTTATGATTTATAGTTCATTTTAAAAAATTTGCCACATCAGGAATAATATACCAAGCAAATGCTGTGAACATGACTAAATCAACAAGATAATAATCCACAGTCAGTGATAACATATCCATAGATCATACAACATCATCATAATAATAATCATCATGTACCATTTGAAACACTGCTGCAATACATCTCTAAGCACTGAACTGAAACTGTATGGGATAAAGGGTCACATGAGTCATCAAATCTGAACTCTCAAGGCTCAGCCTTGACACAAGGTCTAACATAAATCTGAATAATATACTGCTCTGATCATGAGTGATCCAAAATATATAGCCATGCTTTGGAATAATGGAATCTCTGGAATGTGCAGATATCTGCTGAACAAGGATAGTAGCCCTGCTACTATAGTGTGATAACAGGAACCACCCAATCTCTTAAGCGGCCATAAAAGATCGACAGAGGGAGAACTAATTGACCTTCCACTCTATCTTCAGTCCACACCAAATCTGGACCAACCAAGAAATAGCAGTTCCTATGCTTTATAAAAGTGTCGGCTCAATTCGCTGCAGGAAGAGCACAACACAAACGGATGAAAGAACTTAATGCTTTAGCTTTGATACCAGGTGAAGGCAGAGAGCGAGGTAAATGTTTAGGCAGAGCTTAAACAACAAGAACTATCACACTCAATAATAATGTTTTTTTATTATCTGTAAGCATATATACAAGAGGTGTTTTTCAGTGGCCGAAATAAATTCCGTCAGGAAACTTCAACAAAAAACAGACTACATTTTGGATGTGGAGATGATTACAAAACAACACAAAACTTTTTATGTCCGCGATGTGCCAGCTACTCATGGCAATTAAAACAGGTGGGTTGATATTTAATCCTTCATCAAACAACATTTATAACAGCGGGGTTTACAAAAATTGACGTGGCGATCAAAATTAAATACCAACATTAACCAACAAAAAGCAAAGAAAAAGAATATAGATTATACCTCATAAGCACTTGACAATCAACATCCACACATGAAAAGCATTACACCATAGATCTTGCCTCCAAAGCCTTCTTTATTCCAAACGGTAAACAATACAGTACAAGCAAGAGCATTCCTTCGGTCCTCTAACCATGAGAAAATGAGAGCCCAAATCCCTTCTTAAATAGAAAAATGAAGAAGAGAGGGGGGTGCACTTGAGAAGAGGGAGAAGGGGGCATGTTGTCGTCTGGTTTCACACCTGGGAAAACACGGCAGAAATATTCAAGCCGCTGGTGTGGCCTTGGGGGCAAGCCAGAGTCAAGTGTTGTCACCTGAAACTCGATTCCTCCGTCTAGGCTTACTCCTAGAGAAGCCAAGGGGGGTGGACCCTAAAAAGTGAAAATAAACTAAGGTGTCTAATCTATGAAAGACAAAACATCTAATCTAGTAGTTAGAATATTTTTGTAAACCAAGATCAATGCAGCATATATATAAAGCAAATATCATTCATTAACATCATTGTCATTTTAAAACATCCATCATCGTTGAAATATAACAAGATAGACCAGTGTCAATAAATGGAGTCAGAAAAGTGCTTGAACTGAAAAGACAATGTTGTGCAATTGTTCTTGGTTTATTTTAATATTAATGTGGTAATGATCTTTTTTATTAGGGTTGGGGGATTCCCGATATACCAAAAGGTACAGGGAATATGTCCGGAATTCAACTATGTGGTTCCTCACTTAGACATGTAGGCTAGATCGAAGTCCCAAGGAGATGTTCAACACTATACCAAACGAGCGTATAGTCTAACGGTTTCCAGGAGGTCGCTACCCAGGGTATTCTACGTCCTTTGAGAAATTTTCCCACTATAGAAGAATAAACGATTATGTCGGATTTTCACAAAAAGGTGGTTTATTTGGGTTGTGTTAGAACCTATTACTAGTCACTTGTCCCTTTTTGATGTGTGCCAGCATGCTCAGACTATGCTACAGTGGCCATAGAGCATACGGGGAAAAGCCTTGGAAATTTTAAGTTATTTAGAACCAGTATATTACTTTTTAAAGCCCCAAGAGTCTCTTTTCGGGCTAGTAATCGGGAAAGCTCTTGTCCTGAAACCTTACTTCGGGAAAGCAAGGGTGTGTTTTGGATTGTAAAAAAAGAAGTGAAAATTGTAAAAAATGGAAAAAGCTAGGTCTTGAGTGAACTCGTGGCCCGCCAATGGAACGGACTAACGAGGTTAATTTTAGTCCTAGTTAATTTATTAAAGTACTAAAAAGGAAATCTAAGCTAAAAAAAGGCACGCCACGAAAATGAGTCGACACAGTTTCCCCCCCTGGGGGGATGGGGTGTGGGCGTTGGTTAGCCCACTTGCTCTCGTTTAATATGTCTTTACAATGCAATAGAAGTGCCCCAGTCTTTTATTATGACTTAGTGGCTTACAAAAATGGAGAGAAAAAAGTATCTGGTTTGAAAAATTTTAGTTCTGGGTGCTCCGGATGGCTTGGATCTTCAATTTTTGGCCAGCATCTCCCCTTATCTGTTCATCATTTGCTGCAAACCAGCAAGCAAACGTTAGTAAAAGATGGCCCAAAACATGTTAAGAGTGTGTTTGGGTCACCTACAAAAAACCAAAAATTTCTAAGTAAAAAAAACTAAGTAAACAAGCAAAAATGAACTAAGTGAAACAAGCTGTAATGCTTGTCTCTTTAGGATCTTTGCACACTCAGAGAGCTGCAAATTCTAAGCTCTTAAAGCAGTCAAGTAAACATTAAAGTTCAAATCTAAGCACTACTTTTCAAACTTTTTAAATTTGACATTTTTTTTAACAAGTTAAGAAAAATAAAATGCTTGATAAACAAAGAGATCTAATCTATGAAAGATAAATACTTTGTAAATAAAATAGACTAGATTTCTTAAAAGTAACTTCTGATCTACTTAAGAGTATAAATATCAGATTTTAAACCAGAATTACTCTTTTCACAAGCAACTAGTAACCAGTAAGCAGAGATTATAAAAAGTAGAAGGAGAAAGAGATGGAGAGTATTTTTAATCAAATTTTTTCTTGAAAAAGCTTTGGATCCTTCCTGGTGGTGAGCTGAGGGATTGTGTCAGCAAAAGGAGTTAGTGTAATGAAAGAAACAAACAAAATCTTCCACCCATGAAATGCCCAACACTAAGCATGACCTCTAAAGTCTCTTATTTTATTAATAAAAAACACAAGTACAAAATAATGGCATGCTCCAACTCTAACTAACCAAATGGGAGTGGGCATCCTTGCTTTTATATAGAAAATGGTCAAAGAGGGAGGGCGCACTTGCTAAGGAAGAGTGGGGGAATGGTGGAGGAGATGGGGGAGTGAATGGGGCTGCCATTCCCCATCTCTAGGGTTGTCCCTGTTAGGATATTCCTATACTCCATCCTAGTTCCACCAGTATTTTGATCATTTACATTTTCAGTCATGCATGCACCTTTAGGGTTTGCATGCATTCTAGGGTTTTCATGCATTCCAGTCATCAGTACAGCACCTAGCCCTCAATTAGCCAGCCCCCAGGAGCTTCTCACTATTCAGTTTTAGCCCTCCAGTTGCTTAATGCGCCCTTCTTCCTTGATTTTAGGGAGCAACTCGCCCTTCTTCACCTACCAGTCCAGTTGTCACTCAGTTACAGTCAGTTACAGTCAATTACACTTAGTTACATTGAGTTACACTCAGTTACACCTACCAGAGTTAGTTTGACTGATGGTTGACAGTTACTTGAGCATTGATGACTCCACTGATGATGATGAAGACTCCAGTTGCGCTCCGATGATCATGAGGACACCTAGTTGTGCTCCGATGACACTCTATTGATCTTATGATCACTCTGAGAGGCTAATTCGAATTGCCACCTTAGGCATTCGAATCCTCTCTACCATTGTACTATTTATTTGTCCATACTGTGATTGATTAATTAGTGTGTGTGAAGTATTATTGCTTCTATCCGAGTTCTACTGTACCATATTATTCTGTTGCTCATTATACTGTATTGACCACTCTTCTTCTATTTTCCTGCTTAATCATAATTACTCTTGTGAGGTACACATCATCTCTTAGATCTGCTGTGAGGATTTTCACATGGTATCAGAGCATGTTGAGAGTATTGTTTATCTCCATTCTTGAGAGTTTTTTGCAGGTTATTACCAAGATTTCGAGTGCAGCAGTTTCTGCATTTTTTCTGCAGTAGCAGTTGCAGTTATTCTATATTGTTTTTGCAGGTCCTCTACAGCTTCAATGTATTCATCAGGAATTACTCCTCTTGATCCACTCAACTATGATGAATGGAAACCAAGAATGATATCAGACTTGAAGATCCATGACCTTTTTTATTGTTATTTTGAAAGAGAGTTCGAATCCCCTGAAGAGAAGATTGACTGGTTAAATAAAAGTGACATGCACTTTGCAGCAATAATGTTTTCTTTGTTTGCATGCCAGAGATTCCAATTCAAATACCGTAATGGTGTTGAAACTCCAAAGGAGTTATGGACTCCGAAAGAGATATGGGCTCACTTGGATGGAAAATTTGGCAGAGAGAATGAAGGACTTGGTCCCAACCCATTCGAAAGAAAACAAAGTGATGCATTCGCTCCTCTTGATGGTCTCTCAGATCATGCACCAGTATCATCTCATATTGAAGTTGTTGACAACGAACTTGCAGATTCTCCACTCATGCTCAAACTTTCTTCTCTTTCTATGCCAGCTCACACTCTAGATATTGTAGAAGGTCCTAAATCCTCTCTTGCACCAGAGTCTGTTGGTTTGCATCATGATCACATGATTATTTCGGAGGTCAAAACAGCTTTTGAAAGTAATGCATTCGCTCCTCTCCAGCTATCTCCTCTTTTATACTACTATATGATCATAATTCCATGCTTTCAGAAGGTCATTGAAAAATATGGCCATGGTCATTCGCTTGGGATAATTTCTCATGCATCTACTGGTTTTGATCTCACCTCTCATGGTTCAAAGGAGATCTCAAGAAACCATGATTCAAGTCTTGGATTCTAAGCAATTACTACTTGGGATAATTTCTCATGCATATGATAGTTTTGATCTCACCCCTGCTAGTTCAAAGGAGATCTCAAGAAACTATTTTTTAAGTCTTAAATCTGATTTTGATTTCAAGCAAACATGTAATAGTTATTTTTGGCATAATCTCACCCATGGTGGTTCGAAGGAGAAGACAAAAGACTATATACACTTTCACAGATTTGATCCTACCTCAGCTGATTCAAATCACAGATTCAAGGATCATTCTCATACTGTTGGATTTGTTCTCATCACATTCGATCTGAAGAGCAAGTACAATCACATGCTTTTTGAGCATGATCCACTTCTTCCCAAGAAGAAGATACCTCCAGACATATGACCAAGCATCACACTTGCTTGAGTTTGGAGCATTTATTTTGTGTGTGCCTTACAGTATGTTTTGAGGGGGTATGTTTCCCATGAAATTTTCCCACTTCCTTGGTTTATTGATTGTTATTATTCATTGTATTGGGTGACCTTTGGTCTTAGTTTTTCCAAAAGACCTTTGGTCTTAGTTACCAAGGCCCAGGATGGATTAAGGGGGGGTGTTAGGATATTCCTATACTCCATCCTAGTCCCACCAGTATTTTGATCATTTACATTTTCAGTCATGCATGCACCTTTAGGGTTTGCATGCATCCCATTCATCAGTCCAGCACCTAGCCCTCAGTTAGCCAGCCCCCAGGAGCTTCTCACTATTCAGTTTTAGCCCTCCAGTTGCTTAATGCGTCCTTCTTCCTTGATTTTAGAGAGCAACTTGCCCAATTACAGTTGTCACTTATAGTTACACTCAGTTACAGTCAGTTACACTCAATTACAGTCAGTTACAGATAGTTACACTTAGTTACACTCAGTTACACCTACCAGAGGTAGTTTGACTGATGGTTGACAGTTACTTGAGCATTGATGACTCCACTGATGATGATGAAGACCTCCAGTTGCGCTCCGATGATCATGAGGACACCTAGTTGTGCTCCGATGACACTCTATTGATCTTATGATCACTCTAAGAGGCTAATTCAAATTGCCACCTTAGTCATTCGAATCCTCTCTACCATTGTACTATTTATTTGTCCATACTGTGATTAATTAATTAGTGTGTGTGAAGTATTATTGCTCCTATCCGAGTTCTACTGTACCATATTATTATGTTGCTCATTATACTGTATTGACCACTCTTCTTCTATTTTCCTGCTTAATCATAATTACTCTTGTGAGGTACACATCATCTCTTAGATCTGCTGTGAGGATTTTCACAATCCCAACCAGCACAAAAGGTGCCCACGCAGCAGCACCAAATAGGCTGCAAACATCCACCAATTGTGGGATCCCACTCCTTGGGAAATGCACCCAACATGAGGAATGCGCCTATATTGATATGGGGGAGTCATGCCCATGTTTCGGGCTGCCCATATGTCATAAAAGTCAGCCCCAAATGCTCCTTAATACATGCTGATGTAAATCTAACCTCAATCCCCCCAAAAATGGGATTTATTTTTTTAATGAATTTTTTTATTTTTTCCTCCATTTTTCACTTTTATTTTTATTTTTTAGCCATAAGTGAAAAATAAATGGGTCTAATACTGTAGAAAGTGGGTTTAAGGGTAAGGTAGGTGCTCTGAGTTAGAAAACGAGCACCCCCAAGGCAAAAAATTCCCCTAGACCACACTTTTACGCCAATTACAATTTTTTTAATTAAACCATTAAAAAATGGCTCAATTACGGAATTTTTTTTTTTCGCCGGAAATTAAAAAAACCTAGGGGGACCTAGCACAGGTCCATACGATTCAAAAATAATGTCTAGCATGTTCATATACATTGACCTATGGACTTTAATAACCCCCTAAGACCCGTTAAACTCACCAGGCATTCCAGCTTTGGAGGAGCATAAGTAAAACTCAAAAATTATGTTATGCAAAGTTGCAAGACATAATTAATAAGTGAAAAAACTCCTTGGAATACCCGACTTGGTCAAAAATTCCTAGGGAACCAAGTCCTTTACAAAAAATACCATGCTAGTACATTTTATTACAAACCCCGCAGGGCATGGACATGTGGAAAATAAAAATAAAAAAGGGGCCCCTAAAAGGGCCAGTTGATCATCAAATCATCAAAAATGAACATGTCATATGTTCAACTTTTCCCGCTCGCTTGATAATTCAACCAAGTACAACTTAGTTGGCAACAGGGCACATTTGTCAAATTGAGGAGATGATTACTCCTTGACAAAAGCCTTGATTGATGGCTGATTCGATCCTCAATCAATTCCGATCTCGATTGAGACAAGATTCCATTGGTTTAGGAGTTGCTTTTTCTCTCATTATTTATTATTTTTCTATGTTTTACTCACTTTTTGACCGTTTTGATCAAAAGTAATTTAAGTGAAAAATAAATCACTTAAACAATTAGGAAAGCGGGTCTAGGGGTAAAGTGGGTGCTTTGAGTTAGAAAACGAGCACCCCCATGGCCAAATTGGCCTCCTAACCACACTTTTATTACATTTTTGAATTTTTGAATTAAATTAAAAAAAAACCTGTTTTACGGGAAAAAATTATTTTTTCAGAATTGACTGAAAATCCTAGGGGACCTAGTGCATGTCCATAATGATTCAATTTGATATCTAGCATGCTCATAAACATTGATACTTGAGCTTTAATAACCTTCTAAGACCTAAGCACTAAGACGACATTCCAGCTTTGGAGGAGTGGGTGAAAAACTGGTTGATTATACATCGCTTATTCAGTAGTACATAATAGACAAGGGAAAAACACCATGGAATGTTCACATTTGATGTCTAAGTACTAGGAATCCAAATTTTTTACATAGACCGTCATGCTAGCACATTTTTACAAAATACCCCAAGGGGGTATGAACATGCAATTATTAAAAAAGGGCCAAAACTTGGCCTGATGGATCTCAGAACACTAATGATGAACAATTAGATTGTTCAAGTCTTCGACAGTTCACTCGGAATCCACTAAGTGCAATTTTAGTGGATAACATCTGGCTCCAACTGCGAGACGTGTGCTTGATATAGCCTTCAGGCAAGGAGAGGATGCGAGAACACCAGAATATTTGGTTTATACAACCTGTAAAAACATCTCAACTTGAAAAGAAAAACCTTCAGCAACACAAGTTTTATGAAGAAGTCAATGAATCACAAATTGCATTTATTCATAAAAACTAAAACTAGCTAAGGAAAAAGGTTATTATTCCTAAGTACTAGAAAGAAATGCGTAAAGTAAATAGTCACTTTGAGGAGCTTATTTTCCTACTCTAAGTATGATATAAAGCAAAATGCTAAGTGTAATTAGAAATCTAATGTAACCATCTAAGCATTTTATCAATATTACATTTTTTTGCTTTTTCTTTGGTTACCAGCCAAAGCAAGGATACATTTATCAGAAAGTGCAAACTTGCATGGATATTCTGGATGGGAGGGATGGATGGGAGATTATAAGCATGTAATAGATCTTTAAAGTGATTCCCCAAATGGTAAGTCCTCCTGCAGGCTTCTTTTATCCATGACTGGATGAGACTGAAAAAAAACTCTAAATGATGAGGCAAATGAACTACTCATCATACTGATCTGAAGGGCTCTTCTGAAAATAAATTTCTGTGAAAGCATAATCCCCAAGCTGCTCCAAATCATAAGGAACCTCTGTATGCTGAGACGATTGCTGAGACTGCTCTTCAATTAGCTGTATCTGATCTGACTCTTTATTGCGCTGCCTTTTCATATCTTCATTACTGATACTTGTGTGCAACTCTGAGTAATGTTGCTCGAGATGATAATGTGAAAAATTTGAATGCTCTTCTTCCGTATCAAGATTTCCCAAGATCTCTGAATGAATACTCCCTTTTGTAGTCATGCCATAGATGGGATATTCAATAAGGCTTCCAAAATTCTCTGAAACGACACTCCCCTCTCTAGACATATCATAAATGGGACTCTCCATAAATGTCTAATAGTTTTCATCAAGACCTCTATAAAAAATGGGGGAGTCTTCATTAAAATTATCATGCTCTTGGCTATGCCCGTCCTCCTCAAGTTCATAATATTCATCCTTGGAAAGCTTGGTTTCAAAAATATTACAAGGAGTAAAACTTTCCAAACCTTCATAACCATGTGGAGAACATGGAGTATCATCATACACATCCCAAATTTCATCATGAGTTCCTTCATGACCTTCTATAGTAGTTTCTTCTTGAGGTAGATCTGGCATACAAATGTGATCATCTTCATAATCATGAGATAACTCCAGATATTTAATACTTTCTACCATGGCAACATGAGGAGGTTCTTCAACCATATCTTCAACCAAGGTCCCTTCAAGTGATCCATTAATGGAGTCATTAATAACATGTTGCTCAGGCCTACCTCTTTGATCTTCAAGGTGCTTTTCATGAATATCTTCTTTAGTTTCTGAAATATCTTTTGATTTAGGAAGGATGGAAAGGGAATTTTCTATAAATTCTTTCATATCAATCTCATCTTCATGCCACCGTTCAAGAAACATCTCAAAGAAACTTGAAATGGAGGTAATGCATTTGTTGGGAAGGTCATAGAACCAATTCAACGCATCCCCCACCAAGGAGAAAGCATAAATGGTCATGAGATCATGCTCATGAATAACATTGAAGTCAACCACCAATTTGAGAAAGGAAGCAATATGATCAATAGATGAATCACCACTATTTCCCTAAAACTCTGGAGCCACACTATATAGCCCATGATGATCATAGCAATCATTAGGAAACCCATGGATATTTAATAAATCTATTGAGGGGCATGCCTCGAATAAGTGAGCACAAAGCCCTTCTTTATTACTATCCATAGCATATTTCAATAGCTTAGATCTTGCATTGAGCAAGTGGAGTTGTCAAATCATGGGTTTTAAAGGTTTTCAATGTGTCGCATGTGCTCATCTACACACAACAAATCTTCACAAATTTATGAGAAACAAGGGTTTTATCCCTTCAATGGACTCACCATGTGATAATAAAAATATGCATTTAAAATAGTAAAATACTCACAAAAATTTATATTTTTTGTTTTTCTTTGAAAATTTATAAAAAGAAGAAAAAAAACAGTTAGTGGAGTCGCTAGATGAAAATAAAAATATCTACTCTAAACATTCATCAAACAAAGCAAAAAAAAAGAAAAAAAGAAAACAAAATTCGTACTCCAGGAATAAAAAGATTTATCCCCGGCAACGGTGCCAAAAATGTTGCCACCGGATACGCACCTTGGGGAAAAGGGGGTTAGCGTGGCAGGAATATTCAAGCCACTGAGTGCATCCTTGGGGGAAAGCAAAGAGTTGAGATACTGTCACTCAACACTCAACTCCTCTATCTAGGCCAACTCCTAGTGAATCCAAGGGTCGTGTTCCCTATGGAAAATAAAACTAAAGCCTTTAAGCTAAGTTAGAGAAGGAAATTAATCTAGGATTTTGAAATACAAGTAAATACTGAACCAGAGAAAGCAACTATGAATTAAAACAACAACATGAATAACATTAAATCCATCTAACATATTGATTCACTTAAAATGTTTGATTGTTGCAGATTAGACCAGTGCCGAATGGAGTTACATGAAATTATTGAAGTGTTGTTGTGTCATGAAAGTATTGCATGTCTTGTTGGTATGTTTTAAACGTTTTATTATGATGTGTGGATTAAGGAGTGGGTTAGTTCTTGGTTTGGCCCAACTCCAACTTAGTCCTTTGAACTGAGCGTAGTGACAACTAAACCAAGGGTCCAACTGGGCGAGGCATAACTAGCCTAAAATAGCCCACTGACTCTGTAGTTAGTTTCATGTGACCTCTCGAGTTCTAGAGATCAAGTATTCGTTGGATTTCCCTATTAAACTATCCACTCAAGTCCTTTTCTGATTGACCAATTGATCAGACTAAGCTGCAGCGGTCAAGAGCATACTTAGAACTTAAGCCTTGGTCAATTTTATTAAACAAAATAAAGTTTTATTATGTGGCTAAGAATCTCTTTTCACCTACCAAGGATAAACCCTTTCGGTTTGCTTCGGGAATACACAGCCTTAGATTTATTTGTTAAAAGTACAAAATTGTAACAAACAAGATTATTGACGGCTGAGAATCTCTTTTCCCTTTCAGTACTTCAGGAATGCACAGCCGGGTTTAGTTTTTTATGTTTGTTAATTGTAAAAGGAAAGTACAAGATTGTAAAATAAACTACACTTAACTATACAACCCGATTAGGACGGATTGTTTGCATGTGTTGACTTGATAAAGCAAGAAAAAAATAAAAATGAAGCGGTTAATTTGCTTTAACAAACTAGAAAAGAAACTAAGCTAAAAAAAAAACAAACACACAAAAACCGACATGGACCCCCTAGGGGGTTCAGTGGGCGTTGGGTAGCCCACCTGCTTTTATTAATTATAATTACAATTATTTTAGGTGGATGCCTTTGGTCCTTATGAATCTAGATCCAAAGGCTTACAAAGTTTTAGAAATGATACAAGATAGAAGAATATTGCTCTGAGAAGCCTTGGATGGCTTTAGATCTTCGATTTTCTGGCAGCACTTCCTCTTGTTATGGCGATAAAGTACAAAACCAGCCACCTTAAATGCACCAAATGTGCCAAATAAAGTGTTAGAAGCATAAAATATTAAGTACTAAAAGATAGAAAATTAAGCTTGAGTACTCAATAAGACTATATCTACCCAAAATTAAGCTTTAAACCCTAGATCTGGCAGCATACTTAACTAAATCAGCTTCTTAAAATAATATTTTCAATGGAAACTAATTTAACTATGTAAGTAACCGTAACCAAAAGAAATTTTAATGAAAGGTGAAGGAGAGAGAGATAGAAACAATGCTGGAAGCATGGGAATGTTGGGCCATGAAGTCTGCTTTGGTGGAACACCGAGGGACTATGTCCTCAATAAGATCTTGAAGATGAGGAGGATGCAAACTAGCTCAACCCCTTCTCCAAGTGAGATTACCTGCAACTTAGAAGTCCTTGCACAAACAGATGATTAAATCATAGGTACTGCTGGAAAAAGAAACTTAGAAAGTATGCAATTAAAGTTAAAATACATGCATCTCCAAGAGATCTAAAACAAGCAAACAATAAGAGCATAAATCAAACTATAATAATATATTACCCTACTGGTAGGGATCTCCCCTTCAAGGCCCACAATTAACCAATAGAAAAAAAATAAAAATGATACAGATTATACCTCATAAGCACTTGACAATCAACATCCACACATGAAAAGCATTACACCATAGATCTTGCCTCCAAAGCCTTCTTTATTCCAAAAGGTAAACAATACAGTACAAGCAAGAGCATTCCTTCGGTCCTCTGACCATGAGAGAATGAGAGCCCAAACCCTTCTTAAATAGAAAAATGAAGAATAGTGGGGGCGCACTTGAGAAGAGGGAGAAGGGGGGCACATTTCTCAAATTGAGGAGATGATTACTCCTTGACACAAGCCTTGGTTGATGGCTGATTTGATCCTCAATCAACTCCGATCTCTATTGAGACAAGATTCCACTGATTTAGGCGCTGTTTCTTTCTCTCATTATTTACTATTTTTCTATTTTTTACTCACTTTTTGACCTTTTTTATCAAAAGTAATTTAAGTGAAAAATAAATCACTTAAACACTTAGGAAAGTGGGTCTAGCGTAAAGTGGGTGCTCTAAGTTAGAAAACGAGCACCCTCATGACCAAATTGGCCTCCTAACCACACTTTTATTACATTTTTGGATTTTTTAATTAAAATATTAAAAAAACCGTTTTATGGGAAAAATTTATTTTCTCGGAATTGACCGAAAATTCTAGGGGACCTAGTGCATGTCCATAATGGCTCAATTTGATGTCTAGATTGCTCATAAGCATTGACACTTGAGCTTTAATAACCTTCTAAGGCCTAAGCACCAAGACAACATTCCAGCTTTGGAGGAGTGGGTGAAAAACTCGTCAATTATACATCGCTTATTCAACAGGGCATAATAGACAAGGGAAGAAACACCATGGAAGGTTCTCATTTGATGTCTAATACCTAGGAAGCCAAACTCTTTACATAGACCGTCATGCTAGCACATTTTTACAAAATCCCCCAAGGGCGTATGAACATGCAATTATTAAAAAAGTGGCCAAACTTGGCCTGATGGATCTCGGAACACTGATGATGAACAATTAGATTGTTCAATTCTTCAATGGTTCATTCGGAATGCACTAAGTGCAATTTTAGTGGAGAATAGGTCCCAAAATTAGCCTTGAGGAGACTTCTGAACTTCTGAGCACTGCTAATGAACAATTGAATTGTTCATAACTTCGACGACTCACTAGAAATCCACCTAAGTGCAACTTAGTGGATAACACATTGCAATTAGAAGATCTTAGTGGGTAGTTTATTTTGTTAATGCTGAACTTACTTATATTGTAATATCTTATTGAGGCATTTCCTTTTTATTTGGCATAAATAACCTAGTGTGTTAATTGATAATTCATTTATGGGTTATTTAGTATTTCTTAAATTCTGGAATTTGATTTGATTTTTGTTGTTATATACTTTTCAATTTCAGAACCATAAGTTTCTTTATCATCCTTTAAGCATATCTATTCAACGGAAATCAGTAGTGGTTCTTACCACTATAATATAATAATAATAACCCATTTTTAAGTTCATAGCCAAGCCAGATAGCAATTTGGTGTATGAGACCCCCTTGTTTGTGGGCAAGGGACCCCCCTTTGCGCAGGGATGTAATTGCGAAAGTCTACAGAGGTGTACATACCATACCCTCCTTCGGATTTGGACCCGTTGCCATCGAATACGCACCTCGGGGGGAAGAGGGTTAATTGTTAGCGTGGCAAAAATCTTCAAGCCACTAGGTGCATCCTTGGGGGCAAGCAAAGAGTTGAGATATTGTCACTCAACACTCAACTCCTCCATCTAGGCCAACTCCTAGCGAAGCCAAGGGGGGTGGTCACTATGAAAATAAACTATGGCATTTACGCTAAGTTAAAGAAAGAAAATGATTCTAGGAGTTTGAAGACAATTTAATACTGAACCAGAGATTGCAAGTAGTATTTAGATCAACAACATGAAATTAATACATCCATCTAACACATGATTTACTTAATTAAAAAGTGCGATTGTTGTAGATTGTACCAGTGCCAAAATGGATTCACATAAGTTGGAGTGATGCTATGTCGTAAAAGTGTTGCAAGTTTTGTTGGTCAGTTTTAATTGATTTTATTAGATGCGTGAATTAAGGAATGTGTTAGTTCTTGGTTTGGTCCAATTCCAACTTGATCCTTCGAACTGAGCATAGTGACAACTAAACCAAGTGTCAAACTGGGCGAGGCATAACCTACTTAAAGTAGCCCACTGACTCTGTAGTTAGTTTCACGCGACCTCCTGTGTCTAATGATAAATTTATTATTGGGTTTCCCTATTAAACTAGTCACTCAAGTCCTTTTTTGATTAACCAACTGATTAGACTGAGTTGCAGTGGTCAAGAGCATACTTAGAACTTAAGCCTTGGTAAATTTTATTAAAGAAAAAATAAAGTTTTATTATGTGGGTGAGAATATCTTTTCACCTACTGGGGATAAACCCTTTCAGTTTAATTCGGGAACACACAACCAGATTTAGTTTGTTTTTATGAAATTGTTAAACTTTGAAATAAATTACAACATTGCGAAAGAAAGATTGTAGCAGTAAAAATAAAACTAACTATACATCCCTATTGGGGCGGATTGTGTGCATGTGAAGATAAAGTAAAATAAAGAAAGTTAGAAAAATTTGCAAACCACAAAATTGAACCCGCAAGATCCTCCCAGGGGGGATGGGGTGTAGGCACTGAAGTAGCCCACTTGCCCTTATTAATTATTTTACAATGAGAAGGTGGATGCCTTTGGTCCTTATAGATCTGGATCCAAAGGCCTTTACAAGTTTCAAAAAAAGGTACAAGATGGAAGTATGTGCTTTGGGAAGCCTTGGATGGCTTAGATCTTTGATTTTTTGGCAGCACTTCCTCTTGTTATGGAAATAAAAATAAGAAATCAGCCACCTAAAATGCACCAAATGTGCCAGTTATCACACAACTTGTAGTTGTCCCTAGTGGTATCCCATCCAGGATGGTAGAGGAGATGGACAACTAAAGAGGTGACCCAAGAGATGCCACGGTTCCCAATGCAAGTTGGGAGTCACGACAACTGAGGCACTCTTCACTTTATATCAAGATGAATCAAGATCAAGGGGGAGACCCTATAGCCAATCTAAGGTGATTGGACCAAAACAAAGTTCCTAGGGATATGTGAAAGACAAGTTACGGAAACCAATGCAAGGTTAGGTGGACCTAGAAGTTTAAGTATGGTTAAAAGAGGCTTAAGAGATGACTTATGTTTCAACCAATGAATGATTTAGGCCACATGATGAGATCAAATGACAAGATCTAGTACTTGTTATCACCTAAATTGTAGCTACCCCTATGGACGTATCCACTCATGGATGGCAATAGGGAAGGGCAACTCAAAAGGTGCAACCACGATCACCTCAACCTCCAATAGATGGTTGTCACGCCAGTCGAGGCAACCTTCGCTTTATGTTATCTAGCCCAGACAACAAAGGGGGAGACCCGATCTACTCTCGACAGGAGAGATCAAAACCAAGACACCAAATCAAGTTAATTCTAAGTGAAGTAAGGTATATGGTTTATCCTAGACCTTAGGATGATGTCACAAGACAAGTGAGGGGTTCAATGAGTATAGCTTTGGTTCATTATTGATGTGAGAGTGACTTATGATTTGTGAAATAGGATCCAGGATTAAAGTACTAGTTCAATGTGAGAAAATCCACTGCCTTGGGAACCGTGTCCAATGCAGGGTAGTTTAGGGGTTGAATTGGGGCTAACTAGTACAAGTGATAAGCTTGATCATGATACATGATGACATCAAAAGGTTTAGTTCACCATACAAAGGTCAAACCACAAGTTAATCCAACAATCTAGGAAAGTCGAATTGACTTGGAGAGAAACCAGTTCCTTGGGAATTGGGATAATGGAGTCAAAGTAAGGTTAACTTGTGGTTAAGGATTCCTATTGCATGAGACAAGTGGGCAATTAAAGTCTTGATGGATGAATAGGTCTAGATCTAGGTTTGACCTAAGTGGACCACAATCCCTTAAAACAAGGAATGCTATCCCCAAGGCAAGATTTGACAAGGTGACCTACTCGACCTAGGTTTTGAATTACTCCCGTTCCAAATCCACTGAAATCTCAAGTACCCACATCCTAGAAGTGGGACAACTCACTTCTCCAAGGTGGTGCGACTTTACCCAAGGAGGCCTAAAAGTGGGATAAGTGGGGTCAAGACAAGTCCGATGGCATCCAAACTTTAGATCCAAGTAGGTTGATCAAGTGGGAGTGTGGATCTACAATTTCAAGGCAATCCGATGGCTAGATCTTACTAGATCTGAGTTTGAAGATACCAAGTGGTCCAAAATGGGGATTAAATCTCTTAAAATGTGGAATAGGGCCCACAAGGTAGAAATCAGAAAAGTGACAATCTGGGGGTAGGTTATTGGATGTGTAGATCATGAATCAAGCGGGATCTCAACTACCCACATACTAGATCTAGGTCAACCCACCAAACTAGGAGGTGCGCCCTTGCTTGGAGAGGCTAAATGCCTTGGGAAGAGGGTCAAATGGAGGCCAATCCTCACCAAACTATAGATCCGGGATGCCGTGGATACTATAGAGGTGGGTTTTAAATATCTTATCCAAGAAGCCACTAGATCTTAGTAGATCTGAAAAAATGTAAAAATGAGGGTTTGAAGAAAAAAGGGTTTTATCAATTTATGAGCTATGTCAATGGATTGGATCAAGATAAGAGAAACAAACCTGTGGATCTTACCTGGGTAACCTTGTAGATGCCTTGATGATGATGATCTATGCAAACCCGATCAATTTGAGAAGCTTTGAGGTAGTTTTCTATGCAATCGATTTAGTCCAAGAAGCCAATGCGCCCTCCCTCCTGCACAACAAACGTCAACAATATCAAATTTGATGCAATCAAGAGATAAGACTAATGCCACAAGAGAAGTAATAGAAAGATAGCATAGATCACAATGATAATAATGATAACCCCCTGATACAAGCAAATGCCAAGAAAGTCGATTTGAAGAAGCCTTGCAAAATCGCCCTTGTTGAAGTCGCCCTCCTGTAGATAAGACAATGATTTCCAAAATAGATAGATCTTACCACAAATTCCAAATGCTAGGTTGCAATAGACTTTCCAATCACCATCTAAGAACACCATATGCAAAGGAGACCACAAGAATTTCCACAAGAAAGTTTTTCTATACCAATAATCCAAGAGCCAAAGACCCCTTACAATGAGAAGCTCTCTCCTTTAAATAGGAAGGAGAGGCATCAAAATCCTAACTACTTTTTGAATGAGTGGCTAAGATTAAAGATACAAATGTCTAATCAATGGTTGAGATGAGCTCAACAATAAAATACATGGATCACTAATAAAATATAATATAAGTGGACAAAATCGCCCTAGAAGAGGGGAATCCCACCAAATCATGATGACAAAATATAATAGGAAGCTTATGGTGGGTCCAAGGGGTAATTTTAGCCACCCTTGGTCAATCCCCATAGCACAATAATAATAAAATGGTCATCAATATACCAAGTCGTGGCTCTATGGTCAAATCGTACGCCTCAAAAGACCTCAGAAATCATCAAAAAGTGCCATAAGTGATGGATGCGGGCCCCGATGAAGCTGAAACTGCTGGAGGAGGTGTGGAAGACATCAATCCATCATCACTGATCATCCCATGCCAAAACATTGCCTCAGTAGCCCAAATCGATTTCCTCAATAGCCATTTCTACCAATCCTGAAATGCCTCGGGAAGCGTGAAACTGCCCCAAACTGCCTCCTGGAGTGCCTGCGCTGTCAAGGTGAGGGCACCAGTGTGTCCGGGAGGGGGGTAGTATGGTAAAAACAAGTGGCTGGACCACCCCCTCCAAGCACAGCACCCTAGGTCAGCCGGATAAGAATCACATCTGCTCTGACAGGGCCTCTGACAGACCAAAACTGCACTGGGATAGTCTACTGAGGCTCAATCATCACTGCAAGTGCCCGGAACTGAAAACAAACCATCTCATTGGACTCAGAAGGTCCAAATCCATCCAAGATGTGTACTCATACACCATATGAGTCTCTGCATGATCAAAATATATATCCAATATACCGGAATAGGTCAAACAATAATAATCTGTAAATGATCAAATACTGCTGTAAACCATGAATCATCATCATAACCCTGTAGCTGCTGCATAGAATCATCATGTACATGTACATAGACCATATATCATCAATCCATATCATCACAAGGTCCAACCATCTCATGTCCTATGGCTGACCTTGGTCAAACTAGGTTTGACCAAGTCAACATGACCAAATATAACTCAGACCATCATCGGAAGCTGCTACAAAGTGTCAAAGGTTAATGCATGATCTACAACTTATTCAAATAACAATTATAACACAAAGTAATCATTACTGGCGATCTAAATCCAAATATATAATGTCATTAATTATTATTATTACTCAGACTAGACTTTCAAGATCATACTCACTTCATAGCTGTGATCAATTTGCTAGTGAAGGGTGAAGGCTAATATTACTGGCCAGGCTAAGGGATGACCTGATCGACTTAACTTTGTGACACTTTGGCAATGGGAAAGGGAATACACACCATAGTATATATTGAATGAGCAACAACACAGGGAATGGCGGTGTCTCACAAATGGATAAGTTGTTTAGAGAGTGCTTATTCAACTTAGGCATCATGTCTATATCAAGTTGATCCAGGTTCATTAGGATCATTCAATTTCACTTCATGGCCTTTTTGGCCTACATAACCTTTCGGATCTCAGGTGTGCTGATAAGCACAACTAGTTGCAGCTTGCATCCAGGGCATGTTTTTCATACATATATAAGGTCAGCAATTGTTTAGATATAGCTGTTAAGAATCATTGCTTTTTGGACCTTTCTTATACTCTTCGAGGAGTATTTTTCAGCAGTTCATCTCTCTTGCCCTTTTTAGTTTCCATGGGCGAATTTATCAGTTTCCATACATAGTACATGAGCTTTCAGTTTTAGCCAACAGCATCTCAAGTGACTAGGGGGAGTTCGAGCCAATGCCAAACATCGGGACAACCGACCAGAATGATTTAGGCCTACAATCCAACTCACCAAAGTTAAGTTTTGTCACCAACTCAGAGCTGAGACACAGTAAACAGGGAAGCTCATCCAATACAGAGGCTACAGTGGGGAAAAGTCCTCCATGCCGCTAGTCAAGTAGTAAGTTAGGGTGATAAAGTAAAAGGTAGGCAATGGATGGATGAAGACAATGACTAACGGAGCCAACACTAGCAAGCCAAGGTATGGTGGAATGATCACCTCTATTCTCCCTAAGGAGGGTAAAACCAATGAGTATGAGTAGTGAACTTCTAAGTCTGAGTAGGGACAATATAGTATATATAATAAGATCAACCAGGTCCACATATCTATATGATTGCCAGATCATGACACTAAGTGCTAAGACATGCTATAAGAATAAGTATAAAAGCAATATAACCATAACACAATGATATACCTGCCGAGTCATATACCTGAATGCTCATCATCTGAACCATCACCTGTCCTCTGAAACTGCTACTGCAACTCTGGGCACTACTGACTGCTCTGTACAAATGGTATAATGGCTAGATCGGTCATCTCTTTGAGTGTCCTGAGCCTTAGTCATGGGATGGGGAATACAACTGCTGTCCAAAATCTAATAGTGATCCAATATAGATGCTCATCTCAACATCTCAAATGTAAGGGAATTGGCTGAATAGTGTACTGGCATCAGAAAAATAATGTATGGTAGCCCGGCTACTATATATGTGATAACAGTACCATTAAATACACAAGTAGGGCCCACTTCCTTGGGATATGGAAATGGTTCAAATGGGACCCACTAGGTGAATTTAAGGGTGCAAATAATACCAAGGGGTATGCAAAGGGTAGATCTATGGATCTAAGATGAAATTAGAGATACCCACATATGGGATCTAGCACTTGACACTAATCCCAAGAAGTGCGATTTGCCTTAGGTGGACTAGTGCCTTGAAATGGATGGGCAAATGGAGTAAAAAAGATGTCAAAATGTAGATTGGGACACTTAAGATGCAAATGAAGGAGGCTCTTCAAGATCAAGTGGATGTGGTGGTTAGATCTTACTAGATCTAATGTTTCACTAAGTGACCCAAGTGGACAACAACACCCAAAATGAGGAATGATACCCCCAAGGCAGAACTTCACAAAGTGATACACTAGATGTAGGTTTCAAGGTATGCTCTTTTCAAATCAAGTGGGATCTCAAACACCCAGTTTCTTTAAGTGGGTCAACTCAAACCCCCAAGAAGTGCGACTTTGCTAAAGGAGGGCTAAAAGCATGGAAAAGTGTGTCAAATCAAGTCCAAAAGCCACCAAAGTTTAGATCCGGGTAGTTTAGGCAATTATCAATGTAGATCTTGAAAATCAAGGGCATCCAATGGTTAGATCTCCATAGATCTAAGATTGAACATGCATCACCAAATTGACCCAAGTGTGGCACAACACTCAAAATGAGGAATGGGGTCCACAAGGAAAAAATCAATGAAGTGAAGCACTAGGGGTAGGTTATCAGGTATGAGGATCATGAATCAAGTGGGATCTCACCTACCCATCTCTTGGAAATAGCCCCAATAGCTTCCCTCAAGGAGTGCGACCTCCCTAAAGGAGGCTAAAGTGCCTTGGAAAGTGTGTCAAAGGAAGTCCAATCCACACCAAACTATAGATCCGAATTGCCGTGGATGCTATAGAGGTGGGTTTTCAGTATCTTACCCAAAGCCAAGCTAGATCCAAGTAGATCTAAGAAAAAGTGAAAAATGAGGGTTTTAATCAATTAGGGTTTTATGATCTAGAATTCATGGATAAGCCAAGGAAGAAGAAGACCATACCTTTGGAGCATACCTAGATGAAGAGATGAATGCTAGTTGAGATGAGGATTACTTTTGCCAAAGATCAAATGAAGAATTTTGAAGCCCTCTTGCCAAATCGATTTTCTCCAAGCCACTCGTGTGTCCCTCTAACCTGTCAAAACCAAGGAGCAAAGCATCAATCAGTTTAACATGTTGAAGGTAGATACAAGCAAGAAAGAGATAAGCAAAGAATAGTTGGTACAAAGACAAAACCACTCCCTATTTAACCAAAATGTCCTCTTGAATCTTGAAGGGTAGGCCGCCCCACCAATTCGCACTCCTCCAAAATGTCCTCTTAACCTGTAAAAAAAGTATGGCAAAATATGCAAGATAGCTACAAGAGATCCTCCAGTGCAATGAACAAAAGCATTTACAATCAAAGCAACCAACATCCACTCCAAGATCCAAGCATGTACTACAAAAGATAGAAATTTTATTCCAAGAGCCAAGAGCCAAATTCTCTAGATGATTTTACAATGAGGGGGTCTCCTCCTTATATAGGATAATAAAGACCAAAACCCTAGATCTCAAAACCACTTTTTGAAATGAGTGGTTTAGATTAAAAGATTTCAATATATGATCAATGGCTAAGATGAATCATAACCACATAACACATGGATTACTCAAAATAATGATGATGTCATAGCTAAAAGATACTCATGGAGGGTGACGTCATCCACTAGAGGGGGCAAAAGTACATGGGCCCACCTCCTATGACTAGGACATGACACATGGAGCTCATGGTGGGGCTAGGAGGCATCAATCCTTGCTAGCTCATCCCCATGGCACAATAAAATAATATAATATGTCCAAAATAAATACAAATGATCAAATCTGTCCTCAAAATCTATGAGAGACATGCAGTAAAAGGCCTCCTGTGGCCTCTATGGACCCCACTGACTGATGAAAACTGGCTGGAAGATGGGGGGTTCACCTTGGAAGACCTCTGTGAAGACCAAGTGCCAAAACCTTGCCTCAATTGCCTAAATCGAATTCCTTAGTGACCCTTTTATTCCCATTTTAACCTGCCTCGGTAACTGTGAAGCTGCTGAAACTGCCTCCTAGGGCACCTACGCTGTCAAACTGAGCCCACTAGGCTCTCCAGAAGGGGGGGTAAATGGTAATATCAAGTGGCTGGACCACCCCCTCCTCATACAGCGCCCTAAGTGAACTGGCCTCTCATGGCCCCTACTGCTCAGGCTGGGAAATCAGCCCCAAATTTGGTCAACAAGTGTAAAATTGCATCTATCACTGTTAGAAGTGCTCGGAACTGAAAGATAAGTGTCTCATTGGATCCAAAAGACCCAAATCTACTAAGAATGTGTACTCATACACCATGGGTTGCCCTGATGGGCTAGCTGTAGGGTCCACCATATATGGACAGTGCATAATCTAATGATCTGGAGTAATAATAAAACCTGCTGAACTGCATCAATCATCATCTGAATCATATTTCCTTCCTATAGTATCATCATCAAGAGTATGTGGGTCCATCTTTCATCATCAATAAGCATGCATAGCAGTTCATCGCTCTTGCCCTTTTTAGTTTCCATGGGCGAATCTATATAAGTTTCCATAAGTAGTACATGAGCTTTCAGTTTTAGCCAACAACATTTCAAGTGACTGGGGGGAGTTCGAGCCAGTGCCAAACATCGGGACAACCGACCAGAATGATTTAGGCCTATAATCCAACTTACCAAAGGCAAGTTTTGTCACCAACTCAGAGCCGAGACACTAAACAAACAGGGATGCGGTCCAAATACATAGGTAGTAAAAAGGGAAGTCCTCAATATCAAAAAGTCAAGTAAGACAAGTCAAGGGTTAAAGCCAAATAAGGAAAGTCATGGATGGATGGAGTCAAGTGATAGTGGAGCCTAAACTAGCAGACAAATGGTGTCAAGAAATACCATATCTATGTGAGGTAGTAAACCAGTGAGTTTTGCCAAACAACCTAAATGTGCAAGTAAAATGTCCATTTTATAATTCATCATCAAGATAGTCCATTTTTAGTTTATAAAGCTTGCCACATCATGAATCAAATACCAAGCTAATGCTGTGAACATGACTAAAGCAACAAGATAATAATCCACAGTCAATGATCAGAAATCCATAGGTCATACAACATCATCATAAGAATAATCATCATATATCATCTGAAACACTGCTGCAATATATCTCTAGGCACTGAACTGAAACTGTATGGAATAAAGGGTCACATCAGTCATCAAATATGAATTCTCAAGTCTCAGCCTTGACACAAGGTCTAACATAAGTCTGAATAATACACTGCTCCGATCATGAGTGATCTCAGAATATAAAGTCATCATAGCCAAGCTCTGAATAATCTAAGCTCTGGAATGTGCAAATATCTGCTAAGCAAGAATAGTAGCCTTGCTACTATGGTGTGATAATAGTGCCCAAATAAACGTTAAAAGCATAAAAAAATTAAGTACTAAAGATGGGAAATAAGTGCAAGTACTTATAAATAAACTAGATCTACAAATGTAACCATTTAAAACTTAGATCTCTTGTAGCGTACTCAAATAAAATCAGCCTTTAGATATTCTTTTAAATCAAACTAAATTTACTTAAGCACGCAAGTAACCGTAAGAAAAGTTAGAAGCTTGGGAAAAGTAACTGGAGGGACTATGCACTTCAGAAATGCTTGAAAATTGGAGTTGTCAAGCTAGATCAACCAACCATTCGATCTAAGTACCTGCATCACTCATAAAACCTTGCATACAAATAGTTAAAGCAAATATTGGTGCCACTTACAATGGAAACTTAGAAAGCATGGAAATCAAACTATAATGCACATGCTCATCTAAGAGATCTAAAGTAAACTAACAAATAGCATAATCAAACTAGAAATGCTCCTACCTATTGAGAGATAGATCCCCTTCAAAGGCCAACATTCAACCACAAGATGCAAGAAACTAAAACAATACAAGTTACCTCATAAAATGTGCAATGCTCATCCACACACATTGATGCCCGACATAAGAGATTTGCCTCCAAAGCCTTCTTTATTCCAATGAAAAAAATTACAATAGGAGAGTACACATTTAACTAGCCTTTTGTTCCTCTCTGACCATGAGAAAAAGAGAGCCCAATGCTTCGCTTTTATAGCCAAAGGAGAAGAGAGGGGGTGCATTCCAACTAGAGATAGAGAGTGCGTGAGCTTGAGTTGAGGCGAGTGATATAGGGGATGTGTTGCTTGTGATCTCAATGTGGAGGCGCCACATCTCATAAGAGAGGTGCGCCCTCACTCCAATCCCCACCAATCCTTTCCTCATCCACCACATAAACCCACACGTGAGCACATGAAGAAGACGCATCTCTCACATTGATATACTTGCCCACTCTATGATTTGACTTTGAAACACAAGCCTTATGCCTTTAATTAAGTCGCGCACCACTTAGGATGAAATGCCAAGTCATTTGGCACATGCCCATTAGCTTTTTTATTATATATATTTTTTAATTTTTTGGGTCATTTTCTCGCATCATTAGCATTTCCTTGCCATTATGTTGCCTCATTAAGAAAAAATACTCCAAGTGATAATTTAATCACCCGAAACATAGGAATAGTGGACCCTAGGGTAAAGAGGACGCTCTGAGTGTGAAAACGAGCCTCCCCACACCAAATTACGCCTCCAGACCATCATTTTATTACAATTTGAATTTTCCATTTAAACCATTAAAAAATGGCTTAAGTTTACGGAAAAAATATTTTTGCCGGAATTGATCGAAAATCCTAGGGGACCTAGTGCATGTCCATACAACTCATTATTGATGCCAAGCATGTAAAAATACATAGACACCTAGGCTTTAATAACCTTCCAAGGTTTGACTGCCAAGGAAGATGCTCCAGCTTTGGAGGTATGAGTGAAAAACTCAGGAATTATACATCATTGAAGCGCAACTCATAATTCCTAGGGAAAAAACACTCTAGAGTATCCCCTTGACAGATAAACCTAACGTAATCCAAATTTTTTACAAAAAGACCATGCTTAGACCAACTTATTACAATTCCCCATGGGGATATGGACATGCAATGTTTTGAAAAAATAGCCAAAATTTGGCTTGATGGATCTCGTAACACTGATGATGAACAATTAGATTGTTCAAGTCTTCGACGGTTCACTCGAAATCCACTAAGTGCAATTTTAGTGGATAACAGAACCTATGACCTCTTAAGAGGAAACACATGTTCTTAAATGTTAGGCCCACTCAGGCTGTACTAAATAGTGGTTTTCACCACTAATCAATAATGCTTTTCACCACTACTCAAGCATAAATCACCTGATCTTTTCATAACAAATCTAAGCTGTGTATGTCTTTAATTCGTATCATCTTTCACTTTGCAATTAGACTATCTTAGATGGTGATTTGTCTTGTTGATGCCTCTTTATTTTTTGGTATTATCTCACTAAAGCATTGTCTTGTCATTTATTTGAAGTAGTTTATGTTTATAACTTTCTTTTATCTTTGGTTTATTTGTAGTTCAAAGTGCTTAGATCTTGTTTTGTATCATTCTTGCACGTAAGTCATAATTAACTCTCATGCTTAATCATTTAGTCATTTTCATTTAATGAGGGAAGTCTCCCTTGGCTTTGGTTGAGAGTTGACCTACAATAGAGAGGTTGAGTGTTGAGGGGATAGTGGCACCCAACCTGAGCTTGCCTCCAAGGTTGTATTAGTGAGTTGAGACTTTTCTCACTTAGATACAAATTAGGCAATAACAGGTAGTCTACTCAAATTTTTTATATCACCTGTATTCAACTTTCTAGGGGCTTATTACAACACATTATAACAAATCTAATGTTAACAATTTGATATTACAAAACCTTAGAATGTGACATTTATAATGTAGCCTAGCCTGACCTTTCACAATTAAGTATTTTTTACCATAGTCCTAATGAGACCTAAGAAGACTGGTCAGCGGGACTCTCTTGAATTTTGCCATTTATCTATTGAGATGACACTTTTTAATTTCTTCCCCTTCTTACGATTTAAATTATAGATGGAAGTAAATGCTTGAATTAAAGAACTTCTGGACTGTAGTCAGATGCTAGTGCCTATTGGGCCAATATTTAGAGAGTGAAATAAAACTATGTATTAGATTGTCTTGTATCAAAAATATCTAAGACCTAGTGAAGAATTTAGGGAAGAGGCAGTTTGCATTGTTTTGCAATTTGTTCTGTAGTTGTACTTGGGAACTTTTTGATACATGAGAAATTGAACATAAGCACTTGCAGTACAATCCCTTGCTTGCAAAGCAAAGATTTGATGCTGAATATAGGAGGCCAGCAAAGGGAATGATTTAGTCAATATAGTATCCATGTTAATAGGTATCACTTGACTTTTATGTCCTGCAACTTAGTGAAGTTCAGCGAACTGTATAAGCGCTTTCTAGTTTGAGGATGCTTTAATTATCATGTAGATCACTGTAGTTCTTATTGCGACATCTCAGATCCTTAATGCCTGGTTGTTCTTGTGCCTTGATATTTTGTAAACCGCTTGAGAACTTATGTTCGCATCCTGCGTATACACATTACAAGACAAACTTTAATGATAATTACGGCATACATAATGGAGTTGTTATGCACTTGACACTTGAAGCCTTAAGCTCAAGACAAAAATGCAATTTTCTTTAAGTTTTATATATTACATAATAGATTTTGTCCAAGATGAGACTCATCTTAAATCCTCCTGCTTGATCCTTGACTACTTTTGAATGATAGTGAACAAGAGGGTGTCGTTTACCAAATCAAGATATTCTGAACGATCAGTGTTCCACCTCTATACTAAGTTGTATCTCTAAGGCTATTGTAATTGGCCAAGGAGGCATTAAAAATCTATTTTCCACAGTTTAATGAATCTGCCTATTTTTCTTGCTTGGAATAAAGTTTAATCTACCGTGGTGTGTATCTTTTGTACCATAACTGAGAAAGTCAAGGAGCGCTACAGGTGCGTGATTAATAATTATAGACATCTCTTGGTTTCAAATTAATGCCTCTGAAACATTGCAGGATTACTATCCAGAACGCTTAGGAAAAGTGTACCTTATTCATCGACCATATATATTTTGGGCAGCATGGAAGCTAGTATCTCCTTTCATCGACAAAGTAACAAGGGAAAAGGTAATCAGTCTCAAATGGTAGACAGTTCAAATGAGAATCATGTTGTTTCTTAAAATTCTATGTTTTTGTCTATTTTTATTACAGGCTTGAAATCAAGTATATATGTAGCACCTTGGAATCAATTGACCATAAACATAGGAAGATCGTTATAATAAAAGGACTATCATGGCACACAAATTCAATCAAAAAAAGCTCAGGAGAGATACTTTTTAAAGAGAGTTTAATCAATACCAATGGGAACCCATTATCTTCTAACAACAACAATTTTACTCCTGTCTAAATCATGTTATGTAGTCTTTAAAGAACACCATTCTCTGAGCCATCGTCATTCCCATATAGATACCTATCTAGAAGTGTAAGTGAAGTTACTTTGTTCATGAGCATTATTGATTGAGGACTATATAGAACTTATCTTTGATCTCACCTATTTCATATAGCCAAAAGTCATCCTAATATTTTGATTGAAGTAGGGTTCACTTTAAGGACAAATTATATCCAAACTAAAAATCTATTAAAGTTTTACAATTACTTTGGCATTTTATAATACTAGTTCAGTAGAACTCTAGCCTTTGTTATATGAAAAAAATTAATCGATACTATAATTTAGCCTTTATGACGATATGCTGTGCTACAAAATTTCACCTCAACTCAGTTATTCTTTATGAATTTGAGGGTAGAATATACATATTATAAAAGCGAATTTTTTAGGAGAGTCTCCTCTTAAGTGGCCATTGAGAATTTAACAACTCAGTATACAAGAGTAGTATTGTTTCTTACCATCTTTTTCTTAATTTACTATTTTACCATTAGGCTTCAAGTCTTTGAAATTAAATATTGGGATAGGCACAATAAGGACATATCCATTTTATCTATAAAAAAAAGTCAGTTTTTGCATTCAATTTGGAGGCAAACACTGAACCCTGACAATAATATATGCTCCATTCAAATCCGAGCATGTGTTCACAAGTTTTGCACTTTGGACTATGTTACCAGCTAAGTTGTACTTAGTTGGACTTGCAAGTGAGCCACCAAAGTTTGCACAAGTACTTGTGCATAATCCGGAGTTCGGAAGTTCAATTAGGCCTCCTAAGGCTCCTTTTTTTTTTCTACATGTTCATACCCCTTGGGTATATTGTAATAAAATGTCGCTAGCATGTTGAATAATGTAACAGACTTGGTTTTCTAGGACTTAAACATCAATCTGGGTATTCCAAGGTGTGTTTTCCTTGTTAATTATAGTTCGCTTTTCAGCGAGGTATAATTTTCAAGTTTTTGACCTACTCCTCCAAAGCTGGAATGATCGTCTTGGTATTTAGGCTCTAGTAGGTTATTAAATTCTATGTGTCAATTTATATTACCTTGCTAGGCATTGTTTTAGAGTCTTATGAACATGTATTAGGTCCCTCTAAGTTTATTTTTCTTTTCCGCAAAAATAAAATTTTCCCATAAAACAGATAATTTTTAATGTTTTCATTTAAAAAATTGTAAAAGTAATAAAAAAGTGGTCAGGGTTAGAATTTTCCGTGGGGATTCTCGTTTTCTAACTCAGAGCACCCACTTAACCCCTAAGCCCACTTTTGAGAGGAAAAAGTCAATTATTTCTTATGAAAATTGAAATTCTCTTAAAAAAGCCAAAAAAGCCATATTTAATTGGCAAAAAAGACATAATAAAGTCAATTTCGGCATTCTTAAATCAATGGGAACATGCCGAGGACGGGATCTCAGTGATAGTTAACTGGCGATCAAACTAAGTGTTGCCGCCTAAAACACACTTGACCACAGATAAGTCTCCCAACCACTATGTGTATTTTTGAGGGCAACTATGAGTGTAGAACCCACTGTCACCTCGATTCCTAAATCCTCCATTTAGACCTCAACTCAAAAGGTCAAGGGGGGTTGTCCCTACTTACTAAGGTTCTCTAAAGAGTTTCTTTTAAGAGTTGCAAATTGTTAATGTTTAATGACAAGCATTCATGCAAAGATGCAGTAATTTTGATGACAAGCAAACCTTCTTTGAAAACAACCCATGTACAATTGTAAGAGAGAAATGACAAATCATATATCAAACCAGTGCCTACTATACTTGGGTTATGGAGTCACAGATACAATACAATTAAGATCACCAAAGACAATAAAATTGCATCGAACCATTCACTTATCACAATGATCAAGATATCACACTTAACACATGAGAAATACTTGTAGTAAATGAACAATTAATGAATGAGTAAGTTGCCAGGAAACTTGGGTACGGGGATGGGGACGGGGACACCACTTTTTGAAACAGGGTACTTGGGTACGTTGGGGGTACTGCATATATATATATATATATATATAAAACATGTCATAGTCACATTATACATGCATATTTCAGATTTCTTCATAAATTATGAATCATGATTCATAATTCTAAATTCAATGATTCATTGAACAATGAACATTCACATTGAAAATTTGAAAAATCATAGACTCATAGTAGATATCAAGTGGAAGACTGAAAGTTACATAAAATTTGATAAATCACTGTACCAGGTAGTTGTAACAAATAGTCAAACTGTAATTTGAAGGTACACTTGAAATCTGATTTTAAACACCTATTTGTACTGCTGTTATAGGCGATAAAAAGTTGCAAATGTAATACTGGGTTGATGTGAGTTAATTATTAGTATTAAATACCTATGTATATTTTTTATTGGCACATTTGGTAGTCAAATTATGTTCCATGGATGTTGAACTCAAAACCCTAAAAACATTCCTTGTAAATCAATGCAAAATCGGTCTACCAGATTTGGACAATATTCAATGGAATTTGAACAGCGTTGCAAAGTGCTTGACATAAGTCTTGAACCAGACTCCATACGCGGTTAGCAAAAATTTAGTTCAAATTTGGTTGGGGATCATTATATTTTCCCCAGCGGAATTGCATTTTGTTGAGTCGGACGTACCCCCAGAGTACCCAAACAGGGGGTACGGAGTACCCAAACACAGGGTACGCCGTACCATTTAGCCTATAAGTACCCCTTTTTTTATAATGGTGTCTCTGGTACATGGAGCCAGTATGGGGTACGGCAGGAGACATACCTTATGTGTACCCAAGTACCCGGTACGGGTACGCATACCCTACCCCCGAGTACGGGTACCCATGCTACATAGATGAATGAAAGGTACTAGTAGTGATATTGAACCAAATTTAAATGCTTCAAAAGTAAAGAACTTAAAATGAAATAACAATTGTAATGTTTTGCCAATGGTCCTGTAAATTTTAATTATTTTTAGGTATCACTTTAGATTAGGGGATTTAAGGTTCGTGTAAGAAAATTAAAGCTATCATATGTGTATACCCCAAAAAACTTATCTCTTTCGATTTGAGAGAGATTGTCGAGTGCTCAACAAGAGAACACAAAGTTCTCAACTAGCTTCATGGGTCAACCCCAAAGCTTGTCGGGTGCTCAACAGGAGGACACTAAGTGCCACGAGGCTCCCAATTGCCTCTACCCCTCTAGCTCCATGGTTCAAACTTAGTTTTCTCATTGTCTTTTCAAGATAAGTTTATGAGTGCCTATTATTCTAGCCAACACTAATCTTTGTCCTTTCTTGTCACCCAGAATTGGATGAACCGGCAAGGGGAGTGAATACGGGGCAAGGATTGGGGCATGGTTTATTTAACTTTTAAAAGAATAAACAAATATTTATATACAATGCAAGCCGGCACGGTATTGCAAGGGTGGCAAAGCCAACTCACTTGCAAGGTGTGGGCAAATAAATTAAATAAAAAATAACTTGAAACTTAAACAAATTACTAGCCAGCACAATTTTGCATGGATGGGCAAAGCCACTTCACATGCAAGGTGTGGGAAAACAATATTACCAAATGCAAATGAAAAATAAACTAATTCCTAGCCCTTTCAACAATTGCTATGCAAGGGTGGCAAAGCCAACTCACTTGTAAGCAACAGATGACAAAAATAACTTAAGGAAATAAAATGCTATCATAGCCACACAACTCTCTTCCTAATGAAGAGGAGGGACAAGCAATCTAACAAAATGAAAATAACATGCACAACTAACACTAGCCTCTCTACACTTGCAATGCAAAAGTGGGCAAGCCCAACTTCTTATGTATGCAAAGGATGGATGAAAATTAAAAGAGTTTTTGTTAGAAATAAATGAATAAAGAATCAAGCCCAAGAGACTCTCTTGGGCTTGTTACAACAAAAAAGATTTCATCCTTTGAAATATAAGAAAATGGGGGTCGAGAACAAGAAATTTGATCATTTTTTGGCAAGGAACATGAAGTGGCCACTCTTGGGTGATCTTTGAGCTTATTTGTGACCAAATTTGGGCATTCCCTCTCCCTGTAACATCAAAAACCTACACAAAACAACAAGCTAATCTTCTCCAGATATGATAGAAATGAGTATGAAATCACTTAAAAAATTTAACATATAAATTTCTGCAATTTGTAAATAAAATGTAGCATGTAAAGAGCTCGAAATGATGATTATTTAGAGCGAGATAAGTAAATAAAAATCCACAATAAGAATGGTTAGTTAGAAGAAGCCAAGTTCCACAATAGTTGTTTGAACAATGGGGAATCCCACTCTCCAAGCTTGAGAAACCTGTAACAAAACTAGCTTCAAGTGCACAAGGGGTGAGAGATCAAGGAAAAAAATGAGAAATCATTTGTTCAAACTAGAAGTCCACGAAATTCTCAAATGCTAAGAAGATAACCCACATAACATGTAACACAATATTACAATATTATTCTCAAGCAAAACAATTTACTTGAGATCCACAAATGCAAGCAAGAAACTACAATGCTATAATGTTACCTCACATAAAACCAAGAACCAAATTTCCTCCAAAGATTTCTCTTCATTCACATCAAAAGATGTAAATTACAATGGCTCACTTCTTTGGACAAGAATGGATGCAAAAGAGCAAGAAAGAGTGACAAATTGACAAATCGTAAAAGAAGGGAGATTGTAACCAAAATGAGGAGGAGGAACCTCCTTAAATAGGAAAAGAGAGAGGGGAGAGTTCATTTGCATGAGTGACATTTGTAACTTGGAGAGAAATGGGGCCTATGAAGGGGGGTGCACTTCCTTGGGTAAAAAATAACAAACAATGGGGGGGAAAAAGCCCCCACCCATGTTTTATATTTCATTGCTAGGCCAAGGGGAGGGAATCATGAAGGTGGGACCCCCCCTTTTGGCTTTATTTCAATTTTTCTCATTTCCCATGGTGAGAGAGTTTCCCCTTAGGGAGACAACTTCAAACTCTTGAAACTTTACATGGGGGTGCCCATTTTTGCCTCTAATATCACTTTAGGTACATAATATAACATTTGGAAACTTAATTTTTCCCCCCCAAGTGACTTTAGTTACTATACAAAATTTTGTCATTCTAATTAATGGCCAATTTTCCTTATTTCCTGGATTGACATAGGAAAATCCATCAAAACCTTTATCAAAACTCAACGGAATGACTTCAAACTTGGTCCAAAGGTGTAGGGGGTCTCTTGCAATTGATTTTGAGTACCTATACCCCTATTTATGAGCATTAAGTGCCACTTAACCCTCTTTTACATTACAACATTTTATGCTGAGGGGCATTTTTTAATTACCAAAAATTAAAAAATCCTAAGTAAAACTTAATGAAATTCCGCAAGACTCTGGATAATGTCTAGAATGGTAATATAGAACATTCCTAGGCCCTAATCACCCCACAGACTCGATCATTAGAATGCCTTTCACCACTTTGGAGGAAATTTTGAGTAAAAAATTCAGATAATTAAAATCACTAAAAAGAAATTTTAATTATCCAAAGGAAAATACACTTGATGAAAGGACTCCCCTAATGATAAAGTCTTAGGTGACTAAGTTTTACAAAAATTGACCCTCATGCTGACATATCATTACAAAATCCCTTGTAGGGGTGCGGAAATTTCATGGAGAAAAGATAAGAAGAAGAGTTGCTTCGATTGAAAAACTTCATTAGGTACTTCTTTCTCATCTTCAAGGCACATGGTACATGGTTTCCCACCTAGTTGGCTTGGTGGTCAACACTATGTTAAAAGAAGATGAATCGACTTCAAATCCTCTGAGGGTGAGTTAACTCATGATGGAGGGGGCGCATCTCTCTCAAGGAGGGAGAAATTCTTGATGTGGCCAGATGTGAATGGATGAGAGTCAATCCCAGAGAGGGAGGGCGCACCTCAGGAGAGGTGGTGCCCATCCCATGAGTCTAACTAGCAATCAGATCCCTTGATTATCTCCGTAACTCACCCTCAACTGCCTCTCAAACTCAAATTCGCCCTACTTAACTTCTTCTTGAGAAAGGCTCCTCCCGTACTCTAGATTTTCTATAAAAGCAGGCCTCTTCTCTCTCCATTAGAGGAAATTTGGGGTCTAAAATGGGCCTTATAAGAAAACAAGCCATCATATAAGAAAATGAGCCAACCATAATTTCTTGATGAGTTGGAATTCAAAAACCAATAGAATTTCAATAAAATGAGTCAACCATAATGGTTGACTTGAGATATTTGTCATAAAAAGAACTATTTTTTTGTTCATATTTTCAACATATCTCCCTATTTTTTTACTCAAATTTCGAGCGGGAGCACTCGTTGGATGTAGAATTAAACGTGATGATGACATTACCATCACGTTTTTTCAGGTATTTCTTGTTTTTGGGGCAGTAGGGTCCATCAAAAGTATGTAGTGTGGGTATTCGTTGGATGTGGAATTTAATTCCACAGCCAACGAGTTCTCCCGCTTGAAATGTGAATAAAAACACATGGAGATATGTTGAAAATACGATAAAAAAAGTAGTTTTTTCTTTCTTCCTCCAAAATTAATAAACATTATTTTATTAATTTAACTATTATTTTATTATTTTCCTTAGGAGGCCCATTTTAGACCTCAAATTTCCTTTAATGATTCTGGATTAGAAGGTGGAACGTCTGCTTGCATTGTATTGTAACATTTTTTCTTGTGAGCATTAATAAAAGGATTTGGAGGCTTATTCTGGTGTGTTCTTTGGATGTTTGGATGTGCAATGCTCTAAACATATGAGGTAATCTGTATTATTTCACATGCTTGTTCATTGTTGGGAGTTTATCTGTCTCTTGAAGGAAACTACATTTCAGTAAGGGTAAGAAGTAATGCTTTATAGGTTGCTTCTATTGTCAATTGTAGAAGAATGCCTAGAGATATATGATTCCTTGTTTCAATCTATGTTTTATTTTATTAATTCACACATGTATATTTGATCCCCTTTTGCAAGTTTTGTAGGTAATCTAGGCTGGAAGGCGTGATGAGCATGTTAGCTCTACCTCTCTTTCAGTAGATCCGAATAGAGTATCATCCCTCCTATCCACCAAGAAGACGACTCCATTGCCCAACGCTTATTGCTCAACCCCCTTGGGTTCTGGACTTCTTGATCAATTTTTCTTTAAACTTTCTTGGTTACTGGTTCTATCACTATTTAGATCTATATTCAAAGGCTAAAATTAAAGTAGATCTGAATCTTTAAAATCTAGATGTTAGCATACTTTAAAGTTTATTTTACAATCTAGATCTAGCAAGTATTTCTTCTCTTTTACAAGTTTTAAATCTTAGATCTAAAGGGCTTATAGGAGAAGAGTCGAGCTTTAATTTCTTTATCTAGCATTTTAGTGCTTTTACATTTACTTCCCATATCTTAAAGAGGCAAGAAAATATCCTAGGAAGGCAAGCTTTCTAGCTTGCCTTAGTTAATTTCTTGCATTTCCATACTAGCTTTACTTAGAATTTTTTTGTAATTTTTTGTAGCATTTTCCAAAGACATTCTTAAAGTTTCTTTGGGCATTTTTATACTAATAAAGCTTACCGGTTTTTAGACTTTAGCAAATAAGTAGAGAGGCATGCTAGCGAATTTTCAAATTTTTGAACCATTCAAAACATTCCAGGCAACTTCTGCTACCTCTTGCTCCTTTTCTGAAACCTTGTAAGTTGTCTGGATCTTGAAATTATAAAGGACCAGCAACATTCATTGATTTAGAGTGATTATAATAAGAAGTAAAAATAAAGCAAACAGGCTACCCAGTGCTTGCACCCCAAGGTTACAAAAACCGAACTAGTGGTCGAACTGACCGACCTCAAAAACTGGAAATGGACCAGAACCAGAGAAAAAACGGTCCACCAAAAGTATATAAAATATTCAAATTTTGAAAAATTATATATATATCTATATATATGTTCAACCATGTGAATCAAAACCATTATACACAAATTTGCTAAAAGGGCTCTTGTATGTATTTTGGTAAGTGCCATACTAAGCATATTTCACTTGAATCATATGTCTAACATGCTAAGGAAACTGTTGTTGTTGAAAGAGTTGTTTCAAGTCTGTTGTAACAGACTGCTACCTTGGAATATGCCCACAAACGTTTCTTTTAACTACACAGTTAACTCAGATTTGTTGTTAGGGTTGCTCAAAGCCTCTTTACTGCTGTAGGTAACTGCTATTAGGTGTATTTTATTGTTGTTATGATGTTATAACCGAGATTGTTGTAGGTACTTAGCATACTCTTTCAAGGCTGCTACACTTCCCACGAATGTCAAGAATGATTCTTAACTCAAAATACTCAAATGAATAGTGTGAGAGAAATAGAGCGGTTGGGGTTGTTTTTATAGCTTTCTTAGGCATTTACGGTTATCTAGAACCTTCCCCACTCAACCAACTTTTTTATTTAAAAAAATAAAATAAAAAATGGCCTCTCAAGTGTTGTATAGTTCTGTACTGAATCGGTCAAAACCGGAACCGAAACTAGTAAAACCGGTCGGAACTGGAAAAACCGACCAGAACCAATCAGAACCAGCCGGTTTCGTATGGAACCAGTCATTTCCTGTTTGAGACGCTGGTTTGAACCAGTGAGGCCTCTAAACCGGTCGTAACAGCCGGTTTTGTCATTTCTGGTCCGGTTTTTGTAACATTGCTGCACCCCATCCCCTTGGGGGGATCTGTGCCGTCTCCTGTCATGGTTTGCATTTCATTTGTTTCCTGCTTTAGTAAGTTTTATTTGATTAGTAGTAGATTAAATCACTAAATCACACATGCACTCAAAGTATTTCCTATTCTGTTTTGTGATTTATGTGTTTAGAATCCTTAAAATAAACACTTGCGCATTCCCGAAGTACTTGTTGGCCTAATTTTATGACCAAGGCCAACTTAAGTAAAATCAACCCACACAAGTCACTTACTCCAGCTTCCGTTGTGTTTGGATTAGTTGATTTTCCCAGGTTGTGGTCCTACTACCATCTAAGTTTTAACTCTTTTAGGAAGAGTCCAACCACTTCAACTCAGAGAAAGTAGATCCTAGGTTAAATTCTCTTTTAAACTAATCTATTTGCAAACTATAAAAGTTTCCTATAAAAAACTATTGACTGAAACCTAGATGCTTATGTGTAATTTATGTGTTGCTCTCTTAAGGAGAGTCTCAGTTCTGGTTTTGTTTTGAATTTTCAAAACAGAAACTATTTTGAAAAAAATAGAAACAACTAACTAAAAATATGACCCTTTTAATAGCTACTAAATTAAATTAGAAAATTTAAGCTAAAAAAAACTTGAATCTAACCTAATCTATTTTTCCCTATCTCAACCGAGAGCAGATCTATTAATTATATTAACAATTTATTGACAGTTATAAATAACAACGAAAGATGAATAATATAACTTTAGATAGAAAACTATCGGAGTTAATATTATTAATAATCTCTTTGTTTAATAAAAAATTTATGATAAAAGAAGAATAAAATAAGAAATTATTTTATTATTCTTTAACATAATAGCCAAGGGACAATTAATGTTCAACACTTCAGTATCTAAATGTAAAGTTGATCAACTAGTTAATCAAAAGACCTGTGAAAATACAGATATGATTAATTAACAAGTTAATTAATATAATACTACACAATCAAACTCATTAATGAAAATTTAATGAAATGACATGTACAATATTTGCATCAAACAGAAAAAGGTTATGCGATTTGAGTATTTAAAATAGCATTCATACAATTATATCACAACATAAGTGTACTCGGATAAATTTGAGAAAGTCTAATATCGAAATATATATATATATATATATATATATATATATATATATATATATGTATGTATGTATATGTATCAAAAACTGAAAAACAAAGTGATACCAGTTTTGAAATACATGCTCAACAATATCCAGGAAGGAAACTTCAACAGAATAGTTGCAGCAAATAGAGTATCTTTACTTCAATATAAAATTTCCTCCGTCATACTCCCATCCCTACTCAGGAAATAATTGTGTCTTATATACACGAGGAATATCAACTACTTGGAGATTTTCCAGGATTAATTTACAAAAATAGAATGATTTGTTTCTACATTCATTCGATCGATGAGGTAGCCTAACCAACACTCAACCAAAAAGGGCACCTGGTGAATGTGAGCATCTGATGAGGTAAATCGGTTTCCCATATGACTCTTGTACTTCCCATCCACTTCAATGAACCAAAATGCATCTAGTAATTGCACATGCCATCTGTCAGCAAAATCATTTCCCTCCAACCCAATGCATCCAAAAACATATACCTGCAAACAACCAGTTACAAATACATTAATTTCTCATTTAAAATTGTAACAACCGAATGTAACAGGAAATAAATAAATTTTAAGCATGCCTTCTGTAGGTATGCTAATTAAATTACGTACTTACCTGTCAAAAAGAAAACATATTAAGAGTAACTGAAATAGAACAGGTGTTAGTTCGTGATATGTAATTTCATAGCTCTTCTTGCCTCAGATAACTTGGCTTTGAGTTCCAAGATCTTAACCCTTTGACGTTCTGCTTGCTCGAGCAATTGTTCATTAGTTATTACCACAGATTTCCTGGCAGCTTTATATTTATCTTTCTTTAACTTCAATTCTCGCCATCTATTAACCCAATCCAACAATTCTACTTTGAGTGTTTTAATTTCTTCTTCTTTTACTGATGCGTTGGCTTGAAAATCCTTCACTTCTGCTTTTAATTGAGTGATTTTACCTTCATAAATTCTGTTAAGAGCCTGTTGCAAACTTTCTTCATTCTTATCATGGGATGAGTCACCGGATTGTGAAGAGTCGAGTTTATTCGGATTATAATCAAATGAAGAAATACCAAGGGACGAAGGCTTCAGCTCAGACTTGTTAAGCAAAGAATTATCAATGAATTCTTTAGAAGAAAGCGTATAGGATCATTCACTGCTATGCTTTGTTCATCATTATTATGAAACACTTCATGAATAGGAGAAAATATATCATCATCACTTTCTACCTCAATCACAGGTGACTTCTCATTCTGTTGCATTGTCACCGGCATAGAAATAGTGGCCATGCTACGGGCGAATCCGCGAACACTCACAGGGACCGAGTTTCTTGATTTAGGCTCGAATTCATAAAAAATAATCGAACCCGAGTTTATGCATTTGACTAACCCTTCAGGCTTCTGCTCAAATATTTTATCATTTCGGGCTGGCAACGCATTAACAAAAGCTTCACCAATTGACATACGGTTATTTTCTATTAAATTACCTCCTAAATCGATCGACGGGATGAGGTTACTGATTCCTGTATCTTTAGGGTTTAGCTCATAGTCCACTTTAGATGACTCATGCACAGGAGGTCGCCTTCTTTTCTGTTGAATCTTAGGTCGGATGGGGGACCATATCTCATTCTGGCCTAAGCCATTTTCATTCAGGAATTGATCCCAATCCTTACCAATTTCAGACAACTGGTACTAAATCAATATTTTAATCAAACCATGATGGAAAAGACTATGATCTCGATTTCCTATGGTATTTTGAACCACAGAGGCCATCTTTTGCAAACTATGAAACAAATAATAGGGAAAATTTATTTTTGAGCCTTTAAATGCCATAAGGAACCTTAAGTGGTAAAAATGCACAGAAGAGTACCTACCATCACAGGTAATATACCTGATAATCATCTGTAGAAGTGGCTCCCATTGGGGTTTGAGATATTTGATTGGGTACCCATTCTTGCCATCGAACCCTTCAGGAAAGGGGAGTAAGAAATGTTTCCACTTCCCCCTATTAATCTCCTTCTTCTTAAACCACCGTTCTCCTTTCTGTGGCAAATTCGTGGCCTCTGCTATGAAATTCTCGGAAATATCTAATCGCACATTCCCAATCTGTGCCACATTTTCTCTAAGGGACAGAGAAAAACGTCGAGTATCCTCCATATTATGTCCACTAAAACTTCTGGAAAAATCTCCCCAACCGATTTTATCAATTAAATGTGCAGTGTCAGGCTGAATGTCCAATAACTCGACTCCTTCTGGTTCAAATCTACACAAGGGAGCCATATGCACATCCATCGGTTCTTCTGTTGACAGGGCAAGGAAAGGGGTCGTGAATACAGAAGGGATAGGGATGCAGGGTTTGGAAGCCATAATGAAACCCTACCTGCTTCAACTGAGATTATGATTGAAACCCTAAGTTTGAAAACGTCTGTCATAACTCGACCGTCGAAACTGATATGTGACAAATGAAAGATCATAATGATATGAAACATGAAATAATTACCTTTCATATGAATTATTACTGAGATTGGATTATGGTATCTCTTTGATATGGACACTCGATATAGTCATCAACCTATTGTATCATAATCAACAAGTGTTCAAATCAAAGTTTGAAAAATTGAAATCGGACTCGAAATCGGAATCGGAATCGGTAATGAATCGGTCATAAATCGGATGATTTGAATTTAATGAATCGGTTTACTCAAAATACATAAAATATTTAAATTTTAAAGAAAAACAACATTTTCAAGATTTTAGGACTGTTGTTATGACCTAGACCTGTTGTTTGAAGGCCAAAGAGCACCTTTACTTGTTGTTTAGGGCTGCTTTCATCCACAGTACTGCCCACAATTTATTTTTAGCCTTTAAGGTGATTTTCATGACTTTTGACTGCTACAAAGGTCATAACAGGCACATGTTTGCTTCAAAATTTTTGTACGAGGGTTTGAACAGCTTCAACCTAAGTTGCATGAAACGGGGAAACGAGGACGAAACGGAGAAACTTTGAAACAGGGGAAACGTGACCCCCAAAATTGTGGAAATGAGGAAATGCAATATATATATATATATATATATATATATATATATATTAAATTAATAAATTAGCAAAGACATTTACAAAAATGAATGTGAAATATAAATCATCAATCATACATGTCAACGAATCATTGCCTATATTGGGATCCTATTCATCAATAGCACCCTATGCGTCCCTCCTCTAGGCTCTAGCCCTTGCCTCTAACTCGAATTTCAAAGTTGATCCTCCAAGGACATTAGTCAACGACTCAACACACTACAATTTTGATGAAACTTCCTAATCCAATCGCTAAAATAATGTAGAAAAAGCTTTCGATGCTTGATAAGTGATTTTGCATGAGTGAAGAGTACATTTTTATTAAGGTCATGACAGAGGAATTCAACAATCAACACCACCAACATCAAGGTACATATAGGGGTTGATGTGCTTGATTAAATGCCAATTCCATACCCTCATACATGATAGAATCTGGTGGAAACCTTGCAATCCTAAAATCCTGAAAACTATTAAGTCTGATGAATTTTGAATGGGATCTAAAAATCTACTTTTTGCATATGAAGTCCGATGAAGTTGGAACCACTCTCAAACATCCTGAAACAATTAATGGTAATGTTAAAAATTTAAGTAAAAGGATGGAAAATAAAAGATAAGGAGAATGTCACTTAAGGAGAATGGAAAATAAAAGATAAGGAGAATGTCACTTAGGAGAATGGAAAATAAAAGATAAGGAGAATGTCACTTTTATTTTCCATCCTTTTACTTTAAGAATTTAACATTACCATTAGTATCACCAAGTACTACAACACCATGGGGATATAGGTTAAAAATTCAAAAAAAAAAATTAAAAACCATTTTTTAATGGCCCACAGGCCCACACCAAAAAATCGGTGGACTAGACCGGTTTGGTACTAAACCAGTCGATTTGATACCAAATCGGCCGGTTCAGTACCAAACCGGTCCTCCGATCCGATTTTGAGACCGGTTTGAACCGGTCTTGCCTTAAATCGGTGAATCGGCCGATTCCGATTCCGATTTCACCGATTTTTAAAACACAGGTTCAAATGCAATAATTCGTGTCTTTCATGCAAGTTAGGATAGTCACCAAGTGTGTATATGATTTTTTTTTATTTTATTTTGTGTAAATAATCCATCATAGTTTAGGTATATTTCAAAAACATGAGAATCAGATCGTTTGTTTAAGCCTAGACTTAGGGTTTTATTATTTACAAATGTTTAGACATAGTTTAAAAGATTGTAATGTTTTAAACACATTTGTAAGGGTTATAATATCAAATGAAACAAATTTAGTAACCCAAACAATATATAATAAAACATAAAAAATTAATGATAAGTACTTTGTCTAGTGTTTCTAATTATATCACGAAGATCTTAATGAAAATTCGAAGAATTCATGTGAAAGATGGGCAATTGGATAAGCTAATTCAATTTGATTAAAAGATAATTTAAACAAGCTGTAGATCAATTATCTTAAATAATATATACAATCAAAATATATAGGGATGAAAAATTGATTATATATAAATTCAAATTTAATAGCGGCTAAATGAATTAACTTGCATAAGAACTAACTTAGATCAAAATGCCTTTTAAAATTATAACTTGATCAATAATTTTCCCTAATTGATAATACCTTCAGAATCTTTTCTGAAGGCATTCTTTAATAATTTTCAAAATTTGATTAAAGAAAGGAACTGATCAAATTTTATTAAGTGAAAACAAAAATAAAAATTGAGAAGGTTGTTGCCTACCAATAGTACTGCACCAGTCGAAAGAGCTTGCTCAAGTAAGTGGTGCGTGGAAAAGAGATTCACGGGTTTTAGTTAGTTTAAACAACTCACATTAAAACTTTATAAAAGCAACTAAGACTCTATCCCTGTATGCTTTGGACTGCTGCGGCTTAGTCCAACCAGTTGGTCAAACCAGAAAGGGTTGGAGTGACTAGATCAACAGGGAAACCCATTCGAGGCTCTTCCTTGAGAACTCGGGAGGTCGCGGTTAGAACTTGCTATAGAGTCACGAGGCTGCCCAAAGCAGACTTACGTATCGCCTCATTGGACCCTTGGCATGGTTGCTTTTGCGCTTAGTTCAAAGGGATAAGTTCTTGGTGGGCCACACCAAGAATAAACCCAATAACAACCAAAAACCATAGTAATAAAATTAACCAAGAACAATCTGTATCACATTTTACTTTTACAGCATTTACTTTACAATCGACACTGGTCCTAAATTCAAATATTTTTTGATGTTGATGCTTCAATGATGAAAATGAATGATGAGTGTTGTTAATTAGCATTGTATTTTTCTTGCGTTCTAACTCCTAGATTTTTAGCTTTTTCCTTTGTAGATTAAAAGCCTTAGTTTATAGGGACCACCCCCCTTGGCTTCGCTAGGAGTAGCCTAGACAGAGGAGTCGAGTAATCAGGTGACAACACTTGACTCTGACGTGCCCCCAAGGACACACGGAGCAGCTTGAATATTTCTGCCATGCTCCCCTGAGGTGTATATTAGGCGACAACATTTTGGCGCCGATGCTGGGGATAAATCTTTTTATTCCCAAAATACAACTTTTGTTTTCTCCTTTTTTGTTTTTGCTTTGTTTGATGGATCTTTAGATTAGATTTTTAATTTTTCATCTAGCGACTCCACTAACCTTTTTTTTCTTTTTTATAAAGTTACAAACTAAAGCAAAAAATTAGAAATTTTGTGAGAGATTTTAAATGTATATTTTTCTTCTCACATGGCAACTTCATTGAAGGGATAAAACCCAGTTTCTCATCGAATCTTTGAGACTTGTTATGTGTAGATAAGCCCATGCAACACAGTAATTTTTTTAAAGCTTACCTTTTGATAGCTCCACTAATTTAGTACCAGATGTTCTTCATGATTACTTCAGAATGCCATTGCTTGATTCCTGATATGGATGAAGAACATCCATATCAGCTCTTGGAGTGACTAGATCAACAGGGAAACCCATTCGAGGCTCTTCCTTGAGAACTCGGGAGGTCGCGGTTAGAACTTGCTATAGAGTCACGAGGCTTCCCAAAGCAGACTTACGTATCGCCTCATTGGACCCTTGGCATGGTTGCTTTTGCGCTTAGTTCAAAGGGATAAGTTCTTGGTGGGCCACACCAAGAATAAACCCAATAACAACCAAAAACCATAGTAATAAAATTAACCAAGAACAATCTGTATCACATTTTACTTTTACAGCATTTACTTTACAATCGACACTGGTCCTAAATTCAAATATTTTTTGATGTTGATGCTTCAATGATGAAAATGAATGATGAATGTTGTTAATTAGCATTGTATTTTTCTTGCGTTCTAACTCCTAGATTTTTAGCTTTTTCCTTTGTAGATTAAAAGCCTTAGTTTATAGGGACCACCCCCCTTGGCTTCGCTAGGAGTAGCCTAGACGGAGGAGTCGAGTAATCAGGTGACAACACTTGACTCTGACGTGCCCCCAAGGACACACGGAGCAGCTTGAATATTTCTGCCATGCTCCCCTGAGGTGTATATTAGGCGACAACATTTTGGCGCCGATGCTGGGGATAAATCTTTTTATTCCCAAAATACAACTTTTGTTTTCTCCTTTTTTGTTTTTGCTTTGTTTGATGGATCTTTAGATTAGATTTTTAATTTTTCATCTAGCGACTCCACTAACCTTTTTTTTCTTTTTTATAAAGTTACAAACTAAAGCAAAAAATTAGAAATTTTGTGAGAGATTTTAAATGTATATTTTTCTTCTCACATGGCAACTTCATTGAAGGGATAAAACCCAGTTTCTCATCGAATCTTTGAGACTTGTTATGTGTAGATAAGCCTGTTATCACACAACTTGTAGTTGCCCCTAGAGGTATCCCATCCGGGACGGTAGAGGAGATAGGCAACTAAAGAGGTGACCCAAGAGATGCCACGGTTCCCAATGCAATGTGGGAGTCACGTCAACCGAGGCACTCTTCACTTTAGGTCAAGGTATAACTAGACCAAGGGGGAGACCCTATACCCCAATCACAGTTGATTGGATCCAAACAAAGGTTTCTAAGGGTATATAAATGATGAGTTACGGAAACCAATGCAAGGCTAAGTGGACCTAAGGGTTAAGGAATGGTTGGAGGTGGTGTAATGGATAATAAGTGTTTCAACCTATGTATGGTTTAGGCCACATGATGGGGTATGATTACTAGGTGTACTACCATGTGTTTACACAAGTGGGTCTTGTTGTCTTGGGAAGTGTGAAATGGTTCTAGGTGGACCCACAAGGTGAAGTTAGGTGTGAAGATGGTACTATAGGTTAGATCTAGGCTAGATCTATAAGTTGGAGTTGGTTCTAGGATTACCCATGTACTAGATCTAGGGTTTGACACTAATCCCAAGGAGTGCGCTTTGCTTGGAGAAGGACTAGTGCCTTGTTGGATGGGCTAATGGGGTCAAAAAGTATGTCAAATTGTAGATCGGGACAACTAGAAGCCAAGTCAAGTGGATTGGATGAGATCCAATGGTTGGATCTTACTAGATCTAGGTTTTTGTAAAAGATGACCAAAAGTGGACCACAATCCCTTAAAACAAGGAATGCAATCCCCAAGGCAGATCTTGACAAAAGGACAGTATAGACCTAGGTTTCAAGGCATGGGCATTCCAAATCCACGAAAATCTCCAACACCCACTTCCTAGAAGTGGACCAACTCAAAAAATCAAGGGGGTACGATTTGCTCAAGGAGGGTCCAAAAATGGGTTTTGGTGGACCAAATCAAGTCCAATGGCCACCAAAATGTAGATCCGGGATGTTAGTACCCCGATCTATGTTCTTTCAAAGTTTCAAGTGAATCCAATGGCTAGATCTTAGTAGATCTAAGTTTTAAGATGCCAAGAAAGTCAAAAGGGGGTTTCAACCCCTTAAAACATGGAGGGATGTCCACAAGGTAGTTTTCACCAAAGTAAAGATATGGGTATGGGTTATCAAATGTCTAGATGTCAAATCAAGCGGGATCTTACCTACCCATGTACTAGATCTAAACCAACAAGCTTCTCTTAGGAAAATCGATTTAGGTTCAAGAAGGCTTTTTGCATTGAAAAGTGTGTCAATTTTTAGCCAATCACCACCAAACTATAGATCCAACTAGGGGTGGATCCTATAGAGGTGGGTTTTTAATGTCTTTTCAATTGCAAGGCTAGATCTAAGTAGATCTAAAAAAATACCAAAAGCAAGGGTTTTAATTTGATTAGGTTTTTTGTGATCTAGAAATTATGGAAGATTCAAGGAAGAGAAGATCATACCTCTTGGAACATACCTGGATGAAGAGATGAATGCTAGTTGAGACGAGGATTACTTTGCCAAAGATCAAATGGAGAATTGTTGAAGCCCTCTTGCCAAATCGATTTTTCCAAGCCACATGTGATTCCTTCTAACCTGTCAAGCCAAGGAGCAAAGCATCAATTAGTTTAACAAATCGAAGGTAGATGCAAGCAAGAGAGAGAGAGAAACATAGAATAGTTGACACAAAGGCAAAACTACTCCCTGTCAAACCAAAACGACTTCTTCCAAGATTGAAGGGCAAGCCTCCCCACCAATTCGCCCTTGTCCAAAATCGCCCTCTTCACCTGCAAATAAAGTATGGCAAAATATGCAAGATAGCTACAATAGATCCTCCAGTGCAATGGACAATAGCATTTACAATCGAAACAACCAACATCCACTCCAATCCAAGCATGTACTCCAAAAGATAGAAATTTTATTCCAAGAGCCAAGAGCCAAAAATCTCTAGATGAATTTTACAATGAGAGGCTCCCTCCTTAAATAGGATGGGGAGAGAGTACAATCCTAACCACTTTTTACATGAGTGGCTAAGATTAAAAGATCAAAAGATCTAATCAATGGTTGAGATGAGCTCAACAATAAAATACATGGATCAACCATAAAATATAACAATAAGTGGACAAAATCGCCCTAGGAGAGGGGATCCCACCAAATCATGATGACAAAATATCATAAGAGGCTTATGGTGGGTCCAAGGGGTAATTTTATCCCTCCTTGGTCAATCCCCATAGCACAATAACCAAAAAAATAATCATGAATATACCAAAGCGTGCCTCCATAGTGAAGTCGTGGTCCTCAAAAGACCTCAAAAATCCACAGAAAGTGCCATAAGTGATGGATGCGGGCCCCGATGAAGCTGAAACTGCTGGAGAAGGTGTGGAAGGTCCCGATCTATCATCACTGATCATCCCATGCCATAACTTTGCCTCATTAGCCCAAATCGATTTCCTCAATAGCCATTTCTACCAATCTTGAAATGCCTCGGGAAGCGTGAAACTGCCCCAAATAGCCTCCTGGAGTGCTGGCGCTGTCAAGGTGAGGGCACCAGTGTGTCCGGAAGGGGGGTAATATGGTAAAAACAAGTGGCTGGACCACCCCCTCCATCATCAGCGCCCTAGGTCAACCGGATAAAAGTCATCTCTGCTCCGACAGGACCTCCAACAGACAAAAACTGCACTGGGACAGCCTACTGAGGCTCAATCATCACTGTACGTGCCCGGAACTGAAAACAAACTGTCCCATTGGACTCAGAAGGTCCAAATCTATCCAAGATGTGTACTCATACACCATATGAGTCTCTGCATGATCAAAATAAATATCCAATATACCGGAACAAGGCCAATAATAATGCGCTGTACATATACAAACACTGCTGTAACCCCAGAATCATCATCATAACCCTGTAGCTGCTGCATAGAGTCATCATGTATGTATACATAGACCATATATCATCTATCCATATCATCATAAGGTCCAACATCTCATGTCCCATGGTCTTCCATGGTCAAACTAGGTCTAACCAAGACCAAATATAACTCAGATCATCATCAATAGCTGCTGCAAAGTGTCAAGGTTAATATATGCTCTACAACTTATTCAAATAACAATTATAACACAGAGTAATCATGACTGGCGATCTAAATCCAAATATATAGTGTCGTTAATTATTATTATTACTCAGACTAGACTTTCAGGATCATACTCACTTCATAGTTGTGATCAATTTGCTAGTGAAGGGTGAAGGCTTAAATTAACTGGCTAGGCTAACGGATGACTTAACTGTCTTGACTTGTGACACTTTGGCAAGGGAAAGGGAATACACCATAGTATATACTGAATGAGCAATAACACAGGGAATGGCGGTGTCTCACAAATGGATGAGTTGTTTAAAGAGGGTTTATTCACCTTCACAGATGCGCACAATCCATAATACAAATAAGGCCAGCAATTGTTTAGATATAGCATTTAAGTTGCATTGCTTTTTTGGGCCTGAAGTTTCCATAGCCTTGATCTATGTGTGTTTACAAACACATTGCATAGATTTACATTTATTTTAGACTTTCTGCTGCAGGTGTGTTTTTAGGGCACTTGTTTACCTGAGCACTTCTAGGTGTGTCATGGACAGCTTGTTTACCTAGGTATTTATTTTCCACAAGATATAACATTTTATTTTCATAGCCATTTTCATTTGGCATGCCTTTCATTCATGTGTGTTTAGAAACACATTGCATGAATGGGCTTTTCATACAAGATATAGCATTTCATTTTTCCAGATTTTGTATTCATGGCAGCACTAAAAGTTTCAGGTTTAGCCAACACAACTTTAGTGACTAGGGGGAATTCACAAGGAACTCCAACTCGCCATAGGCAAGTTTTGTCACCAACTCAGAGCCGAGACACAATAAACAGGGAAGCTCATCCAATACAGAGGCTACAGTGGGGAAAAGATCCTCCATGTCACTAGTCAAGTAGTAAGTCAGGGTGATAAACTAAAAGGTAGGTAATGGATGGATGAAGACAATGAATGATGGAGCCGACACTAGCAAGCCAAGGTATGGTGGAATGATCACCTCTATTCTCCCTAAGGAGGGTAATACCAATGAGTATGAATAGTGAACTTCTAAGTCTGAGTAGGGACAATAATATATATATAATAAGATCAACCAGGTCCACATATCTATATGATCGCCAGATCATGACACTAAGTGCTAAGACATGCTATAAGAATAAGTATAAAAGCAATATAACCATAACACAATGATATACCTGCTGAGTCATATACCTGAATGCTCATCAACCTGTACCATCATCTGTCCTCTGAAACTGCTGCTGTAACTCTGGGCACTACTGACTGCTCTGTACCAAAGGTTTAATGGCTACATCGGTCATCTCTCTGAGTGTCCTGAGACTCAATCATGGCATAGGGAATACATATGCTGTCCAAAATCTGATAGTGATCCATAGATAGCTGCTCATCTCATCATCTCAAAGTAAAGGAACTGGCTGTAATGTGCTCTGGAATCTGAAAAATAATGTATGGTAGCCCGGCTACTATATATATGTGATAACATCTGGCTCCAGCTGGGACAAGTGCTCTAATGGAGAGAGCGCTTGAGAACCTCAGAATCTCTGGTCTCGAACTGCTCTGCATCAATCTTCAATCCAGCACTGCAACATCATTATTTTCAGCTTTTATTTTGCACCTGTACCTGTGCTCACAAACACTAGAATACCTCATGGAGCATGTATGGGAAAAATATGTAAAATAAAACTGAAACTGAAATCTACTCTAAAACGGAAACTGAAAATGCGTAAAAGAAAAATTTAAACTAACATGGCATGTATCATTTATTCATCATTCATTATTTTTATTACTGTGCAGGAAGAAAATAGATCCCTTTTTTATTTTTTATTTTTTTTAAAGCAGGCAATCTTACTTGCACAGGCAGCCAAAAATGTAAACGGAAATTAAAAATTCTTCAATGCATGCAGGAGAAGAGACAAGCTTAGGAAAGAGCCAGGCTCAACTCAATCAAACACAAAGCAAGCAGAAAAGCAAAGGGGGCAATACTCAGCACACAGAAAAAGGAAAAAGCACACAAATCCTATTGCTCAAGTGAGCTTATTCAAGACCTACCTACCCTACTCTAACCAGTCAACACAAATGCTAGATAAAATCATAAATCCAGTGTAACCATTCGTCAAACAGGTTAATGATTCTTATTTGACTTTTGATAATAGAACAAGTCAAGATCGGGCTAAAGATTAACAAATTTGAGGGCACAATCTTCCTGACTTGTTCAAACATAGAAGAATGGTTTAAATGATGCAGTATGAAAATATGCCAAGGAGAATATTGTCTGATACAAACATCCTCCATCAAAGAACTGATAGGATCATAAAATTTATGCAAGTTAAACTCAGAGATGGATGGACGGAAGACATAAGACATGTGATTCGGTTCATTTTCACACAAATTAACTTCTTCATTTGCTTCTCTCACATATTCAATTTGATTCTCCTTGGGACTGATGATCAAATAGAAACCAAGTGGGGACAAATTAAAGCTTAAAAGATGAAAAATCAAAGTTAAACCCACTTGATGCTCAAAAATGGAGAAAAGATGGAATTGATCTTTAAACACCTTTTCTAGCCACCCAGAATGATTAATAACTTGACAATAAGCATTATGGTTCAAAAGTGACTGAAAAGGGAAATGAAGTGCTTTTTCTCCAAACATGTAATCATGCTTATACTTTCTGTTGAAAAAATCAAAAGCAAAAATTTGACTAGAGCACCAACCCAAAGATGATTGAAAGAGTTGGGAAGGGAGGGTGGATTGCAAATATGAAAATTCTCCCAAATGAATAAATAAGTTTGACTTTGGATTTTGGCAAAAGAAAGCACTCTTTACTGTAGGACTGATTTTAATCTTTTGGTCAAGTTTAATATTTACAATCTGAGGACAAGATTGGCCATAGCTACCTAACTCTAAGTTGTCTTGATTAAGGATGGGAAAAATTAAAGACTCATTATAAGAAGTGGAACATAGATTAGAGCATCTAGTGTGATTCACTAATTCATCCTCATTTTGAGATTGACCTTCTATTGGTTCATCATTAAAATTATAAGAGGATAGGTGATCATTTTCATTTAATTGATCAGGGGGAAAATTAACAAGCTCATTTAAAGTATCCTGATTATTTGCACAATGATCACTAGAGATCACCACTAAAGGATCTTGGTCTATGCTTTCACTTTCTTCTTCTTCCATAAGGTGATAAGGAATTGAATGATCATTAAATATGGAATGATTAATGAGTTTCTCTGAGGGAGGAACTTCAATAGATTGACTGACTAAAGGCTCATCCTCAGAAATTTCCTCAGGATCAAGACTATGGCTACCTAAAAAGAAATTTGAAAACTTATGATTTATACAATGATTATGGATTTGACTTTCAATCGGCTCAAAAGTGGAAGACTTATCCTCAAAAGAAATTGAGCAGGAGGGGTCATCTTCGGATGTTGGCAATTCACTTGATGTTTGATTATTAACAGATTCAACAATAGGATCAAAAAGGGAAAGGTTTTGATTTGAAAAATATACATCATCGGATTCATTTCCCCATCTTTCTAAGAAATTTTGCTCAAACATGTCATACCCGGAAATGCTATTGGGCTTCAAATCTAAGAACCAGATCTCAGCTCTTCCTTTGAAGGACGAAGCCAATAGTTTCATACACACATCCTCATGGGTTATGGATAAATCTTTAATAATTTCCCTAAAAAGTTCAAGGTGTCTTTTAGCAGATACTTCATGACTTCCATCAAATTTAGACAATTTTTCACGGGCTTGATGAGGGATGTGATGAGGATACCCAACAATTTTTGAGAAGTCAAAAACTTTCAAACGACCAAAAGTCCTAGGCCGCTCAGAAGCAGCCATGGATGGCAAAAATTTATTTTTTAATTTTTTTATTATTAAATCAAGAACCTAAATACAAAAAGATGCACCCCATGGGTTCTAGATAATGATAGGATCGATCACCAGTGGAGTCGCTTATGTGGAGTCGCCAGGTAGATTTTAAAACTCTTCTACCAAGATGTATGTCGTTTAAAGTGTAGGGAGAGAGTGAGACAAAACAGGTATGTTGAACCAAGGTAGGCCTCTACCTCCCCGGCAACGGCGCCAAAAATGTTATCACACAACTTGTAGTTGCCCCTAGAGGTATCCCATCCGGGACGGTAGAGGAGATAGGCAACTAAAGAGGTGACCCAAGAGATGCCACGGTTCCCAATGCAATGTGGGAGTCACGTCAACCGAGGCACTCTTCACTTTAGGTCAAGGTATAACTAGACCAAGGGGGAGACCCTATACCCCAATCACAGTTGATTGGATCCAAACAAAGGTTTCTAAGGGTATATAAATGATGAGTTACGGAAACCAATGCAAGGCTAAGTGGACCTAAGGGTTAAGGAATGGTTGGAGGTGGTGTAATGGATAATAAGTGTTTCAACCTATGTATGGTTTAGGCCACATGATGGGGTATGATTACTAGGTGTAGTACCATGTGTTTACACAAGTGGGTCTTGTTGTCTTGGGAAGTGTGAAATGGTTCTAGGTGGACCCACAAGGTGAAGTTAGGTGTGAGGATGGTACTATAGGTTAGATCTAGGCTAGATCTATAAGTTGGAGTTGGTTCTAGGATTACCCATGTACTAGATCTAGGGTTTGACACTAATCCCAAGGAGTGCGCTTTGCTTGGAGAAGGACTAGTGCCTTGTTGGATGGGCTAATGGGGTCAAAAAGTATGTCAAATTGTAGATCGGGACAACTAGAAGCCAAGTCAAGTGGATTGGATGAGATCCAATGGTTGGATCTTACTAGATCTAGGTTTTTTTAAAAGATGACCAAAAGTGGACCACAATCCCTTAAAACAAGGAATGCAATCCTTAAGGCGGATCTTGACAAAAGGACAGTATAGACCTAGGTTTCAAGGCATGGGCATTCCAAATCCACGAAAATCTCCAACACCCACTTCCTAGAAGTGGACCAACTCAAAAAATCAAGGGGGTGCGATTTGCTCAAGGAGGGTCCAAAAATGGGTTTTGGTGGACCAAATCAAGTCCAATGGCCACCAAAATGTAGATCCGGGATGTTAGTACCCCGATCTATGTTCTTTCAAAGTTTCAAGTGAATCCAATGGCTAGATCTTAGTAGATCTAAGTTTTAAGATGCCAAGAAAGTCAAAAGGGGGTTTCAACCCCTTAAAACATGGAGGGATGTCCACAAGGTAGTTTTCACCAAAGTAAAGATATGGGTATGGGTTATCAAATGTCTAAATGTCAAATCAAGCGGGATCTTACCTACCCATGTACTAGATCTAAACCAACAAGCTTCTCTTAGGAAAATCAATTTAGGTTCAAGAAGGCTTTTTGCATTGAAAAGTGTGTCAATTTTTAGCCAATCACCACCAAACTATAGATCCAACTAGGGGTGGATCCTATAGAGGTGGGTTTTTAATGTCTTTTCAATTGCAAGGCTAGATCTAAGTAGATCTAAAAAAATACCAAAAGCAAGGGTTTTAATATGATTAGGTTTTTTGTGATCTAGAAATTATGGAAGATTCAAGGAAGAGAAGATCATACCTCTTGGAACATACCTGGATGAAGAGATGAATGCTTGTTGAGACGAGGATTACTTTGCCAAAGATCAAATGGAGAATTGTTGAAGCCCTCTTGCCAAATCGATTTTTCCAAGCCACATGTGATTCCTTCTAACCTGTCAAGCCAAGGAGCAAAGCATCAATTAGTTTAACAAATCGAAGGTAGATGCAAGCAAGAGAGAGAGAGAAACATAGAATAGTTGACACAAAGGCAAAACTACTCCCTGTCAAACCAAAACGACTTCTTCCAAGATTGAAGGGCAAGCCTCCCCACCAATTCGCCCTTGTCCAAAATCGCCCTCTTCACCTGCAAATAAAGTATGGCAAAATATGCAAGATAGCTACAATAGATCCTCCAGTGCAATGGACAATAGCATTTACAATCGAAACAACCAACATCCACTCCAATCCAAGCATGTACTCCAAAAGATAGAAATTTTATTCCAAGAGCCAAGAGCCAAAAATCTCTAGATGAATTTTACAATGAGAGGCTCCCTCCTTAAATAGGATGGGGAGAGAGTACAATCCGAACCACTTTTTACATGAGTGGCTAAGATTAAAAGATCAAAAGATCTAATCAATGGTTGAGATGAGCTCAACAATAAAATACATGGATCAACCATAAAATATAACAATAAGTGGACAAAATCGCCCTAGGAGAGGGGATCCCACCAAATCATGATGACAAAATATCATAAGAGGCTTATGGTGGGTCCAAGGGGTAATTTTATCCCTCCTTGGTCAATCCCCATAGCACAATAACCAAAAAAATAATCATGAATATACCAAAGCGTGCCTCCATAGTGAAGTCGTGGTCCTCAAAAGACCTCAAAAATCCACAGAAAGTGCCATAAGTGATGGATGCGGGCCCCGATGAAGCTGAAACTGCTGGAGAAGGTGTGGAAGGTCCCGATCTATCATCACTGATCATCCCATGCCATAACTTTGCCTCAGTAGCCCAAATCGATTTCCTCAATAGCCATTTCTACCAATCTTGAAATGCCTCGGGAAGCGTGAAACTGCCCCAAATAGCCTCCTGGAGTGCTGGCGCTGTCAAGGTGAGGGCACCAGTGTGTCCGGAAGGGGGGTAATATGGTAAAAACAAGTGGCTGGACCACCCCCTCCATCATCAGCGCCCTAGGTCAACCGGATAAAAGTCATCTCTGCTCCGACAGGACCTCCAACAGACAAAAACTGCACTGGGACAGCCTACTGAGGCTCAATCATCACTGTACGTGCCCGGAACTGAAAACAAACTGTCCCATTGGACTCAGAAGGTCCAAATCTATCCAAGATGTGTACTCATACACCATATGAGTCTCTGCATGATCAAAATAAATATCCAATATACCGGAACAAGGCCAATAATAATGCGCTGTACATATACAAACACTGCTGTAACCCCAGAATCATCATCATAACCCTGTAGCTGCTGCATAGAGTCATCATGTATGTATACATAGACCATATATCATCTATCCATATCATCATAAGGTCCAACATTTCATGTCCCTTGGTCTTCCATGGTCAAACTAGGTCTAACCAAGACCAAATATAACTCAGATCATCATCAATAGCTGCTGCAAAGTGTCAAGGTTAATATATGCTCTACAACTTATTCAAATAACAATTATAACACAGAGTAATCATGACTGGCGATCTAAATCCAAATATATAGTGTCGTTAATTATTATTATTACTCAGACTAGACTTTCAGGATCATACTCACTTCATAGTTGTGATCAATTTGCTAGTGAAGGGTGAAGGCTTAAATTAACTGGCTAGGCTAACGGATGACTTAACTGTCTTGACTTGTGACACTTTGGCAAGGGAAAGGGAATACACCATAGTATATACTGAATGAGCAATAACACAGGGAATGGCGGTGTCTCACAAATGGATGAGTTGTTTAAAGAGGGTTTATTCACCTTCACAGATGCGCACAATCCATAATACAAATAAGGCCAGCAATTGTTTAGATATAGCATTTAAGTTCCATTGCTTTTTTGGGCCTGAAGTTTCCATAGCCTTGATCTATGTGTGTTTACAAACACATTGCATAGATTTACATTTATTTTAGGCTTTCTGCTGCAGGTGTGTTTTTAGGGCACTTGTTTACCTGAGCACTTCTAGGTGTGTCATGGACAGCTTGTTTACCTAGGTATTTATTTTCCACAAGATATAATATTTTATTTTCATAGCCATTTTCATTTGGCATGCCTTTCATTCATGTGTGTTTAGAAACACATTGCATGAATGGGCTTTTCATACAAGATATAGCATTTCATTTTTCCAGATTTTGTATTCATGGCAGCACTAAAAGTTTCAGGTTTAGCCAACACAACTTTAGTGACTAGGGGGAATTCACAAGGAACTCCAACTCGCCATAGGCAAGTTTTGTCACCAACTCAGAGCCGAGACACAATAAACAGGGAAGCTCATCCAATACAGAGGCTACAGTGGGGAAAAGATCCTCCATGTCACTAGTCAAGTAGTAAGTCAGGGTGATAAACTAAAAGGTAGGTAATGGATGGATGAAGACAATGAATGATGGAGCCGACACTAGCAAGCCAAGGTATGGTGGAATGATCACCTCTATTCTCCCTAAGGAGGGTAATACCAATGAGTATGAATAGTGAACTTCTAAGTCTGAGTAGGGACAATAATATATATATAATAAGATCAACCAGGTCCACATATCTATATGATCGCCAGATCATGACACTAAGTGCTAAGACATGCTATAAGAATAAGTATAAAAGCAATATAACCATAACACAATGATATACCTGCTGAGTCATATACCTGAATGCTCATCAACCTGTACCATCATCTGTCCTCTGAAACTGCTGCTGTAACTCTGGGCACTACTGACTGCTCTGTACCAAAGGTATAATGGCTACATCGGTCATCTCTCTGAGTGTCCTGAGACTCAATCATGGCATAGGGAATACATATGCTGTCCAAAATCTGATAGTGATCCATAGATAGCTGCTCATCTCATCATCTCAAAGTAAAGGAACTGGCTGTAATGTGCTCTGGAATCTGAAAAATAATGTATGGTAGCCCGGCTACTATATATATGTGATAACAAAGCCCATGCAACACAGTAATTTTTTTAAAGCTTACCTTTTGATAGCTCCACTAATTTAGTACCAGATGTTCTTCATGATTACTTCAGAATGCCATTGCTTGATTCCTGATATGGATGAAGAAAGAAAAGAGTATGGTGCCAAGATCGCCACTACATTTCATCCCATGATTTTTCAGTTATTCTGGGTTTTCCTAATGCAGATTTTGACATGAGCGAGGTGTTTGATTATACCCCATATTTTTTTTTTGTAAGGTTTGTACCCATGGAGTTTTGAACCGATGACCTTACGCAAGGAGGGTCTTAACAGTACACCCATTCACCGTTTATTCTACGTCACATGGGCTATTATACCCCATACTTTTATGGAAATGGTGATTTGGTTGTTTTGCACATCACATTTGTCCTCAAGGTTATGGTTAAGGCCAACATCCTTCATGATGACCGTAGGATGGAAATATTTGTTTGCACTTTGTATGATGATGCTTACGTTTGGTTCTTTGAGGAACTTCCTAATCAATGCATTACCTCCCTCACAAATTTCTTTGATATTTTTCTCAAGCGGTGGCATAATGATGACGATGATATTAAAAAGAGTATGGCCATGCTTTCAATAAAAGTAGCACATGAGGAACTGTTATCACACCATAGTAGCTTGGCTACCATTCTTATTTAGCAGATATCTGCACATTCCAGAGCTTCCATTATTCAGAGCATGGCTATGATGATTGTATATTTTGTGATCACTCATGATCAGAGCAGTGTATTATTCAGACTTATGTTAGACCTTGTGTCAAGGCTGAGCCTTGAGAGTTCAGATTTGATGACCGATGTGACCCTTTATCCCATACAGTTTCAGTTCAGTGCTTAGAGATGTATTGCAGCAGTGTTTCAGATGGTATATGATGTTTATTACTATGATGATGTTGTATGATCTATGGATATTTTATCATTGACTGTGGATTATTATCTTGTTGATTTAGTCATGTTCACAGCATCTGCTTGGTATATTATTCCTGATGTGGCAAACTGTTTAAAATGAACTATAAATCATAAAATGGACAACTGCTTGCACATTTAGATCATTTAACAAAACCCACTGGTTTTCCACCTTACATAGATATGGTCTTTCCTGACACCAGTTGTCTGCTAGTGTAGGCTCCATATTCACTTGACTCCATCCATACATGACTTTCCTATTTGACTTTAAACCTTGACCTGTCTCATTTAACTTTCTGATACTGAGGACTTCCCCATTTTTCTACCTCTGTGTTTGGACCGCATCCCTGTATGTTCAGTGTCTCGGCTCTAAGTTGGTGACAAAACTTGCCTTTGGTGAGTTGGATTGTAGGCCTAAATCATTCTGGTCGGTTCTTCCGATGTTTGGCATTGGCTCGAACTCCCCCTAGTCACTTGAGATGTTGTTGGCTAAAACTGAAAGCTCATGTTCTACTTATGGAAACTTATAAATTCGCCCATGGAAACCAAAAAGGGCAAGAGCGATGAACAACTAAAAATACTCCTCGAAGAGTATAAGAAAGGTCCAAAAAGCAATGGTTCTTAAGAGCTATATCTAAACAATTGCTGACCTTATATGTATTTGAAAACATGCCCTGGATGCAAGCTGCAACTAGTTGTGCTTATCAACACACCTGAGATCCGAAAGGTTATGTAGGCCAAAAAGGCCATGAAATGAAATTGAATGATCCTAATGAACCTGGATCAACTTGATGTAGACATGATGCCTAAGTTGAATAAGCACTCTCTGAACAACTTATCCATTTGTGAGGCACAACCATCCCCTGTGTTCTTTTGTCTAGCACAGAGTTTGTAGCTTTCCCCCTTCTCCCAGTCCAAAGTATTTTTGATTTAAGTTAGATAAGTCAACCCCTTGGCCCAACCTTGTTCCTAGCCTTCATCCTTCACTAGAAGTTTGACCATGTCCAATGGGTGAGTTTGTCATTTGAACTATTGTGCAAGTAATTTTATATAACAAAGGAATATGATAACTTGATTAATGCCACTGAATGGATGTTATACTTTGAGCTTGGCTGTGAGAATGATTAGAGAAGCATGTCTTAGTCTACTGACGTGATTTATCCTTGGTTGTATATTATTGGGATTCGTGATGATGTGGGCCATATATATATACCTATTGATGATGATTGATGGTCCCACATACTTGATGATGATATCATATGATGGACATATGATGCAGATGATGATTGATGCAGTTCAACAGTTTTATTTATTACTTCAGATCACCAGATTATACACTGTCCATATATGGTGGACCCTACAGCTGGCCCATTACGGAAACCCATGGTGTATGAGTACACATTCCTAGTGGATTTGGGTCTTCTGGATCCAATGAGACACTTATATTTCAGTTCCGAGCACTTCTGACAGTGATTGATGCAGTTTTACACTTGTTGACCAGATTTGGGGCTGATTTCCGAGCCTGAGCAGCAGTGGCCATGAGAGGCCAGTTCACCTAGGGCGCTGTACGAGGAGGGAGTGGTCCATCCACTTGTTTTTACCATTTACCCCTCCTTCTGGAGAGCCTGGTGGGCTCAGTTGGACAGCGCAGATGCCCTAGGAGGCAGTTTTGGCACTTTCACAGTTACCGAGGCAGTTAAAAAATGGGATAAAGTGGTCACTGAGGAATTCAATTTGGGCAATTGAGGCAAGGTTTTGGCATTTGGTTTTCATAGAGGTCTTCCAAGGTGATCCCACTATCTTCCAGCCAGTTTTCACCATGTGAGTAGGTCCATAGTGATCACAGGAGTTATTTTACTGCTTGTCTGTCACAGATTTTGAGGACAGATTTGATCATTTATATTATCTTGGACATATTTTATTATTTTATTGTGCCTTGGGGATGAGCTAGTAAGGATTGATGCCTCCTAGCCCCACCATGTGCTTCTTATGTCATGTCCTAGTCATTATGAGGTGGGCTTTGGTACTTTTACCCCCTCTAGTGGATGACGTCACCCTCCATGATTATTTTAGACTATGACGTCATCAATTTATGAGTGATCCATGTGTTATGTTATTATGGTTCATCTTAGCCATTGATTGTATATTGAGATCTTTTAATCTCAACCACTCATTTGATGTAGTATTGTAAAGTGGTATAGGGTTTTGGTCTTTACTATCCTATATAAGGAGGAGACCCCCTATTGTATAGCTCACCTTTGGAGCTCTGGAATATTGGAATAGAACACTTCTTTGTGGAGCATATCTCTCTTGTCTTGTGGATTCTCTTGCATATTGAGTATACAGTATCTCTTCTATGTATCATTGTGGATTTTGGTGCTTCTACTAGTTTTCTTGCAGGAAAGTCGAATTGATGGAGAGGAGGGCGATTTCTTGAGGGTTATTGTTGGAGGGATCCACATATTCTCTCTTGGGTTGATCTTGTGACAGGGAGTATCATTATTGTATCTTTGTGACATAGTTGATGCTTTCTATTACATCTTTCTATCATTTTCATAATCATCTTGCTTGACTTGTTTCTTTGATCTTGTCTTGTAGGAGGAGGACGATTTGGCTATCTTGGAGGAGGACGTTTTGGTTGGAGCTCTTGGATCTCACTCTTGAATACATAGGGGAATGCTATCAATTTGCAAGGTGGCCACAAGCAATTGAGGTAAGATCTACACGGTATGTGCCTCTTTCATCCATTCTATCTTCATTGGTCACAAACCCTAATTAATTAAAACCCTCAATTTTGGTATTTCTTAGATCTACTTAGATCTAGCCTTGCTTTGAAAAGATATTAAGAACCCACCTCTATAGCATCCACCTAGTTAGATCTATAGTTTGGTGGTGGTTGGGTTAAAATTGACACACTTTTCAAGGCAATATAGCCCTCTTGAACCAAATCGCACTTCCTTGGAGAGGCTTGTTGGGTTAGATCGAGCATATGGGTAGGTGAGATCCCGCTTGATTTGTAATCTACACACTTGATAACCTACCCCCAGACTTTTACTTTGGTGATTTCTACCTTGTGGGCATCATTCCACATTTTAAGGGATTAAAACCCCCTTTTGAATTACTTGGCACCTTAAAACTCAGATCTAGTAAGATCTAACCCTTGGATTGACTTGATTTTCTAGATCCACATAGATCGATGCATAAGCTACTTGGATCTACAGTTTGGTGGCCATTGGACTTGATTTGGCCCACCTTATCCATCTTTTAGCCCTCCTTGAGCAAGGTCGCACTCCCTTGGGTGAGTGAGTTTGCCCACTTTGAGGAAGTGGGTGGTTGAGATTTTTGTGGAGTTGGAACGGCCATACCTTGAAACCTAGGTCTAGAGTATCATTTTGTGACGATCTGCCTTGGGGGTAGCGTTCCTTGTTTTAAGGGATTGTGGTCCACTTAGGGTCATTTCATGAAATCCTAGATCTAGATAGATCCAACCATTCTATCTTAATTAGCCCACTTGACTTGACCTCTAGGTGTCCCGATCTACACTTTGACATACCTTTTGACTCCATTAGCCCATCCAACAAGGCACTAGTCCTCCTCAAAGCAAGTTGCACTTCAGATCTACCTCCGGAGCAAACCAATACAAAATCCTATAAAGAAATTTATGACAAAGACTGTATTATGTATGATAATACTCCTCCTTGTTCTCCACATAGTGGTGAAGTTTTGGATAGTTTTACAACTTGTAATATCTTTGAAACCAAGCCTTTCGAGGATGATTATTGTGAGCATGAGGATGGGTATAGCTAGGGTTGTGATGCAATAAACGAAGACTCCCCCTTCATTTGCAAGGATGGGCATGATGAATATTGGACAGATTTAGAAAAGCCCATCTTTGATATATCAATAGAAGGTAGTGTAGATTTTGAGACCTTGGGGATTCTTGATATGGAAGAGGAGCATGCAGATGTTTCTTTTGATCAGTCAGAGCCATGCATGAGTATCAGTAATGAAGACCTGGAGAGGCAGTACATTGAAGAGTTAGATATGATGTAGTCAATGGAATATCAGTCTCAACCTTCATCGTCACATTCAGAGTTCTCTTATGATTTGGAGCAGCTTGGGGCTTACGTTAGTGTTATCATAAATTTTGTAGCTGACACTAAGGGTATCATATCCGGGACGGTAGAGGTGGGGCAGCTAAAACTGTTACACTCGCAAGGGCCTCGTTCACCACTTGATTGAATGGTTGTCACACTGAACGGGATCTTGTCACTTTAGATTGAGCTGGGAGCAGGACCAAGGGGGAGACCCTAGCCAGCCAATGAAGGTTAGCGAACCAACACAAGACACACACACCGATGATATGAATGAGACTAAACAATGAATCCTTGAGTTGATTGATCTAGATCTAGGAAATGAATGTGGGATAGCGAGTTTAAGGACCAGTTGAGAGGCTTTAGAGGTATGAGAAGTGTTCAACCTTAAATATTTATCACCACAATGAGATTTATGAAGTAGATCTAGATAGATCTAGTGCCAATGAAAAATACTCAAATTGATCCACCTAGGGCTTAGGCAAACAAATGTAGTATGGCCACAAATGGGGGTTTTAAATAGTAAATGGCACTTAGATTGGTTTCTTGGGGTTATATCTAAGCTTTGAAAGAGAATCAAGCAACACCCAAATTGTAGATCAGGTCAAATGATCAACTTCCCAAGGAAGGTGAATTGCCCCAAAGAGGAGTAGTGCTAGATCAAGGGAAAATGGAGTCGGTTTTAGTTCAAATTTGGTCTCTAGGGGTTTTTTATTATTTCCAAGTTGGGTTTTGAATTAGAAGCCCAAAAGATCACCCGATCTACTACTTCTAAATAACTAGGGTTTTAAACTTTTAATTTTTGAGAGACTAATGGAATAGAAATTTGAAACAAAAGAAAAATTCAAAGATATTACTTGCAAATCTTGCGGCCTCCAAGTGCATTGATGATCCTTTCACTTAGTTACAATTTCTAGCTAGATTCGGAGGGTTCCAAGTTAGATCGATTTGCTCAAGTGGTGGAAGTGCGCCCGCTCTTCCTTGCACATGCAAACAACGAATGTTAGATTTGATCTACAAGAAAAGAGAGCAATAATGCAAGACATCTCAAGAAAATAAATCAATGGAACAAATCACAATTGGAAACTTCCTAAAATGAAGCGACTTGAGAGAAGGAGAGATGGAGATCCCTCACAATGATGCCCTCAACCAAATCGCACCCCCGCATAAACAATTTGGCCTCCACAAATTTTGTCTTATAATAACAACAATTTTGCTCAAATATCTAAGAAAGAGGCTTTACAATCATGCACAAGAACATTCATCAAAGATTTGCAAGAGTTCTTCAAGAATTTTCCTTTATTGCCAAAGATCCAAGAGCCAAAAGTCCTTTACAATAAGTGAGAGATCGAATAGATAGATCCTCACAATACAAAAACCCTAAACCCAAAAGTATGGAGAGCTAGGATAAAAAAAATAATACATCAAGATCAACAACTAATGATGTGCCAGACAATATACATGAGATCACTCAAAGAGGGGGCGGACTTTCCTCGATGACTCCTAGGGGGGGTAACATAACTTTTATCACATCCATAGTAGTCAGGGCTACCATGTCTTCAGACCAGATTGCAGTACTTTTCTGAGCCAGTCCTTTTGCTATGAGGTGCATGAGATCGTCAAATGATGAGCAGTTATTCTATGATCACTCATATTTTCAGCAGACCTAGAGCAGATACATTGTAGCCTTATGCCATGACTGAGCCTCATGACCCCAGATTTGATGACTGAGGTAACCATTTTCTTCCATACAGAGCAGTATGATGACAGTGCCCAAAGTTATGTAGCAGCAGTGTTCCAGTGATAGTTGATGGTTCAGATGATGGATACAGGTTTATGACCCAGCAGGTATATGGTTGTGCATTGGATATCTATGTTGTGCTCTTTTACTTATCTTAGTAGCTTGACTAGGTATTTGGTGGTCATGATTTGGCGATATTATATATATATATGTGGTTATTGGTGGACTGTTTAGAATAGAAGTGATTTAATTGCTTGGAATTAGAAATTCTTGTGTATACTCATTGGTCTCACCCTCTTAGTAGTATGGACTTGGTCATTCCCACCATTTATGGCTTGCTAGTTATGACATCACTTGTCATTTTCCCCATCCAACCGTTACCATCCATTCCTGGTTGTGTCCTAACTTACACTTTATGCCTGCGATATTGAGGACTTCCCCACTTATGCCTCTATGTTGGGTAGACTCCCTGTTGTTATGTGTCTTGGCTCTGAGTTGTGCAACAAAATTTGTCAAAGCCTTGATCCTTCTGGGCCAGGAGAACCCGTTGGTGTTGGTTTCTGAGCTTAGGTGAGCTGGTTTCTGAAGCCTTGACCTCTCTGGTCGGTTTCCCCCGATGTTTGGTCCCGATTGTGGATGATTCTCCCTATGTTCCTGAGTTGTGTCAGGTAAAACTTGAAGCAAATTGTTCTACCATCATTACATGCATTATTTGATTCATTGTTATATTTTCTGAAAGTGCAAGCCCATGATAAAATGAAAATAAACTGTGCTTTTAAGCACAAATAAAGAGGGCTATGAAATGAAATGTAAAAGCACCCTGGATGAAAAATGCAATTAGTTGTGCTTGTAAGCACATGCAAAATCTGAAGGTTCAAAGGCCTAAAAAGCAGTGGATAAACAAATGCTAAATCTAAAGACTACTGGCCATGATTGAAATGTAATGATTATTTCCTCATGGATCCTACGTGTTGGAATGTGAGATGGAGTAAGGGACAACTAATGCTAAGTGTTTCCTAGAACCTCAAGTTATGGTTTACTGTGCACCCAGTCACGATGGTTCTCGAAAAGATCCTCATGGAGCTTGATTGAAGCTTGGATGTGAGCTGTAGACATTTGTTAAAGTTGAATTGGCACTCCTCAAAAACAACTTATTCTGTTTGTGAGACACCGCCATTCCTTGTGTGTTTTCTATCCAACATATGCTTAGGTGGTCTTCCCTTTCCCTTTATCCGAAGTGTCACAGTGTTGGAGTTGTAAAGTCTGCCCCTTGTCCTAGCCTTATCTTTTCCACCTTCACCCATTTCTAGCAAAAATGGCCACATCCATAAAATGAGTATACATTTGAGAGTCTTCTTAGTGGTTGATTGCTTTAATCTAGACTTATATTTGATGTTATATTTGCTTAATCGCCAGTAGAATGCCACTTTACACTTTAGTTTTTCTATTGAAATATTTAAAGGAGCATATCTTATCCATTTGCACTTGCAACATCAGTCAGTTTGATCCTACGTCATTATTTTGATTAGTGTTGACTTGGTCAACCCAGTTTGACCAAGTCAATCGCAGGATCCGGGATGAGTTGGACCGATGATGTTCTAGATTGATTATTTGTGGTCCTATGGTGACCATTTGATGGTTCCATGCATCAGACATAGGTTTCATGTGATGGTTTGATGGAGTTTTATTATTATTATTATTTACAGACCATTATTTTTATTGTCCGGGCATGGTTGAGCTTACAGATGATTATCCAAGTGGTCACATGACGTATGAGTACTCATCCTTACTAGATTTGGACCTTCTGAGTTCATTGTTACACTCATATATCATTTTCAGGCACTTGCATATGAGGTTATGGTTAATTTATCACTTTACTGCATATTTGCCATATAAAATGGCCTGTCAGCACATTTTGAGATAATTTTGGTTCTCCTAGGGCGCTACAGAGGGAGTATGGGGTCCAACTAGTTGTTATTACCATATTACCATGCTACCAAACATTTTGGTACAGTTAGTTTGGTACCTGGGGCACTTGGCAAAGAGGTACAGGCATTTTATTATTTTACAGGTGATATTTTGGCAGTACAAAATGGAAGAAATGGTCACTAAGGAAATTGATTTGGGAAAACGAGGAAAGTAAATGGAATGAGGTTTCATTAGAGAGTTATTGTGATGCATCCCACACCTTCTGGCACAGTTCACAGCTTTAGTGGGGTCCACATTGTCCTCCAGGTTATTATTTGGGGGTTTTATTGTATTATTGGGACAAAACGTCCTAGTGATTTTTATCACTTTATGGTGTATGTATTATTTGATGTAGTTGGGGAATTAGTCTAGTGAAGATAGTGTCTCCTAGACCCCCCCAACAAAGTGTTATGTTGTGTTTCCTAGTCATGTTGTGTCACACATCCCCCCTGGGGCATCATTAAGGAAACACGTCCCCCTCTCTTAGAGTAATCCATGTATTATTGTTCCAGCTAATATTAGCCATTGATTATCATTGTTTTATCTTATGATCTCAACCACTCATTCAAAAAGTGGTTAGGGTTTTGGTATCTCTCACTCCTATTTAAAGAAGAGACCCCCCTCATTGTAAAGGGACTTTTGGATCTGGATTTCTAGCAATACAGAATTATTTTGGGAAAAATCTTGTGCCTTTGTTATAGATTGTTCTTGTGCTTGATTGTAGCTCTGATAGCCTATCACATCCTTTTTTTTTATGAGACATCCATGCTAGACGTTTTAGCTTAATGTGTGCTCTGCAAGAGGGCGACTTCATTGGAGGATTTCGTGGGGTTTCTCCGGACCTCTTCATTGGATGAGTAAAATAATCAGGGAGTTGTTTATATTGTATCTTTTATCAATGTTTATGCTATCTGATTCTTCTTGAACCATTTACTTTCTGTTTTTGTAAATCAATTCTCATTGAGATTGTCATCTGCAGGAAGGGGGGCGCACTAGCTGTTGGAGGCAAATCGATTTCATCTTGGAGACTGTCAAATCAACTTGGAATTGCTTCGAGGGGGTCGGAACATCATTGCACTTGGCATCTGCAAGTCACAGGAGGTAAGTACCATTGTTTTTCTTGAGTTATTTATCTATTCCATTAGTCTGCTGCTACTTCTTCTATAAACCCTAAGCTGCTCATTTTTCTAAAAATTCCCTAGCTCATTTAATTTGGAATCTTGGCAAAATATTTCTGGTTTTTTCTCTTTAGGCCTAGCCCAAAGTGGGTTCTCAAGGGCGTCACCCTTGGTGGACTCCATCTGGCTCAAATCCCTAGGCATTGTTCTACTACCTTAGCGCACTCCCAAACTTAGCCATTTTTTCTGAGTTGTTTGATGTCGGTTTTGACTTGTAAGCTAAGACACTATCATATCCTTCACCAAGTCTCATCTAAAGGTACTAGATAGCCTCATCTTGAACTTAACCCTTCTACCTTGGACACGTTTCCCAAGGCAGAAGAAATCTTTTCTTTCTCATTTGCGAGTGCCTTGATTCAAATCTAGCTCTCATACTCATAAGTCACTTGTACTTTCACATTGGGTCAACATTTACATCATTTAAGCCTCTTGATCCAAACTTAACTCACCTTGTGACTTCATCCATAGATCTAGGGTTTATCATACCTTACACCTTACATATTCTAGCTTGTTAATTTGATCTAGTGTTTTGGTTAGATCTTTCCTGTCGGGAGTTGATCCAGGTCTCCCTCATTTTCTATCTAGGGCTTGGATAGCATAAAGCGAAGAGTGCCTCGATTGGCGTGACAACCAATCCATCTGGGAATCGAGGCCCTCTTAGGTCACCTCTTTAGTTGACTATCTCCTCTATCGTCCTGTATAGAATCATCTTTTGGGGCAACTACAAGTTGTGTGATAACTATAACATAAGATATGACATGGTACAACATAATAACATAAGAGAGGAGGGCTAGGAGGTCCAAACATCAGTCCACTAACACCCCCTAGTACATCAATATAAGATACAACATGTGATCATCAAGGTACAACTAGGAAGTGCTCCCCCTCTATGGAAGATGATGCCCCCAAGTAGAAAGATAAAATCGTGTGGACCCCAACAAATGATGTAGACCATTCCGGAAGGTGTCTAGAGCATCAATAATATCCCTCGAACAAATTTCATGCCATTTCCTTGCCCCATTAAGCCAAATCGATTTCCTTGCTAGCCATTTTTACCTTTTTTATGCTATTTTTCCATGGTACTCTACTGCTGGAAAATAAACTAGCCATATCATCAAGTACATGTGCCCGAAACTGAGATCTGAGTGCACCAATGGACTCAAAATGTCTAAATCCACTAGGAATGAGTACTCATGTACCACATGTCCATCAAGAAATGCATTTGGTAGCTAATCCATGCTAGAATAATAAAAATATGGCCTATAAATGCTGATAATATTAAAAATAATGCAAGCCACCATGGAAAATCAATGTCTAGATCATGGAACCATCTAATGAACATCAAAGGGCCATGAATAACCAAAATTAAACTCTGTCAGCCAAACTCATCCCGGAACTTGCTGTTGACTTGGTCAAACTGGTTTGACCAGGTCATAAATGATCAAAATAATGACCCATACTCAAAACAATTGATCCTGCATGTACAAATGGATGAAATGTGCTCCCTTATTTATATTAGTAGCAATACTAAAGCATTAAGTGGCATTATACTGGCGATTATGAATAAAAAATATCAATAGTAAGTCTAGATCAAAGCATTAAATCACTCCAAATAAAAGCCTCAAGTGTATACTCATTTACAGACTTAACCATTTTGCTAGCTATGGGTGAAGGTGGATGAAACAAGGCTAGGCTAAAGGGTATTTGACTTGATAACCTCAACATTGTGATCTCTCGAACATGAAGGAAAGGGGATACCACTTATACATATGCCAGATGAAGACACTAGGGAATGAAGATGCCTCACAAATGTGTAGAGTGCTTAGAATGCTCCCAATAGACTCTAGACAAGCAACCTTTATTGTATTTGATTTATTGTTAGATTTTTGCACATTTATTTAATTACTTGATCAACTTTCACTAGCTAGACTCCAAGGGTAGGTGCCATGTGTTGCCGCCTGGAATCACACTTGGGAAAACGTGGAAAAAATCTTCAAGCCGCTCGGTGTGGCCTTGGGGGTAACCCAGAGTCAAGTGCTGTCACCTGAAACTCGACTCCTCTGTCTAGGCTTACTCCTAGCGAAGCCAAGGGGGGTGGACCCTAAAAAATGAAAAATCTAAGGTGTTTAATCTACAAAACTAAAAAAATCTAGGAGTTAGAAATTTGATTACAAGAACAATCTAATATAAAAACATGATATCATTCATTATCCAACATTATCATCATCATCAACATTATAAAATAATCATCAACAAGACCAGTGCTGATAATGGAGTCAAAATAAAGTGTAGTTGAAATACTTGAAATAAAATGACAATGTTTTGCAAGTGTTCTTGGTAAATTTTATTATTTTTGTGGTAATGAGTGGATTATTAGGGTGGGGGGATTTCCAATATACCGTGAGGTACTGGAAATATGTCCTGAATTTGACAAAGGTGGCTCCTCACTTGGAAATGTGGGTTGGATTGGAGTCTCTGGGAGGTGTTCAAGACTACATCAAACGAGGGTGCAGTCTAACACTATCCTGAGTTCACTACCCAGTGGTTCCCGCTTCCTTTGAGGAATTTCCCCACATAGTGTCAATAATCGATTACGCCGGATTTTCGTAAATGGGAGGTTCATTGGGAAAATGAGACTAATTACTAGTCACTAAGTCCCTTTCTGGTGTGATCAACATGATCAGTCAAAGTTGCAGTGATCCAGAGCATACGGGGACAAAGCCTTGTTAATTTTATGGATTTTTGAATAATGTTTTTCTTCTTTATTAAAACCCCAAGAGTCTCTTTCCTGGCGAGTACTCGGGCAAGCCCTTATGCTGCAATCCGTACTTTGGGAAAGCAAGGGGGGTTGATTAAAACTGAAAAATGGAAATTGTTAAAAAAATGTGAAAAACTAAGTCCTGAGTGAACTTGTGGTCCACCAATGGAACAAACCAAGAAGGTAAATTTTAATCCTAGTTTAATTTTATTAAGTGCTGGAAAAGAAAATCTAAACGAAAAAATGCAAACCACAAAATTTGAGTCGACACAGTTTCCCCTCCTGGGGGGATGGGGTGTGGGCGCTGGGTAGCCCACTTGCTCTTGTTTAATTTTTCTTTTACAATGCCAATACAAGTTCCCCATTCATTGAAAATTGACTCAAAGGCTTACAAAAAATGATAGAAAAGGTATCCAGATGAAGAGGTATGGTTCTTGGGTGCTCCAGATGGCCTAATCCACTTGAAAACGGCCAGAGTTTCCTCCTACCTGTTCATAAAATGCTGCAAAACAACAAGAAAATGTTAGTAAAAAGTGCCCAAAAACACTTAGAAAGTGAGTTTGGGTCACTACAAAAATTACTAGAAAAAATGACTAAGTTAACCTATGATTACTTAACAGAAAAATAACCCAGGAAAGCAAGCTTTCCTTGGGATCTTGGCTTGCTTGTGAGGCAGCTAATGAGATGCACTTTTTTTTAAATTTGCAAGATAATCTTTGAATCCAAATGACTAGCTTCTTACTCAAACCTTAAGATTTTGCAATACAATTGACTTTTTTTTGTATGCAAACTATTAACTAGATCTAGAAAGAAAGCTAAAACTTTGTAAAACAACTAGATCCTAATGCAACTAAACAGGAGATCTACTTATGATTGAATCAGAAAAATATAGATATATTATTTGATTGCATAGAGTAACTAGAACAAGAAAATGTATGAAAGAGAGAGGGAGATAAGAAAGAGTTTTTTATATTTTTATGTGTTCTTGAGAAGAGGCTTTGGAGCCTTCCGATGGAGAACCGAGAGACTAAGTCTGCAAAAAGATGTTAGAAGAATGAAGGAAACAAACAAGATCATCCACTAATCCACTTGAGATAACCTGCAAATCACATCAAATTGAAAACAAAAGATCAAATCTAGACATACACATTTAAGAAAGCGAATTTATAATGCTCATAAACAAATGAAACATCAAAGTTAGATCTCTACACATGCATTTATAAAAGATTTAAACAATAGAACTATTACCTAACATTTCTTATAAATCGATACTGATCCTTACAATAAGCTAGATTTAGATGCAAGAGAAAACAAGCAGCTTAAATACATGTTACCTCAATGAAGATCATGACATACATCCACTCATCAAAGGACTACACCAAGTTTGACCTCCAAAGTCTCTTTTATTCTCATAAACAAAATAACGATTACAATAGCAAGCTCTCAATCTCAAACTCCAACTAGAGAACAATGAGGAGAGAGTCTTGGTTAAATAGGAAAAATGAGAGAGGAGGGTGCATTCCCTTGATGGAGGGATTGATTCCAAAAATTATGGGATGCATCCCTATTATTTGGCTGCCCCAAAATCAACTTAAATGCTGCCATAAAATCAGTTGCATGGCTGCCACAAAATCAGCTTCATGGCTGCCATGGAATGTGTCTTCCTTTGGTTGAATGCACCCCCTTTTTGAGGAAAGCACCCCCTCTTTGTGGGGACATGATTACTTAAGTTTAGATGCCCACAAACTTGCCAAAATTCATCTCTTACATCTCTTACAAAATTCTGACTTCAACCTCTTACAAATCCCGTCAAAATAGGAATTGAATTTTTTGGCATTTTCACTTTTTTGGCATTTTTTCTCACTTTTTTTACAGTTTTTGGGGAAAAGTAAAAAAAATGAAAAATAAAGTGCACGAATACTTAGGAAAGTGGGTCTTGAGGTAAAGTGGGTGCTATGAGCTTGAAAATGAGCACTCCCATGGCAGAAAAGACCCCTAGACCACACTTTTAATTTTTTTAATTAAACCATTAAAAATGGCTTAATTTTATGGAAAAAAATAATTTTTTTTCCGAAACATTAAAAAAAAACTAGGAGGACCTAGCACATGTCCATACAACTCAAAATTAGTGTCTAGCATGTTCATATACATTGATCCATGGACTTTAATAACCCCCTCAGGCCTAACCACCACGCCAGGCATTCCAGCTTTGGAGGAGCAAGAGAAAAACTCAAAAATGATGTCCCGCTAAAACGCAAGTCACAATTAATAAGTGAAAAAACTCCTTGGAATACTTGACTTGATCGACAAGTCCTAGGAAGCCAAGTCCTTTACATAAAAATACCATGCTAGCACACTTTATCACAAACCCTGCAGGGCATGGACATGTGAAAAAAAAATTAAAAAATGGCCCTTAAAAGGCCTGATGGAATTCAGATCACTGATAATGAACATGTAACATGTTAAACTTTTCCCGCTCACTTGAAAGTCCAACTAAGTACAACTTAGCCGGTAACACCCTGAATAGCCTTGCGGGCCTCAGATAATGACTCGTTCTTACCAACATTGCCTGCCACCGTCCATAGGTGCGATGGAGTTACCACCCTGTTTCCCTATAGAGGCAAACGACCTTACATCATACAAGAGATGAGTGCTCATCCCTTGGCCACTGACTAGCTATAAAAGACTTCTTATTTATTTGCTTAGTGTTTAAAAACACTTTTATTGTTGACTTTTTGCATCCATTTAGATATAGCATTTATGCATTCCGATACTTTTTGTAGGAATACTTGCTTTCGAGGACTAAAGGATAACATCCCGGTGACGTAGGCCAAACACTCCAGAGCCGAGACACAAAGTAAACATGGAGTCTATCCAACACAGAGGCATAAGTGGGGGAAGTCCTCGATCTCACTAGTCAAAGTGCAAGTCAAGATCAAACCACAGTATGGAAGATAAAGGATGGATGGGAATAGTGAAGGGATGATGCCATGACTAGCAAATACACTAGCGGAATGACCAAGTCCATGCTATGACAAGGGAAAACCAATGAGTATACACAAGAACCTCTCACTCAAAGAGAATTAATCACTCCTACTGTAGACCATCAATACAGAACAAGATAGAAGATCACCGATGCATAGCCACTATATACCCAGTTCATCTACTAAAATAAATAAACAAGCAAGATAAACATCCAAGTACAATAACCATATACCTACTGGGTTATATACCTGTAATTGCATCTATAGATATCTGAGAGACACTGGAACACTGCTACTATATGCGTCTTAGGGCACCATAATCATCCATATCTGATATGTCTAGGTGAAAAAAATGACTAACTCAGTCACCTATCTGGGTTCATGGGATCAGTCTTGACATAAAACTCACTGTGTACAATGCTTTGGGTCCACTGAATATAAGAGTGATCGTCATTAAAATGCTCATCTACTACTAATCTCATGCATAGGACTGGCTCAAGAATGTGCTCAAAACTGGTCTGCAATCGTGGTAGCTCCTTGCTACTATGGATGTGACAACAGTTACTACAAAATATTTTCCTCCGATAAGCCTTCTGAAACAGTATGGTGGCGTGCTTGATCTGCCCCATCGTGTAAATTTATATCTCAGTCCTATCCAATCTTGGATAGAAGAATCCTACAGAAGGGACATGATCCAATATTGATCATCAATTGAACTGGATCTTTATTGGGACAAAATTCCTTTGATTTAGGAATTTGATTTTCTCTCATATGTTTATTTTTTTATTCTCTTTTATGATTTTTTGAGAGAATTTGTATTTAAGTGATAAATAATCACTCAAATACTTAGGAAAGTGGGTTTAGGGGTAATATGGGTTCTTTAGGTTAGAAAATGAGCACCCCCATGGTGAATTTCACCTCCTAACCACTTTTTATGAGATTTTCAACTCTTACAATTAAAAAATTAAAAAAAACCTTGCTTGCAGGAATTTTTTTTAAGTCCAAAAACAAAACAAAAAACCTCGAGGGACCTAATACATGTCCATGTGACACATTATTGATGGATAGCATGTTAAAATACATAGACACTTAGACTTTAATAACCTTCCAAGGTTTGCCCCCTGGGTGTAGACCAGTTGGCAACCGTGCGCTTGTTAAGGCGTATGGGCTGTTAAGCAAGTCGTTGGTTCAAACCTTGTTGTAGCCTTGAGGGTGCGCTGTGGGGTAGTTGTACTCTCTTGGAGGTTATAGTGGTAGCGGTGGGAATCGACGCCGTGTCACGCGAGTACGAAACTGACCAGTTGTCAATCCCTCCAGTCAAAAATAAATAAAAATAAAAAATAACCTTCCAAGGTTTAGCCACCAAGGCGGATACTCCAGCTTTGGAGGTGTGAGTGAAAAACTCAAAAATTATGTGTCACTGAAAAGAAATGCATAATAAATAAGGAAAAAACCCTATATAGTACCATATTGATAGATAAACCTAAGGCAAGCCAAGCATGTTACAAAATACAACATGCTAGACCAACTTATTACAATTTCCTGTGAGGCATGGACATGCAATGTTTTGAAAAACGGGCCAAAACTAGCTGGTTGAACTTTTGAATGTTGGCAATGAACAAATACATTGCTTCAATCTTCGTCGGCTCGCTTGGCAACCAAATTAGTACAATTTAGGTGGTAACAGAGCCCTCAACCCCTCCTAAAGCCACTGAAGGAAAGATTGAATCTGAGCAACCTTGGCTATATAGACCTCACCTCGACAAACATCCATCTCTAGATTTGTTATCTCATCTTGAAGAGTCACATTATGCAAATTCTCTTCAAGAAAGATGCAAACCTCCTCAAGTGGTTGTTGGGTCACCCACAACTGCTTTCTCCACATTTGTGCTATCATCCTACCCCATCCTCTCATAAACTTAACTATGCAGCACACAATAGCCTCCCACCATAGAGTCCACCCTTGATCCCTAGCCGAGCTAGGGAATAGATTCCAAACTCTCTGGACAAGGGATATGATGAAGTCTACCACGGAAAGTCAGATCCTCCCACAGACCATAAAAACTATCCAACCATGCTTGAACTCTGTCTTAATCCTATCTATAAATGGTCCAAGTGTACTAATTACCATAGTCCAACCCCTTTTGTTTCCAATTAGGGCCAAAAATCTATAGGGAATCCTTACACATGTGTTGAGCCTACTTCTCTGAACCACTAACCATTGAGCTTAAAGATCCATACTTGTCTCTCCCACTCAACCATATTGAAATCCTTGGTGACAATCCACTTTGTAGTTGGGAGAGAAGAGGCCATCCAATACTATAGCTTGTTACACTCTAAAATGAAGTTAGGAGCATAAACAACACAAAGGTCTATCAATCGATCCTAAATATGGAGAGTGAGCCAAACACACTAATCTTGATAAATTGAACCAAAGGAAACCACAAAATTGTGCAAATAGGATGAAATAAAAACCACTACCCCTTCACTCCCTTGGCAATGATCTAAAGCTCAAAAATGGACATTCCAACAATAATTCATCATGTTTCAAAGCTCAAACCTAGCCGATTTGATCACTTGTAAGGAAACCACATCCAATTAGAAACGTTGCAAAACACCTCTAACAAACTATGTGTGATTAAGAATCATCATCTCTCAAACATTCTACGACAGTAAGGAAAGTGGTCTCCTCACTTTAAGGTGGATAGGTCAGCTCAGGATCTTATCCCCAAGTAGTGGATGAAGTCCTGCAAGGACATGATGGTTCACTATGATTTTAATTTTAAGAAACACGCATAGATTTTCTTGAATAACTATCTATAAATGTTAAACAATATTTTTCTTCTCCTATACACTTTGTTCTCATTGGACCAAAAAGATCATTGTGATAATTTCAAGTATATGATTTGCTTGATTTGCACTATCTTCAAATTTGGTTACTGTGTTGCTTTATTGCTAAACAAGTTTCGTACACACCTCATTCTTTAAGTTTTGAAAGACCTTGAACCTTGCTCTACTTGTTCAACAGATTGAGATAAAAATGAATTAAGGCACAAGAATCCCCTATAACGATGCTACTTTTCAGACATTTAACTTGAGAAAAGCTTATTCTTTTTATGTTATGCCTTCAAATTTGTACAAGTTGTTTGTTTTACTAACTTTTTTTCCATGTAATACATATCCATGGAAAACCCATTGAGTACTTCCCTTCATTTTGAGGGTGATACCCAGGGTAAACCAGATTTTACAATGCTCAAGGCTTTGTCAACACAAGGCTCAAGGCCATTACAACAATATGCTCATTAATAGCTCAACATGTCACTTACGGGAATTGAACCCGGTGGGGAGGATAACAATCATTCCTCCCTACACCCGAGCTAAACCCAATTGACAATTTGTTTTTGTTTTTTCAAACACCTTTAACAACCACTTTGTTATCTTTGTCTTTGATTATAAACTATTTTTTTATAAAAAAATTATGTAATTTTCATCTACTGTTGGACATATTGAAAGTAAACTTTATGTGATGCTAGATACATTAAGAAGATTTTTAATTTTGGCATCTCCATTACTTGAGATCTTCAAAGGAATAACTCATTTTCCCTCTAACTTATACAAATCATCTCCAAGTGCAACGTTGTAAATGTTGCAACTTTCAATCTTTGAAACTACTCCTTTGTGCTTATCATGTATTTGGTAGCGATTGAATCTAGATACCGAACATATTGGGATACATGTGAATGACTTCATAAACATAAAACCACATTTTTCATTAAAATCGCTCCTATTATTTTTTTCTCTACCTCTTGCTGTGTTTGTGTTTGCTTTATTTGATTTATTTTTATCTCTTTGTTTCTTATATCATTCATCTTCAATATGACCACTTCTACAATAATTGCAATAATTTTTTTAATACTATTTTAATCTGAACCGGTGCTGGCATTATACCTACATTTTACTGTGACATTAATACTTCCTCTACCACGTCCAGCTCTTCTTCCTCTGCATCTGCCACGACCTTTGCCTTTGAATGAAAAGGCTATATGTCAACTGGTTGAATTTCTCCTGCATGCACTCTGTGCTCCACCTGTTGAAGCATCCCTACAAGTTCATCATATGAGGAAAACTTATCTTGGAAGATTACATACAAAGTGGTCACAAAATTTGTATATGTATCATTTAGACTTCAAAGAAGAATAGGTATCAAGTCATCATCTAAAAGCTTTTATCCAATGGCTTATAACTATTTCAAAATTTCTTCAAGTCTCTTAACATGATCTTCGACTATATTTGTGGTTAACATCTTTGTATCTGACAATTGATCTCTCAACATTATTTTTTTGAATTTATCTTTCTTTTCATATCTAGATTGCAAGTTGTACCATGCTTCAGTAGCAGCATTGTCGATGTAATGAATGTGAGACTGTTCATCAGAAATAACAAATGTGAGCATTACAATTGCTTTCTTTATCATTCATCACTGGAATTGGTTTTGGTGTTTTTCCTGTGATGACATCCCACAAATCTTCATATAGCAAGATGGCTTGCATTTTTTTTTCTAAGTTGAATCATTTTTCTCAGTTCATTTGTAGAATTTTGAATCATCATATTCTGGAAACTTGACATGTTTGCCTCAAAAGACAACCTACAACTCCAGAAATGGGATATCACTGAGAAAGCAAATTACTTGCCATATTTTGGTTGTATGTTGATAATATTCGATCGTATTTTGAATGTATACTCCCATGTTTTGAGTCTTTTGACCCCACACACACACATATATATATATGCTCTAAGTTGCTAACAATGATTTATAGTTATGACTTAGGCCTTAAAAAAAACTGAGTAGTGCAGGGAAAGGAGACATCAATGAAAATATCCCAAATTTTATACACTTGCGAAATAATTTATTAGTTAAATTGTCATTAATCATGAGCTGTTTTGTTAATTAGATCATGTCTTTCCATTGTGATTTATTTACATCCTCCATGTATGAGACAAACAACATTTTTAAGTATAGAGTTGTGTTGTATTAACGACGCAATTTCGTTTATTTTTCATGTGTATATGCTGTTTCTAATGCGTGTATTTGTTTACAGATTGTTTTTGTTGAAGATAAATATTGTAAGGAAACGCTACTAAATGATATTGATGAAAGTCAACTTCCCGAAATCTATGGAGGGAAATTGCCTTTAGTGAAAATTCAAGATTGTGTTGTACCAAATTGGCCCCCAGTTCCTTCCAGATAGGAATATAGAAGAATTTCAATAGCAAAAATCATATTGAAGTATATCAGCCCTTATTTGGCTAGTGTATTGTAATCTTAAATCCTTCTTCAAAACTATCTAGTCCTCTTGCATGAATTGTAGTTTTCTCAAAACATTGAAAATGTTCAATGCTGTTTGAGGATTTTTGCATTTATATTTTGATGAAATTAAATTTCCATCCCCGCAAATGAGCTCATATGTAATGAATGTTTTATTTTACCGTTCTCCCTCTACTTTATACAATGATCAAGAAATGTCAAATTTATTAAGATGTCTAAAACTTGTAAATGGTGTTTAGAAATAAAATGAGACTTGCTCCTATGTTAATATTAGAGAATTTTATTTTTGGTTCTATCTCAAATTGTTTATGCATTCAATTTTGATTGATATTGGAAAGATAGGATGATCTTGTCATTTATTGGCCATAGAAATATGATGTCAATGCCTTGAGCTTTACAGATTTAAACTAGTATTACATCAATTGTGTTAAAGAAGCATACAGCAAGAACTTGCAAAATTATATGCCAAAAACATATCAACAATTACTGCACAATACAGTAACAAGCATAACAATGAAACCGGATTACCGTTGGGAAAACCCTTCAATGGGGATAAATCTCAGCTTTCAAAACTACAATGTCTTTTGGGATGTTAGAAACCATATAATGGACTATCTTTATATTGTGACATTTATCATGAAAATTTTCATATAGAGACAACATTGTAATTGGGGTCAATTATGGGTAATTAGGGTCAATTGGGGTATAATTTGAGTCAATACAGGATTAATTTAGAGTCAGTTAGGCCCAATTGGGGTAAATTAGGGCTAACTAGGATCATTTAGTAACTAATTGGGGCAAATTAGGGCTAACTAGGATCATTTAGTAACTAATTGGGGCCAATTATGGGTCAACTAGCCTTGATTAGGGGTCAATTTAGGGTTACTTTTGGGCCAACTATGATCATTTAAGGGTCAAGGTTAATTTGAAGTCAAATAAGGTCAATTGGTGGTCAAGTAGGTGGTAAATTTTGGTTAACTAGGGTTTAAAGAGATCCCAAAATAACATAATAGGGTAAACAACAATTTTTCAAGGAAATTGTCTTCATATTTTCAAGGCTTTCAACAATTAAAGGATTAAAAACAATTTTGTACAATCCACGCCAAGGTACAACAGATAAATCAAATTCTAGCATTAATTAATAGTTCAAGATGAGGTCTCTACTAACAATGCATTTTATTTCACTCATGAAGATTAGAATTTATATCCAGCCCTTTAGAATCATTGAAAGGATTTTCCATAGCCACATATGAGATGCCTAACAGTACATCATCGTTGATATCATTGTCATCAACATGAACTAATCTTAAATGGATTTTGAACAAAACAAATGGTTTGCAAAACTTAGTAGAAAAAAACAATTTGACAATTAATTAATAGTAAATAAAAATAAAAGGACAATGCAAGTTTTGATAATTAAAAAAAGAAAAATTATTAAATGAAAATAGGAGAAAAGAGAGATAGGAAATGAAAGTTCAAGTCTTTCAAGTCCTTCCCAATGCCCCCATATTTGTCTATATCTTCTTGTAATTGCATTCACAAAGGGAATTTTTTCTAGCAAAGAGGTGAGGATACACAAAAGTCTGGTTGTGTAAATTGTTGAATTGCAATAAAAACATGAATTGCATTGTAATATGAGATTGTCGAAATGGAGAATAGGTGATCCATAAATAGTGGTTTCATGGAATGTTGAGGACATACATAGATCATAGAGATTATTTAGGGTGTTTTCTTTGCAATTTGTGGTAGCATCTCCTTTGATTGTTCGTTCAATGTTTGGTTGATAAAAAGTTGATCTAGTTGGCATTTGTGTAATAGCTCATTTAAAGCATGTCCATGAGGAGGAAAAATGATTTATGGGCATTATAAATTCCTTCATAATGTTCCTTCTATCTCAACATTTGACCTTCAACCCAAGCTAGTTGCATCATGGAAATAACCACAACATTCATTGGCAGACTATATGGTACATGAGGTAGTGTGGAACATTGTGAAGGAGATTATCCAATTGAATTTTAAAATAAAACTCTTCATTTCTTTATTAATGAAAGTTATATATATATATATATATAATTGTTGGATTTTATTGCCCTCACAAGCATTATAGGTGGATGTAAGATTGTCCTTGCCATTCTCTTTCCTTCTAAATAAAAGACACATAAAAGATTAGTCAAAGAAGACATAAAAAGCATAAATATGGGTGTTGAATAGAATTTTAAAATAGAACTCTTCATTTCTTTATTAATGAAAGTGATATATATATATATATATATATAATGCTTGTGAGGGCAATAAAATCCAACAATTATATATATATATATATATATAATGCTTGTGAGGGCAGTAAAATCCAATATATATATATATATATGGATTTTACTGCCCTCACAAGCATTATATATATATATATATAATTGTTGGATTTTATTGCCCTCACAAGCATTGTTGGATTTTACTGCCCTCACAAGCGAGGGCAGTAAAATCCATATATATATATATATATTGGATTTTACTGCCCTCACAAGCATTATATATATATATATATATAATTGTTGGATTTTATTGCCCTCACAAGCATTGTTGGATTTTACTGCCCTCACAAGCATTATATATATATATATATATATATATATATATATATATATATATATATATAATTGTTGGATTTTATTGCCCTCACAAGCATTGTTGGATTTTACTGCCCTCACAAGCATTATAAATATATATATATAATTAATTGTTGGATTTTATTGCCCTCACAAGCATTATAGGTGGATGTAAGATTGTCCTTGCCATTCTCTTTCCTTCTAAATAAAAGATTCGTCAAAGAAGACATACAAAGCATAAATATGGGTGTTGCATAGTTGGTTTTCATCTAGTTTGAATATTAAATATAGTTGCTTGTTCACGAGCTTTGAAGAAAACAGTTATGTGCCAAAAAAATAGTGTTGGAATCATTGAAGCGTTCCTCGCATTGTGAAGGAGATTATCCAATTGAATTTTAAAATACAACTCTTCATTTCTTTATTAATGAAAGTTATATTGTTGGAGATACACACACACACACACAGAGAATTGTTGGATTTTATTGCCCTCACAAGCATTATAGGTGGATGTAAGATTGTCCTTGCCATTGTCTTTCCTTCTAAATAAAAGAATAGTCAAAGAAGACATACAAAACATAAATATGGGTGTTGCATAGTTGGTTTTCATCTAGTTTGAATATTAAATATAGTTGCTTGTTCATGAGCTTTGAAGAAAACAATTATGTGCCAAAAATTAGTGTTGGAATCATTGAAACGTTCCTCACTTGGTAAAGTTGAAGGCTTGAAGCTTGGCAACAATAAACCAATTCTCAGTGTTCGTTTCCATTTTGAATATAAGCAGCTTTGGATCCTAAGGAATCCAATTTTTTGCGGAAAGTTGTGGTTCCATATATTTTTCCTTTGTCCTTTCCATTTGTGGAGGAAAGTGTTGATGCAATTGGGGGAATGATTGTGGTGATTGGTTGTCATTCAATAGAATATTAAACTTAGTTCATTCTTTTGAATAATGAGAATTTGAGTGTTGAAATGTTGTGGTACAAAAAGGTCTCATTAAATAGCGCCTTCAAACTAGAACAAGAAGAGTACAGTTCCTTGGACATTAGTTCGAGTAATGCTATACATGGTATAATCCATTAGAAGTTGCATAAGAAATTGTACAAAACATATTACATATGCACATGTAATCAATTAAATTGAATTCTAGACATAGTTATGCAAAAAAAGATTTGGATGTTGCTTGCATGTAGGTTACAAGGAGAAATGATCCATATAATCAATCTTGAGTTGAGATTGTAGAAGACAATCTCCATTTTCGCAAAGGATCTATGTTGGTGAGACATGTGTTATGTTGGTGAGACATGTGGGCAATAACTCCCACATTTAAGGATAATATTTCTATCAGGGCAGTTGAATTCTTTCCTTGTACACAACCATTAGCACTTTGAAGAGAAGCAGACCCAACATGGGTAAAGTAGAGAGAGAAACAATGGAATACTTAAGGGCTAGTAATGTGCAACTCCAAGAGGAAAATCATCGTTTGAAGGAACAAGTACAAATGCTTGACTAGAAGATAACAAAGCTCGAAAAAGACCTTTAGACCTCTACAAGACTGATGCCATTGCTAGATAAGAACGTTGTTGAACATAAAGACTCCCTCACCACTATCATGGAAGATTGGGACAAACATAGAGTTCAGTTTGTGCAATTGGGAGAGAAGGTTATTCAAATGGATAGTTGGTAGGAAGAGAGGTTCACTCGAATGATGACTCAATTTCCCAAAGAGTTAACAGAGAAGGAGAAGCCATTGGAAAAGATATATGTACATATCCAAGATAGCAAGGTAGCAAAGCAATCTCCTATTGCTACTGCAGAAGCATGCACCATGATCGAGACAAGAAAGGCAAATTCACCTTCTTTAGGTTATTTCCCAAGAACATTTTGGTGATTTTGAAAAGCATACAAGTTGAATTGGTTTGAAATCGTTAAGGAATATGGGCTACGATGGAAAAGGGCTAGGAAAGAGAAATCAAGGCATCTTAAGCCCCATTGTAGCTTAATAGAGGGTTAAGAATGAAGGCCTAGGTTTTGATGGCACGAAGGAAAAGGCCACAAACACTAAGATCACATTTGTAAAAGAAAAAGACATGGAATGTTTGGTCTACTCATCAAAAGAAAGAGTAGAAACAGAAGATGGCATCAAACTGCCACTCCATCCTTCTTATGGAAATTTGTAGAAGAACACTAATGCGGAAAGTCCAAAGACTCAACTTGCACTAGCACTTAAAATAAGTGGCAAGTCAATTAAATAGAACAAGAATAATAATACCAAGAGGTATACAACAAGTAATGCATCCCTTGTATATCATTGCTATAGGAATAAATACCATAAAATTACTAGCTATTAGTATTCATATGCATATTCATTTTGGAAAGAAATACCATGCCGAGGCATCTTGTTGAGAGAAACAAACCACATGGAGAAGAAGAGCATGTCAAGTAGTCCATGGAACACCAATAATTCTTTCTACCACTGCGACTTGTGTGGACATTGGGAAGAAAAGTGTTTGAGGCTTCATCCAAAGCTTCACCGTAGGAACTACATTGTTAAGAGAAGAGTGTGGAGAATGAATCCTAAAGGGAATGAATGTGCCCCTACGTATCCATCCCAAGGATCAGAAGCTCATGTCCAGGGAGCTACAACAACACTAGAGGTCGAGATTGTGAATGAAGTGGACAACATGATGCCAACATTAAAGGAAACCCCAATTTAGTTGTTTCATTCAATCTTCCAATAAAAGGTTTCCTTCTTGGATACGTGCCATAGATTTGTGCATGGAGGTCAATAACCTTGAGGAATTCCATGGAACTTCATGATAGATGTCGAAGCAAACAAAATGTTGGATAATTCATGGAGTAAATTTGCATTGAGTAAACCATTGGCTATAACAATTTCTCAAGCTGTCTGCAAGCCATTCCTTACACAACCCAAATATTGAGGCATTCCCTTGTCCTCAAGACAATATGCATCAATGTCACCTACGACCATACATGTGCATTGTTTTGGGATTATGTACCAGGATTGTGTACTACCCTAGCGATCTTTGGGTGGGGTCACCACAGATCAATACCCATAAAAGAAAACCAATAGATTCAAGCAAAAACCAATCTTTAATATTTACAAACAAGTTTAAATGGACAAATAAGTTAGAATATAACTTACCTACTTCCTATCATTTGAAGAAGAAACCCTTGGCTTGTTGTTGCTCCAATCTTCTCATTCAAACTTTTAATTGATAACTAAAAAGGGAACAAGAACTATCAAGAGATAGTTACTATTGCAAAGATTATAATAATGAATGGACTTGCAAAATTACACATCCATAATTAAAAATTCATAAACAAGAATTGAACAATTGATATGGATAGAAAAGAGAATTCCTTTATATAATAAATGACAACAACATACAATAGAATGGTATCACCTGAGTCTCATTGTGACACTGTTTTGAAACTAAGATCATAGTTCTTCCACTCGAGCCTCCAAACACTCAACTTCCAATCTGAATCTTCTTTTTACAAGTATGCCTAAGAGAATCCCTCCAATTCTCTAACATGATAAAACTCACAAGAAGGGTTGGAAATACAATGTTCCAAATAGGGGATATGGAATTTTGCATACATGGGATAAAGGGATTTTGTGGAATTTTGTTTTTATTTGAATAGTACAAGGGTATACTGATCCAGGTCGTGTCCAGGAAGCACGAGGGGGACAACAGTTTGACTGAATGAGTCGGCTTTGTTATGGCGGAAGCAATTAAGAATAAGCAGAATGAGCAAAAGCAGGATTACACTACACAGATAAACACAATATGTGCAGACAATATGCAGGAATGCGAAATGATTCTATTACTGGGTGAATTCCCGATCGGATTGATGTATGTTACAATATTATACGTGCTTATATATAATTCTGAGACGCTTGGGTGCTTTCCCGTTACGTTCAGTTACAACGAAGAAGTTAGAATGGTTCAACCGTTACAGTCGACTGGAAGACATAGAGACAGTCTGTCGAAGTTCGACAGTCGCTGGTCGCATGTCGATGCTGCTTGTCGATGTCGCGAACTGTGAGGTTGTTGAACATGTTGAAGGTGCGAATGTGTCAAAGTCGAGACTCGTCGGAGTTGTGTCGAGTTCAAAACCTGCCAGATATAACCTGTCGAGTTGAAGTCGTGTCGAAGTTGAATCAACGTCGATGAATTTCCAACTGCGATGCGGATCAGAACTCCTTCCTTAAGAAACAATGGACCCCATTGTTTGCTCGCGAAGGTGAGGAAACTTTTCGCTCACTTCAGTAACAGAGTACCACTTTCCTTGAGATGGGACCTGGACAACCTTGGAAACCTGAAACAAGGGAATTGTGTTCGTCCTTGTATGGCGTACTCATCGTCCCACAATGGTGTCGCAAGGAAGACACTCCTGAACATCTGGATGGATGTCTTCGGGTTCTGCTGTCTGCAAGTTGTTCTGTTCCAAGAAGGGTGCATTGTATGGTCGAAGTAGATCCACATTGAATACTGGATGCAGACCCAGGCATGCAAGAATGTCGAGCTAGAAAGCGTTTTCTCCAATCTGTCGAAGAATATTGTATGGACCATATCGCAAAGGCTTGAGCTTCTTGAATGGGCCTGTGAAGCGCTCCTTCTTGAGATGTAACCAGACCTTATCCCCAATTTGGAATGGATGAGGAATACGATGCTTGTCGTGTCGGGCCTTGTCTTTCTCGCTTGCTCTGTGCAACATTTCCTGTGCTTGCTTCTGGATGTCACAGATATGATCTTAACTTGACTGCTTTATCAACTTCTCGCTGGCTATAGTCGGTGTCGCTCGGCTATGTCGAGGAGCTGATCAAGTCGATAGGTTCTAAGGGATGAAATCCGTAACAGAATTCAAATGGACTCTTTCCTGTAGAGCTGTGCTGAGCATGATTGTAGTTGTGTTGGATGTATGGAAGACTTTCATCCCATGTGCGTCGATGCTAGTGATTGTACATGCGAAGCAGTTGTACTACCAAGCGATTCACAACTTTCGTATGTCCGTCTGAGGATGGAAAGTTGTTGACAATGAGAGTCGTGTGTCTAAAAATTGCCAAAGGGTCTTCCAAAATATATTGACGAATCTGGCATCTCGGTCGGAAATAATGGTTGTGGGTAAACCAAAGTGTTTCCAAACATATGTAAAGAAGAGCTAAGAGGTTTGCTGCGCTGTCGTGGTCTTCTTACATGGTATGAGAATGGCTATCTTGGAAAATCGATCGACAACTACTAAGATCGCATCATGCTGATGTCTGGTAGTCGGATAACCCGTAAAGTAGTCCATAGAAATAGATTCCCATGGTCGACTAGGAACTGGCAGAGGTGTGTAAAATCCCTGTCATCAATTAGGTGGCTTAGCAATGGCACAAACCACACATGATCGAATGTACTTGTTGACGTCAGATTTAAGTGTAGGCCAAAAGAAATACTTCTGCATAATAGAAAGTGTCTTTGCTACTCCAAAGTGTCTTGTTGTAGTGTGCATCCCAAATGAGCTGATGTCGGTGCTCACCGGTCGGTACACAAAGCTGTCCAAGCTTTTATAGCAAGGTGTCTTTTAAGAAATAGTCAAGTCTGAGATCGATGACTTGTTAGTCTGTAACTGTTGGTAGACTGCTGAGAAGTCGTTATCATCCTCATACAACTGTGTCCAAGTGGTCGTGTCGTATCCCTGCATACTCATCACTATCAAAAGGAGAGTAATGGGTGGTCGACTGAGGCAATCGACGGCGGTGTTAGACTTACCTTTCTGATACTTAATCACCAGCTGAAATTGTTGTAGGTAATTAATCCACTTGAGTTGTCGGTTTGTCTACAACTTTGATTGTGTCGAAGTGAACTGTAGAGGCTTGTGATCAGTGAGAATGACCATTTCCTTGCCAAGGATGTAATGCCTCCATTGTTTGAGAGCTTGCACAATGGCGTACAGTTCTTTTTTGTACGTCGAGAATCTTGTAACTGTGTCGTTAAAAGTCTCAGAATAAAAAGCGACTGGGTGACGAGACTGAGTGATCACTGTTCCCAAGGCATAGTCCGATGCATTCGTCTCAGTCTCAAAGGGCTGATGCAAATCAAGTAACACACGTACTGGTGCAGTGCAGAGCTTGTGTTTGAGTTGTTCAAAAGCTGCTTGATGTGTTGTTATCCATTGGAAGGCAACTTTCCCATTTCCCTTCGTCAACTAATTCAAGGGCCAGGCTATGTGACTGAAGTCGAGTATGAATCGACGATAGAAATTCTCCAAACCAATAAAACTTCTTAGTTCTTGAATGCTTATAGGAATGGACCAATCTTTGAAGGTCTGTACTTTTTTTGGATCAACATGAATGCCTGCAGAGTCAATTACATACCCCAAATATTTGATGCTGGTCATCGCAAAAGAGCACTTGTCCAGGTTCAGATAAAGCTGATGTTGCTAGAGAGTGTCGAGTACTTGTCGAAGATGTCTGACATGTTCTTACCATGATCGACTGAAAATCAGTATATCATCGAGATAGACAATACCCATTTGTCGATGAAAGGTCGAAGAAGGTTATCCATATGTTGCATGAAGGTCGCAGGTGCGTTGGTTAAGCCGAAAGGCATGACTAACCATTCAAACAATCCTTCCTTGGTCTTGAAAGCAGTTTTCCACACATCTGAGGGCTCGATTGGAATCTGATGGTATCCTGACTTGAGGTCGAGCTTAGTAAAGAATTTAGCACCTTTCAGACAGTCGATGGGCTCATCTATCTGTGGCAGAGGGTACCGATTCTTCACCGATATTTTGTTGAGAGCTCTGTAGTCGATGCACATGCGCCAAGTCCCATATTTCTTCGGAACTAAGACAACTGGACTTCCACGAGGAGAGGAGTTGGGTCGAATATGACCTTTGTCAATTAATTCTTGGATCTGTCTGCGAATCTCTTCATTTTCGAGAATGGATCTTCTGTAAACAGATGCGTTAGGAAAAGGAGAACCAGGAACAAGTTCAATAGAGTGTTTTACCTGACAATGTTGAGGTACTCCGTCTGGAGCTTGAAAGAGGTTCTGGTACTCATCAAGAATATGATCGACTTGCTGCTTTTGTCGAGAGCTGCATTAGTCAGTGACTTGACTCGTTGCTGCAGTCTTCTTAGAATATTGTGGCTTGATCATGATTAATGTGAACTTCTGAGCATGATTGATGAGCTTCTTTGTCTGTTTGGCAGATATCACTGCAACCGTCGGTGTAGGATGACTCTCTGGTATGATGAACCATTGATTTCAGATTCTGACAATCACCTTCTGAGGGCGTGACTGATAAATTCCATGTCTATCCCAGAGGTAAGGTTTCCCAAATAGGGCATCGGCTACAGAGAGTGATGCCACATCACAGAGTACTTCATCTTCAAAAGGATTTATGAAGTAGGTGAGCTTGCATTGTTGGGTGATCCGAAGTTCTTGTCCATCCTTCATCCAACCGATGTTGTAAGGCTGAGGATGCAGAGTGGTAACAAGCTCTAATTTCTTCACGAGATCTTCAGAAACAAAGTTCTTCTGGCTCCCGTTGTCTACAATCAGATGCAAAGGGTTGGTCTGGACCCATATCCATGTATGGAACAAGCATTCCCATTCCTCCTCGTCAACGATAGTCGAGGCTGTTGGAGTGGTCGAGGAAAAAAGGGTCGTTGCATCTGGATCAGATTCTTCCACTGTCTTGTTGAACGCATCGAAGGTTAACACTTTTGACAAAAATGTCTTCCGAGCTTTACATTCAGATGTATCATGCCAAGATCAGTGGTGGTAATCGCACCATTTTTCGGTCGGCGGTTGTTTGCTACGTTCCCTTTTGTGAAAAGGCTTCTTTCCGTGGTCTGGATTTGGCGGTGTTGGCTAAGAAGATTTCGACTTGTCGAAGTTGGCTGGTGCCTTCTTGTCGGGTGGTCGTCCTGATGTCGGCTTTGTTGCGAAACGTGCATTTCCTTTCTGCTTGGTTTCCAGTTTGTTGGCGTAGTGGAAAGCATCTGCAAGCATATTGATGGTCAGAAATTCCATCTCTTGCTAGATGTACTGGGACAATCCGCTGATATACTTTAGAACAAGCAATTTCTCTTCTTCTTCGATGCCAATTCTAGCCATAAGTTGGTAGAACTCGTCGGTGTAACTCTGTACTGATTGGTATTTCCATTGCCTTAGCTATTGCCAATTCTTATACTGCTGCTCGAGGTATTTCGGCCGGTAAAATTCCTTTCGGATGTGTTCGACTAATTTATCCCATGTGTCGATGGGGTCTCCAATTTTCTCCATATTTGTCAAGAGGTTCTCCCACCAACAGTGCACGAAGGTTGACATCTTTAAGGATGCAATGGTGATCTTTTCAGCTTCTGAGAGTTGATTTACAACGTAATAGGATTCCAATTGTTGCACCCAATTGTCGATGGATTCCGCTTCAATCTTACCTTCAAGATTCGGTATGTCCAAATTCATTTGCACTTTGAAGGGGCTGATTTTATCGGAGTGAATTCTCATCGAAGATCCTCCGGATGTCGAAGTGAATCGCATGAGAATCTCGTTGAACTGGGCGAACATTTCAGTCCATTGTCAAGCCAGAGCTTGCTCAATAAGCTGTGTTGTCTCGTCGGCTACATGTTTATTGTTTATTTCTTCTGTCATTTCTAGAGGTAGCATCTGCTTGGATTGCTGAGATTATGAGCGAGTTTGAACCGACATAAGTCAGGTAACTTCGAGAGAAGTGCATACGCATAACTTAAGCATGAAAACCGAATGCTTTGATTTGAGTATGCTCTGATACCAATGATCCAGGTCGTGTCCAGGAAACATGAGGGGGACAACAGCTCGACTGAATGAGTCGACTCTGTTATGGCAGAAGAAATTAAGAATAAGCAGAATGAGCAAAAGTAGGATTACACTACACAGATAAACACAATATGCACAGACAATATGCAGGAATGCGAAATGATTCTATTACTGGGTGAATTCCCAATTAGATTGATGTATGTTACAATATTATACATGCTTATATAGAATTCTGAGACGCGGGTGCCTTCCCATTACGTTCAGTTAAAAAGAAGAAGTTAGAACGGTTCAACAATTCAACCATTACAGTTGACTAGAAGACAAAGAGACAGCCTGTCGAAGTTTGACAGTCGCTGGTCGCATGTCGATGCTGCTTGTTGATGTCGCGAACTGTGAGGTTGTTGAACATGTCGAAGGTGCGAATGTGTCGAGGTGTGTCGGAGTCGAGACTCGTCGAAGTTGTGTCGAGTTCGGAACCTTACAGAGATAAACTGTCGAGTTGAAGTCGTGTCGAAGTTGAAACTTGTTGAAGTTGCATCAACGTCAATGACTTGCCAATTGCGATGTGGATCATATACTCTCTACAATTCTCAATCTTCCCAAAGCTAATCAAAAGAACTACGACTAGCTTTTTGTTTCATTTGTGCATTTTTTGTATTGATGGAGAGGTAGTTATGGGAGTTAGAGATGGTTATTTATGGTATTTGGGTAATTTGGAATGACTGTAACCGAAACTTTTTTCCCATAAAATAACATATTTTTCCTTTTTAACAAATAGACACATATGCGGGCTAGACAAAGGCAGGGCACATATACACAGGCTGGACTACTGTAGGGAGTGTATGCCTTGGAAAATGCAAATTTTTAAGGAGTTTTCCAAGATAAATTGGTGTTCATACATCACAAAGGATTAAGAAAGTCTGCAAAATAGGGAAACGGATAAGATCAGATCATCAAAAGCATCTATGGGACATATGTGAAAAAATATGCTATAACAGGCATGCCTTGTCAAATGTTATGGGAAAAATAAGTTGCTATGATTTCTCTGATTGCATGGCTCTATTTTTCCCTTTGTTTTTTGTTGTTGATGTGTGTGTGTATGTGTTTATAAGCATGAAGGCTTATGTTTTGATGGCACATAGGAAAAGGTCACAAACACCAAGACACGTTTGTAAAGGAAAGAGACATAGGAGAATAAAAGAGCAACAACAAATGAAGGTTAAAACAAACTACCACTCCATCCTTCTTGTGATAGACTACAAAAGGGAAACAACAAGGAAGGTGCAAAGAATCAACCTAAACCAACACTTAGAAGAAGTGGTGAGCCAATTAGCCAAAACAATAAGAACAAGACCAAGAGGTATACACCATGGAATACATCCCTTGTATTTCATTGTTGTAATAAGAAAGGACATCATGTTGTTAGTTATTGGTATTGAAAGGCACATTCATTATGTGGGAAGAAAGGCCATTTTAAGGCATCTTGCTTAAAGAATAAAACCACATAACATAAACCTAAATGTTTCCAAAGGAAGAATGATAGTAAAAATTCTCCAAGACAACAACAAATTCAGAAGCACATGGAGAAGAAGACCATGTCAAGCAATCCCTGCAGCACCAAGGATTTTTTCCACCACTGCAAGTTGAGTGGAAATTGGGAAGCAATGTATTGGAGACTTCATCCATAGCTTCACCCTAGGATCAACACCATCAAGAGAAGAGTGTGGAGAATGAAACCTACAAGGAGTGAAGAGACCCCTGCATCTCTAGCCCAAGGAGAAGAAGTTGTCCAGGGAGCCACATCAACCACCAAAGGTCAGTGTTGTGAATGAAGTGGACAACAAGTTGATGCTGATATCAAATACATCCATGTTTTTGTTGATGGCTTCAATCTTTCAATAGAAGTTTTCGTTCTTGCAGATGTATTAAATATGAGTACATGAAGGTTAATGACGTTGGGGGGTTCCTTGTAACTCCATGACAATAAAAAGAAGTGAACATAATGTTAGATAATTCATGGAGTACATTTGCATTGAGAAAACCATTAGCTACAACAATTTCGCTAAGTTGTCTACAAACCATTCCTCGCACAACCCAAATCTTGATGCATTCCCTCATCCTCAAGATTGTAGGCATCAATGTCACCTACAATTATATGTGTGCATGATTCGTCAAATGTTTTGGGTAGAAGAAGGTCATATGATTGCACACGATGTTTGCCATCCAAATGAAATTGTTGCAAAGACAAGGTGTTTGTAAGCATGCCCAAGAACCTAAGAGTTGTTTTCATGTCATAAGCAATTGATCATAGTAAAAGAGGATAGCCCACACTTCCATTCCTGGATTTGTTACATGATGACATATGCATGTTGGTGTCTCCCTAAAAAAGAGAAGACCATAATTCACCTTGGATTCCATTGGCTACCATGATAAACGATATTCAAGTTTTAAAATGAAAGGGACTTGAGCGTTGAGGATTGGAATGAATTTTAATTGAAGAGTTCAGATTTGAAGATTGATCAAAGCAAAGAATCAATGAGAAAGCATATGCATTGCAAAAAGAAAGTAAGCTAAAAACTAGAACCATAGCCATAACCATCACCATAGCCAACATCTAAAGCCACAATCCAAAGTCAAAGTTGCAGCCAAGAAATCGAGTTGAGATCCATGTTCTAGAGAAGCAAACATGAGGCACATTGATCTAGAGTTGGTTTTCTTCTAAGCTTTTGGACACCACAAGGCCTCTCAATGGGGAAGTGTGATTTGAAATGGATCCAACCAAAATGAATGGTTTGTATATATTAGTAGACAAAAGCAATTTGAAAAGTAATGAAAGTTAAATAAACAAAAAATGCCAATGTAAGTTTTAATAATTTGAGAAAAAAAAGTTAGAAAAAAAAAATATTATATGAGAAAGAAAAATAAAAATAGGAGAGAAGAGAGATGGGAATAGAAATGAAAGTTTGATACTTTTGGCCTTTCCATTCTCTCCTTACATACCTATATCTTCTTGTAATTACAGTCACAAAAGTTTTTTTTTGTTGGCCAAAAGATGAAGCAAGAGCTTAGTTGTGTAAATTGTTGAATGGCTATAGAGCCATGAGTTGCATTGTAACATGAGATTATTGAAATGAGGACTAGGCAATCCATATGCAGTGGTTCTATGGAGCTTCGAGGTCGTACATAAGTTGTACGCATCAAATGAGGTGTCTTTGCTTTGCAATTTGTGGTAACCTCTCCTTTGAATGCCCATTGAATGTTTGGTTGTTATGGAAAAGAGGATTTAATTGGAATTTGTATATTGGTTAAGTTAAAGCATGTCGTTGAGGAGGAAAAACGATTTATGGGCATTATAAATTCCTTCATAACGTGCCTTCTATCTTAGCGTTCAACCTTCAACCCAAGTTGGTTGCGTCATGGAAATAGCCACTACATTCATTGGTGGACTATATGGTATTTGAGACGAAGCATTTCTAAATATTCTCGAACATTGTGAAAGATGTTATCCAATTTTATATTAAAATTTAGTTCTTCATTTTTTATTAATGAAATTTGTAGTGTCGACACACACATTCATATATCATTGTTGGATTGTATTTCCCTCACAAGCATCATAGGTGGATGTAAAACCACTCTTACCATTGTCCGCGCATTCTAAATAAAAGAATGGTAAAAAAAAGACATACAAAGCATAAACGTGGGTTGTATAGTTGATTTTCATATGTATTTAATATTAAATATAATTGTTCGTTCATGGGCTTTTAAGAAAGCGGTTATGTGCCAAATTAGTGTTGGAATCATTGAAGCATTCTTCACTTGGTAAAGCTAAAGCTGGGAGAACAAGAAACCAATTATTATTTCTAGTTTTTATTAAAAGAATCCAATTTAGAGCAAGCTTATGGTCTAATGTATTTATCCTTTGTCTTTTTCGTAAAATTACTATGGATGGAAGCATTAATGCGAATGGGTTGTGGTCATTCAATGGAATATTAAACTTAGTTGTCCATTCTTTGGAATAATGTTGTGGCACAACACAGTCTCATTTAATAGCCTTTAAACCAAAAGAGGAATAATTGAGTCTCCTGGACATTGGTTTGAATAATTCTATACATAACATTAGCTATTAGAAGTTAAATAAGATATTGTATAAAAACATATTACATGTGCACATGAAAGAAATTGGATAAAATCCTAGACAAAGTTTTGCACAGACAAATTCAAAGGTTGCTTGTATGCAAGTTACATAGAGAAAGGATCCATATAATCAATCTTGAGCATAGATTGTCAAAGAAAATTTCAATTTCCGTAGAGGATTCATGTTGGTGAGATGTGTGGAATAGAAGTCCCAAGTTTATGGATCATATTGGTATTAGAGTGGTTGAATCCTTGGTTGTGACATAATTGCTAGTACTTTGAAGAGAAGTAGACCCAACATGGGTAAAGTAGTGATGAGAGAAAGATTGGAAGACTTAAGGGCCAATAATTTGTAGCTCCAAGAGGAGAATAAACATTTGAAGCAATAGGTGCATATGTTTTACTAGAGGATAGCATAACTGGAAAGAGTCCTTAAGACCTCTACAATATTGTTTGCATTGCTAAAGAAGAGCTTTGTTGGTAGAGTTCAACTTGTTTAATTGGGAGATAAGGTCATTCAAATGGATAGTTGGTAGGATTAGAAGTAAAGTTAAATGATGACTTGACTGCACCAAGAGTTGGAAGAGGATTAGGCATTGGAAAAGCTACATGTTGATGTTCGAGATAGAGAAGGCGCAAAACAATTGTTCATTACTACTACAGAAGTAAACACCATGACCAAGACAAGCATCCCAAGTTCACCTTCTTAAGTTCTTTCCAATCTTCAACATTTTGGTGATTTTGAAGGAATACAAGAAGCATTGGTTCAAAATTTTGAAGGCATATGGGCGATGAAGGACAAGGACTAGGTAAGAGAAATCAAGACATCATAAGCTCCATTGTAGTTGAATACAAGGTCAAGAATGAAGGCCTAGGTTTCAATAGCACAGAGGAAAAAGGCACACCAACCAAGATGACATTTGTAAAGGAAAAAGACATGGTAGATTTAGCATGCTCATTTAAGAAAGAGCAAAAACAAATGAAGATATCAAAACAATTCCACTTCATCCTTCTTGAGGCAAATTGTAGAAGGGAAACAATGAAGAAAGTGCCAAATACTTTAGCTTGTAGTAGCACATAGAAAAGGTAGAAAGGAAATCAACTAGAACACAAAGAAGAAGGCCAAGAGGTATGCAATAGGTAAGACATCCCTTGTTTGTCTGTGTTGTAAGAAAGGCCATAATATTGCCAAATGTTGGTATTGGTAGGCATGTTCATTTTGTGGAAAGAAAGGCCATGTTGAGACATCTTGCTAGGAAAATCAAACCACATGTCACAATCCTAAATATTTTTAGAAAAAGAATGACAAGGAGACTTCTCCAAGACAAAAAGTACTGAGAGCCACATGGAAAAGAAAGACATGTCAAGCAGTCCATGCAACACCAAGAATTGTTTCCACCATCACAAGTTGAATGGACATTGGGAAGGAAAGTGTTGTAGGATTCATCTAGAGATTCACCCTAAAAACTACATTGTCTAGAGAAGAGTGTGGAGAATGAAGCATAAATGGAATGAGGAGACCCCTACATATCTATCCCAAGAAGAAAAATCTATCTAGGGAGATACAATTGCATTGAAGGTTAGTGTTGTGAGTGAAGTGGATAGCAAGTTGATGTCGACATCAAAGGAAACTCCATTTCAGTTGTTTACTTCATTCCAATAGAAGGTTCCCTTCTTGGAGATGTGATGGAGATTAGTTCATGGAGGTTAATGACTTTGGGGGATTCCTTGGAACTTCATGAAAACCACTAAAGCAAACATAATTTTGGATAATTCATGGAGTACATTTGCATTGAGTAAACCATTGGCTACAACTATTTGTCCAAGTTGTATGCAAGCCATCATTTCTTACACTACCCAAATATTGAGGCATTCCCTTGTAATCAATATTGTAGGCATCAATGTCACGTACAACCATACATGTGCATGATTTTCCATTTTTTTTGTGCATAAGAAGGTTATCATCAAATGACATCATTGTAGAGATATGGTGATCATAGGCACGTGCAAGCACCAAATAATTGTTTCCATGTCAAATGCAGTTGATCCTAACAAAGATGGAAAACCATACTTCCTTTCGTGGATTTGTTGCATGATGGAATATGCTTTCTACGATCTCACTGAACAAGACAAGACCATAATTTGACTTGCTGCCAAGATATACCACCTCCAAGTTTGAGAATAAAAGAGACTTGCATGCCCAAAATTTAAATGAATTATGATTGAAGAGTTCGAATTTGTAGATTGCTCAGATAAAATAATTAATGAAAATACTTTTCCATTATGGGAACAAGTGAGCCAAAAACCAGATCTAGATTTATATCCAAAACTAGAGCTAGTAGCGAGAGCCATGAGAAAGAACCAAATCCAAAGTAAAAGTTATATCCAAGAGCATGAATTGAGAGCCATGTTCCAAAGAAGTAAACATAAGTCACATTGACCCATAGTCGGTTTCCTTCTAAGATTTTGGAGACCAAAAATCCTTTAAATGGGGAGGTGTGATCTAAAATGGGTCCAAAAAATGAATGGTTTGTAAATTTTAGTAGAAAAAAGTAATTTGAAAATTAATGAGGTTCAAATAAAAAGTAAAGGGAAATGCAATTTTTAACAATTAAATAAAAGAAAAGAGACAAAAAGTTATTAAATGAGAAAGAAAAATGAAAATAGGAGATAAGACAGCTAGGAATGGGAAATGTAAGATCAAGTCTTTTGGAATTCCCATGACTGTTGTTTGGAATTAAATCCTATGACTAGGGTGACGTCACCAATGTACCAAGTAAAGAAAAATTGACCTTAATGATTCCGTCTATACGTTAAGAAGACTCACAATCATGCATCAAACCACTTAGAAGACTCTAACAAGCAAATATAATATGGAGAAGAGATTATACGAAAAAGGAGTATGTACCTTTTTCGAAGGTTGATCCTAGATGCTCCTTCACCTCTTTTCCAAATCTGCTCCTTATTTCCCAAATCCAACCTACAAAATAAACAAAGCCACCTTCCTCAAACAATTTTGATGACAATGAAGAATGTAAATAACTCAAAATGTGAATAGAACATAAACTATCTAATCAATTTTCAACATAAACAATGAATCATTCTTCAAATCAATAATCAACATATGAAACACATGTTTGGGGAAGGGAAAGATGTCAAATTTCAATTATGGCAATGAAACAAGTACAAATCTTACCTTCTCACTGCCATGCACCTTATTGAATCTGAAGATACGATCTCTTTGTTCTTGTACTCCAACAATCCCACTCTGATATGCTAAATGTATATATGGGATGAAGTCACTTGAGGGAAACAACTTCCACATTTATGGATATAGGGCTTAGCAACGTGGGTAACTAATGTGGATGGGAATGAGGCGTGTGATGAAGAGTGATTCCTCCAACATTATCTTGCTATCTTGGGTGTCACCCCTTTGGACCATCTCATCTCCTTTTAAGTTTGATGAATATAGTTGGATATAGTTTCCAAGTGGTTCAGGGAGTTGCAACCAAGTCAATTAGTTTGAAGAACTTCCATAAATCATTATTTTTGAATTTATATATTTTTTCATGGAATTATGGGGAATTCACGCCTTGGACAAAGGCAAAGTGTGAATGGTCCACGTCCTGCTAGTGTGCAATGTGTGAATGGGCATTTTTTGTTGCATTCATGCATTTTTCAAAGGAAACATGAGAATGATTCGTGCTCTACTAGTTTACAAGGCACAAATTTCCTCTTTTATGGTTGCAACTTTTAGGATGAAGGGATATTTACTTTAAATGATTAGGTCCATCATTAGGGATCAAATCATGGGCTCTTCCATCCATAAGTGTCCTTTTTGTGAAAATTCCGTGACACTTTGAGTGTCGTCTTTTGAACTGTCATCATGGACATAAAAGTGTCAATTTGAGCTATAACAGTAGATAAGACATCCCTTGTGTGTCACTGTTGTAGGAAGAAAATCCATAGTGCTACCAACTATTGTATTCAAATGCATGTTCATTCAGTGGGAAGAAAGGCAATGTTTAGGCATCTTGTTGGAATAAGTAAACCACAAGCCATAAGCTTGAATGTTTATAGAGGGATAATTAGAAGAAGAATTCCCCAAGCCAACAACAAACTTAGAGGCACATGGAAAATAAAAGCATGTTCAGTAACCCATGCAGTGCCAAGAATTTTTGCCACCAGTGCAAGTTGATGGACATTAGGAAGCAATGTGTTGGAGGCTTCATCAAATGCTTAACCCTAGGAATCACAATGTCAAGATAAGAGTGGAGATAATGAAGCTTAAAGGGAATGAAGAGACCCCTACATGTGTATCCCAAGAAGCATAAGTTTTCCAGGGAGCTAAAAAAAAATCAAAGAATAGTGTTATAAACGAAGTGGGAAACAAGTTGATGTAGAATAAAAGGTAGCCCCAATTTAGTTGTTTTCCTCACTACACGAAAAACACCTCTTAGTGGAGGTTTTTATGAAGGCTTTTAGTGCTACAAAATTTGGCAAAATTTGTCAAAAGCCTCCGCCATTGCTAATGTAGGGTTTGGTGAAGGTTGTAACAAAGGTTAATTATAACTTAAAAAAATGGGTGGCCAAAGGTTATAGAGGAGGTTTTTTTGTGCACATTAGTCAAAGACATGCATCGATGCTTTTTAAACATAAGTTGCACTAGTCCATATCATTTAAATTGTGTGCACCTATATTGTGTGCCATTTAAATTGTATGCACTAATGCCTTTCATTTATAGAAAGTCATGGTGCATATTTTATGTTATAAATCATCAGTGTTTATTATCCTTGTTAAACACATCGGTGCATGCCATTTACACATATGCACCAATGTTTATATTACCATTTGCACCATTTTGTCTTGTAAATTTTATAGTGACAATAACGCCCATTGGATTGCCATTTTTTATCCAATTCAGTGCACTTTATATACAAAATCACCCCAATGTGAATTATATATAATGCACTAGTGTGATATCACTTGAGCATTGTGATAATGGTGCATTGAAAACAACAAGAAGCATAAGTGCAGTTTATCAAATAAAAAGCATTGGTGCATAATTTCTCACAACATAAAAGAAACCTAGACATTAACGATAAATGTATGCCCCGCACTATTCAATGAGTTAAAAAAATACAATGCACCAATAAGTGTATATTTTAATTAATTGTTTTTTATTTTTATTTTTATTAATAATAAAAAAATCAATTTTTTTTATAAAGATATTGATATTTTAATTTAATTATTGCATTTGGATATAATTATTGTATAATGTGTCATACCATCATTTTTTTCTTCGATGAATTGCACATCACGAAAAAGCCTCCGAGCACTTTCCCTCATTTCGAGGATGGCACATGAGGTAAATTGTTCGGTTGCAGTTTTGACAACCTAACCTGGTGGGGACATCAAGTGAGGCTTCCGACATTCACATAGATAGCTAGCCCAGAGACTTGAACCCGTGAACTCCTACTTGCAACTCGCATCACTCAACCACTTGAGCTAGCCCACTAAACTTGTGTTATACCATCAAGTTTTACATATGTTCATTGTAATATTTAATTATCCATATATTCAATCAACAATATAACATTTTACAACATCAAACAATGTAATCGGCTGCAAAACTCATTTTATTATATGTGAATAAAAGACCCTTCATCAATAAAATGGGGAAACATAAAGGTCCACAATAATTGATATGTTAATATATAATTGTTATACTTATTGGTAAACCATGGTCATCCAATTGGAACAATATGTTCAATACATTAAGCAAAATGTCTGATTTTTACGGACAGGCATTTCAAAACATAAAACTTGCAAGAACATTCACTTCTATTGTTCAACATTCCTCACTCAAACCGGTGTCATTGCTCAAGTTGTTTGCATGTCTCATTTCCTCATAACTTGGGTTATTTGACCCAATGTTTTGTTGATTGGCTTGATTTTGTTCTGCCTCTTCATTTTCCATTTACATATATAATATACATGGTTATGTAAATTGAAAAGTGTATTATAGTAAGAAGTGATTCATAAACAATACATATTCTTTCAAAGTCATTCCTCATATTGTCTTTTAACAACTCTTATGTTGGCCCTCCACTCCATACTTTGTTTCCCACAAGTTTTATGCGCTATGATAAAATAATTAATATAATGGATTCTTGTTGTTCCATTAATTATAAAATGAGGAAAGTAAAAAAATATAGTTACTTACAAATTACTCAATTAACTTTTTATACTACCATATATACTCACGATCCATACTTAACCCAATGTTAAACAATTATTCAGATGGCCCTTGTTTTTGTTAGAAGACATCTAAAGACAAGTGTAAATCAATTAAAATATAAATCTCACAACAAATATATAATCTTAAGGAAAACACAAGCTATACTCACAAACATTGCGATCAACCATTATCTTCTTTGTCTTGTCCTTTGTCATGAATGGGTTCTTTTTCCTTTTATTTTGTAAAAAAAAGAATGAAAATTAAGATTTCATGCAATAATTAAAAATTGATTCGTAAAAGGAAAAACCAATTATTACATATGTTTTATCCACATTGTTTCCCCCTTTCATTAATTTCCAGCAACACTTCTAATGAATTAAAGACCAATTCATTAACAGTTACATCCTTTTGTTTTTATCTTCTTAGCATGATGTTCTCTTCCCTCACTACCGGTACTTACATAAAATTTAACAAATGTGAAGTGGAGTGTTGAAAATATGTTATCAACTTTTGTTAATAAGTACATTATTACTCAAAATTCAAAGATAAAATTCTTGTTGATTCCTTTTTGATTCACCAATTCATCTCTTTGCAACATTTCTATCAAGGTTTTACACTATTTTGCATTCATATTGAAAACAATATTTTTATTCAAGTTTTTTCTTTGCATGACACATACAAAGCAATACACATTGTTTAAACTTGCAGGCAATTCATATATATTAATTTTAGATTAAAAGTTTCAAAGAAATTGTCTTGTTATCTTTTGGGGATGTGTTCGCATTGTGTTCATTTCAACAAGTATTTTCCTTATTCTGTCAGACATCTTCTACAAATAAATTCCATACATCATAAAATAGAAAAAAAATGAAATACATATTGTAAAGAAAGTAAATGATTTCAAATTAAAGACGTTTTTGGGTTTATTGGTGCATATTGTACAAGTAAATGCATCATTAAGTCATAAATATGAATGTGCATTGGTATATGGGTATTTTTTTAAAATGAATTCAATATAAAGTGGCATGTTTTATAAAAAACGTCAATGTGTTATACTTTATAATAATGCATTATACTTTTAGTAGACACTGATTACGGTAAAATCATTTTTATTTTAAATTGACGGGGACAGGTTTTGGGATCCAATATGATAAGTGGTCCCATTGCAATAGATGTTCAATGTACGATATATAGATGCACAAAGATATTAAATATTCAGTGCCTAGAAAAAAAGCCTTATTGTGAAATAGTAGAGAGGGTAAAATCCTAATGCTAAAGTTTGCAACCACATAAAACAAAGGGGAAGCAACAAGAAATCTAATGTTTTCAACCTCAAAGGCAATTATGAAAAAAAAATTTAGAATGCACTTTAAATATTAATAGGAACAAAAAAATATTAATGAATTTTTTTAAAACAATTAAGGGGAATTTGAGATGAATAGTAAGAAGTTACATACTTACCTTGAATTTCTCATCTACAAAGTTGTATGTGACATACAATCCCTTACAATTTTTTCTTTAAAAAAAATGTCACTCCAAAGTATTCTGTGATAAATATCTCTTACATAAGTCTCTTCTCAAACTTTTGGCAAAAGAATAAAATAGTAATTAGGGTTTCTATTATAAAGTCACTTTTAGAAAATGAAATTCCCGCTCATTGTTTTGCTAGATATTTTAGTTCATTGATGAAAAACGTGTGCATTGTTTTTTGTTTTTTTTAAATTTGGTGCACGTATAATATTAAAGTGTTTTAATGTGCCACTTATATATAAAAAAAATACTGCTCTAATATATTACAACAAAATACAAAAGCACATATTTTCTATAAAATTTAGTGGGTATTTGCATTTGTGGAAGTTGCTGCAGATGTTTCTTTTTGGTGCTTATTATACTAGTGCAATCTAATTTCATAAATACGCCAATTTGGTAATATGGAATAAACACATTGGTTAGAATAAAAAACCCTTCAAATGTTTGTTTGAAGTTAAACTTTATTTTGAGAATATAGAGACATAAATTACAATACTCCATAGGGTACACACGTTATTTAAACACACACCATATAGTTAAAAAAATGGTTTCGAAAGTCTATTTGAAGTTAGATTGTTATATGCTTCTCAAACTTTCTTTTAAGAATTTAGACACATATGACTGTTGATTTGAATCAATGCAGGGAGAAAAAGTTATACTATCAAATGACCTATTCTTCAAATTCCAACTAATTCCATATTGTTCAAAGTTCATCAAATTCTTCTCTTCCTTTTGCAATAAGTTTTAATTTTATTTATATTTTGATTATTGAATTTTATTTATGTTATTTATGCACATGCATTGAATTTTGCAGGATCCTGATTTTGGATTGAGTTTAGATGCACCAGATATTCCAGCAATCGAAAAATCCCGCAAATTTTTATTAGGAGAAGGATACCACAAGCAGATGGTAGGAGAAAATAGAGAGCCACTTCACTTGACCAATTGTAACATGCCATCTTCTAGCCACCATCCTAGGTCAATGGCACTTGATTGTCAATTGGATCTTTTTTATGACACCCCAGTAGTTTGTTGTTATTCAATTTAAAAGGTTGAAGGAAAAACCTCATTGTGTTATATTGTCCCATTATATTAATGATTGACTACCCAATGTTGATGGTATAATACCTACCACTATGATCAAAATTCCAATAGGTGATATATAAAATACACATAGGAACACTTCAATGTGCTTCTTTTTGAAAATTTGGAATCCAAAACAACTATGTTTCATCCAAAGTTCACCAACCCACATTCTTTAGTTTAGTCAACCAAGAGTTCTAGTGAGTGAAAGTATGATATATCAGTACCACCCAAAACATCTCTTCTAGGATATTGTTAGGCCTCCAAATTGACTCATTTTATACAGTGATTTTGATTTTTTGTGTTAGAATACCCTTTCCTTTTTTAATCATATATTATCCTTTTTGTCATTCTAAACCTCCAAAAGCTCATGATTATGCTCTCAAAGGTATGTAAGGTCAAAATCATGCTATGTTCCTGATATTTACTTGATTAAGTAGGTTTTGCTGATAAAAAATGGTAACTAACAGTTGTTTTTAGTTTTTTCCATAAAACTTGTAAACTGGTAATTACAAGTTTTTTCTTCTTCAGAATTACAAGTTTTTCCATAAAACTTGTAATTGGAATTGTTCTAGATGGTTTCAAATTGACAAATGAAACTTTGCCACTTGGATTTGCTAAAGGAAACATCCAACATGGTTTTATGTCCATTGGATCGCACACATCTCACACGTGGGAATCCCCAAGGCTTGCTCAAAATTCTAGTAAAACCCATATTTTTAGCATTTTTTCAGGCATCCATATGCTATCTCGATTTTCGAGTTGATGGAGGAAAATCTCAAAAATACACGATATGGGTTTTGTTCAAAAACCACCAACTTGAGTTTTTCAAAGGTCATTTTCCAAGATTCGCAATGTTTTAGGAGATATGGTGGGAGAAAAACATGAATTTTCCCAAAATGGCAAAAAACCTAGGTTTCTAAGAAACTACATTTATTTGTTTTCTAGTTGGTAAAATGATTTGACTAAGTTTGGGAAACGTGTTTTGAGCTTGTTTTTGCTGGAATATTGGACAATACTGAGAGGGGGGGTGAATCAGTATTGATAACTTTTAGCAATTAAAACCACTTTTAACTTATTCATTAACACACAGGATCAACAAGATGCAAGGAACACAACTTTTTATCGTGGAAGCCCAATTGGGAAAACCACAAACACTTTCTATGACTGCAAAATTATATTTACAATTGTTTTTTCAAGCTACAACTTGTTGGATACTACAATCCCCAAGTTTCTCAGATACAATACCCCTTTTATCAGCTACTACTGGAAGAAGGCTACGACCCCTTGGTTTATCAGCTACTACTGAAAGGATGCTTCGACACCCTAATTACCAACTACCACTAGAAGGAGGCTACGACCCCCTGTCAGGCTTGTAGCCTACCCTAGCACCACCCTACCTCCCTATTCTTTGTTTTCCATAACTTCAATAACTTCTTATAGTATCTTCTGTTCTCTGTCCTCTGCTGCAAAACATCAACTCTGTCCACAAAGACAACACTGCTATTTTCTTACATTCGCTCACTTCTGTACTACATTAGATCTTCTTTATTTTCTTGGTCTCTGCCTTTTCTTGATGTTACTTTTATCTGGACTCTAGAGACATCTTTCTTCCACTTCAAACATCTGTTTAAATACTTCTTTCATCATGTATTTTGAACCATTGTGTCCCTTCATTAAAACCTTTTCACCAATTTCATCTCTTCATTCTGGAAACGTGCCTTTTCATCAAAACACATCCCTTTACTTCTCTGTTTAATTAACATACTCTGTTTATTAATCCTTCTCTATTTTAAGTAATCCTGTAAAACACTTCTCTGTTTAATTAATCCTGTAGCTTATTTATCCTTCTATGTTTAATAATAATTTACTCTGCTATAGGAATAATATATTTATGTTTATAGTCCGATTATAATTTATGCAATCATGCATTTTCTTATTAATACTAACTCTTCAAATATTAATGTTTGCATTCTTCAGATTCGTTACTAAATACTCCCTTCAACATAGATAAAACATTCAACCTCCTCCATCTTCATATTTTCATTGCGGTTACAGGTTTCTTCCTTTTATTATGCATGAAGGAGTTTTCTGGAAATGCCTGCATTATCTTTCCTTCCATATTTTTTCTCAATTTGGCATGTTTATATCTCACACATGTAATCACCAAATAGAGAACTAAGACAAAGAATGGATGGACAGATCACCAGAGAACATATTCATTCCATTGGATGAATTTACTAGAGAAAAGACAGCCTCTGGCGTGCATTTCCAAATGGCCTTTCAAATTTCCCGTGTCTAACACTTAGACAGATTTTATTTTTAACATGCAAACATAATTTTTCTCAATTTGGCAGGTTTATCTTTCTCACATGTAACCTCCAGAGAAAAATTTGAGACCATGATTAGATGGCCAGATCATCAAGGAATAGATCCATGCCATCTGATGAATTTATCAGCACAAGGACAATCATTGGCGGGCATTTCCAAATCACCCCTTAACCTTCTGTTATTAACACAGACAAATTTCATTTGTTTTTAACAAGCAAAACATGATTTTCTCAATTTGGCAGGTTAATTTCTTGCACATGTGACCACCAGGGAGGCAAACAAAACCATGAATGGATAGACACATCACCAAGGAACAGAATCATGGTATTGGACAAATTTGTTGACACCAAAACAACATTTGGTGGGCATTTGCAAATGGCCTTCTGAAATTTTGTGTTGACCCTTAGACAAATTTTCCAAACCCTAGGTCAACTAAGGTGGATTCTTACTTTCACCGAAAACCTGAACCAATAATACCAGATGGTGTAATACATCTTACTGAGCACATCCAAACTGATTTCACCTTCAAACTCATCTTCCTCTAACCTAGGTGGGCATTTTACTGGACTGGTGCCAAAACTGCCTAAAACCCTGTTTTGGAAGACTTATAACTTTGTCATAAAACACTCTTTTGGAGAAATGAGACCATAGTTAGATAGCCTATTCAGCAAGGTATAGCCTAGTATTTTCATATACTTTTTATCATTCTCTTATGAGGTATAGCGGGCATTTTTTTGAGGCCACTTGGACCAATTTTCCAACACTTGGTCAATTTCTAGATTTCTAAAACTGCTTGAACCCTTGTTTTGGAAGACCTATAACTTTGTCATGGAGCACTATTTTGGATAAATGAGACTATGGTCAGATAGCCACTTCAACAAGATATAGCCTGACAGGATGGGGCGGGCATTTTCGTTAACCTATGAATTATGGCAGGCATTTTCTTAGGGAAGTTTTGACTAATTTTTCCATACTTAGTCAATTTCCAAAGTTTCACAAACTTGCCATACTTCTCTAGAATGATGTCAGATTGCAACACTGAATTCATGATAGCACCATAACGCCATCATGTGTCTTTCCAGCCTCATCAGACATGCCACATCATCATACATGCCATGTCATCACTTCCTTTGTTATTCCTTTGTCTTTCACTGAGTTTTTCCTTCCATCATGTCCTTGGTTATTCCTTTGTCATTACTGAACTCCTTTGACATCAATGACAACCACATTCAACAATTTTCCACCTCCCATGTATAACTAGAGGCTCATAGAGCATGAAAAGGGAGATGAGGGGAATGAAGCCACATTCAAGAGAGATTTAATTCTTTTGTAAGTCCAAGATTTAAATTCAATACAAGTATGTTGTTTTGGTTCCTGAGCTTCTAATTTTCTGAAGTTTTTCAACAGCTATTACTAGTTTGGGAGGGTCCCTCAAGTCTGGTGATAAGTTGTTCCTTTTTGTTTTATTCTTTTAAATTTGTTGTTGCTCAAAGATTAATCTGTTTTAGTTGAATTATGTACATTTGATTTCATTTTCAATGTTATTGTCCTCTACAAGAAAACAATCTCAATAGAAACAATCTCTCTCTCTAATATTGTTTCTACATACTACTTTTACTGTTTTGCTGCTTTAAATGAATATGGAAATATTGTAGTTTGTATACTTCTTAAATTGTTAAAAGGGTTATCTTTGGAGAAAACAAAATTAGATGGTAAAGTAGGTAGAACATTTGCAATGAAAAAAAGAGTATTCATGTTGTTCCTCTTCCATTGACATTTATATCAACTCAACTCATCTAGATTTATGAATCTTTAAAGAGAGAACATGTGGCTAAAGAAATTATCATATTGTGATACATATCAACTGTTATATTACTAAGTAAATTGTTACTTTAGATCATACCTTTGTTGTATTGTTCATTCCCTAAGTATATTTCTCTTCTTTGAGAGAATGTTTCTATCTGAGCTTATTACGTTTTCCTAAGTGTGTCAACTGTATATATTTTGAATATGTGTTTGGTTTGATAGATTCTTTTTTCTCTGGTATACAAGTGTGAATTTCATTGGAATTTGAAATTGCTTAGATTAGAAAGAGAGCTCTTACTTAAATTTACTTTTCTGCAATTCATTTCATGTGATTTATTTTTTAGCAATTTGCTTTGTGTGCTCAAACACTATTCGAGGACCACTGAAGACTCAAGACTTATGTCTCATAGTTCAATGTTAAGTCGAAATCCTTTAGTGTTTGATAGTTCATTTCATTAAAAGCATGTGTGTGAATTGCTTTGTGGACTTGTAGAGAGTAATAGTCAACAATATCTATTTGTAAACAGAGTATTGTGAAAGTAGTGACCTTTAAAGGCACGAGGGATGCTTTTCACCTATGGTTCTACCTAATATCAACATAGATCTACTCTGAGAATTTACTCATGCAAGTTGCAAATTTGATTTAATATTTCATTTCATTTTGGTTTATTAATTTTAGGTTGTTTTAAGAATTGAAGTTAACAAGATTGAAACCACTTGATCAAGTAGAGTTTTGTATTGATAAACAATGATTAATTGTAAGAATATTATCAGTACTTGTGGATCTACCGAGTGATCATTGGCTTGATAATATTTGTTACTTTGATATGATAGATAACTAAGATTTTCAACATGTGTGTATTTGCTTTTGATGCTTGAGAACTCTTTCAAAGACACTTCAGCTAGTTGACAATGGAGATTGGAAACGTAGCACCCATACAACAAACTGCCTTTGAGTTGTTACATTGTTGTACCTATAGTTTGGATGAGCCCCAATATTTCCATTAAAGAACTTGCAGGAGATTAACTGGTTTCATAAGGAGTTTTCAGATGTTTCAAAATTAGGTTAGGACAGTCCAACTTTCGTCTTGCACATACTATGCTTGCACATCACAAGCCTACGAGCCCCAGGTTGAAAATTAAATCATTGGAAATTAGGTAACATAATTTTACCCAACAGAGATCCAATAATTTGTCATAATCTAAGAGAAAATATGTCCATGTACACACTAAGGTAAGGTTAGCGATTACTTGTCTCTTCATTTTCATATAAAGAGTAAATGCAAAACCTATTACAACCACATTTTGTATGGTACTTGGTTGTTTTCTCTATGTATGCCCAATGTTGGGACTAAATTATCCTATTGTGGCAATAAGTTTATGATTGCCAAGTCTAAAATAGATGCTGAAAATGTTGAGTTGTTTATCCTTTCACATATATTTGTTCCTCCAAATACTAACACATATGCGAATTTGTGGTCCTCTTTATCATAGAGTTGATTACTTGAATATTATTAAATACAAACATAACATTTTTATGTATAATATGTGCATGAACAATTATGCTTTTAGAAAATTTGACATGAAGAACCTATTCTATATTGATGGTTGTCCATGTACTCATGGGGACATTGCAGCGTTTATAAATAGTTGTATGTTTCATTATTTAGTGCAAATTGTTCATTTGAGGAACACTCCAATGACAAGGAGTTATTTATGTAAAAGAAAGCACCTGGATTTGTTGTTGTGCATGCAATATGTATACCACTAACTACTTGTCAAATATGCCTTGCATTAGGACTACCTTTAGACATCCCTTTGAGGCATAAGGAAAATATCATTAAACAATCGTAATTTTTTATTTTCAATGGAATTAATGTAATTGTATTGCTTAATTTGACATTTGTTTTACAAAGTGGTTGCACTACAAGAAAAAAGGCCATTGGTGATGGCCATGCTTGTGACAGGCCTTAAAGGGTCATCACTAATGTCACATATGATGACATGCGCTAAAAAACCATCATTGTAATTGTCTTTAAAGACATTCCTTTAAGGATCTTCACCAAATCCCTTTTCAATGACACTTTTTGTGAGGGTTATTAAAGGCCTGTTGCCAATTCTCTCTTTGGTGACACCTTTAGTGACGGTCCTTTAGTGGCCCTCACTAGTACCCATTGGTGAGGGTCATGCTTTTGACGATACTTAAAGGGTCATCATCAATGTCACATATGATCACGGACTTTAAAAAATCGGCATTGTAATTGTTTTTGGAGACACTCCTTTAAGGTTTGCCACCAAATCCCTTTTCAATGACACTTTTGGTGAGGGTTGTTAAAGGCTCTTTGCCAAATCTCTCTTTGGTGACACTTCTAGTGATGATCGTTTAATGACCCTTACTAATACTCCTTCTGGTGACTTTTGGCGATTGTAAGAAAATGTTGTTTTACCATTGATCATTCCAATGAGTTTTTTTATGATGCTATGGGACCATTGAGTATAGTTTTTGATAAAATATAATGGTTTAAGACCACTGCTAGACCTCAAAATGGTTCCTTTATACTACTTTTACTAAAAAATACTTGTTGTACTGTATTAGGTTATATGTGGTGGCTCAAGGCCCTACACATTGTTCATGAGACTTGAAATCAATAGTTATAACCTAATTCCCTAGTTTTTTTTCCATGGACCATGGTTAGGGCATTATCATGCATTTATATCATGCACTAAACCTTAAAAGGGTTCCATATATGTTTATTAGGAAAAATATTCCTTCATAGGAGCTATGCGGTGTTATAGGGACTTACACATGGTGCATGAACCCTCAAAGAAAAAAATAGGGTCTAATCCCTAGTGTTTGGCACCAAACTATGGTTTGGATCCCAATTCCCATCCCGTAATCCTTTAATTCCCATATACATTAATCCTTATATTTGTGCTTCTCTATATTTCTCAATTTTTTTCTTATACATTTCCACAATAGTGGCATCATGACATTAAAGGCCTTTCGTGAATTCCTTTTTTAATTGAGATTGATTGGGCCTCAACCAATAGTCAAGTGCAGACTCTTCTCCTTGAATGCATCATCAGATGAAAACAAGTAATCCCTAATTAGCACATTATCCTTACAATGTTTGGTGCCCAACCCTTCGAGCTTGAGACCGTGCATGTTTATCCTTATTTCATTTTTGCATTAAATTCATATTTTCCTTGACTCAGTGAAGGGACATAAACTGTACTCATACTTGTCCTACTATTTATCGAAGTCCATTGCCTCTACTACCTTTTCAATCCATGTAGATATTGGTTTGTAGGAGTCTTAGATATTTTGGAGTCCATGAGTATTATGATTGACTAACTCTCTTTGTTCAAATACTCCTTGTATGCACCTGGCCATCTCTTACCTACCTGGTAGGATTTGAATAGGTTCATCCAAAATGACATTTACAACTAGTTTATACATATCACTTAGATAAACCCTCAGGCAAGGTTATGACTAAAGATGGCATTCTATACTAAGTACTTCTTCGAGTTGAGGGTCGAACTCATTGTCCAGCCTCAATACACATTTCACCATTGGATGCACACTCTTTGTATTCCCCTAGGCCATTTTAGAGTGGGTTCACATAGACTTCGGGTGGAGGTGGACCACCAAATTGACTAGCCAAATGGATTCTTCCAACTATGATGTTTGAAAGAGGTTGAAACAGAAGAGCACTTCATCTTTCAATGCCCCATTTACTACGATATCTAAGGGTAGTTCCATTGTTTATTTGGAGAACCACAAACTCTATCCATATTGTTTAGATACCCTAACCAGAGATGCCTAACCTTATACATGCAAGGGGCCCTAAAAATTTGCTCCCATAGTATCTAGACACATCATAGACCATACATCTAAATTTCAAGACCAAAACATGCTAAATAGACCGATACATCATCAGGCTCATCCTTTTGATTAGATATTTGACATAACCAAACAAAAATGTGGCACTACATATTGCATGGCAATTTTTGCTCAAGGCCTCCATTTTGAAAACTCATTTTCCTAGTAGTTTGTTTTCCTTTTTTCCCTCACTTATTTAATGCCATTTTCATCCAACTATTTGCAATTGGTCTTATTAAATGATTTTGTACCACTAACACCATGATTCTATTCAAAATTCATACATCTTTTCCAATTGTTCTAATCCACTTCAAAAATATTTTTGAGTCCAAATAGGATCAATATCATTTTTCCATACTCATCATTCACCATACCTATTACACTATTATGACAAAATGTAATGAACAAAATATATAATAAATAAGCATTAATAATAATTATAAATTAATACTACCAATAAATTAATAATTAATATGTTATGTAATGAAGAGACACCTTTCCTAATGAAAGGTCAAAGAAAAGTAATTATCTCCTAGATATAGGAAACCACCTCTTACATTCTAGCAATCTGCTCCCCCTATATAAGGTATATTGGTTTTTGAACGACTCCCACATAAGGCCAAATGTTGCACTTGTTAAGGCCAAATGTTGCATCTTTCTTATTGGCAATGGGAACTGTTAGAAAAAGTAGTGCAAAAATGTTCCTGGGTGTTGTGGAAGTTGACTGGCGGGCATCACAAATCGATCTCAATATGTGCAGTGGTTTAAGGGTTCTTCACACTATTGCATCCCTTCCCTAGGTAGTGAGGGACTTAGTTTCCATCGATCCAAGTGGGATCCCTTGTATTCAGGATATCTTCCAAGTGGGATCCCTTGGCACATAGATTTTTAATCTTAACCAAGATTCCTTTTGGGATATCTTCCAAGAAGTGCCAGTAAAATGGGATTGCTTCAACAACAACTTTAATTAACACAAGACGGGCACCATGCAAGATCCAACTATTACACCAGTGGATGATTCTTTGTTATATTTTTTCAACTAGCCACTTCCATCCCCCTATCTAATAATTATTGGGATTGAGAATAAAACCTAAGTACTTAAAACCAAAGTCAAAGTCCTTCATAGGGATGTTAAACAATCCAACAATTCTACCTAAGGAACATTTTGACATGCCAAAAGTAAGAGCCCCGATTTTCACAGTTGATTACCATACCCATTGCAAACATTAAGTGTCCAAAACTCTATGGTCCATCCATCAAGTCTGGGGATATTTTTCTTTTGAAAGGAATCCATAACTCGGAACAAATCCTCCATGGAGATATCCGGGAACAATAAATCATTGTCAGTTTCTTCAATCATCATAGGATACCATGAGATGATTTTGAGGATTTCCGGGATCTTATTCTTGTTAGGATCCTTTAGTAGGCTAGAGAAGTGGGATACACTGATTTTTGCAATATCTTTAATCCCTAATATTTCATTCCTTGCGGGATATTTCAATTTCCTAATTTCGTTCAAGCTTTTTGCTAGTTTGCAAATATATGAAATAAAATTGTATTTTGATCCCCAACAACAGGTTAAGTAGCTATACTTTTAATCCTCTAGTCAATTTATTTGTCAAGAAGTAGTTTGGATATCCTCTCCTTAAGACCTTGAGCTCTTGCTACTTCAACCTATGAGGGTTGGATAGATGAGTATAGGTCATACATAGTTTTTAGGTCCTCATCAATTTACACTAAGGATTTTTCTCATTTTTTAACTCGTTCATGAGGCTAGGCCACTACCTTCTCCTTGACTGATTTGAGATAATTGGTGAATTGGTTCATAATAGGTAGATATACTAGGGGATCATACTTCTTCTATCTCTCGAAGACCAACTCTTTGAAGTCATCAAGCTAGCCCCAAGATGGTTGTTTTTAAATGGATATTTTGGCTTGCTCAATCCCAAGCTAATTTCTAACACCACAACAAAGTGATATGAAATTCTGGTCTGCTCAACCCAGGTACTGTAATTGACATTGTCCAAAATGGAGTGATGAACAAAAATTTGATCAATCCTTTTGGCTATTCCATCATTTCCTACTTTATTTTTGGACCAAGTGGGATTGATATCTGTTTGCTCAACATCCACCATCCCTTTGGATTCAAACAAATCCATAAGGAAGTTTGATAACCTCTCGTACCTAGCCAAAGTTCCCCATACTTAACCTCTAGCCATGGTGAAATTCAAGTCACCCCCAAGTATTAATTTCTCGGGATTAATTCTACTATTATCCTAGAGACAATTCTTGGAAGCCTTCCTGTTCTCATAGGGGCTATAGGCATTGATCAATTGGAGGTTCCTGCCCTATTCAAGACTGTGGAATTCTGTGTAGAGTCCCAAAAAAATACCATATTAGTTAATTAAAGAACCAAAAGAGCACCAACCCGTAATTTGACCTCCAAAGAACCCAACAACATCTAGGGAAACAAACTCCCAACCAACGAGGAGCTTCTTTAAAATGGAAATAGATGCGTCTCCTGCTATCAGTGTTTCTTGTATGAAGAGAATGTCCTGTTTGATAGATCTCATCTTATAAATAGTTTGATTTTTTTTAGAACCAATTACTAAATCACTTGTAGCCTATGAGGGCACAGGTAAACATGCTCAAATTTGTGACTCATAACTAGTCTGAAAGCACTAGTAGTTATAGGAATAACTAGCTCTAAGATAGATCTAATCTGGAAGTATAGGATGCGCAAAGAATTGCTAATCCTTTTGCATAATGTCATAACATATTTGGATGCAACATGTTTTTTGGTAAGGTATGTTAAATATCATATTTCACTCTTAGGTTCAAGCATTAAGTTGTCATAACATAAAATATTTGATATGTTACAGGAAGTTTAGGAAAATTTCTAAGTTTTTTTTCCCAGAAAAAATAATACATAACACAATATTATTTTTCTCTTTTTTTATACATAGATGTAATTCATAACACAATTTTTGTTTAGAGTATTCGTAATATGGATTCTTTTTTTTTCATATTTACACTTACACCCAAATCATCTAATAGGGGTGGCTACAACCACTCATATTTTTTTGTGTAAGCATGCATATAATGAAGTTGTGTCTCAAGCCATTATTTCTCTAATGGTAGAACTACAAATGCTAAAGGATCTACTTTTGAAGGCTCATTCTGAAGGAATTCATGATGCGGAAGAGCTTGATAACAAAAATCACAATCAAACTGCAGTGGATTCTCTTGGAATGGTTCTTTTAGAAGTTGAAGTTGTAGCCTTAACAAGATTTGATCTGATGGTCTTAGAAATTTATTTCTTGGATACAGGAAAATCACTCTCAAACTCAATAAATGTGGTCAACTATAGGTTTGAAAGAGCAAAATATCTTAGCAAATTCATCATAGAAAAGTTGAATCCTTTCAAGAAGCCTTTCCTATGGTACTTAGAGCTGAATTTTTCTCTAATTCAGGCTCTACATAGGATTTGTATAGTTATTGTTGTTGGAAAACACACAACTGTAGAGAGACTTCCTAAAATGAATGATATTTTTGTCAATTTTAATGGAAAATTGCATAATTTAGCACAAACAAGCAAGGAAACAAGCATGACAATATCCAAGAATTTAAATGTCTATGGTTTATATATTTCTAAAGCTCTCCATATTTCAACTAGTCTTTCGATCATATTGGAATCCTTGGACTAGGTTTGTATCCTTTGTAGGGGCATGATTACCATGAGTAATGATGATACATTTCAATTATAGTGTTATCAGGGTTGCAAATATTTCCGAGCATGCTGGCATACATGTTTAAGAAAGAATATATTGTTCCCAATTTTATTTGTAGCATTAGATAGAGACTTGAAAGTTAGATTATGGGTTGCATCGGTTCTTCAGATCCTTTTACAAGCAAAGATCATATATCTAGTGTACTTCAAAGCAGTTGAAATGTGGCTCTTGAAAAACTTGGAGACCCATATTTGTCACTTCAGAGTGGATTTAGAAAATCTCTTTCACTAGTTGTCCCCGCTACACTATATTTGGGAGGTTGTATTGAAAATGACTATAACCATGCATGCAATTACATTATATCTTATGTTAAGGTAGGGAGTAGAAAGTATTCACACTGGAAGAAAGTGTTTACAATCAAGCACTTATCACAATCATCATGGTCACAACAACTTGTTTATATTTTGAACTACATTTCCCAACAGTCACAGGATTTCCTTGGCTTTCTTTGTTTTCGCTCAAGAATGGGTAGAATCTATGTTAACTCCAACAGAGGTCTTGGGGAAATTTCATGTAATAGTTTGTTGTATGTGAGGTGTTGGGGAGTGGGTTGTCATATTTAGAGCACTTTGCAGGATTGATGCAACAAGAGCAGAAACTGAGTCAAGGGAGGGATTTGCCATGCATTCATAGGTTCACCTCTAACTTATCGTGGTATAACCAATGAGACTAGTTGTAACAATCACTGTGGGGATTTGAGCCAAAGGCTCAGGGGCAGGGTGTCCAACAACATTGGCAGAAGCAGTGACAAAATAAGTAACAAAAAATACTAATGGAGTGTTCTCTTTCACTATCCTAGAGTTCATACTTTTAGAATCAAAACTGTCATCCTCATTGGAATTATTAGGATTCACCTCTTCACTATAAGGTCTAGGTATCCCTTTTCTCATCCTTTGTGCCCTTTCATAGTTGTGTACATATAATTTTTATATTGCTACAAAACATATACTATAGTGTTATATTTAGTGCCATTTACATGAATTTATAATCCTAGTACATTATGCCCTACATTATTATATAATATTATTATTGGTGGGTATTCAGTCCTTGTGGGTAAGGTATAGAGCTTGGTATTTATTTTTCAAAATTTAATTATAACGAACCTAAATCCCCTAATGATGAGGTAGTGTCTCCATCTTCACCATCATCCTCATCTTAACCATAATTTTAATGTTCATCCTCATCGTCATCTTCACTCTCATTTGAGCCTTAATTCATCCCTAGCCTTTACATTGGGACCCTCTTCTTTGATGGTGCTAAGAAGAAGTTTGAAACCTATGCTAACACTATCTTGCTTGCATCTAAAGATAAATATCCTATATACGCTACCAAAAGGCTTAACTTCCCTTGCACAAATCGAACTATTGGTATTCAGCCCTCATTCTTCATTTTTGTGTTGTTATTGACCTCAGGGAAACCTATGTTTAAGCTTTTAGGGATTAACAACTTACTCTTAATGAAGTCCACAATAAATATATTGTTTATGCGCTATATCTTATTAAGTACCACAAGATAGTAAAACGCTTACTTTTAGAATGAAAATCCTATGATGTTTCCTACATTGGGTGGAGCATGAACATATAAGTCAATTTCTTGGCTTTTTATAGAGCCCTTGGAGGAACGTTTATTGCCCATATGGACCCACCTAGAAATGATCACTTACTTACAAAATCTACCTTATACTTTGAGACCGTGTAAGATCTTGCCACACAAACCCTCTCCCATGTCATTTTGACTATTGATAAAGGTCCACTGCAATAACTATGACCTAGATAACTATGAGCTCAACTCTCCCACTTCCCCTTGCAATCAATGTGTGCCTTGGTACTAAGACATTGGTGTCTTTCTCACTATTCTTGCTAGTTGGAAAGGTCACTATGAGTCTTCCAAGAGTAATTATAGCTCTATTAGGATGTGAAATCATTATGCTTTGATTATATGGATTCCTTTTTTTGTGTGGGGATTTAATAGAGTCCTCTCACGTTGTAATGACTACCCTGATACTAATACCATTCTTCGTGAAGTTCATTATGGTGTGTGTTGTGGTCACTTTAGTACTCATGCCACTTTGACCAATATCCTTATAATGGGGTACTATTGGCCTATCTTGCATGACAATGTTAGGGAGTTGATTAGGAAGTGTCCTTCTTGCCAACACCATGCACACCTCATTAATATTCCATGTTGCGACCTTATTTCCATAGAGTCACATTGGACTTTTTCATTATGGGGTTGATACCTTATTGGACAAATTCATCTAGCCATTTGATGGTCACAAGAAGTGGGGAATGGCATTGAACCATGAAGAAAAAAAGGAGAGTTGCTAGAGCAACAAGTCCTTGCATGAAGGTTATAGTGCTTTATGTGTTGATGTATTTTGGACATGTTGCTCGTGTATTGCAAGGATTTCACCATGCAAGACAACATGAAGCATGAACATGCAAGCACTGATATCAAGAAGTTTGAAGTACAAACATCAATTTGGGCAATGGGCCTATTCCATCAAGAAATTTGAAATACAAACATCAATCTGGGGAGTGTCTTTAGTCTGTGGCTCTCATGTGATATTTGATTTTAACTATAAGAAGATTAATGTGTTTGACTAACTGAGAAAATGTTGCCCAAGAAGTTCACCATGCTCATTTATAAATCACAAATAATCTATTAATAGAAGTTAAGCTTAATTTTTAAAACTCCGATCCAATTATGGGGAAGATTAAACAAAAATCAAAACACAAACTTATTATTCTTTATAAATCATTTATGCTCATTTATTATTCCATATTGCTATTTTATTGAATGTTGATCATATTTTTTTTAATTTTTATATGGACTTCGCCACTATAAGTACAAGGAGAGAAAATGTGCCTCTCATTATTGTTTTGATTCAGAATGGAATCAAATATAGACCAACTGATGCAAGTTTGTGCAAAAATGTTGATTCATGTTATCGATATCCTTCTCTTATGAAAATGGAGTTGGTTCTTGTTTTAATAAAATTCTTTGATTAGGGTTTTGATATTTATTGCTTCACATTGTTTGTATCTCTTACATACAATTTTGTTTATGAAATCTTGTAGTTGAAGGTTTCTGCCAAACATTGTGCTAATTGCATGGTTTTTCCTATAGAATAGATTTCTATAATTTTGATTTCATTTTATTTGTCTTATTATAATTCATCCTGAAATCAAATTCATTTGCAATTTATTGTTGTGGTTTCATGTATTTATGCTCAGCATTCACTCTTACCTTGATTCAAATCAAATTGAAATTAAAACATCCATTCAGAACTTGTTAATATATTACACAGTTTATGGCTAACACTCACTTTCAAGCAAAAAAAGAGAGGGGGGTGGCAAGCATTGTCATTGTCAGATAGGTTTGCTCAATGCTAAGATTGCTAATCTAAATTTGAAGGTTGGGTCCATAAATGGTCACTTAATATTAAATAATGGGGCGTCCATCAATGGTTACTTCATAAATATTTCCTATTTGTTGCAGAACTTGAAAATCTATGTCACCAATGTGCAAGTTACATTCAGACTCAATGAACATAAAGCGGCTTAGGCCAGCGTTGGAGTAGTTCCATAGGAGGTTCATTACCAAAGTAGAGATTTCATCCTATAATAGGCAAATGGATGCTTTGTGATTATATTAGTCAATGAAGCAGTTAGATAAGTTTCCTATAAAGAACAATTGTTCAAAGATGAAGACAATGTCGCATCCACAAAGTTACAGATACATAAAGAAGATTTTTTTCGTGGAAGAATTTATGTGAGCGCACACTGAATCGTGAAAACCATTGTGTACAATAACTATTATTAAAAACAACCAAATTGTTGAACATGTTTACACCAATTTTTTTTTACAAATAAACAACCTTTATATAATATTTTAAATACCACTCCACAATTTTAATTACACCGATAGGTGTTTATATCTTAGAATTTGGGGTGGACTACCATCTATGATTTTCCTAGATTGAAGGAGGAGGGGACAAGTGTATTGTTCAGATTGATTTTATGGTCGTCATTCAAAATTCAAAATAAACAATTATAAAAGAAAAGAAATATAAAAAATAACTTGTATTTGATGCATGGATAACTAACTAACTCTTAGCTCATGTATGGATAAAAGGTAGTGAAAGACAACCCATTTAACTAAAGAAGGTAACACGTAATTGCAGAGGCATAGACAACAGATGATTACAACTAAGCATAGCGAACAAGTAACAGATAACTTGTTCATGGCACTTAACTTGTAACCTATGGATGTTCACTAGCCACAAGTTAAGTGGTTGTGCTAGTAGATATATGGAGAAACAATGGTAACAATGGCGGTGACACCAACGTAATCCATTCCACCACCTAGATTGTAGTTCTGCAAATGCTTCTTGCCATGTGCATGCAATTAATTATTTGCCATTGAACACCATTAGAGACAGTGATGGAAAGATTTTCATATTCAAGATAGGATTAAAGAAGACAGTTGTCTCGAAATCAGAGGAGTTGATTGTTACGTGCCCTTCATTCACCTTAGCTTTTTTGGTTGACTGGATAGTGGATTACTGTGGGCTGTGTTACCAGAAATGTGACGAGGGCTTGCGTTTTTTGTCTTAATGGAGCAGAAACAGCAACAGAACGAAAACCGTTGTTTTCTACGGCCGTTCTCGTTTCTAGAATGAAATAAATCGTTTCTCACATCGATTTTAGAAGAAACAATTTTCCGTTTCTCAGAGAACTCAATCCATTGCTAGCCGTTTCTGGGTCAATTCATAACCATTGTTGAGTTATTAATGAATGGTGGTCGGGTGGGTGACTTTAGTGGGTGGCAAGTCAGTGATAAGGTAAATGTTGAATTTATTGAGGATTGAGTGTTGAAGAAGGAACCATGTTGTCTGATTGCATTGAGGATTGAGCATATCTATATTATCTAGATATGCGGTGGTTGCAGTGAATTTTAAGTTTGCTTGGGAAGAGGCATGCTATTAGCCATTATCGCAGGCCGCGGGATTGACCATTGAGAGCCACAGGATAGCACTGCAGAAACGGAAACGATAACTCTGCGAGGTAACACACTTGTGCCTCGTTGTAATCCCCATCGTAAAATAACCTGAAAACATTAGTTAATCTATTTTTTTTCCATTAAATAAATACTCCAAATTCTAGATTTATTTTGTGATAATAAAAATTAGTGAGATTTCAAGCAATCCTTGCACATATCGTGACTAGAAAATATGGGTAAAAGGGTTCCTCTAGTTACAGAATTATATTCAGTTTTCTGGTTGTTCTAACATCTAAAATTATAAACTTTTGGAGGAAACAAATTGCTTCAGTTATGTATTTTGGAAGAAGTTTAACATCATCCATTAGAAAATAAATATGTTGGGACTATGTTGTCCTAGAACGATTATCTACTCACAGGTGCACCTGCTAAAGAGTTCTTTATTGTTTTAAATTTCCAATAAAGGATTAGATATGTCAATGGGGTCTCGGTTGGTTGGTAAAGCAGGGGTGTTTCATATGCCACCAAGGCTCAAATTTCTACGATCTCACCGATGCAAGGTCCATTTGATGCAATAAACAGTTAACGCTGGGTGTCAGTCCTGAGAAACTGAATAGATACCCCTTGTGCTTCTCAGCCAAAGAGATCTTTCTAGTAAGCCAACTACATTCCATTTAGTGGTGATAGGAAGCATCTTATCAAAATAATAAAAAAATGAAGAGATATTCGTATGAATGTTGTCAATCTCCAAATGGGGAAGGGCATGCTTGCTACATAGTGGTGATAGGAAGCATCTTATCAATATAATAAAAAAATAAAGGAGATATTCGTATGAATGTTCTCAATCTCCGTGTTTCAATTAGTGTTGATGGGTCAGAAAGAGTAATATTTTGTGCAAATTAATGTAGCCCCATCACTGTAGTCTGTAACTATCTAAATCAGAGCCTTCTGCTATATATGGCACTAACTAAATAAACATCTTGTACTTTAACCAACCTTAAACACATCACTGTCTTTAGCTGTAACTGAAAATTTACACATATGAGCTCAAAATTATAGGAAATGGATTCAAAAGTTATAACAGTTGAAGCAAAATGACTGCAAGAAAGATAACAACACATTCTTCTGCTAGGATCACTTCTCCATTTTAGAAACAAACTACCAGCAATATTGTATTAAAGGGCAAGGAGAACAACTACATTTACATATTGAAATTAAGATCCTTCTTATTCCTTTAGGTGATTTGATTACCCACTTGCTAATTGGCTATCTGAGGAATGAGTGGATTATATCAATGTCTGCTCATTGATTGGATCAACATGCTGACAGTGGAGTGTATTCCTCGTCTACTTGTATCTCAATTTAAATACTGAGCACTAGGAAAAAATTGTTGGAAACTTTGATCTATTTGTCAGATCATGTGTTTGGAATTCTTTTATTGTTTAATAAATTTTGGTAATCTCAAAGAAAACATTTCAATACATGCTGCACACAAATACTGCCCTGATGCATCTTTCCATGAGTTGCGCAACAATGGGTATTGATGCAATGTGGATTAGAATTTCAAGTTTGAAGGAGGCAACCATAAAGAACTAAAGTTTATTCTTATAGTTCACACCCATTTATAGAGGCCAAGGCTTACACTATCGAGATACTACTGAGGACTGGAAGTACATGTCTTCTTCCTTTTAACTTCATCAATAATTCATATATACCATATCTATTAATTTCCTAATAACTCATCCCCTTCCTACTTATCCAGTATTAGAATCACTGTCCATATCCATAAATATTTCATGTATGCCCCCACTGAATTCTTCATTGAAATTTCATATATGAACTCTAATATACTCTACATTTAACATATTAGTTCTCACTATGAACCAAGTTACCATCTACAATAGTTAGATAATAATGACTCATTAGGGATTCCTAGAGTTTAGGGATTAGGTTGGGGGTAGCTGGAGGAAGTTGAGATATTTTCTCAACTTCTCCCACAAGAAGTGGAATAAGTTGGATCTAACTCCAACTATTTATTTACCTATCGTATCTCTGTTTAGTGTGTGAAGTAATACAAACTGTTTTCTGTTTTTGAGCTTAATTCTTTCAATCTCCAAGTTGGTATCAGAGCCTAGGAGGAGTTGCAGAGAAGCCAGAATGTTGTGAAGAAAATATCAAGGGAGAGGCATGAGGCAAAGTGCTGCCATCGTGGAAAGCCTGAAGCTGTGAGCTGTACGCTGAGAAGAAGGAGACGCTATCTGCTGGAGGAGAGACGCCATCACTGAAAGGGGAGCTGTCAGATTGCATAGAGGAGCTGTCAGGAAGTTGCAGAAACTGCCAAGGAAGATCACAGGAGATTCGCTGTCAGAACAGAGGAAGGAACACTGCCATATCCATTGGCTGCAGAGGTATTCATTTTCTGAACAGAGGAAGGAACGCTGCCATATCCATTGGCTGCAGAGGTATTCATTTTCTGATTAAAGTTTTTTTTTGATATGGAGAATATTGCATTGGAAAAAATTTAATGGTTTTAACTTCCATACCTGGAAAGTAAAAGTACAACTTCAAATGATGCATAAGAATTTATGGGGAATAGTAAAAGGAACAGAGAAAGCACCTACAGATGCCAAGCAATTAATTGAATGGGAGAAAAGAGAGGATAGAGCCAAGTCCATTCTTGGATTGTCTCTTGCAGATTCTCAACTACATCTAATAGATTTGGAAAAATCTTCTCAAGAAATGTGGGTACAATTGAGTACAATATTTGGGGAAAAGGCTGTAAATGCCAAGTTTTCATTAAAGTTACAGCTATTCAAGTTAAAAATGCATGATGAAGTATCACTGTCTTCTCACATAAATGATCTAAAGTCTTTGTTAGCACAGTTGGCAGATATTAATTGTAAAGTCGATGACGATGATGCAAAAGCAATCTTGCTGAATAGTTTGTCTCTAAAATATGACAATGCTATTTTTACTTTAACACAAATGCCCTCTCGAACTCTGGAAGACATGATTTCAGCACTCTTAGCAAAAGAAAAGAGGATGAAGGAAGGTGACTTGGAAGTCAGTTCAAATTCTAAAATTGCACTATACTCCAAGGGAAGAACAAATAAAAACATTGAATGCTTCTACTGTCGAAGACGTGGACATACAGCACTGAATTGCAAAACTCGTGCTAGTGATCTTTTAAATGGCAAACTGAAAGAATCAGCTTACATAGCTGAGGACTCACCAGGTGCTATGCAAGAATATTCATCCAGTGATGATGAACCTCTCAAACTGTTCTAGAATAGAGTTATTGTTTATGTATGTTAGAAATATATTGTAAAAACTTTTGATTCTTGTTGTATTTCGGTGCTCCAAGATCATCAGTTTCGTGTTATCTTTGTATTGTTGAGTGTAAAAAAAAAAAAAAAATGTCATTTTGTAAGATCGATTACTGAATGTTTCAGTATCGAGACTATTCTTCGAGGTAGTTTAGAATCTTTGATCCTACAAATGCTTCAAAGATGGTCGGAAGCAGTTTTGTTTATGTTGGATGAATTGGTAGCTCGAAGATGATGAAGAGAAAGAGCGTGTCTATGAAGTTCAGAAATGGGTGTAACTGCGTATGAGGATCAGTCAGACAGTTTGTGTTGTAACCTTTTTTTGTTGTTGTTATGTTGTGTAATGTAGTCATTAAGGGGGGCAGTTAGATAATAATGACTCATTAGGGATTCCTAGAGTTTAGGGATTAGGTTGGGGGTAGCTGGAGGAAGTTGAGATATTTTCTCAACTTCTCCCACAAGAAGTGGAATAAGTTGGATCTAACTCCAACTATTTATTTACCTATTGTATCTCTGTTTAGTGTGTGAAGTAATACAAACTGTTTTCTGTTTTTGAGCTTAATTCTTTCAATCTCCAAGTCCCTTCTAGGTCCCACATACAATGAGATTTTAATATCATGCAGCACATAGAAAGAGGTCAAGGTTGGAAAACTATCATTTATTCCATAAAAGAGGTTAAGGTTGGAAAACTATGCTGCTGAGATTTTATTACTCTTTAGATAAGCATAATATATCTCTGTGATTGATAAGCATAATATATCTCTGTGATTGTAGTTGTCTTTCTATTCATTTTGGTATATGGCAAAATTATTGTTCTAAACCCAATCTGAAAACAGGGTATATGGCAAAATAGATTTGTTCATTATTATGATTGAATCTGATCATTATTATTTTGGAAACTTTAATTTTTGTTGTTTTTTTTTTCTGTCGTCGTTTTTTATTCTGAAACTTTAATTTTTGTTGTTTTTCTCTGTCCTCGTTTTTTCTATGCGAAACCTGGAAACTCCATTCTTCTATGCGAAACCTGGAAACTCGTTTCTCGTACCCTTCCCGTTTCCGTTTCCAGTTTCTAGTAACAGACTGTGGGTGTTCACTCAGTCGTTAGAAGTGCAATGCTGCATTGCACACTGTTATATAAGTAATCTTGTCGATTTCTCTATCGATATTGTCCGTCGCATGGGTGATATAGTGGTGTAGTGTAGGGTAATCAATTAATAAATTTATAGTGACCGACGTTAAGAAAAAATGGCATAGCACTCGTGATGTTACCAGCACTTAACCGTCTCTCGTTGTCTCTCGCCTTTCCTTTCAGAGGATATTGAAACAGAAATAGATGAACTGATGAGGGCGCTAGATCATAGTTCGAATATCTTGGTATGAGCTTACGCAAAATCATCATGACCAGCAGCCACACTATCCGGAAGTTGATAAAGGTAAATATTGAAGGTGCCATTACCCCTCATCTGTTAAGGATGGGAGACGAAAAGCAAAAGTTGAAAAAAATGAAAGGCCATGTTGGCACTAGACCAGGTAAGCCTTACCTCACTACCGAGCGTTCTTGGTATTAAAACCTTAATGGCTCAGCTTTCTTAAAATATGAGGAGATTGGAAAAGGAAGGGGAGGTAGAGTAGCGGCTTCTTAGGTAACCACTGGCAGTTTATACTATTGAACGATTAATGGAAGTAGATAACGGAAGGAAAGATGTTGCAATCACAGCAGGACTTAGCACTTCACAAAGGATATAAAGCATGCTGCCAATCTTGGGGCATAAGAATACCATTGTTCTCTGCAGCTAAGCTGTGTATCTAATGTCCTTTTGGAATTCCTTTTTTATCAGGAACAAGTTTTCTCTAATTTCCAATTTCTGCGTATACTTGATGCGATGTGTCTTTGTTATTTTTTCAACGATGTAGTTGAGCACTCAGCGGTGACGGTTTTTTTTTTTAAATTATGGCTCTCATCACACTTCGTTTGCCTATGATACTATAAGCAATCTTTCAAAAGTTAAACTTACTACATCTATATATTCACTAACCACTTCAGCATGTGAAGCCAGTAAAATCTCTTCTTACTCTTCTTTCATGATTCAAATTACTCTTCTTTCATGATTCAAATGCTGTTTAAAAAGATAAACCTCTGAAAAACTTTGACACCCCACCTCGAATTTTGCATTTTTTTGGACTGAAGTGAATGGGTGCCAACATAAACGATGATATGCCATCTCTACCTATACTATTTATTGTTGGTATATTACTACGTTTCTATATTTATGTGATGACGTGGCTTTTTAAGTGCATTTTCACTAAGAATTAGGTCAATTAATAAGAATTAATGAGAATTTATTTGGTTTGATTTTTTTTATTACTCTACAAAGAAGTCCATACCTTTTTTTTAACTAGATCTTTTATTTGTTCCATATATATTATTATATATTATTTAGGGTTGCAAAAGTGTCATTCTTTGTAGATAAAATAGGCTATTTGTCAAGTGTATAGTTGGGCATGTAGGGATGGGGTCTTAATTCTTTGAAGAGGGAGATTGCTCACATCCAATGTAGGGGGCACAAGTTCACCCAACAGATCACGGGGCATGCTTAGAATGTTTTCTAAGTAAAATGTGTAGAATAACTTGAAAGGAAAAATATTACATTTTAATTTCCCTTGCCCATGAACTCCATTGTATATGTTGGAATCCTCAAACAAATCTCTTACAATGCAATAGACACAGGAACCCACTGATGATTTTGATGCATGTGCTCTATGGTACATAGATTTTGAGCATCAAGTATGTCAAAGCTAGATTGGAATGGAGTTGTTATATCTCATACATTACATGAAATAGCTCTTAAACAAATAATGCAATCTTTAATCTTGTCATGAAATAGATTTTAAACAAATAATGTAGTCTTCAATCTTGTCCTTATGAAGGATTTTTGAAGGGATATATATAAATAATTTTACTCCATTGTACCTTAACTGTATCATGTCTTGTGTGTACCCTCTTGCTTGTTGGGTACCTATGGTCCCAAAAATCACTTATGCACCCTCTTTGTTTTTGTCCTTAAGTACAAAATTTAACTTCACACTAGTTGCAAGTCCATATTCAACCCCTCCTCGTAAGGCACTATCATCTAATCATCTTCTAGTCCCTAGTGTTGTACCCACACCAAATATAGGAATCCTTTCACCATCATTATCAGTTCACCCTCGTGTTTCATCTTCGAACAGCAACCGTTGTCATCAACAATTCTTTTGAGCCTCTCACAAAGTTGGGGTAGATACCAACAACGCATTACCATCTTTGACCAATATCCCTCTCATCATCAATGCTCTCGAGCTTCTCACGAAGTTGGAGTAGATACAACCAACACATCACCACTAGATAGTGAAAGTGTAGAGGTGGTAAGAAACTAATGTTCTTAATTTATTTGTTATTCAAACTTTCCGTAATCTCATGCTACCAAAGGGTTTTTTCAACTAAACTGGAAATCATGATATATCATGTTATGTCATAAAGGAGGAATTCTATTGGTTGTTGTATGACACTATCCTTAAATACAACACAAAAATCCCTTATATATTTTAAATATTTTGTATATGTTATGCATTGTTTATCTTCTAATAGATTCTACATTTTATTGCTCAATGTGTAGATTGTAATAGGAACCCTTGGAGATCAAAAGGCCTCGAGATTTGAATGTTTCTCTTAATTATGACATCTTTTGCATTGCTGATGCTCTTGGTTTAGTTCTTATGCTTTGTTTCAGGGTTTCAACCCACAACCTTCAATTTATAATCATTAAGGAAAGAATATTACCACCTGGTTAATAAAAAATGTTATCTATATCAATTGTGGATTAGAACAAATTTATACTCCTTGCTCATAAATAAGAGAAGTGTTTTTGCACATTCTAGAGGCAATTCCATGTTATCCTAATTATTATTGAGACAAAAAATTGTGTATGGGACTCACATATAACTTTAATTCTAGATAAAATATCAAATCTGGACTATATATCATACAAAGTAAGCTAGAACACCATTGGTCAATAAGTTGATGCATCCCCGTCCTCAAAAGAAGAGAATTTGTTTGCATTCAATTTATTATCTAAAACCATCAATAATATTAGGCCAAAGTTCTACCTAATATTTGAAGATGTAAGAAATTAGAGAATTATGCCATGTTCTATGGCCAAATAGAGAAGTTGTTTCAATGACTAAAAAAAGTTACTTGTTCCATTATTTTTCCACATTTGAGAGATAGTAATATGAATACAGGGAAATTGTATTCCCTTTGTGGTAGAACATGAAATTATTCTACTTCAACACTTAGAACCAAATAATGTATAGAATTATGGTTTTTTATAGTATAATTTAATAGGAAATTGTTAAGTTATGTTCATCAACCTATATTTCCTAACCTAATCTACATCATAGTAACCTATTATTTTGTAAAGCCTTTCGATCCCCAATAAATATGCTTCTATATAACCATTAGATGTGTGAATATGTCTAAATATTATTTTTAGTATTTCTTAATATCATTTTAGATTACAAAACTTAATTTTATTGAATGCATATTTATAATCATCTTTTAAAATTTCAACTGTTATATGACTCCACGTTGTACTTTTTGATTTTGTAAAAGTTTGTCGACTTGTCTGTCGGTTCGGGTCCCCATATGTTGAAATACCACCAAGGGACGAGATAATGACCATGGTAGTCCCCATGTGTCATCCCGAATCTTTTCTTTTGACCGCTTGGCGTCGGTCCTTGGTCACCAAATAACCGGTTGGCACTTGTATAAATCAGAGTCCCGAGGATCATTTCATTCATTCGAGTCTGAGCATTCTAGTAGTTAGAGCTCTGCAATTTTTTGTGTTTGTAAAGAGTCAGAGAGTGGGAAATGAGTAGAGAGTGGATTCGGCGCTCTTGAGTTCCCAATGTGTTAGTCTAGTGAACATATGCTGATGTGCCCAGGTATCTTTGTGGAAGTTACAGCAGCAGCTGAAACTGAAACATAAAAGGCCTCAGTACTTTGTGTTTAGGACTATAGTCTGTGCGTATTTGTTTCCTCAGTGATGAGCTTCGCAGTCCAAAGCCGATATGAGATATGAGTCTGTAATATGTGTGCAAGCTGCTATTTAATGAAAGATTGAAGCAAGAATATTGAAAGACGATCTTTGGTTGCGTTTGGTATCAGAGCCAGAACATTGGTTCTTGCTGTAAGTGATGTTTTAATTTGATTAATATCAGTTATCTGTTATCTATTTCCGTGTTCTATCTGTTTTAATGCAATCTGTCAAACTGCTTTGGTAAGCTATGGAAATGACAACTAAGGTTAATTGAAGGACTGTGTGGGATTTAATTGAGTTTTTCGCGAGTGAGGTCATAGCTATGAGTGAGGAGTAGTAAATCCTCTAGTTCAGGAAACCATTGTGAGCATTAATCCCTCTAAGTCATGGATCCTTCAATGGACGCAGTTTCGCTCACCCAATTAGATTGCCAAAAAGAGAATGACACTGAAGTGTCCTTAGCAGATCGTCGTTCATCTTTTCTTAATAAAACATCTACTTATTCATCAATAATAAACATCCAAGATTTAAATCCATCGGAAAACTAGAAACTCCCAGCCATTTTTCCCAGAGATGTATATAAGCTTTCCTGGTGGCAGTATAGAACTGCTACACAAATTAAGTTAAGTTCAATTGATGTCTCGTTTACAGATAAAGATGAGCCTGTACATATCAATCTTATTGATAAATGTCAGATAGATTGGGCTAAGGCCCAAGGTTATAAATATGCTCATTTAGGAGCAATAAAGCTTGGCTTGGGTCCATTAGTAAGGCCATATCTTCCTATTTCTTCATTGTGTGTTGCAATAGATACTAGGCATCGAAATTTCTTAGATGCCATAATAGGTGGCTTCACTGCACCTCTGCATGATGGCCCAGCATATGGAACTATTTATCCTAAGTATTTTGTGAGCTTTGATGACCCATACATTTATGATCTTCTTAAAGCTTACATCCTTCCAAAAGGATTCAATATGGATACAGGTTCAAAAATCATCCAGCTTAAAGGATGTGTGGTCATCCAGTTTGGGAATGATACTCTTCCACCTCTACGAAAACAAGTCCATCAAAGTTTGCACCTGCAAAGCGTGGTGGAAAGTGATAAGTCTAAACAGTCTACTCCAGTTACTTTTGACTGGACCGGTATTAACTATCCCAGACAATCGGAAGTTAAATACAAAGAGATGAGAAACCTTGAGAAACAAGCACATTCCTTTACATCTCAGCCTATAACCTTTGATCGTTCATCTAACTCCTTCTATCTTCTTGAGGGTACACCAACTCCTAGGTTTACTCCTACCCTCATCAGGTCATGCTCTAACTCTTCTTATCAAAGTGCTCGAATACAAGCTGAGTCAAACTCTACCACTTCCTCTCAGCCCTATTATTATGGTCTTCATGATACAGAGCACCGTGGCCAACATTCTGATTGCCCAGCCTGTAAGAAGATTGCTCAAAGATTACAACACCATAAGAAAAACAATCCACCTACCCTAGGTATGTTATCAAGATTTCCTAGAGCCAACACAGGCATGGAAGTTGTCTCTCAGGGACAAAGATCCTATATTCCAGGAAGAAATCTTCCCGATACCCCGTTCAGACAATTTTCAGCATATGGCCAATCAAAAAGAGAATATCTTCCTCATAAGTCTTCTGGTCCTGAGGAGACTGTGTCTGATGAAGTAAAGCTCACAAATTATGGAAATTTGCAGCATCGGCTAACCACCCAGAATCTGGATGACGTTGCATTGGATATCATCCAGCTCAGAAAAGACATGGCCGAAGAAAAAGAGAAGATCTCCATCATAGCTACAAAAATAGATATTCTTGATCATCTCCTGCATGATACAGCAGCAATCAAGCTAGTTGTAGAAACAACTTCTGTAAAAGCTGAAAGAATATTGACTGTCTTAGGATAACTCTTGAACAAAACCCAAGAGTTAAAGAAAAAAGAAACTACAGTCAGTCCCTCAGTCCTTTCCCTTGCATCAAAAGGTCACCAGAGAAAACATTCCCACTCCCGGAGTCTATCTTTTGGAATGTTAAGTTTGAATGAAGATGACAACAGAACTGAATTTAATTTTGGTCAAAATGAACAAGAGTTCGGAGAAATTCAAGAAACAATAGCCCAGTTTCACCTCATGCCTTCGGCCCTTGCCCCTAAATACTTGGCTATGATGCCATCTTATCAAAGGCCAAACCAAGAAGAAGCCCAGTCATCTATTACTGGTCCGCCTCCTCCGGCCTTTGACACCCATATGCAAGAAGTCCCTCCATCAACAGCTCCTTCTCATCGATTCCATTTTGGAATCAATGGTATGAATAATCTGTTGTCCCAGATACCAGAACAACCAGTTCTGAACATTCAGTGTCAGTACATAGCTGATGTGAAGAATGCCATCGGATTTCTAGGACAATGGATTCTGTATAAAAGAAATCAAGACTCAACAATCACAGGACAACAATTAGGCACACAGTTAATTGCTGGTCTCTCGGGACTCACCCATGAATGGTGGCGATGGCTTCCTCAAGAGTCTAGAAATGAAATGCTTCGAGGTGATGATGTTGATCAGCAAATATTACAAGCATTAGGAAAAGAGTTCTATGGCCCTAAAGATTTGGAAGACTATGATCATTTAGCTTCCCTTTTTATGTTAGCACGTCTCTGCGATTTAGGACAGAGTGAAAAATATTTCTGCTACATGCAGAAACTGCTTATCTCATCAAGAAAATTAGGCGAGCCTGCTTATCTGAAACATTACCTGCGTAGTTTTCCAGGTCATGTACCTGATGCAGTTGAGCAATATATGAAGGATAAGAAAATAGATCTCAGAGGTCTATCATTGGCACAATTACATGGCCACATAATGGAAACCTGGCAAGAACATTACCTGGAGAAAAGAGTAAGTAAATACTTTAAAAGACACCAAGCCATGTAATCCTCATCATTTTGTAAAAATGTAGCTCAGATGCCTGACTGGGGATGTGGTGCCTACAATAGAGGTCACTTTGGGAAAGAATTCTGCCACAGCAAGAAAAAGAAAAAGGGATTTTATTCTAGTGCCTCGAGATTTCATCCTTCAAAGCCATATAAGCATAAAGAAAAATATAAGAAATCCTATGGCTATAAGAAATACCGCAAGCCTTATCATAAAAGGTTTGTAAAAATAAGATCTAAAAAGATAGATAAAGAATCATGCGTTATCTATGGTCAAAAAGGCCATTAGGCAAGCAAGTGCCCACAAAGAAAAGCTAAGCCAAGGTTAGCATCCTTGTGTGCTCAGCTTGATCCTAGATGGTGGGATCTATGTTCATGTGCTCCAAATAGTTCTCCCCAAGGAGAAATCATTTATCTTCCATTTGATGATTCATCAGATTCAGCTTTAGAGTCTGATTCTCAGTCAGACGATCAACTTGCTAAATTTGCTTCCTCCTCCTCTTCCGAGTCGGACCTGGATGCAAATTTAGGGGGGTGTGAACCTATTGACTTCAATACTTTTCTCTAAACATGTTTACAATCTCTCCAACGTAGCAACTGCAAAAAAAATTTCCTGCCATTGACCTACAACTTTCAGAAACTCCACCATTTCAGTATATTCTGAGGAGAGACCTTAAAGAAGAGAAAAAGAAGTTACTTGCTTTACTGAACAAAGGAAAAAATAAAGCTGAAGAAGATATGCCCGTGAAATACAACCCAGCATAATTATACCAGCACTATCCAGCAGAGCATAGAGATAGACAAGAGTTCCGGAAAGATAAAGAGAAGCTGCTAAGATTGCAAATCAAAGAAAAACAACCGAATATGAAGAAATTGGTTAATGAGATTGAAGATCTCAAGTACATGGTTAAAGTTCTGGTTTCATAAAGAGACCAATCTTCAGATGATGAAATGAGTCGGCAATATGAAGATGATCTCAAAATCCCAGATCACAAAGAGCGTACTTCCTTTGACATTTCCCTGGATCCTTTCTTAGGAGCATTCATTGGTCCTAAGCTGTTTATAGATATTTTGTTTTGTCTGCATGAGTTTAAACCCTATACCATTCATTGTATGATAGATTCGGGTTGTCAGTTAAACCTAGCAAAGCGTGGTGCAATTCCATCTTTTTACTGGGAAAATTCTGATCATTTTGGTAAAGCCATAGAGGGAACCCCTGTACAGTTATTGGGTAAAGTTGTTGCTTTCCCTATCCAAATTAATTCTTGTTTGAATTTGTTATCTTTGTATAGACTTGATAATATAAAAGAAGATTGCATTTTAGGTTCATAATTTATATCCAAAGTCAGTCCTTTTTCAATTGATACTCAGAAGTTGCTTTTTTCTTGTAAATTATTTGGTAAACCTGTTACTTGTCCTCTTTCCTTAGAAGCAAATCCCAAGTGTCCCAGTCCTGCAAATAAACCTGAGTCAAAACCAAATGTTGCAGAACTATTCAAAATAGAAAGATGTATAGCTTATGCAGAAATGTATAAAGAGAAAACCCTAGCTGATATATCTGCAAAGCTTGAAAAAGAATGCTTTTCAGAGAGTCCAAATGCTTTCTGGAAAAGAGAGAAATACTTTGTTTCTCTACCCTTTAATCCTCTTTAGAATCACAAAGCAATGAAAGCCTCTGCACGGCTTATGTCTCCTTCAGAATGAGAATTTCGTGCTTCCAAAATTAAAGAGCTCCTCTCTAAAGGTTTAATTGAGCCTTCCAAAAGTCTGTGGGCTTGCCGAGCCTTCGTGGTTAATAAGCATTCAGAGCAAAAGAGAGGAAAGCCAAGGTTGGTGGCAAACTATAAAACACTAAATGTTGTTCTACAAAAGGTTAGGTATCCTTTGCCTGACAAAGCTAGCTTGTTACAGAAGATTGTTGGCTGCACAATCTTTAGTAAGTTTGATCTGAAATCTAGTTTCTATCAGATTGGTATTGAGGCTAAAGATCGATACAAGACAGCATTCGTAGTTCCACATGGCTAGTACCAGTGGAAATTTCTACCCTTCGACATTAATAATGCTCCCTCAGAGTTTCATAAGCGCGTGGAGGATATCTTCCAAGATAAAAAAAAATGGGCGCTAGTATTTATCGATGATATCTTGATTTGTTCAAGAAATATGCAAGAACATCTGAAACACCTTCAAGAGATTTACAATCTAGTTTTCAAGCATGGTCTTGTTCTCTCAAAGAGAAAGATGGAGATTGGAAAAACTGAGATAGAATTTCTTGGTTTTAAATTAAATAAAGGACAGGTTATTCTACAACAACATGTCCTTAATGTGTTTGCCAAATTCCCAGACTAGATTCTGGAGAAAGTACAGCTCCAAAGATTTTTGGGTAGCCTGAATTATATAAGACCATTTTATAAAGGCCAAGCTGAATACATCCATGTCTTGCAGCAGAGACTAAATAAGAATCCGCCTATGTGGTATTCGGAAATGACTTCGGCTATGCAGAAGATTAAAGCCAAAGTCAAAGAGCTTCCTGCCTTATCACTCCCTCAAGGAACATGTCAGCTGGTTATTGAAACTGATGCTTCATTAAAAGCTTGGGGTGGTGTTCTCATTGAAATCATTAATGGCAAGGAATGTATATGTGGTTATGGATCTGGTTCTTTCAAAGCTGCTGAGTTAAACTATCCATCAAGCCACAAGGAGATTCTGGCTGTTAAGAAAAAAGTCAACCATTTTATTTTATTTCTTAAGCCTGTCAAGTTTGTAATTAGAACTGATTTGAAAATCATGCCCGCTATCTTTAAGAATGAGAACCTAATGGAAGAAAATAGTAGTAGAATTTTGAAATGGTTTATTTGGTTGAATAATTATGATTTCTCCATTGAATATAAAACGGGTTATCTTAACTGTGTGGCTGATATGTTAACTAGAGAACAGCCACAGCAGCAGCAGTTACCTCAGCTTAATATGTTTACCCCTGGAGCTTCAAGCTATTAGCATCCTGATAAAGGCAAAGAGAAAGAGTTGATGAGGCCTAATTACTCCAGGAACCAGCAAGCAGGTTTATTTCTTGAACCCTGGGATGAGTCCCTGACTCCGGAAGAAAGGCAGCTCACTCTAGAGCATGCCAACAGAAATGATGCAGAGAAGTATCTCTCTGTTACTTTGATCAAACAGATCCTTGATTGCCCGCGAAAGTTACAGATTTTGGAACGTTGGGAAAATGATGCCTTCCAAGGTTTTGAATGTGCTCAAGATAAGCTAAGAATTTGCAGAGAAATTTGGGTGGACTGCAACGAAGAAGATGAAGGTCCAGTTTGGTACGTTGATATTGGTCATGGTAATCTTACATGGTCAACTTACAACTTGATCCTTCAGTTTTGTAGAGAGGAGAGGTCAATTGTTATTTGTGCCGATCCATCTAATATGATAACAAATAAGTGGTCCGGATGGACTGAGACCCTTTTGGATAGATTTTTCCCACGCAAAGATTGGATTCAAAGAAGGGCAAATTTCATTCTCCATTTGCATGCAGACATGCAGGTAGCTGACCAGAACCATATGTGGTTCAAATTTAAGTTGCGGCATATTGGTGGCCGTTACACTCCTTTGGGTCAGACCATTTTTACCTCACAGAAGTTCATCAAGCTAGATCGACATGGCAATAGGATAGATGGTAAGATTCACACAAATCGAATTCCTTTAAATTTTCGGGTTGAATATCTATTCCAAGGAGATTTTATTTGTGCTCCAAATCCAGTGTTGTTCGGTTCTGATGTTGAGCAGTGTTTTGATTACAACCTGTATCCGCCGTTAAATTTCGGTGATCCTTATCCTGGCCTTGTTAATGATTACTCGGACTCAGATGATGACTTCCCAGTCTTTAATTTTTCGTGCGGTGGGGTTGATCTTGGCGACGGCCCAGACAGATGCATTTGCTTGCAAGGATGGGATCCACATAATTGAAAGTATGGTGGGCCTGCTATATGACTCCACGTTGTACTTTTTGCTTTCGTAAAAGTTTGTCTGTTTGGGTCCCCATATGTCGAAAGACCACCAAGGGATGAGATAATGACCATGGTAGTCCTCATGTATCACCCCAAAATATTTTCTTTTGACCGCTTGGCGTCGATCCTTGGTCACTGGGTAACCGGTTGGCACTTGTATAAATAAGAGTCCCGAGGCTCATTTCATTCATTCGAGTCTGAGCGTTCTAGTAGTTAGAGCTTTGCAAGTGTCTATAATTTTTTGTGTTTGTAAAGAGTCAGAGAGTGGGAAACAAGTAGAGAGTGGCTTCGGCGCTCTTGAGTTCCCAGTGTGTTAGTCTAGTGAACATATGCTGATGTGCCCAGGTAGCTTTGTGGAAGTTACAGCAGCAGCTGAAACTGAAACATAAAAGGCCTCAGTACTTTGTGTTCAGGACTATAGTCTGTGTGTATTTGTTTCCTTAGTGATGAGCTTCGCAGTCCGAAGCCGATCTGAGATATGAGTCTGTAATATGTGTGCAAGCTGCTATTTAATGAAAGATTGAAGCAAGAATATTGAAAGACGATCTTTGGTTACGTTCGTGGTGGAGATATGGAATTGGTTGAGTACTTTCTAGTTTTTACATAATAGATGACATCTTATATAGTTTTGGAATTCCTCTTATTGTGATAACAACTTTGAATATATCTATCCATTAAGAAATATGGAATTGGTTGAGTACGTTATACTTTATACTTTTTACATATGAGAACACATCTTATCATTAGTTTTGGAATTTCTCTTATTGTGATAACAATTATTTTGTTAGAGAATATTTTGAATATATGTCTCTATTGAGATATTGTTCTTCATATTTTGTTAGAGAATATTTTGAATATATCTCTCTGTTGAGATATTGTTCTTCGTATTTTGTTAGAGAATATTTTGAATATATCTCTTTATTGAGGTATTGTTCTTCATTTGATTATTGAACACTAGGATGTCATAATCAATTAATGATAATATACCATAATTGATCATCTTAGACTTTGTTGAAAGTCTTAACATCGAAAGGTTCAAGAAACTTATGTCATTACTTAACACAATTATACCATCATCATATAGAATTAGGCCAGTCTTTATAAAAAATAGTTAGGTTATTCTAGGTAGATTTACAATGTAAAATTTGTTTACGTAAATAATTCTAGATTCGGGTTAGTTTACAACAAATTTAGAGTATTAAGAGGAGAATTTGTTAAACCAAGGCCCCAAAACTTCAATAAAGGAGTTTTATGATGATGGGAGTCAATGAAGACAAATGCATCTTAGTCATGTTAATGGGGACCATGCTAATATCGTATGATCATTTTAATAAATCGTTGGTATTGGATAGTTTTCATCCAGATATCAAAGAAATAATATAAAGGAAAACATAGGATGTAAAACCTATCAAGGACAATCTTTGAGTTGAATGATTTCACAAATATTTGTTCCTGACAATAATAACTATAATTGATAAGAACTCTAAGTGACAAGACCCATCATTGATAGAAACTATGAACCTCTTGTACCTTCATCAATCAGATCCCCTAAAAATTTGAATTATCATCATCATAAGAAATTCAGCAAGGAAGAATTCAAATAGGAGCAAACTTTAGCTACAACTCGGCCTTGACATTACCAACAGGAAATTTGACAAACTTTATCAGTGTGAGAGGCCCAAAGCATAATTGTGCTTCCATAGGGTGAAGTGCTCAACTTGGCCTACCCTTTATCAATGTGAAAGGCCCAAAGCATAATTGTGCTTCCATAGGGTGAAGCACTCAACATGACATGGGCCCCTATCAATGTGAGAGGTGAATTCCCAAGGGAAAAAGAACTATAATCAAGTTCATGTTCTCTTGTTCCTTCGTTCAAAGTTCATTTATTGGTTAGATTTATTCATTTGTCAATGTCCCTTTATCATAGGAGATTTCAAAAATGGAACAAGAATAGGTACTTTGTCAAAGTTCCAATTATATAGAATTTCTCTTTATCCCCTTTGTTTAACGTGAATTATCTCTAAATGTGGATGGCAATTCACATTGAAGGTTATCCCATTCTTTCCACCCTAAATATTAGTGTGATCTAAGTTTATCTCTCATGTCTCTAGACCTTATGCAAGTTACCCCTATTTTGATTATTTGCTTGAGAAAAAATTCGTTTAGTGCCTAAATATGTGCAACTAGGTGCAACAGGCTGTAACCCTTTCATAATCTACAATATTTGTTCTTAAGCAGTTATCCATGTTCAACACAAGGTGATCCATCAATTTTTACTTGAATATTTAATTTGGTACAAAATCTAACAAATTCCCCAATACATTATTATATGATTTAATTTCAAGTCTATTTCTAAGATAGAAACCATTTTTGCAACAACTACTCCAAACAAAATTTGTTCAAGGGAGCAAATTGTCATTAAGTGAATAAATTTAAGATTGTATTTAAACTCAATAGTATAAAACTTGTCAATTATCTTCAAATCAAATTATAGTTAAGAATCAATTTTTGGTATCCAAAGTAATCTCCCCATTCTACCACTTTTTTCTATGTAAGGCCATTCATATATGAATTAACTGCAATGGGAGAATAATTATATTAAATTTCCTAAATAAAATTACGAATGGGCATTGATACATACTTATTGTATCTAAATTAATTGGTCTCAATATTTGTAGAATCATTCAACTCAAACATCCTCCTCCTTGATAGGTTTTACATCCATTGTTTTCCTTTCCATATTTCTTTGATAATTGGCTGAAAACTATACAATACCAACCATTTCTTAAAATGCTCATACGACATCAACATGATCGCCATTAACATGACTAATATGCCTTCATCTTCATTGATTCCCATCATCATAAACCCCCTTTGTTGAAGTTTTGGGGCCTTGGGACAAATTTTCCTCTTAATACTGTAATTTTTTTGTAACCTAACGTGAATATAGAAGCATTAACGTATATATGAAAGTGCATATAAGGAAGGCACATAAGCGCTTCCGTATATGAAGATATATGGAAGTGCTTTTATATATTTTCATATATGGAAGGTGCATAATCTCTTTCATAAATGTAAATATATAGAAGTGCTTCCATATATGCACTTTCTTTATATGCGCATATACGGAAGGCGTATAAACACTTTCATATATGCACATATACATAAGACGCATAAACAATTCCACGGTGGTTGTGGTTAGTGGTAAGGTGAGAGACCCTATATACACCAATAATTTACACTAACTAATATACTGGCAGATACACCAATGTATATGTTGGTTATATATACTAGTGTATACACTCATGTATATACTGGTGTATATGTGTATATACACCATATACACATATACACCAGTATATACACTGGTATGGTGTATATACACTAGTGTATATTACTAGCATATATAACAGTATATACACTAGTGTCTATACCAATGTATATACACCAGTGTTAGTGAGGAGAGATAGAAATAAAGGGTGTAGGGGAGGATGTACGAGAAGGGTTTAGAGAGAGAGAGAGAGAGAGAGAGAGAGATTTGGTGGTGGTGGTTAGTGACCAGGACGGGTATATACACTAGTGTATATAGCATTATATACACTAGTTATATTACTAGTGTGTATACTAGTGTATACACTAATATACCATTGTATGCGAGAAGATATAGAAAGAAAGGGGTGTAGGGGATTAGTGGCAGGGGAGGAGAATGGGTTTAGAGAGAGAGAGAGAGAGATGGGGGGTTAGGGGTTTAGAGAGAGAGAGATCAAGTGGTGGTGGTTAGTGGTAAGGTGAGAGTCCAATACTAGTATATACACTAGTGTATATATTGGTATATACACTAATGTATATTACTAGTGTATATACCAGTGTATACACTAGTGTTAGAGAGGAGAGATAGAAAGAAAGGGGTGTATGGGGTTAGTGGAAGGGGAGGAGAAAGGGTTTAGAGAGAGAGAGATATATATTAGGGGTTAGGGGTTTAGAGGGAGAGAGAGAGATAGAGAGAGATAGAAATATCAATTAACCTAACTCAATGGGGACATCCAGTGCACCCAAAAACACTCAACCACTCAAGCTAGCCCAATCGACTTTAAGAGATATTAAATTGTGAGTGAAGTAGAGAATCATAGTGGAGAAGACTACCTACAAGGGAAATCCATGGGATTATAGTATATAATGATACAAACACTGTGGTTTCCACCAATTGCTGCAAAAAAAATTATTACTAGAATGGCTAGTGCAATTGTAAGGAAATAACAAGATATAATTATTTAAAGGCACCAACTAGGGTTTCCAAAAGGCCCAACAAGTACGACAAACGAAATTTGCAAGAAAATGGCTAGCTAATTTGGGGCATGGGATGTAGGTATGCAAGTTGAGCAAGATCCTATGATATTAACAATGATAGGATGAAACTAAACCTTCTATAGAAAATTCATGAATGAAGAGTGCTCCACTGCAATAGCAAGGAATTGAAGGAAGACACTGAGAAACCAAAGAGGAAAGAGGCTCCATGAGATCAAGATAAAGGGAAAGACGAAAACAAAGATTCTCAAATAGCCACAAATATCAATGAAAAACAAACGAACCAAATAGTTATGATGACGAAGCATAGGTGCCCACTAATGCACCCTCCCGTAGAGAAGGGTTGAATGTTATTTGTCTTCTTTTTATACCATGTGGAGGGATGAGGTTTATTAAATATGCCTAGTCTTTGTATATACCCTTTCACTTCTTGTTTTGCTAATGTAAATACTTTATCTATATATAAGACATATTTTTCAAAATAAAAGGGTGAAAGAAACTCCCACAATCAAGGTGGGAGTAGCCATACAAATTGTTTATGTAAAACGAGCTGTGAAAATCCTCACAGCAGATCTAAGAGATGATGTAAACCTCACAAGAGTAATTATGATTAAGCAAGAAAATAGAAGAAGAGTGGTCAATACAGTATAATGAGCAACAGAATAATATGGTACAGTAGAACTCGGATAGAAGCAATAATACTTCACACACACTAATTAATTAATCACAATATGGACAAATAAATAGTACAATGGTAGAGAGGATTCGAATGCCTAAGGTGGCAATTTGAATTAGCCTCTCAGAGTGATCATAAGATCAATAGAGTGCCATCGAAGCACAACTAGGTGTCCTCATGATCATCGGAGCACAACTGGAAGTCTTCATCATCATCAGTGGAGTCATCAATGCTCAAGTAACTGTCAACCATCAGTCAAACTGAGTCTGGTAGGTGTAACTGAGTGTAACTGAGTGTAACTAAGTGTAACTAATTATAACTGACTGTAACTAAGTGTAACTGACTGTAACTGAGTATAAACTGAAGACAACTAGACTGGTAGGTGAAGAAGGGCGAGTTGTTCCCTAAAATCAATGAAGAAGGGCACATTAAGCAACTGGAGGGATAAAACTGAATAGTGAGAAGCTCCTGGGGGCTGGCTAACTGAGGGCTAGGTGCTGGACTGATGACTGGGATGCATGCAAACCCTAGAATGCATGAAAACCCTAAAAGTGCATGCATGACTGAAAATGTAAATGATCAAAATACTGGTGGGACTAGGATGGAGTATAGGAATATCCTAACAGGAGCCACAAGAAACTTGGTGTGTTGAGGTAAGATGAGAATTGAAGAAATAATTCTCTCACAAAAGGAAAAGTAAAAGGGGGCGAGAAGGGATCTTTTCCAACGAAGAGTATATGCGTCTTCAATTTAAGGTGCTTCCGTATATGCACCTTTTGTATATGCACATATCTAGAAGTGATTACATATATGTTCATATAAAAAAGTGGTTGCATATATTTGCACTTCTGTATATGTGCATTGTTAGGTGCCCCAAAAGGGAAAATATGAAAAAACACAAGAAGAAAAAAGATATAGGTGTCAAAGCACATTTTTCCATTAACAAATGTACATATTAATACATGATGGATGACACTTGGTTTCAACTTCCAAGGTGTCTCTTGGACTCCTGGCTGACTCTTGGTCTCTCTTCCACGTGAATAGTGAACAATAATCCTAACACCAAGTATTATGTTCCCAACATATATATACAGAAGGCTCTTTCGTATATGTGCATATACATAAGCACTTCCATGCTCCTTCCTTCTGTAAGCGCATATACGGAAGTGCTTCCGTATATGGGCATTCCTTATATGCACATACATGGAAGCACTTTCGTGTGCCTTCCTTCCATAAGCACATATATAGAAGTGCTTCCATGCACCTTCCTTTCATAAGTGCATATACAAAATCACTTTCGTATATGTGTCTTCCATATATGTGCATATATGGAATCACATATATGGAATGAGCATATACAAAAGTGATTCCATATATGTGCATATAGGGAAGTGCTTCTATATATGTGCATATACGGAAGGCGCATATATGGAATCGATTCAATATATCTGCATATACGGAAGGGATGGCTTGTCTTTATCTCATACATGCAGAAGGCCTCCCCTTTAAATAGGCATGCCATGCACCTTTTCAACCCCCATTTAAAAGGGCCTTTTCCGTGCGAAGCGCTTTCAAGTGCATATACAAAAGCACTTCCATATATGCGCCTTACGTATATATGCATATACAGAAGGGCCTTTCTATGCATATATGGAAGATATTTTGGTAAGTTCCTTCCATATATGTGCATATACAGAAGGTGTATATACAAAAGTGCTTCCATATATGTGCATATACGAAAGGTGTATATATATAAGCACTTCCATATATGTGCATTTATGGAAGTGCTTATGCATATGCACATATACAAAAGGCCTTTCTGCATATGCTAAAACAATTACCTATCTTTTGAGCATTTACCTATCTTTTGAGCAAGATGCTAAAAAAATTCCAATGAGGGGATTATGATGCAAGAGCATTCCTAACTTGTAAAAGTGGTAGTGGTTGTGATCATTAAACATGAAGTGATGTTACCATAATTTTTTTTCCAATATTAATCATCTTAAAATCTCTGTCAAGAAAGAAGTGGGCTAAGTCCTTAGCCATGTCTTATCATGAAAAGCCCATTTATATTATCATTGTTGACATCATATGTTTGCAAGAGTTGGAGGATGCATTTAGGGAATATGTGTTCATTGGAGTTGTGATCATATGATTCACGTAGGTTCAAGTTGTGAATGGTCATAATTTGAAACAAGGGTCTCATCCTTGATGTTGTGCTAATACTCGAAACGTTTAGAAGAACTAGTGGTTGATGAATGCAAGTCAAATGGAGGCACTATTTTGGAAAGTTACTAATTTGCAAATCTTTATCTCCTTGGAAAACCCAATGATAACTTGGTTTTGTTACTGAATAAGTTGAATCTATTGCTGGAAAAACTGAATCTATAGTTCTATGGGAGAGACATCTTCATTTTTCTATTTTTTGTGAGGTGCCATGCATGACACTCAACAAAAAATGTATGGTTTCATATAGAGGGAGAAAATCCCTATAATGGGTATGGAATATTGAAGAAAAAGGAATGGATCCCTCTTATGGCTACAAAACCCTGAAGAAGAACATAATTAATTCCTTTAATGGTTATGGAAGCCTGAAGAATAAGGGAACATATTGCTATAATGGCTATAGATTTATGTAGAATAAAGGAACAAATCCCTTGTGGAAGCTATGTAAGTCGACTACGAAATGGAACAACAGAGTAGTTGAATAATAATATAAAATAGTATTACATTGTCAAAACATGATATCTTTGTCTTAAAATGGGTCTTTATATAGGTGTACAAAACAGGGATGTCACGTTTGATGTGTCTCCCTTTTTATTTTAGTATATATTGTAGTTAACAATTTAATCGTTAAGTATGTTATACTACTTACTATACTTACACAATATAATATTTTTACAAACTCAAAAAGAATTTAATTATTTATGTGAAATTTGATATTCATTGTTGTTTGTGAAACAAAATTCATGATGTGAAAGTTTTCCTTATCCTTCCATTTAAGTTCATCTAAATTTATGATTATTTTTTTTTAAAAAGAGATTAGACATTGTTACAGTCATCACCATTATGCTTAGTGTGCATATTATAAAAATTAGATTTAGTGTGTATGTAATACAAAATTAGATTTAGTGTGCATGCCATACAAATTAGGATACATGATTAATTTTTATTATGATTAGATTGGAAAAAAAAAACATAAATTTGAACCATATACACACAAAAAATAAAATGTATAGAAAAATAAATATTTCCTTTTAATTGAATTTTTATGATAATGTTCAATATAAATATTTTCCCAATTGTTTAAATATAAAATATAAGGTATATCTATATGTATAGAGAAAAAATAATTAGTAGAAAAATACTTATGTTTTTAATTAATATTGTTACAAAATTTTCACCATAAAAAACAAGCAAACAAAAGTTAAAAATAGTATTATTTTGTATTACCCTAAGAAGATTTTATGATTATAGAAGCATACTATCATTTTATGATTATATGTTAAGAATACAAATGAATAAGAATTATGGTATTACTCTACTTTATTAGCGTTATGATTTAATGAAATAAAAAGTCATTTCTATTATTGCATGGTTATATTAATTTTTAAATTTGCTAAGGATCATAAGAAGATTCCTCTTGCATCATCTCATTAAAACATTTGAAGAGAAAAACATCATAGACATTATCTTTGTAAAATTAAGGCATAATTTCCTAAAAATTCTTCACTTTTTAAATGCTATTATGTAAACTTGTTATTGAATGGCCAACTTAAAAAAACCAAAGTAATTTGAAAAACCATTCCCATGCCAATAAACATTCCAAATTTAAAGACACACACACACACACACCCCAACAACATCAAAATATCATTTAAAATTAAAAAATGATAATAAATAATTAATCACATGCAATCTCAAAACCAGTCCTAATCAAATTCCACATATAATTCAATAATATGAATTCTTACACAAAATATCATTTAAAACTAAAAGATTAAAAATAAATAAATAATAAAAAAATCTCATAATATAAGTTCTTATTTAAAATATCATTTAAAATTAAATAAATAATAACATAGCAATCCCAAAACAATATTTATCAAAATCTACTTTCAACTCTATAATGTAAATTCTCACTCAAATTCTATTTCAAGTTCTACTTCCAATCCCATAATGTGAATTCTTACTCAATTTCCAGTTTCAAGTTCCACTTTCTATCCCATAATTGTAAATTTTTACTCAAACTTCACTTTCAAATTAAAATTATGAAATACAAATATATTATTATTTCTACTTTCAAGTTCCACTTCCAATCAGATAATATGAATTCTTATTCAAATTCAATTTTCAAGTTCCACTTCCAATCCCATATTTTGAATTCTTATTGAAATTTCACTTTCAAATTATAATTATGAAATACAAATATATTATTACTGTTATTATTGTATTGTATGTGTTTAATTAAAAACCTTATTTATGTAAAAAAAGACTAAATGTCCTCCTTTACTAAAATAAAACCAATAAACTAATCTAATACTTAAATTAGTAGGCATTTTCCATTTAATTTACCAGGTGCCTTAATCCATTATTATTGTCCACTGAAGGAAGCATGGAAGTAATTAAATATCTCTGCAAATGTACAACTAACTATGCTGTGTTGGTGAAACTAAATATTGTTAATTATATGGGATTTCTACATACATATTCATGAGGTTAGATACAATTTCAGAGTTGTGAGAATAGATGGAACAAAGCAACACTCCAAACACAAATAACAATAATCCAAAACCAACACCAATCATTTGTTGGTTTTGAAATAACTTACTGAGAACTTTTTCATGATTGGAAGGTCTGACCAAACTGCCAAATACATTGTTTACCGCAACATAAATAATAAAACAAATCATACATTACCAACTATGATATCCTAACTTTGAGCCACTTGGATGCATAAATAAGCCCCCCAATTCACATATTTTAAGTATCAGTGAATAGCTAAATCACAACTGCCATTGTAATAAATGTGAAATGTGCTGAGAAAGAGTTCTCATCCAGCTAAAACAAAACATGAACTATGAATCTCTAAACAAAACGGTGAGGTGCCAAAATTGATTGAATGATCATAGGGGAGAGACTCCTATTGTTGTGCGGGGACCAGTAGTGGTCATGGTTCACGTCACATCAACCACCCATTGAATGAACATTCCCAATTCAAAATAAAACCATTAAATATTATATGTATGCATAAATATATATTATATTAAGTCCAAAGAGCATTCAATAGCTGATTAGAACAACAGCTGACACTGGACAGTCCCTTTAATGCCAACTTTACAAACCATCAGGTCCAATTGAGAACAAATTTTGTGATGCCATAAATACCAAATCTAACATCAAAACAACGTATCATGCTTAATCTACTAAGTACACCCTGGGCATCACATCAGCCCTCATGAACCCCATTTGGAGAAGCAACATTCAAACAACAAGACGCAGTGTTCCATCACCCATTACCACCTGCACATTGCAAGTAAAATTAGGGTCAACATTTGGTCCAGGATTCATCAACAACTTACACATACAACCTCAATAAATGACACCCACCCACTGAAAAATGATCAAATCATTCATTAAAATCTATGAAATCAAAAGGATTAGCAAATACGAATTCCCAGATTTGCCCACTAAAATCAAAACATCCATTAATCAAATTCTGAATGCTTTCGAAAATCAAATCATCCATTAAACTTAATGAAATCACATGGATCAGCTAATACGGATTCTTGACTCTTCCCACTAAATCAAACCATCAATTAAACACACTAAGAGCACATGGATCATGCAAATACAAATTTCCAACCATTGGATCGGTGCCAAATCAATCCCAGCCTCCCATTCCCATAATTAACCTTTCAATCCATGTCAATTCCAGCCAGCAATCATTTTCAGCATAAAAAACTATAAACCAACCTCTTTGCATACAACTGAATCCATTTGCATTCCTTGGATTCAAGAAGTGCATCTACGCTTTCAACTTCCTGTAAATTGTTCATTTATCAACAGGACTCAACCAGTGCATCAACACTATCAACAAACTGCAAACCATTCATCAAAAGCCCATCAATGTGTGCACAGTGGTTCAGGTATTAACATTCACTTATTTCATGTATCCATTCAGTTAACTATCTAAGTTTTCACGTATAAGATTTGGTGTGCACTACAAAGAAATATCTAGGAATTTTGTGATCATCGAAAAAACATTCCATGTTGTATAGAGGCAAGCCACAAAGACATAGACCCATGAGGCGCACTTTCACAGCCAACAACCAATACTCAATTTATTCCATCCTTGGGAATACTCTGTAATGATTTTAATGCTTTCTCCCCATTCTTCCTTTAGTGTTGGTTACTTCATAACCAATTCAAATTCAAACTTTACATGGACGTATTTCTAACCTCAAATGCATTGAAGGGGTTCCAGCTTCCTAACACTGTTGCCTATAATTAACTATCTAAGTAGTGTTATAGCATGATACCGTTGTACTAAGTATTGTTTCAACTCGAAAGGACAGAACTTGTTTAGATTATAATACTCACAGGTTAACCATTGCAAAAGGATACCCTATTAAATGTTACATGTATGGATTGTGCAGATTCTCGTAGCCATGGCAAGAGTCAATATTGCACCTCGTAGAGAAGGATGAATGGTTTTCTATAGGTTTCATTTCATAAAGACTATTGTTATTCTTTCTTTTGAGAAAGAAATATAATCCCTATATCAATAATAGAAGGACTTCCTAATTATAAATATTGTTCACTTTTAAATGAAGTTTGTATGGGATAGGAAATTTGAATCTCTCTCATGGAATGAAATACTGTGAAAGAAAATAATTGACTTAAACTGTTTATCATGAACATTATACACATCTGTCACCTCTTATTCATTTGTGTTAAAGCATGATTAAGGTTGTATCAAACAAACTTTTAACATATTTTTCATTTTCTGATTTGACCAGTCATATATTTGCTTCTATATTTGGTCTCACGATTTCTCTTTATGTAATCAGGTTCAAAAATCAACTAAGAAGTTGTTGACATACATAAGCACTGTGTCCCAATTTGATTCCAGTTTCCAGTTATGTCCACAACCAATAAAAAGGAGGACAGTTCAAGGCAGTTGTATAGTTGATGGTTACAAAAGGGAAGAGACTATTTGCAGCTCAGCAACTTTCTATTGCCCAACTGCAAGAATGTCTTTTTCACTGCAGAGATTGGGACTCGGTTGGCAGCTAGCCCCTATTTGTTCGATCCTCTTCGTTGCAGTTACATTTCAGATTGAAGGAACCAATATAGATAGTTCACTTGCAACAACACTATCATCAGCTACTCTGTGACACAGGGGCAATATTACAATGCTTCTCATCATTTGTTGATACTCTTGGAAAAATTTTGTGCTTATTGTTTTTTATTCTTCATTCATAGTGTCGGATTAAGTGTCGGATGGAGTGCTGGAACAGCCTGTAATCTGCAAAAAAAAAATTCCAAATACCAGAAGTAATTTTTAATACAAAACTCAGGTATAGCTACATGAATCCAATAATCCTCTGATCTAGAAATAGCTAAAACTGTAAATTTACTTTGTACATCCTTTTATTCTCTAGTTGGCATGACAAATTTCACAAGCTAGGTGATTTTAAAAACAATTTAACCAAAGCTAATCTTTCTAGAATGCCAACTTTTTTTTTTTTCATACTCTGTTTTCATCATCATCATATTCTACTTTATTCCATCAGCATCATACTTCTATTCTATCTACTCTCCAAGAGGTGACCTTAGTATGTTCTACAATCCAAGAACTATATGACTACATAACTTATGATTGTTAAACATACAATATGATCTCAATTTTCTGCTGCATTTCCTTTTTAGACTTTCATTATTTGTTGAATCTATCACTGAACTGCGGTCTAAACATAAATTCTTGTTTAATTAAAAGGAAACGTGAACATGATCATTTTTGCAAGAGATCATTATATTCACCAAATATTACCATAACTTAGAGTTCCAATTTAACTTCTCCATATTCTTTCTATCCTTCATCCTTTCATGATCGAGACTGTAACGAGATACTTTTTTTCTGTAAGAATAACCGGTTGCCACTTTTCTTTATTATATATGGCTCATATAATTTTCTTCATTATGATTTTCTGTGGTTATAGTTTCTTCAATCATAATGTCCAAGTCTTTGAATTGGACATTGATTGAAGACATTCATACGATTTCGTTTTAACTAAACACTAACCAAAATCATGTCATAAATTTCAGATATGGGGTATCATTATTTTGGCAATCAAATGAAAATCCATTCATTTGGTTTAGAAACTTGGCTCTTGCACGAACAAATCTACCAACAATTATATCATCAGTCATGTTTTTATATGCTGTGGCATACGCTTTGAAACCCTTGGTAGATTCAGCATTGATATTATTATATAGCAAGGGTTTTGTCATTATATCGTCATACAGGGAATCTATGTATACAATCTATTTTCCTCATTTCACAATTCTCTATTTCTCATTTCCACTATTTCCATTGTTCCCCTCATTCACTGTCATCATAAAACGCCGAGAGAAATTTTATCAAAAGCTCAAAGAATCCAACTTGAAATTGAAATTCAAATCCACGGCTACTGCATTCCCTTCCAAAGTGCAGGTAGTGGTCATTACTTCATATGTGTAATCGAATTTTGATGACTCAATTTTGTTTGCAGAGGGACCTGCAACATCTCCGGTGTGGGGGAGATGATGATCCCCTATTTTGATCATCTTTCACCATTATCTAGTCTATATCTTTATATGAAAAATCAAGCATCTCAGTGCATTTTGGATTTTCTTGGAAGCTTTTGATCCTAATCTCTCTTAACATCATGTTGATATCTAAGCAAGGTAATAATCATATTATTACAGTTATTTTTACATTATCTCAAAGGATTCAAGTGTTATTTCTGAATTAATGTCTAGGCGTAACTATCATTCGTGGGTTTAACCGTCACGGTCCATTTGAACCTCCATCCGACACTCATTTTAGCACTTACAAGGAATATAATGGATTCTCATACTTTTGGTTCTCTTCAACCAATTTGGACACATGGATGTTTAGATAATAAGTTCATATACCTCCCATAGAAACAAGTTTGGATTTGGATGCACGGATTCCAAGAAAATTGAAGATCTCTAAAAATGTCAAACCCAGATTTTTAGCAGGGAATATTTATGAACTTCCATATTGCACCTCGATTTGTGTGCACGTGAGAGACGATCTCTCCAAACGGTCTCATGAGTTTGAAGAAATCCTAGCCAGATACAAAACCCATAAATCGTTTCGCAAAATTCGCAACCACTAGAGAGATACGATAGGGCATTTTACCAAATCTGTGTTTTCTGAGTTGGCCATTTTTTGAGTTGTTTGAATGAATTATGAATTTGGGGAATTTTTTTTTAAGTTGTTTATACCTGATGCAAGTGTATAAATGGGAGGTAGGGATGAGAAGAAAGCATCATGATGATTGCTTGTGTAATGGAGGGATGATAATGAATAAAAATTATGTTTATGTTTTACTGTTGAACCATGTGATATTGTGATTGAATTCTTTTGATGTTAATGATCTCTATGCTTACAACTTGATGCTTGGTGAAAAAATTCCTTAGTCTCCGAAGCTTTAAGGCAAGTTCCCTGTATGGAAAGGGCCCACCACTCAGGTCAGCTTGGTCTGTTTTATCTTGTTTAGCATAGGTTTGATTTTGATTTATAGATTGTAGATTTTGATTTTCAATCTTAGAATCATTTGTGTGGTTTGTATTATGCAGATTGTTAATTGTTTAATGGTATTTTGATCTCCCAGTGGTTACAGAATTTCGATTGGTAGTTTATGGTAGATGAATGGTTGTTTCTTAGCATAATTGATTTTGTAGTAATAGTTTTTATCTTGAATCTGTGTAAAGAGTTCTTTTGAGACAGAGATAGAAATTCTTTTTGATAATAGAAAAAAAATCTGAATTGAAGAGTGATTTGTAGAATATTGAATTGAATTGCAAAGACATAACATTGGATTTATGAGAAACGTTTTTACTCTTAATTTTATTGCATGTGAATCATTGGATTACATTTAGCTTAGGCGTTATGAATTTCTTGTAAGTAGAATTGGATTGATGAGTTTGAAGTTTAAGCTACCCTGCATATAATTAAAACCATTGTGCTTCAGTTTGAACCATGTTAACGAATGTATGGAAAAAAGATAAAGCTGAATTTTGATTTCAAATGAATAGATCATGAGAAGGGAATCTGAGTGATTTGGTTGAATAATTAACATACTGTTGAAATGGAATAATTCAGAAAGTATTGTTGATGAATGCAACGTAGATTTAACAACATAATTGATTGATTAATTCTCTTTTCAGACTTGGTAAATCTCAATGAAGAATTTGAACAAAAGAACTTGAGTCTATTTAAATTGAATATAAATCATCTTTTGTCTTCGAATTCTGGAGATTCATAGTTGCCATGTTGATCTTTTAATTTTGCAGATTACATATTTGTTTTTCTCTCTCATATTTAAGACTCGAATTTACTTAGGAAAAGATCTAAGTTTGTTATTTGGTACTAGTTTAACACTCTGCTTTCTGGTTTGGTACCTGTTTAACAAATATTCTTTTCTTAAGAATGGCATTTTGAATTCATAGGATCGCGTGGATTTTGATACGTCTCTTCTGAATGGTTTGATATGTCACTTGCACACATAGCATTTACACATATGGCACTTTGGATTGATTTAATTTTATAGGAACTTTTAATGTTAGAAATTAAATATCCTTTCATACATTACCATTTGCACTTACATTTCTATTGCCGATTTGGTTTGGTGTGAATAAATTTTAGTTTAATTGATTCATGAACATTTTAAGAAATTATTTCTTGGATTGGCACCTGCACTCAATGCACTTTATTACTTGGTTGAGTTAGAGTTTGTTGAAGTTTAAATATTCATTTCTTTTTAAGATAGGACTTAAATTTAATTGCTCTTATTCCTTTATGTTTTGAAGTAAGTAGGGAAAAATCTTTGGTATTGATTTAATTTAATTTCGAAGCTCTTACATTTGATTCTTCTAGTAGTTTCAATCACAAATGGAGGAATTAATGACCTAACTCGGTAGATATGGTCACCTTATGACAAGTTTCCTCCCAAGATGATTCGGCTAGTTGCAATTGTTTTGTGTGTTTGTTGGCATTACACTAAGCTAGATTAGACCTCAATCCTGCACATATAGTGTCGGTACCTCTAAGTCTACAGATCCCGTTCGATAATTTAATGTCGTAAATACTATCATGTATATTTTTATTGACAATGTCATAGGCCACACTAAATGTAAAAGGAAAAATATAAATATAACATTCACCACAAACTTGTAATAAAAAACAAGAAAGCTTCGCATAAACCCGACTTTTTGAGATGGATGTAATTGGAAAAGGAACAACCAAGTATATAAGAGGAAAATCATGTTTATGCAACATGACAAGAATGTTACCCATGGGGGGTAGAGCAATTGGTAATGAGTAATTGAGATTAGAAGTTGTAAATGGAAGGTCAAAAGTACAAATCTTCATGGGTACTTACCAAAAAAAAACATGACAAGAATGTTGGGCATGAGCATAAATCTTTGGTTGATCTCATGTTTAAAACCAAGTGGATACCAGGTGACCCTTTGAGATAAATGTAATTGGAAAAGGAACAATCCAGGATATCAAGGAAATCTTGTTTATGCAACATACCAAGAATGTTAGGAATGAGCATAACAATTTGGTTGATCTCATATTTAAAAACAAGTGGATACTAGGTGACTGTTGATGCTTATTCCATAACTTGACATATATGTTTTTCCCATGTGTACTATGTAATGTGTGGCATGACTGCAACTTCCAAAATGACCAGAATCACTACAAGAGAAATGCCACTAATGCAAATACAAGTTACCTACCCACAGTCATGAGCATGCAAGGTGGACAAAGTGCCTTTCCATGCATCATTCCTACACAAAAAGAGAAAAAACAGCATTAGATCATATATTGCACAATTAAATAAAGACAACATAAATCGATAAAAAAATCAACAAAACATTCATTAAAAAATCATAAGCATAAAGAAAATGCAGATATCTTTTACTCACCAAATTCACTGGATTTACTGATAATTATTAGTTGCATTTATGTTGCATGTGAATACCTGCAGAAATCATGATGGAATAATATGTTTATATATATAACAGAATTATAAATAAATATGCAAATCAACATGTATCATACTCTAAAAAGGCCAAAGGGGAATATATGTATGATTTTCTCTCTATTATGATTTTCTCTCTATTTCAAGAATCATTTATTCTCTACTGAATAGGGCCAACCACTTGAAGGTGGAAATTCGTCTAGACCCTCCCCCCCCCCCGCTTTAGATCACTCTCAATTCCCTATACCCAATCTATTTACTATAACATACTTGAAAGAAACACAACTACATAAAACATAACACTCATATAAATTTCACATATATAAAACATCATCACAAGAAACTATAAATGTAAAATAGAGGTACATGAAAGTCCTATGTTAAGAAACAAATTCCCCAAAAGAACATGAAAAGAGCATAAATAGACCATAAAAAGTAATTCACTCCTTAATAATGAAGAAAATAGATGAATAACAAGCCTCTTCGAGGGGGGCAACCTCCTTATACAATGTACTAAGTACACAAGACAAGACAAGTTGAGATGATTCAAATGAAAAGGTATCCTTCCTATATATAGGAGACAAAGAGGTACAATTATAACTAATGGACCCAAGCCGACATAACTAATATAATAATACTAATGACAATTACCACTAATAGACTCAAGACGACATCAATAATATGTAATGAGCCAAAATATAGGGGGTATTGTGCCAACATTTAGGGCTTAACGTGCCCCTCCCCTTCAGACATGTGTTGGCCTCAACACTTGATTAGTTGTGGATGATTCTGTATGATGGACTCATCTTCCCATGTCGAATATTCAACTGGTAAGCCTCTTCCACTTGATGAGGTACTCAGTAATAGCTCGATTGCGTAGTTGTGTGTTCCTTGTTTTCGTGATTTGTTCAGGTTCCGATATGAATTTTCCTTCTTCATCAAGATCTAGCAAGATAGTTTGAATTGGGATATTATCTCCTATTACCTTCTTTAAGCAAGGAAAATCGAAAATTGGGTGTACCCTTGAAAATGAAGGGAGCTCCAGTTTGTAAGCCATACTACCAATCTTCTGCAACACTTTATAAGGACCATAGTACTCAGGTGCTAATATATTGTATTTTTTTAGTTGCTTGAGGGACATCTATTTGTAAGGTTTCAACCTCAAAAATATCCAATCCCCTTATTCAAAACTCCTTTCGATGAAATTTTGATCTGCTTTTTCTTTCATCCCATTTTTTGACATAGCCAGGTTGTCCTTCAGTAACTGGAGAAATTCTTGTTGGTGCTCTAGGTGATCTTCCACAGCTTGAACTTAGATTTTACTTTTAAGGGATATGTGATAGATGGAGGATGGTACCCATAAAGTGCCATAAATGTAGATACTTTTTATGACGTATGGAAGGAAGTATTATACCACCATTCTTCCAAATATAACCATTTCACCCAATGTGTTTGTTTGTCAGATGCAAAGCAATGAAGATATCCTTCCAAAAATTTATTCATTATCTCAGTTTTCCCATCAGATTGAGGATGATAAGTTGAACTATGGGACAACTAGGTACCCAAACAAGAAAATAGTCCAGTCCAAAATTTTCCATTGAAAATTGGATCTCTATCACTTACAATAATATTCGGGTTTCCATGTAACTTTTGAACTGTTTCCATGAAGGATGCAACAATTGTACTTGCATTAAAAGGGTGAGAGAGTGCACAGAAGTGTGTATACTTTTCCAGTCTATCAACAACCACCATAATAACATTCTTCCCTTCTGACTTGGGTAGACCTGTGATAAAATCCATTGAGACTTCCTCCCAGCGATGACAAGGTATTTCTAATGGTTGTAAAAGACTTGGGGTCTTAACTGTTTCAACCTTATTTTATTGGAAAATCAAACATTCTGCCACAAAACTTTGAACATTAAATATAATACCTTCCCAAAAAAATTCCTTCTTGACCCTGTGGTATGATTTTAGGAATCCTGAGTGCCCACTAATAGGAGAGGTGTGTAATTCCAAAGGGATATTTTGTTTGAGTTGTGAGTTCTTACATATGTATAAGCGATCCTTATACCATAATGAATCATTTTTCCACACAAAAGTACCTGATACATTGGGATCCTTCTATAGATTTTGAATAAGGGACCACACACATTAGTCATTATTCCATTATTCCCTTTATTCTACTACCCAATTAGGTTGCATAATCAAAATCGCACAAAGTAATGCCTCAACATCCTCATATTTTCTAGAGAGTGCATCTGCCACCACATTTTGTTGCTCTTTTTTTATAGATGATTTCAAAGTCATATCCCAACATCTTGGTTACCCATTTTTGTTTCTCTTCTAAAGATAGTCTCTATTCCAAGAAGTATTTAAGACTATCATGATCCGTTTTGACCTTGAACTTCCTACCTAGTAGGTTACTAAGGACTCCATTGCTTAAGTGCATGTAGAATTTACATCATTTCCTTGTCATAAATGGGTTTCTATAAGTTAATTCCCTTGATTGGTCGAATTTTGAAAGCAAGGGGTCGTCCTTATTGCATTAGAACAACATCGATTCCATTTCCCAAGGCATCACATTCCACAATGAAAGTTTTTGTGAAGTTTGGTGTGGTCAAAACAAGAGCTTTGCACATTGCCTCTTTAAGTTGTTCAAAATCTTGATTTGCCTTTGGAGTCCAATAAAATGCTTCCTTATTCAATATTGTTGTTAGAGGTGTTGCTATTCTTCCATAATTTCTAAACAAACTTGCGGTAGTACCCTGTCAAACCTAATATTCCTCTAATATTCTTCAAGTTTTTGGGAAGCGTCCAGTCCATCATGGATTTAATTTTTTTAGGTTCTACCTTGACACCTTCATGAGATAAAATATGACCCAAATAATCTACCTCCTTTAACCCAAAGAAACATTTGGAAGGTTTTTCATATATTTTTTTCTCCTTTAGTAGTTCTAGCACCCTATCAACATGTTGAACATGTTCTTCCCAAGAATTTATATAGATTATTATATCATCAAAAAATACTAACACAATTTTCCTAAGGAAGGTCTTGAAAATGGAATCCATCAAAACTTGAAATGTGGAAGGTGCATTTGTAAGCCCAAAAGGATGACCGCAAATTCATAATGAACTTCATGAGTTCTAAATATTATTTTAGGGATTTATTCCGCCTTCATTCTAATATGATGATATCTTGAATGGAGATCCAGCTTTGTGAAGTAAGTTTCTCCATGTAGTTCATCTAAAAATTCATCAATGACAGGTTGGGAAACTTATCTTTAATGGTGATCTTGTCGAGCTCTCTATAATCTGGACACATACACCATGATCCTTCCTTCTTGTGTACCATTACAACTTTTGGAGAGTAATAATTTTGGCTAGGCCTAATTATTCCATCCTCTAACATTTCCTGAACCATATGCTCAATTTCACTCTTCTGGCCATAGGGGTATCTGTAAGGTATGATGTTATGAGGAACACTTCCTGGAATTAAGTGAAAATCATGATCAAAGTCTCAAGTAAGTGGAAGACCTTTTGGAATATCTTCAAATACCTTGGAGTGCTTATCAATGAACCTTTGGAGATCCATCGGAATAAGAGGCTTATATGTTTGAAGTTTTGAATATCTAGTGAGAATAATGGTGCAATTACACCTTGATGTCCCCTTTTCAACAATTTTTCCATACCAATAAATATTATCACCTTGATTGGATTTCTTGTGATACCCCTTAATTCAAATTATTTTCCTTCCCGTGAAAATTTCATGAATAGTTCTTGAAAATTAAAAGCCATTGTTCCTAATGATTGTAACCACTGAACCCCTAAGACAACATCAGCACCACCCATTAGGATAGCAATCATTGGACTATTCAATACATATTACCCCATACTAAGATTGATATTATGGCATTTCCCTGAGCAACTAATATTTCCTCCATCTACAATCATTACTTAAAACTCTAGTGCTATATATACAAAGCAATTAAGAGCTTTGGCTAGTTTACAGTGAATTAAATTACGAGTACTACCAAACTCAATCAACATTGTTACCTTTTTCTTTTTGATGTATCCTTCGATCTTGATATTTTGGGGATTTCTAATTCCATCCAATGAATGATAATATATAGTGGGAGTAATATCTTCGAGAGTAATCTCTTCTATCTCTTTAGCTTGATATGGTTCTTGTTATGTTGCTTCTTCCTCTTCACAATCTATGTAGAATAATTTCTTCTCACCACACTTGCATCCCTTACTGTACTTGCTATCACAAATAAATCATTACCTTTTGTTCTTATTCCATACATTTGTTGGGGTGTCAACCTTTTAGGTGGGTTAGAAGAATGGACATTATTCTCTTTATATGTGTAAGAAGTGGTCCTTCTAGTAACCATCACCATATGTTTATTTCAACCTTCCTTTCCACCATGAAATCCTTCTCTAAGGATGTTGGTTCGAAGAGGCGCACCTCATGTTGGATGTTATCCTTCAAGGTTCCAATAAAGAGATCCAACAATTTATCATTTGGTATGTTGTCCACTTGGAGATACAACTATTGAAATTGTTGAATGTGCTCGCTTAATGGACCTTTTTGCCTTAGATTGATCAATTGTGTAAAGAAGGAACTTCTCTCAACATCATCATGGTATGATACCAACTCTTCCGTAAATATGGACCAAGAGATAATGTGGTTCTTTTTGCGTTCACAAAGCCATTGGTACCACACAAACTGCTCAGGTTATAAATATAAAGATGCAATATGTACGTTTTGGAGATTTGGAACCTAGTGTATATCAAAGAATTGCTCCATACGGAATATCCATGTTATGGGGTCCTTTCCATCAAACTTCCTCATGTCAATCTTAGAGATTTGGATTCCCATTGGGTACCATCCCAGGTTACTTCCATTATTAGAATCAATTCCTCTTGGAATATTCTTATTAATGGAAGGTTTCTCAACATAAACACTATCTTTATCTTCCTGAGTATCTCGGGACACATCATCACCTATAGGAATATTTTCCTTTGAATTTTATATGAGATTAGCAATCCTTTTCATATTTTATTCCATATTACTATCCATATGTACCATAATCGTCTCCTCTAAATTAAGTAAATCAATGGTTTTCACAAAACCTTTAATCATATATTCCAACTTGGACCCTCGGAGAAATAGGTCTTCACTTTCATCGTAGGTCAGGGACGAATCCTCAGGAGGATTGATTGGAGTATGATTTTTTCTACTACCTTTTGGTGGTATTTTGAACAATATTAAAATATATATCACACCTTGGGTTCACCTCAAATAGATCCTTCTACTAAAAATTATTTCAAAATTTAAAATGGCGTACCTTTCTCCAACCCTGATTTGAATACTGATATCCAACTAAAGAAACACTAAAATATCGACCCTTATGAGTTTCAAATATTGGCCTTTTTTATCCCTATATTTCTTCTTTCCAATTCCACAGGTCTTGTTGAATTTGGATGTGCCAAAAAAAGGTTGTGACAATTTTCCCAACACTTGTTAATTTTGGTCTTTTCATGAGAGAGAGAGAGAGTACGGCGTGCTAGGTGTCCAATTTTTTCCTCCGATTCTAAAAATGATACCGTAAATACTATGGTCTATATTCTTTCTTATGCAACTAGTCTCACTCAATTTGGATCTTGCATGCTCCAAATATAACAATTTTCCCTAGAACACATGTTTGACACTAGATTTTGGGATAGTCATAAACCCTAACTTCCCTACGGTATAAATCCAAACTTGTAATGATTCAAAATCTGAAAATTTTCTCAAAAGTAGCTTGGCCTGTTTTTTATATGGGTTCTGAGTTTCACTATTTGAAACCATGTAAAAATATATATATATATATATATAGTGAAAATACTAAGATGACTTGTTTTGGAATCGTCCAAGCTCTGATACCAAATCTTAAGCAACAAATTCCCCAAAAGAGCATGAAAAGAGCATAAATAGAACAAAAATAATAATTCACACCTTAATAATGAATAAAAGAGATGAATAGAAAGCCTTCTCGAGGGGGAAACCTCCTTATATAATGTACTAAGTACACAACACAAGACAAGTTGAGATGATTCAAATGAAAAGGTCTTCTTCCTATATGTTGAAGACAAAGAGGTACAATTATAACTAATGGACCCAAGCCAAAATAACTAATATAATAATACTAATGACAATTACCACTAACAGACCCAAGCTGAAATCAATAATATGTAATGAGCCACAATATAGGGGTAATGTGCCAACATTTAGGGCTTAACATCCTCTAGCAAAAATATATATAGTACAATATCGTATACAACAAAATGTGTCTTCCATGCATAGTGGCCAATCTCTACTACCCTACTTCTTTATGGTTTTATTTTTTTAATGAAGCCCATAATTATGTCATTGGCATCGATTTCCTCATTCTCATCTCGACAAGTTTCTTGTGGTACTACATCGAGATCATGAGACTGCAAAATGCGTCTACATGTAAGTTGCCTAGGACTAGGGTCGATGCCAACTACAATTAAATCAAACCAATTTTTTATAATCTTATTTATACTAAATAGTAACCAAAAAAATATGAATTTCAATAAATCAACTCATTCATGGTACCTATAGGTGTATTAGGGGGATCCTATGGTTGATCAGTGCTGGATTTGGTCTCTAAAATTGGCTCGCGAGGAACACCTAAATCTTCTTGTATGGCATACAATAAAATGTGCAGTGTTTTAGAACCACACAATGTCCCCTTGTACATTATAATTACAATAGAAGTGTCGGTTGCATTGTCTTTTCTCCTTTAAACCACGACATTGTAGCCTCCTTTGAAGGCAAGTTGGAGCTCTTCAGGTGTGGACATGACGCCAAAGTATGTGGACTACATATCTCGTAACATAACACATTTTAGTAAGGAAAGTGTTTAAAACACAAATGAAAACGCAACATCGACAATTTTTAAATCTTAATACTTACATATCTTCCCTTCACTTTACCATAGCCCCCTTGGCTAAGTTTTTGTTGTCCAACCTTCTCAATTCTATCCTGTGTATCCTTTGACGTATCTTTGAGCCTATGAAAATGGTCAAGTACATGTTTATGCGATTTAAAAATCATGGTAAAATGCAATATACAAATTATAATTTCATTGTTCGGTACACTATTTTATCTACCTTCGTGTTCCAGCTACGCTTGGAGGCAAGGATCCCTCTTTTCTCATATTCTTATCCTTGGCATCCTCTAGTAGTGCATCCCACTCCCGTTCTAGAATTATTCAAGGATGCTCATAACCGGGGTATCGACTGATATTAGTGCAGTAATTGTCCCACACTGATTTGGTGTACTTCCCACCATGGTTTGGGATGACTTTTGGTTGAATGCATGGCCAAACTATTAAGTTTAGCCTAATTTCACAAGCAAGATCACCAAAAGAAACACAATCATAAGATAGACAAAGATTTACCCTGGGAAACCCTCATGGGGTAGAAAACCCAGCAAAGCTTTCCTCAATATAGATAATCAACCAATACAAGATGTAGTCCCCAAACAAGAGCTCCTTCTCCTCCTATGCATACCTCTCTCTCTCCTATGCGCCAATCACAAGTGAGTGAATGAATGATATAAATGAGGAACACACCTCCTCTATTTATACTCAAATCCTAACTGACTTTTCACCCTAACGAGGCCGACCTCTCCTAAGAGAGTCTAATAACCCCTAAACAGCTAACTCAGGGCCGACCTCACATGGGAGATCTAATAACCCTAGTTACCACACTCTCTAGGAGGAATAAACATCTCCAGATATACAATAGGGTCTCCATGGAGGAATGGAACATATATGGAATAATAAAGTACAAATATAATATTCTTAGAAGTTACAATATTTCAACACTCCCCCTTAACAAGAAGGATATTATAACAACATCTATAGGAGCAAGGAGTCATCAACTACATGATACATGATACATCTATAGATCATTGGAAGCTTTCTTCATACATCATCAGTAACTCAAACAGTTACTGGACCATCTTCAAGATATTCAATACTGGATCTTCATCTTCTGCAGCACTCGAACAGCTAGAGAAACATCATCATCTGGATCTCTCAATCAACATATGGATCCTCTCAATCAACATCATCATCATCTGGATCCTCTCGATCAACAACATCAACATCTGGATCCTCTCGATCAACGACATCAACAACATCAACATAGCAGCATACTCTACAATGTACAAGATCCTATTACGGGATGATCAATCCCTCTCACTTTAGGACATAGGTCCAAGGATGATACAATCCTGATCCACTTACGGGATGATCAATCCCTCTCAATTTAAGACATCTCTCATGTCTATGGACGATGCAATCTAGATCAACTTACAGGATGATCAATCCTTATCACTTTAAGACATCTCACCATTTCTAGGGACGATGCAATCCAAATCAACTTACTGGATGATTAATCCTTATCACTTTAATACATCTCACCATGTCTAGGGACGATGCAATCCAAATAAACTTACAGGATGATTAATCCTTATCACTTTAAGACATCTCACCATGTCTAGGGACGATGCAATCCCACTAGTCCTCTTAGACAAAGTCTAAGTATCACTTCATCGACCTTATTGTTGGAACAGATAACTTCATCATCGATACAAGTATCCTCATCATCGACACAAGTATACATATCATCAATACATGTATCCTCATCATCGATCTTACCATCGTCATAGGCAATTTCATCATCGATATAGGTATCCATATCGATACCAATATCCAAATATCATCATCGACCATATCACTCCCTCTTTCAAGGAGGGTTCTTCTGAACTACACCAAGCTTGTCTCGGAAATACTCAAACTTTACTCGAGACAGAGGTTTGGTAAATATATCAGCAACTTGTTCGTCAGTGCTCACATACTTGAGCTTGATAGCTCCTTTCTGCACCATATCCCGTATATAAAAATATCGGATCTCTATGTGCTTTGACTTATCATGGAATATTGGATTCTCTGTCATCTTGATACAACTCTAGTTGTCACATAGGATCACAGTGGGGTCCATCTCTAAGTCAAACAATCCTGATAATTGCTTCCAAATCCATATCGCTTCACAACTAGCAGAGCAAGCAACTATATATTCTGCTTCAACTGTGCTAAGAGCCACACTAGACTGCTTCCTGGTAAACCACAATATCATGGCAGATCCCAGACAATAACATCCGCCCGATGTGCTCTTCCTGTCTGATACACTACCTGCCCAATCAGCATCTGTGTAGCCATACAATCTGAAGTCATGATCTCCAAGATAACATAGACCAAAATCTATTGTACCTTTTAGGTACCTCATCACATGCTTTGCAACTATCAGGTGAACACGCCTAGTTTCCACTAGGTATTGACTCAAGGTATTCACAGCAAAGCATATATATGGCCTGGTATTCATTAGATACATCAATGACCCAATAATCTATCTGTACAGAGTCACATCCACTAACTCTGAAGAGTCATCAACTAACAGCTTCAATTTGGAATCCATGGGAGTGGCCATGGCTTTGCATTCCAACATATCAAATCTTTTCAAGATTTCCACAAAATACTTTCCCTCGTTGAGAAAGATTCCTTCTGGGCCTTGCCAAACTTCCAGACCTAGGAAGTAGTGCATCAATCCGAGATCTTTCATCTCAAACTCTAAAGAGAGCTTCTTCTTGCACTCGATAATATGTTTCTCATTCCCTGTCAGAAATAGATCATCCACATATAGCAACAATATGATAGGTTCATCATCCATAACCTTTAGATAAAGATTAGGATCAGCTTTACTTTTGGTAAATCCCAAGCTTGTCAAGAAACTGTTAATTCTTCCATACCAAGCTCTAGGAGCTTGTTTTAATCCATACAAAGCCTTCTTTAATTTGCATACATGGGTTCTTCCATCTTCCACCTCAAATCCATGTGGTTGTTCTATGTACACTTCCTCCTCAATCACACCATTCAAGAAAGTTGTCTTTACTTCCATCTGGTGTAATTCCCACTTCATCATGGATGCAAGTGCCATGATGGTTCTAATGGAGGTGTACCTTGCAACTCGTGCAAATGTCTCTTCATAGTCAATTCCCTCTTTCTGAGAGAATCCTCTAGCCACAAACCTTGCTTTATATTTTTCAATACTGCTATCCGCAACATGCTTTATCTTGTATATCCATTTGGATGATACCACACTCTTGTCCTTTGGTTTGGGAACTATATCCCAAACATCATTCTTCATTATTGACTAGTAATCCTCTGTCATTGCCTCTACGCACTCTTTATTATGAGATTCCTCTTCATAACTAGTGGGTTCTTGATCTACAAGATCACACATCAAAGCCATATAGTTGGAGAATGAATTTGGTTTCTTACTCACTCTAGTGGAGCCTTCAGGAGCTCCATACTTTTCTGCTCCTAGTATAATGTCTCTTTCCCATGCTGGCTTTCTCTTTCTCGATATGTTTAGGGTAGGGGTTCTTGTGGTTCTATTATGTCATGTTATTCAAGTGTTACATCTTCAGGGGTGGATACAGCTTCTGTAATTCTAGAAGGTGCATCTTCCTCATATACTTCTTCATACTGGCACTTCCTAGATCTCTTGAGAGTTGCTTCTTCATCAAATGTCACATCCCTACTTATTTCCATATGATGGAATCCTGGGATGTAAATTCTGAATGCTTTGGATGCTTCACAATATCCAACAAATATTTCCTTCTTCCCAGAAGGATCCAACTTGGTCCTCTTTTCTTTTGGAATGTGAATGTATACTGGGCATCCAAATATCTTGAGGTGAATTACCTCAGGCTTCTTTCCTGTGAACACTTCTTCTGGAGTCTTGAACTCAAGAGCACTATGAGATAGTCTATTCTGCACATAGACTGATGTCCTAGCTGCTTCAACCCATAGATACATAGGTAGGTCTTAATCATGTATCATTGTCTTTACTGCTTCCATAATGGTTCTATTCTTTCTCTCCGCAGCACCATTTTGTTGAGGATTGTAGGGAGTGGTTAGTTCCCTCTTGATTCCAGCTTCTTTACAAAAGACTTAAAAATCCTTTGAAGCATATTCTCCGCCATTATTTGTTTTGATTATTTTGATCTTCTTTTCTAAATGATTTTCTATCAAGGCTTTCAACTCCTTGAACTTTCCAAAGACTTTATTCTTTCCTTTTAGAAATTATATCCAAGTCTTTCTTGAATAGTCATCAATAAATGTAAGGTAGTATTCATATCCACTCAAGGATGTGGAGGGAATTGGTCCACATACAATTGAATGAATCAATTCCAAGGTACTTTGTTTCACTCTTTGGAAATAGGTTCTTGATATTCTTCCCTTTTGCACATCCTTTGCATGTTCCATCATGGTCAATCTTTAAGTTTGGTAGTCCTATAACTACCTTTCTCACTTGAGGTAGTGCGTTGTATTTAATGTGAGCAAGCCTCCTATGCCATAGCTCACTTGGGCTAGTGGCTTCATGAACAAGGGAAGCTTCTGGATGGCCCTTGAGTTTGTATAGACCTCCTTCCTCTTTACCAATAACAATTGCATCCTCAATTGATTTTCCTTTGGGCCACATGAGTACTTTCCCATCTATGAATGCAACCGTATAACCTTTCTTATCTAAATCTGAGATAGAAAGTAAGTTCTTCTTCAAACCTGGTACATATAAGATTTCCTTCATCTTCAATGGAGTTCCAGAATCAAGTTTGTAACTTGCTTCACCAACTCCCTTGATGGGATATTGATAGTCATCTCCTAGGAATACCTTATGTGGAGAGATATTCTCTTCAAGTTTTGAAAGAGTCTTCTTTTGTCCTTTCATGTGCTTTGAAGCACCACTATCAATGAGTCATGTATCTGCTCCAGGTGTTACTGCCCCAGAGAGTTCAAAGAATAGAACATACTCTTCTGCATCTTCTTCTTCTACTACTTTAGCTCTTTTCTTTTGAGGCCTTTCATCCTCTTCTTCGTTATAATATTCTACTAGATGTGCTTGATATCTTTTGTGATGGAAACTATTTTTCTTCTTTAGAGGACAATCCTTAGCAATGTGTCCTCTTTTGTGACAAGTGAAACATTGGAATGAGAAGTAATGTTTTCTTTGATTAGTTCCTCTTCTCTTTTGAAATCTTTGTGGAGGTTGAGACTCCTTGTGACTATCCTTCTTGAAGTAGGATTGATTCCTTCTTCTCTTGGTGTGGGTGGCCAAGGCTTGGTCATCTTCTTTGAGAAAGGCTTCTCTGTTGGAAACCCTAGCTTCTTCTTGAATGCAATCCTCCCATACCACATCAAACTTCATACTTTCTTTTCTGCCACGCATAGTTTGGATGAATGACTCCCAAGGTCTAGTGAGACCATTTAGAGCAGTCATGACTAGTTCATCTTCATCAAGGGTATCTCCAATGGCATCTAGTTGTTCCTTGAACTGGGAAACCCTTGAGAAATAATCTTGAATAGATTCTCCTTTATTCATCTTAGTGCTTTTCAATTGAGCTCTCAGGTTCATCTTTCTATTGATGTTCTTTCCTTCATACATTCTGGAAAGGGCATCATACATTTTCTTTGGGGTCTTCTTGGATGCCACTTGGGGAATCAAGTGGTCCTCGATAGAATCAGCAATGATTCTCTTTGCCCTAATCAAGTCCTTTCTATACTTCTCTTTGGCTTCATCTTCCTCAGGTTTTGCAACCTCATCTTTGATATATTGGAAAATATCATTCTCTTCAAGAATGAGACCAATCCTATATTTCCATGCTCAGAAATTCTCTATACCCTCTACCTTGTCTTCACGCTTAGTGCTTGGAGCCATCTTATCTAGGAGGTCACAGAAATTGAAGTTTCTCAAAAGATAGAATAACACTTACCAGGAGATGTGCTTGATTGGATTGAGATAACTAGTGATCTCTGCTTCTGGAAACTTCAACTTTTCACCCTTCAAATCTGATCAGCAACTTTTGGATCTGCAACAGAATTTATGGTTTTTTGGTTTGCACCTTTTCTGGTTTTTTGGTGCACAGGTGCACACTTTTTCTGGTTTACTAGTTTTCTGGTCCAGAATTCAAACTAGGGTTTGACAAAACTCAGGATTGTACCCACTCAAAAGGTTCGATCTAGGGCTCAAAACTTTGATTTTGAGGAGGGATATCCAGCCATGCAATCAGAATCCAAAAATTCCAACTTTTGCAAAAACCCTAATTTTCACCGGAGGAGGAGAGAGAGGTATTTTCACCTTGTGAAAGATGTCCTATTCAGGCTAGCTCTGATACCATGTTAAGTTTAGCCTAATTTCACAAGCAAGATCACTGAAAGAAACACAATCACAAGATAGACAAATATTTACCCTAGGAAACCCTCATGGGGTAGAAAACCCATCAAAGCTTTCCTCAATATATATAATCAACCAATACAAGATGTAGTCCCCAATCAATATCTCCTTCTCCTCTTATGCAAACCTCTCTCTCTCCTATGCGCCAATAACAAGTGATTAAATGAATGAGATAAATGAGGAATACACCTCCTTTATTTATACTCAACTCCTAACTTACTTTTCACCCTAACAGGGTCGACTTCTCCTAAGAGAGTCTAATAACCCCTAAATAGCTAACTCAAGGATGACCTCACATGGGAGATATAATAACCCTAGTTACCACACTCTCTCGAAGGAATAAACATCTCTGGATATACAATAGGGTCTCCACGAAGGAATGGAACATATTTGGAATAATAAAGTACAAATATAATATTCTTAGAAGTTACAATATTTCAACACAAACAACATGGTCATGTGTTTCATCAAATCCTTCTTCAATTCATTAGTTTGATATTTCAAACTTGTTCTAACTGTAGGTGCAAATAGAGCAAATGCCTTTTCATGCAACTCTTGGTAGAACACATTATTTCCTACATTGCAATAAAATATTTCGGTTATATAGATAGAATGAATATAAAAATATTCTTCTTTGTATAAAATAAAAGTATTACAATGGATTGGACATAATTACCATGGAGTTTTAATCCCTTTATCGGCACTAAATCATGGTAAATCTGTAAAGAAACTGATAATTTCCTAGTGCTTTTGATGAGTAACCCTAGCCTCGTGGCACTCATATCAGTCTCTGATGACTGAGGTGTAGGAGTACTAGAACTAGGGGTTGTAGGTATAGATAGGGTCGTGGACTAGCCCCCACAAACACTAGGTATAGAATTAGGGGCAGGCATGACAATACCATAAGTTGAGGCACCGATAGTATGTGCAACAAGATCAAAGGGTGCAAGCATAGATTCATGTTTGCTACTCCCAACACCAGGTTCTTCCTGTCTTAGGAATGCCTGCGAAAATAGAAGTCATCAAGTCAATATCTTGGATTACTTTAAAAAATATGTCATATTCGTTACAAGAATTAATGGAATATAATTTTAAAAAACAAACGTTGTACTTTGAGATGTGTTCCATCAAGAATTGGCTTTTTCTTTCATTTTCAGGAGTATCTTTAGCTCTCACCAATTCTACTAGTTCATCAGCTAATTTGCTAACATTTTTTCTAATACCTATAAGAGGTTCATCAGCTCTTGAGATGTATATATCATCCTGATCAGTATGAGGCGTTGACATGAGAATCTACAAGTAATCATATCATATAAGTTTGATAAACAAGTAGCAATCATCTTTTCACTGGGATTATAGAGAACAATATGGAATATAATAATGAAAATATAAATGACCATATATATATTATCTCACCTTGCCATGGTTGATTCCTTTCCCTCGATCAACCTATAACATAAATGGTGATTTGTTAAACATATATTCAAATATGGGTGGAAGTTCTAAATTCCCTTCATCAACATTGTGGCATAAAGTATATGTAAAATGAAAAATAATTAATATACAAGATACATGCTTTTTAGTAAATGATGGAAATGAGTGTTAAACCATATTTACTTGATTCCTAGATCCTTTTCAAATGATAATTGACCGATAAATCTTTCCTCACAAGTATTGATTTTATTACAGTGACCACAACTTTGTTATCCTCACACTCAACAAACTCGCAATTGGTTAGTTTGTTTGAGCTTCTAAGACGACTATTATTTATAAACCCAACAACGTTTTCACAAGATTTGGGCCTTCCATCAATATATGTGTGTGTGTGTGTGTATTATCTAGATTGTTTTCTTTCATTTTATTATAATTTGCACAAACTTTGTATATTGCATACTCATTAGATATGTTGTTATCCTACCCCAATGTGTGTAATCATACATTGGGACGACATAATCCATCAGTTCCACTTCACTATTATATGGAACATTCACACTGTCCATTGTAAAAATCCCTAAACCATGTAAAATAGATGAAACAATTCGATATGTTCTTCCATCAATACATAAATTGGTGTTTATTTGAGGAAGTGGGTTTGGTTCCCAATTCTTCAAATAATGCTTGTAGATTAATGGAATTTCCTCGTCTTGGGTAGACTCATTGTCATAAGAGCATGACCCTCCTTTAGCTAGAAATAAATCCATACATTTTTTAAATTTGCTTCTGACATTTTTACCTCTAGTTGATGTTGACGTACTACTTGATGCTTCCCCTTCTCTATTTTGTTCAAGACAACCATCGTTATCTGAATATAGATATGACAGATATTGTCAAGTCCCCTCCCATCTATTAACGCAAGGAAGGGAACATGATACCCAAAACCTGGGCTTTTATAAAACTTAGCCCATTTCAACATTCATGATTCATATAAATATAAACAATTGCCCATAAATAAGGCAAACATGCACAGCGGAATAAAACATCATCCACACACATTTCACATGCCTCAACCATATCAAGAACAACCATCCTTTAATTAAAACAGTGTAGAAGTAAATACACATAAGAAAATATACTTATCTCTCTGTAATGTTGTCCCAAGCAACTAGCTATGTCGCTGCAACGTTCCACCCAACCATAGGTCTCTGCCCAGCGTATATTCTTTCAATACTCAGAGACCACCCCCGAGCTCGACATGATATCTACAAGGAAAAGGGGACTCTCAAGCTCAGCACAGCCCAAAGCAATGGATACCCATCTCAACCCCAACATTCTTTTACACACGGAAACCTCAAAAACTGGGCATGGATACACAATTCAACAATGGGATTCAAAGAATAGGGTCTATGGGTTTTCCCCAAATCGTTGCACACCCAACACGGATTGTGGGAAGAGGGAATCAACCCAAGGGAAGAAAACCAATTTCTCCCACATATGTATGAGCATTCAGTGGGCCAAAATGGCCTCTATATAACCCCAAATCGTTTCCCCTTCTTCCCCACTGTTATACAACATAAAAACGCCCTTCCCAGTTAAGAAAATGAAGGAAAACACAGGAAATCCATGGAGGAAAACGCCCAGCTAGCTCAGACTGCGTGAGAGAGCAAAACTCCTGGGTGAAGAATGGCTTTGGGCACCATTTCGTGGGTGTTTTCTTTCCCAAGAAGCAAAAATACAGTTTCCCAAATTGATGGCTTGCTCACACACGAATTTGGATGCCATGCCTTCCCATTCTCAAGGCATTAACTACCTCAACCAACTCTTGGAAGAATTAAATGATTGGGTGCATAAGTCAAAATGGGTAGTTGAGGGTTCATGGGTTCTCTCATTGACACTTGGCTTGACTTGATTGGCTCAAGGGTTTGAATATTTCCCTCCCAATTACTTGTAAACATCATGCCCCCATCTCTTGTTGCATTGCATAGCTAGTTGTGGCCATTTATATTAAAATGCATATTTACAATTCCCATGGTTCACTAGCACATGGGTAGCATAATATACAATACTTTCCTCTTCAAGGTAGAGCATTCACTAGCGGGGCCTTGGCCTTGAGCTCCACGCTAGGAATCATACATAATATGCATACAATATTTACATTATAGCCCAAAATATTACAAGGGTCAAAATGGGGACATGACAGATATCTATTTGTTTTTTCCTATAACTAATGTCAAACAACATTGGTCATGTTCCAATCATATGATTTATATATCAAAAGTAGCAATTACAACTTAACATATCCTTGGTTTCCCTACATGGCACCATTCAAGTTATGGATTTAGCATATGGTAGAGGTGAACCTAGTTGGTTGTTGTTTATCTATACAAGTTGTCATAATACCACATGCATCTATATATGTAGGGCCATTAAGTTTTGTTGTATGTATGTTTTCTCAACTTTATTATTTAATATGAGTTAAGTTTGCCTAATATTAACTCATTATAGAAATTTTGTGTACATTATTAAGGTCTTAGGTTCTAATTTAATTTTTAATATGAGTTCAATTGGGTTGAGAGGGTATAAATCGGTTAATTTTGAATCTTGGACTTATTTATTAGTTCAAAATGGTTATTGCATACTTGTATAAGAGATCAAATTAATTGAATACATTCTTAAGGCTCTCATATGAGTTCAATGTTGATCATAAAGCTCCTAAGTATGCATAAAATGGCCAATATTCAATGAGGGGTCATAAATGATGAAATAAGGTCCTATAATAGCGATATTTTCCTAATATAATGGGTATCATATTTAATTCAATTATAAGTTCTTGCAAACTAAGGAAGGGTTAGAATACCTTGGCCATAGATTAACATTGAAAACATCTTTGAACCTAAATCATACTTGTAGGAACCATGTGCCATGAAAAAGGTCCTAAACCACCATACAAGTTGTGTAAAGGGAGGATTACAAGTGTTAACACTTAGTATTTTATGGAATGGGAATGCATCAATTTAGGGTCTCTCTAAGTTTTGAAGTGTTGATATCTATGCTTTTCAAGTAATGTATTCCATGCTTAAAATTGAGGTAACATGTTTATTATTCCATCATCAAGCTATTATATCTAGTTCATAGATGAGTAAATTTGCTCCATTGAAATAAAGTACAAGAAAATCTATGCACATTGTTATATGTTGTGGATTTTTTAGCTTGCTTGTAGGTGGCATATTTGTGATTTTTGTAGGTTTAAATGAGCATAGGCTAAATTGTATGCTAGATCTATTTGCTGAAAAATGTATTCCTAAAGGGTGACTCTTCCTTGGAAGGATTTTGCATCAAACCCCAAAGGATTGGAATGTGATTGTCATGTGATTGTCATGTGTTTTGAATGTATCATTTCCAACCTCAAGTGTCTTCAAAATTATCTCATGGAGAACTATTTCTATTACCCCATGAGATCAAGGATTCATGGAACTTGTTTCTTGTCAATCTCATCAACCATATAAAAATATCTTTCATTTTCACCCTTCTTTAAGCTAGAAATATGAATATTCTAATGCTTCCATCTTTTCTAGATTTCTAAACCATCAAGACAATGTATTTTTCACTCTCTTTGGATCATTCTTAGGGATTGATTTCCATAGTTTATTTATGTTTTGCATTTAATTTATAATAGAAAATAGAATATAAATAAATCTTCCCCTTAATGCTTACCAAACACATATTTTTCTTGGGGGGTTTGTGCTAATAATTGCAAATTATTTCATGGTGAATTATGTTTCATAAATTTAGTATGCCTTTTTGCAATTAAAATAGTGTATATAATTCACATAGTTCAAGTTTCATCGATTGCAAAGGTTAAAGTTGCATGACTAAAATTTGATAGTTTGCCATATTTTATGAACTGGAGATATGTATCATTCACCTTGGTATAGATCCTAAATTCAAGTGAGCAAGATTAAATTGACTGATCTCCATCAAAGTTGTATGGGGGTCAAGTTAATTTATTACTCTCAAATTATTAATGAAGCCATGCTTCTCAAAGGGCCCTCGATTGTAACTCCAAAGAGATTTGAGCCATAGATGCTGAATTTTTTCATTGGGAGGGGAGGTCAAAAACAAAATATGTAAGTATTTTGGATGGAAATTTGATCCTCTAATCCTAACAAAATTTTTCATATTCTAAAACTTCACTTTGAGAAAAAAATGGAAGTTGCTTCAGTATCTATGAATTTCCATTACTACTCACAAATATCACACAATTGATTCAATTTCCTAAAGCATGACTTTGTGGGATTACAACCTATGACATATTTGCTAGTTTCACAATAATTCTAACACCTTCTTCTCCCAAAGGAAACAATCAATAAGTTCAAGCCCAAGGGCCCTTCCTCATGAAACCATGTATTTTCTAAGTGGAGGATGAATAACCCAAGTTATCTTCAAAAGAAGCCATTTCACAAGAAAAAATGAAAGCTTCTGGCCAAAATCTTAGAAACATCAGGCTCTCCAAAATTAACACAATTTCAATCGATCAAATAAGCCCCTCATCAAGATCAAATTTTCAGCTATAAATATATCAATGGAGACTATAATGGCAAGTTAAACAAAGGAAAGAGGAAATGGGATCTCATATAAATGGATGAAGTTTAACGACTTCAAGCATGGGTGCAAGTAGAGGCTTCCTGTCTCGATGTTTTCCACTTTAATATATTGAATTGTGTTTTTATATGATTTTCAGTAAATTGAGGTGTCAAGTGTTTTGGATAGGTCTAATGTGTTTATGTACTGAAAATGAGGAACTAAAATTGTTTATGCAGTGAATGAGAAGTGATTGGAGCTTGGAAGCTCAAGGTATTACGGAAGAGGAAATGGGATCTCACACCATTGAATACTGAATTTAATGGAAAGCAAGTCATGTTTTTCCATTTCCACGATAAGTTTAACTGTGTGATAAGTGACAAGACAAAGTCCCTAGTGGCTATCCAAACTTTGTCCCAACATATTTCTAAGTAATAGCAGGGGATTATATTACTCCAAAAATAATTTTCAAATACGTTTATTCACAAACCAATTTACTCACAAAGGAATTATTTAGGGAATTTTACTCACAGATTTTGGAGGCATCCTCTTAGTGTTGCATTGCTTCTACCAAAATCAGTCTCCCTCGACCATTACGGAAATCAGTCTCTCTAGGCCACCACCAAACTCTCCAAGTACTTTATATCCTCACAGATCAGAATGGATTATGGACAGTACTCAATTCTTTGCTCTCCTCACTTACTCACTGCTCACAAAGAATCAAGTGAAATGCACCAATGAAGTCAGGCGTGTGTGGGAGAGGTAAGTATTTTTGGCCCTTTTTGTTTTTTATTTGTATATTTTTTTATATTTGTAATTTTTATATATTTAAGTTTTCATAATTTTTATTTATTAAATTTTCAATTTATATATATATATATATGTATGTATTTTTTAAATTTTTATTTATTATTTCTCTCTCTCTCACACGCACACATAAAATAAGATTTAATTCTAAAAGAAAATTGATAAAAAATTTAAATAAAGAATTTAACGACGATGTCAGTGATGATGATGACGACAACATCAATGACGATGATGATGACAATGGCGATGATAATGTCAATGGTGATGACAATGACGATGTTGATAACTAAATCATCGTCGTCATAGTTTTCATCATGACCATCATCGTTTTCATAGAGATGATCATCGATCATCATCATCTTCAGAAACAACAACAGCATCGTCATCATCGGTAGCATCATTGTCATCATCACCATCCCCATAATAATCCTCATCATCATCATGATCATCACTAACATCATCATCATCGTCATCATCATCATCATCATCACCATCCCCATCATAATCATTGTCATCATCATGATCATCACTATCATCATCATCAACATCATCATTGTTAACAAAATCATCGTCGTTGTTGCCGTCGTCTCCATCATCATCATCATCATCATCATTATCATCATATTCATCATCGACATCGTATTCATCATCATAATTTCATCTTAAACAACATCATCATCATCATCATCATCATCATCATCACCATCATCATCAGCAGCAGCAGCAGCATCGTCATCGTCATCATCATCCCCGCCATCCTACATAAGAAATTACCTGCCCCAAAATATATACTAAATAAGAAATGGAATAAAAGATAATTAATACATAATTAGCATTCTTAATAACATAAGCATAGATGATGACGACGATGACATCGTTGACAATGGCGATGTTTGTGGTGATGATGACAATGACGATTTCAATGATGACGATGATGACAATGTTGATAACTAAATAGTTGTTGTTGTCATTGTCATCATGGACATCATCGTCATCATAGATATGATCATCATTATCAACATCATCATCATCATCTTCAGAAACAACAACATCATCATCACCGTCGGTAGCATCATCATCATCATCTTCAGAAACAACAACATCATCATCACCATCGGTAGCATCATCATCATCATCATCATCACCATCCCCATAATAATTGTCGTTGTCATCATTATCATCATTGAAATCATCATCAACATCGCCATCATCAGCAACATCATCATCATCATCATCATCATCATCATCACCATCCCCATCATCATCGTTGTCATCATCATGATAATAACTGTCATTATCATCATTAGAAACATAATCGTCGTCGTCATTGTCATATCACTATCCATGATTCAACACAATCATCTTAAACAACATCATCATCATCATTGTCATCATGCACCCTTTATCTCACATACACACCCAAGACCATTAAGGAATTCCAATTGGTGAGCCTACAATGAAGAAGACATATAGTGACCCATCAACAATTATGGAATGAAGAAGACATATAGGGTTTCTAGGGCTAGATTAGGTTTCTAGGATTCTACATTTCTAGATTAGGTTTCTAGGGTTAGGTTAGTGTTTCTAGGGCTAGATTAGATTTCTAGGGCTAGATTAGGTTTCTAGATTTGTAGGTGAGGTTAAGGTAGTAACTGCGTTTGTGGTAGTTGATATCATGTAAATCCCAATGATAATGAAAATTTCAAAAGGAATCCGTGTAGAAAAAAGTAACTTTTTAATGTACCAACTAAAATTGGTTAGGTAGTGATATTAGGGATTCCATTGATATCAAATTGGGGTCTACGCAGAATATGAAGGAAGGAGTCAATCAATCTAGAGAAGAGTCTATTAACCTTTTGAGTGAAGAGAAATTGATAGAGGGAAGTAATAAAAAGGCTTATTGGGACACAAACAAGAGGAAACAAGTTAAATTTAGCTAATGTCATAGAAGTAGAAGCATGAAGACTCAAATTAGTTTCTATTCCTAAATCGAGAAGATGACAAGTATATGATCCTACCCTTGGGTAGAAAAGATTTTCTTAGATATATTTTTTCTTTGCACTCAACACTCCACAAAATGCTATGGTGAGATCATATAAAGTAAGGGACTTGCTTGTCTCCTACATTAAGACCTCCACATTATGATGGAGCTCCACCTCCACATAGAGGGAAGAAGAAGAGTTTAAAGATAAAGAAGCTTGATTACCAACCTATTTGGAAAATAATGTATCCATATAAAGTGGTGACACATGGAGAGACCTTATGTTAGGGATTCCATTGAAATAAGGGTTTATGCGGAATATGGAGGATGCAATATATTGGTCTAAAGGATTGATGGTATTCTTGATGATCATCCAAAGTTGCATAAATTCTAGGAGTTGACCTAGCCATATCCTCCACAGTCACAGCTCCTTCAATGTTATGTATCCTTTGAGGTTGCTCCTTCTAATGAGGGAAATCATAAAATATTATGATTCTATCCACATCCCCAACATTTTATTGGTTCTTTCGGCCTTCTTGCAGCTGGCATAGCGTGCGGGAATATGCCTTGCATTCAATGCTCATGTCGAACATTTCTTTGTGGATTCCTATAAGGTACAGATCTAAATTAACTCTTTCTTCCTTGGATCAACCTTCCCTTGGAATTTCCTTTTCCTCCTTGATGCTCCTTAGGTATGCCCTTGTATTGCTCATAGCAATGCAAAGCCTTCCAAATAACATCATCAAAGGTATTGGGATCCATGAATTCAATTATGTATCTATAATTATGGGGCAGTTCACTTCAAAATCTTTGAATCTTTGCCTTCTTAATTCTGAGATAGTCCACATACCAGAGTCGAATTAAGCTTCCCTGTTTTGTAGTTTTCTTCAGTAGTTTTGACAATTTCTTTATTTTTCTTACATGAACAGACTCGGTTTTTCAGTTTCTTCCTATTGGCATTTCCCTTCTATCTTGCTTTTCGACCGTTTACTTACTGTAGCAGTTTGTTATCATACCTTTTAAGTTGTTTTGGTGAAGAAAAAATCCATTTGTTGTTGAGTATTTTCCATTTTATAATTCTATTAGGATCAGTATTTGACCACATATTCGTCTGTTTCAGTAGGTTAGTTATGAAAAATCATAATCATTAGATGATTGATCAGTTTAGTCATTTAGAGCATGTTTAATTTTCTAGATTGGGGCCTCCCCCTAATCTTTATGATTTTATATTTTTTCAGTTATCTGTCATGCATGCTTTGAATTTTGAATGCTTAGTCATAACCATATTATGTTGAGATGATTTTTCAATGTTGTCATTTATTTTGAGCATTTAAATTCTCAGCTTACAATTGTACACACCTCCAGTGCACACACAAACACTCCCTAATTCAAACTATCGCTTGGTTCATGCCTCTAAGCGGAGCCTTAAAATAAAATCTAACTTAAAAGCATATTAACCTCACTTGAGGATCAAAACAATTTTGTAGTTAAGTTAGGACACTGGGGATAGGCATCCAAACAATTCCCATTTGTCACTATACATCTGAAACATAGCAGTTGTCTATTAGGGAGCTAAAATCCTCTGGTAAACGGAAAGAAAGGAACCATGGGGTTGGTTGGTGCACCATCCCCACTTAGTATTGAATATCATCCAGAACACTGTCTTTGAATTGAAGTTGTGGAATACTCACTCTGACGTGTCTATGAATGAGGTATCCTAGAATCCTTTATTTTTCTTAGGTATCTTACCTAGAATCCTCACATGTGTTTTATGGTTTCCATTGTGAGGTTTTTCACATTGAGGATGGATCCTGGGAACCTAGACATGCTCATTTGAGGAACATCAATATCTTAGTGCTTAAAATAGGATTTTAGTGCTCATGGACCATGCACATGATCCAAAAAACCCACACAACCCTTGCCAATATAATAATGTTCCTACATGCATCATATGGGTGAGATTATGAGGCTTTCCACACCAATGATGGTTCTTAGGGATCCTAGGGATGTAGGTCTTGAACATCATCCAAGGAGGACCTCTAATACCTTAGGCTATAAAATAATATTTTATGGTTAATGCAACATGCATGTATCCCAAAAATACTAGACAAGGTCTCTAAATGGAATATTTGGCCTACATGTGTTACTTGGTTGCCATTGTGAGGTTTTTTTCACCAATGATGGTTCTCATGGCCTAAGGAAACAATTAAGGAGGAACACCAACATTGTACCTAGGGTTGAAAATATGATTTAGTGCTCATATACCATACAAATAATCCAAAACCACCACACCACCCCTATAAAATGGATTTTTGAATAAAATATGTCTTATCAATGATATTTCAAGGTTTTGTGCATAGGGTATGGTTCATGGGGTAAAAAATATTATTCAAGGAGAAACAACATCATTAAAACTTAGATCCACTCTTTGATATCATATATAATGTTCTATTTTGACATAATTAGTAATTTTACTCCAAAGCCATTATGGTATACTCAATATCTTCAACCCCAAACAAGGGAGAATATTTGGGAGTAAAAAGTGTTCCAACATAATCACATTCTTGTAAAAAAACAATGTGGACATTATATGAATGCTTGTGTTCATGAACCATAAATTATGTATTCACCATGTGCCCCTAAAAGCCTCTAGGGTGCGAGCTACAAATGGCTAAGCATGATTGAAGAACCATCGGCTCCATTGGAATCAGGACAATGGAATAATGTTATAGATGTATCTCTCCTTTGTTTCCATGGACCAAATGGAAAAGATCTTCTTGTTTGAAAATTTATGAAACTAGGGTCTCCCTCAATAAGAGACATTGCAATTTTTGCACTAAGGGGTAAAGTTGTGAAATACCTTCACTGTTAAGTTGTGGCTAGCATTCCCATGTCAACCCTACCCAAACACACTTTCCAAATCTCATGGAACTCAATTCTTCTGCCTAATTCGAATTATATGCCCTTGATAGGGATTAAACATGTGTCCCTAAAATCCTCTAGGAGGAGAGCTACAATTAGCCATAACATGATTATCGTGGCTCGGATCGACAAACCATTAAATCCATTGGAATCGGGACATTAGATCAATGCTATGGGTGCCTCTCTCCTCTGGGTCCATGGCCCGAAGATCATCTTGTTTGAAAATTTATGAAACTAAGGTTTCCCTCAATAAGAGACATTGCAATTTTTTCACTAAGTGGTCAACTTGTGAAATACCTTGATCGTGAAGTTTTTGCTAGCGTGCACACGTTGACCCTACCCAACTTTACACTTGCAGGATCTCATAGAAATTAGTTCTACTACTCGATTTAAATTCTCTGCACTCGACAGGGATTCACCATGTGTCCCTGAAATCCTCTAGGAGGCAATTTTCAACTAGCCATAAAATGATGACCATGGCTTGGATTGATGAACCATCGAATCCATTGAAATTGGAACATCAGAATAGTGCGAGGGGTCTTGTTTGACAATTTATGAAACTAGGGTTTCCATCAGTAAGAGACATTTCAATTCTTGCACTAAGGGGTCAACATGTGAAATAAATTGACCATGAAGTTGCGTCTAGTGTGATCACATTGACCCTTCCGAAAGACACTTGTAGGATCTCACGAAACTCAGTTCTGCTTCCCGGTTCAAATTCTATGCCCTCGGTAGGGATTCACCATGTGTCACCTAAAAGCCTCTAGGAGGCAAGATGCAATTGGCCATAAAATGTTGATAGTGGCTCGGATTGACAAACTATTGACTTTGTTGGAATCGGGACATCGAAACAATTCTAGTGGTGCCTCTCTCCTATGGGTTCATGGCCCAAATATCATCTCGTTTGACAATTTTCAAAACTAGGGTTTCCCTTAGTAAGAGACATTGCAATTTTTGCACTAAGGGATCAACTTGGGAAATACATCGATAATGAAATTGTGGCTAGCATTCCCACGTCGACCCTACCCAAACACACTTTCAGGATCTCATAAAACTTAGTTCTACTTACTATAGTTAGTATATCATCAAAAAATACTAACACTAATTTTCCAAGGAAGGTCTCGAAAATGGAATTCATCAAACCTTGAAATGTGGAAGGTGCATTCATCAAGATGAAAGGCGTGACCAGAAATTCATAATGACCTTAATGAGTTCTGAATTTTGTTTTTGGAATTTCTTCTTCCTTCATTCTAATCTAAATTTACCCTGGACAAAGATCCAACTTTGTGAAGTAAATTGCTCCATGTAGTTCATCTAACAATTCATCAATCACGGGAATGGGGAACTTATATTTAATGTTGATCTTATTCAGCTCTCTATAATATGGAAACATATGCCATGATCCCTTCTTATTGTGTACCATTACCACTGGATTAGAGTAAGAAATTTGGCTAGGCCTAATTATGACATCCTCTAACATTTCTTCAACCATATGCTCAATTCAATCTTCTTTCCACTATAAGGTCTAATTTTAGGAGGAACACTTCCTGGAATTAAGTGAATAGCATGATCAAAATATCGAGTAGGTGGAATACCTTATGTAATATCTTCAAATACCTTGGAATGCTTATCAATGAGCCTTTGGAGATCCAGGGAAATAGGAAGCTTAGATGTTTGAACATCTAGTGAGCATAATTGTGTAGTTACACCTTAATGTCCCATTTTCAACAATTTTTTCATACCATTAGAGGTTATCATCTTGCTTGTTTTCCCTGTGATACCCCTTCACTCAAATTATTTTCCTTCCCATGAAAATTTCTTGAAAATTAAAATCCATTGTTCCCAATAATTGTAACCATTGAACTCATAAGAGAACATCAGCACCACCCATTGGGATAGGAATCATTGGACTATTCAATACATATTCCCCCATAGTAAGATTGATATTATGGAATTTTCCTGGAAAATTGATATTTCCTTCATATGCAATCATTATTTGAAACTCTAGTCCTAGATATATAAAGCGATTGATAACTTTGGCTAATTTACAATGATTGAAATTATGAGTACTACCAAAATCAATCAACATTGTTACCTTTTTCATATATCCTTCTATATTGAGAGTTTGAGGAGTGATAATTCCATCCAATGCATGAAAAAATATTGTGAGAGTAGAATCTTTGGGACTAATCTCTTCTATTTCATCTATTGGAGATGGTTCCTATTCTTTTGCTTCTTCCTCTTCACAATCTACATAGAATAATTTCTTCACAACTAACTTATATCCCTTACAATACTTGTTGTCACAATTAAAGCATAGACCTTTTTCTCTTTTTTCATCCAGTTGTTGAGGTATCAACCTTTGAAGTGGGTTAGAAGAAGGAACATTATTCTCTCTATATGTGTTGGAGTTGGTCCTTCTAGTACCAATCGCCATAATTTACTTTCAACGTTCCTTGCCACCATGAAAGCCTTATCTAAGGATGTTGGTTCAAGGAGACACACCTCATGTTGGATGTTATACTTCAAGGTTCCAATAAAGAGATTCAACAATTTATCATCTGGTATGCCCTCCACTCTAAGACTCAACTTTTTAAATTGTTGAATGTGCTCAATTACTGACCCTTTTGCCTTAGATTTATCAATTGGGTAAAGAAGGAATTTATCTTAACATCATCATGATACGATATCAACTCTTCTGTAAAAATGGACCAAGATATAGTGGAGTTATTGTTGTGTTCACAAAGCCATTGGTACCACACAAAATACTCAAGTTCTAAATATAAATATGCAATAGGTACCTTTTGGATATTTGGCACCTAGTGTATATCAAAAAATTGCTCCATATGGAATATCCATGTTATGGGATCCTTGCCATAAAATTTCCTCATGTCAATCCCATGGAGTTGGATACCCCTTGGGAACCAACCATGGTCACTTCCATTATTAGAATCAATTCCTCTGGAATATTCTTATTAATGGAAGGTTTCTCAACATGGACACTATCTTTATCTTCCTGAGTACCCTGGAACACATCATCACCTGTAGGGAGATTTTCTGTTGGATTTTGTATGAGTTTAGCAATACTTTTCATATTTTCCTCAATATTATTATCCATATGTCCCATCATTTCCTATAAATTAAGTAAATCAATTGTTCTCACTGACCCTTTAATCAAATCTTCCAACTTGGACACCTGAAGATATAGGTATTCACTTTCATTATAGGTCAAGTATGAATCCTTTGGTGGTTTGATTGGATTGTGATTTTTTTTCATGAAATTTTGGTTCCATGTGGAACAATATAAATAGATATCACACTTTAGATATCACCTCAAATAGATCCTTCTACTAAAATTTATTCAAATTTAAAATGGCGTACAATTTTTAAACCCTGATTTGAAGAATGATTTACTAGCCGACCTTCCAACTAAGGTAACTCCAAAATTTTGGCCCCACTAAGTTTGAAATTATTTTCTACAGTAAGCCAATATGTATTCTCTTCAATTCCATAGATATGATCTAATTATGATATGGTAGTAATAAATTATGGAAAATATCCCAACACTTGTTACTTTTGGTCCCTTCAGAAGAGCGGAAGTGTACGAACCGCCACGTGTCCAATTTTTTGGATATGATTATGAAATTTCTACCATTGAGACCTTGGTATTCCCTATTTCTAATTCCATAGGTATTACTCAATTTTGATTTTGCATGCTTTAGATATAACAATTTCTCCTAGAACACCCGTTTGAGACTAGTTTTTGGACTAGTCAGAAAACCTAACTTCCAAAGCATATAAATCTGATCATCTAATGAATTAGGTCTTGAAACTTTTACCACAAGTATTCGCTCTATTCTAAACATACCCTACAATTTTTTTATGTCCGAGACATCCTAGAAAAAAAATTATATCTAAAATTCCAAGATGGCTCATTTTGGAAGCGTCCAAGCTCTGATACCAAATGTTATGCAACAAATTCCACAAAAGATCATAGATAGACAAGAGAGAGTAACCCACTCCTTAATAATGAATAAAAGATATTAATAGAAAGCCTCTTCATGGGGGAAACCTCGTTATATAATGTATTGAATACACATGACAATACAAGATGATCCAAATGAAAAGGTCTCCTTCATATATATAGGAGACAAAGAGGTACAATTACAACTAATGGACCCAATCCGACATCAATAATATAATAATACTAATGAAAACTACCACTAATGGATCCAAGATGACATCAATAATGTCACAATACTAATGTAATGTGCCACAATATAGGTGGTAATGTGTCACCATAGGGCTTAATAGTTTTCCTCAATAAGAGACATTGCAATTTTTGCACAAAGGAGTAAACTTGGTAAATACCTCAATCGTGAAATTGAGGCTAGTGTTCCCACATCGACCCTACCCATACACACTTGCAGGATCTCATAGAACTTAGATTTTCTACTTGGTTTGAATCCTATGCCCCTGGCATGGATTCACCATGTGTCCCTAAAATCCTCTAGGAGGCAAGTTGAAACTGGCCATAAAATGATGACAGTGGATCAGATCGGCAAACTATTGACTCTGTTGGATTAATGGCATTGTAATAATGCAAGGGGTGCCTCTCTCCTATAGGTCCATGGTCCAAATCTCATATTGTTTAATAATTTTAGAAACTAGGATTTCACTAAGTAAGAGACATTGAAATTTTTTAGAACATTATTACCACCTAGGACCATAGTCTCATCATGATTTAATTAATGAGTGCTAGTTCACAAAAGGTTAATGATGTTTCCTAAGGTTGTTATGCACATTATGACCAAATCCACTTAGATTGGCACCCACATTCAGTCAACCAAAGGATAAGGTGATTCATTTATGGACACTAAGCCTCATTTATGGCCACTAACCCACTAGGACGTGCCTCATACCTTAATTTATGGATATGGGTTTGAATGGGGGTGCACATGCAATGTACATGGTCATTTTGCCTTTTTTTGGCAGTTTTGGCCAATCTTAGGCCACCTCCACTCCACCAACCATGCACCACCATTATTAATGACCACTCATGGCATCCCAATGTTCATATCTACCATTCATAGTCATTTGGGGTGATTTGGGAGCCTATTGGTAAACCTAGGGGGATTGAGGTCCAATGTAAGCCAACCATTTGTAGCTCATTTGAATGCCTCCAAAGGATCACTATTTTCTCCAAATTTAATATAATGATGATCCCAACACTATTCTGGGTTGGAAAGTAATAGAAACATCAGTTATTTGCACTATTCATTGTGTTATTGTGCTTCTTTTTACATTGTTTTCATGCATACTTAGCCAAATTATTGTATAGCGAGGAAATTATTAGCTAGTATATATTGTTGTGATTATAATTTCACATGGTATAATAGGTCTTGGAGCTACCATTTGAACCAATATTTCTTCATATGTCCACTAGAAGTAGTGGAGAAACCACAAAAATCCTTGGGGAAATTGCCTTGAAGCCATTGGAGAAATCCTTTGGAGTCTACCCAGGTGTGACGCACTCCCGAATGTGCCCTCTGTTAATGTAGGGTTCAAGTTGTCTATCTAGGATTTCCTTCTGAGATATTGATTGTTTTCATTTGCATGTTTTCATTGGTTCTTTGTCACCAAGTGCGCAACAACAAAATCGAGCAGTCTCATGTTACCTTTCTCACTCCATTCAGCTATTTTGAGTGGAAATCCAAGATGGTAATCCAGCTGAGATATAAGGGTCTCTTCAAAGTTACTATGGGGATATAAAATGATCCAAACTTTGTGGTTCAGAAGTCCAAGTTTTTCAACAGGATGGATGAAGCATATGGCATGCTTTGTCTTAGTATCTCAAGAGACCTCTTGTTTCATGTAGACAGTCTTACTACTCCAAATGAAATGTGGATCAAGCTCGAGTCACTGTTTGGGAAGAATGGTGAGTTGAGGGGCCACCATCTTGAGAATGAGTTGATCTCTCTGATCCCAAGCAGTTTTGATACCATTCAATACTTCTTCACCAAGTTCAAATCCTTGGTTCTTTATCTCAAGTAATGTGGCATCGAAAAAAAGAAAGAGTAGTTGATTTTGTCCATAATTTTGAATTTGTAACCTGAGTACTATGTGTTTTCTTTGAACTTCCATTCCACCAAGATCACAGTTCAAAACTGGAGGATTACATCCTTGGAAAACTTCATGGAATCTCTTACTCGAGCACAAGACAAGTTGATCTAGATGGGCACCATCAAGCCATAAAAAGATCAATTTCTTGGTGTTGGTGATTCAAAGCATGCAAAGGGAAAGAAGAAGGCCAAATATTTGAGGCAGCAAGAGAAGAAGAAAGACAAAGAGAAGCCCAAATATTCTGAAGGCATTTCGAATCATATAAATGACAAAGGGAAGAAGAAGGATAATTCGAAATGCACTTACTATCACAAGGGTTGGAACCCTGAGAGTGCATGCATGAATAAGACCATTGACATGATGGATCATCTCCTAGATAAGAACAATATCCCTTTTCCACATGGAGCAAAGAAGAAGGATGGTGGTTCGAATTTTGAAGACAAGAAGAGATGCCATGCATTGATGACTAGTGCCTCTGAATCCTCCTCTTTCATCATTGATTCAGGATCCTCAAGGAACATGGCTTCTGTAAGAGAGTCTTTATTTTCTCTCAAACCATATAGTGGTCCTTATGTTCTCATGGGAGATGACTCAGAGATCCCAACAAAAGGAATTGGAAGGATCAATCTTGAGAATGGGTACTTCAACAATGTGTTGTATGTGCTAGATCTTGTAGCAAATATCCTCTTTTTTTACCAAATTACCCATACCAGTTCAGCCAAGAGAGTGATATTCACTCAATAATATGTGGAAATTTCTAAAGTTTACACTGGAAAAGTGGTTGCAGTTGGTGTTGCAAATCACGAGTCGAGGATGTACAAGTTTTCACATTTTCTTCCTTACTCTTCACCTAATGTGATTATGTCACATGCTAATGAGGTCAGTATACTGTGGCATGAGAGGTTTGGACTCATCAACTATAGATATCTTCAATCTTTGATGAGAGAGAATATGGTTGAAGGGATTCCAAGCATCAAATTTTCCAAAGGAACCTGCAAGGGTTGTATTGTTGGGAAGCATGCAGAGCATGACTTTGAGAAGGGGAAGGAAAGGAGAGATACTCAACCTCTTGAGTTGGTCCATTCATATGTGATAGGACCTCTTCCCACACCCTCGTATGGAAACTAAAAGTATTTCCTAACATTCATTGATGATTTTTCAAGGTACTGTTGGGTATTCTTTCTCAAGTTGAAATCTGAAGTGTTTCATACTTTCAAAGTCTTGAAAGCTTCTGTTGAGAACTTTACCGGGAGGAAGATCAAGGTCTTAAGGATTGATAATGGAAGAGAATATTTCAATAATTATTTGCATCATTTGTGTGAAGAGGAAGGAATTCACATGCAACATTATGTGCCTTACACACCTCAACATAATGGTGTGGTAGAGCGCAAGAATAGATCATTGAAGGAGATGGCTACTTGCATGTTGGAGGCTAAGACTTTGTCTCCTGAGCTATGGGTTGAAGCCATAAATTGTGTTTCATATGTTCAAAATAGAGTTCCACACAAATCCTTGGAATACATGACTCCATTCGAGGGTTCGATGGGACATAAGCATGATGTGTCTCATTTCGGGGTGTTTGGCTCAAGAGCATGGGCTAGAATACCTCCTGAGAAAAGAAAGGCTTTGCAACCTCAAACAAAGGTGTCCATTATGGTTGGGTATGCTGAATATTCCAAGGGATACAATATCTTTGATCCCTCATCTCAAAATACTTTCATTGAGAGGAGTGTTCATTTTGAAGAAGAGCCCATGCAAGCAGTTGACCAAGAAGAAGGGGAATGCTCAAATCGCCTACTTGCAAATGATGTAAGTGATGTTTCTCATTCTGATTTTTCTGATTCTGATATTGAATATGAAGATGATGACATGCATGCAGATCATGACCCTCCTACAAATCCTAAATGGGATGAGAAAACCATACAAGTTGTTGGTGAACTTGCAAGAGATCCACAAGACACTAGGAAGACTAGATCTCAGTTTCACAATGCTTTATCTACTTATGATCCAAATATTCTTGGTAGGTGTTTCTTGATGTTTGGATCTGATCCACAATCACATGAAGAAGCATCACATGCCCCAATATGGAAATATTCCATGCAAGAAGAGTTCAAGTCTCTTCAAGACAATGAGACTTGGGAGCTAGTTCCTCTTCCTCCCAAGTGGAAGTTGGTGCAATGCAAGTGGGTGTATAGGACCAAAATGGTTGTTGATGGTTCTGAAGTGAGGTATAATTCCAAATTGGTCGCTAAGGGCTTATCTCAAGTCTATGGAGTGGACTACACAAATACATTTTCACCTGTGGCAAAGATGGACTTAATGAGGCTAGTTTTGGCCATTGCTGCATCCAAACGATGGGAGGTAGTGAATTTATTCATGGTGACCTTCATGAGGAGATATATATGAAGCAGCCTGAAGGATTCATACAATATCCTTCACTTGTGTGAAGGTTGAAGAAGTACCTCTATGGCCTCAAGCAAGCTCTTAGAGCTTGGTATGCCAATATGGACAATTTTCTTCTATCTCAAGGATTTGAAAGATGCAAATCAGATCCTAATGTATATATGCAGCATTTTGGTGACTCTATTTTGATCATTGTCTTGTAAGTTGATGATATTTTGATTGCTGGAAGTTCTATTGATTACATAGGTTCAGTAAAATCTGCTTTGCATAATGCTTTTTCTATGTCTGATCTTGGATTGTTGAGACAATTTCTTGGCTTGGAGATTGAGCAATCTAATGCAGGTATCAAGGTATCACAATCAAAATATGCTTTAGATATGCTACAAAATTTCAGAATGGTTGATTGTAAGGCTGCTAAGTTTCCCTTTCCTTTCAGGAGTAAAACTAGAAGATTGGGGTTCATCACCATTGGTGGACAGTTCGTTGTATAGGCAGCTAGTTGGGAGCTTGTTGTATCTCACACACTCTCAACCTGATTTGGCTTGTGCAGTAGGTGTTGTTGCTAGATACATGCAATAGCCTCATGAGATCCATTGGAAGGCTTCCAAGAGGATCTTTCATTATGTGCAAGGAACCAAGCAGTTTGGGATTCATTATGCAGCTGGTTCTTCACTTGAAGTACTTGTATTTACTGATTCAGATTGGGCAAGGGATAGCAATGACCAAAATTCCACTTTTGGTTATGTCTTTATGATTGCACATGGTCCTATTTTATAGTATAGAAAGAAGCAAGACACTATTTACTTATCTTCAGCTAAGGCCGAGTACAGAGGAGCAGTGAATGTAGCCACACAATGTGTATGGTTGCAAGGTATTCTTGGGGATTTTGGCTTTGCATTTGATTCAACCACAGTCATTTGGTGTGATAATAAAAGTGCAATAAATATATCCACTTATCCAGTACAGATATAAAGGACCAAGCACATAGAGATACACATGCACTACATTAGTTTCTTGGTGCATGACCAAATCATATCATTGCAGTACTACCCATCTTCTAAGTAGACTGCTGACATCTTCACCAAGAGTTTTGCTGAGAAGACCTTCACCTACCTTAGATCACTCCTTGGGGTGGGTGATACATAATGAATACTAATATTTGTTTCAAATTGTTATTCATGTCCATTTTTGAGGGGATGTTTTGTTCCCATGTGGTTTTCCTCCTTACCTCAGTTACATGGATTAATAAAAATTGCAAGAGGTGACTTGAGCCTTTGTTTCCAAGGCCTCATTTTATTATTTTGGCTACACAAGTTAGGCTTAATGGGGGGTGTTATAACATTATTACCACCTAGGACCATAGTCTCATCATGATTTAATTAATGACTACTGGTTCAAGCAAGGTTAATGATGTTTCCTAAGGTTGTTATGCACATTATGACCAATTACACTTAGATTGGGGCCCACATTCAGAAAAACAGAGGATAAATCGCCTCATTTATGGCCACTAACCCATTAGGGCACACCTCATCCCATAATTTGTGGATTTGGGTTTGACTGGGGGCCGCACATGCATTGTACATGGTCATTTTGCCTCTTTTTGGCAATTTTCACCAATCTTAGGCCACCTCCACTCCACCACTTTCTCCACCACTCATGGGACACCATTATTAATGGCCATTCATGCCATCCCAATGTTCATATGTTCCATTCGTATCTGTTTGGGGTGATTTGGGATCCTATTGGTCAACCTAGGGGGGATTGAGGTCTAATGTAAGCCAGCCTCTTGCATCTCATTCGAATTCCTCCAAAAGCTCATGATTTTCTCCAAATGTAATATAATGATGATCCCAACACTATTATGGGTTGGACATTAATAGAAACATCAGTTATTTTCACCATTTTTTGTGTTATTGTGCTTCTTTTTACATTGTTTTCATGCATACTTAGCCAAATTCTTGTCTAGTGAGGAAATTCTTAACTAGTATATCCTATTGTGATTAGAGTTTCACACAGTTTTTGAATTAAGGGGTCAATTTTGGTGTTGTAGCTACTCATCATATGGACACCATGGCTATCATCAAACCATAGTAACAGATATGAATAGTTGTTGTGCACTCATGGGTATGTTTGGTCAAGTTAATAGAAATATTAATTTTAAAATATACCATTAAGTTTATAAAATTAACTCATATTTTGAGTTGGTAAACGATTTACAACTTTAAATGATGGACTTATAATAACCTTGTCTCTTTCAATCTCTTATTTTGAGCAATAATATGTTGTGATGATAGTATTGGGACTTTGCTTAATGTTTTGAGATCATTTATATTTGTTTTATTTTATTTCATCATTTCATCTCTTTCCTTCATATTTTTTTGTCAATTATTTGTGGATTTGATGCAACAAAACTCAACATAATTTTTCCATGTGTCCTTGACGTTGTTTACCTAAACACAAAAATGAAAACTAAAAATAAAAAAGAAGTGTAGTGATATGAAAACATATGTGGCTAAGAATGATCAAGTTATCCCTTTGAGTGCATGAAATACATAGAAATATATCACAACACATGGTTTTAGGGAGAAGTATAGGGAATCAATCCTAAGTGTTTGACAAGTAAGGGTGGTTCACTTCAACCAATCCATGCTTAGGGTTTAAAAAGATGGTTTATGAAGAGATGTTGGTTTATGAAGAAATTAGGGGCTTTTAAATACCCAAAATTATAAAAACTAGAAATTGGGCCCTAAATGAGACATCTAGGGCACATGAGTGATGCATGGGGTTGTAGTATCATGCAAAATATATGGAAATATGGATCTAGGTAAGTGTGCAACAAAGCACATACCTAAATTGGAACAATGTGACTTTACAATTTATGTACTTTTATGAAATATCTATGCTACATCTCGTAAGTGGGAAGATCCAACATAGGTGGCGACCATGATAAGATAGAGGGGTGAAAAAATATCCTATATGCAATTGGATTGTGGTTAAGAACATTGTAAATGTGCATTGTTGTCAAGAAAAAATTACAGATGAAAGAGGTAAGGTATGTACCCAACACAAAAAATTTGTTGCATGATGTTAATAAGGTGTGGAGAGAAAAGTGTCTCTACTATCATAGTGAGAAGTTGGGGATTGTATTTGGGATTATGAGAACACCCATGGGATAAATATTCAAGTAATCAAGAACCTTCACATTTATGGTGATTTCCATGAAGATGCCAATTTTTTCATAAAATACACGCACTAGGTTTTCATGACACACTTGTAACATTGAGATGAAACAACATGTCCAAAATAGTTAGATCCAAAATGGCATTTGTGATAGAATCATTGAATAAATGTTGAAAGACCATGTACCATAGCTCAAGAAATGGGCCAACTTCTTAAAGTGGATTTATTAATATTTACTAGGGTGGTCCAACTTCTATTAAGGTATATTTATGGAGGTTTGTGGGCAATCCTCACAAAGTTATGGAGATTTATTGGCTTGAAAAATTATACAAATGATCTTGTATTTCTCTCATGTCGCATAGCCACTTCATGCTCTCTTTGTTAAGAAGATAACATTCCAATAATATTTATTGCAACAACAAAGATAGACCAATTATACAAATTATACAAATTATCTTGGATTTCTCTCATGCCGCATACCCACTTCATGCTCTCTTTCACAAACTTGTTAAAAAGATAACATTCCAATAGTAATTAGTGAAACAACAAATATAAACCAATGGCTCATATATGAACTCATATTTGTCTTCTACAACACAAAATCGTATTGCATATTAGTATTTTTAGTCCTTCATATGCCATTAAGAATTACTCAAACAATGGAAACTAATAATACAGAAACAATATTGGCCACACATGTATGATCACACTGAAGACTTTTGTGAAGATGTCAAGAGAAAATATGAAATAAATTATATCATGCAAGTTTTAATACAATAAACAAGTTTATAATATAATTTATGACAAAGTAGATGACCTTTAAATGGCCTGTCAATGTACATGTATCAAAAAGTACAATGATGTACATGTATCCCAAAGTACATATGTCCTAGAGTAGACATTGAAACTGGATCTTCCTCTTGTTTTTTCTTGACTTTTATGCATCATGCCTCTATCTAGGACCGATGTGCATCTTTGTAGTCTACAAATCAAATATTAAATTTATTTATTAGCTAATTACACTATTACATTAGCACTAACAAACTTAAAAAATTAAATTATGGTTGAATTAATTGTAACAAACACTCACTGAATCCATCTGAGGAATCGATACATGTGGTGTCCTCCTCTCCGAAAGCATTTTTGCAATTGTTCTCTAGAAATAAAAGATCATATCTCAATTAATTCATCAATTATCAGCATGTGCATGTAAAATTATTAAAACGCTTTGTAATGAATGAACATCTCACCAAAAAAATAGACTCTAGGACAGGAGATTGGGTTTATTATGTCTCAAGTGGAGCCGTAGGTGTGAATGTGCATTCTAGTAGCACATTCACACAAGAATAGTGGTTATCTTCCTTTCCCACTACAACCTTCCTCGAAAATGATAATATTAAATTCCTTGCTTACCTCAAACGCAACAACAAGTTCATTGAGTCAAGTAGGATTGTGTTGGAGGGGTTAGGAGGGATTGGTGGGTAGATGTGAAGATCTTGTGGAGGAAAAAAGTCTTATGATTGAGTTACATTGTCTTAAGAAAATGGAATTATATAGCTAGGACAACCACCAATAAGTTTGAATTGTATGGATATTATTAGCCAAGTCCTTTTTTTGTTGTTCATGCATTGGTTAGGCCATGACAATGTTGTCATCTTTTTGAAGGAAAGTAGACTTTTATCACATTTTAACATGTGGTGCTAGAAGCACATTTTATATAGTGAGGGCCTAATTTTGTTAGAGAATTTCATGGAAACTATAGAAATAGTTTTAGATGGCTCATGACCATGTCAAATTACAACACAAAGATGGTGCAGGAAATATCTATGAAGAGGGAAACCTAAAAGTAGTCATTGAATTTAGGAGAAAAGGATCCTCATTAAAATTGGAATTTTAGTAGAATAGACCACAAAAAACGACACATAATTCAAGTCTATGTAATTGGGAAAAATATGTTATTGTGGAATTGTTTTGTTGGTCCAAATACTTGGTTGGTGAGTTTTTTAGTTCTTTTGATATCTTTCATAGTTATTTAATAAGGTTTTATTTTTTTATGTTTTTGGAGCATATAAATTGAATGAAAATTGAAAGAGGGGAGAATATTTACTTATGATGCAGGATAAATTCGATGAAGACACCTCTACAAGCCGAAATCATGTCTATGTTTTTCCTTTGTCGTCGACCAAGGAACGAAATTGAACACGATGTGAGAAATGGGGGTTACGGGCCAATTTGGTCAAATATATAAAGCCTCAAGAAATGTGTGCATGTTTGTTTTATAAAAAGTGTGCACATGTTTTTGTAAACTAAAACACACATGTTTTTGTAAACTAAAACACGTACGTGTTTTGTTTTCTTATCCTCCGTGTCATATGAGTTGTCAGCCTCGAACCTGTCCATTCCTAGTGTTTAGAAATGCGTGTGCATTTTCCTTTTCTACAATGAGAGTGTGTTTTGAAAAACATTAATTGCATCTAAAAGGTCACTCAACTTTGTGTAAGGGCCCAAATATCCAAAATGAATATAAAAATAATTTATTTATCATTGAGGCATGTTTCATCATTCCTTTGAATTAGGTATCATTCCTAACACTTTTACGAGGCTTATTACCTCTAATTACCCAATTCTTAAAGAAAAATAAAACAAAATAAAAGGGAAATGAGAAAGGAGATCTAGATCATAATGGGAAATCTAGGTGTCTTCGTCGAGGCTATGAATGCTCATTGGTGGTGGAGAAATGCTTGTGATATTATGGTGACTTTTGTGGTGCTGTGGACACTTGCTGGTAATGGAGTAACACCACGAGGACACAATGAACTTGCTAGGAGAAATATTTAAAATCCTAGATTATAATAACTCTATGGTATTGGCTAACACTTGAGATATTGAATGAAAGCACAAAGAACAACCTCATGAGTTGGCCCTTGAGTCTTAGCTGGTGGGTTGAATTGGAACTAGGTGACTTTGGGATTAGGATCCATATATAATTCCAGTGGAAACCCCGAATGTTGAAGACATAAGTGTTTTGTGAAGAAACAATGATCAATGCTTGTCTCAAAACTACTTCTTTCTTCAACAATTAACTTGCAAAGATTCATGGTTTTGACTAGTGTGTCCCCAACTATTGAGCCCAACAACTTTCCCATGTTTTGGAACTTGGGTATCTTTCTTGAATTTTCAATGCTCAATTTTTGAACTTGATTTATGAAAGATGCATCCATTTTTTTGCAAATAAAAAGGATTTTTGGTTATTGTAACTTACATGACTATGTTGCTTCTTGTGCTTCTATAAGTATCTTGTAACATACCTGAGCATGATAATATGGGCTACCTATGGAGATATCCAAAATAATAAAGAATGTCATATGGATAGGTCCACTTAAAAAGTGGTGGGTAAAAACTATGTCCAATGGGTAATTAGAAAAAAATATGTATATAAATAAAGAATAGTTCGCATAAACATCCTTATTAAAACACCTTTAATACATGTTATGAACAATGTTTGAACCACAAACATAACAAAATAATAAAGTTAGTGTAAGCTTTAGATAGTGACTTTGCTAGGTTCAAATTGCACCAAATTGTAATTAACTCAAAGATTTACGTATTTTGTAGACAAGGGTGACGGTTTTCACTATGTTAATACATTCATTGCAATACATGAGACACTCTTACGAGTGATATCATAGCCATTTATATTTATATTTATATTTATATTTATATTTATATTTATATTTTTATAATGAAATCAATTTATGTTTATATTTTTTTTTTAAATGGTTAATTTTACACTATTTGAAATATTTGAAATCTTTTTTATTAGAGGAATAATTCCAAATAACTGACATGACATTTAAGATATACTTTGTAATTATGGGTGTGTAGAGTTGATTAAACAATGACCACTATGTTTGGTCATATATTCAACCAAAATTTTGTTTAAATTATGGTGTGGAAGTATTTGAAATCAATGCGGGATAATAACCGCATTAGTCTTATTCACTACCCAATTATGATTGTCCTAAAGTAATTCTCATAAATGAGTGGGATGCACTAATCAATAAAGCTAAGGGAAAGAAGATGAAAAATGAGGGATATTTGTAGCAAAGAGGTGGAGAGCCACAAAGGTAGATATAATAATATAACATGCAATGAACTTATAACTATGGATTTGACCATATTGATTAAATTACATTAACATGCACTTCACACTTTTTGCAGGCTCAAAGACACTATGCAAGACACACAATCTAGATTGGAGAAGGTTGGGCAACACAAACTTCTCCCAGGGGGCTATGTTAAATTAAAAGGAATATATGTAAGTACTAAGATTTAAAAGTGGTGATTATTGATTTTTGCAACTATAATTTAAAATTTGTCCTTGCTAAATTATGTTATTCTATGGTATGTAGTCAACTCAATTTGGTGGCATGCCTACTACCGAAGATCTAAAAATTACCTTGATTGGAGGGAATAAATCCCTAACCAAAATGAAAATGGGCAAGGAAACACTTCTACTATAAATTTGAATGGATATAATTTCAATAAATTTTGAATAGTTAATTATAAAGAAGTTTAGATTTGTTGGTCCTACAGTAACTATAAATGTTATTGTAGGTAGTACATGAAAATTTCATAATGAGTCAGGAGTCAATTTTAGAGACTGAAAGTGTTGACCATCCATAGGTTAACCCTATTGCACTAAATACCATGAATAAAGTTACTAGAATTTTTATTATTATTAATGTATAATATGAATGAGTTGACTTATAAATGGTTTGCTTTAATTGTAGTTAACATGGCTCCTACTCAGTCGCCTATACAAAGATGTATCTTGCATTCTCAGTAACAACCAAAATCAAGAGTAGGGAGGCACGTGTGAAAGGGGGGTAATTATTGACCCTAGTGGAAATGTGGTTTCAAATTTGGTGTGTGGCATAGGAATAAGTACCAATAATAAAGAGGAATGCTATGCTATATATCTGGGATTGAAAGAATCAATTAATCTTGGAATCCGATCACTGGTGGTGATAGGAGACTCTCTCCTTATCATTTTTCAAACTAGACATCGACAAGAAATTGTGGATCAAATAGCATGTAGACTCCACAAACATATTCTTGGTATCCTCCAACAATCCAATTCTATCATGTTCGGATAAAAAATAACGCTATAGTGGAAAAATTAGCTAATGAGGCCTCACAATTTCCTCATGGGGGTAAAACAATTGGGAGAAAAACATTATCATGTTGTCTGCCCTAGTGGTCATTATGCAAATAGTGAAGTTTTGAAATATCAAGAAGCATGTCTTATCAAGCATTAATTCCATCAAACGACAACAAGTTGATTTCATGGTCACATTAACGTGTTTGTCCATGTGGAGGTCTCTAGGCATTTGGGTTTGGTTGCACATTATTTTTTCAAATGTGAATAAGAATTCGCTAACAAAAAATTGTTTTGATTTCTTCTCAGTCTAGTGAGGAGAGCACTCAGTCCCAAATAAAAACTGCCACATGATTGATAGCTAAAATCAAAAGGGATTTAAAAGGGCCGATGAAGCGGATTTGGATGGCATATAAAGAATGGACGGACCAGATTGCACGGGAAAAAGATCAACGGCGGGAACAAAGGTTTCGTTGGAAAAGAAGCAAGGTGGATAATGAAGATAAAGTGCATCGAAATGTCAATTCAGGTGGTGTCAAAGGCAAGCAAAGATCAACTGTTGTTCGATAAAGGATGGATAGATCAACGGTCCATAATATTTTTGCACCATCAACTTCCGTGATGAAATGAAGTTCAAGGCGGTTTTGAAATACCATACCGCCTGCCACACGTCAAGACAACAACATTTCGCTGGTTGAAAGGTGGTATGGAAAAACCACCTTGCTCAGATGTGAAACTGCTTTCTGGGGTATTATAAAAGGAAAAGGGGTTAAATCAAAGCATCCAAAAGGTCATATTATAACCTTTTGTAATATCCCAAACTGATATTTTTCTCTTTTTATGATGTTATGTTTGTTTGCTAGTAGTTGTATGCCTCAGTATAGGAATAGAGTATGAAAGTATGCACTGATCTAAGCATGCATGCACTTGCATGCAGATCTATGACCCAGATAATAAGAAATTCTATAAAATAGGAAGGAAAGCTATGCATGTACGTACCATCAGATAGATCGGGAGATGTACGTCAGTATAAGACTAGCATGCAAGACTTTGGCCGGTGGACGGAAGAGATAAGGGTTGTTCCTTCTCCAGAAGTGCGCCCTTGGTAATAATGCGCCCTCTTTAATAGATAGAATCCAGAATAGATGACATATTGCTCGTTGGTGAATCCGGAAGCGGTGTAAAAAGGTTATAATCCCCTTCTAAATGCAATAGAGGCAGCATGTAGATGTAATGGACCTTGTAGACTGAAACGCGAATAGATGAGTCCTTGAGCAATTCACTCATGCAATGGGGGTGAATCCCTCAATTCAATATATATGACTCGAATCCTGAAATAAATGAAGAATAATATCCGATAATGAAGCAATGCTGAATCTGGATGATCCAACCTGATAGTGACTAGGGCAGATAGAATTTGCTGTCGAAATACATTAGTTAGCTAAGTGCATACACTCAACCCCAACTTAGCTCGCTGAGCTCTCCAATTCGAAACCACAAATCAATAATCATATAAGCATGTCTTCTCCATTAGCTTTACCTTTCTTTTATAACTTTCACCTGTCAAACCTAAATTTTGACCTAATTAGGTCACTTTACCTTCTAATTTGCAATTGACTTGCATGCAGGTGTCTAGAGACTCAATCAGGTGCATGCATCATGAAATAATGCTCGGATGTCATGCATGCAGGTGGCTTTCAGCTCTGGTGGCCCCTGTTTATCTACTGGTAATCTAATAACCATGCTAAAGATCCCGTGAAGGTGTATATGGCATCAATCCTCAGTAAATTCCACTATAGTAAAAAAGGGAACATTACAGTCCTCCCTTGCCAAGATTGTTTGTCCTCAACCAATATCAACACAGTTCCATAAGCAATGGAACTGAACCAACTGAATCCCAGGGTCCCAAATCATCCTAGGAGATCTGTAGTACCTTCTACTCAAGGTATTGCCTGCGAGGTACCATGATATGAAACCTCCTGAAGGTGATAGTCGACTCTTGTCCTCATGCTAACTGCTATACCATCCACTACTGCAATCTCGGGGTTCCCCACTACCCAAAATAAGAGACCATCATGTAGTCGTTGAGCCATTCTGATCATCATCAGCTGTCTGTCATGCTCTATCAACATCCACCTCTCCTGTAACTCTAAGTGGAAATATCTGTAAGAGTTGGCCACCTCACTATGAACGGTGTAGTGTATAGGAAACCAGGTGAAGTCTGCCATTCTTCCGTCATAATTGACCTCGAGTATCTCGTATCTCCATGCACACCTACCTTGAGTCTATCTAAAAAGGGTGAAGTCATCTCAGTTCCCCACTAGCCTATGTGATGTGAAGCTCTCTCTACCTCGAGCGTTGGTCCGCCTCGTGCTAACACCAGAATATATCTGAATGCCCCTGAAGAACCAGGCAATCATAAGCTGCACAAACTCCTCAGAATACTGCTCTAAGTGCTCCTCATGTTTTATAACTGTCCTGTATCCTATGTGTGCTACGATATCCTCCTGTGCACTCACTCTACTAGCGTCTCCTGCGCCTGGATCCCACACATCTGTACTATACTGGGGTGTGTCTCCCATCGACACATCTACAACTACCACCAAAACCATTAATGGCTCCTCCATACTAAGTGGCTCATAATGGCCACACTGGCATGTATGTATAGATTCAACCATCTCCCAGTCATGTCTCTCCTCATGCATATCGTCTATCACAACTGTCTTGACTCATGCTGGTGATGATGAAGAGTGTGTCCACTCCAACTCGTCTATATGCATATCCGATTCCTGAAGAGCTACCTGGGTGTTGTTCAAGGAATCTCTAATAACCATAGGCTCATAGATGAGCTCCTCTTCCCCGTCCTGTATGGTCAAATCACTCCATATCGTATCCATGCCATAGCTAGGTTCTAGCATCCCTAAATTCTCACAAGTACCACTACTAAGGTGAGATGATGAATGATCGACGATGGATAATCTGATAACTGCATCATATGTACTATTCTCCTCATGTATTTCCAACTCCATATCAAGTTTACTATCAACCTATATATCATGCTCATCTCTCTCTGCTCCACCAACTATGCTTTTAAGGAGATCCTTGTCCAAATCCTTGGGCTAGCTCCCGAACTTGATGGAGTGATAGTTTCTGAAAGGCAATGTTGCACATACCTCCTTCCCCTCGGCTAGATATTTCTGATATCGAGGCAAGTATCTAAGTGCTGCTAAGTTCCCAAAATTTCCAGTCGAGATCATTCTCAGTGTTTCCATGATCTCACTGGATGGCAAGAAACTTGTGCTTTCAGGTATGCACTTCACCAAAATTGGTATGTACTATCATCTATTGATATGTCTTTGTATTCCTCTATTTGTTTATAAGTGTATGCTCCCACCACTGTATAACCCCCACAATTCAGATCTGAAACTTTATGTTGACGGTTGGTGTATCTTACATTATGACATTCATTAAACACTTAGGTTGTCACTGTCTGAATGAGTTTTTGGAAAAATTCCTTGTGAGAATATCAAGACCAAGAAGTTCACAACAGTTGGGTTTATTAATTTTTCCAAGTGGCATGCAAATGGAAACTCAATGATCTTATTACCAAATGCCAACAGTACATTTCAGACTAATAATATCATATCAACCAAGTATTATTCAGCAATAATGTATATAACCAGATTTGTCGAAGTCAGACCTGAGAATTGTCACTGAAGAAGCCCCACTGTAAGAATACTTAATTGTTGTAGGTGACTCTTTCTTCTCAACAATCACTGAGGTGATATGATGTGAGCATATGAGAAAATGTATTAGTTTGATGGCAGGCCTGTAGATATCCTTAACTGCTGTAGGTGACTCTTTCTTCTCAACAGTCACCGAGGTGATGTAATATGGTAATATCCCTTGATAACTAATCCTCTATGTATTCCCTATGATGAGAGTGACGCCCACATGATGGATATATGAATTCAATAGTTGTTGCTCCAAATGCTAATACGATGCCAATAAAATATATCTGCTAACAGAATCAAGGGATCGTGATCTTCTTTGAATCTTGCGACTCTCCTCAATTGGCCACAACTGAGCTCCACGGCTTCCACTCGGAATTCACAATTCCCTTTCTCTAAGGATACGCTGAGTAATAATATGATACGCCCAAATAATTATTCACGTCCAGCATTGGTATGTGTATTCCCTAGTAAAGGATCACATCTGGAACATAAAGAATGTCAACCCACGTATTAAGTGAATCGATCCAAATCTGAGAAGACGCCCGGTGGAATAAGAAATGGCATTTGAGAGTGTAACCACGTCTTCTACCCAGATATCTCCGCTATCAACAATGGGTCGAACCCTTCTGATCACAACTCAGCCCAAAACAACAGATGGCATCCTTCTTCACGCTTCATATGATTGTCATGTTAAGGATGACTCCATGAAAAGCTCGTGCAGTAATGGCCCAAGAATCGTGACTACATCAATTGGTTAACCATTGTTCCAATAATTTATTAGTGGGTCCCCTTACGTTGGAGTGTAGTAATAATAAGGTCCACGCCCTTAGAACAGGAACACGTAGCAGAAAAATAGTAGTCCCAGCCACGCGTTAGATGAATGTATGTTGCGTTGAACACGTCCTTAATCCACACGATTCTATCTCTAGTAAGTATGCCCTGTTTAATTAACTTGATTGCTGCCTAAAATATCAGCTAAGACCTGCGATATCCGTGTGGTAATCTCAGCAGTTTGGGAAATTGCCATTCGGCCTAGGTAAAGACACCATGCTCAATAAATGATGAAGTCGTTGTCCAGAACTCGATGGAGATGCCTTTGTGTAAAGATAATGATACTAATTGGAGTGGGATGTTGCAGTTAATGCCATATCTTGGTCTCTAGTTCGATCTCAGCGATAGATTCCTGGCACGTACAGGGAATCGCCTTCTAACTTACCCAGTAATACAGATCTCTATTTTCAGAAGGTAATTCGACCCTATTTCAAGAAAAACTCTTCAATATTTATACTTCCCCTCCTAGTTTAGGAATCGCTGCATTAATTGATAGATCTGGCCCATAAAATGATAACAGGTCCTCCTTCCGGATTCGATCTACCATTAAGAAGGTTCATCATTGGATCGTGGCCCAAAACTAATGATCTCTTGTTTTACTTACAATCTGGCCAATAAAATGATAACAGGTCCTCCTTCCGGATTCGATCTACCATTAAGAAGGTTCACCATTGGATCATGGCCCAAAACTAATGATCTCTTGTTTTACTTACAGGTTCTTTGCAATTCTCATCAAATATTCTTAATAGAAGCACACCGTAGCAGGTCTGAATTCATCTAACTGCTTATGATTTCATCTTCATGCCAATTTCCCACAGCTGGCGAAGAACATGCTCTGATACCACTGTAATATCCCAAACCTATATTTTTCTCTTTTTATGATGTTATGTTTGTTTTCTAGTAGTCTTATGCCTCAGTATAGGAATAGAGTATGAAAGTATGCACTGATCTAAGCATGCATGCAAATATATGACCCAGATAATCAGAAATGCTATAAAATAGGAAGGAAATCTATGCATGTACGTACCATCAGATAGATCGGGAGATGTACGTCAGTATAAGACCAGCATGCAAGACTTTGGTCAGTGGACAAAAGAGATAAGGGTTGTTCCTTCTCCAGAAGTGCGCCCTTGGTAATAATGCGCCCTCTTCAATAGATAGAATCCAAAATAGATGACATATTGCTCATTGGTGAATCCGAAAGCGGTGTAATAAGGTTATAATCCCCTTTTGAATGCAATAGAGGAAGCATGCAGATGTAATGGACCCTGTAGACTGAAATGCGAATAGATGAGCCCTTGAGCAATTCGCTCATGCAAGGGGGGCGAATCCCTCAATTCAATATATACGACTCGAATCTTGAAATAACTGAAGAATAATATCCGATGATGAAGCAATGTTGAATCTGGATGATCCAACCTAATAGTGACCAGGGCAGATAGATTTCGCTGCCGAAATACACTAGTTAGCTGAGTGCATGCACTCAACCCCAACTTAGCTCGCTGAGCTCTCCAATTCGAAACCACAAATCAATAATCATATAAGCATGTCTTCTCTATTAGCTTTACCTTTCTTTTATAACTTTCACTTGTCAAACCTAACTTTTGACCTAATTAGGTCACTTTACCTTCTAATTCACAGTTGACTTGCATGTAGGTGTCTGGAGACTCAATCAGGTGCATGCATCATGAAATAATGCTTGGATGGCATGCATGCAGGTGGCCTTCAGCTCTCGTGACCCCTGTTTATCTAGTGGTGATCCAATAACCATGCTAGAGATCCTCTGAAAGTGTATATGGCATCAATCCTAAGTGAATTCCACTATAGTAAAAAAGGGAACATTACACCTTCATATGCCCAAGTGCTTAACAAAAATGAAAAAGGGTTATTTTTAATATAAATATTTTAATATAAAATATTTATATTAATTTTTTAAATAAAAAATCCATATCTTATCATAACCTTGGCACAAATCTCGAAACGTTATGGGAAAGTCGAAAGGGAGAATGAATAGGCATTATTTAATTCGCAATGCAAATAGAAAGAAGAATAATACAACAAGAGTGGTGCAAAATGTTTTACCACGTGTCAATAGTATATCGCTAGTTGGAGAAGTGGTAAGGTAAACCACTACCTACAAATTGCTCTCCGCAACACAAAAATAATATTTTTGCCAAGTTTTAACCTTATCTTATAATATTGGATCTCCATAATTTATTTGGAAAGATCACGTGAAAATAGTTCACAGGAAAATGAAAATTGTTTATGGATTTCCATTTATTTTGGGGAAATTGTTTTTGAATTTCATAAAATGAAATTCATAAACAATTAAATGAAAAATGAAAAAATGGAGAAACATTACAAGACATGGTTTTTAATGGAAAATGTGGTTTTCCAAAACTAAGGGCGGAATCGATTTTTATGGATATTTTGATTGATTCCAAATAATTGAAAATGGAATGGAATTTTCAGAAGTGGATATGGAAAAATTTGAGAATTGATTTGGGAAATATTTTGTTCTCAAATATTAATTTTTGACAATTCTAAAGTGAATATGGATAAATCAAATTTAAATTTGATTTTAATGGAACTACACAGTGTGTGGCAGCCAAGCATACATTTTCAGATTGAAAAATATTTCAGGCACAAAATCAGAATCATCAATCCCAGATCTCAAGCAAGTTATCTTCATTCTATTTTTAGGAGATTAGTTCCACAAATGAAGAAAGCAGTTGAACATTCGAAGGGAATCCAAATCAATCTCTCATGGCAAAAAAGAAACAGGAATAGAACACTTTGCAGCAGTTAGTTTCCAGCAGTTTTGAATATTATGGAGATTTAGTTTTGTGACAGAAATAGTATGTAATAAGTAGTTAGACTTTGCTATTTTTGGAAATAGGCAGTTAGGTTCTGGCTCAAGAATCATTTTCATGTATAAAAGACAAATTTTGACAATGTGACAGGGGTTGAAAACCTGTGAAAGCAAGACACTTTTTGGTATCGAGTTACTCCAATTTTAATAAAGAAGATAGCCATGTAGAGTTGAACATATTTTGCATAACAAAGATTATCGTGTTGATCAAAATTACAATCTGTACTTTCCCTTTCCTTTATGTTGATGTGTTCTTTCTTGTAATTTCCTTTCCATTATGTTCTTTCTTTCATACTTGGATGAGAGTTAAAATGAATCAGAATTCATATATGTATGCTCTAATTTGTTAAGGTCTGAGTATTGACAATTTTTCCTCCAAAGTCAATATTGGATTCATCTACAATCGGTGCCCATGTTGATGGAATGTCTATTTTTCTTATTTTATCACCTGCAAATAAGATTTTGACTATTAAATGACAACTATCTTGCCTTTGTAAAAATCCCTATTGTTAGATTTCCGTTGGTTCTTGAAATATTCAAATTTGAATCCATGCCCAATGGTTCTTGTGTGTTTCAACCATACACCAATTTTAAAAACATAATCATTTCCAATATTTCTAGCCATTGCATTTATATTTTGAGAGAGCCCTCTCTGGTAGGAAAAAGGCTAGGTTTCCTCCTAAATTTTGGTTTGAAACAGTTACCTTAGGATTATCCTTCCAAAACCAAAGGGTAAATTCTGAGTGCTAACAGGGTTTATGAATCTTCATGGGAACTCCTTTTTTGCACATATGGGATTTCTCCTCGGGCATCCGGAGACAAGAAAATTCATTTGTAGGTTTCATTATGTTTAGGGGGTGCTCTGTCTCAAATTCGAGATTTTTTGAGCCATATCAGTGCTTTGTCTCAATTTCGTCATTATGTTAGCTGCGTTGGAGGAAGTAGGCCTTGTGTGGATTTTAATTTTGTAATGGTGTTGTGGAATGTAGTGGATTTTATTCCTTCTCACGTGCACGAGGAGATAGGATTCATGTCTTACATAATGCTAGCAGTGAGGAGCCTTAGTTACAAGTAATTTTCTACTTAATTCATTTGGGTTATGCTCTCTCACTTGTCTGGAAGGTCTAGGATACCAAGGTCTATGAGGAAACATTAATTTCTCTTTTTTCATTGGGGTTCATCCCTCCATTGTTGGTTGGGTTGAGTGTATATTTGTCTTTTTTTCAGTTATCTGCGATGGTTGGGAAGAAGGGCCTAGTTTGTATATCATTTGGGCTGGCACAAAACTAGATTGTTCATAGGATATTTGGGTTTGTGTGGAGCAGTATACCGAACTTGGATGGGGAGATTGTAGTTTGAATTTTATGCTAGGTTGCTGCAATGGTCGGGTTTGCATGGGAATTGGATGTTGCGAAGATATTTGGAACTGCATTACATCAATGGAGCTCGAAAAAAATATAGAGGATTTATTAGAGAGAATTAGTGTTACACAAGGAAGTATTTATGATATGTTTCATCAATTGAGGTGGATGAAAGATAAAATGGAAGGATTGATAGCAATTGTTCAATAACTAACTGCTCATGTGTCCTTCTTGGATGGTCGACTTGACAAAATAGAACAAACTTCTCAACAAATGTCAAGTTTTACTTCTGGGATAGATGCCTGTATTGATGATGTTTAAGAAACTATTCGTGCATGTGATGCACAAGTGGATGCAATTTTGAAGACCTTGGCCAAGCATGAAGATATTATTGCAGGAAAAAACTCCAAAATTGATGAGAATTCATATGGAAATCATTTTGATTGTCACTCAGTTATGCAACCCATTTGTGTGGACGTGAATATTTCAAGCTCAAGTGAGTGTGATGGTGAAAACCCTGGAGAATATGGGCACACTTACGGCTTAGATGGAAGTGATGAAGAAGAACTAGTAGACTTGGTTATGGAAAGTGGGAACAAATCAATTTAATTTTAAGGTTATATGTTTAATTTTTGTCAAAAATTACTTGGATAGTTCGTCAAAATATATAGTAGTACAATATTATATATTATTTTTGAAGTTATTTTCAGAGTCTAGATGATTGTAATAGATATTGGCTCTTTTATGGACAACTCTATTCAAAACATTTTGATATAGTATAATGTATATTTTAGGCTAAACTTTTCAGTTGTTTATAATACAAACTAGTCGTTTCAGTTTAAAAAGAAAACCAACCAAAATCAAGAGGTCGAGAAGAGCATCAAAAAGAAGATGTCAATGTTAGAATTGTGGGCCTTCTAAAAGAGAAGAAAATAGTGTAGTAGAGATTAAACGTCTTTTGTATGATCGACATTTTTTTTGTACATTAGTGTACTTTTCGTATTGTTTTATGTACCATATAACAATATCATATAAATAAAATATTACTTCCATTTTTCCTCTTTTACACTGTGACGTGTGTGTGCATTGTATAGTAATTAAAATCATGGGTACGAGGATTAAAATCTAGTGTTTTTTGTATCTTTGGAACTCACCATGGTGATACCATTTGACCTTGGGATTGGTCCTAATGTTGGTTATGGAGCCTGATCTTCCTTATTCAGAGGTCTTGTTTCAGTCGTGTATGGATCCCATCCCATGACTGGGGTCGGGGGGGTGACTATTTTTGGAGCCACCCCTTGTTGGGGGTTCGGGGGCAGCGCCCCCATAGCGAAAATTTTGGAAAAATTGCCTTGTAAAATGTTGTAATTTCATAGTCATGACTTGGTAAATAATGGGTGATTTATGGGCCCATGGTATTGAGTGTTCCATAGTATTTTCCCATGGTAATCGCTCTTTAAAAGGAAGGCATTGTAATACGGTTGTGTATTGTAGCATTGTAAATATATCTGATTGTGTAAGAAATACGGTGAGAGAGTGAAGAGGAAGTTGCAACATATGTGTTGCAAGTTGTATCCCTTCATTTGTTGGATGGTATAATAATAAAAGGAATGGAAATTTCTCCATGGACGTAGCCCAGATTGGGTGAACCATGTATATTGGTGTCTCTCTTGTATTGTGTTTGTGTGATTTATATTTGCATCTTGTTATTGCTCTACGATCCCGTTTTTCTAACAATTGGTATCATAGCCAACTATTTGGTAGATAAACTCACAGGAAAGAAGGGTTCTTCGTTTGAGTGGGAGCAATGGAGGAAGAAGGAAAGTTTAAGGTCAGGAAATTTAACGAACAAAACTACCAATTATGGAAGATGCAAATGGAGGATTATCTGTACCATAAGGATCTATTCCTACCGTTGGGAGGAAAAGCAAAATAGCCAGTGACTATGAAGGACCAAGAATGGGAGGTTCTTGACAAAAAGGAACTGGGAACAATACGGTTGTGCCTAGCTTCGTCGGTGGCTTTCAATATTTCAAAAAAAAAGACTACAGAGGGTCTGATGAGCACATTGGGTAAGCTGTATGAAAATCCATCGACCTCCAACAAGGTATTTCTAATGAAACATTTATTTAATATGAAGATGTCAGAAGGTGGATCTATTGCTAATCATTTAAATGAGTTTAATACAATTACAAATCAGTTAAGTTCTGTAAAAGTGAACTTTGATCATAAGGTTAGGGATATTCTAATATTGTGCTCATTGCTAGAAAGTTAGAATGGCTTGGTCATGGCTTTAACTAACTCTGCCTCTGGTCCAAACACTTTGAAATTTGATGATGTTGTTGGTGTTATTCTTAGCGAGGAAATGAGAAGGAAAATCACAAGTAAGACATCAACTAATGCATTGACCATGGAAAGCATGGGAAGACAAAGGGAGAGAGGAAAGAGTCTAGATAATCACAATAAGTCCAAGAAGGTCAGATCCAAGTCCATATTGGGAAATATAGAATGATGGAACTGTGGAAAGAAAGGACATCTGAAGAAAGACTACAAATCTATAAAGAAGAAAGGAGATGGACATCAGGAGACTACTCAGGAAGCAATTCTAGCAGGTGATGTGTTACAATATGCTTTGATTCTTGCATTAGATAATACTAGTGATTACTGGGTAGTAGATTTAGGGGCTTCATGTCATGCTATACCCCATAGGAAATTCTTTCATGATTATCTTCCAGGGGATTTTGGACATGTTTTAATGGGTGATGATGAACCATGTAAAATTGTTGGAATGGGTGTACGGATAAAGTTAAAGAATGGTGAATGGTTGTTGAAAGATGTAAGGCATATTCCTGCTATGAAAAGAAATCTAATCTCAACAGGGAAGTTGGGAGATGGTGGTTGTTTATATACATTTGGAGAAACGTGGTGGAAAATCACTAAAGGATCAACGGTGATAACAAAAGGAGACAGGATAGTTACATTGTATTTATGTCCTCATAATATTGGTTTTTCTATCTCTTTAGCTTTCACAGGAACAAATACATCATTGGGGCATCATAGGCTTGGCCACACGAATGAGAAGGGGATGCAGATTCTCCACTCAAGGAAGTTGCTTCTAGGTATGAAGCAGGTAATTTTGAAATTCTGTGAGAACTTTGTTTATGGAAAATAGAAGAGAGTCAGATTTCATAGGGTTGGGAAACAGAAGAAGAGTGAAAAGTTAGAGCTTGTACATACAGATGTATGGGGATTGACTCAGGTACAATCTCTTGGTGGCTCTCGTTATTATGTTAATTTTATTGAAGATGCAACTAGAAAGACTTGGTTTTATTGCATTAGATAGAAATCCAATGTGTTTGCTACTTGTAAGAAATGGAAAGCTTTGGTTGAGAATGAGACAGGAAAAAGGTTGAAGTGTCTTAGATCTGATAATGGAGGTGAGTATTGCGGCAAGGAGTTTGATAGTTACTATTCATACCATGGGATTCGCAGAGATAAGATAGTCCCAGGAACACCACAAGAAAATGGTGTGTCAGAAAGGATGAACAAAACAATTATGGAGTATGCAAAGTCTATGAGATTGCATGCAGGGTTGCCCTTACAGTTTTGGAAAAATGATGTAGATAATGTTGTTTACTTAATAAACAGAGCGCCTTCAAGTGCTTTGGATGGTGGTATTCCAAAGGAGGCATGGATAGGTAAAAAGGTAAACTACTCTTTTATGAGAACTTTTGGTTGTGAAGCATTTTTCCATATTGATAAAGAAAATAGAACAAATCTTGAGGCTAAATCCAAGAAATGTACCTTTATTGGATACGTGGTTGATAATTTTGGTTATCGCTTATGGGATTATGAAAATAGAAAAAATAATTAGTAGTAGAGATGTGGTATCCAATGAAAAGTTCATGTATAAAAATCAGTCGTAGGGAAAGAAACATGAAAAGGAAAACATAGAGTACACAGTCCTTGATGAAATCAAAGAAAATGAAGTTCCAAAGGTGCCAGAAAATCAAGAACAACAGTAGGTATCTCAAACTCCTGCAAGTCTTAGAATATATACTAGGTTAAGTAGACCCCCTAAACAATTCTCTCCCTCTTTGTATTATTGATTGATGACTGATTCTGGTGAACCAAAATGTTATGAAAAAGAAATACAGGTGGAAACTAGAAATAAGTGGGAGAAAGGCATGAATGAGGAGATGGAATCATTGGTAAGAAACCAGACTTAGGATTTGGTTCAATTGCCTGTTGGTAAAAGAGCATTGCAGAATAAATAGGTTTACAGGTTGAAGGAAGAAGATGGAGGAAAAAAGCAGTACAAGGCCATATTTGTTGTAAAGGGGTTTGCAGAAGAAAGGTATAGATTTTGATGAAATATTTTCTCTTGTTGTTAAAATGACTTCAATTAGAACTATTTTAAGTCTAGTGGCGGTAAAATATTTTCATCTTGAATAGTTAGATGTAGAAACAACCTTTCTCCATGGGGATTTGGAGGAAGAGATTTATATGCAGCAGCCACAGGGGTATGAGGTCAAAGGGAAACAAAATTTGGTATGCAGGTTGAAGAAGAGCTTGTATGGCCTGAAGCAAGCTCCAAGGAAGTGGTATTTGAAATTTGACAGGTTTATGATAGAACAAGGTTATAGTAGATTTCATTCTGATCAATGTGTTTATTTCAAGAGGCTAGATAATGGAAGATAGATTATCTTATTATTGTATGTGGATGACATGCTTGTTGTAGGGTCTAACATGTAGGATATAATTGTGCTCAAAAGGAAGTTAGCTAATTCATTTTCAATGAAGGATTTGGGTGCTGCAAAGAAAATCCTTGGTATGAGAATAACAAGAGACATAAAAAATCGCAAATTGACATTGTATCAGGGTGAGTACATACAAAAGGTGTTGGAGAGGTTTAGAATGTAGAATGCAAAACCAGTTATTACACCTTTGGCCCGCCATTTCAAACTAAGTAAGGAGATGTGTCTCAAGACACAGGAAGATATAGATTACATGTCTAGGGTTCCCTATTCATCAACAGTTGGTAGCTTGATGTATGCCATGGTGTGCGCAAGACCATATATTGCATACGCAGTGGGAGTTGTGAGCAATTATATGAAAAATCCAAATAAAGAACATTGGAAGGTAGTACAGTGGATTCTCAGGTATTTGAGAGATACTACCACTCATGCATTATGTTTTGGAAGTTCAAACACCGTTCTACAAGGATACATTGATGTAGATATGGCAGGTGATAAAGATAGAAGGTGGAGCACCACAGGGTATTTCTTTACTGGAGGTGGAACAATAGTAAGTTGGATTTCGAAACTACAAAAGGTTGTTGAACTTTAAACAATGGAAGCAGAGTATGTTGCTTCTACAGAGGTTAGTAAAGAGAGGATTTGGTTACAGAGGTTCATGGAGGAATTGGGTAAGAAGCAGGATAATAGCAGGTTGTACAGTGACATCCAGAGTGCCATTCATCTTGTACATAACTCATCCTTCCATGCTAAGACTAAACATATACAACTCGAGTACCATTTCATACGGTATGTTCTGGAAGATGAACTATTGAAACTGGAAAAGATACACACTAGCGAGAATCCTGCAGACATGTTGGAAAAGGTAGTAACAAGAGAGAAACTAAGTTCCTGCTCGATTTTAGTTGGCCTTCAAGAATGAAGGTGAAGATGATCAATTTGCTACATCCAAGGTTCATAGCATAGTCCAGCAACAATGGAGTTGATGTAATTAGTTTCAAAGTGGGATATTATTGGTTGTGGAGCCTCATATTCCTTATTCAAAGGTTGTCTTTCAACCGCATCTGGATCCTAGCCCATGACGAGGGGGTTTGGTGGGGATTTCCCCTCCAAAATAGTCACCATGGGGGGTCCAGGAGGGATACTAGTTTGGGAGTGCCCCCCTGGCGGGAGTTCGGGGGAGCGCCCCCGTAGTGAAAATTTTGGAAAATTTGCCTTGTAAAATGTTGTAATTTCATAGTCATGACTTGGTAAATAATGGGTGATTTATGGGCCCATGGTATTGGGTGTTCCATAGTATTTTCCCATGGTAATCGCTCTTTAAAAGGAATGCATTGTAATACGGTTGCGTATTGTAGCATTGTAAAGTTCTTTGATTGTGTAAGAGAGACTGGAGAGTGAAGATGAACTTGCTTCAAATGTGTTGCAAGTTGTATCCCTTCATTTCTTGGATGGTATAATAATAAAAGGAATGGCAATTTCTTCATGGACGTAGCCCAGATTGGGTGAACCACGTATATTGGTGTCTCTCTTGTACTATGTTTCTGTGATTTATATTTGCATCTTGCATCTTGTTATTGCTCTGCGATCCTGTTTTTCTAACAATTGGTATCAGAGCCAAAGGTCTATTTGGTAGATAAATTCGCAGGAAAGAAGGGTTCCTGGTTCGAGTGGGAGCAATGGCAGAAGAAGGAAATTTTAAGGTCGAGAAATTTAAAGGCCAAAACTACTAGTTATGGAAGATGGAAATTAAGGACTATCTGTACCAGAATGATCTATTCCTACCATTGGGAGGAAAAGAAAAACATTCAGCGACTATGAAGGAAAAAGAATGGGAGGTTCTTAACAGAAAGGTACTGGGAACAATACGGTTGTGCCTAACTTCGTCTGTGGCTTTCAGTATTTCAAAAGAAAAGACTGCGGAGGGTCTGATGATCGCATTGGGTAAGCTGTATGAAAAACCCTCGGCCTCCAACAACGTATTTATAATGAAGCGTTTATTTAATATGAAGATGTCAGAAGATGGATTTGTTGTTGATCATTTAAATGAATTTAATATGATTAAAAATCGGCTAAGTTCTGTAAAAGTGAACTTTGATGATGAGTTTAGGGCTCTTCTAATCTTGTGCTCATTGCCAAAAAGATGGAATGGCTTGGTCATGGTTGTAAGTAAATTTGTCTCTGGTTCAAACACTTTGAAACTGGATGATGTTGTTGGTGTTATTCTTAGCGAGGAAATGCGAAGGAAAATCACAGGTGAGATATCAGCTAATGCATTGACCATGGAGAGCAGGGGAAGACAAAGGGAGAGAGGAAAGAGTTTAGGTAATCGTAGCAAGTATAGGAAGGGCAGATCCAAGTCCATATTGGGAAATATAGAGTGTTGGAACTGTGGAAAGTGTTGGAATATTCTCACCATCATTTTTTATATTTGCATGCCTGCATGCATTCTACATGCATCTAGTCATCAGTGTGGCAGTCTCCCCAACACCTATATCCTATGTTCAGCCCCCTAGAACCTGTTTTTATCCCTCGAGATCCCTCCTACCTACCTAGTGTGACTTTTTTCCTCACTTGGATGACATATGCGCCCTACTACACTAGTTGGATCACTAACAGTTAGTTGCAACATTTATTGACTAGTTTATTCATTTATTGCTCAGTTTAACTTCTTGTAGCTTCCAATTGTCTGTATCGGAGTGCCAATTGACCTACTGACAGCCACGTCAGTCTGATGCACCCTCCTCGGAGTCTCCATCCCTTGATTTGTGCTCACATGACTCAGTTAGACTCATTTGACTGACTTTTGATTATTTATGACTACTACCACTGATTGGATGATGTCTCCAATGCTATCAAAGCCACACATTGAGGATAATTCTAATGACCTTAGGAGGCATTTGAATCCATTTGATTGTATTCATTTATTATTCACTTTTCACAGTGCCATCTTACAGCTAATGTATGATACAACATTTTTTGTCATTTTCTTATGTTAATGAGTGATTATTGATTCAACATTCTTCTTCTCTTCTCTTCTATTCTTGAGTAAGTTTTAGTTAGGTTTTCTCCATCTGTGTGATCTCTCCTGTAAAATATCACATGGTATCAGAGTTGGAGTCAGCTATTCGAATTGCAGCAGCAACAGTTGCAGCAATTCTTTGAGCAGTTGTCTTTCATTGAGCACTAGAAGTCTCTGGATTTCCACAACAATTCCTGGTGCAATTTTCTTGAATTCACTGGAGCAATCCAGTGAGGTCTAGCCAGGTGTGAAGGATCCAGTCACATGTGCTCAATATCCTAAACCAGTGTTCAATTCGAATTGCAGCAGATCTCCATTTACAATTCTCATTGTTTTGCAGGTTATCTCCATCATTCGAATTCATCTTCAATTCGACTTCAATAGTTACCAATGGATCTAAAACTGAATTCATTCAATTATTTTTAATGGAAGGCCAAGATGGACATCTTCATGAAGTCCAAGAGCCTCTCTATATTTTTGAATGGGATTGCATTCGAACCCACTAGTGCAGTAGAGAAATCCAAGTACTTAGATAAACTTGATGAAGCAGTAGGACTGTTGCTCCTCAGTATTTTTGAATACCTCCATTTTCATTTCATAGATCTAGAACCTCCAAAAGAGGTTTGGAACAAGCTCGAATATCTTCTTGGACAAAAATATGACTTGAAAGGTCATGTTGATGCCTCGGATATCGTAGCATCAATCAGAAAGGGATTCTCCCCGAGAGACGGTCCCAATTAGACTGTCTCCCGTTTGGTGTAGGGAATCCGTCCGGTTAGCGGTTCCGGCAACCGTGGTTTTGGACTTTAAATCCGATTCTACCGGTTATGGCCCGATCCACCGTTCTTTTGGGTTTTATGTGTTTTATATGAGATGCACATGCCTAAATTATACTTAATCTAAATGCAATTGGAACAGATCTAAATCTAGAAACAAGAACACATCTACCTATCCCTGCAGGGGAACACGCTTAAGGGGAGAGCAATCAGCTGTAACAGATATCATAAGCAACGAACAGATAGCTATTATTTCTCACGGTCAAAGCTACAGCGAGATGAGGATCTTGAGAAGATAGCTTCTCATTCAAAATGGAACGCATCTATTGCTCAGAAAAAGACAGAGGAAAACTACAGGATAAGGAAACAAATCTATAATGAAATTTACAGAATGCATCTATTGCTTATGAACCGAAGAAATCAAATGGTTTGATCTAAGCAACAAGGATAAAGAAACAGATCTGGAATTAAACTAAAAGATCCCTGCAAGGAGCAATTAAAAGCATGAACAATGAGCCATACAAATTATCCTGAAGAAAGAACAGTTAGCCATTCGTTCTAGAAGAAAAAATCTACAGCAATGGTAAAAGTATCAGCAGGTAGCTCCTGATTTAATATGGAACGCATTCATTGTCCATGAAATAGAGAGAATGCATGCATAGATAAGAGCAAAATCATTAATACAAAGAAATAATTCAGAAGTCAAGAATGATCTCACATTGCAGAATTGCAGTCATTAGAATAGTCCAACATAAAGCAACCCAACATTCCAAGCAAAACGTCCATCTCCCGTGGCTTCTATTAGAAAAATCCTATTTACAGACCCGATACAAGATAGCTCATATCATTTGCCCAAAATTTTCATTCCCTGCCAAAAGTCCTTTCTAACCTTTCCTAGCTTCTATTTATAGTTACAAATTTGCCCTCTGGGATGACACCTAGCATCCCCCACCTGTCATTTACAGGGATTTCTAATATAATCGATCACCAAAAAATGGTCACTTCATTTACAAAATATTTTGACAAAAAAGAATAGGGACAGCTGTCCCACAGCTTACGCCTTACATATAACAGGAAATTTGCTAAACTCAAAGCGTTCCCTGCTGGGCACGTGTCTGGCTGAAGCGAGTGGCTCACTGAATTCAGTTTGCTTCATTCCTGTGCGTGAGCTTCCGGTGGCAAAGGGTCGCCCAAATTGATTGTCACTGGTGCTGCCTGGGAAGAGGTCTTCGAATCCCCTGCTGATGCTGCCCCTGATTGGGAAGAGGGAATGGGACTGGCCAGACTTTCTGCCATTGCTGGGGAAGAGGCTGCTGGGTCTACTGATGCTTCTGCTGCTGCTGCAGCTTTCCTGACCTCCTCTTCTATGTAGCTATGCCACACACCTGTATCCCTTATGATTATGTTTGCTGCAGCAGGGAACAGGATTTTTTGAGAAGTTACATTCTTCCCGAGCTCTATTTTAATGCTTTGTACTTCCGCTTCAGCAACTTTATATGTTTCCTTCAACAGATGATTGTGAAGTGTGGATGAACCGATGTAATGTTGGAGATCATCCATGGCCAAGACATCAATCCTTTTCACATACTCCATCTGGACGCCTAGCTCTTCTTTCAATTGAGACAACCGCTGTTCTTTTTCCGGGAAGTCTTCGAGGGTCTGAGGGAAGGTCAGTGTGCAGTTGTCATGGACTCCTTTGAGCTTTTGGTACAGGTTGTTGATTCTATCTGTGGTCTTCTGCACACTGGCCATCAGCTTATTGGCACAGTTCCGGCCAAACTCCAACAAGGCTATATCTTCATTAAAATCTTCCACTGTCTTAAAAGGAAGATGAGGGGGAAAACCTCCTTTCCCTTCCCTCCATGCCATCTGACTTATGACATTTGCTTTGACACGGGTATTCTTAGCCTTGAGCCTGTGGGCTTCCGCATTAACCTCCTTTATCCTGACCGTCATGGCCTTGAGTTTGCATACCTCATCAGTGATTAGCTCTTGAGAGCCATGCACTTGCTGTAGTATATTGCATGACAGCTCGTGGAAGGGGGACATATCCAAGGTTCTGCTTTCCGCTTGCTCTAAACGTTCAGTTAATGCCTGCTTGTCTGCTTCTAGCTGGGAAGCCTTTTCTTCTGCTCCATTCTTCTCCGCTTCTGCAATCATTATTTGGAGTGCTAGCTGGTCCTTTTCCTCCTCCAGGTAGCTGTACTTATTTGCCAACTCCTTATGCTCGGCGTACAAGCAATTGTATTTATTCACTATCAGGTCTCTCTGGGCTTGCTCATTAGCCACATTTCGTTGCAAGGTACGTGCTCTTTTCTTTGTCAATATATTTTCTTTGACTATAACCCCTACATTGGCAAATGATGCTTGTGCTGTCGCTATAACTGCGGACGCCATGGCAATGGGATCCGCATCTGTGTTCTGCATGACAGCGACCTCTCGGTGGGTAACTATGTCGTCATGGAAAGGACTTTTAATCCTTTCTTCTGATTGGAGGACCATTGTTTTTCTTTTCTTGTCATAGACAAACTCATTCCATTTGGACACCGTACGCTTCCCAGATGGAGTGTACGGTACGATTGGTCGGTTTATGATGTCTATGTCTTCTTCCATAGGTGGGGTCCGGACTTCCTGAGCGGGGTCTGTCCCTTCCCTTTGGGTACTAGAGCCACCTGCCTGAGAGGTGTCTATCTCCATGTCCTGCGCACCGGACCCACCTACCTGGGCATCTTCTTTTGCCTTCAATTCTTCCTCCGCCTTCTTCTTTGCTTCAGCTTGTTCAATTTCTGCTTCTTTCTGCTTTTGGGCTTCTTCAGCCTCCTTCCGCAGTCTCTCATTTTCAGCGTCCTGTTGCTTCCTTGCTTCCTCGGATTCCTTTTGTAACCTTGCCTCTTCTCTTAACCTGAGCTCTTCCTGAGCTCGGGCATCCTTGGCTTCTCTCTCCTTTTGCTGGATAGTCTTCTGGGCTTTGGTTGAGCTAGAGCTCGCTCCAGTACTTTGGTGACAGATCCGTAGCTCAGTCATATTGCTGATGCCTCTGAATGCTTCCTCCTCGGCATTGGGGTAGTGGGAGTATTCGAAGTTAGCATAGTTCCCCTTGCAATGCTCGGCCACTTTACCCTTTCTGTCGTTCCTGTGGAAGATGACTTCACCGAAATGGAAGGCCTTCAATTCTTGAACAAATTCGTCGGCAGAGGCCACCCCTGAAAACTTGTAAGTACCTATGCAGAAAGGTAAGGGGGGAAAGGAAGCCTTGTGTAGCTTGTGGAGGAATGCTCCAATCCCGTCCAAGAAGAGTTGTCTCACTGCTTCCTTGAGTACCACATAGTCTGTGGCATACTGCGGAAATATGTATGGGGGCTTAGTCCCTCCAAACATTCTCAAGTAGGTGCCTTGTTCTGAAAAGTAGAAGTCCCCATAATCCTCGAGGACTTCCAAAGCGTTTTGTGACAGGCAACTTGGTTCTTCCTTGAATATTTTCTCGTATAGGGGCATGATGAAACCCTCACAGATGAGTTTGTAGCTGGGCTTGTAATTCTGAGCCCACAACATCTTGAATGCGATGTAGACCGGGGCTGTGGTCCTATCCCATGTACACCCCAATCCGGGGAACTCTATCTTGGCCAAGATACAGTCTATCAGGTACGAAGACATGAAGAATTCAGCCTTCTTCGAGGCCAGCCCGGGCTTAGCAGCACTTATCATTGAGGCCAGACTATCTGACAAGATAGTGGCCCAGTCAAAAACTGTCCCCTGAAATGCCACATAGTGAATGATAGGGACCCACTGAATCTTGTATACTGTGCCATCGGGCATGCCGAAGATTCTACACAGCATCAGGGCGATTAATCTATAAGGAGCTCTTAGATTCTGTACGTCATACTCCTCACTCCCTTTCTTCCTCAAATGTTTCCCTTGCACTAGTAGCTTCTTGGCCATCTCGACATTGTTCATCTGGCTTAACCATTCATCAGTCAGAGCTTGCTGGACACGGGGAAACCTGTAGGCTTCCGTCAGATATGCGGGTTGAAATGAGGCGATAGCCATGTTCCCGCTATCATTTATCACTCTTCCTTCAGCATCGGCATGTTGGAGTATCCATCCAATTACTTCAGCGCAGGGGAACATCTCAGGGCGGGTAGCGGCCTTAGTTATGCCTGAGGCTCTGATATTTCGATAGATTGGTGCTTCCTCTAGCAGCATATCTGGGATTTCTTGGTCCCGGATCATTCTGTGGATGTCTCCCCATCTGATTTCCGGAGGGACACCTGTGGCGCACCTAGTGTCCTGGAGCGAGGTTTCAATCTTAGGAGGGACAGGTTTCTTTTCTGTCATCTTCGCCTTCTTCTTACTGGGTTTTGGCATCTTGAATTATCCCTGATAACATCCATATACAATTCATCATGAGTTTGAGCCACAGGTTGTATGGTTTCAGCAGAGAGCAACAATTGTTTTAATGAGATAAATCAATGAAGCATGTATTTAGGAAGTAAAACATTATTTCAATTATAAGACACACATCGAAACATTTGAAGCTCGTAAAAGATGAGTGTGGGATAAGCTATGTTGCGGACGCTATTGGTTTTATTGGACCGATAGGTGATTCGCGGAAGCAATCGGCCTCCGGTTCCGCCTCGCGGAAGGAGAAGTCCTTTGCTATGGCTGCGGTTGGAGAGGTCGAAGGCGGGGAAGAGGCGGGTTGACTCGGTGACGGCTATGGATGCTATCGTCACACGCGGCCACTTGCCGAGCCACTACGGGAGGCTTTAGTCTGAGCGAAGGTAACGGTGCCGGGGACAAACTGACGGGGGGAGCTAGGGCGGCTTCAAGTTTTGACTCTCGTGGCTTAACCGCTTACGGGTTTCGGCTTCGCGTGTAGGGACTGGGGTTTATGGAAAAGGGCCCAGGGTTCACGGTCAGGGACATGGAAAGCCCATAGGGTTTTGTCAACTTAACCCACGACGAGGGGCGCGGCCCGGGGTTTAAAACAAAACAGGGCATGGTTAACCGCCCACACCCACCAAAATAAAATATAACGCTTTCACGAAGGCCTAAAATGATTTTGTAAAACGGAAACTCCGTTCACTGTACCTGACGGGCAAAACATAGCCCTTGACGGGTGTTTTGCCCGTCACAATCCCACTAAAACCCACTATTTTCCCCAAAAGGACAGCTCAGTAGTGAAAAACAAGGTGAAGATCCTACCTGGCACCGTGGGGATTGCTTGAGCAAGGTGGCTGCGAGCACGGAGGCGCGAGGTGAGCTGGAGCGATTTGCACGGTATCACACGTCGATGGCCGGTTCAAAACAATGGTGTATTGGTCGAGCCCCCCATGGTATTTTATAAAGGATGGCACGTGTGAGCATTTAACTGGGTAGGTGGCGTGGTTAAAACGGGGTTTAAATTCGCCGCGCGTAGCGGTCACGTCAAAGCGCCTCGGTTTCCGTGCGACCGTCACTTGCGGGGCCAGTTCGCGAATTGCATCCGCCGTTGCGGAAGGATTCGATGAAAGCTTCCGACGTTTCGGGGCTTAAAGCGAAAAGGAAACTCGAAGCCTTCCGCGAGAGACTGCCGCGTAGCGGACGGGTAACGCCAAAGCTTCCGCCCTTTCGGAACGGTATAGCGAATGCTCCCAGTATTTTCGGAAGACTTTTGCGAAAGCTTCCGCGAACCAAAACTTCAAAGTCTCGTTGATTTTCGGAAAGTTTTTGGCTACGGCTCTCGCTAGTCTCGGAAAGCTTTTGGCAATGGCTTCCGCCGTTTCGGAAGCAAAACTTATATTTTCCGCAAATTCACCCGGGATCGTTTCGGAGTCCTTTTGCCGGTCGGGGTAAGCAATTGGCTTCCGCTGTTTCGGAAGGGTAGCCCGAAGGCTTCCGCTGTTTCGGAAGCAAAAGCTGAAGGCTTCCGCGACAGCTTCTTGAGAAAATTCTAAGTCTTTTCATGGTTTCGGAAGGCAATCGTGGATTCTCCCCGCGGGCCTTATGGAGATGGCTTCCGCCGTTTCGGAAAGGTTTCATCAAAAGTTTCCGCCTAGTTCCTTTTGGGAAGATATTGCGGCGGCTTCCGCTGTTTCGGAAGGGTAGCCCGAAGGCTTCCGCTGTTTCGGAAGCAAAAGCTGTTTCGGAGCTTAAACCGTTCCGCAGAAGCAACGCTTGAAAAATTTTCTAAGTCTTTTACTTCGGAAGGAAATGCTGAATTCCTTGGTGTTATTTCGGCGAGTTTATCCGAATGGCTTCTGCCGTTTCGGAAGACAGAGCTGAATTGTTCCGCCGTTTCGGGTGGTTTTGTTGAATTCCTTGCCGTTTCGGGAAAACAACGCGAACTTTTCCGTGGTCGCGGAAGACTTGATCGAAAGCTTCTGCCGTTTCGGGTGGTTTTGCCCAATGGCTCTAGCGGATTTTGACAAAGAAAATCTAAGTCCTCCTTTCGGAAAGATTGGACGTTTGACTCCCGCCGTTTCGGGACAAAGACTGACTTATTCCAAAACGTTTGGGCAAAAACTAAGTTACCTTTTGGCTCACGGGGAAGAACATGGAAGGATTGAAGGCAAGCTGTTCAGCAGGGAAGCAAAATCTTATGTTGAAAACAGAGCGGGCGGCTGGGATGGCTTTTCAAGAAAACTTTCTACAAAAAAAACAGGAGGGGCCCCAACATGTACAAAATTTTGGGGAGGGGTGTTGCTGCAACAACAATGGTGAGTCGCTGGCGAACACAGATCTCTGAAAAAATACCCTACATGGTCCGGACCCCCATTAAAACCTCCGTCTCGGGTGCATTATTCAGCTGAGCATTTTAGACTCATGCGGGGAAAGGAGCACTTTTCCTGCTAGTCATTGGGAAAGGGGAGCTTCGACCGAGGCATCTTCACCACTCTCAGAGGGCCAGCATATGGGATTCATTTTAGGAGGGTCATCCCTCAAATGGTCACTACTGCCAGACTCCACAGGATTTTCAACACTTCCTCATGGACACTATTGTTCTTGTTCCTCATTCCCATGCTGCTGGCATCCTTTGGGATGCTTGTGTTTTGGACAGCTTAGCTATTTGAGCCTTCCAGGGATATTTTCTTTTGGACCGATCTTTGATTTGGGCTCCTCAATCCATAATGTCCTTTTGTGTGAGTTAGAGGTTTTATTGATTTGATCAAACTTCACGGACGGAGAGGAGCCTATTTTGAGCTGGGCCTTTTGGACAGCCTTCTTGATTTTACATGTCCCTTTTGCTTTGTCTCAGCCATGCTTTAATTGAGGCGAGAATCCCTGGAAAACAGACTCTTGAATGTAGGCCATTTTGGCTTTTAAATCAGCAGCATGGAGTCATTTCAATACCCCATGTCCTCGAGAGGTGTCACTTTCCATGGGTCCAACTTAGGTAACCTTTCTTGAGATGCCTATGAAGTGTGAGAGTGGGTGGAGCCCAACGATAGTAATGAAGATGGCCATGGGTCTCTGCTATTGAACAGGGTTAATGTGACTAGCAGGGTAGGATTCCCCCCTCTTGAATATTTCAGCGAGAGCATAGCAGACCGGGTTTACTGAGCAGGGTCCCAGACTCATGGGTTGCAAGTTTTCTTTGAGAGAGCTGCCTTCAGTGGGAGACCCAACAAAAAAAAGGGTGCTTCAGAAAAAAAAAACCTATTGAAAAGATCAAATAACAAAACAAGAAACAACATGGCCGAAAAATAAAACAGCTAAAAGCGAAAGCGAACAGACAACTTTATTTATGTACAGGAAGTCTCACGGAGACTCACGCGAAGTACTGTTTCAGGGCGAGGCCATTGAGTGGAAGGGATACTTCCTCTCCCTCGAGATCTGTCAATTTATAAGTGGATGGGCCCAATTTTGCAGAAATTTGGTACGGGCCTACCCATAGATGTTGAAATTTCGTGTGCATTCCTTTGCCTTCGTGATTATGGTCCCATTTCAGGACTAAATCCCCAACTTCAAAGTCCCTCTTGCCGGATTTCCTCTTGTCGAACCATCTCTTAACTATGTCCTGGTGTTGATGAAATCAGTCTTTAGCTTTGTGTCGGGCTTCTTCCAGTCGAAGCAGGGTGTTTATCCTGGATTGTAAGGCTTGGCTACCAGAACCCCGAGAGGCTTGGGACAATTGCAAGGATGGCAGCAAGATGTTTGGGGGAAGTATGGCTTCCTTGCCATAGACTAGGGTGAAAGGGGAGACACCTAAAGCATTCTTCGGGGTTACCCTATCGGCCCATAAGGCATTTGGGAGAGCCACATGCCAACTTCTCTGGTTTTCTATCACCGTTTTCTTAAGGATTCGAATCAGATTCTTGTTTGATGATTCAGCTAATCCGTTTCCCTGAGGGTAGTAATTGGCTGAATAATGCAACTTAATTCCCCATTCATAAACAAATTCATTTATTTTGCAAGATGAAAAATAAGTAGCATTATCAAAAACAAGGGAAATTGGAACCCCAAACCTGGTTATGATGTTCTCTTTCAAGAAGCTGATAACTGCATCTTCGTTGATCTTGCGCAGCGGGATGGCCTCCGTCCATCTGGTGAAGTAGTCGGTAGCTGTCAGAATGTATCGGTGTTGCAAGGAAGAATTTGGATTTATTTCTCCGATAACATCTATGCCCCATTTCTCAAAAGGTTCAGAGATGATGACAGGCTGCAATGGGCCTGCGGCCTTAGGTAACTTCCCAGCGCTTCTTTGACATACATCACAGTTTCGTGCGTACGTGTGGGCATCTCGAAACAGAGTGGGCCAATAATAACCAGCTCTCAGTATCTTGTGCGCTGTCGTCTCTCCTGAATAATGGCCACCTGCGGGGCCATCATGCAATTCTTTGACAACTTTGTTTGCATCCTCCTTTTCCAAACATCTAAGAAGGACTCCATCATAATTCTTTCTGAAGAGAATCCCATCAATGATCTGATAGGGTGCTGATTTCAAGCGGAGTGCCCTTCTTTGTTTAGAATTCCAGTGCTCGGGTAGATATCCCTGCTGTAAATAGTGCACTAGATCTCTATACCACGACTGGGGAGCTGTGAAGATATGGCATACCTCAACCGAATTGAGTTCGGCTTCGTTCTTCCAATGTTGTTCTTCATCAGTCGAGTTTCCCGCCAGTAACTTGCACAGACCTTGTCCTTTGATGATTGTAGCAGGTTTAAATTCCAAATCATACTCCTGCAGAGCTGTGACCCAGTTCCCTCTCCTCTCTCCCAATTCCTTTTGAACGAAAAGGGATCTAACAGCTGGATGGGGAACTATGACTTTAGTTCTGTTCTTCAAAATGTATGGCCTAAACTGCTTGACTGCTTTGAAGACTGCGTAGGCATGCTTGTCAACTACGGGGTAATTCAGCTCAGCCCCTTGCAGACCAGTGCTCATAAACGAAATTGGGTATTCGTCCCCCAACTCCACCTTTTGCGTGAGTACAGCTGCGAGAGAGTCATCCGAAGCGAAAGTATACAAGATGAAATCTTTATCAAAATCTGGACTTCTTAAGGAAGGAGCTTTAGCTACAGCCGCCTTGATATCTCTAAATGCGTCCTTCTCCAAATCTGTCCACTTGAATTGTGTGTTTTGTTTAACCATCTGCTGCAATGGCTTAACGATTTGTGCAAAATCCGGAACAAATCTGCGGACAAAATTGATGGTGCCCATAAAAGACTGCATAGATTTTTTGTTGTGGGGCATTGGGATTTTATTAATAGCTTGGACCCTTTCTTGGTCGATTGACACTCCCCCCTTAGAGATGACATGACCCAAGAGCTTACCTTCGGGTACAGCAAACACGCTCTTCTTGGGATTCAAGGAAATACCATACTTCCGGCAACGGTCGAAGATGTGCCTCAGATGAACAACATGGTCTTCCCTCTTCTTTGAAAAAACTGTCACATCGTCCAAGTATACAACAACGCATTGCCCACCTAATCCTCGGAAGGCAATGTCCATCGCCCTTTGGAATGTGGCTCCTGCATTTATTAGACCAAATGGCATCCTCCTGTAAGCGAAAGTTCCCCATTTAGTCCTGAAGGTAGTCTTGAGACGATCCTCTTCGGCTACTAACACTTGATTATAGCCAGAGAAACCATCGAGGAGAGAAAACAATTCAGATCCAGACACCATTTGTAGGATTTGCTCCATTGAAGGTACGGGGTAGTTGTCTTTATCCGAGGCTTTATTTAAATTTCTGAAATCTACACATAGCCTAATCTCTCCGGATTTCTTCCTCACGGGAACCAAGTTTGCAACCCATTCGGAATGCCTAACTTTGAAGATTATCTTCGCGTCCAGGAGTTTCTTTAATTCCTTTTGGATCAGCGGTTCAAGAGTGGGATGCATCCTTCTTAACTGCTGCTGAAATGGTTTGACACCCGCTTTCATTGGTATAACATGCTGAATGATGTGGACGTCATATGTCTTCAGATCTTCATAGGTCCATGCAAACACATCCTTGTACTGTTTAAACAATTTAATGAACTTGTCTCTTTCTCCTGGTGAACAACATTTGCCAAGGTTGACAAATTTTGGTTCTGTCTCGGTACCCAAATTAACCAACTCATGTTGCATTGATGAGCTGTTAGTTTTGGTATTAGCTGGTCTTTTGAATTTATTTTGAAGATCGAAAAGCATTTCGAGGGACCTTACCCCTTTTGGCATGAAATTTCCTTTCTCCTCTTCCTTCCTCATCAAATCCGCATCATGTTCCTCTTCATCTATTGCAGCTCCTTGAAAACTGTCTTCGTTTGTCAAGAAGCTGATAATTTGCTCATCATCATCGAAGACTCTGAAGTTAGTGATGTTATCGGGAATGGAAGGCCTGAAAATCAATTCAATAGAGCATTTATTATTTGACGGTACTAATCTAGAAGCAGATGTTGCTAACAAATCAGCAGCAGAATTTTGCAATCTAGGAATTGATTTTATATTGAAAGCGTCAAAATACATGATTAAATCCCATACCTCAGCCTGGTAACCTTTCAAGTGCGGTGAGAGACAATGAATGGTGTTCCTTACCTGTCTGACAACTATCTCGGAGTCACCAAAAACCTTCAGGTGCTTAACATTTAAGCCAATGGCCTTCTTTAAACCATGTACCAAAGCTTCATATTCAGCGGTATTGTTAGTACAATCGAATTCTAATCTACACGACAAAAAATACTTGTTCTTCTTTGGATCAATCAGAACACAACCGGCTCCGGATCCTTCCAGAGTTTTAGAACCATCAAAGTATAATGTCCAAAAGGTATCTTTAGATTCAACTAAGTTAGTTTCTTTGTGGTCTACGTTAGCAACTAAATTAACTATGTTACAATCAACCTCATCAGTCCGAGAAAAATGAAGGAGATCGGACTGTTTGTCTGATTCATGGCAAAAGGTTTCAGATTGATAGTTACCCGGATCCATTTCCAAGAAGTAATTTCCCAGGACCGAGGAAGAGAAAGCTACAGCCTCATTCTTTTCTTCTAGCTGGGTTACGTTTTGTTTCATATGAGGTTCCCTAAGAATTTTAATCTGATTCTGCCTGTTCTGATAAGGCAGCCATAGATGAGACCAATCGGTAGCAAAGTAACCACTCAATTTGGTAGACCAATCCCTACTCAAAATCAGCCCATAAGCTTCTGGGATATCGACCACCATTATGTCAATAAATTGGCAGACTCTAGGATCGGCTGACAGTCTAATTAGAACATCTTTCATCTCCCCTATAACCTTGACAGCAGTCCTGTCTAATTGTATGATTTGAGCTGGAGATGGTACGGGCTGCCCATTAATTTTCTTACAAATTGAAAGTGGCATGACGTTTGAAGAAGCTCCGGAATCTACCAGACAGTTATGAACATTGTGATTAAAAATTTCGAATGTCAGCAGAAATGGCAATGTTTGGGACTTGGATTTCCCACCGATGCTAGCCTTGTTAATTTCAGGATTGTCTTGAGAATCTGTTAATGTAGCGCTGGGTTTTGGTTGTAAAACATGAAGTAGTTTGTCTCGTTGATGGGGTAAGCTACACATGTCAAATATTGATACGTTTGCTTTAACTTTCTTGATATCTTCGATAATATCATACCCTATATCGGATTCATTCCCAATTCGAATGGACTGATCAGTTTTGTTCAAGGTTTCCTTAGGCGGCTGAACTGTGTTGTCAGCGCTTGGCCTTTTGGCAGCTGTTTGGTTTACTTTGGGCTGTGGTGGGATGATTGGTATATGCCTCCTAGGCGGATCTTTCGAAATTTTAGGCTTATGGGGAATGGTGACTGGTACAGGATCCGCAATTGGGCCCTTGCTGCGAGTGGCAACATTTGTGGTAGAGGGAGAGCTGTCTGCGTGATCTTCTTCTACTAATTCAGTCATAGGTATCCAATCCCACAATACCATAGTAGTGTCCGGGGTTGGTTCCTCTAACTCAGGGCCTGACTCTTCTGGAGGATCATCCTGGTCTGGGATCTGAGAATCTAACATTTGGTTCATGACCAAGCTCATGGAATTGATCCATTGAGGGCAGCTCTTCTCCGAGTGTGGTTCTTGGTGAAAGGTGCAGAAATTCTCCATCCCAATCTCATTCAAATTTAGAACAGGGGCAGTGTTCATTGGTGGGTGAGACTGTTCCCCGTCTTCCCTTCTCTTATAGAATGGCTTGAAAGGTTTCCTAGATGTATTAGCAGCCTTGTCCTTTTCAAGATCTACGATTTTGTTAGATAACTTCTGCATCATCTTAACTACGTTTTCCATATCCGTAGATGGCTCTTCTTTGCCTCTCGTGAGGAGCAAAGGTTTCTTGCTAGCTGCTGGTTTTGTTTCCACATCTAAGGCATGTTTAGCTATGCTATCAGCCTCTTCCTCTACCTTTCGAGCTTCCTCAAAATTCTCTATTAGGGTCGTTTTCTTGGATCGTTTTACAAACATTGCGATTGGACCTTCAAGAGCTGTTGTGTAGTATTCAATCAAAGACTCTTCTGTGGGTTTGTTAGTTTCACTAAAGTTATTTAACAGCGTTGTGAATCTTTGATTAAAGTCTTGAACCTTTTCCTTCTTCTCCATTCTCATGGATAAGAGCTCTTTCATAAGCGTGGCTACAGTTTTTTGGTTCCCGTATTTCTTGAGGAAACACTTTTCGAAATCATCCCAACTAGAGATTGAGCTGGGTTGAAGGCTAAAGTACCAAGATGATACCTTAGGCTCGAATGTATACGGAAACAACCTGCAGACTACGTCTTCATGTTGTACATTTAAAAGGTTCAGAGCTAAGTAAAAACTCTTTAGGTGATCCTCCGCCGAAATGGCCTTCCCTGGATCGTACTTAGGCAAGACCTTTTCTGGATTTTTAGGGAGATCATGGAATGGTCCAGCTAGGTTCAGCGCTCCCCTTGCTCTCCAGGCAGGTACAGCCATGTTTGGGTCTGGACGTGGAGACCCTGGTGGAGAATTGTAAGGTGAATTCGGTGGAGTACTTTTGGGAGTGGTAATTTCTTCGAGATTTTCTTGGTCTGACTTGTTAAGAGTGCCGGAGATTTCTTCCAAAGTTAGATTTACCAGTTCTTCAAAACTCTGAACGAGGATCGAATCACGGGTATATTGCGGCTCCTTTCTGGGTGTAGTTTTCTTAGGGAGGAAGTTCACAGCGTTTAACCCACCTAGCTGTCTAACGTAAGATCTAGTATGTCTTCTCAAGTCCTCTATTTCTGCAAAAGGAACAGCGTATAAAGCTTCCTGAGGCTCAGGGTCAGAAATGAGGCGTTCTTGGTCTGTTAATCCAAGATCTGGGCTGTGTGACAAGTTTTCTTCAAGCGGGTTTTCAGTGTTATCTATGACCGTGGAAGATTTTCCTCTATCAGCCATGCACTTCAGGCCCTCCTTCTAGCGCCAAAAACTGTTGATGCCTCGGATATCGTAGCATCAATCAGAAAGGGATTCTCCCCGAGAGACGGTCCCAATTAGACTGTCTCCCGTTTGGTGTAGGGAATCCGTCCGGTTAGCGGTTCCGGCAACCGTGGTTTTGGACTTTAAATCCGATTCTACCGGTTATGGCCCGATCCACCGTTCTTTTGGGTTTTATGTGTTTTATATGAGATGCACATGCCTAAATTATACTTAATCTAAATGCAATTGGAACAGATCTAAATCTAGAAACAAGAACACATCTACCTATCCCTGCAGGGGAACACGCTTAAGGGGAGAGCAATCAGCTGTAACAGATATCATAAGCAACGAACAGATAGCTATTATTTCTCACGGTCAAAGCTACAGCGAGATGAGGATCTTGAGAAGATAGCTTCTCATTCAAAATGGAACGCATCTATTGCTCAGAAAAAGACAGAGGAAAACTACAGGATAAGGAAACAAATCTATAATGAAATTTACAGAATGCATCTATTGCTTATGAACCGAAGAAATCAAATGGTTTGATCTAAGCAACAAGGATAAAGAAACAGATCTGGAATTAAACTAAAAGATCCCTGCAAGGAGCAATTAAAAGCATGAACAATGAGCCATACGAATTATCCTGAAGAAAGAACAGTTAGCCATTCGTTCTAGAAGAAAAAATCTACAGCAATGGTAAAAGTATCAGCAGGTAGCTCCTGATTTAATATGGAACGCATTCATTGTCCATGAAATAGAGAGAATGCATGCATAGATAAGAGCAAAATCATTAATACAAAGAAATAATTCAGAAGTCAAGAATGATCTCACATTGCAGAATTGCAGTCATTAGAATAGTCCAACATAAAGCAACCCAACATTCCAAGCAAAACGTCCATCTCCCGTGGCTTCTATTAGAAAAATCCTATTTACAGACCCGATACAAGATAGCTCATATCATTTGCCCAAAATTTTCATTCCCTGCCAAAAGTCCTTTCTAACCTTTCCTAGCTTCTATTTATAGTTACAAATTTGCCCTCTGGGCTGACACCTAGCATCCCCCACCTGTCATTTACAGGGATTTCTAATATAATCGATCACCAAAAAATGGTCACTTCATTTACAAAATATTTTGACAAAAAAGAATAGGGACAGCTGTCCCACAGCTTACGCCTTACATATAACAGGAAATTTGCTAAACTCAAAGCGTTCCCTGCTGGGCACGTGTCTGGCTGAAGCGAGTGGCTCACTGAATTCAGTTTGCTTCATTCCTGTGCGTGAGCTTCCGGTGGCAAAGGGTCGCCCAAATTGATTGTCACTGGTGCTGCCTGGGAAGAGGTCTTCGAATCCCCTGCTGATGCTGCCCCTGATTGGGAAGAGGGAATGGGACTGGCCAGACTTTCTGCCATTGCTGGGGAAGAGGCTGCTGGGTCTACTGATGCTTCTGCTGCTGCTGCAGCTTTCCTGACCTCCTCTTCTATGTAGCTATGCCACACACCTGTATCCCTTATGATTATGTTTGCTGCAGCAGGGAACAGGATTTTCTGAGAAGTTACATTCTTCCCGAGCTCTATTTTAATGCTTTGTACTTCCGCTTCAGCAACTTTATATGTTTCCTTCAACAGATGATTGTGAAGTGTGGATGAACCGATGTAATGTTGGAGATCATCCATGGCCAAGACATCAATCCTTTTCACATACTCCATCTGGACGCCTAGCTCTTCTTTCAATTGAGACAACCGCTGTTCTTTTTCCGGGAAGTCTTCGAGGGTCTGAGGGAAGGTCAGTGTGCAGTTGTCATGGACTCCTTTGAGCTTTTGGTACAGGTTGTTGATTCTATCTGTGGTCTTCTGCACACTGGCCATCAGCTTATTGGCACAGTTCCGGCCAAACTCCAACAAGGCTATATCTTCATTAAAATCTTCCACTGTCTTAAAAGGAAGATGAGGGGGAAAACCTCCTTTCCCTTCCCTCCATGCCATCTGACTTATGACATTTGCTTTGACACGGGTATTCTTAGCCTTGAGCCTGTGGGCTTCCGCATTAACCTCCTTTATCCTGACCGTCATGGCCTTGAGTTTGCATACCTCATCAGTGATTAGCTCTTGAGAGCCATGCACTTGCTGTAGTATATTGCATGACAGCTCGTGGAAGGGGGACATATCCAAGGTTCTGCTTTCCGCTTGCTCTAAACGTTCAGTTAATGCCTGCTTGTCTGCTTCTAGCTGGGAAGCCTTTTCTTCTGCTCCATTCTTCTCCGCTTCTGCAATCATTATTTGGAGTGCTAGCTGGTCCTTTTCCTCCTCCAGGTAGCTGTACTTATTTGCCAACTCCTTATGCTCGGCGTACAAGCAATTGTATTTATTCACTATCAGGTCTCTCTGGGCTTGCTCATTAGCCACATTTCGTTGCAAGGTACGTGCTCTTTTCTTTGTCAATATATTTTCTTTGACTATAACCCCTACATTGGCAAATGATGCTTGTGCTGTCGCTATAACTGCGGACGCCATGGCAATGGGATCCGCATCTGTGTTCTGCATGACAGCGACCTCTCGGTGGGTAACTATGTCGTCATGGAAAGGACTTTTAATCCTTTCTTCTGATTGGAGGACCATTGTTTTTCTTTTCTTGTCATAGACAAACTCATTCCATTTGGACACCGTACGCTTCCCAGATGGAGTGTACGGTACGATTGGTCGGTTTATGATGTCTATGTCTTCTTCCATAGGTGGGGTCCGGACTTCCTGAGCGGGGTCTGTCCCTTCCCTTTGGGTACTAGAGCCACCTGCCTGAGAGGTGTCTATCTCCATGTCCTGCGCACCGGACCCACCTACCTGGGCATCTTCTTTTGCCTTCAATTCTTCCTCCGCCTTCTTCTTTGCTTCAGCTTGTTCAATTTCTGCTTCTTTCTGCTTTTGGGCTTCTTCAGCCTCCTTCCGCGGTCTCTCATTTTCAGCGTCCTGTTGCTTCCTTGCTTCCTCGGCTTCCTTTTGTAACCTTGCCTCTTCTCTTAACCTGAGCTCTTCCTGAGCTCGGGCATCCTTGGCTTCTCTCTCCTTTTGCTGGATAGTCTTCTGGGCTTTGGTTGAGCTAGAGCTCGCTCCAGTACTTTGGTGACAGATCCGTAGCTCAGTCATATTGCTGATGCCTCTGAATGCTTCCTCCTCGGCATTGGGGTAGTGGGAGTATTCGAAGTTAGCATAGTTCCCCTTGCAATGCTCGGCCACTTTACCCTTTCTGTCGTTCCTGTGGAAGATGACTTCACCGAAATGGAAGGCCTTCAATTCTTGAACAAATTCGTCGGCAGAGGCCACCCCTGAAAACTTGTAAGTACCTATGCAGAAAGGTAAGGGGGGAAAGGAAGCCTTGTGTAGCTTGTGGAGGAATGCTCCAATCCCGTCCAAGAAGAGTTGTCTCACTGCTTCCTTGAGTACCACATAGTCTGTGGCATACTGCGGCAATATGTATGGGGGCTTAGTCCCTCCAAACATTCTCAAGTAGGTGCCTTGTTCTGAAAAGTAGAAGTCCCCATAATCCTCGAGGACTTCCAAAGCGTTTTGTGACAGGGAACTTGGTTCTTCCTTGAATATTTTCTCGTATAGGGGCATGATGAAACCCTCACAGATGAGTTTGTAGCTGGGCTTGTAATTCTGAGCCCACAACATCTTGAATGCGATGTAGACCGAGGCTGTGGTCCTATCCCATGTACACCCCAATCCGGGGAACTCTATCTTGGCCAAGATACAGTCTATCAGGTACGAAGACATGAAGAATTCAGCCTTCTTCGAGGCCAGCCCGGGCTTAGCAGCACTTATCATTGAGGCCAGACTATCTGACAAGATAGTGGCCCAGTCAAAAACTGTCCCCTGAAATGCCACATAGTGAATGATAGGGACCCACTGAATCTTGTATACTGTGCCATCGGGCATGCCGAAGATTCTACACAGCATCAGGGCGATTAATCTATAAGGAGCTCTTAGATTCTGTACGTCATACTCCTCACTCCCTTTCTTCCTCAAATGTTTCCCTTGCACTAGTAGCTTCTTGGCCATCTTGACATTGTTCATCTGGCTTAACCATTCATCAGTCAGAGCTTGCTGGACACGGGGAAACCTGTAGGCTGCCGTCAGATATGCGGGTTGAAATGAGGCGATAGCCATGTTCCCGCTATCATTTATCACTCTTCCTTCAGCATCGGCATGTTGGAGTATCCATCCAATTACTTCAGCGCAGGGGAACATCTCAGGGCGGGTAGCGGCCTTAGTTATGCCTGAGGCTCTGATATTTCGATAGATTGGTGCTTCCTCTAGCAGCATATCTGGGATTTCTTGGTCCCGGATCATTCTGTGGATGTCTCCCCATCTGATTTCCGGAGGGACACCTGTGGCGCACCTAGTGTCCTGGAGCGAGGTTTCAATCTTAGGAGGGACAGGTTTCTTTTCTGTCATCTTCGCCTTCTTCTTACTGGGTTTTGGCATCTTGAATTATCCCTGATAACATCCATATACAATTCATCATGAGTTTGAGCCACAGGTTGTATGGTTTCAGCAGAGAGCAACAATTGTTTTAATGAGATAAATCAATGAAGCATGTATTTAGGAAGTAAAACATTATTTCAATTATAAGACACACATCGAAACATTTGAAGCTCGTAAAAGATGAGTGTGGGATAAGCTATGTTGCGGACGCTATTGGTTTTATTGGACCGATAGGTGATTCGCGGAAGCAATCGGCCTCCGGTTCCGCCTCGCGGAAGGAGAAGTCCTTTGCTATGGCTGCGGTTGGAGAGGTCGAAGGCGGGGAAGAGGCGGGTTGACTCGGTGACGGCTATGGATGCTATCGTCACACGCGGCCACTTGCCGAGCCACTACGGGAGGCTTTAGTCTGAGCGAAGGTAACGGTGCCGGGGACAAACTGACGGGGGGAGCTAGGGCGGCTTCAAGTTTTGACTCTCGTGGCTTAACCGCTTACGGGTTTCGGCTTCGCGTGTAGGGACTGGGGTTTATGGAAAAGGGCCCAGGGTTCACGGTCAGGGACATGGAAAGCCCATAGGGTTTTGTCAACTTAACCCACGACGAGGGGCGCGGCCCGGGGTTTAAAACAAAACAGGGCATGGTTAACCGCCCACACCCACCAAAATAAAATATAACGCTTTCACGAAGGCCTAAAATGATTTTGTAAAACGGAAACTCCGTTCACTGTACCTGACGGGCAAAACATAGCCCTTGACGGGTGTTTTGCCCGTCACAATCCCACTAAAACCCACTATTTTCCCCAAAAGGACAGCTCAGTAGTGAAAAACAAGGTGAAGATCCTACCTGGCACCGTGGGGATTGCTTGAGCAAGGTGGCTGCGAGCACGGAGGCGCGAGGTGAGCTGGAGCGATTTGCACGGTATCACACGTCGATGGCCGGTTCAAAACAATGGTGTATTGGTCGAGCCCCCCACAGTATTTTATAAAGGATGGCACGTGTGAGCATTTAACTGGGTAGGTGGCGTGGTTAAAACGGGGTTTAAATTCGCCGCGCGTAGCGGTCACGTCAAAGCGCCTCGGTTTCCGTGCGACCGTCACTTGCGGGGCCAGTTCGCGAATTGCATCCGCCGTTGCGGAAGGATTCGATGAAAGCTTCCGACGTTTCGGGGCTTAAAGCGGAAAGGAAACTCGAAGCCTTCCGCGAGAGACTGCCGCGTAGCGGACGGGTAACGCCAAAGCTTCCGCCCTTTCGGAACGGTATAGCGAATGCTCCCAGTATTTTCGGAAGACTTTTGCGAAAGCTTCCACGAACCAAAACTTCAAAGTCTCGTTGATTTTCGGAAAGTTTTTGGCTACGGCTCCCGCTAGTCTCGGAAAGCTTTTGGAAATGGCTTCCGCCGTTTCGGAAGCAAAACTTATATTTTCCGCAAATTCACCCGGGATCGTTTCGGAGTCCTTTTGCCGGTCGGGGTAAGCAATTGGCTTCCGCTGTTTCGGAAGGGTAGCCCGAAGGCTTCCGCTGTTTCGGAAGCAAAAGCTGAAGGCTTCCGCGACAGCTTCTTGAGAAAATTCTAAGTCTTTTCATGGTTTCGGAAGGCAATCGTGGATTCTCCCCGCGGGCCTTATGGAGATGGCTTCCGCCGTTTCGGAAAGGTTTCATCAAAAGTTTCCGCCTAGTTCCTTTTGGGAAGATATCGCGGCGGCTTCCGCTGTTTCGGAAGGGTAGCCCGAAGGCTTCCGCTGTTTCGGAAGCAAAAGCTGTTTCGGAGCTTAAACCGTTCCGCAGAAGCAACGCTTGAAAAATTTTCTAAGTCTTTTACTTCGGAAGGAAATGCTGAATTCCTTGGTGTTATTTCGGCGAGTTTATCCGAATGGCTTCCGCCGTTTCGGAAGACAGAGCTGAATTGTTCCGCCGTTTCGGGTGGTTTTGTTGAATTCCTTGCCGTTTCGGGAAAACAATGCGAACTTTTCCGTGGTCGCGGAAGACTTGATCGAAAGCTTCTGCCGTTTCGGGTGGTTTTGCCCAATGGCTCTAGCGGATTTTGACAAAGAAAATCTAAGTCCTCCTTTCGGAAAGATTGGACGTTTGACTCCCGCCGTTTCGGGACAAAGACTGACTTATTCCAAAACGTTTGGGCAAAAACTAAGTTACCTTTTGGCTCACGGGGAAGAACATGGAAGGATTGAAGGCAAGCTGTTCAGCAGGGAAGCAAAATCTTATGTTGAAAACAGAGCGGGCGGCTGGGATGGCTTTTCAAGAAAACTTTCTACAAAAAAAACAGGAGGGGCCCCAACATGTACAAAATTTTGGGGAGGGGTGTTGCTGCAACAACAGGTCATAAATTGGAAAATGAGCTCATCTCCTTGATCCCAAGGAGTTTCGAAACCATCACTTAGTTTCTCAACAAGTTCAAAAACTTGATTTCACAATTGAAGAGAAATGGGATAGAGAAGGAAGAGAAGCAACTCATCCTTGCCATACTATCAAAACAAGGCCCTGACTACTCAGTATTTGTCTCCTCCTTTCAGTCAACGAAGTTGTCCATCCCAAAATGGAAGTTTCCCACTCTTGAAGACTTCATCCAGACACTCACACTTGAGGAAGAAAAGTTAGTTCATATGGGAATGATAAAACCCAAATTGGATTCAACTCTTGCAGCCACTGAGATGAAGAGAGCGAATGGAAAGGGTAAGCAAAAAGAATTTGACATAAATTTTTATGAGCAGAAGTAGAAGGAGGCTCCAAATCAGTCAGATGGAGTTTCGAATCCTAAGAAAGACAATCAAACTCAGAAAGGGAAATCCAAATGCACATATTGCAATAGATTATTCCATCTCGAGGGTTCAAGTATGAAGAAGACCATATATCTCATGGCTTCACTTCTTGAAAAGAATAATCTTCCAGTACCTGCATGTGCTAGAAAGAAAGAAGGTGAACCATCAAAATCAGAGGACAAATAAAGATGTCATGCTCTCATGGCAGGTGCACAAACAAATCCTCCTTCATCATAGATTCAAGAGCATCAAGACATATGCCTTCCTCCAAAGGTCTCTTTACTAGTTTTGAATCCACTGTTGGACCATCCATCATGTTGGGGAATGATTCTGAGGTCTCCTCTGAGGGGATTGGAAGAATCAAACTTGATCATGGGTACTCCTCAAATGTGCTCTATGTCCCTACAATCAATGTTAATCTACTTTTATTCTACTAGATGACCCACACTGGATATCCCAAGAGGGTGATCTTCTCTCCAAATGAGGTCGAAATCCAAGACATGGTATCAGGATCTACAATTGCAAAAGGTGTTGCAAACCACAAGTCGAAACTCTATGAGTTCTCCCATTTTCTACCTCTCTCTAAACAGTCTGCTCTTCACACTCATGCAAATGAAGAGAGTATGCTATGGAATGAAATATTCAGGCATCTCAACTGCAAGTACCTGCAAGATATGCATACTCAAGAGATGGTTGAAGGACTACCCAAAGTCAAGTTTGCCAAGGGAAACTGTAATGGTTATTTGATGGGAAAGCATCCTGAAAAGAAGTTTGAGAAGGGGAAGGAAAGAAGAGCCTCTCAACTTCTAGATCTGATTCATAGTGATGTTGCAGGGCCATTTCCATATCTATCTTTGAACAAGGAAAGATATATTCTTACTTTTATTGATGATTATTCAAGATTTACATGGGTATACTTTCTCAAATTAAAGTTAGAAGTATTTGGATTCTTTAAGTTTTTCAAGTCTTCTATAGAAAAGTTTTCAGATATAAAGATCAAGTCCATTCACACTGATAATGGAGGTGAATAAATCAAAGGTAATTTTCAAACCTTTTGTGCTGAAGAATGCATTGAGATGCAACATATTGTTCCCTATACACCACAACAGAATGGTGTTGCTGAGAGGAATAAAAAAACATTGAAAGAGATGGCCACCTGCATGGTGAATTGGGTGATGATGAACCATGCAAAATTATTGGAATGGGTAAGGTACGGATAAAGTTAAAGAATGGTGAATGGTTGTTGAAAGATGTAAGGCATATTCCTGCTATGAAAAGAAATTTGATTTCAATAGGGAAGTTTGGAGATGATGGTTGTTTATCTACGTTTGGAGAAACATGGTGGAATATCACTAAAGGATCAACGGTGATAGCAAAAGGAGATAGGATAGGTATGTTGTATTTATTTACTCATAATACTGACTATTCTATTTATTTAGATTCCATGGAAACAGATACAACATTGTGGCATCATAGGCTTGGCAACATCAGTGAGAAGGCGATGAAGATTCTTCACTCGAGGAAGTTGCTTCTAGATCTGAAGTAGGTAAGTTTGGAATTCTGTTAGAACTATGTTTATGGAAAATAGAAGAGAGTCATATTTCTTAGAGTTGGGAAACCAAAGAAGAGTGAAAAGTTAGAGATTGTACATACAGATGTATGGGGACTGGCTCAGGTACAATATCTTGGTGGATCTCGTTATTATGTTACTTTTATTGATGATGAAACTAGAAATACTTGGGTTTATTGCATTAGACAGAAATCTGATGTGTTTGTTACTTTTAAGAAATGGAAATATTTGGTTGAGAATGAGATAGGAAAAAGGTTGAAGTGTCTCAGATATTATAATGGAGGTGAGTACTCTGGAAAGGAGTTTGATAGTTACTGTTCACACCATGGGATTCGTAGAGAGAAGACAGTCTCAGGAACACCACAATAAAATGGTGTGTTAGAAATGATGGACAGAACAATCATGGAGTGTGTAAGGTGTATGAGATTGCATGAAGGGTTTCCCTTATAGTTTTGGGCAGATGCTATAGATAATGTTGTTTACTTAATAAACAAATGGCTTTCAAGTGATTTGGATGGTGGTATTCCAGAGGAGGCATGGACAAGTAAAAAGTTAAATTATTTTCTAAAAACTTTTGGTTGTGAATCATTTTTTCATATTGATAAAAAAAAATAGAACAAAGCTTGAGGATAAATCCAAGAAATGTACCTTTATTGGATACGAGGTTGATGATTTTGACTATCGCTTATGTGATTACGAAAATAACAAAATCATTAGGAGTAGAGATGTGGTATTCAATGAAAAGATTATGTATAAAGATCACTTGCAGGGAAAGAAATAGGAAAATGAAAACACAGAGTACACATTGCTTGATGAAATCAAAGAAAATGAAGTTCCAAAGGTGTCGAAAAATCAATAACAACAACAGGGACCTCAAACTCCTGCAAGTGTTATAATATCTATCAGGTTAGTTAGATCCCCTGAATGATTCTCTCCTTCACTGTATTATTTATTGATGACTGATTATGGTAAACCAGAATGTTATGAAGAAGCAATGCAAGTGGAAACTAAAAATAAGTGGGAGCAAGGAATGAATGAGGAGATGGACTCATTGGTAAGAAAATAGACTTGGGATTTGGTTTAGTATCATGTTGGTAAAAGAGCATTACAGAATAAATGGGTTTATGGGTTTATATGTGAAGGAAGAAGATGGTGGAAAAAAGTGGTATAAGGCCAGACTTGTTGTAAAGGGGTTTGCACAGAATAAAGGTATAGATTTTGATGAAATATTTTCTCCTTTTGTTAAAATGACTTCAATTAGAACTATTTTAAGTCTAGTGCCAGTAGAAGATTTGCGTCTTGAACAAGTAGATGTAAAAATAGCCATTCTCCATGGGGATTTGGAGGAAGAGATTTATATGCAGCAACCATAGGCGTATGAGGTCAAAGGGAAGGGTAATTTGGTATGCAGATTGAAGAAGAGATTGTATATCCTAAAGCAAGCTCCAATGCAATGGTATTTGAAATTTGACAGGTTTATGACAAAACAAGGTTATAGTAGATGTCATTCTGACCATTGTGTTTATTTCAAGAGGCTAGATAATGGAAGATAGATTATCTTTTTATTGTATGTGGATGACATGCTTGTTGTAGGGTCTAACATGCATGATATAAATGTTCTCAAAAGGAAGTTAGCTAATTCATTTATGATGAAGGATTTGGGTGTTGCAAAGAAAATCCTTGGTATGAGAATAACAAGAGATAGGAAAAATCACAAATTGACATTGTCTTAGGGTGAGTACATACAAAAGGTGTTGGAGAGGTTTAGAATGCAAAATGCAAAACCAATTAGTACACCTTTGGCCAGCCATTTCAAACTAATTAAGCATATGTTTCCCAAGACACAAGAAGAGATAGATTACATGTCCAGGGTTCCCTATTCATCAACAGTTGGAAGCTTGATCTATTCCATGGTGTGCACAAAACCATATATTGCACATGCAGTGGGATTTTTGGGCAGGTATATGAACAATCTAGGTAAAGAACATTGGAAGGAAATATAGTGGATGCTTAGGTATTTGAGAGGTACTACTACTCATGCATTATGTTTTGGAGGTTCAGACACTGTTCTACAAGGATATATTGATGCAAATACAGCGGGTGATCAAGATAACGGTAGGAGAACCACAGGTTATGTCTTTACTGTAGGTGGAACAACAGTAAGTTGGATTTTGAAACTACAAAAGGTTGTTGCACTTTCAACAATGGAAGCAAAGTATGTTGTTGCTACAGAGGATAGTAAAGAGATTAATTGGTTACAGAGGTTCATGGAGGAATTGGGTAAGAAGCAGGAGAATAGAAGGTTGTACAGTGACATCTAGAGTGCCATTCATCTTGCAAATAACTCATCCTTCCATTCTAAGAATAAACATATACAACTCAAGTACCATTTCATACGGTCTGTTCTGGAAGATGAACTGTTGAAGCTGGAAAAGATACACACTAGCCAGAATCCTGCAGACATGTTGACAAAGGTAGTAACCAGAGAGAAACTGAGTTCTTGGTCTATTTTAGTTGGCCTTCAAGCATGAAGGTGAATATGATAAATTTGCTACATCCAAGGTTCAGAGCATAGTTCAACAAGTCTAGAAGCGGTGGATTTGTTGTGATCAGTCTCCAAGTGGGTGTGTTGGTTGTGGAGCCTGATCTTCCTTATTCATAGGTCATGTTTCAACCGTGTCTGGATCATAGCCCATGATGGGGTGGTTTGGGGGGGGATTTCCCCCCAAAAAATAGTCGCCATAGGGGGGTCTAGGGGGGGAGACTAGTTTAGGAGCCCCCCCTAGTGGGGGTTCAGGGGCAATGCCCTCGTAGCGAAAATTTCTAAAAAAATTCCTTGTAAAATGTTGCAATTTCATAGTCATGACTTGGTCAATAATGGGTGATTTATGGGCCCATGGTATTAGGAGTTCCATAGTATATTCCTATGGTAATCACTCTTTAAAAGGAATTCATTGTAATACAATTGTGTATTGTAGCATTGTAAAGATATCTGATTTTGTAAGAGAGACTGTGAGAGAGTGAAGAGGAAGTTACAACATATGTGCTACAAGTTGTATCCCTTCATTTGCTGGATGGTATAATAAAAGAAAGTCTGGCAATTTCTCCATGGATGTATCCCATATTGGGTGAACCACATTGATGTCTCTCTTGTACTATGTTTATGTGATTTATATTTTCATCTTGCATCTTGTTATTGCTCTCTGATCATGTTTTTCTTACAATTGGTATCAGAGCCAAAGGTCTATTTGGTAGATAAACTCGCATGAAAGAAGGGTTCATGGTTTGAGTGTGAGCATTGGCGTAAGAAGGAAATTTTAAGGTCGATAAATTTAATGGCCAAAACTACCAGTTATGGAAGATGCAAATGGACTATCAGTACGACAAGGATCTATTCCTATCATTGGGAGGAAAAACAAAACAGTCGACGACTATGAAGGATGAAGAATGGGAGGTTCTTGAAAGAAATGCACTAGGAACAATACGGTTGTTCCTAGCTTCATCGATGGCTTTCAATATTTCAAAAGAAAATACTACGGAGGGTATGAGGAGTGCCTTGGGTAAGCTGTATGAAAAACCATCAGCCTCCAATAAGGTATTTCTAATGAAGCGTTTATTTAATATGAATATGTTAGAAGGTGGATCTGTTGCTAATCATTTAAATGAATTTAATACGATTACAAATAATCTAAGTTCTGTAAAATTTAACTTTGATGATGAGTTTAGGGATCTTCTAATTGTGAAATTTAGATTGCCTAGATCTAGATTCAATATGACAACTTCACTTGGAATATTTCTAAGAATGAGAGAATAAGAATAGAGAATATATATTCAGAAAAAATCACTGTATAATATTCATCAATATGTTTACAATATATATTACATCCTAAAGAGAGAAAATCAAATGCCTTAAAGGAAAGTTGTAAAGCACAAAAAGATAAGGCTTGCTAAAGGCAAAAAAACCCCTAGGTGTTAAAAGCATTTTCTAAAATAGTCTAAAGGCTCACGAATTGGATGAATATGGTATGGTAGCTCATGAGTGATGTAAATGGAATGTAATGATTAATTTTGGAGAGAAGAAAGAGGTGGAGGTCGAATTGGCCAAGTGGAGAGAGTTTCCAAGTCAAGTAGCTTTACCTTATCCACTAGAAAGTAGAAAAAATAGGATAAAGCTGTCTAAATCAGTAATGGAAAGAAATCAGACAGAATCCAATGAAATCTTATCCATAACCTCCTCAAGTGTTCCCTAGTGACTCAGAATGACAAGTGGTCCACTAAAAGACAAAACTAGGCCAAGTTACCTAGTCAACTCTTAGGAAATTAATCAAAAATTATTAATAAATTATATCCTAAGTCTAAAATGGTATGAATGGGTTTTTTAATACTCCAACACCCCCCATTAATCCTCAATTTATGTGGTTAAAATCAAAATATCATAAATATAAGGCCCAAGTAACAAGGCTTATGGTCACCCCAATACAAAAAATTATTAGTCCATGTAAACTGAGGAAACAGGGAAAACCTCATGGGAACAAAACCCTCCCTAAAAAATGGACATTAATGAATGTCTTCATACTGTCTTTTCCTTCATTTGGAAGAGCTGAAGGAACTTCTTCCGAGTAACGGACTTGATGAAGAGGTTGTGGATGCCACGATCATGCATCAATGCATCAATGTGGTATAGGAAAAAACCATACGTAGAGGCCCCATGAAATTCATCATCTGATGATGGAGGAGAATCATATGAATGCTTATTGTTGTTATAACATACATGATATGATCTGGATACATAATCAATGATAGAAAATAGATCTATGCAAACTCCTTCCCAAAGAGCATCAATGGACTCAACAAGATCAACATCTTGTGCAACTGCAATGTGGTGAATCAACCCGTGTACCTTCTTATCAAACCGATGTGGAACATTTCTAATATTGTAAGGGAGATCATGCATCTCTAAAATATTGGAATATAATTCATATGGAGCAAAAAACAAGGGTGTAGTGTCTCCATGATCGGATAGGATTTTAGTAGGAAAAGAGTGAGCAACTAGATCACCTTGACAGCTGAGCGAGTCTGGAGGATTTGGGGAATTGATATTTGAACCATGAGTGATAGGATCAGGTCCATACATGTGTAAAAACATTCCAATGATGTCCAAAGACATGGCTGTCAAACCAATAAAATATATGGCAGACATAAGAACAACAGAAACAAGTGACACAATGTAGGAAACCATGGAATTGTGTGGTTTCTTAACTAAAGAACTTGGGGGTTGTAGGGTCTTTTGTGCATCCAATGGTTGGGAAAATGGTGTGGAATATGTCATGACCTGCATATCAGACTGAATATCATATTCAAAATCAAAATATGAAATATTTGAATGAAGGTGGAAGGACCTTTCAAAAGACAAGTCATAAACTAGTGAAAAATTACTAGGTTTGGGAGAAGACTTTGGTGAGCTGACTGGAGATTGCACCAAGGAAGAGGTGAAGGTTTCTGATTCTAATATATCAGAATGTGAATAAAAATCAGAGATATGAGAAATATTTTTGGCTCTAGAACTCAAATCATAAAGATGATTACCTTTGTGAGTAGCTTGGAGACATTGTTCTTGTTCTACAGAAAGCTTTCCTTGTTCTTTTCTTGCAAAATTAAGAACATCAATGTTACGTTCTTCAAGCATCTTGGCCATGATGTCCAATTTATTCCTGAAACAAGACTTCTCAGGATGGGTTCCTTTGCATCAATAAGAACACTTTGATTTCTCCTTCTTGTTCTTCATCTTCTTGGCTTTGGAATCTTCATCAGAGTCCTCCTCATCTTACAACATCTTTTGTTTTCCTTCGAATGTAACATTAGTGGAATTTTTTGCTCCATGAGAAACAAGTGAAAGATCCTTAGAGGGAGTTAGAGCCCTCATTTGAACTAGCTTGTCCTCATCCTTAGTGAGTGAGTCAATTAATGCATCCAAGGTTGGCATATTCTAGTTGGGAACTGCAAGTTTTGCAATATGAAATGTAGACACAAACACTAAGTATTTAGAACTTAGTTTTGACAGAATGGTAAGTATTAGCTGCTCATCCTTCTTATCTATGCCACACTACTTGAGTTGAAGCACTAGGTTCTTGAATCTTGATATGAATTCTTCCATTGAATCGAAATTGATTGGACTAAGTGAGATCAACTCAATCTCCAATAGATGACCTGTGAGCTCATCTTACTTTCCAAAGAGAGACTCTAGCTTTGTCCATACTTGATTTGGAGTAGTTAGAGTATCAATCTGGAATAGAATATCTGGAGGGACAGAGAGACAAAGAAAACCATAAGCTTCATCAATACTATTGAACCATTTAGATTTTGGTGCAATAGCTCCTGGATCAGTTTCAAGCCCCATAGTGACTCTATAAAGTCCTTTACTTCAGAGCTGGATGATCATATGCGCCTTCCAATCAAAGTAGTTGAAGGGAGTAAGAATCACAGATTTAGCTTGATTTGATCCATGTTGGTGAGCTCCTAGTGATGGAAATATCCTGCAAAAAAACACTCTGGAAAATTGATATGAATCAGTCTAGCTCTGATACCATGTAAGATTTTAAATTGCCTAGATCTAGATTCAATATGACAACTTCACTTGGAATATTTCTGAGAATGAGAGAAGAATAATAGAGAATATAACTTGAGAAAAAATCACTGTATATTATTCATCAATATGTTTACAATATATAATACATCCTCAAGAGAGGAAATCGAATGCCTTAAAGGCAAGTTGTAAAGCACAAAAAGATAATGCTTACTAAAGGCAATAAAACCCGTAGGTGACAAAAGCACTTTCCAAAACAGTCTAAAGGCTCACGGATTGGATGAATATGGTATGGTAGATCATGAGTGATGTAAATGGAATGTAATGATGCATTTTGGAGAGAAGAAAGAGGTGGAGGTCGAATTTTCCAAGTGGAGAGAGTTTCCAAGTCAACTAGCTTTACCTTATCCACTAGAAAGTAGAAAAAATAGGATAAAGTTGTCTAAATCAGGGAAGCACCTTCTAAATCAGGAATGAAAAAAAATCAGACAGAATCCAATGAAATCTTATCCAGAATCTCCTCAAGTGCACCCTAGTGACTCAAAATGGAAAGTGGTCCACTAAAAGACAAAACTAGGCCACGTTACCTAGTCAACACTTAGGAAATTAATAAAAAATAATTAATAAATTATATCCTAAGTCTAAAACGGTATGAATGGGTTTTTTAATACTCCAACACTAATCTTGTGCTCATTGCCAGAAATATGGAATTTCCTAGTCATGGTTGTAAGTAACTTTGTCTTTGGTTCAAACACTTTGAAATTTGATGATGTTGTTGGTGTTATTCTTAGTGATGAAATGTGGAGGAAAAACATAGGTGGGACATCATCTAATGCATTGACCATGGAGAGCAGGCGAAGACAAAGGGAAAAATGAAAGAGTCTAGGTAATCACATCAAGACCAGGAAGGGAAGATCCAAGTCTATATTGGGAAAGATAGAGTGTTGGAACTGTGGAAAGAAAGGACATATGAAAAAAGACTGCAAATATCTAAAGAATAAAGGAGATGGACAACAGGAGACTACTAAGGAAGAAAATGTAGCAGGTGATGTGTTAAAAGATGCTTTGATTCTTGCATTAAATAATAATAGTGATTACTTGGTAGTAGATTCGGGGGCTTCATCTTATTCTACACCCCATAGGAAATTCTTTCACGATTATGTTACAGGCGATTTTGAACATGTTTTATTGGGTGATGATGAACTATGTAAAATTGGTGGAATGGGTAAGGTACGGATAAAGTTAAAGAATGGTGAATGGTTATTGAAATATGTAAAGCATATTCCTAATATGAAAAGAAATCTGATATCAACAGGGCAGTGCAGTGGAGAGATGGTGGTTGTTTATCTACGTTTGGAGAAATGTGGTGGAAAATCACTAAAGGATCAATGGTGATAGAAAAATGAGACAGGATAGGTACGTTGTATTTATATCCTCATAATATTGAATGTTCTATCTCTTTAGCTTCCACATGAACATATACAACATTGTGGCACCATAGGATTGGCCACATGAGTGAGAAGGGGATGCAGATTCTCCACTCAAAGAAGTTGCTTCCAGATCTGAAACAGGTAAGTTTGGAATTCTGTGAGAACTGTGTTTATGGAAAATAGAAGAGAGTCAGATTTATGAGGGTAGGGAAACAAAAGAACAGTGGAAATTTAGAGCCTGTACACATAGATGTATGGGGACCGACTCAGGTACAATATCTTGGTGGCTCTCATTATTATGTTACTTTTATTGATGATGCAACTAGAAAGACTTGGGTTTATTGCATTAGACAAAAATATGATGTGTTTGCTACTTTTAAGAAATGGAAATCTTTGGTTGAGAATGAAATAGGAAAAAGGTTGAAGTGTCTTAGATCTGATAATGAAGACGAGTACTGCGGAAAGGAGTTTGATAGTTACTGTTTATACCATGGGATTTGTAGAGAGAATGTAGTCCCAGGAGCACCACAAGCAAATGGTGTGTCAGAAAGGATGAACAAAACAATCATGGAGCGTGCAAGGTGTATGAGATTGCATGTAGGGTTTTCCTTAAATTTTTGGGCAGATGTTGAAGATAATGTTGTTTACTTAATAAATAGAGGGCCTTCAAGTGCTTTGTATGGTAGTATTAAAGAGGAGGCATGGACAGGTAAAAAAATAAACTACTCTTTTTTTAGAGCTTTTGGTTGTGAATCATTTGTACATATTGATAAATAAAATAGAACAAAGCTTAAGGCTAAATCCAAGAAATGTAACTTTATTGGATACAGGGTTGATGACTTTGGCTATCACTTATGGGATTATGAAAATAACAAAATCATTAGGAGTAGAGATGTGGTATTCAATGAAAAGGTCATGTATAAAGATCAATTGCATGGAAATAAACAGAAAAATGACAACACATAGTACTCAGTGCTTGATGAAATCAAAGAAAATGAAGTTCCAAAATATGCCGGAAAATCAAGAACAAAAGCAAGTACCTCAAACTCCTGCAAGTGTTAGAAGATCTACCGGGATAAGTAGAACCCATGAACTATTCTCTCATTCACTATATTACTTATTGATGACTGATTATGGTGAACCAAAATGTTAGGAAGAAGAAATGCAGGTGGAAACTAGAAAGAAGTGGGAGCAAGGCATGAATGAGGAGATGGACTCATTGATAAGAAACCAGACTTGGTATTTGGTTCAGTTGCCTGTTGGTAAAAGAGCATTGCAGAATAAATGGGTTTACAGGTTGAAGGAATAATATGGAGGAAAGAAGCGGTACAAGGACAGACTTGTTGTAAAGGGGTTTGCATAGAAGAAATGTATAGATTTTGATGAAATATTTTCTCCTGTTGTTAAAATGACTTCAATTAAAACTATTTTAAGTCTAGTGGCGGTAGAATATTTGCATCTTGAACAGTTCGATGTAAAAAAAACCTTTCTCCATGGAGATTTGGAGGGAGATATTTATATGCAGCAGCCACAGGGGTATGAGGTCAAAGGAAAGGAGAATTTGGTATGCAGGTTGAAGAAGAGATTGTATGGCCTAAAGCAAGCTCCAAGGCAGTGGTATTTGAAATTTGTCAGGTTTATGACAGAACAAGGTTATAGTAGATGTCATTCTAACCACTGTGTTTATTTCAAGAGATTAGATAATGGAAGATATATTATCTTGTTATTGTATGTGGATGACATGCTTGTTACATGGTCTAACATGAAGGATATAAATGTGCTCAAAAGGAAGTTAGCTAATTCATTTGCGATGAAGGATTTGGGTGCTGCAAAGAAAATCCTTGGTATGAGAATAACAAGAGACAGGGAAAATTGCAAATTGGCATTGTATGAGGGTGAGTACATACAAAAGGTGTTTTAGAGGTTTAGAATGCAGAATACAAAACCAGTTAGTACACATTTGGCCATCCATTTCAAACTAATCAAGGATATGTGTACCAAGACACGGGAAGAGATAGATTACATGTCCAGTGTTCCCTATTCATCAACAGTTGGCAGCTTGATGTATTCCATGGTGTGCACAAGACCATATATTGCACACGTAGTGGGATTTTGAGCAGGTATATGAACAATGCAGGTAAAGAACATTGGAAGAAAGTATAATGGATTCTCAAGTATTTGATAGTTACTACCACTCATGCATTATGTTTTGGAGGTTCAGACACCGTTCTACAGGGATATGTTGATTCAAATATGGTAGGTGATAAAGATAGCAGGAGGAGAAACACAGGGTATGTCTTTACTGTAGGTGGAACAATAGTAAGTTGGATTTTGAAACTACAAAAAGTTGTTGCACTTTCAACAACGGAAGCAGAGTATGTTTCTGTTAGAGAGGCTAGTAAAGAGATGATTTGGTTATATAGGTTCATGGAGGAATTGGGTAAGAATCAGGAGAATAGCAGGTTATACAGTGACAGCCAGAGTGCCATTCATTTTTCAAATAAATCATCCTTCCATTCTAAGACTAAACATATACAACTCAAGTAGCATTTCATACGGTCTGTTCTTGAAGATGAACAGTTGAAGCTGGAAAAGATAGACACTAGCCAGAATCCTGTAGACATGTTAACAAAGGTAGTAACCAGAGAGAAACCGAGTTCCTGCTCAGTTTCAGTTGGACTTCAAGCATGAAGGTGAAGATGAGAAATTTTCTACATCCAAGGTTAAGAGCATAGCCCAGCAAGTGCAGCAGCGGTGGATTTGTTGTGATCAGTCTCCAAGTGGGAGATTGTTGGTTGTGGATCCTGATATTCCTTATTCAGAGGTCGTGTTTCAACGTGATTGGATCCTATCCCATGACGGAGGGTTTTGGGGGGGATTTCCCCACCAAAATAGTTGCCACGTGGGGTTCGGGGGGGCAATGACTAGTTTGGAGCCCCCCCCTAGAGGGGGCTTGGGGTAAGCGTCCCATAGCTAAAATTTCAAAAAAATTGCCTTGTAAAATGTTGTAATTTCATGGTCATGACTTGGTCAATAATGAATGATTTATGGGCCCATGGTATTGGGTGTTCCATAGTATTTTCCCATGGTAATCGCTCTTTAAAAGGAAGGCATTGTAATACAGCTGTGTATTATATCATTGTAAAGATATTTGATTATGTAAGAGAGACTGTGAGAGAGTGAAGAGGAAGTTTCAGAAGATGTGCTGCAAGTTGTATCCCTTCATTTGTTGGATGGTATAATAATAAAAGGACTGGAAATTTCTCCGTGGACGCAGCCCATATTGGGTGAACCATGTATATTGGTGTCTCTATTGTACTGTTTTTATGTGATTTATATTTGCATCTTGCATCTTGTTATTGCTCTGTGATCTTGTTTTTCTAATAATTGGCATCAGAGCCAAAGGTCTATTTGGTAGATAAACTTGCAGGAAAGAAAGGTTCTTGGTTCGAGTGGGAGAAATGGCGGAAGAATGAAAGTTTAAGGTCGAGAAATTTAATGGCCAAAACTACCAGTTATGGAAGATGCAAATGGAGGACCCTCTATATCAGAAGGATATATTCCTACAGTTGGGAGGAAAAGCAAAATAACCGACGACTATGAATGATGAAGACTGGGAGGTTCTTGACAGAAAGGCACTAGGAACAATACGGTTGTGCCTAGCTTCGTCGGTGGATTTCAATATCTCAAAAGAAAAGACTATGGAGGGTCTGATGAGCGCATTGGGTAAGATGTATGAAAAACCCTCGGCCTCCAACAAAGTATTTCTAATGAAGCGTTTATTTAATATGAGATGTCAAGAGGTGGATCTGTTGCTGATCATTTAAATGAATTTAATACGATTACAAATTAGCTAAGATCTGTAAAAGTGAACTTTGATGATGAATTTAGGGCTCTTCTAATCTTATGCTCATTGTCAGAATGTTGGAATGGCCTGGTCATGGCTGTAAGTAGCTATGTCTCTAGTTCAAACACTTTGAAATTTGATGATGTTGTTGTTGTTATTCTTAGCGGGGAAATGCGAAGCAAAAGAACATGTGAGACATCAGCTAATGCATTGACCATGGAGATCAGGGGAAGACAAAGGGAGAGAGGAAAGAGTCCAGGTAATCGCACAAAGTCCATGAAGGGAAGATCCAAGTCTAGATTGGGAAAGATAGAGTGTTGGAACCATGGAAAGAAAGAACATCTACAGAAATACTGCAAATCGCTAAAGAAGAAAAGAGTTGGACAACATGAGACTAATCAGGAAGCAAATATAGCAGGTGATGTGTTACAAGATGCTTTGATTCTTGCATTAGATAATACTAGCAATTACTAGCTAGTAGATTCAGGGGCTTCAGGTCATGCTACACCCCATAGGAAATTCTTCCATGATTATGTTCCAGGATATTTTGGACATGTTTTATTGGGTGATGATGAATCATATAAAATTGTTGGAATGGGTAAGGTATAGATAAAGTTAAAGAACGGTGAATAGTTATTGAAACATGTAAGGCATATTCCTGCTATGAAAATAAATTTGATATCAACAGGGCAATTGGGAGATGGTGGTTGTTTATCTACGTTTGGAGAAATGTGGTGGAAAATCACTAAAGGATCAATGGTAATAGAAAAAGGAGACAGGATAGGTACATTGTATTTATGTCCTCGTAATATTGATTGTTCTATCTCTTTAGCTTCCATAGGAACAGATACATCATTGCGGCATCATAGGCTTGGCCACATGAGTGAGAAGGGGATGCATATTCTCCACTCAAGGAAGTTGCTTCCATATCTGAAGCAGGTAAGTTTGGAATTATGTGAGAACTGTGTATATGGAAAACAAAAGAGAGTCAGATTTCTCAGGGTTGGGAAACAAAAGAATAGTGAAAAGTTAGAGCTTGTACATACAGATGTATAAGGACCGGCTTAGGTACAATTTCTTGGTGGATCTTGTTATTATGTTACTTTTGTTGATGGTGCAACTAGAAAGACTTGGGTTTATTACATTAGACTGAAATCTGATGTGTTTGCTACTTTTAAGAAATGGAAAGCTTTGGTTGAGAATGAGACAGGAAAAAGGTTGAAGTGTCTCACATCTAATAATGGAGGTGAGTATTGGGGCAAGGAGTTTGATAGTTACTGTTCATAACATGGGATTCGTAGAGAGAAGACAATCTCAGGAACACCACAAGAAAATGGTGTGTCAGAAAGGATGAACAGAACAATCATGGAGTGTGCAAGGTGTATGAGATTGTATGCAGGGTTTCCCTTATAGTTTTGGGAAGATGCCGTAGATAATGTTGTTTACTTCATAAACAGAGGGACTTCAAGTGATTTGGATGGTGGTATTCTAGAGGAGGCATGGACGGGTAAAAAGGTAAACAACTATTTTCTGAGAACTTTTGGTTGTGAAGCATTTGTCCATATTAATAAAGAAAATAGAACAAAGATTGAGGATAAATCCAAGAAATGTACCTTTATTGGATACGAGGTTGATGATTTTGGTTATCTCTTTTGGGATTATGAAAATAAATAAAAATCATTAAGAATAGAGATGTGGTATTCAATGAAAATTTTAAGTATAAATATTAGTTGCAGGGAAAGAAACAAGAAAATAAAAACACAGAGTACATAGTGCTTGATGAAATCAAAGAAAATGAAGTTCCAAATGTGCCAGAAAATCAAGAACATCAGCAGGTACCTCAAACTCCTGCAAATGTTAGAAGATATACCAGGTTAAGTAGACCCCTGAACGATTCTCTCCTTCACAGTATTATTTATTGATGACTGATTCTGGTGAACCAGAATGTAATGAAGAAGCGATGCAGGTGGAAATTAGAAATAAGTGGGAGTAAGGAATGAATGAGGAGATGGACTCATTGGTAAGAAACCAAACTTGCGATTTGGTTCAATTTCTTGTTGGTAAAAGAGCATTGCAGAATAAATGGGTTTACAGGTTGAAGGATGAAGATGGAGGAAAGAAGCGGTACAAGGCCAGACCTATTGTAAAGGGGTTTGTACAGAAGCAAGGTATATATTTTGATGAAATATTTCCTCCTATTGTTAAAATGATTTCAATTAGAACTATTTTAAGTCTAGTGGCGGTAGAATATTTGCATCTTAAACAGTTAGATGTAAAAACAAACTTTATCCATGGGGATTTGGAGGAAGATATTTATATGCAACAACCACAGGGGTATGAGGTCAAAGGGAAGGATAATTTGGTATGTAGATTGAAGAAGAGATTGTATGGCCTAAAGCAAGCTCCAAGGCAGTGGTATTTGAAATTTGACAAGTTTATGAAAGAACAAGGTTGTAGTAGATGTGATTCTGACCACTGTGTTTATTTCAAGAGGCTAGATAATGGAAGATATATTATCTTGTTATTGTATGTAGATGACATGCTTGTTGCATGGTCTAACATGCATGATATAAATGTGCTCAAAAGGAAGTTAGCTAATTAATTTGCGATGAAGGATTTGGGTGCTGCAAAGCAAATCCTTGGTATGAGAATAACAAGAGACAGGGAAAATCGCAAATTGGCATTGTATGAGGGTGAGTACATACAAAAGGTGTTTTAAAGGTTTAGAATGCAGAATGCAAAACCAGTTAGTACACCTTTGGCCATCCATTTCAAACTAATCAAGGATATGTGTCCCAAGACACAGGAAGAGATAGATTACATGTCCAGTGTTCCCTATTCATCAACAGTTGGCAACTTGATGTATGCCATGGTGTGCACAAGACCATATATTGCACACGTAGTGGGAGTTTTGAGAAGGTATATGAAAAATCCAGGTAAAGAACATTGGAAGGAAGTACAGTGGGTTCTCAGGTATTTGAGAAGTACTACCACTCATGCATTATGTTTTGGAGGTACAGACATTGTTCTACAGGGATATGTTGATGCATATATGGCGAGTGATAAAGATAGCAGGAGGAGTACCACAAGGTATGTATTTATTGTAGGTGGAACAATAATAAGTTGGATTTCGAAATACAAAATATTGTTGTACTTTCAACAACGGAAGGAGAGTATGTTGCTGCTATAGAGGCTAGTAAAGAGATGATTTGGTTACAGAGGTTCATGGAGGAATTGGGTAAGAAGCAGGAGAATAGCAAGTTGTACAGTGACAACCAGAGTGCCATTCATCTTGCAAATAACTCATCCTTCCATTCTAAGACTAAACATGTACATCTCAAGTACCATTTCATACGGTTTGTTCTCGAAGATGAACTGTTGAAGTTGGAAAAGATACATGCTAGGCAGAATCCTGCAAACATTTTGACAAAGGTAATAACCAGAGAGAAATTGAGTTCCTGCTTGGTTTCAGTTGAACTTCAAGCATGAAGGTAAAGATGAGAAATTTTCTACAACCAAGGTTTAGATCATAGTCCAGCAATGGTGGATTTGTTGTGATCAGTCTCCAAGTGGGATATCATTGGTTGTGGAGCCTTATGTTCCTTATTCAAAGGTCGTATTTCAACTGTGTCTAGATCCTATCCCATGACGGGCGGGTTTTGGGGGTGTTTCCCCCCCAAAATAGTCACCATGGGGGATCTAGGGGGCGGGAACTAGTTTGGGAGTCTCCTCCTGGCGAGGGTTAGGGGGGAGCGCCCCCGTAGCAAACATTTCAGAAAAGAAAAGAAAAGAAAAGAAAAAAATGCCTTGGAAAATGTTGTAATTTCATAGTCATGACTTGGTCAATAATGGGTAATTTATGGGCCCATGGTATTGAGTGTTCCATAGTATTTTCCCATGGTAATCGCTCTTTAAAAAGAAGGCATTGTAATACGGTTGTGTATTGTAGCATTGTAAAGATATATGATTGTGTAAGAGAGACTATGATAGAGTGAAAAGGAATTTGTACTAGATGTGCTGCAAGTTGTATCCCTTCATTTGTTAAATGGTATAATAATAAAAGGACTGAAAATTTCTCCATGGACGTAGCCCAGATTGGGTGAACCAATTATATTGGTGTCTCTCTTGTTCTATGTTTATGTGATGTATATTTGCATATTGCATCTTGTTATTACTCTGAACTCATATTTTTCTAACAATTGGTATCAAAGCCAAAGGTATATTTGGTAGATAAACTCGCAGGAAAGAAGGGTTCTTGGTTCGAGTGGGCGCAATGGAGGAATAATGAAAGTTTAAGGTCGAGAAATTTAACAGCCAAAACTACCAATTATGGAAAATGCAAATGGAGGACTATCTGTACCAGAAGGATCTATTCCTACCATTGGGAGGAAAAACAAAACAGTCGGCGACTTTGAAGGACGAAGAATGGGAGGTTCTTGACAGAAAGGCACTAGGAACAATACGATTGTGCCTAGCTTTGTCTCTGGATTTCAATATTTCAAAAGAAAAGACTACTTAGGGTCTAATGAGCACAATGGGTAATTTGTATGAAAAACCCTCGTCTTCCAACAAGGTATTTCTAATGAAGTGTTTATTTAATATGAAGATGTCAAAAGGTGGATCTGTTGTTGATCATTTACATGAATTTAATACAATTACAAATCAGCTAAGTTCTGTAAAATTGAACTTTAATTATGAGTTTAGGGCTCTTCTAATCTTGTGCTCATTGCCAGAAAGCTGGAATGGCTTGATCATGGCTGTAAGTACCTATGTCTTTGGTTCAAACACTTTGAAATTTGATGATTTTGTTGGTGTTATTCTTAGCGAGGAAATGCGAAGGAAAAGCACATGTGAGACATCAGCTAATGCATTGACCATGGAGATCAGGGGAAGACAAAGGGAGAGAGGAAAGAGTCTAGGTAATCACATGAAGTCCAGGATGGGAAGATCCAAGTACATATTGGGAAATATAGAGGGTTGGAACTGTGAAAAGAAAGAACATCTAAAGAAAGACTGCAAATCTCTAAAGAAGAAAGGAGATGGACAATAGTAGACTACTCATGCAGAAAATGTAGCAGGTGATGTGTTACAAGATTATTTGATTCTTGCATTAGATAATACTAGTGATTACTGGGTAGTATATTCGGGGGCTTCATGTCATGCTACACCCCATAGGAAATTCTTTCATGATTATGTTTCAGGAGATTTTTGACATGTTTTATTGGGTGATGATGAAACATGTAAAATTGTTGGAATAGGTAAGGTACGCATAAAGTTAAAGAATGGTGAATGGTTGTTGAAACATGTAAGGCATATTCCTGCTATGAAAAGAAATATGATATCAACATGACAGTTGGGAGATGGTGGATTTTTATCTACGTTTAGAGAAATGTGGTGGAATATCACTAAAGGATCAATGGTGATATCAAAAGGAGACAGGATAGGCACATTGTTTTTATGTCCACATAATACTGACTTTTCTATCTCTTTAGCTTCCAAAGGAACATATACAACATTGTGGCATCATAGGCTTGGCCACATGAGTGAGAAGGGGATGCAGATTCTCTACTCAAGGAAGTTGCTTCCAAATCCTAAGTAGGTAAGTTTGGAATTATGTGAGAACTGTGTTTATGGAAAACAAAAGAGAGTCATATTTCTCAGGGTTGGTAAACAGAAGAAGAGTGAAAAGTTAGAGCTTGTATATACATATGTATGGGGAACGGATCAGGTACAATATCTTGGTGGATCTCGTTATTATGTTACTTTTATTGATGATGCAACTAGAAATATTTGGGTTTATTGCATTAGATAGAAATCTGATGTGTTTTTTACTTTTAAGAAATTGAAAGCTTTGGTTGAGAATGAAACAGGAAAAAGGTTGAAATGTCTCAAATTTGATAATGGAGGTGAGTACTGCGGCAAGGAGTTTGATAGTCATTGTTCATACCATGGGATTCATAGAGAGAAGATAGTCCCAGAAACACCACAAGAAAATGGTGTGCCATAAAGGATGAATACAACAATCATGGAGCATGCAAGGTGTATGAGATTGCATGCAGGGTTGCCCTTACATTTTTGGGAAGATATTGTAGATAATGTTGTTTACTTAATAAACAAAGGGCCTTCAAGTGATTTGGATGGTGGTATTTTGATGCAGGAGCATCCTGCCTTAAAAACCTTGTACTCTTTATCAGACCTAGAAGGGGTCTTCATTTTCTGAATTAGTGGTCCTTTGATGAAATATTGTAATACTATGTTTTAAGGGTGATTCTAAATAGGTGATGAGTCATTCATTCAAAGTGTGAGTCATGAAACCAAGTACTCGAATAGTGGGATCATTCGATGGTTGCTTTAGTGATTCATAGAGATATGATTGAGTGTTTTAGAAACAGTTGATAAGATGTAGGAATGGGTTGAGAGATTTATGGATATGAACCAGAATTGGTTTTAGAATCCTCTTTGTATATATTGTGTAAGCCTACTAGGCATAGAGGGCGGCCAAAAAATGTAAATCGGGCCAAGGGAGGTAATCAGAATTGTATTAGGTTCCTTATGATTGAATTGTAATAGAGGAATAGTTATTTCTGTGTGTATGATTATGTGAGTTGAATGATTGATGAACTATGTCCATGCTTGATTACTCTGTGTGTATGAATAGCCGAAAATTAGGGGCTTTATATAATTGAATGCTTGCAGAAGATGTTTGAAAGATATCTTTGCATGAGCGCATGATTAAACCCTATATAATTGATCACTGAAAGGATTGATGCCCTGTGTATACAAATCCGCAGAGGTGAAGCTCAGGGTTAGACTGGAACGAGCTTGTGAAGCCGAATTGAATTTATGTTCTGTCTAAGAAGTGATGTGCAGGTGAATCTATAGATATGATGATCAGGTCCAATGGAGGGAATCAAATTCAATGAAGGTTGAAGGAGAATGAATGATTGATTCTCTGATCAATCAACGCAGAGTCGCAGAAATGGTATCGGTTCATTTGACAGAGTTTGGACGATCCAGATTGAAGCAAAAAGACATATCGACGATGGGGAAATGATTTTGCTGGGTGAACTTGCGCAGGAGATAGAGTTCCAAAGTGCCAAAGTGAGCGTTTTGAAAGTGATCGCATATCGAAAGATGAAAGAAGTTGCAAAGAGATCAACGGCTCGTATATCATTCCGCAGGAGAAAGAGTTTGGGAGTTAATGGCTAGAGCGGATGCAGAATTAGCACGTGAGATTGGAATCCACCGTTGAGCTAGATCCGACGGTCCAAAGAAGTTGCGAAAGGAAATTTGTGGGATGCAATTTATAGGAAGTGTGGAAGGAACACCTGCAATTGTGGAAAGAAGGAAATTGCAGACGCCAATTGCGGAAAGCAGTTGCAGAAGGGAGTTGCGAAGGCACACCCACAATTGCGGAAATAAGGCAAATGCGGAAAGGCGATTGCGGGAAGACAATTGCGGAAGAGATTTGTGGAAGGTATACTTGTTCAACGGTCCGCATTCCGGTGAGACCCGAAATATTTATGTATTGTAGTTCACCGCCATTTTGAAGTCTGTCATTCAACGAATGTTTTCAAAAGAGACTTAGCTAGGTTTGCTGAGTTTGGTGATTGTACTAAGTGTGGAATCAAACTAGACCTGGGGAAAGAGGGTTGGATTGGTTTTGTTGATCCCACCTTCATCATATTCTAGAGGAGGCATGGACGGGTAAAAATACAAACTACTCTTTTTTGAGAAATTTTGGTTGTGAAGCATTTGTCCATATTAATAAAGAAAATAAAACAAAGCTTGAGGATAAATCCAAGAAATGTACCTTTATTGGATACGGGGTTGATGATTTTGGTTATCGCTTATGGGATTATGAAAATAAAAAAAATCATTAAGAGTAGAGATGTGGTATTCAATGAAAATGTCATGTATAAAGATAGGTTGTGGGGAAAGAAATAGGAAAAGGAAAACATAAAGTACATAGTGCTTGATGAAATAAAAGAAAATGAAGTTCCAAAGGTGCCGAAAAATCAAGAACAGTAGCAGGTACCTCAAACTCATGAAAGTGTTAAAAGATATACCAGGTTAAGTAGACGTCCTGAACGATTCTCTCCTTCACTGTATTATTTATTGATGATTGATTTTGTAAACTAGAATTTTATGAAGAAGCAATGCAAGTGGAAATTAGAAAGAAGTGGGAGCAAGGAATGGATGAAACCAGACTTGGGATTTAGTTCAGTTTCTTGTTGGTAAAAGAGCATTGCAGAATAAATGGGTTTATAGGTTGAAGGAAGAATATGGATGAAAGAAGCGATACAAGGCCAAACTTGTTGTAAAGGGGTTTGCACAGAAGAAATGTATAGATTTTGATAAAATATTTTTTCATGTTGTTAAAATGACTTTAATTAGAACTATTTTAAGTCTAGTGGCGGTAGAATATTTGCATCTCGAACAGTTAGATGTAAAAACTGTCTTTATCATTTGGAGGAATAAATTTATATGTTGCAGCCACAGGGGTATGAGGTCAAAGGGAAGGAGAATTTGGTATGCAGGTTGAAGAAGAGCTTGTATGGCCTAGAGCAAGCTCCACGGTAGTGGTATTTGAAATTTGACAAGTTTATGATAGAACGAGGTTATACTAGATATCATTCTGACCACTATGTTTATTTCAAGAGGCTAGATAATGGAATATATATTATCTTGTTATTGTATGTAGATGGCATGTTTGTTGCAGGGTCTAACATACAAAATATAAATGTGCTCAAAAGGAAGTTAGCTAATTCATTTGCAATGAAGGATTTGAGTGTTGTAAAGCAAATCCATGGTATGAGAATAACAAGAGACAAGAAAAATCACAAATTGACATTGTCTCGGGGTGAGTACATACAAAAGGTGTTGGAGAGGTTTAGAATGCATAATGAAAAAACAGTCAGTACACCTTTGGCCATCCATTTCAAACTAGGTAAGGATATGTGTCCCAAGACATAGGAAGAGATAGATTACATGTCCAGTGTTCCCTATTCATCAACAGTTGGCAGCTTGATGTATGCCATGGTGTGCACAAGACCATATATTGCACACACAGTGGGAGTTGTGAGTAGGTATATGAAAGATCCAGGTAAAGAACATTGGAAGGAAGTACAGTGGATTCTCAGGTATCTGAGAGGTACTACCACTCATGCATTATGTTTTGGAGGTTCAGACACTGTTCTACAGGGATATGTTGATGCATATATGGGAGGTGATAAAGACAGCAGGAGGAGCACCACAAGGTATGTCTTTATTGTAGGTGGAACAACAGTAAGTTGGATTTCGAAACTACAAAAGGTTGTTTCACTTTCAACAACGAAAGCAGAGTATGTTGCGGTTACAAAGGCTAGTAAAGAGATGATTTGGTTACAAAAGTTCATGGAGGAATTGGGTAAGAAGCAGGAGAATAGCAAGTTGTACAATGGCAGCCAGAGTGACAGTCATCTTCAAAGAAATCATCCTTCCATTCTAAGACTAAACATATACAGCTCAAGTACGATTTCATACGGTATGTTCTGGAAGATGAATTGTTGAAGCTGAAAAATATACATACTAGCCAGAATCCTACAGACAGGTTGACAAAGGTAGTAACCAGAGAGAAAATGAGTTCCTTCTCAGTTTCAGTTAGCCTTCAAGAATGAAGGTTAAGATGAGAAATTTTCCAGATCCAAGGTTCAAAGCTGTAATGTCCCTTGTTAGGAATTTTATTAAAATTGCAATTTTCCACTTTTTTCCTTGGTTCGACCTTTTACTAGTTTCGATCTCTAGGTCCCAAATTTGCCCCAAATGATCCCAAATATTCTGAGAAGGTATATGAATGATATTAGAACATAAATATGTGTTTCAGGGATTCCTTTGTACCTTTAAAACACTTCTACAAATACTCTTTCAATTCTGGTCAATGTAGGTAACTTTACTAGTGATTTCTCTTTGACTAGTATTGGTCTCTAGGTCTCAAATTGACTCCAAATGCCTTCAAATATTCAAGGAAGGTTTATGAATGATATTATGAATTGAATATGATGTTAAGGGATAACATATGGCCACCAAAATACCTCTGCAAACTCTCTTAAGATTCTGGACCAAGTATGCAATTTTACTAGTAATTTGGGGTTCAAATCCCCCTAAGGTAAGTACTGAAAATGGCTTCCCAAATGCCTCCAAACCCACTCAAATTTATGAACAGAGATATGTAATGTGTTAAGTATGTTATTAAGGTCTCATATGCACCATTAATGGTTTATTACAACTGTTCTCACCCTCTCCCATTCAACTGCAAAAATACCCAATTCGACCCTTGGGGAAATGGCACTATTTCTTCTCCCAATGCAATTAAACTGAGTAAAAATGCTTCAAATGCTCAAGTACAGTACATGAAACTTGTATAAGACATCCATGGCAGTATGTTTATCACAAATATATCAGATAATCATCCATTCATTCGAAATGATCATCAATACATTGGCTCACAACAAGGTAGTGGGGAAATGGCATTGTTCTTCCATTAAAAATGAGATTTATACATTTCTACTTGGAATTTCGACCTGAAACTTTTTGGAGATGAATAACAGAGTATTTAATTCATATTACAAAAGAAATGGGGCATTAGAAGCTCCCCCAAAGAGTACAATAGCTCACCAAAAACGCCCTCCCTTAAGGATCAAGAATATGCCATCAAAACTGGAAATGGTTGAAGGAGCGAGCTGCAATAGAAGAAACCATGAGATTCCCTGTAGCTTACACCTGCAAATAAGGACTCCATTAAAGCTCCAAATGAAAGGTCTGAATGGCCTTTCCAATTGCCAACTTGGATGGGAATCTTTCACCCTCGAAATTGGCTAAGGCAAGAAACTAGTCATCCACTAGCTCTCCCTCTTCACAAATGCAATTGCAAATTCTACAAATGATCAAAAGCCATTCTCATACTTCATTTCTACATTTTATAACCAACATTAACCTTCTAAGGGTCGAAATCCTCTCAATAGATTCAATAGATTTCCATTTATGAAATATTCCACATTTGCCACTTGTCTCCTAGTTCCAACCTTCCATCTTCTCCCAAATTCGATTTTGAGTCTCTTTGGCTTCTCCAACTCCCAAATTCGCCTTCTTTGAGCCTATTTTTGGGGCTGACATGTCATAGTGGTCAGATGTCAGAGGTCAGGTCTGCAATTTGTCATAGTTGTCATAGATGCTCCATCATTGGTGTCATAGGGGCTAGGGAATCTAGCCCAAGTGTCCACAAACTTCCACTTTGACTCTTTATCTTCCATGGAGGTTACCAATGCTTCCCAATTCGACCTAACATGCTCAATGACATGTGTTATGACTTACCAACTCACCCAAGAGTGTTCACATTCCCATTAATTCGAATTTGCAAAAGAGAGATACCATGTATTATGAAAAATCAAGCTAGTGTGGGTCCCACATCCTCCATATGTCTCCAAAACCATTTGTCACTTAGGATTTCTCTTGAATTTCTTTATTCACTCTATTTATTAAATACTTGAACCCTTCTAATGTCTAAACATCATTTATTATCCCCCTTATTCCAAATCCCAAAGCTTCCACCCCAAACCTAGGAAACTAGTAATTTTCCTCATTGGCAATTATTTGACCCTTAACATCAATTTTACAAACTCTAATGAATATGGCTAATGTGATTAGGCCATTGTGACCCAATTCCAGATTTGGGACATGACAAAAGCATAGTCCATCAAGTGCAGCAGCGATGGAGTTGTTGTGATCAGTCTCCAAGTGGGAGATTGTTGGTTGTGGAGCCTAATATTCCTTATTCAGAGGTCGTGTTTCAACCGTGTTGGGATCCTATCCCATGACGGGGGGTTTGGGGGGGCTTTCCCACCAAAAATATTCGGCATGGGAAGTCCAGGGGAGGGGAAACAACTAGTTTGGGAGCCCCCCCTTAGTGGGGGTTCAGGGGCACCACCTCGGTAGTGAAAATTTTGAAAAAAATTGCCTTGTAAAATGTATTAATTTCATTGTCGTGACTTTGTCAATAATGGGTTATTTATGGGCCCATAGTATTGGGTGTTCCATAGTATTTTCCCATGGTAATCGTTATTTAAAATGAAGGCATTGTAATACGGCTGTGTATTGTAACATTGTAAATATATCTTATTGTGTAAGAGAGACTGTGAGAGAGTGAAGAGTGTTGAAATATTCTCACCATCTTATTTTGTTTTTGCATGTTTTTCATGCATGCATGCATTCCATGCATACATGCATTAGCGGTTGAGTCTCCTAGCACCTACTCCTTACTTTGGGCCCCCCCGAAGCTTGTTTTTGGCCATCACTATCCCTACCATCCACTCAAAGCGCCTTGGTTACATCACTGAAGTCCAAAGTCACCCTCATGCATGATTTTAGGAGTTAGCACAATCAGTTCCATGATTTAGGGCACCTTGTCCCCTTGATTGCCAAGTTAACTGGTTGTTACACCTAGTCTCAATGCTACTGAGTGTAGGAGCACCTATTTTGACCACTACAAGTAATCATTTCGCCCCCTTGGAGTCTCCTCCCCTATTTTGGTGCCCACATGATTCAGTTATGATCAGTTTTACCTCAGTTAATTGATAATTCATCATCAGTGGCCACTGAACCTTATCGGGACATGGTTCCAATGCAAACTAAGCCTATACTTGAGGTGAATTCGAACTCTTCCAAGTGTATCAAAATCATTCTATTGTAACACTTTTTTATTTCCAGCTTACAGCTGATTAATGTATCAACACCAGTTTTTCATGTGTGTTTAGGTTTTATGAGTGAATTGATCCATGTCTTTATCTAATTCTTCTCAGTAATAACAGTGTGAAATTGTGAGGCTTGTTCTAGCTCAATGATTTGTCCCCATGGAATTTTACATGGTATCAGAGCTATTGAGATATTTTGAGTGTAGCAGTAGCAACAGTTGCAGCGATTGCAATAGTAGCAACAGTTCCAACAGTAGATTGAGAAGCAGCTTTCAATAGAGCACCATAAGCCTCTAGATTTCCATAGCAAATCCTGGTGCCATTGCATTGAATTCATTGGAGAAATCCTGTGTGGTCTAGCTAGGTGTAAAGGATCTAGATAAAAGTGCCTACTATCCTAAAGCATTTTTCAGTAGATTCAGTAACAATCCTCCAGATATTTTCCATTGTTTTTCCAGGTATTCTACAACAGCTTCCATGAATATGAAAGAAATTCCTCCTCTCTCCATTCAACTATGATGAGTGGAAACGAAATATGATAGCATATCTAAAGAGACAAGGTATTTTTTTATATGTGTATTGGTGTTATGAGAGATTTTGCTTCCTATGAAGAAGAGAATGATTGGCTAAATGAATGTGACAGAGCCTTTGGAGCAATGTGTATTTCTATGTCTCCTAGTATGTGCTACCTCATGGAAACTGCTGACACTACTACATTTTTGGCCTTTAGGGGGGTTTGTCTTCCGCCCCCAAAAGTGACCTTCGGGGGGGGTGGCTTTGGCAAAACCACCCCTAAAGGCACCGATGTTAAAAGTTTTTCCCTTTAAGGGCAGTTTATGATGAGATTGGAACTGCCCCCAAAAGTGTGACCCCCCTCGTAAAGGTCTACGGAGGCGGTTTTAAACCCCCCTCGTAAACCCCTTCATAGAGACCTATGGGGGCGATTTTGAACCCCCTTCATAGAGACCTACGAGGGCGGTTGTGAACCCCCCTCATAAGCCCCCTCATACAAACCTATAGGGGTCGTTTCAAACCCCCCTCGTAGAGGCCTATAGGGGCGGTTGTGAACCCCCCTCGTATAGTTCTATAGGGGCGGTTTGGAACCCTCCTTGTAGAGGCCTATAGGGGCAGTTTAGAACCCCCCTCGTAGAGGCTTATAGGGGTGGTTTTGAACCCCCCTCGTAGAGGCCTATAGAGGCAATTTGAAACCCCCCTCGTAGAGGCCTATAGAGGCAGTTTATGAACCCCCCTCATATAAACTTACAGGGGGGATTTTGAACCCCCCTCGTTGTAACATACAAGGACAATTTTAAGAATACCATAATAGAAAATTCCGATTGCCAAAATGGTAATCCCACCTATAAAATGTCAAATTGTCCAATGTAGAGAGTGCCTCAAAACCTCATACTAAAAGACTCTGTAACTGCAATAGAAACATAAAGATTGCAATATGAAATTCCATATGGAAATATAAGAAGCATAGAGGGATAACAAGTGTGTGGGTATCACCTTTGCCGTTGAAGGAAATCATGAATTAAGATTTGCATTGGCCTTTTAGGAAAAGATTCCAACAACCTACAAGAAGCACAAGCATTATATACCTAGTTTAGGAGGGATCAAGTTTCTGACTGTGTTAGGAGATTCATCAATCAAAATCCAAAACCTGACAAATTAATTGAACCCCAAGGAAATCACTCTTGCCATGCTCATTTAAAGAATTCAACAGGTGTCAAGGAGCTTTGTATCTATAGATTTATTCCAAGTTCCGAGGATCTTCAACAAGCAATAAATTCCTATGACAAATGAAGATATCACTTGAAGGTTCATAAATCTATCAACGTGGTTGGGAGCAATGCAAGCAGGATCATTTGGGACTTTTGCTTTCCTTTTTTTAATTTCCTAGAGGAGCTCTATGAGTGGCCTCAAATGTGTAGTCTCAGAGGATGCTATAAACATCCTTTGGCAATTAGCATCTCAGTTGAGGTGGATCCATTTTGTCTTGATACTTAGGAATATGTGGCTTCAACATGCTCCAAATATTGTGGTTTGGTTTTTCATGGGCTTCCTGGATCTTGCTCCAAATTATGTCCAATGTTAATTATTGCACTCATCGACATTGTGAATCGGACAGAAAGATCAATTAGTATTATGTCTTGGTGGTGTTGGTATTGGTTAAAGATGGCCAGTCACAACCATACTAGAGGTTGTTTTCATTGTGAATCTTTGGACCTACATTGAGCACAATCAGAGAAGTAAGAATCTTCTCGCAGGTGTCCAAATAGCTTTATCTCATTTCGACAAGAGAATGCAAGTCAAATTAATACTCACAATTCTAGGCATGCAAAACGTTTAGAGATAGTGGTCTGACATAGTAGGAAAAAAGAGATAGTGGTTCAATAGAGTTCTTAGTGATCTTATATCTCTTTATATTGAGAGTACAAGGTGTTTAATTATCGTTGAACTTTCAAGTGGAATTCATTTGGTTGTGATGGTAGTTTCTAAGTATGGGGTAAGGAGAAAGCTATTTACTTATGTTGCATTTATGGCTAGCTCTGTTTGTGGAATAGATGTAAGTTTTTTTAATCTTGGTAGAGCAAGCTCTTGAAGTATTGTGTTGCAAACCAAAATCCTAGAAGATTGACAATATTCTAGAGCAATTTGATGCTTCATTTCTATTTAAATGACACATTGATTATGCATCAAAACCTCTATTCTATTGAAACAGGGCTATTGACTACCACAAATAATCAGATCATGTATTCATATATTGATACTATGTTTGAATTTAGACCTAAAACCTTAGCTAGTTGAAGATCATTAACATTTGTAATTCCTTGCATGTTTAATGATCACCATTTATGAGTAGGATGTGAAAGATAATACAGGTAAAACCATGTTATTTTGTTACTGTATTTTGTTAGAAATGGCAGTCTTCACAAACCAACACTTTTACATTCCATGTCTATGAATTATACCTGTATTCAAACGCCCTCCCACCATTTGATTTTTTTTTTAAACTCAGACTCATCGCTATAGCGACAGGAAGAACTTAATATTGGTTTACCCAGTAATGCTTTGCCATGGCTATAGCGACGGAATGATCGTCGCTTGTATAGCAAATCCGTCACTAAGTGCTTGACGATACGTCACTATAGCGATGGTTGCTTGGCTATAGTGACAAACATTTCTTCGCAATAGCCACGACAAAGCGTTACCGGGTAAACCAATATTAAGTGCTTGCTGTCGCTATAGCGACGCGTAATTGTTGCTTTAGCGACGAGTAATTGTTTCTATAGTGATGGTTACGCGTCACTATGGCGACGGCAAAGCGTTGCCGAGTAAACAAATGTTAAGTGTGTTCTGTCATTATAGCGACGTGTAACGGTGGCTATAGCGACGGTTTAATGTCGCTATAGCGACGCAGTTTGGTTTTTTAAACATAGCTTACACGCCACGTTTTATATCTTTCCTGTTGCCATAGCGACGAACCTTTCAAAGTGTTGCTACAGCGACGAAAATGTTGCCACGAAAAAAAGGGGTCATGTTTGTCGCTATAGCAACGCACAAGTGTTGCAATAGCAACGATTTTCCATGGGAAAAATGTGCACATGTACTAGTAGTATTTTATTGATGAAAAGTTTCTAAATGGTAAAAATCATTGATTTAATCGTCACATGCCCTTCGCACCAAATTAAGTTTGCATCGATACTAACTATATAATATTGTCAAGGTTTCAAGTTCTTTTGATTTAAACATAAATGATAAAATTCTTAATAAGTGTATTGAAAGAAATAACCCTTTGCTTAAACTTGAATAAAATTTAAAAAAGATAATAAAGTTGGCATTGAATAATCACACAAAATTGAAATGTTGAAACAATGTTCTTATGATTTAAACATAAATAATAAGACTCTTAACAAGTACATTCAAAAAAAATCTTTTGTTTGAATTTGAATATAATTCATAGAATATAATAAAATTGATATTGCATCAAAATTGAATGTTTAAACAATGAATAATAATTTGTAAATTTTATAAAAATAAAAATAGAAAACTTTAAATAAAAAATGAAATCATGTCTATATATATTTAAATATATAATTAAAAAATATTCAAATATTTATATAAAAATAATAAATAATAAATAAATTCTAAAAAAACATGTTAAATGATTATTAAACTTTCACAATATGACCCTTACCTAATCACTTTTTTGGTATATGTTTGATGGTTATGGAGCATGCTACTTCATCATGTCTAGGGAGTTCATGTTACCTAATCTTGTAGGTTTTTTTCCTTGACCTCGCATTCCACTGGAATCATGTAACAACCAACACCTGAATTAAAGATACATTCTTAAAAACAGAATGAGAAAGAGTGACATCACATGACCCAATTCTTGTGATGCATGGGAAAGCTTATAGGATACATTCTTAAAAATAGAATGTGAAAGAGTGGCATCACATGACCCAATTCTTGTGATGCATGGGAGAGCTTATAGGATGAGCATGACTAACTCAATGGGATTGTATTTTTATTTTATTTTTCTTCTTCTTATTAAGCATATATTGTATCGTGCTTCGAGTGTCCATGTGTTCCAAAGGGCTTTAGCTAATAATGGTAAAGTAGATGCATGCGTATTAGATTTCCATGTTCCTTCAAGTAACACGTTTATATTTCAACAAACAACTTATGTTTCCAACATCATTGAAAGGAGGGAGCAAGTGAAATTATTAATTAATTAGTTGAAACTGTCGAATTATCAATGTTTTCAAAATGGCAATATGGTATATGTGAAAAAATAAAACAATTTGAAAAATTGTGCGACACATATGTTCAAAGAAAAGCTAATCTACTTTATGGTAATCATTGCTATTAAAGTTCTTCCATATTCCCAACTCAAGGTATCTACTCCCAATTGGGTATGACACAATCTTGAGCAGGTACTAATGGCAATTCCCCTCCAAAAATTTCAGGAAGTTGACTTTCATCAATATCATTCAATAAAGTCGATTTAATCTGTTTATCTTCAACAAAAGTAATCTGCAATACATACATATTAAAGTTAGAACATTTATACCAAAGAACTATAACTTTGTCTAACATTTATACCAAACAACTATGACGTTGTCTACATAAAGAAGTATTTGGTTTGATACATAAAAATGTAATTCAATCATATTATATAAATGTTTAAATTATAATAATGTCCACCTCATGTTATAGAAAAATATCAAAAAATAAAAAAGAGACGTTCTCATATTATTCATAAGTAGAGATACTTCTAATTTATTTTCCAAGAAAAAGTATTTTTATTTTATTTTTCAAGAAAAAGCTTGTGACAAAACACAAGAAATGCTTCCCTACATTTATGTATGGTATATCTAGTAAACCCATCAATATAAACTAGTGAGCATAACGTAAAAGATTTGAAGCAAACATCTAATGGACAAATGTGACCATGGAGCATATCTCTCAAAATGATAATCGAGACAAGTGACAAAATAACTTCTTATGTACAAGGATAACCTCGTCTAAATAACCCAAGTACATCCAAATATCCAAATCATATGTTCATATCTACAATAATGACAAATCATAGATTCATGTCTATAGTAATGACTACATGAATCCTAATCTATATATACATAGATATTCTCCCTCATTACACATGTGCACTCCTTATCAGGTTGACCAATGAGTCTTAATCTATATATACATAGATATTGTCCCTCATTACACATGTGCACTCCTTATCAGGTTGACCAATATTATATGTACCTTCAACCTCATATACACCCCACATAAGGTCATAAAATAGTATCCTCTTTGTCCTCAAATCTTTCTAACTAAGGAATTTACATGTGATGAAGCCAAGTGATAAGATTTCCTTATTTTTATATTATCTTGCTTTCGCTTATAATTATCCATCCATCCATAGTTAATGTTTTTCATTGGAAATCCTTGATATTTACAATACACTATCAAGGTCCTTAAGAGAGCAACCCTCACTAACATCCCTCCATGAAAACATGAAAACTCTAATGGAATATTAGAAAACTATAATTGAGCCAACATCGAAGGATATTGAAGAGGTTATTAGCCTCTCATAAGCCAAACATAATCTTCCTTCAAAAGCCAATATTAAGCACTACTCACAATCCGGTGATTAAAACTCATTTCCGACCTTATTAGAATTGTGTTGCTTTTAATGTTGACTAGTATGGTGGGTTGGTCATAATGTTGACTAGTATGGTGGGTTGGTCATAGGTTGATAATTCTTTCCCTGCTATCCCAGGTGGACATGAATTCTTCTACTTTGGAGCATGGAATTAAATTGCAAGATTTCTTTTGTGAATGATTTTAAGTTAATGAAATTAAGATGGAATTAGCAAGTGGACATGAATTCTTCTATTATTGTAAAACTTTGGAGCATGGAACTAAATTGCAAGATTTCTTTTGTGAATGTTTTTAAGTCAATGAAATTAAGATGGAATTTTGGTTAGTTCGTTGCAATGGTTTCAACAATCTGAGATGTTTGATAGTAGGGGATTCCAACTTCACCCTATATCCCTCGGAAAGGCAAGGGGGGTGGATGAGACAAAGGAAGTAGGGATTATATATTGTACATTCATTGATTTCAAGGCGTTAGAGGATGTTGTATTGAGCGGAAGAATTTTTGTTTGGTCTAATAAGAGAAAAGGGTATAATGTCATATCGTCATGATTTGATAGATTTGTAGTGATTAGGTTTCATCGGTTTAAGGTGGAGCATCTCTCTTTTTGTGGATATGATCATTCCCCCATTTTGATCACTAATGACAATGATGGAAAAGAACCCAAGGCCTTTCAAATTCAACTCATTTTGGTTAAATGACCCAATCTTCAAAGACATGGTGGTGGATATTTGATCTTGGGAAACATTATTTTGTGGATCAATGTCATGCTATGGTGTGTTTCCATCAAAACTTGCAAAATTTAAAACACAAAAGCATTGGTGAAGAAGTTTCGAGGCACTATATGTACAACCCACCTACTTGAAACACACCTGAAAAGCTACTATAATGCTCATATGGAGAGCGATGCCTCCACAAAACCCTATATAATATTTTTAAGGGTGAATCCACCTACTTGAAACACATGAAAAGCTACTATAATGCTCATATGGAGAGTGATGCCTCCATAAAACCCTATCTAATATTTTTAAGGGTGAATAGGAGGAAAAATGTAAACAAAAAACCAAAATTCCTAGTTAAGTTGATGTAGACAAGAATAATATGTTCTATGATCGGACAAATCTTATTTGCAAGGGATCAAATATAACTTAGAAAATTCAATGTTTAAAGGAAAATGAATGTTTTTCATTTGAGGAGATTGCCAAGAAGGCTAATTGCCATTTTGGGGACCTTTACTCGTATCCTAAGAAAAAGACCCTAAGGGTCGCATTGGCTTTCCTTTTACATTATGGATGCAACATATCTAAGGAACAAAATGAAGCCCTTTTCAAATCAGTGGCCGAACGAGAGATGATTAAAACACTAAAGTCTTTCCAAACGTCTAAAGCCCCGAAACTTAATGGATTAACGACAAATCCTACTTTGGTTGTTGGGAAATCATCAACAAATATTCATTGGCGATGGGGAGGAATCTCACAAGGAGAGAAAAATTTGGCATCATTCAACTCAAAATTGACTGCAGCCATTCCCAAAGGTGAAAAATCCTCGCCATTTGATGCTTTCAGGCCTATTTCCCTATGCAATGCATTGTACAAAATCACAAAAGGTGCTTGTGGGGTGCTTCAAACCTATGTTATCTACTCTTAGATCAAAGGAATAAATAAGGTTTGTGAAAGGGATGCAAATTCAATAGGTTGTTGTTCTAGTTCAATAGACCTTACATTTTGTTGTAGATTAGCTGAAACAAGGTCTTTCCATAAAATTTGACCTTCCAAATCCCTAAGATAGGGTAAATTGATTGTTCCTAATGTTATGCTAGTGCAAATGGGCATGTTCTGTTAAATAATAAAGTGGATTGAAGCTTACATATCTATTGTTTCTTATGTTGTTTCTTCAAAAAGAGCCCCATCCACTTTTTTCTCTACTCCTAGGGTCTTCATTAGGGTCTCCCCTTATCACAATGGTTCCTTCGTGTCACTAAAACCTTGACTGAAAAGATAAATGCTGCCAAAAGAGATAAGCAGTTGCATGGGTTGGCCTTCACTATGTTCATCCATTAACTTGCATATTGTATGTTGATGCTCTTATACTTATTAGCAATGGATCCAACATCGATGCAAAGGCCTTTGCCAAAATATTGATCTTTTTTTACCATAGGGTAGGTGATAAACATGATCAAATCATCACCTATTTTTATCTAGTTTCATGAAATGATCAAGAAATAATTCAAGAATTTCTTCCCTTTCAGGTTCATTCAAATAACAAATGGCCTCTAATACCTAGGTTTTCTCCTCAAGAAAAATCCATATGTTTGCTCTAACTGTTGTGATTGGTTGGTTGATAAAATCAAGAAGTGCAACAAAGGACTATCATTGTCTAGAAGATTGGATTTGGTTCAAGGGGTTTTAGAATCCATTCCTATTTATTGGATGTTAGTGGCTTTCATCCCTAAGAACATGTTGAAGATATTGTGTTTTATTTGTTGCAAATTTTTTGGTCGGGCAACTCAGTTGATATGAAAATTCCCTTGGAAGAACGGAGCACATTATGTCAGCCAAAGTTTCATGAGTGTTGGGGATTAAAGGATTTGAGTAATTGGGGAAAGAATTGCAACAAAATATGCTTTGTGGTTGGTTGAAAGTAATGATTTGTTGACCTTAGTGATGTTATTCAAATACATTCATACCACTTCATTTCTTGAGTGGATTTAGGGAAAGATAAAATCCCACCACAAACAGTCCCTATTCTAGAAAACCCTGATCAAGTCCTTTAATGTCATTGGTTCACATATTTCCTAGATGCAATCAAACAAGAGAGAGGCCTAAGTCGTGACTAGGCCTAAAATGGTATAGGCTCTTGTCTATGGTGTGAAAGAGACTCTAGCAGGTGTGGGAGTGTTTTTTTTCAAAGGATTATCTTTGGGAGAATGGTTTTGCTCACATGAAGTAGATGGAATTGCTCTCGCTGAAGGGCAAGTTTGTTGTGATGTGTGGTCCATTATAGCTCAACTTTGAAGAATTTATAACTATCCCAACAAAGATTTGAATCAACTCATTTGGATGAGTAAACTATATTCAAGTACATAAGTTATAAAAAAAGGATTTCCCAAACTAGCTATCCACTCCTAGCCCTTGGGTAGCATAAAATATTGTGTATGCTAGAGGTGACTCCAAAATCAAGGATCTTTTATTGCCTTGCATTTTCAAATAAGGCTTTAATTTGAGTTGTGTTTCAAAGGTAGGGATGGTAGGACCTGTTACCACTCAATTCGCTCAAGGTTGATTACAAGGACGAAAGATGACAAAGTACCAGGGGCCTTGCAGTTCCAAGGCTTATATCAAGCATCCTTCTTCTTCTTCTTCTTCTTTTGTATCTCTTTTTCCCATGGTCAAAAAGATGATAATTGTAAAATGAAATGACATCTATATTACATGCGTAAAAGGGCTAGCCTAACTATGACACTTATACTAAATAGTTCTCTAGAGTGCTTTTTTTACTTAGATAAATCTTGTGATCTAAATTGTTAAAGTTTTTTTCACTCAGTCATGCCTCCAAAGCCATGAGCATTCTTAGTACACCTACCATAGGTAGCTAATGCTCTTAGCCCTTAGTATTTTTTGTCATGCATTACTAGTGTCTCATTTTTTCATGTTTTAGGTGTCAGTTTAAGTCCCTTGGGAATCTTAAATGCCATAAAAGTTGTATTATTTGATGAAAGGGGGTGTCGAACACTTAATTAATCCCCTTTAAACCCCTTCATGAAGCCTAGTGCACCCTTCCGAGACAAAATCCCTTGATTTTTGCACCCTAGAGACCAAATTCATGATTTTAGGAGGCTTGTGAAAAGGAATATTACTTTCAAGGGGGCACACTCTCTTCTCTCTCAGTTAACTAATGAGGTGTTGCATGCATGTGGATAGCTCTTAGAGCTGGAGCATGGCTTGACGCATGAGTTTGACACAAGGAGGGATGGCACATGGGTACCTACTCAGCTCCAGTTCACTTTAGATGTGTCCCTCTCTCCCAGTTAACTCCAGAGGTGGCACATAAGGTCCTAGTTCACTCTAGAGGTGGCTCATGGACCTCTAGACAAGTTCTAAAGGTGGTGCATGGCTTGAAGCATGAGTTTGACACATGGAGGGGCGCTTCCCTTGATCCTTTTGCTATTTAACCAAGTGCACCCCCCTCATTTGGTGTTGGTTGTTTGCTTTGAGTATTGTTGTAATTTTTCTCTATTGGAGACTTTTGGTAATAAGAAGGAAAGGATTTGGAGGACATCAGTGGAATTGCTTCTCATTGTGTGGCTCATTCTTGCTTACTGTTTCTATGTGGAGGTAATCTATATCAAGTCTCTTTACTATATTTATTTGCTTCTTCTTACTAGGCCATTGAAAGGGTACTACTACCCCGTTGGATAAGAAACATATTAAGTCTTGATTGTTATTCTATATTGAAGGGTATTAATTTTAGTATACTTGCCTTAATAGGATTATGCTATACTAATTAGTGTAGAAAGCACCCATAAGAGGAAAGGATAAGGAGGGTACTCTCCTTTTTGCATTTCATATATTCTTGCAGGTTTTTCCACTCATTGAGAGATTGAGGCTAGCCTAGAGCAACCTCTTTTTTTAGGTGACCTTTTTCAAGCATGGCCCTCATAGTTGGTCTTCATCAACTCCATTTTCCCATCTTCTTAACGCAAGGCACTACTTTCTCTTTCATTCAAACATCCATTACAAAAAGAAAACCATTTTTCCTTACTTGTTTTGTTGGAATCTGATATATCAAAGAACAAATCATAATATAGATTGCATTCTATAGATCTTGAACAAATCATTTAGTATATCATAAATTAGATCTATCCAAGAGGAAATATGGGCTTGCATGTCATATAACATTCAAATTAGTGTTCATTTTGAAGTTAAATTACAAATCTGCAATTTTTATGCTGTTATAAATATTTTGCAAGTGCAGATTCGAAGGTTGACTGTCAGGTAACTGTTATCACCTAAGTTGTAGCTGCCACTAAGAGGGATCCTATCCAGGATGGTAGAGGATATGTAACTAAACTAAGTGACACTGCAAGGGCCTCGTGCACTACTGATGGAGTAGTTGCCACACCGAGCGGGCTCTTGTCGCTTTAGGCCAAGCTAAAAGCAAGACCAAGGTGGAGACCCTAGCTAGCCTAAGGAGGATAACACGAAGACAAGACACACAAGCAAGGATTGGCAGCTAAGACAAACAATGGTATCTTGATTTAATACCTTGGATTTGACAAATGGCTACTGAGATAGGGCCTTATTAAACAGGTTGAGAGGCTTAATGATGAAGATAATCAACCAATGAAAGATACCCCAATAGCTAGAATTGCAAATTGTTGGATCCAAGGTAAACTGAGTGTTGATGAATATTCCCAATTTGCTACACTTAGGAAATTTTAGCAAGATCTTGAACATGGTCACAAACTGGTGTTTTAAAGAATTAATGGCACTCTAAATTGTTACTTGATGCAAGATATAACCAATGGAAAAGACTCGAGCAACACCCAAGCCACCAAAATTGAAAAACGTGAGGATGCCTAAGGAGGGTGAATTGTTCCCAAGAGGACCAATGTTGTAGGATGGGCAAATGGAGTCAGATTCAAATGAGATTTGGTCCCTAGAGGTTTTAGATAATTTCCTACTTGGATTTTAAATGAAAAAGGCAATAGGTGACTAGATCAAGACTTATGAAAAATGAGGGTTTTACCTTAATTATTTTATAAGTGACTAATGGAACACAAAATGAAACAAGAGAGAAAAGAGCAGAGAATACCCGAAAATCTTGTAGATGCCAAGTACAATGATGATCTTTCCCCTTCGTATCAATTCTGAGCAAATTTGGTGGAGTTCCAAGTGAAATTGATTTTCCCTAGTTGAGCCAGTGCGCCCTCTTCTTGCAAACACAAACAACAAATGTTAGATTTGACTTACAAGAGGAAAGAACTATGGATGCAAGACAAACCAAAGAGCATGACAATGATCACAGATGCAATTGAAAACTCTTTGATTGTATGATGTTTTCGAGAGGAGAGAGTTGGAGAGTTCTCACAAACTCGCCCCCAATGAACTCGCTACCCTGCAATACCACACGGCCTCCACAAAATATCGCATGAAACCACAACAAATATACTCGAATGCCTCAAAGAATTGATTTAAAATAAAGTACAAGAACAATCTCACAAAAAAGACACAAGATTTCTGCAAAATGTCTTTCTATAGCCGAATATCCAAGAGCCAAAAGTCTCATACAATGAGTGAGTTCTCAAATAAATATAACTCTAAATGCAAGATCCGTAGCTCCAAAAAGATGGAAGGCTAGGATCAAAATCTAACCAACTAAATCGATGGTGGAGAAAGTCTCTCTACATCAACATCGAGTTATCATCAAAGGGGGGTCGATTTCCCTAGTGCACCCAAGCTAACAACATAGCATATGATATAACATTAAGATATGAGATGGGGGGTTGCCTAGGGGGTCTAAGTCTCCCTAAGCAGCCCCCATATGCAATAACATAACAATACAATATGATAACAATGAAGATCACATCATCAAGTGCGCCCCCCATGGAGAAAACGTCCTCCCTAGGTAAGGAAAATAATATGCGGCCTCATCAAATGATATAAACATGAAATATGGCCCCTTAGACCTAAATACATCATAACATATCATCCTTAGTCATTTCTTTGCCCCTCACTAGCCAAATTGATTTCTTGACTGGGCTATGGTCACTTAATTATTGAATTAATTTGCCAATAATGTTGTTGAGTGAATAAACTGCCCATATCATGCTTTTCCTTTTCCTGGGTCATCAATCTAAATGCATAAATGAGATCATAGACCTCAAATCCACTTCAGGTGACTACTAGCACCCCATGGATCCACCTATAGAACAATCTGTAAGCTCATCCATGTCCAGTATATAAAATATGGCCCAACATAACTGATAATAATAAAAATAACCACGAACCATAGCATATAATGACCAACTGAAGCATGGGACAATGTATTGGATGCCCATAGGTGTCAAAAACACAACATCGCACCACTGGATCCGAAGTCACCTGGGACCACCTATTGACCATGGTCAAACTGGATTGACCAAGTCAAAACTGGTCAAAATAATGACTGAACTGAGAAACAATTGATCCTGCATGCATAAGGGGTCAATAATGATCTCTTATCTATATTAATAGCCTCACTAAAACATAAGTGACACATACAATGGTGATTACAAACAATAAAAGTCAAACTTGTACTAGAACCTCATAATCCATCATGAAGTCCTAGGCATATGCTCACTTACAAAACTGATAATTCTGCTATGTTGGGTGAGGTGGATACAACAAGGCTAAGTTTAGTGGGATTGACTTATTTGACTTTGACCATGTGATCTCTCAAAGAAAGGGGACACAGGAAACCACAGTGACATATGCATGACAGAGAATACTAGGGGAGGGAGGTGTCTCACATATGGGTAGAGTGTTTGACTTGCCTCTAGTAGACTCTAGACAAGTTTCCTTTTCATTCAATTGATTTGAATTTCATTGCACTTCACATTTATTACATAAGATAACCTTTCCTTTTCCAACCAACCTCCAAGGGCAGGTGCCTTGGATAGCCTTGTGGGCCCCAGATAATGACTCAATCTTACCTACATTTCCTGCCACCGTCCATAGGTGCGATGCAGTGACCACCCTGTTGCCCTATGGGAGAAAATGGCCTTACATCATACAAAGGATGAGTGCTCGTCCCTTGGCCACTAACTAGCGACAAAAAGGTTTATTTTATTTCACTTAGGCCAAGTGTTTAAAAACACAACTAATCGCAGCTAACCTTTTTGCAGTCATTTAGATTTAGCGTTTGTTCCACATCTGCATTTGGGGAGAGCTTGGTTTGAAGACTAAAGGAGACAACCCGGTGACAAGGCTACTTCAACAACCCACCCAATCCACAAGGCATCATACAAGCAGAAGGGGATGAACAGGATCCATAACCAAGCCACACACTCCAAAGTCGAGACAAAAGCAAACATGGAGCCCATCATGCACATAGGTCAAAGTGGGGGAAGGCTCTTCAATCTCACAAGTCCAAGTCATAAGTCAAGGATAAATATCAAAGATGGAAGTAGGATGGATGGATGGAGGAAGTGAAACATGGTACTAGATAGAGCAAAGATAAGGATCAAGTTTGTACAAGGTAGGAAAAACCAGTGAGCATATACTAAGGTCTTAAAATCAAGACACCTCATCCACCCATGATGACAAGTCCACAGTAGATACCCAGAGCATATAACATCACCACTATCAATCACTAAATGCCAAGTCAATGCTACTAATATAGACAAAAGAGACGAATGATAACACCCAAATGCAAGATATATACATGCTCAATCATATACCTGTCTCTGAACAACCATGAAGAACAACTCTGAATGCATGCGAGCAAAGGAAAGTGTATCAATCGTTGCTCTACTGCTCTGCCTAGTGAACCATAACCAAACCAATACATCTCAATGGGGTCATGAAGGGCTCAATCATGACAAAGGGAAACTGGATAAATGATCTGAATAACTCAGAAATATAGCTCCACCATTGCTGAGAAATGCTCAACTCATGTACTAAGGATTGGCTCATGCCTCTTACATGTTGATCTGCATCATAGTAGCCTTGCTACTATGGATGTGACAACAATAACTAAAAGAGAATCACTTGCAGGTTGTCCAACGGTCCTCCCTTGCACTTTTTGTTGATTTATACCCATTGTTTTTTACTAATAAAGTGCATATTCGAGTAGTCTTTAGGCAGCCATAAAGAGGCAGCCTCATCTCAGAAGGAAGGGTGGTCAATTTACTCATCTTTTCAACAGATTTTCTTTCCTTTTGGACCTCTTTCTTCATCATTGTAAGCTTGGTTCTTGTCCATAAATCATAGATCATAAAACATTCTCTAAAAAGTCCTAAAGAGCATTGTAAATATCGAAAGAAAAGTGGTTCTCACCACTAGCCTCTTTGTAGATTGCTTCTTTTTATTTTTTGCATTTTATTTCTGTTGAAAAGTTACCAAGGAAGTGTTGTTCACCTTGTGTTGTCTTGGGGTCGACAAGAATACTTTAAAAAGTGATCCCTAGTCAATTTTAATGAAGTGTGAAGTACTTTAGTTTTATAAAGTCACTTTATTAAATTTTAAGTCATGCTTTATTTCCTATGTTCATTTAAGTGATTATTTCAAGTGAGTGGTAAATTAAAAGGTCCTCACATAATTAAATGACACATGTGCATTAAATATCATTTAATTATTATTATTTTAATGAGCATTTATTGAGAGCCTTTGATCTAATATAATCTTGGCCAATGGATGAAGAGGAGGGAGTTGCCATGAACAAAAAGGCTAGGGGAAGGCAAACGTAAGTCATTATTCACATTCCAAGAGAGAAATTTTGGAGAGGAAGAGAGAAAGGTTTTGAGAGAAGTCGACCTAGAGGAGAGAGACAAAATTTGCACAGAAATCGAGGAGATTGAAGAAGGGCACGAATACCAAGAGAGCAAGCACAAATTTCTAGAGAAGGTCGTACAAAATCCGTACAGCAGAAATCCATACAGCAGCACGAATTTCAAGACAACCAACAACACTTTTTTCGAGGTCCGTACAACATAAATGCAGTCCGTACAAGAATGGTTTTCGAGGTAGCCATACAGAATTTAATGCTCATCAATCTAACACAGAAAACGAGGAAAAGCAACAGCACAGAAATCGAGGAAAACTGATCCATACATTCCACATGTGTGAGTCCGTATAGAGGCAGCCGTACAATTATGTCAATGAGACACTGGCACGAAATTCGAGGCAACATGGAGTTAAGTACTTGTTATCACACCATAGTAGCTGGACTACTATTCTTGCTTAGCAGATATCTGCACTTTTCAGAGCTTGGATTCTTCAGAGATTGGCTATGATGAGCTTGTTATTTGTGATCACTCATGGATCAGAGCAGTATACTATATCAGATTTTTGTTAGACCTTGTGCCAAGGCTGAGCCTTGGGAGCTTAGATTTGATGACCGATGTGGCCGTTTGTTCCATACAGTTTCAGTTCAGTTCCCAGTGATTATATTGCAGCAGTGTTTTAGATGATTATTGATGATGATTATTATGATGTGATGTGGCCTATGGACTTCTGATTACTGACTGTGGATTATTATCTTGTTGTTTTAGTCATTTTCATAGCTTTGACTTGGTATATGATTCATGATGTGGCAAAACTATTTAAAATGAAATGAACTATCTTGATAATGTTACAAATTATAAAATGGACCTATTACTTGCACACTTAGGTTTTCTAACAAAACTCATTGGTTTTATTACCCTCCTATGAGCATAGATATGGCCTTTCCTAACATCCTTGTCTGCTAGCTTAGGCACCATTTTCACTTGACTCCATTCATCCATGACCTTCCTTATTTGACTTTCTCCGTTGACTTGCCTTCTTGACTTCTTGATACTAAGGACTTCCCCATTACTACCTCTGTGTTGGACCGCATCCATGTTTGTTTTGTGTCTCGGCTCTGAGTTGGTGACAAAGCTTGCCTTTGGTATGCTGGATTGTATGCCTAAATCATTCTGGTTGGTTGTCCCGATGTTTGGAACTATGCAGAACTCCCCCTAGTCGCTTGAGATGTTGTTGGCTAAAACTGAAACCTCATGTACTACCTATATTGGAAATCTTTATAAATACGCTCATGGAAACTGTAAACTCTAGAATGTGTTTCTTAACACACGTGAGTAAAGGGCAAGAGAAATGAACTACTAAAATACTCCTCGAAGAGTATAAAAGAGGTCCAAAAAAGCAAATGTTACTCAAAAGTTATATCTATTATCGTTGACCTTATATGTATAAACATGCCTCGGATGCAAGATGCAATTAGTTGTGCCTCTTAGCACATGTGAAATCCGAGAGGTTATGTAGGCCAAAAAGGCCATGAAATGAAATGAATGATCCTAATGAACTTGGATCAACTTGATGTAGACATGATGCCTAAGTTGAATAAACACTCTCTAAACAACTTATCCATTTGTGAGGCACAACCCTCCCCCTTGTTATTTGTCCGACATAGAGTGTAGCTCCACTTCTCCCCATCCAAAGTATCTTTTGGTTGAGTTTGGTCAAGTCACCCCCTTTGCCTAGCCTTGTTCTTAGCCTTCATCCTTAGCTAGCAGTTAGGCCATGTCCAATGGGTGAGTCTGTCATTTAAGCTATTGTGCAAGTAAATATTAATAACATTGAAAACATATACACGGTAAATGCCACTAAATGATGTTTATACTTTAAGTTGAGCTGTGAGAATGATCTAAAGGAAAATGTCTTAGTTTTTGTCATAATCTTGTCCTTGGTTATATTTTGACCTAGTCAAACATAGTTTGACCATGGTCATTGTTGGGATCCGTGATGGTGTGGGACATGTATGCTTATGGATGATGATTGATGGTCCCACATACTCTTATTGATGACTCCATATGGTGGACATATGATTCAGATGATGATTGATGCAGTTCAACAGTTTTATTATTATTTCCAGATCATCAAATTATACACTGTCCCGATATGGTGGACCCTACTATTGACCCCTCAGGTCAACCCATGATGTATGAGTACACATTTTCAGTAGATTTGGGCCTTCCGGATCCATTGAGACACCTATCATTCAGTTCCGGGCACTTCTGACAGTGATAGATGCAGTTATCCACCTGTTGACCAAATTTGGGCATGTTTCCCCAGCCTGTCTAGCAAAGGTATTGGAGGCCAGTTTCACCTAGGGAGTTGTATGGGAAGGGGGTGGTCCAACCACTTGTTTTTATCATTATACCCCCCTTCCAAACAGCCTGGTGGCCTCAATTTGACAACGCAGGCACTCTGGGTGCCAGTTTGGGCAGCTTCACGGTTTTCGAGGAGGATTAAAAATGGAATAAAAGGGTCACTGAGGAATTCGATTTGGGAAACTGAGGAAAGGTTTTGGCATTTGGACTTCACAGAGGTCTTCCAGGGTGAACCCCCCATCTTCCAGCCAGATATCATCAGTCAATGGGGTCATCAGTCAATGGGGTCCACAAAGGCCACAGGAGGCCTTTTACTGCATGTCTCTCACCGATTTTGATGACAGGATTTGATCATTTGTATTATTTGGACATATTATTTTATATTATTGTGCCATGGGGATGAGCTAGTAAGGATTGATGCCTCCTAGCCCCACCATGAGCTTCTTGAGTCATGTCCATGTCATATGAGGTGGGCCCATGTACTTTAGCCCCCACTTAGGGATGACGTCACCCTCCTTTTGAGTGATCCATGTGATTTGATGTTAGGCTCATCTTAGCCATTGATTATGTTCTGAGATCTTTTAATCTCAACCACTCATTTCAAAAAGTGGTTTTGAGATCTAGGGTTTTGGTCTTTATTATCCTATATAAGGAGGAGACCCCCCTATTGTAAAAGCACCTTTGGGCTCTGGAAAACTTCGAATGAAAATATTATTTTGGTGAACAAGAGGAGATTACGAAACTAGAAAGAATTAGTGAAGCATCGAGAGATTATCTTTGACCAAGTCTCCTAGGGTTACAATTATAAGAAATTGGGTGAGTGATCCTTTTTTACCAAAGTCACTTGTAAAATGCTTACGAGGAGGTGAAATACAAAATATAAAATACAAATATAATACATATCCAGACTTGGACCACCGAGAACTTGGGATTAAGTCTTATCAATTCCTCACTACTAAAAGCAAGTTGTCCCCAATTACCCCAATTACTACAAAAGGTAGATAAGTTTGAGAAAAGGACATCATAGTCTATAGGAGCTCAATAGTTAAATCAAGATATTAGCGGGAGATTGTCCATTTAAATGCACGTGTATACAAAAATAGTGTGTCGTTGTAGTGCTTGCAAGAGGAAATGACCTTCCTATTGAACAAGGGAGTTGATTGTAGGTTGTTTAGGCAAATGTGCAAAAGAGATAATCTACACTCTTGGGATGAGATGAACCACAAACAGGATTTTCCTAAGAACAATGCAATTTGATTTTCTCTATCACTAAAGTGAATGAACAAAGATGAGTATTAGGTTGGGGACTTGACGCTTCAACAACACCCCCTTACTTAAGGACACGGGACATGGAGGGCATGGAAATATGAGTGTCCAACACAGGACAAGTCGACCTCGAAAATAGGAAACAGGACACACACACACACACATATTAAAAGAATACAAATTAAAAATACAAAAATGATATATAGAAATAATGATACAATTTTTTGAAATTAGAACATTTACAAAACACTTGGAATCCCTTAAAATCTTACTTTTACCCTTCACCTGCACAATGAGAGATAGTGAGAGCACTTTTCCTGCAACAAAAAGAGTGAAAATACAATGAAAAAATGGTTTTTTAGAGTTGGACATGTAGGACATGAATGAGCCACGTGTTTGAGGTATGTCATGTTTTAGAACATGTGCCACACACATGTCAAACACATGTCATAACATGTATGTGCCGGATATGCAGGTGGCACGTGTCATGTCTTAGGACACTGTCCATTTCCGATACTTGCGATACAGACATTGGCCCCCCAAATGAATGTCTTGTTTTGTTTTTTAGTTGATATTGAAGTGTTAATTAAACATGTGAAGGAGGTTTTTGCAAGTCGGGGAGGGATGAGCACCAAAAAAGAAAGAATATTTCTAAATTTGTGCACATGACAAGCTTAATAGTTTGTCGTCCAGACTAAGAGGAAGAAGACGTGGGTTGGTAGCTCTTACTGCTCTTGTAAAGCCTATGGTTGTTATAATACCCCATCATCCTATGCCTTTTTAATAAAATGGTATGGCTTGCCAAGGATCACAAGACAATAATCCAAGGTTGTAACTTCAAATTCAATGGCATCCATGAATGCTCCAATAGAAAAAGAGATTGAACATTTCCAATTGATAGGTGTTGACACATCCAAGGTGTTATGGTTGTGGATGCAATGTGGTTGGGAGTTGGAGCAAGTCAACCAATTGCTAAGAAACCAAATTCTTTTCGTTTCCACTATCCATGATCAACTATCTAACTTCAACCCAATATAGAAACTACAAGTGAATAGAACTTCCCTCTTGTGGCCATTACAATCTTTGGCAATAAAATCCAACAAAGAGTTGGATGAGCCAAGATCATGAAAATCAAGCTCTCATTGTTCTTGCATAATAGGTTCATTAATTACTAGTTGCAATTCAACAAGGAAACACCTGTTGTCACAAATCTACAATTTGCTTGATTTTTTTCCTTCAAACCAAGGGGTTTCCCAACTTTGCTTCAGCACTTGAGGTTGTGTGGCATTGCCTTTCCTCGGTCGCAAGGGCTTCGCCAACCTATGCCTACTACAATAGATTGTGCCTCTTCGTCTAAAGTCTGCCCATAACTTCACCTTAGACTGCAAACCATAAATGTAATTAAATCCTACTCAATCAAGTTATTCAAGAGTCCAACATGCATCCAACCGCAAAATTTAAAACATCCCCGCGATACTTATACTTAGCAAGATTCAACACTTAGCTAATGCCAATAGTTAACCAACATAAAGCTTCACAAGAAATAGAACAACATTCATCCCAATAAACAAGTCACAATACACATGCAAATATACAAGCGACACCCAAGGTGTATGCCTTAAACTTTACTTATAAGAAGAATGTTTGCAATATACAACAAGGGAGGGAAGCTACCTACCTGCCACTCTTTTACATAAGTACAAAGAATCTAAGGCAAAATAGCCTCCTACCAATGCCCAATAATCTTGTACAAACTAACAGGCTTGAAGCTATTGTAGACCTACCTCCTATAGGACTTGTACACCTCTTCACTTTTCACTCAACCAATGCAAATTCACCCTATTATGCCAAACCCATAATTTAGCACAATCGTAGAGCACTTTACACTTGTGTGAATGAATAATTTGCTTATTAATGACGATGATGATGATGCCTTGCACAATGAGGCGTCCTATATATATGACTTTTACCAAGCTCTAACAAGCCCCTCCAATTCCAAGTGGACCCAAGTGCCCACATTGCCAACTCAACTATACCCACATGACTTGTCCATCGATATCCATCTCCAATGGTGTCATCCCCAGTGTGACACATGATTGCAAGAATGTTTGACGCCCATGTACCCACGTGCGCCCATCACATCTACGTCTCTTGCAAGTGTGCAGGTGCAACCATGGAAACTGCGCCAGTCGGAAGTGTACTTGGCAGGTGCGCCTAAATGTGCTCATCGCAAGTGCACCCTGTTGTCCGCCGAGATGCACACCAGCAGCAGAAATCTTTCGAAAGTCGTTCCCTCACTACAAGTGGGGAAGGTGTGGCCTTGGGGGCAAGCAATGAGCCAGGTACTGTCACCTGAATCCCATCTCCTCCATTTAGGCTAACTCCTAACGAAGCCAAGGGGGGTAGTCCCTAACAAAGAGTTTCTATGGCTCTATGTTTTTAAGTGTTTTTTGTATGAGGTGATGCGAATGGGTGTTGTTTAGGAGTTTTAAATGATGACCACAGATTTATAAGATGAAACAAATAAACACAAGATAAGAGCAATCCACGTTGCAGATATAAGATTTGCAAATAAACAATATAATGAAGACTAATAAAATGGCATCCACAGATAATAACTTAGATTGATTTCCAATGGACAAATGGCCCAAATTAAAAATAATATGAAAGTGTAAAATGACTAGTGCCAAATGGAGTCAAAAATTGTGTAGAGCTTGGGGATGCTAAAGATATAAGTCTTAGAATAATGTTTGTGAGAACGTTGTGCAAATTATCTTGGTTGATTTAAAAGTTTTAGTGGTCTTGATTATTAGGGCTAGAAAAAGCAAGGATAAAGTCCAACCGGAAAAGTATACCTTCAGTGGCTTCCCCTTGGTGACATGACGGACCTATCTGGGATCACAAGCTAGGTGTTCTGAGAATTTAACCAGCAAGTTCCCAGATTGGGTTGCCTGGCGCCACCAGTTAAGAACTTTGCCCACTACCTGAGTATTTCTCGAAATAACAACGCCGGTTCGTTGGTTGTGGGGTGAGAATTTTATTATGTTATCACTTGCAAGATTAACAAGTCCAATCACCGTTCTGAGTACGAGTCCAACCTTTTAGGGTCGGCATAGCATACTAAGTGATGGAAAGCAACGAAGATGAATTTTAAAGGGGGAATATGAGTTGAAAAGTTTTAAGTTTTAGAGCACACAGTTAAACTCTCCGACAGAGAGTGCTCTTGACTTCGTCTTATGATAGAAATTCAAGAGACTTTAACTAATCTATATGCTGAATGCAAGGATAATGCAGTGGGAATGCTCTCCGATAGAGAGTGCTCTTGACTTGTGTTATGGCAAGTTCAAGAGTCTTTGGTTCCTTTTTAGTAGACAAGCAGTTATAAGCAAAGAACACCAAATGATAGCTCAAATAGATGATAAAATAATGAAAGACAATTAATATACTATTTGCAAAATTTGAACTATTCTAGCAATTAGTGTTCTACAACAAAATGAAGATAATCTAGCAAAAGGAAGTCAAAAATGACTTCTACACACTCTTCATGAAATTTCCAGCTAGCTGATCATACGCAGTACACAGTGGGGAAAGAGAAGTAGCACGCAAGGTCAATGCGGCACTTGGGATCAAATCCCAAGACACTTCTCAGGTCAAAACTGAAATGATAATTAAAACTCTCAGTACAAATGAAGTTATTATAAAAACTCAAAGCAAATCTAAGCTAACAAAACAACCAAGCAAAGAAGACTACAAGGCTTCCCCAAATGGGGGAAGTGAATGTGGGGGCTTAAAAACCCCACTTGCAACTTTATTATGAGAGTACAAATGCCTTTGGGAATGAAACCCTTGTAAGGAATTTGAGTGAAATAACTTGGAAAATACTTGAAACAAGCTCTTAAGAGCTATTACAAAGGATAAATAATGATTTCTTGGTTTGGATCGTCCCTTTGGTTTCTTGATGATCTTCTTGGTTTTTTAGAACTTTTTGTTTCAAAGCTTCTCAAGCTCTTTTCTCCTTCAAAATACCTACACAAACGATTTACTCAAGGCACCCATTAGCATTTGTCAAAATAAAATGTGAGATCTAAACTAAATATAAACTAGAAACTTGACAAGCAATGCAAGTCTAGTCTCAAAGATGAGATCTAAGATGTAAATAATACTAATAAACAAACTAGATGCAAGATTCAAATAAGATCTAACAATGCTAATACAAAGATAAGATGAGATCTAACTATGAGCTTCTCAAAGAAATGCAACTAGGTAATGCTAACCCTTAACAAGTTTTAATGTTTTTTGTTGTGTTTTCAAGGTACTCAAGGAGGGACGAAAGGAGGGCTTTGGAGCAAGCTTGAAGGCAAAACGAGAAGCAAAGGAGGGACCCAAGAGGAGACGGACAAGACTAGGGCAAGACCAAGGGCAAAACGAAAGGAGTTAAGGTGTAAAAGGCTAACAAGAGGATGGACGAAAGGAGCTAGAAGATAGGGAAAGAAAGGAGACGAGAGAATCAAAGGGAGAAGGGCAAACTAGGAGGGACGAGAAGAGGAGAGAAAGGCCAAAGACTGTTAGGATATTTAGACACTTAGGAGTTAGTTAAGATCAACTTGTGTAATATATCCGTTAGGGATAGTGTGTTTCTTTAGTATGCATTAGTATGCATTTGTAAATACTTAATCCGACGGTCACGATATGTTTCCGACATAGAGTGATCCGACGGCTCAACTTCTCTTAGATCAAACCTAACCTTGATCCGTGGCTTAACACCCGATTGGTCCATGATCTCTATTTAAAGAGCATGGAGGGTCATTGTTTAGTTGATCGATTATGAGAAGCTCATTTGTAACTTTCTTTCTTTGCATAATAAATTGTCCCGTAGAAGCTATTTGGCCGGGGCCGTGGAGTGTTTCCCTCAAGAGGGTTTAAACCACGTCAAAACATCGGTGTGTTGATCTATGATCTATTTGTGTGAAGTGGTTGCTCTTGGTGTTCGGTCCTTTGGTAGTACCCTGTGTACCCGAACATGGTATTAGAGCTTTTATGAAGTGCCGCTTCCGGTTATGATCTAGATCTTGAACTGTTGTTGCTGAAACTCGAAAGGGTTTCTAGTTCTGGTATTTCTGTGCATTTCTGGGCTGTGGGAGGTGTTCCATTGCGTCCGGAGCGTCGTTTCCATTGGGAAATAGTTTTTGTTTGATCGAAAACGATTCCCGGTTGCTCCAGAAACGCGTTTTTTATCAGATCTGAAGGTATAATGTTACAGTGACGCATTTTTTTATTTCGTTTTTTGAAAAGAAAAATCTCATATTTCATCTTTTTTTACTGTTAGATTTTTTTTGGTTCGGATTGTTGCTTTTCCGTCTGCGTATGCTCTTTGCCGTGCACCTTGAGCGATCTCGGCAAATCAGAAACAGAAAGGAAAAGGGTTTTTCTCGGCTGCGTATGCTCTTTGCCGTGCACCTTGCGCGATCTCGGCAAATCAGAAACAGAGAGAAAACATAGACTTTCCGGGTAAGCTAACAAGATCTAACTCCACAAGTGTGGAAAAGTTTTTTTTGTTTCGTTTTGTGGTCTGTTTTGCAGGAAAAATGGCAAGCACGCAAACCGAGCAAGAAGAGTAAAAAAAAAAAAAAAAAGCCCCCTTCCTCATTCCCATATTTTACATACCTTTTAATCTAGCTCACTTGGTTCAAAGTTGCTTTATTCCTTAATAGGTCTTGAGTTCAAGTCTTAGGAAGTTACTTTTAAAAAGAAAAGTGCATGCAATTTCTATTTTCAAGTTACTTTATTGTAAAAGTGCATCTCACTTAAATAATAAAAAATAAAAATACAAGTGAGTCACTTAAGTTTTTTATTTATTGTTGCACTATTTAAAAAAAAAAAAAAAGTAATATCATTGTAAAAGTGAGATCACTTATTTTACAAAAGTGATTCACTTAAAGCAACTTTTTGTAAAGTGATTGTCAAAAGGTTCATATTGGGAAGAGGGGGGCTCTTTTTTTTGCTGGACATTCTCTAGCTGCCACGTCACTATTGGGGACATCTTCAACAGTTTCTTTGTTCAAGCATAACTTCATCATACAGAGTCCGTTTTGCGATTCCACATATCTGGAATTGATGAACCTAATGCTGCTTGGGACAAGTTGGAAACTGTGTTTGGTAAACACAATGAAATTCGAGGTCACCAACTCGAAAATGAGTTGATTTCTTTAAATCCAAGTGACTTTTCATGCATTCAAGATTATTTATCTAAGTACAAAACTCTCAAGCTCTTATGTGCAGAATGTAAGATTGAGAGGGAAGACAAACAATGCATTTATCATATTCTTTCCAAACTTGGACCTGCATATTCTGTTTTCGTATCTACATTTTACTCCATGAAAGCGTCATTGAATGCAGCTAGCTATCAAGAGCCTAGTCTTGAATCATTTTGTGATTCCTTGATTAGGGAACAAGATAAACTCATTCATCTTGGAATAATCAACAATGCAGATACATCTGGGAAAGCCTTATTGTCCCAACACAAAGAAAAGTCCAAGCCTCCTAAGAAACAAAATTTTCGCAATAATAAGTCAAACAAGGGTCCAAAACCCTCTCAGTCAACTCCTTCTTTAAAAAATGACAAAGGATCCAAGCCAAAAGGCAAGAAAACTGAGCGTCATTGCAACTATTGCGGGAAAGATAATCATGATGAATCTAAGTGTTTCAAGAAGATGGCAGCCTTGGAAGCAGCAATGAAGAAGCACCACATCAGCCTAGATTCGCCTTCAGAATCTGCCTCTCATGGACATGCACTTTGTGCATCTGGTTATTCTTATAATGCATCTTCTTCTTCTACTTCAAATGAATGGCTCATTGATTCTGGAGCATCTTATCATATGGCTAAGGATCAAGCCATCTTTTCTACTATGCATGAATGTAACACCAAACAAATATTTGTTGGTGATGATAGATCTCTAAGTGTTGTAGGAGCTGGAACAGTTCCAGTAGATAATGGTCATTTTAGTGATGTACTATGTGTTCCAAGAATTTCCTGCAATTTGTTATCAGTCTATCAGATCACTCATTCTGGTGAAGGTAAAACTGTGACCTTTACACCTCACCAAGTTGTAATCAAGGATTTTAAAGATCCTCAACAGATTCTAGCTACCGGAATTGTTGATGATATTACCAGGTTGTACAAGTTTAACAACTTTGGGTCATCACCTTTCCCTTCAGTTTTTGTTGCTCATAGTGATAACTTGAGCAAACTTTGGCATGAGCGATTTGGTCACTTAAATTATCGCTCATTGCAACAACTATGTAAAGAAAATATGGTGACAGGTCTTCCGATGGTATCTTGCAGAGATGGTGTTTGCTCCGGTTGTGTACTCGGAAAACATCATCGGGACAGTCTTGACAAACGTGCCTCTTGGCACGCCTCGGTTCCCTTGGAGCTTGTGCATAGTGACTTGTGTGGCCCTCTTCCATTTGCTTCCTTTTCTGGTTTCAAGTATTTCTTAACTTTCATTGATGATTACACCAGACGCACCTGGGTTTATTTCCTAAAACTTAAGAGCGAAGTATTTAACATGTTCTTGGCCTACAAGGCCCTTGTTGAAAAACAATCTGGTCATCAAATTATTAAGTTAAGATCTGACAATGGAGGAGAATATGTTAACAAACAGTTCACTACTTTCTGCACTGAACAAGGCATCCAACAACAGCACACTGTTCCATATACACCACAACAAAATGGTGTAGCTGAGCGGAAGAACCGCACTTTAAAAGAAATGGCTAATTGTATGATCCAATCTAAGGGACTAAGTCTTCAATTTTGGGCTGAAGCCATAAATTGTGCAAATTACATAGTTAATCGCACCCCCACAAAAGCATTACAAGGTATAACACCGGAAGAAGCATGGAGTAAAGTTAAACCTGATGTAAGTCACTTTCGTGTGTTTGGTAGTGAAGCATGGGCTCACATTCCGGATGAAAAACGGAAAGCATTGCAGCCTAAAAGTGAAAAGTGCATATTTGTTGGATATTCTGAAGATGTAAAAGGTTATAGACTTCTTCAACCACATTCTCATGCTATAATCATTAGAAGAGATGTTAAATTTGATGAAAATATCTTGGCCTGCGAGCCTAACTCGGCGAGTGTGCCATCTTTGGCCTGCGAGCCTGATTCGGCGTTTGTGCCTTCTTCTTCTTCTTCCAACTTCCTTGACAGGTTTCCAACTCCAGTTTCTGATGATGACAGTGAGGATGAAAATCCACCTCCGCCTGCTCATGTTCCTCCAGTTGCACCAGCACAAGTGCTTCCTCGATGGGTCCGTTCAACATGTGAAGCAGCTGGTGATCTTGCCGGTGATCCTAGAGATCAACGTCGAACACGTTCTCAGTTTCAGCGAGCCTCTTCTCTTTTGGCTCAAGTTTCCGAGAATCATGATCCAGAAACTTTTGCAGAAGCTTCAGGAAATCCAGATTGGGATGCAGCCATGGATGAAGAATATCGTTCCTTAATGGCGAACAATACTTGGGATCTTGTACCTCTTCCAAAAGGAAGAAAACTTGTCAGATGTAAATGGGTCTACAGAACTAAGTATGCATCAGATGGAAGTGTTGAAAGACTTAAGGCAAGGTTAGTTGCCAAAGGTTTTTCCCAAGTTGAAGGGATTGACTACAATGAAACCTTTGCTCCCGTTGCCAAAATGAACTCCATCCGCCTTGTTCTTTCCCTTGCAGCCTTACACAACTGGGAAGTCCATCAAATGGATGTCAAGTCTGCCTTCTTACATGGTGATTTACAGGAGGAAATTTACATGGAACAACCTCCTGGCTATGTTCAGAATAACTCTAGCCTTGTCTGCCGCCTTAAGAAATCCTTATATGGCCTTAAGCAAGCTCCTAGAGCTTGGTATGCCAAAATGGATAACTTTCTCCTTGACACTGGTTTTTCTAGATGCCATTCTGACCCCAATGTCTATACCAAGAAAGTAGGAAACCATCTCATCATACTTGTTCTATATGTTGATGACCTTATTCTTACTGGTAGTGACCCTAAGCTTATAACCCATGTGAAATCCAGTCTTAAACAAACTTTTGAAATGTCAGACTTAGGACATTTGCATTATTTTCTTGGTCTCCAAGTTCTGCAAACCAAAGAAGGAATCTTTCTTTCTCAGTCTAAGTATGCTTGTGACCTTCTTCGTCGCTTTCACATGGAAGATTGTAAACCAGCCCCTTCTCCCTTCCAGTCTGGAGTCAAACTTTCTGCCACTTGTACTTCACCTGAAGTAGATGCCACATTGTATCGTCAGCTTGTTGGTAGTCTTTTATACTTGACTCATTCCCGTCCTGACCTTTCCTTTGCCGTTGGTCGAGTTGCCTGTTATATGCAAACACCTCATGAAAGTCACTGGAAAGCAGCTAAAAGAATACTTCGATATATTCGAAGCACAGTTCAGTTTGGGATTCATTACAGTACAGGGGGGAAACCTTTGTTGGTTGGTTTCACTGATTCAGATTGGGCCGGCGATCCTGATGATCGAAAGTCTACTGCAGGTTATGTTTTCAGTCTGGGATCTGGACCTATTACTTGGGCTTGTAAGAAACAACAAGCTCTTGCTCTTTCTTCAGCAGAGGCAGAATATCGAGCAGCAGTTAATGCCAGTCAGGAAGCTTTATGGCTTCGACAGATCCTTTCAGAGTTTGGATTCGAGCAGCAGCAGCCTACTCCACTTTGGTGCGACAATCAAAGTGCCATCAAGCTTGCCAAAGATCCAGTTCTACATCAACGCAGCAAACACATTGAGCTACATATGCACTTCATCAGAAATCTTGTTCATGATCGTGTTCTTGAAGTGCTCTTTTGCCCTACAGATGATCAAGTTGCAGACATCTTCACCAAGTCTCTTACAGAAGCGAAGTTTTCTAAACTTCGATGTATGTTAGGAGTTCAGGAACTTGTCATTAAGGGGGGATAGGCTCTAATGCCTCCTTCCTTCTCCTAATAGTGTCACTTTTGTAAATCCTTCAATCCTATCCCAAGTTGTTCTTAAGGGGGGATGTTAGGATATTTAGACACTTAGGAGTTAGTTAAGATCAACTTGTGTAATATATCCGTTAGGGATAGTGTGTTTCTTTAGTATGCATTAGTATGCATTTGTAAATACTTAATCCGACGGTCACGATATGTTTCCGACATAGAGTGATCCGACGGCTCAACTTCTCTTAGATCAAACCTAACCTTGATCCGTGGCTTAACACCCGATTGGTCCATGATCTCTATTTAAAGAGCATGGAGGGTCATTGTTTAGTTGATCGATTATGAGAAGCTCATTTGTAACTTTCTTTCTTTGCATAATAAATTGTCCCGTAGAAGCTATTTGGCCGGGGCCGTGAAGTGTTTCCCTCAAGAGGGTTTAAACCACGTCAAAACATCGGTGTGTTGATCTGTGATCTATTTGTGTGAAGTGGTTGCTCTTGGTGTTCGGTCCTTTGGTAGTACCCTGTGTACCCGAACAAAGACGAAGCTAGAGAAGAGAACTAAAGGATGGGGATGAAACTAGGAGAAAGAAGGGTAAGACGAGAGCAAGGATGGAGGGCAAAAACGAAAGGAAAGAGGAGTGGAAAGCTAGCAAAGGGAAGTGGATGAGAAAGGGGCAAATCTAAGGCAAAAAACGAAAGGATCAAAAGGCACTTTGGAGGAGAAAACGAAGGCTAAAGACCAACAAAGGTAGGATCAACCTTGGAACAAGGTGACCACTAGAAAACTAGTCCAAGAAAACCTTCTAGCTAGTTGGATGCACACAAGGTACTAGTGGGGATAAAGAAGTAACCACAAAACAATGTGGCCCTTGGGATGAAATCCCAAGGTGCTTACTCAAGTCAAAACTTTAGTATAGAAGAAGAAGAAGAGTGTGGGAAAGATAGACTTGTAGATCCACTACTCAACGATAGAACCAAGTAACCAAGTTTTAAGTTGAATTAAGAGATGGATCTTCGAACTTAGCACTTCTTTGCCAAAACTCTAATGCTTGAGATCAACTTTGGGAGATCCTGAAATGCACACAAATGTCATAAAAATATGTTCTTTGAAGAGATGAGAGATACAACTAAGCTCAAGCCTCTCTTCAAACTGGGAGATCTGCACAATAAATCATTCATAAACACATCTTGATCAAAATAGTATGCAAAATAAAGTGGGGTTAGAAGAGTATAAGTATTTCCAACTACAGTCTACTCCTTCCAAATCACACTAAACCCAACATAAATGGACAATTTGAACCCAAATGCCCACCCTCTGGACTTAAGAAAACCTTCTAAGCTAACAATCGATAAGATATGAAATACAAGCAAAATACAAGAACAAAATCACCTTAATATCAATGAAGCACTTCCAAGACAAGCATCAACACCATATGGACCTCCAAAGTCACTTTATTTCAATAAGCCAAAGGCTATAACAATTACAAATTGGCAAAGTAAGTTTGCCCAAAATATCCATGAGAAATGAGGAGACAATGCCCTCATTATATACAAAAACTAAGAGCTCCACTACCCTAACTCGAACTGGCATCCAAGAGAGCCAAATGGCACAAAGTATCAATTCGAATTTCCATCAAATCTCAATCACCATCAAGCTTGGAGTGCTAACTCCCACCACAACTCGAATTTGAAGTAAATGAGATGGGGAGGTGGCCTCCACCTTGGCAAGGCGCCCCCCATCCCTCCATAGGAATTATCATCCATCCAAATACGAAATGCCAAGTGTAGAACTCGTGATCCAATAGAGATATACGTTAGGGTTAGGGTTTAATGCAATGAGCAATTGGTGAGATATGGAATGAGTGTTAATAGGAGCCAAGCCATAAGGTGGCTAAGGCACCTACCATGGCATTCATTACATACCCAACAACCCACATATGATTTGCCACATAACAAACTCGAGTTTCAACCTTAGCTTGACGTGAGGAAGGATGAAACACGTGTGGATGAGGTAGATACTTGGAGTTTGAACTCGAATTTGATTGAGATCCTGGTGGTTGAGAGTGGGAGGTGGCCTCCACCTAGGCAAGGCGCCCACACTCCCATTAAATGCAACTCAAACTTAACTCTTGTACCATTCAAAACCTCACCATATCACTAAAGTTGAGTTTTGCATGCAGGTGGGCGAATTCACTTGGAGTTGATCATTGATGCTGACTGAATAATTAACTGAATGATGATTGAGACGATTGGAATCTTCTTTGATGCCCTGTGCCATGTCATTTAGCCTTTTATTTTAATCCATTTGGATTAAATCTGAGAGAATTTGATTGTCTCCAATTATTAATTTTTTTATTTAATTAATTAATAATCCCCTTTTATTGATTTTTTGAGGATTTATTAATTAATTGGCCAAATGATGATCCAAAACTTAGGATAATGGTTCCTGGGGTCTAAGTATGATTTTTGGCTTAGGAATTAAGCCTTTAATCACTGAAAAACACCCCCGGACGGCTGACATATTACAAATTGAATTTTTCCATTTAAACTATGGAAAAATTAATTATTAAAAAATAAAATAATTAACTGTCCAATGCGTCAGGTAAAAAAATTTCGAACAACGTTTAAAAAACACTACAGGCCTAGGAAATGACCACAGACTCGACTCATAGTGTCTAGTAGGTTCATATTCATCAATTGGACCCTAATAACCCCCCATGGCCAGAATTTCAAAATCGGGCATTCCAGCTTTGGAGGAAGCAGGAGAAAACCTTGTCAATTATATCTCGGTTGAAGGCAAAGTATAATTGGTCAGGGTAAAAAACTCCCTGGAATACCTTAGCTGATAAACCAGTCATGGGTGACCGAGTCACTCAAACCCTACTAGCACACTTTTATTACAAAAACCCCATGGGGCATGGTCATTTCAAGACAAACAACAAACTGACTAGCCAAAACTGGCTAGGCACAAAGGCTGGATCATCTGATACACTGGAACACAAACACTTATCATGTTTGTCTAATGGCGGCTCTTCAGATAATCCAACTATGGTACAAATAAGTTGGTAACACGCCCTACAAGTGCACCCAAAGTGCATGCAACAAGTTGTGCCCAAGTGTGTCAAAGAAGTCTAGTAAGGTGCCTACAAGTGTGCCCAAGTGTGACCAGGAGGTGCACCCAACAAGTGCACAAATCCAACATCCATCCATCTGGCGTACATACATGTGCTCCTAGTCAATGTGCACCCAACCAACTGCACCCACTTAGTCCACCCAACCAAGTCTATCCAAGTCATATATGAGCTAGTTAGTTCTTCTTGCCACATGGTCTGTCATGCATAGTGCATGTCTATGGACGAGGTTGCCCATGGAAGCCTTCTTTGTCTCTCCAAGTTCCCACTAAGGTTCTCTTGGTCTATCCAACTAATAACTGCAATGTACCCAACCTTTGTGTAAGGGCACCTGCCATATTCATGGTGTACGTTGCTAATGGACCAAGGCACTCCAAAACTTACTCATATATCCATCAACCTCATGTCATGCTTGTCTATGATGGTCAGTGACCACCAAAGTGATCGTGCAGTGTAGTTTCCCAAAGCCTTTCAATGCTAGGGCCTTACGTCCCCCCGTACTAAATGTCATTGTCATCCTTGACAACATCCACAAGAAGCCAATGTCCTCCAAGTATGCTGCCCAAAATCATACATCTATCTTTGATTGGATTCTCCAACCATTCCACACTATCATTTCCAGAATACTCGTGCAAATAATCACTATCTCATACTTCCTCTGAATGAACCATCTTTTCCCAATTCTGTCAACAATGTCTCCTAGATGTCCCAATCGCAGTTGCTTCCTCCTACTGCGATCATGGCCTACTACTGTTGTGACATGCCAACCTCCACTAAGAAGGTCTTGCAACTGTCTAAGTGTTGCACACTTCTAACTTCCTACCACTTTTGTACTTAGTCAATTATGCCATGCATCTACACATTGGTCCCCTCATGCTTTGAAATAGTTGGATAACTAATCCAGTCATTGTGTTCTCATCATGAAAATGCACCTTCACATTCTCATAATAGCCACTTCCTTCCACAATTCAGTCTTCTTTGCTCAACATTCCTAGACTAAGGCAAGATCACCACCTTTGCCTCAAAATTGTCACAAATGTACCTCAGTCACCTTTCACATATGTTGCCTCTTCTTGACTTGCTTGAACATTGATTTACTCAACCCCTTAGTGAGTGGATGAGTCTTAACAACCTTTTCTAAGCTCTGTAAACCTTCTAAACAAACAGATGTGTCACCCTCAACTTGTCAATCTTCATGAATTAGAAGAGGACTTAACTTATGCAAGGCTTTGCAAACCTGTTCCTCAACCATGCCATTGTCCTGCCCCTGAGAGTCTTGTTGGGTGAGTACTTTAGTGCACTACTTAGACCCAACACTTAAACTGTTTTTCTTCGAGAATGAGATTCCATCTAGCCCGCCTCCTTTTTTCTACATGTTTCTGTGTGACAGATTGCATCTTGGTGTGTACCTTTGCTGTTGACCTTTGCAACTACTATCAGTGCAAGTTCAATTCTGCACCCAATTTCTTGCTTTCAATACATCAAAATGCACAACTTTCTCAACAATAGGAAGGTCTTCAACCCTTCCTCAACTATCAAGTCACCCTCTGCAATCCAACACTTCCAACTCCCTCATTGATCTCGGCATCTTTTCTAGTACACTCAAGATCCATCCCCAATCTTCCTAGGCACTAAACCACCCTAAGGAAAATGTTAATGAGAAGAAGTTGATAGATGGCCATTGCATCCATTGCCCTCAAATGTTCCAACAACCTATCCAATGTCTGTTAAGTTCAATGAGCCAGCCAAAAAAATCCATACCTCTTGTTAAGAGAGACATGTATGCAGCAGTACTTTAGTCACATTCAACCAACTGGGTCATCCTAACAATCATCCTCAAATATGTCCAAGGAATGCTCTACATCACCAAGGGACCACTCGACCCCAACATAACAAATTACCAAGCCCAAAATGTATCCTAAATAAGAAAAAAGGAGAGAGAGAGAGAATAATATTTTGGTATTTTGCGATAACTTTGGCTCCTGTACTCGGAATTGGGTGCTCTTAGTACCATTGGAAAGGTCTTGACGAGAGCTACAACTTTCATGTTTTGAGTTTTCTGAGATTCCGCATGGATTTTCCAGAGAGAGCATTTTAGTATTTCTGGGAGAAAAAACATATTTTGAAAGATGTTTTAAAAGATGCGTTGGATCCTCGATTTGAACTCTTTTTGTCACTTTCATGCATAAAATCCCCTCCGAACCTATGCCTTTGAACTCTCTAATGCCCTATTATCACCTCCTTTGTCATAGTTATTCCCCTATTACAGGATATGTATATCAAGGACACATTCAAGGTAAATTTGTCTATTCTTGCATGTTTTCACCTTTCTATATGCAAATTAGTATGAAAGTCATTTTATTAATAAGTCGCTACAGAATCACATATTCTGTGCAACTTTATATTTCTGTAGCGACTGAACATTCTGTAGCAGATTCGCAATTTTGCAAGGTTGCATGCATCCCAAGGATAAACCGTGACTTGGAGGAGGTTCAAAATCGTCACCAGAGAGTTGCTTAGCCGTCAGCCAAGATTCTGAGTCAACAGGGCCAACGTGGGAGAGAAGTCAAACTCCTGGTCAACGTAGAACACTGTGGCAGAGTATCCAAGCTGTTAGGAGCCAAATCATCCACGATGTGTCAGCAAATTTAATGTTAGAATTTCATGCATCACTGTCATGAAATTCTCTCTACATGGGTCATCGAAATCAGCTCATCCAGCCACAATTATAACAGATCGAATTTCTAAAAGATCTGTGCTGTCAGTCTGTTACAGAAATCCATAGGCTTTGGATCTAAGGGGATTATTGTAATGATATAATTACTTCAGCCTGAGAGCCTACAGAAGGGAGAAGAGGATATGATATGATATAGAAATGTTGTAATGTTATTCTGTTGGATACTGATGTAACAGAGATCCTAAGGATTAATATAAGTTTTGTTGACTGTTCATCTTATGCATTGTGAGTGTTAAATCTGTAGCATTCTCCACAGTGTATGCCAAGATTGGCATGGCCCCCAATCTTTGGCATGCATTGTGTTGTAATTTGCTTTAATTAGTTAGTTTATTTCTTGATTTAATTCCCTTATATGCCTTTAGTTTAGTTGTTGATTACATTTGTATTAATACATGCATTTGAGCACCTACAGGAATTAGGCATTGAAGACTAAAGAACATGAGTGTTCTTTTAGTTATCAGAAAACCATTTGATGCCCCTGATGTCAAACATAGGATTGTGATCGGTGACCATAAAACGTTCTTGGAAACATAAGTCCAATGACTAAATCAATGATTTCTGTTCTGATCTGATTTTACTACAATTGGTTTTTGAGTTTCTTTTATATTTACTTTGTTATTACAAAATGCATCTTCATCTTTGGGCACAAACTCTCAATAAATCAAATCAGTAGACTAGGAACGAAGTACCTCTCACAACTGCGATCATTGATTGCAAAATATTGTTGTAACCTGTGTTTTAACATTTACCAGTCATCTTGATCTCTGATTTAAGAGTCACCAGTCTCGAGGAAGATTCATTTTGTGATTGCTCTGATCATGAACAGACTATGCTTGCATCTCACAAGCTTACACTTCCGTATTGATAATAAAATGTAGAAGGAATTATACATATAATTTGCCTGACAAGATGCTTTTCTCAAAAGCATTTTTTGAAAGATGCTTTTCTCAAAAGAATCTTTCAAAAGATGTTTTTCTCCCAAAAATACTAAAACGCCCGCCCCGAAAAACCCGTATAGAATCTCAAAAAACTCAACATAAAGTTGTAGCTCTCGACAAGACCTTTCCAATGGTACGAAGAGTGCCCAATTCCGAGTTCGGGAGCAAAAGTTATCGCAAAAATACCAAAAGATTCTTTCTCTCTCTCTCTTCTTTCTCTCTCATTTTTTCTTATTTAGGATACATTTTGGGCTTGGTAGTTTCTTATGAAGGTGTCCAGAACATGTACCCAAGGATTCTCCTATGCATGAGGGCAGGCAAGCACCTTCCAAGTAACCTTGTTCTACTTTTCAATCTGATCCATCTAAGTTGAATCCATACTTTTCCTTGGTCAACTTCTTTGTTGCATTCATCTATCCACTCTGTTGTCCGCCAAACTGCACACCAACAGCAGAAATCTTTCGAAAGCTGTCTCTTCACTACAAGTGAGAGAGGTGTGGCCTTGGGGGCAAGCAATGAGTCAGGTACTGTCACCTGAATCCCAGCTCCTCCGTTTAGGCTAACTCCTAACGAAGCCAAGGGGGGTAGTCCCTAAAAAAGAGTTTCACTAAGGCTCTAGTATTTAAGTGTTTTTTGTATGGGGTGATGTGGATGAGTGTTGTTTAGGAGTTTTCTTGTGATGAGACTAAAAATATGTAAAGATGAACAACAGATAATAAGCAATCCACGTTGCGAAATAAGATAACAAGATGGCAGTATGATTCAAGATCTGCTAAATCACTAAAGCATTCACAATATGAAATAAACACAAGGGCAAATGGTCCTGATCAATATATAAGCTTTTAGATAACCAGTGCCTTATGGAGTCAAAGAAAAGTAAAGATTGTGATGCTGAAAGTGTGGGTCTTGAAAAAATGCCGTTCGTGAGATCGTTGTGCAGATTATCTTTGTAAATTGAAGATTTTAATGGTCTTGATTATTAGGATAAAACCAAGGATATTCAAGAGAGTGTCTGGAAAGACAGTATCAAGTGCCTCCGTTCAAGGACATGTCGGGCCACCCAGTGCTCTAGCCAGGTCGCGCAATGCTAACCAGCAAACTAGAGGCTGAACATGGAACCCCGGCGCCCCCAACTAGGAGATTACCCACCGAACTTATCTTATCGCTCAATTCCGGATTGGTTGGTTGTGGGGGTGAAAGTTTTATTAGTTATCACTTATGAACTTAACAAGTCTTCCACCTTTCTGAGTACTAGCCCAACCGATTCCAGTTGGTAGAGCATACGGGTGTTGGACAATCAACCAAAAGTAAATTTATTAGGGGAAAAATATGGGTTGAAATATTTTATTAAATTAAGAGCACTTTGTTCAACTCTCCAACAGAGAGCGCTCTTGACTTAGTCTTAAGACCACACTTCAAGAGACTTCCTACTTTAAAATGCCTAATGCAAGGGGAAAATGCAGATCTAACAATGCTCTCCGACAGAGAGTGCTCTTGACTTGGATTTGGCCAAGTTCAAGAGGCTTTGTTCGTTTTATGAAACAAGAAGCAGTTGTGATAACAGGATATTGCAATTTTATAATATCAAAATCATGTGATAACTCAATAGATGTGAAACACAGCTAGCATGCTACTTGGAAAATAAAATAAAATTACTGAAGGATCTAGTGTTCTACCAAGCAATTTTACACTAAAGGTGGGATCAACCTTCGAACAAGGTTAACCATTAGAACCGCCTGCACTTGAGAACCTCGAGCTAGCTGAAAGCTCTACCAAGGAAACCGACGGGGAAGGAAGAGTAACCACAAATTATGTGGTCCTGCCCCTGGGATGGGATCCCAAGGATACAACTTCCTGTCGAAGGCTTGGAAGAGAAATATGACAAGAGGAAATAAAAACTAATCTAAAACATGAACTGAAAAGATCCAAACTAAGCAAACCCAACACTCTTCTCCAAATGGGGAAGAAACCCAAAAGGTGGAGGACTCCTCCACTAGAAACTTTTATTAATTTTTACAAGTGCCTTGGGTTTTAAAACCTTGAAGGACTTTTTGAGAGATAGGGCTTTAAACTTGAAATCAACTCTTGAAGAGTTCTACAAAGGATAATAAGATCTTGTATGTTCAATCACTCCTTATGGCATTCATTTGATTTTGCTTTGATCTTTTGCTTCAAGATCTACCAAGTATCTCTCTCTCAAATCACCTACACAAGCTCGAAACAACTCAACAAGGCACCCATTATTTGTCAAAAATCAAATAAATTTGAAATTTACTAAGTTTAAACTTGAAAACTAAAGCTTAAAACCTAAGGAGCATGAGATTTAAGTTTTTAAAATGTTGATATGGTGAAACGGACCAGCGAACAACATGTATCTAGAATGTGCTAGGAATGAGATCTAAATGCAAAAAGTAACTAAGTAGAAACTAAATGCAAAAATGAACTAGATCCTAACTATGCAAGATGTAAAAGTATAGATCCAAACACTAACTACTGCAAAGCATAAGATAGAATGCCTAAATAATAACTTTTAACTAGCTTATGAAAACTAACCAATACTAACACTTAACAAGTTTTTGTTTTTTTATGTTTTTGTGTTTTGTTGTGTTTTGGAAGGTGGACGAATGGGAAGGTGGAGAAGCAAAACTGAAGGAAATGAAGAAGGAGGGACGAATGGTAAGCTAAGGGAGATGAGAAGAGAGAGGGGGAAGGGCAAATGAGAAGAGGAAGCGAGGAAAAGATGAGGGATGAGAGGAGAAGAAGATAGGGAGACGAGAGGAAGGTTTTCCAAGCTTAAGAGAAAGGGGTAGAAGAATCCTAAAAAAGAGAGATGGACGACTAGGGAAAGAGCAAAGAAAATAGTGCAAGGAGGAGGATGGACGAGGCTAAGGAAGGGAGAAAAATGGCTAGGAGAAGATGGCTTAGCAAGGCAAGGAAAAAAGGATTTCAAGGAGAAAAAGAGAGCTAGAAGATAGAAGCTCGTAGACCAAGGTAACCAAAGTTTGAATGAAGTTCTTTGTTGGAGAAGACAAGAAGTACTTGGAGAAGCTTGCAATCCTGCAAACAAAATATTAAGATAAATGGAACACTTGAATGGTGAAGGTATTAGATGCCAAGAGCTCCTAATAGATGCAAATCCTTGAAGACACAAACACTCAATGCAAATAGATAAGAGCCTAAGTACTAGATTGTTAGTCTTCAATAAGCACAATAATCAAATTTGCAATACAAGAGTAGGGTGAAAGAGATGTTACTTCATGTAGGATGAAGACACAATGCCAAAATCCCACCAAGTGACCTCCAAAGTCTCAATAATTTTATTAACAAAAGAATGCTTACAATTTCATCAAAGTTTCTTTGCACAAATCTCCATGAGGAATGAGGAAAAAAGAGCCTCATTATATAGCAAAAGCTAGCAACTAAAACCCTAAGTCGAATTGGCAATGTGAAGAGAGCCAAATACCTAACACTGAAGTCGAATTCCAATCACCACTAGTCTCAACCAATCAAATCTCATGTTTAACAAGCTTGGAGTGTATGTAACTCAACTTTGTGGATGATGTGGATGGGGAGGTGGCCTCCACCTAGGCAAGGCGCCCCCCATCCCACTTTGGTACCACCACCAAGCAAATCATGTGATGCCACATGGAGAAACTCGCACTAGAATAGAAGAAGTCGTGAGCTAATGGAGATGGTGAGTTCTTGATTGGTAGGTGCTTGGAGTTTGACTACCAATCATGGTAGTTGAGAGTGGGAGGTGGCCTCCACCTAAGCAAGGCGCCCCCACTCTTCATTAAATGCAAATCACACCAACCAAATTCCATTAAATATGAACTCCACATCATCAAACTCAACTTTGCATGCATGGTGGGCGAATTTCCCAATTGGAATTCTCTTTTGGTGACTGGATAGCTGACTGGAGTTGCTTGGAGTTGATTGGAATCCTCATTAATGCCAGGTGCCATGTCATTTAGCCTTTTACTTTATTCCATTTGGATTATTTTGGAGAGATTTGGATTATCTCCAAAATAATCATTTTTATTATTTTAATTAATAATTTCTCTGTAAATGGCTTTTTAGAGAAAATATTAATTACGAGGCCTAAATGACAATCGAAACTTGTGTTTAATTGGTCCATAGGTCATGTGTGATTTTTGGCTTATGAAACGAGCCATCAATCAGTGAATTCGGACCCCGGACGACTGACATATTACAAATTAATATTTCTCTATTTAAACTATAGAGAAATTTATTAAATTTAAAAATAATTAAAAACCCAAATTCGACGGACCCGGTAAAAAAATTTTGAAATTTTTTCTGAGGGTTTTATGGACCTAGGACATGACCGACACCTATTCTAACAGTGTCTAGTAGGCTTATATACATCAGTTGGACTCTAATAACCCCCCATGGCTAAAATTTTCAAAATCGGGCATTCCAGCTTTGGAGGAGCGGGAGAAAACCTCATCGATTATAGCTCGGCTATAAGCAAAGTATAATTGACAAGGGAAAAAACTCCCTGGAATGCCTTAGTTGCTTAATCAAGTCATGGGGAACCGAGACATTCAGATCCTACTAGCACACTTTATTACAAACCCCATGGGGCCATGGTCATGTCGACTCAAAAAACAAAACTGGCTAGTCACAAATGCTGGATCATCTGATACACTGGAGTCAAACACTTATCATGTTTGTCAAATGGCAGCTCTTCAGATAATCCAACTATGGTACAAATAAGTTGGTAACATCTGGCTCCAACTGCGGGACGGGTGCTCGTTTGATTTATGGATCAAAAGGAGCATTCGAGAACCCCAGAATATCAGTTTCCTGCACAGAAACGGAAGTGTCTTAGTCAAACATTTTCATGATAAATAATGCCAAAATGAAATACCAACATAATATTTTTTCTTTTTTCAAAAGTACATGGAAAAATAAAATCTTTTCTTTTTCCAGCATATATATGAAATATGATACAAAAAACTAACATATGAAAACTATGATACATCAATATGGTACAAAAAATATTGCATGAAAATTTTAACAAGGATAAGGTTTTAGGAATCTCCTGAGATGACCCCTTGGTCATCTTGAATATTGTTCCGATAAAAGGGTTTCAGCTGTTGCCCATTTCTGGCTAATGGTATCATCTCTCCATCCATGGTATTTAGAAAGAAAGAATGTGTTCCGGCCTGACAACGTATGATAAAAGGACCTTTCCAAAGGCTGTCAAATTTTCCATGCTTCCCTGGCTTTTCTCCTCTTTTGTCCCACAAGAGAACAGTGTCTCCTACTTGGAAATCTCTAGGCTTAGCTGACTTGTCAAAAGTGGTCTTCATGCTTTCCTGATGTCTTAGCATTTTGTCCAATGATGTCCTTCTGCTCTCATCAAGCTCAATGATTTGATTTTCCCTGTCATCTAACTCCAGTTTCTCAGTACCATAATCAGTCAACATTTTATAAATGGGGATCTGCATGTTGAAAGGTAATGCTGCCGTGATGCCATAAACAAGTTCAAAAGGAGATTTCCCAATGGAATTCTTCTTGGTGATCCTATCTGCCCACAAGGCATACTTGATTTTGCTATTCCAAGATCTTTTGTTATCTCCCACAATTTTCTTCGGGATGGCCATCAAATTTTTGTTAGAGGATTCTGCAAGTCCATTACCCTGAGGATAATAATCAGAAGAGTGTGATAGAACAATGCCATACTTAAAGCAGAAATCATTCATTTCTACCGAACTGAAAGCCTTAGCATTGTCAGTTGTTATTTTCAAGGGAGTGTCAAATCGGGTGATGATCCTGTCCTCAATGAAATCCATGATAACCTTTTCAGTGGCTATTTTGGTGGGTATAGCTTCTACCCACTTAGTAAAGTAATCAGTTGCAGTAAGGATCCAGCAAAATCCATTGCTAGAGTTATCTTTGAATTTACCAATAAAGTCAAGACCCCATTGTTGAAAGGGAGCAATGACAACTACTGGTGTGAGAGGTAAAGCAACCAATTTAGGCTTTCCTGTGAAAAGTTGACATTCTTGACACTACTTGACAGGTTTATAAACGTCAGCAAAAATAGTTGGCCAATAGTATCCTGCTCTCATAATTTTATGAGCAGTTGTATGTGCTGCATAGTGGCCCCCACAGAATCCTGAATGGAACTCAGTTAGGATCTTTTTGGAATCCTGCTCGTGCACACATCTAAGTATTACACCGTCAGGGTTTCTCCAACCCAAACCCTCTTGAGTGAGGCAATACCTAGTAGTTTTTAATCTAAGAGCTCTTCTCTTATGTCTCTAGAGATGATCTGGGACATCTAAGTGTAGCAGAAAGTATATGATGTCTGAGTACCAATGATTTTCAAGGTCTTGCAAAGTTGGTGTCATGCGAGTATCGGATGAAAGGTTTGCACAACTCATGTCAATGGCTTCTTCATTTTTCTGAGTTAGCATCTTAGCTAGGCCCTGCCCCTTTATTAGTTTAGTGGGTCAAATCTCTAGATCATACTCCTGGATTTTAGATACCCATGTGCCTCTTGTTCCTAAGCAATCCTGCTGGGATAGGATGTCTTTTACCGCAGCATGGGGAACATATCCTATAACTCTTGAATAACCAATGTATGTTCTGAAGTGCTTTAAATATTTTACCAAGGCATAGGCTTGCTTCTCCATGATAGTATATTTCAATTCCGAATTTTGGAGGGCTCTACTCATGAATGCAATTGGTTGCTCGAACCCTTCGAAGTTCTTCTGGAGCAACACCCCAGCAATTGTGTCCTCTGAGGCAAAAGAAAATATCATAAATTCTTTAGTGTAGTCAGGGCTGACTAACACAAGTGATCTAGAAATAGCATCTTTGATGGTTGCAAAGGCTTCCGTCCCTTCATCATCCCAGACAAATTTAGCATCCTTTTTTAACAACCGTTGCATGGGTTTTATTAACTCAGCTAAATTTGGGATGAATCTTCTTATGAAGTTGATATGACCATTAAAAGATTGGAGACCTTTAACATTTCTAGGAAGGGGAATTTTCTGGATAGCTTCTACTCTTTCGGGGTCAACCTTGACCCCGTCTTTGTTAACAATGTGACCCAAAAGTTTACCTTCTTCGATGCCAAAGACTGATTTCACCAGATTTAAAGAAATCCCATACTCTCTGCATCTTTCAAATACTTTCCTAAGGTGACCAATATGGCTAGATCTTTCTTTTGAAAATACAGTCAAGTCATCCTGGTAGATTTCAATGATTTTTCCCACTAATTCCTTGAAGGCATAATCCATGGCCCTTTGGAAAGTGGCCCCAGCATTTGTAAGGCCAAAAGGCATTCTTAGATACTCGAAAGTTCCCCAAGGGGTTGTAAAAGCAGTTTTGTTTCTATCTTCTTCCTTGATGACTACCTGATTGTAACCTGAAAAACCATCCAGCATTGACATCATGCTTGACCCAGTGACCCGTTGGAGGAGGGTCTCCATATTTGGAAGGGGGTAATTGTCTTTTTGACATGCTATGTTTAGATTTCTGAAGTCTATACATATTCTTAAGCTGCCATTCTTCTTTTTGACTACCACCAAGTTGGAGCACCATGAAGTATGTCGAGTAGGTGCTATAACGCCTGCTGCCAACATCTTTTCTAATTCCTGCTTTACAATAGGAGCTAGTTTAGGATTTATTTGTCTCGGCTTTTGCCAAAAAGGTTTACTTTTTTGACATTCCGATTTTAAGGGAATGGTGTGTTGGAAGACATCTTCCCTATATGTTTTGAGCTCATCATATGTGAAGGAAAATATGTCCCTAAATTCTCTTAACAAGTTTATAAGGGCATTTCTTTCTTCATCAGGGATACCTTTTCCAATTTTCAGTATTTTTGGTTCTTTTTCCGTTCCGATGTTAATCTCAATATACTCACCCGGTTTCATCTGGTCCACATTACTCTTTCTCCTATCCTGTCTGTCAAAAACATTCTCCAAGGCCACAAAACCTCGTGGAACAGGGTTTGAGCGGTTACCCTCATCCTGATAAACTTTGCCTTCCTCTTGATCATTTGGTTTATAATTTAAGAACTCATCAATGTTATTTATGAACTTCAGTATCTGTTCATCATCTCTGAAAACTTGCCAATGTTCTATATTATCAAGAATGGAAGGTCTAAAGTTAATTTCCAAGGGGCAATGTCCTTCTCACATTTCATCTAAAGGTTGAAGTGTTGAGGCTGAAACTGCAAGTTTGTCTGTGGCACTATTCTGGTCTCGAGGGATTGCTTCTATATTAAGGGCATCAAAGAATTCCATTGTGTCCCGGATTGCATTTCGGTACTTTTTAAGTCTCTGGCACTTACATGCGAACTGACCCTTAATCTGTTGGACAATTAAATCTGAGTCCCCTTTTATAGTCAGCAGTTTGATTCCCATATCCTTGGCAATCTCTATGCCTAGTAGAAGTGCCTCATATTCTGCCACATTATTAGTTGCTTCAAACTCTAATCTAAAAGCGAAGTTGAAAATCTTACCCTCTGGAGACGTGATGACAACCCCAGCCCCCTTTCCTGCTCTAGAACATGCTCCATCAAAGTTCATTTTCCATAGCTTATTTGTTTCTTCATTTTTAACCTCTTCATGAATTGGATCTAAAAAGGTGGAGTTAATTTGAATATTTCCTATCTCACCAACATGGCAGACAAACTCATTTGATGGTCTCTCCGGATTTTCAACATGGTATCTCCTTTCCTTTTCAGTGTGTAATTTTACAAGTGAATCTTCAAAAGCAGGAACTGTTGCATAGGACCAATCCAACTGTATAGAGCCACCCAAGGTTGCACCCCACTTTCTAGAGAGTAGCATACACCACCTATCTGGTACATCTATGACAAGGATATCCATGGAAATATGGATGTCCGGGTACTTGGCCAATCTAACAGGAACATTTTCTATCATCCCTTAAACCTTAACGGGTCTAGAATCCATGGCACATACATTTTGGTAGGGCCTGGTGGTTCTTAAGTTAAGCTATTGCATAACTCTTTTAGTCATCAGACTTGCACCGGATCCTAAATCCAGCATACAATTATGTAGAAGAAGGTCACCTATCATCAATGATATATAGAAAGGGGGGTGAACTTCTTTTCTTGTATCCCTAGTATGCAGGATTATAGGAGGGTCTTCATAAGTTGATTCACAGTTGGTTGAAGGTTCTTCCACATTATCCGAGAAAGTGACCTTCTTAGGGGTCTGAGGGGTGAGAGGAGTGGGTGGACTAGGATTTGTAGTACACACAGGAGTGGGTGCTTCCAATGTTTTCAACAACTTTTCCTTTTGACCAGGGATTTTGTAGAGTTCATTTATGGGTATAGGTACCTTAGTAGTATTGAACCAATTATTCCAATCAAAATTTAATCTATTAGAATCAGTTGAATCATTTGGAATAATTACGTTTGGAGGTTGCATGGCAGGTGCGGGATTTGATCTTCTTCGGTATCCAACCCCTTTAAATCTCTGCATATTGTGGAGTTGTTCGCTAGATGGTCTTTCTCCAAAGTTTCTAGTCACATTGTCTGGCTCATGATTTGATTTCTCGGCATGTTTCCCATTTTCTCTGGGAATGTTGCGGATATCTCCTACGCGATTTATATACTCAGGCTCGCTTGATGTTGGATTACTGGTACCCTCCCCCTCAGCATAACCATTCTCTTGTACATAGTTTGCAAAATAGCAAGCGAATTCCTCATGGAAATCTTTGCAAGCTCTGCAGAATGGGATGTACACCTCATTTGTGTTAGCAGCCTCTATTTGACTTGGAGGCCTCTTTTCAATTTCGGGAGCCTTTTTCTGCCAATTGTTTTTGGGAGGGTAGTTTCTTTGAATTGGATGAGTCTGCTGAATTTGCTGAACACGCTGGACATGTGCTCTTTCTATGTTTATTATTTTATTTTGCACTTCCTTCATTTGGACTACATGTTTCTGTTCAGCTTTTTCCATCCTCTCACACATATCCATCATCTTTTTCTTGTATGAATCTTTCAGAGCAGCTAGAGGATCTTTATCTTTAGGCTCAGCTGTTTATAAAGGTGTTTGAGCTCTTGAATAACCAAGCAAATTTGATTTACCAGAGGACTGCATGTTTTTATCGATCTTAGTTGCCAATGTCTGTGCTTCTAACAAAGTAGTGGGCTCTTTATCCCTAAGTTCATATTGCATCTCTCCACTTAAAGCCTCAATGTAGTAAACCAATATAGTATGTGGAGTTGGCTTGTAATCTATAGGAATTGCATTGTATAAGTCGGTAAACTTCTTGTTGAACTCTTCCATGGTTTCTATCTCACTTCTTTTGATGTTTGTTAGAGCAGCAAGTTGATGACGGGGCTCTTTCTTCTCACCATACTTGTTGGTGAAAGCGGTTTTAAACTCAGTCAAGGTGGCAAAGGAGTTAGCCGACAAGCCGATGAACCAATCACCAGCATCCCCATCTAAGGACAAGGCCAACAGCTTCATGTATACATCATGATCATCATGCTTGTGAGCACGATCTCTGACATATCCACTTGTACATTTTGAGAAGGCTTTGAGATGATAAGCGGCAGTAATGGCATCAGTGCCAATAAAAATGGGGAGTTTGTCGATAGCTTTGTCCGGAATATCATGTGGTTGACTTACTATCTGACTAATGTTGAGGGGAGAATAGAATACACCCATCATATCAGAAAAACAATTATTACTGTTTTCAAAGTTTTCAGAATTTTCTAAGTTATTTTCTTGAAAAAGACTATGGATATCAGAAATAGACTGAGATCTAAGTTCTTCAAGGATTTTACGAGAAGCAAGCTTGTTCAGTCTTCTCCTATAAACCTTTTTAGGCTCTGGGATAAAACTAAGCAAGCCTTCAGAGTTTCTTCTAGTCGAATACCTTGAGGTGTTAACTGACAGTGGAGTCGCCAGGTGGATCCAACTCTAATTTTCTAAGAGTGATTAAACTAAAAATCTACCAAAAAAGGAAAAAAGGGTAGTGGAGTCGCCAGACAGATTTGAGAATCTATCAAAAAGGTAAAACAAACTAGAAAAAACTAAGGTCGTCCAGGAACAAAAAGATTTGTCTCCGGCAACGGCGCCAAAGATGTTGTCCGCCAAACTGCACACCAGCAGCAGAAATCTTTCGAAAGTTGTCTCTTCACTACAAGTGAGAGAGGTGTGGCCTTGGGGGCAAGCAATGAGCCAGGTACTGTCACCTGAATCCCAGCTCCTCCATTTAGGCTAACTCCTAACGAAGCCAAGGGGGGTAGTCCCTAAAAAAGAGTTTCACTAAGGCTCTAGTATTTAAGTGTTTTTTGTATGGGGTGATGCGAATGAGTGTTGTTTAGGAGTTTTCTTGTGATGAGACTAAAAATATGTAAAGATGAACAACAGATAATAAGGAATCCACATTGCGAAATAAGATAACAAGATGGCAGTATGATTCAAGATCTGCTAAATCACTAAAGCATTCACAATATGAAAAAAATACAAGGACAAATGGTCCTGATCAATATAAAAGCTTTTAGATAACCAATGCCTTATGGAGTCAAAGAAAAGTAAAGATTGTGATGCTGAAAGTGTGGGTCTTGAAAAAATGTCGTTCGTGAGATCGTTGTGCAGATTATCTTTGTAAATTGAAGATTTTAATGGTCTTGATTATTAGGATAAAACCAAGGATATTCAAGAGAGTGTCCGGAAAGACAGTATCAAGTGCCTCCGTTCAAGGACATGTCGGGCCACCCAGTGCTCTAGCCAGGTCGCGCAATGCTAACCAGCAAACTAGAGGCTGAACATGGAACCCCGACGCCCCAAACTAGGAGATTACCCACCGAACTTATCTTATCGCTCAATTTCGGATTGCTTGGTTGTGGGGGTGAAAGTTTTATTAGTTATCACTTATGAACTTAACAAGTCTTCCACCTTTCTGAGTACCAGCCCAACCGTTTCCGGTTGGCAGAGCATACGGGTGTTGGACAATCAACCAAAAGTAAATTTATTAGGGGAAAAATGTGGGTTGAAATATTTTATTAAATTAAGAGCACTTTGTTCAACTCTCCGACAGAGAGCGCTCTTGACTTAGTCTTAAGACCACAATTCAAGAGACTTCCTACTTTAAAATGCATAATGCAAGGGAAAAATGCAGATCTAACAATGCTCTCCGACAGAGAGTGCTCTTGACTTGGATTTGGCCAAGTTCAAGAGGCTTTGTTCGTTTTATGAAACAAGAAGCAGTTGTGATAACAGGATACAATTTTATAATATCAAAATCATGCGATAACTCAATAGATGTGAAACACAGCTAGCATGCTACTTGCAAAATAAAATGAAATTACTGAAGTATCTAGTGTTCTACCAAGCAATTTTACACTAAAGGTGGGATCAACCTCCGAACAAGGTTAACCACTAGAACCGCCTGCACTTGAGAACCTCCAGCTAGCTGAAATCTCTACCAAAGAAACCGACGGGGAAGGAAGAGTAACCACAAATTATGTGGTCCTGCCCTTGGGATGGGATCCCAAGGATACAACTTCCGGTCGAAGGCTTGGAAGAGAAATATGACAAGAGGAAATAAAGACTAATCTAAAACATGAACTGAAAAGATCCAAACTAAGCAGACCCAACACTCTTCTCCAAATGGGGAAGAAACCCAAAAGGTGGAGAACTCCTCCACTAGAAACTTTTATTAATTTTTACAAGTGCCTTGGGTTTTAAAACTTTGAAGGACTTTTTGAGAGATAGGGCTTTAAACTTGAAATCAACTCTTGAAGAGTTCTACAAAGGATAATAAGATCTTGTATGTTCAATCACTCCTTATGGCATTCATTTGATTTTGCTTTGATCTTTTGCTTCAAGATCTACCAAGTATCTCTCTCTCAAATCACCTACACAAGCTCGAAACAACTCAACAAGGCACCCATTATTTGTCAAAAATCAAATAAATTTGAAATTTACTAAGTTTAAACTTGAAAACTAAAGCTTAAAACCTAAGGAACATGAGATTTAAGTTTTTAAAATGTTGATATGGTGAAACGGACCACCGAACAACATGTATCTAGAATATGATAGGAATGAGATCTAAATGCAAAAAGTAACTAAGTAGAAACTAAATGCAAAAATGAACTAGATCCTAACTATGCAAGACGTAAAAGTATAGATCCAGACACTAACTACTACAAAGCATAAGATAGAATGCCTAAATAATAACTTTTAACTAGCTTATGAAAACTAACCAATACTAACACTTAACAAGTTTTTGTTTTTTTATGTTTTTGTGTTTTGTTGTGTTTTGGAAGGTGGACGAATGGGAAGGTGGAGAAGCAAAACTAAAGGAAATGGAGAAGGAGGGACGAATGGTAAGGTAAGGGAGACGAGAAGAGAGAGGGGGAAGGGCAAATGAGAAGAGGAAGGGAGGAAAAGATGAGGGACGAGAGGAGAAGAAGGTAGGGAGACGAGAGGAAGGTTTTCCAAGCTTAAGAGAAAGGGGTAGAAGAATCCTTAAAAAGAGAGATGGACGAGACTAGGGAAAGAGCAAAGAAAATAGTGCAAGGAGGAGGATGGACGAGGCTAAAGAAGGGAGAAAAATGGCTAGGAGAAGATGGCTTAGCAAGGCAAGGAAAAAAGGATTTCAAGGAGAAAAAGAGAGCTGGAAGATAGAAGCTCGTAGACCAAGGTAACCAAAGTTTGAATGAAGTTCTTTGTTGGAGAAGACAAGAAGTACTTGGAGAAGCTTGCAATCCTACAAACAAAATATTAAGATAAATGGAACACTTGAATGGTGAAGGTATTAGATGCCAAGAGCTCCTAATAGATGCAAATCCCTGAAGACACAAACACTCAATGCAAATAGATAAGAGCCTAAGTACTAGATTGTTAGTCTTCAATAAGCACAATAATCAAATTTGCAATACAAGAGTAGGGTGAAAGAGATATTACTTCATGTAGGATGACGACACAATGCCAAAAGCCCACCAAGTGACCTCCAAAGTCTCAATAATTTGATTAACAAAAGAATGCTTACAATTTCATCAAAGTTTCTTTGCACAAATCTCCATGAGGAATGAGGAAAAAAGAGCCTCATTATATAGCAAAAGCTAGCAACTAAAACCCTAAGTCGAATTGGCAATGTGAAGAGAGCCAAATACCTAACACTGAAGTCGAATTCCAATCACCACTAGTCTCAACCAATCAAATCTCATGTTTAACAAGCTTGGAGTGTATGTAACTCGACTTTGTGGATGATGTGGATGGGGAGGTGGCCTCCACCTAGGCAAGGCGTCCCCCATCCCACTTAGGTACCACCACCAAGCAAATCATGTGATGCCACATGGAGAAACTCGCACTAGAATAGAAGAAGTCGTGAGCTAATGGAGATGGCGAGTTCTTGATTGGTAGGTGCTTGGAGTTTGACTACCAATCATGGTAATTGAGAGTGGGAGGTGGCCTCCACCTAGGCAAGGCACCCCCACTCTTCATTAAATGCAAATCACACCAACCAAATTCCATTAAATATGAACTCCACATCATCAAACTCGACTTTGCATGCATGGAGGGCGAATTTCCCAATTGGAGTTCTCTTCTGGTGACTGTATAGCTGACTGGAGTTGCTTGGAGTTAATTGGAATCCTCATTAATGCCAGGTGCCATGTCATTTATCCTTTTACTTTATTCCATTTGGATTATTTTGGAGAGATTTGGATTATCTCCAAAATAATCATTTTAATTATTTTAATTATTTTAATTAATAATTTCTCTATAAATGGCTTTTTAGAGAAAATATTAATTACGAGGCCTAAATGACATCCGAAACTTGGGTTTAGTTGGTCCATAAGTCATGTGTGATTTTTGGCTTATGAAACGAGCCATCAATCACAGAATTCAGACCCCGGACGACTGACATATTACAAATTAATATTTCTCTATTTAAACTATAGAGAAATTTATTAAATTTACAAATAATTAAAAACCCAAATTCGACGGACCCGGTAAAAAAATTTCAAAATTTTTTCTGAGGGTTTTATGGACCTAGGACATGACCGACACCTATTCTAACAGTGTCTAGTAGGCTTATATACATCAGTTGGACTCTAATAACCCCCCATGGCTAAAATTTTCAAAATCGGGCATTCCAGCTTTGGAGGAGCGGAAGAAAACCTCATCGATTATAGCTCGGCTATAAGCAAAGTATAATTGACAAGGGAAAAAACTCCCTGGAATGCCTTAGTTGCTTAATCAAGTCATGGGGAACCGAGACACTCAGATCCTACTAGCACACTTTATTACAAACCCCATGGGGCCATGGTCATGTCAACTCAAAAAACAAAACAGGCTAGCTAAAACTGGCTAGTCACAAATGATGAATCATCTGATACACTGGAGTCAAACACTTATCATGTTTGTCAAATGGCGGCTCTTCAGATAATCCAACTATGGTACAAATAAGTTGGTAACACACTCAGAAATGGATTGTCTTGCTCCTTCGAAGCAAGTGCCCATTGCCCTGGCACTATCATCATTGCTACCCAGGGAAAGGCCTGCATCACTTCCTCAAGTTTATCATGTCACATCTTGTAACTTAAGAATTTCTTCAAGGCACTCATGCACTTATGCCTCTTTTTCCCACTGTCCCGCTTCTTCAACAATAAACTACCTGAATCAACATCAATGTGGGGAAGAGAATGGCCTCCTACCATTGCACATTTTTTCCTCATGACAAAATGACTCCTCCTTGTCCAATCCCTTCACAAAACTAGCCACCTTTGCTAGTGCCCTAGGGTCCATTACCTACTCCTAAGCAACAAGCCATCTATGGCTCTTAACAATGCAAGGAGGATGGCAAGTTGTTGCCAAGGCCACCTCCATCAACTGCAACAATATTCTGCCTAGAATCCTCTATGGGATTCACCATCGCAAACTGTTGTTCTTGACATGTTGCCATGAACTGGCATAGACCTATTGTCAAGGCACTGAGAACCTCCAATGTTTCCTTTGAAATCAGCTCTTGGACTACTCCCAAGACTTCTGACTTTGCAACCAATGTTGGTCGCACTTGGATTTCCTCCAAGTATACCAACCTTCAAAGGGAAAACAATGGCAACGTGATCATAATCACAAAGAAACAAGCAACATCTTTACCTCTGGACTTAGGCAATTTTGTATGCCTCCATGCTGTGATGTTGGTCTACTATCCAAATGATTTCAACTGCAATGCCCAAGTTTCCATTTGGTGTGTCAAAGTCTGCAACCAATCCCAAGCTTTAGCCCGTGCACTAGTCTACTCTAGCGTCATTACACATGCCTAGTCCATCTCAAATCTCTTGATCCTGACGTTCCTAGTCCATGGTCATGGATTCCATTTTGGTCTTCCATGACTCTTCCTCTGTGCTTTCCATGTTGCAACCCAGAAATGGCTCGAACCTTATCGACACCTCTAAAAAGTTTGCCCAAACCTCGAGACTCGGATCACTTAGCTCAAGCTTGCTCTTCTCCACCTGCATAACCTATCAATGAAATTTTCTACCTCTCTCCAAGTCACGATGAAGAGTGCTTAACTACCCAAGTTCTGTGAGGATTAACTGCCATGTATTACTTGTCAACTTACCTAGGGTTTGTGCCCGCCCTCAAGTTCATCTAAGCATGAAGAAGAGTGCCCAAAATGATCTACAACCCACTGTCACTAAAGGCGCAATGGGTAAAATCGCCCAACTTTGCTCCAAAACAACCTATCATAGAAGTGAGTGGTGGAGAGTGCCCAAAGCTACTCTAATACCACCTATCATGGAAGTGGCAATGGTTAAGAGTGTCCAAAACTACTCTAATACCACCTGTCATGGACCTATAATATGCTCGAATTTTTTTCTTTGAACCTAGGAGTTTCCCAACTTTGCTTCAGCACCTGAGGTCATGTGGTACTGCCTTGTCTCAACTGCGAAGGCTTGGCCAAACTACACCTACAACAACTAAACTACACCTCTTCACCTAATTTCTGCCAATAACTTCACCTTAGACTAAAAACCCGCAAATGCAACTAAGTCCTACTCAACCAAGTTCATTCAACAGTCCAGCGTGTATCCAACCGCAACCTTTAAAACATCACAACAATGTTTATACTAAACAAGATTCAACACTTGGCCAATACTTCAATTACCCAATGCCAACAATTAACAATGAGGAGAAGACTGATATTCCAGTGCAGTTAGTGCCACCACCTCCATGGAGACATGCAGTTGGAACTGGGAGGAGACAACTCACATTGGCTTCCACCTCAACCCCATTACCTTCCACCATAGCCCCAAGCAATTGGAGCTTCCAATTCCACCCCAAGCTTATCCAAAGCACCTATACAACCACCTATTGTTCCTAGAGGAAGAGTGGTGCCCCTTGCCCATAAAAGGAGTAGAGGAATTGATGATTCCTATTATTTATCATTGTGCTATGTAGTATCTAGATGCCTCATGCGTCATGATGATTCATCTCATGAGATACATTTAATTTTATTTTAATCATTTGATGTAATTATCATTCTATCAGGAACAGATTTCAGAATTTCAAGTTTAGTGTCGATCGACGATATGCGATCATGATGTACCATTTGACATCTTATGCATCTTATATATTAGTTGTATTTTCATATTTATGACGCATCTATTTATTTGATGTTGCTATTGCTTTAGATGTTAAAAAAACTGAAAAAAATGCTTACTTTTGTATTTTTCGACGTTTCCAAATATTTATGATATTTTTCCTGATACTGCTGACAAGTATATACCGGATGCTCGGCAATATATTCACTGACACAATATATGTAACTGTGCTTACACTTGGTTGTTGTGGTCTACAAGGCATGATATTCAACATCAGTAACCATATCCCTTGTGATAAGAGGAGTATTTCTTCTTCACTTGGACAATGACACTATCTATTTCTTGATTGGAACCAATACTGGTTGAGAGAGAAGGGGAATAAAGACCCTTTGTCTAAGAGGGTTGTGAAGACTTTTACAGGCCTCAAGAGCCTTAGGAAACTTAATTTTAATCTTGGAAGAAAGTTGAAAGGGGAGATGCAATGAAGAAAGGAGTTGTAGCTTTGTTCTAAAGTGATAAAAAGACCAGACATAAAATTAACTAGAAGGATATCTTCAAAATCCCTTACCTCAAGTTTGATGGACAGTTTGTTGAAGACCTCAATGAAATGTTGGACACTAAGGGGTAGAAACACTTGCGGACAACAACCTTGAAGTCATCTGACGAGTCTAGCTCATCCCCATTTAGGACTCCAACAAATTTGGAGACGGAAAACTGTGTGTCCATCTTGAACAACCATTGGACAATGGAGGTACCTGTAGGTATACTGGTTTGTTGTAGGGGTGGTTGTTGTTGCAATGTCTGTTCTCGGGTCTACTACTATGTACCAACTGCAAAACATGGTGAACATATCCTGCATCATTTTATCCTGAAACTTGTTCTATTGTTGTTGTTGTTGTGCAACAAGTTGCTCTGTCAACAATTAGTTTTGTTGATGTTGTTGCTCCTCCAATTACTCTACCAAGAATTGAGCAAAGGTGGTATCTTGAGTGCCATCAGCATATCTCAAAGAATGATGCTGAGCTATGATGTAGCACAGAAGGTAAATCTGTGACAGCCTTATAATGAAAATAGCAAATCTTGGGTAGCAATCACAGTATGGGCCCCGCAATGGAAAAATCACAAGTGTTGGTTGCACCACAAGTTTTGTCAACAGACTAAATTTCATCACACTGGAAATACCTAATAAGGCTTCAGGTCCACAAAATACCATCCTCTGCAAAAATAGCCTGATCAGCAACTTCTGAAATCAATTATTGGACAATATTCTATGGTTATTCAGCCATAAGAATTTGATAGAAGTGTATACCTAATCTATGATTAGGAAAATGGTGCAGAAAGTAGATAAAACAAGGAAGGCCTCCTTACTAATGCCTTGAATAATGGAGATTAAGTAGGCACAAAGTAGTGTAAATTAGTTTATTCCAGGTCTCTAAAATTCACTCAATCTCCTTCCTCTGCTGTGAATGGAATGTGTAAGACTCTAGAGATTCATTAGGCACACTTTGTGGTCTGATGCCACAAAAGCCTACAGTAAGCTTAAACCCCCTTCCCTAGTAATACTACTTAATGCATTATGAAGGCATTCCCAAGGGCAATGAAGATGATCAAACAGGAAACAAACCATTAAAAGTCCCGTTTAGACATTTGACATTAGTAACAAGGTAAGCTTTCCGAATCAATCTGTCAATGACCAATAACAAATAATCACGAGGGCTTCATCTCTGATAAAAGACATCTTGCTAACTTCCAAGAAAGAGAAGAATGCATAGAGGCAGCAACATTCCTGAACATTGGAGTGATCTGCATATTATGAATGCTATAGTGTGAGGAAATAGTACCTTTTTCTTGGTCACTTTGTCAATGAATGGATAAACCATCTTCCATACTGCCCAGAATACATATGGGACGTGAATCATAAATAACTTTCCCAACCGCTCTGGATAACAATCCTGTAATATTAGAGATGTCTTATCAGCTTTAAGTAATAATAAATTTTGGCAGTTTCTAGAATCATTGCATACTCACATGAAAGCTATTACAAATGGCATGCAAAAAACATTTTGATAGGTAACACACTGCTCGGCGAGTTCCAAACTGGATACTACATAATTTACTTTGTAGTACAATTTCCATTTAAAAAATTGTTCTTTTGTGTAGTACTTATTTAAAGACCTGCTTTTCACTACAATGCAGTCATACCAAAAACTACTTCCCATAGACCTGTGCAGAAACCATGAAAAGAGTACAGTCTAAAACTGACCATCTCAAAGAAGCATTTGGTATTTTGAGTATTATATTCTTGTTTCAAAGGACCTATTATGTTCTTCTGCATTATCCAGTGTCACTTTTACTTTCAAGGAACTTCAGTATCAATCTCATAATAATCTCTCAAATTATTTGCGAAAAAAATGGATATTTTATTCTACAATTATGTAGTTTAGGCAGCCCACCGATAATGATGATGGGTATTGTTGCCGCCTTTCACACACTTGGGGGTTAACGTGGCAGAAATCTTCAAGCCACTAAGTGTGTCCTTGGGGCAAGCTTCGAGTCAAGTACTGTCACTTGATTCTTGACTCCTCCGTTTAGGCAAACTCCTAACGAAGCCAAGAGGGCTGGACCCTACAAGTTACTAAGGCCGATTAAGCTTTAGGTGATGGTTTCGTGGATGAGTGAGTTTTTTAGGAGTTTATAAAAATGAAATTGAAACAAGAGATTTGCAATATAAAATTAAAGCATAACAGCATAAATATCATAAAGGTTCCACAACCATTCAACACATGGTAATATTTAAACAAATGATTGTAATGCTAAAAAAAAGACAAGTGCTGAATATGGAGTCAAATAGAGTGTTGTTGTAATGCTTGAAAAATGTTGTGCGAATGCTCTTGATCAATTTTAAATTATTGTCAAAAGATGAGTGGATTATTAGGGAGGGGGATTCCCGAAATACCACGACGGTACTGGAGATATGTCAAGACTCGCTAAGTGTGGCTCCACGCGAGAAAATGTGGGCTAGATCGGAGTCATGGGGGTGTGTCCAACACTACACCAAACGAGGTTGTAGTCTGACGGAGCCCCGCGGTCACTATCTAGTTGTTCCCGCTTTCTTTGTGAAATTTGCCAACACAGAAGCAAAATGGAGACGTTGGATATTCGTCTATGGGAGGTAATTAAAATATGTGAAGACTAATTACTAGTCACTAAGTCCCTTTCCGGTATGATTAACTGTTAAGTCGAGGCTGCAGAGATCTAGAGCATATTAGGGACATAGCCTTGTTAATTTTTAAGGATTTTTTAATAGAGTTTTCTTGTTTATTAAAACCCCAAGAGTCTCTTTCAGGTCCGAGAACCGTACTCAGGAAAGCAAGGGGGTGAATTAAAAGTAAAGGAAAAGACTGGAAAAAAAGGGTTATCTAATTACTACACTACCAAGGTAGTGGGTTAATATCAAATTACTTTTGCAAAAGATAAATCAAATTGTATTAAAAAAAGTATATGGTTTGCAAAAAACAAGATAAAAATTCATATGTCCTGAGTGAGTCAATGGCCCAATATTTGGATTGGACCATGACGGCAAGTTTTAATTAATCCAAGTTAGTTTTAATCAAATTAAAACTAAAGCGAAAAATTAGAAAAGTTAAAGAAGTAAAAACATCCACAAAAGGGCACCGACACCAATCCCCCCTGGGGGGATAAGAAGCAAGCTTTATGAGCTTACTTTCAAATGAGATTTTATTATGAGATTACAATGCCAACTAAAGTAAAAAGAACTCCTCTTTCTCCTTATAACTTTTGGGGAAAAGAGGTTACAAAGCTTGTGAAAATTTAATCTTGTCGAAATAAGTCCCCCTAAGTTTCTTTTTCTGCTGTCATAAAACAAAAACCAGCAAATTAAATTAGTAGAAAAAGTGCCCAAAATCACTTTAAAAGTGACTTGGGCAAGTTAAAAAAAAAATTAAAAAATTCTAAGTTAAAAACTAGTTTAAGAAAGCAAATAACTAAGATGGATTGGTTAGAAGGCCAACCCTCTTAGGGTCTTTGACAGCCTTGAAAAGGTAGCCAATAAGGCACTTGAATGCTTGATTTTAACTTTTAAAACTCGAAAGAAAACTAGTTGATTCACAAGTTAAAAAAAAATTGCTTTGAAAGACTTGCAAAAAACAACTACTTTCTAAGCTAGATCTATCTTTGAATGATAAACTTTAAAAAGACTTAGATCTATGCAATCTACTCTTATAATTTAGATCTAAGAAGATATTAACTTTAAACAATGTAGATCTAAAGAACAAGAGGGAGAAACCGGAAAGTGTTTGAGAAATTTAGAGAAGGTGGAGAAAGCCTCCTTTGAGGATTGGGCAATGGAGTCCTTTTGTAGCTCCGTGAAAACTATGCTTCTCAAAATAGAAGTTGGAGAGCAAAGGAAACAAACAAGATCCTTTGAAAAATCCAACGAGGTACCTAACGATCCCTTCACACTTGCACAACACTTGTTAAATCATTAGTAAAATCCTAGATTTAAAAAATAAGGAGAGCATACCCGTAAACAAACCAATATGCAAAATCCTAGATCTTTAAACTAGCAATTTTAATTGAGAAATGAAACTACATTACTCAATCCTATTGATCATACTAATCATATAAGGCTAAAGACTTACAAAGCAAGAGCAAATGAACAATGAAACCACAAGATTACCTCACTTAGCACACGGAGCAATGATCATCCAACATGAGAGAAGACACAATGAGACCTACAATGCCTTATTCCAATAATCAAATATTCAAAACTAGCTTACAATAGGAGCAGAGGTTCTGTTATCACATATATAGTAGTCGGGCTACCATACATTATTTTTCTCATTCCAATACACTATTCAGCCAGTTCCCTTGCATTTGAGATGCCGAGATGAGCATCTATATTGGATCACTATCAGATTGTGGACAGCAGTTGTATTCCCCATGCCATGACTGAGTTTCAGGACACTCAGAGAGATGACCGATATAGCCATTATACCATTTGTACAGAGCAGTCAGTAGTGTTCAGTGTTGCAGCAGCAGTTCCAGAGGATAGGTGGTGGTACAGGTTGATGAGCTTTCAGGTATATAACTCAGTAGGTATATCATGGTGTTATGGTTAGATTGCTTTTATACTTATTCTTATAGCATGTCTTAACACTCAGTGTCATGATCTGGCGATCATATAGATATTTGGACCTGGTCGATCTATTATATATATTACATTGTCCCTACTCAGACTTAGAAGTTCACTATTCATACTCATTGGTTTTACCCTCCTCAGGGAGAATAGAGGTGATCATTCAACCATACCTTGGCTTGCTAGTGTTGGCTCCATTATTCATTGTCTTCATCCATCCATGGCCTACCTTTTAGATTATCACCCTGACTTACTACTTGACTAGTGGCATGGAGGACTTTTCCCCACTGTAGCCTCTGTATTGGATGAGCTTCCCTGTTTATTGTGTCTCGGCTCTGAGTTGGTGACAAAACTTACCTATGGTGAGTTGGAGTTCCTTGTGAATTCCCCCTAGTCACTAAAGTTGTGTTGGCTAAACCTGAAACTTTTAGTGCTGCCATCTGGAAAAATGAAATGCTATATCTTGTATGAAAAGCCCATTCATGCAATGTGTTTCTAAACACACATGAATGAGAGGCATGCCAAATGAACATGGCAATGAAAATGAAATGTTATATCTTGTAGAAAATAAATACCTAGGTAAACAAGCTGTCCATGACACACCTAGAAGTGCTCAGGTAAACAAGTGCCTTAAAAACACACCTGCAGCAGAAAGCCTAAAAGAAAAATGTAAATCTATGCAATGTGTTTGTAAACACACATAGATCAAGGCTATGGAAACTTCAGGCCCAAAGAGCAATGGAACTTAAATGCTATATCTAAACAATTGCTGGCCTTATTTGTATTATGGATTGTGCGCATCTGTGACAGTGAATAAACCCTCTTTAAACAACTCATCCATTTGTGAGACACCGCCATTCCCTGTGTTATTGCTCATTCAGTATATACTATGGTGTATTCTCTTTCCCTTGCCAAAGTGTCACAAAGTCAAGACAGTTAAGTCATCCCTTAGCCTAGCCAGTTAATTTAAGCCTTCACCCTTCACTAGCAAATTGATCACAACTATGAAGTGAGTATGATCCTGAAAGTCTAGCCTGAGTAATAATAATAATTAACGACACTATATATTTGGATTTAGATCGCCAGTCATGATTACTCTGTGTTATAATTGTTATTTGAATAAGTTGTAGAGCATATATTAACCTTGACACTTTGCAGCAGCTATTAATGATGATCTGAGTTATATTTGGTCTTGGTTAGACCTAGTTTGACCATGGAGGACCATGGGACATGAGATGTTGGACCTTATGATAATATGGATAGATGATATATGGTCTATGTATACATACATGATGACTCTATGCAGCAGCTACAGGGTTATGATGATGATTCTGGGGTTGCAGCAGTGTTTGTATATGTACAGCGCATTATTATTGGCCTTGATCCGGTATATTGGATATTTATTTTGATCATGCAGAGATTCATATGGTGTATGAGTACACATCTTGGATGGATTTGGACCTTCTGAGTCCAATGGGACAGTTTGTTTTCAGTTCCGGGCACTTACAGTGATGATTTAGCCTCAGTAGGCTGTCCTAGTGCAGTTTTGGTCTGTCGGAGCAGATGTGATTTTATCCGGTTGACCTAGGGCGTTGATGATGGAGGGGGTGGTCCAGCCACTTGTTTTTACCATATTACCCCCCTTCCGGACACACTGGTGCCCTTACCTTGACAGCGCCAGCACTCCAGGAGGCTGTTTGGGGCAGTTTCACGCTTCCCGAGGCATTTCAGGATTGGTAGAAATGGCTATTGAGGAAATCGATTTGGGCTACTAAGGCAAAGTTATGGCATGGGATGATCAGTGATGATATATCGGGACCTTTCACACCTTCTCCAGCAGTTTCAGCTTCATCAGGGCCCGCATCCATCACTTATGGCACTTTCTGTGGATTTTTGAGGTCTTTTGAGGACCACGACTTCACTATGGAGGCACAATTTGGTACATTCATGATTATTTTTTGGTTATTGTGCTATGGGGATTGACCAAGGAGGGATAAAATTACCCCTTGGACCCACCATAAGCCTCCTATGATATTATATCATCATGATTTGGTGGGATTCCCCTCTTATAGGGCGATTTTGTCCACTTACATTATATTTTATTAGTGATCCATGTATTTTATTGTTGAGCTCATCTCAACCATTGATTAGACATTTGTATCTTCTAATCTTAGCCACTCATTCAAAAAGTGGTTAGGGTTTTGGTGCCTCTCCTTCCTATTTAAAGGAGAGAGCCTCTCATTGTAAAGGGACTTTTTGGCTCTGGATTATTGGAATAGAAAATTATTATTGCATCTATCTCCAGTGTTGTGGTGAATTTTTTTTGGTGTTCGTTCGTTGGTTCTTCCTTTGCACTGAGTTATTGAAGATCTTGTTTGCCATATCTTTGTACCACGATTTTTGCATCTACAGGTGGAGGCCGATTTGCTTGGAGGAGGAGGTATTGGTAGGGGAAGACTCTCCCTACTTCTTCTTTGGAGCTCTTCGTTGGTAACAGGGAGTATTACTGTCCCAGGACCTTTTATTTCATGTTACTATCTGCATTTCTCTTGTATTTCTTCCATACTTGATCTTACTGATTGAATCTTCATTCCTTGGTTTGACAGGTAGAGGAAGGCGCACTTGTGGGCTAGGGCATCAAATCGGCAAGCAAATCAACAATCTCTCATTTGATCTCTGCGGGAATCTTCCTCAACATCAAGGCATCTCATCCACATCACTCAGGTATGATCTCAAGGTAAGTTCTATCTCCATGATCTATCCAATTGTCAAAAACACTTAAAAACCCTAATTAATCAAAACACCATTTTTACATTTTCTCAGATCTACTTAGATCTAGTGAGTTATTGGGCATAATATTGAAAACCCACCTCTATAGCATCCACGGCATCCCGGATCTATAGTTTGGTGAGGATTGGATTCCGTTTGACCCCTCTCCCATGCCAACTTAGCTTCTCCCAAGCAAGGCGCACTTCACTAGTTGAGCAAGTTGACCTAGATCTAGGTGATGGGTGTTTGAGATTCCACTTGATTCGTCATCTACACATCAAATAACATACACCCAGGTTGTTACTTTTCTGAAATTCACCTTGTGGGCCCCATTCCACATTTTAAGGGATTTAATCCCCATTTTGGACCACTTGGAACCTTTAAACTCAGATCTACTAAGATCTAACCGTTGGATTACCACGAAAATACAGATCCATACTCCTACCTGACCGATCTACCCGGATCTAAAGTTTGGATGCCATCCGACTTGTTTTGACCCACCTAACCCCACTTTTAGGCTTCCTTGGGCAAAGTCGCACCACCTTGGAGAAGTGAGTTGACTCACTTCCAGGAACTGGGTACTTGAGATTTTTGGAGATTTAGAACCGGAATAATTCAAAACCTAGGTCTAGACTATCACTTTGTCAAATATTGCATTGGGGATTGCATTCCTTGTTTTAAGGGATTGTGGTCCACTTGGGTCAAACCTAGATCTAGATACATTCATCCATCAAGACCTCTATTGCCCACCTGTCCCAAGTACTAGGAGTCCTAAACCACAAGTCAACCTTTCTTTGACTCCACTTCCCAATTCCCAAGGCACTGGTTTCTCTCCAAGTTAATTCAACTTTCCTAGGTTGTTGGATTGACTTGTGTTTTGACCTATGCATGGTGAACTAAACCTTTGAAGCTGTCATGTATCATGGTCAAGCTTGTCATTTGTACTAGTTAGCCCCAATACAACCCTTAAACTACCCTGCACTGGACACGGTTCCCAAGGCAGTGAGTCTTCTGACATTGTACTAGTACACTAGCCCTAGATCTCACTTCAAACATTATAAGTCACTCTCACATCAACCATGAACCAAAGCTATACCCATTGAACCCCTCACTTGGCTTGTGACTTCAACCTATAAGGTCTAGGATAAACCATACACCTAACTTCACTTATAAATACCCTGATTTGGTGTTTTGGTTTTGATCTCTCCTGTCGGGAGTAGATCGGGTCTCCCCCTTTGTTGTCTGGGCTAGATAACATAAAGCGAAGGTTGCCTCGACTGGCGTGACAACCATATACTGGAGGTCGAGGTGATCGTGGTTGCACCTTTTGAGTTGCCCTTCCCTATTGCCATCCATGACTGGATACATCCATAGGGGTAACTACAGCTTAGGTGATAACAGGTTCCACACTTCATGAGAATAGTGATGGAGAGCCTTGCTTATATAGCAAAACAAAGAGAGATCCTCTTTGACACTTGGAGAAATGAGTTGATACTCTTGGAAAAGGCTTGTTGACACATGTGAGAGGTTTGGGGAGGTTAATGACACCTTTCTCCAACCATTTGACACTTTTCAACCTCCACTTGACACCTCTCCAACCACAAATTCACCCCCCCCCTTGGTGGATCTCCAATCTTCAATCAAATCATCATTTATTTGCTCAATATTCTCCCTGATTTGATTGTCGATCAAAGCAGATTTGATTCCAACACATTTCCTTGATCCGTGGGATTGGGATTTTGCCTTTATTATGTCTTTTTTGCCAATTAAATTGGTCTTTTTGGGTTTTTTGAGTAAATATTATTTTCTGAGATAAATACTTACTCAAAACTTAGGATAAGTGGGTTTATGGGTTTAGTGGATGTTCTGGCTTAGAAAACGAGCATCCACTTGACAAATTATGCCCACAAACCATATGTTTATCACAATTTTAATTTTTCCAATTAAACTATTAAAAAATAGTCTAATTTTACGGGAAAAATTATTTTTCTTAGAAATTAAAAAAAACTTAGGGGGACCTAACACATGTCCATATGACTCAATTTTAATGCCTAGCATGGTCTAATACATTGACACTTAGGCTCTAATAACCTCCTAAGTCCGATACACCAAGCCAACCACCCCAACTTTGGAGGTATGAGTGAAAAACTCGAAAATTATTTGTCGTTTGTTCAACAACAAATGATTAACAAGGGAAACAAAACACTTTGAGCTAGTTGGATTAATGTTTAAGTCCTAGGAAGAAGAGTCTTTTACATACAGCTACCATGCTAGCACATTTTATTACAATTCCCCCAAGGGGATATGAACATGTGGTACAAAAAAAATAAAGAGCCTAGAAGGCCTGATGGACTTCTAAACTCTGATATGACCAAGTACACTTGATCATTCTTTGTCGGCTCACTTGAAATCCAACTAAGTATGACTTAGTTGGTAACAGGTACCAACGTACTAAGTATGAACCAACATGGTACGAATAAATCTGTTGACATTGAATTCATTCAGCTTCCATTCCAAGTACTTTACAGAATTGTTACGCAAAATTCTGGCTTTGAAGTTCCAAAAGTATTATTATCACACTTTTTATAGAGGGGACTCACTCTCTCATTTTGTCAAAGCAAACCACATTTTTTAGCTTGGCCAGTGCAGTTGAGTCTTAGAGACAGAGCATTATTTGCAGATGCTTGAAATTCATGGGTTGATATCATGGCTAGATCAGTTGAGTGGGCAATGTGTCAGAGTAGGAGCCCTGGTCATTTGCTTACTGATTTTGGGGTCCCTTAACATACATCTTAGAACCTGGGTTTCAGTGGATGTCTCCACTATTTGATAGAGGATTGGATGTTGTTTGACAGTGCTTCACAGCAGCTACAAATGATGTATCCTACATGCTACAGTTTGTACCAGACAATGTGCCTCGAGGTTATTATATGGATAGTTATAGGTGATATTGATGGACTGACTTCCGTTTTGATCTCTTCTATAACTTGTGATTATTTGATAAGTATGATGAGTAGGACACTATCTTAATAGTATATTTAGTGTTAGTTTGTAGATTATATACATATTGTCTTTGGCATGTCTCTACAATGTTGCTTATATCATCCCTTGACCCTTTGGTTTCCCATGATGACCTCATCTCTTTTTTCCATCCCTTCCAAATTTGCAAACTAAATCCCTGTTGATTTGAATAAGGCTAAGTGACTTGAGGACTATCCCCCGACCTCTTTGTTACAATGTCCTCCATGTATTCCCTGGTGTCTTGGCTCTGATGTGTGTGGCAAAAGCTGGTTGACCTCATTACTCTTTCTGCTTGTAGATCCAAGTGACCTCATTACTCTTTCTACTTGTAGATCCAAGTAAATTGAGTGCTGGTAAGGTAGGCCTAGTCACCAAAAGAGTACCCCCTAGATTTGAAACAAGTACCCCCTAGATTTGAAACAAGTACCCCCATCCTTGAAGTTGGTTAGTGACTACGAGCATAGGTAATCCTTGAATTAAGAGGTTAAGCCTACTTGCCCCAAAAAGGCATTACTGTGGCAACTCCATCACACCTATGGACGGTGGTTGGTAGTGGAGCTAAGGCCGTGTCATAACTAGGGCCCAAAAGGCTATCCAAGGCCAGTTCCTTTCAACCATTAGCCAACTAAAGGATTGTGAAATGAAAAATTACTCCAAAAAAACATCAAAAGCAAGAAAACAAAAAGCATCAAAAGAAAAATCATTGAAAGGCAAAAGTTTTAAAGTGAATAAAAGGGGCGGCTTTCTAGAGTCAAAGGGGTGCCTTCTAAGCACCTTATCCATTTGCAAGACACCCTGCTTCCCTAGTATCTTCCAAACTAGTAAATGTCACAGAGGATACATGTTTCCTTTCGTCTCCAAGAGAAACTCAAGCCTTCCAATAATCAACACTTCACTTGTCCTAGCCTTTGACTATTTGGATTTTGATCACCCATTCCACCCACTAAGGTAAGGCTGATCTTTGCAACATTGTATAATGATTTTGACTAGAGGGTAATGTTATCACACAACTTGTAGTTGCCCCTAATGGTATCCCATCCGGGACGGTAGAGGAGGCAGGCAACTAAAGAGGTGACCCAAGAGATGCCACGGTTCCCAATGCAAGATGGGAGTCACGTCAACCGAGGCACTCTTCGCTTTAGGTCAAGGTGTAGCGAGACCTAGGGGGAGACCCTATAACCAATCACAGTTGATTGGATCCAAACAAAGGTTTCTAAGGGTAAGTAAATGAGGAGTTACGGAAACCAATGCAAGGCTAAATGGACCTAAGGGTTGAGGTATGGTTGAAGGTGGTGTAATGGATTGTTAGTGTTTCAACCTATGTATGGTTTAGGCCACATTGTTTGGTATGATGTCAAGGTGAGGTACCATGTGTTTACACAAGTGGGTCTTGTTTTCTTGGGAAGTGTGAAATGGTCTTAGGTAGGCCCACAAGGTGAAGCTAGGTGTGAAGTTGGTACTATAGGTTGGATAAATTCTAGATCTATGAATCTAAGTTGATTCTAGGAGTACCCACGTACTAGATCTAGGGTTTGACACAATTCCCAAGGAGTGCGACTTGCTTAGAGAAGGACTAGTGCCTTGTTGGATGGGCTAATGGGGTCAAGAAGTATGTCAAAGTGTAGATCGGGACACCTAGAAGCCAAATCAAGTGGGCTAAATGAGATCCAATGGTTGGATTTTGCTAGATCTAGGTTTTCAAGTAATAACCTTAAGTGGACCACAATCCCTTGAAACAAGGAATGCTACCACCAAGGCGGATCGTGACAAAAAGATAGTCTAGACCTAGGTTTCAAGGTATGGCCATTCCAAATCTCCAAGAATCCCAAACACCCACATCCTCAAAGTGGACAAACTCACCTTCCTTAGGTAGTGCGACTTTGCTCAAGGAGGGTTAAAAGGTGGGTTTGGTGGACCAAATCAAGTCCAATGGTCACCAAACTGTAGATCCAAGTAGCTAGTACCCCGATCTATGTATGTCCCAAAAATCAAGTCAATCCAAGGGCTAGATCTTAGTAGATCTGAGTTTTGAGGTGCCAAGAAATTCAAAAGGGGGTTTTGACCCCTTAAAACATGGAATGATGTCCACAAGGTAGATTTCACCAAAGTAACAATCTGGGGGTAGGTTATCAAGTGTCTAGATTGCAAATCAAGTGGGATCTCACCTACCCATGTGCTAGATCTAACCAAACAAGCCTCTTACTAGGAAGTGCGATTTGGGTTCAAGAGGGCTTTTTGCCTTGAGAAGTGTGTTAATTTTAAGCCAATCACCACCAAACTATAGATCCAACTAGGGGTGGATGCTATAGAGGTGGGTTTTCAAAATCTTCTCAAAAGCAAGGCTAGATCTAAGTAGATCTAAGAAATACCAAAGTTGGGGTTTTAATGAATTAGGGTTTTATGACCAATGAAGATAGAATGGATGAAAGAGACACATACCTTGTAGATCTTACCTCAATTGCTTGTGGCCACCTTGCAAATTGATAGCATTCTCCTATGTGTATATTCAAGAGTGAGATCCAAGAGCTCCAACCAAAACGTCCTTCTCCAAGATAGCCAAATCGTCCTCCTCCTACAAGACAAGATCAAAGAAACAAGTCAAGCAAGATGATTATGAAAATGGTAGAAAGATGTAATAGAAAGCATCAACTATGTCACAAAGATACAATAATGATACTCCCCGTCACAAGATCAACCCAAGAGAGAATATGTGGATCCCTCCAACAATAACCCTCATGAAGTCGCCCTCCTCTCCACCAATTCGACTTTCCTGTCAAAAGATTAGTAGAAGCACCAAAATCCACAATGATACATAGAAGAGATACTGTATATTCAATATGCAAGAGAATCCACAATGCAAGAGAGATATGCTCCACAAAAAATCTTCTATTCCAATATTCCAGAGCTCCAAAGGTGAGCTTTACAATGGGGGGTCTCCTCCTTATATAGGATAATAAAGACCAAAACCCTATACCACTCTACAATACTACATCAAATGAGTGGTTGAGATTAAAAGATCTCATCATACAATCAATGGCTAAGATGACCCATAACAATATATCACAGGGATCACTCAACATAACAATAGCGCCCCCACTAAATGGTACAATAAGAGGGTGACGTCATCCACTAGAGAAACATAAGTACCAAAATCCACCTCATGGTGACTAGGACATGACAATATAAGCTCATGGTGGGGCTAGGAGGCATCAATCCTTACTAGCTCATCCCCAAGGCACAATAAAATAATAAAATATGTCCAATATAATGTAAATGACCAAAACTGTCCTTAGAATCCATGACAGTCAAGCAGTAAATGTCCTCCTGTGATCAATCTGGGCATACCCACATGGTGAAAACTGACTGGAAGATAGTGATGCCACCCTGGAAGACCTCAGTGAAAACCAAATGCCAAAACCTTGCCTCAATTGCCCAAATCGATTTCCTCAGTGACCACTTTATCCCATTTTTTTAACTGCCTCGGGAACTGTGAAAGTGCCAAAACTGCCTCCTAGGGTGCTAGCGCTGTCCATCTAAGCCCACCAGGCTCTCCAGAAGGAAGGGTAAATGGTAAAAACAAGTGGCTGGACCACCCCCTCCATCATCAGCGCCCTAGGTGAACTGGCCTCTCGGGGCCCCTGCTGCTTAGGCTGGGAAATCAGCCCCAAATCTGGTCAACAAGTGTAAAACTGCCTCAATCACTGTCAGAAGTGCCCGGAACTGAAAGATAAGTGTCTCATTGGATCCAGAAGACCCAAATCCACTAGAAATGTGTACTCATACACCATGGGTTGCCCTAATGGGCCAGCTGTAGGGTCCACCATATATGGACAATGTATAATCTGCTGATCTGAAGTAGTAATAAACCTGCTGAACTGGATCAAACATCATCTGCATCATATGTCCATCATATGATATCATCATCAAACATGTGGGCCCATCAATCATCATCAATAATCATCAATACATGGTCCACATCATCACGGATCCCAAGAATATACAACCAAGGATAAATCACATCAGTAGACTAAGACAATGCTTCTCTAATCATTCTCACAGCTAAGCTCAAAGTATAACATCCATTCAGTGGCATTAATTAAGTTAGCATATTCCATTGTTATATAAAATTACTTGCACAATAGTTCAAATGACAAACTCACCCATTGGACATGGTCAAACTGCTAGTGAAGGATGAAGGCTAGGAACAAGGTTGGGCCAAGGGGTTGACTTGTCTAACTTAACTCAAAAATACTTTGGACTTGGAGAAGGGGGAAGCTACAAACTCTGTGCTGGACAAAAGAACACGGGGGATGGCTGTGCCTCACAAATGGATAAGTTGTTTAGAGAGTGCTTATTCAACTTAGGCATCATGTCTACATCAAGTTGATCCAGGTTCATTAGGATCATTCAATTTTATTCCATGGCCTTTTTGGCCTACATAACCCTTCGGATTTCAGATGTGCTGAGAAGCACAACTAGTTGCAGCTTGCATCCAGGGAATGTTTTTCCAAATTTATATAAGGTCAGCAATTGTTTTAGATATAACTTTTAAGAGCCATTGCTTTTTGGACCTTTCTTATACTCTTCGAGGAGTATTTTTAGCTGTTCATCGCTCTTGCCCTTTTTTGTTTCCATGGGCGAATTTATAATTTTCCATAGGTAGAACATGAGCTTTCAGTTTTAGCCAACAACATCTCAAGTGACTAGGGGGAGTTCGAGCCAATGCCAAACATCGGGACAACCGACCAGAATGATTTAGGCCTACAATCCAACTCACCAAAGGCAAGTTTTGTCACCAACTCAGAGCCGAGACACCGAATAAACAGGGATGCGGTCCAAACACAGAGGTAGAAAAATGGGGAAGTCCTCGGTATCAGAAAGTCAAATGAGACATGTCAAGGTTTAAAGTCAAATAGGAAGGTCATGTATGGATGGAGTCAAGTGAATATGGAGCCTACACTAGCAGACAACTGGTGTCGGGAAAGACCATATCTATGTAAGGTGAAAAACCAGTGGGTTTTGTTAAATGACCTAAATGTGCAAGCAATTGTCCATTTTATGATTTACAGTTCATTTTAAATAGTTTGCCACATCAGGAACAATATACCAAGCACATGCTGTGATCATGACTAAATCAACAAGATAATAATCCACAGTCAGTGATAACATATCCATAGATCATACAACATCATCATAATAATAATCATCATGCATCATCTGAAACACTGTTGAAATACATCTCTAAGCACTGAACTGCAACTGTATGGGATAAGTGGTCACATCAGTCATCAAATCTGATTTCTCGGGGCTCAGCCTTGACACAAGGTCATACATAAATCCGAATAATATACTGCTCTGATCATGAGTGATCCAAAATATATAGCCATGCTCTGGAATAATGGAAGCTTTGGAATGTGCAAATATCTGCTGAACAAGGATAGTAGCCCCGCTACTATAGTGTGATAACATCTGGCTCCAGCTGGGACAAGTGCTCTAAGGGAGAGAGCGCTTGAGAACCTCAGAATCTCTGGTCTCGATCTGCTCTGCATCAATCTTCAATCCAACACTGCACCATCCTTGCTTTTAGCTTTATTTTGCACCTGTTCCTGCTCTCACAAACACTAGAATACCATCATGGAGTATGTATGGGACAAATATAAAATAAAACTGAAAATGACTTCTATTCTAAAACATAAACTGACATGCGCCAAAATATAAATATAAACTAACATGGCATGTATTATTCATTTATCATTTTTATTACTGTTTAGGAGGAAAAAGAGCACTTCTTCAAGCAGGCAATCTCAACTTGCACAGGCAGCCAAAAATAGAAATGCCAACTACAATTTCTTTAATGCATGCAGGAGAAAAGACAAGCTTAGGAAGGAGCAAGGCTCAACTCAATAAAGAATAAAAACAAGCAGACACTCCAGGCAGAAAAAGAAAGAAAGGGACAATACTCGGCACACAGAAAAAGAAAAATCACACAAATCCTACTGCTCAAGTGAGCTTATTCAAGACCTACCTACCCTACTCTAATCAATTAGCACAAATGTTAGGTAAAATCATAAATCCAGTGCAACCATTCATCAAATAAGTTAATGATTTTTTTATTTTTTTTGTTGATAAAGCAAGTCAAGATTGGATTAAAGATTACTGAATTTGAGAGCACAATCTTCCTGACTTGTTCAGAAATTGAAGGAGTTGAATGGAGCAAAAAGAAATCATGCCAAGGAGAATATTGACTGAAGCAGACATCCTCCATCAAAGAACTGATAGGATCATAAAATTTATGCAAATGATTGTTTAAATTTGATGGAGGGAAAACATATGGTATTTGATTTAATAAACTACTTTCCTCATTCACTTCACTTTCATATTCAACTTGTTTCCCCTTGGGACTGATGATCAGATAAAAACCAAGTGGGGACAAATCAAGGCTTAAAAGACGAAAAATCAAAACTAGGCCCACTTGATGCTCAAAAATGGAGAAAAGATGAAATTGATCTTTAAACACCTTTTCTAGCCACCAAAAATGATTGATAATTTGACAACAAGCATTATTGTTCCGAGGTGACTGAAAAGGGAAATGAAATGCCTTTTCTCCAATTATGTAATCGTGCATATACTTCCTATTGAAAAATTCCAAGGAAAAAATTTGACTAGAGCACCAACCCAAAGATGATTGAAAGAGTTGGGAAGGGAGGGTGGATTGCAAATATGAAAATTCTCCCAAATGAATAAAGAAGTTTGACTTTGGATTTTGACAAAAGAAAGCACTCTTTACTGTAGGAATGATTTTAATCTTTTGATCCAGTTTAATATTTACAATCTGAGGACAAGATTGACCACAGCTACCTAACTCTAAGTTGTCTTGATTAAGGATGGAAAAAATTAAAGACTTATTATAAGAAGTGGAACACAGATTAGAGCATCTAGTGTGATTCACTAATTCATCCTCATCTTGAGACTGACCTTCTATTGATTCATCATTAAAAATATAAGAGGATAGGTGATCATTTTCATTTAATTGATCAGGGGGAAAATTAACAAGCTCATTTAAAATACCCTGATTATTTGCACAATGATCACGAGAGATCACCACTAAAGGATCTTAGTCTATGCTTTCACTTTCTTCTTCTTCAATAAGGTGATAAGGAATTGAATGATCATTAAATATGGAATGATTAATGAGTTTCTCTGAGGGAGGAACTTCAATAGACCGACTGACTAAAGGCTCATCCTCAGAAATTTCCTCGGGATCAAGACTAGGGCTACCTAAAAAGAATTTTGAAAACTTATGATTTATACAATGATTATGGATTTGACTATCAATCGACTCAAAAGTGGAAGACTTATCCTCAAAAGAAATTGAGCAGGAGGGGTCATCTTCGGATGTTGACAATTCACTTGATGTTTGATTATTAACAGATTCAACAATAGGATCAAAAAGGGGAAGGTTTTGATTTGAAAAATATATATCATCGGATTCATTTCCCCATCTTTCTAAGAATCTTTGCTCAAACATGTCATACCCGAAAATGCTATTGGACTCCAAATTTAAGAACCAGATCTCAGCTCTTTCTTTGAAGGACGAAGCCAATAGTTTCATACATACATCCTCATGGGTTATGGATAAATCTTTAATAATTTCCCTAAAAAGTTCAAGGTGTCTTTTAGCAGATACTTCATGACTTCCATCAAATTTAGACAACCTTTCACGGGCTTGATGAGGGATGTGATGAGGATACCCAACAATTTTTGAGAAGTCAAAAACTTTCAAACGACCAAAAGTCCTAGGCCGCTCAGAAGCAGCCATGGATGGCAAAAATTTATTTTTTATATTTATTTTTATTTATACCAAATGGTGCACCCCATGGGTTCTAGATAATGATAGGATCGATCACCAGTGGAGTCGCTTATGTGGAGTCGCCAGGTAGATTTTAAAACTCTTCTACCAAGATGTATGTCGTTTAAAGTGCAGGGAGAGAGTGAGACACAAAGGTGTGTTAAACCAAGGTAGGCCTCTACCTCCCCGGCAACGGCGCCAAAAATGTTATCACACAACTTGTAGTTGCCCCTAATGGTATCCCATCCGGGACGGTAGAGGAGGCAGGCAACTAAAAAGGTGACCCAAGAGATGTCACGGTTCCCAATGCAAGATGGGAGTCACGTCAACCGAGGCACTCTTCGCTTTAGGTCAAGGTGTAGCGAGACCTAGGGGGAGACCCTATAACCAATCACAGTTGATTGGATCCAAACAAAGGTTTCTAAGGGTAAGTAAATGAGGAGTTACGGAAACCAATGCAAGGCTAAATGGACCTAAGGGTTGAGGTATGGTTGAAGGTGGTGTAATGGATTGTTAGTGTTTCAACCTATGTATGGTTTAGGCCACATTGTTTGGTATGATGTCAAGGTGAGGTACCATGTGTTTACACAAGTGGGTCTTGTTTTCTTGGGAAGTGTGAAATGGTCCTAGGTAGGCCCACAAGCTGAAGCTAGGTGTGAAGTTGGTACTATAGGTTGGATAAATTCTAGATCTATGAATCTAAGTTGATTCTAGGAGTACCCACGTACTAGATCTAGGGTTCGACACAATTCCCAAGGAGTGCGACTTGCTTAGAGAAGGACTAGTGCCTTGTTGGATGGGCTAATGGGGTCAAGAAGTATGTCAAAGTGTAGATCGGGACACCTAGAAGACAAATCAAGTGGGCTAAATGAGATCCAATGGTTGGATTTTGCTAGATCTAGGTTTTCAAGTAATAACCTTAAGTGGACCACAATCCCTTGAAACAAGGAATGCTACCCCCAAGGCGGATCGTGACAAAAAGATAGTCTAGACCTAGGTTTCAAGGTATGGCCATTCCAAATCTCCAAGAATCCCAAACACCCACGTCCTCAAAGTGGACAAACTCACCTTCCCTAGGTAGTGCGACTTTGCTCAAGGAGGATTAAAAGGTGGGTTTGGTGGACCAAATCAAGTCCAATGGTCACCAAACTGTAGATCCAAGTAGCTAGTACCCCGATCTATGTATGTCCCAAAAATCAAGTCAATCCAAGGGCTAGATCTTAGTAGATCTGAGTTTTGAGGTGCCAAGAAATTCAAAAGGGAGTTTTGACCCCTTAAAACATGGAATGATGTCCACAAGGTAGATTTCACCAAAGTAACAATCTGGGGGTAGGTTATCAAGTGTCTAGATTGCAAATCAAGTGGGATCTCACCTACCCATGTGCTAGATCTAACCAAACAAGCCTCTTACTAGGAAGTGCGATTTGGGTTCAAGAGGGCTTTTTGCCTTGAGAAGTGTGTTAATTTTAAGCCAATCACCACCAAACTATAGATCCAACTAGGGGTGGATGCTATAGAGGTGGGTTTTCAAAATCTTCTCAAAAGCAAGGCTAGATCTAAGTAGATCTAAGAAATACCAAAGTTGGGGTTTTAATGAATTAGGGTTTTATGACCAATGAAGATAGAATGGATGAAAGAGACACATACCTTGTAGATCTTACCCCAATTGCTTGTGGCCACCTTGCAAATTGATAGCATTCTCCTATGTGTATATTCAAGAGTGAGATCCAAGAGCTCCAACCAAAACGTCCTTCTCCAAGATAGCCAAATCGTCCTCCTCCTACAAGACAAGATCAAAGAAACAAGTCAAGCAAGATGATTATGAAAATGGTAGAAAGATGTAATAGAAAGCATCAACTATGTCACAAAGATACAATAATGATACTCCCCGTCACAAGATCAACCCAAGAGAGAATATGTGGATCCCTCCAACAATAACCCTCATGAAGTCGCCCTCCTCTCCACCAATTCGACTTTCCTGTCAAAAGATTAGTAGAAGCACCAAAATCCACAATGATACATAGAAGAGATACTGTATATTCAATATGCAAGAGAATCCACAATGCAAGAGAGATATGCTCCACAAAAAATCTTCTATTCCAATATTCCAGAGCTCCAAAGGTGAGCTTTACAATGGGGGGTCTCCTCCTTATATAGGATAATAAAGACCAAAACCCTATACCACTCTACAATACTACATCAAATGAGTGGTTGAGATTAAAAGATCTCATCATACAATCAATGGCTAAGATGACCCATAACAATATATCACATGGATCACTCAACATAACAATAGCGCCCCCACTAAATGGTACAATAAGAGGGTGACGTCATCCACTAGAGAAACATAAGTACCAAAATCCACCTCATGGTGACTAGGACATGACAATATAAGCTCATGGTGGGGCTAGGAGGCATCAATCCTTACTAGCTCATCCCCAAGGCACAATAAAATAATAAAATATGTCCAATATAATGTAAATGACCAAAACTGTCCTCAGAATCCATGACAGTCAAACAGTAAATGTCCTCCTGTGATCAATCTGGGCATACCCACATGGTGAAAACTGACTGGAAGATAGTGATGCCACCCTGGAAGACCTCAGTGAAAACCAAATGCCAAAACCTTGCCTCAATTGCCCAAATCGATTTCCTCAGTGACCACTTTATCCCATTTTTTTAACTGCCTCGGGAACTGTGAAAGTGCCAAAACTGCCTCCTAGGGTGCTAGCGCTGTCCATCTGAGCCCACCAGGCTCTCCAGAAGGGGGGGTAAATGGTAAAAACATGTGGCTGGACCACCCCCTCCATCATCAGCGCCCTAGGTGAACTGGCCTCTCGGGGCCCCTGCTGCTCAGGCTGGGAAATCAGCCCCAAATCTGGTCAACAAGTGTAAAACTGCCTCAATCACTGTCAGAAGTGCCCGGAACTGAAAGATAAGTGTCTCATTGGATCCAGAAGACCCAAGTCCACTATAAATGTGTACTCATACACCATGGGTTGCCCTAATGGGCCAGCTGTAGGGTCCACCATATATGGACAATGTATAATCTGCTGATCTGAAGTAGTAATAAACCTGCTGAACTGGATCAAACATCATCTGCATCATATGTCCATCATATGATATCATCATCAAACATGTGGGCCCATCAATCATCATCAATAATCATCAATACATGGTCCACATCATCACGGATCCCAAGAATATACAACCAAGGATAAATCACATCAGTAGACTAAGACAATGCTTCTCTAATCATTCTCACAGCTAAGCTTAAAGTATAACATCCATTCAGTGGCATTAATTAAGTTAGCATATTCCATTGTTATATAAAATTACTTGCACAATAGTTCAAATGACAAACTCAGCCATTGGACATGGTCAAACTGCTAGTGAAGGATGAAGGCTAGGAACAAGGTTGGGCCAAGGGGTTGACTTGTCTAACTTAACTCAAAAATACTTTGGACTTGGAGAAGGGGGAAGCTACAAACTCTGTGCTGGACAAAAGAACACGAGGGATGGTTGTGCCTCACAAATGGATAAGTTGTTTAGAGAGTGCTTATTCAACTTAGGCATCATGTCTACATCAAGTTGATCCAGGTTCATTAGGATCATTCAATTTTATTCCATGGCCTTTTTGGCCTACATAACCCTTCGGATTTCAGATGTGCTGAGAAGCACAACTAGTTGCAGCTTGCATCCAGGGCATGTTTTTCCAAATTTATATAAGGTCAGCAATTGTTTAGATATAACTTTTAAGAGCCATTGCTTTTTGGACCTTTCTTATACTCTTCGAGGAGTATTTTTAGCTGTTCATCGCTCTTGCCCTTTTTTGTTTCCATGGGCGAATTTATAATTTTCCATAGGTAGAACATGAGCTTTCAGTTTTAGCCAACAACATCTCAAGTGACTAGGGGGAGTTCGAGCCAATGCCAAACATCGAGACAACCGACCAGAATGATTTAGGCCTACAATCCAACTCACCAAAGGCAAGTTTTGTCACCAACTCAGAGCCGAGACACTGAATAAACAGGGATGCGGTCCAAACACAGAGGTAGAAAAATGGGGGAGTCCTCGGTATCAGAAAGTCAAATGAGACATGTCAAGGTTTAAAGTCAAATAGGAAGGTCATGTATGGATGGAGTCAAGTGAATATGGAGCCTACACTAGCAGACAACTGGTGTCGGGAAAGACCATATCTATGTAAGGTGAAAAACCAGTGGGTTTTGTTAAATGACCTAAATGTGCAAGCAATTGTCCATTTTATGATTTACAGTTCATTTTAAATAGTTTGCCACATCAGGAATAATATACCAAGCACATGCTGTGATCATGACTAAATCAACAAGATAATAATCCACAGTCAGTGATAACATATTCATAGATCATACAACATCATCATAATAATAATCATCATGCATCATCTGAAACACTATTGAAATACATCTCTAAGCACTGAACTGCAACTGTATGGGATAAGTGGTCACATCAGTCATCAAATCTGAACTCTCAAGGCTCAGCCTTGACACAAGGTCATACATAAATCCGAATAATATACTGCTCTGATCATGAGTGATCCAAAATATATAGCCATGCTCTGGAATAATGGAAGCTCTGGAATGTGCAGATATCTGCTGAACAAGGATAGTAGCCCCGCTACTATAGTGTGATAACAGGTAACATGTATATAATCCATTTACTTTTACTTGATGTATTGCTAAGTTTGTGTGCTATGTTGATCAGTCATATGATGAGTCACCTAGTGATCACTTGTTATAGAATATGATCTAGTGTTTAAGTTGCTTATCAATATTATTTATGATTAAGTGTTGTTTCACTTCTACAGGTGATGCAGATCATTGTCCCATCTTGTTCACCTTCGTCAAAGTTTGAGTTTTTTTACTTGGTCAAACATGAGTTTGACTTGGACAAACTAGTCAAACAATAGTATTGGATGCTCATATATATATCAGATATCTTATTTCACCCTTTGGAGGCCAATTGGACCCCTCCAAGTAGGCATATGTGGCAAATTTTGAATTAATTGATTTACTGGAATATTTTACTAAGGTTTTTCTCAAGTAAAAATTAAATATTTGGAGCATATCTCTCACGAGGCATTTCAGATTGGATACTGGCACAAGTACAATGCATTCTATGGTTTTTGAGGCCAAGAAACTCATCTATGGCATCAGATTGTCATTCCGAGCAAGGGAAGCCCATAATCCAATTAATTGTTCCTTAATTAGTTTTTATCCCAAGGTCAAATTTAAAAAATTCCTAAGGTTTTATATGTATGGCAATGGGACTCCAGAAGAGGAAAGTGATGGCTTGGGTCCTCTTATTTTGACATCCTAAACACACATATAGCATCAAATTTCATTTCCGGCAATACCCACTTCATTTTCGGCATGGCTCTCCTAAGTGTGGTGCACTTCTCTCAAAGGGGGCGACTTGGGAATATCTTTGAGTTATACTTTAGCTTTTTGCATGATGTAAAAAAATGTAATGAGTCACTAAGGAGACCCCCTAGTGGCAAATAACACTTGCAAGTTTTAACTTAAACAATTGTACTTGGGCATAATGAGGCAATTTGCCCCCCTCATGGAGAAAATCATTTTCAGCGTATTAAAAAGTGAGAGAAAGATATGAGTCGTTGATCTCTCTCTCTCAAGATGTAATCTCAACCATCAATCTCTTTGGGTTAGGGATTTGGCTCACTCATGTTATAAAAGAGAATGAGCTCTCATTTGTATGGACATGTTATCACACAACTTGTAGTTGTCCCTAAAGGTATCCCATCCGGGATGGTAGAGGAGATGGACAACTAAAGAGGTGACCCAAGAGATGCCACGATTCCCAATGCAAGCTGGGAGTCACGTCAACCGAGGCACTCTTTGCTTTAGATCAAGATGAATCAAGACCAAGGGGGAGACCCTATAGCCAATCAAAGATGATTGGACCAAAGCAAAGGTTTCTAGGGAAGTGTGAAAAATGAGTTACAGAAACCAATGCAAGGTTAGGTGGACCTAGAAGTTTAAGTACGATTGAAAGAGGCTTAGGGGATGACTAGTGTTTCAACCAATGAATGATTTAGGCCACACAACGAGATCAAATGACAAGATCTAGTACCATGAAATACACAAGTGGGACCCACTTCCTTGGGATATGGAAATGGCTCGAATGGGACCCACAAGGTGAAGTTAAGGGTGCAAATGGTACCAAGGGGTATGCAAAGAGTAGATCTATGGATCTAAGGTGAAATTAGAGATACCCACATATGGGATCTAGCAATTGACACTAATCCCAAGAAGTGCGAATTGCCTTAGGTGGACTAGTGCCTTGATATGGATGGGCTAATGGAGTAAAAAAGATATGAAAATGTAGATCAGGACACCTAGGATGCAAATCAAGAAGGCTATTCAATATCAAGTGAATGTGATGGTTAGACCTTACTAGATCTAATGTTTCACTAAGTGACCCAAGTGGACAAACAATTCCCCAAAATGAGGAATGATACCCCCAAGGCAGAACTCCACAAAGTGAGACACTAGATGTAGGTTTCAAGGTATGCTCTTTCCAAATCAAGTGGGATCTCAAACACCCAAGTCCTTGAAGTGGGCCAACTCAATCCCCTAGGAAGTGCGACTTTACCCAAGGAGGGCTAAATGCATGGGAAAGTGTGTCAAATCAAGTCCAAAATCCACGAAACTTTAGATCCAAGTAGTTATGCAATTATCAATGTGGATCTTGAAAATCAAAGGGATCCAATGGCTAGATCTCCATAGATCTGAGATTGAAGATGCATCACCAAATTGACCCAAGTGGGGCTCAACCCTCAAAATGAGGAATGGGGCCCACAAGGCAAAAATCAATGAAGTGAAGCACTAGGGGTAGGTTATCAAGTGTGAGGATCATGAATCAAGTGGGATCTCACCTACCCATGTCTTGGAACCAACCAAACTAGCTTCTCCCAAGGGGTGCGAATTGCCTTCAAGAGGGCTAGGTGCCTTGGAAAGTGTGTCAAATGGAACCCAATCACCACCAAACTATAGATCCAAATTGTCGTGGATACTATAAAGGTGGGTTTCCAATATCTTTCCAAAAGCCAAGCTAGATCCAAGTAGATCTAAGAAAAACAAAAATGAGGGTTTTGAATTTTAAGGGTTTGTGACCAATGAAGAAGAATGGATGGATCTAGGCACATACCTTGTAGAACTTACCTCAATTGCTTATGGCCACCTTGCAAATTGATAGCATTCTCCTATGTGTATATTCAAGAGTGAGATCTAAGAGCTCCAAGCCAAAACGTCCTCCTCCAAGATGCCAAATCGTCCTCCTCCTACAAGACAAGATCAAGTGAAACAAGCCAAGTAAGATGATTATGAAAATGATGGAAAGATGTAATAGAAAGCATCAACTATGTCACAAAGATACAATAATGATAATCCATGTCACCAAGATCAAACCAAGAGAGAATATGTGGATCCTTCCAACAATAACCCTCTTCAAATCGTCCTCCTCTCCACCAATTTGGCCTCCCTGCAAGAAAACAAGATGTAGCTCCAAAATCCACAATGATACATAGAAGAGATACTGTATACTCAAGATGCAAGAGAATCCAGAAGACAAGAGAAATATGCTCCACAAAGAAGTGTTCTATTCCAATATTCCAGAGCTCCAAAGGTGAGCTATACAATAGGAGGTCTCCTCCTTGTATAGGATAATAAAGACCACAACCCTAGATCTCAAAACCACTTTTTGAAATGAGTGGTTGAGATTAAAAGATCTCAATATATAATCAATGGCTAAGATGAATCATAACAACATAACACATGGATCACTCAAAATAATGATGACGTCATAGCCTAAAGTACTCATGGAGGGTGACGTCATCCTCTAGAGGGGGCAAAAGTACATGGGCCCACCTCATATGACTAGGATATGCCTCATGAAGCACATGGTGGGGCTAGGAGGCATCAATCTTTGCTAGCTCATCCCCAAGGCACAATAAAATAATATAATATGTCCAAAATAAATACAAATGATCAAATCTGTGAGAGACATGCAGTAAAAGGCCTCTTGTGGCCTCTGTGGACCCCACTGATTGATGAAAACTGGCTGGAAGATGGGGGGTTCACCCTGGAAGACCTATGTGAAAACCAAGTGCCAAAACCTTGCCTCAATTACCCAAATCGAATTCCTCAGTGACCCTTTTATTCCATTTTTAACCTGCCTCGGTAACTGTGAAAGTGTTGAAACTGCCACCTAGGGCACCTGCGCTGTCAAACTGAGCCCACCAGGCTCTCCAGAAGGGGGGGGTAAATGGTAATATCAAGTGGCTGGACCACCCCCTCCTCATACAACGCCCTAGGTGAACTGGCCTCTCATGGCCCCTGCTGCTCAGGCTGGGAAATCAGCCTCAAATCTGGTCAACAAGTGGAAAACTGCATCTATCACTGTCAGAAATGCCCAGAACTGAATGATAAGTGTCTCAATGGATCCAGAAGACCCAAAACTACTAAGAATGTGTAATCATACACCATGGGTTGCCCTGATGGGCTAGCTGTAGGGTCCACCATATATGGACAGTGCATAATCTGATGATCTGAAGTAATAATAAAACCTGTTGAATTGCATCAATCATCATCTGAATCATATGTCCATCATATAGCATCATCATCAAGAGTATGTGGGACCATCAATCATCATTAATAAGCATACATGGCCCACATCATCACGGATCCCAAGAAATGACCATAGTCAAACTTGATTTGACTAGGTCAATATACAACCAAGGATAAATCATATCAATAGACTAAGACATGTTCCTCTAATCATACTCACAGCTTAACTTAAAGCATAACATCATTTAGTGGCATTAATCGTATTTGTTCATTCCGTTGTTATTTATATTTACTTGCACAATAGTTTAAATGACAAACTCACCCATTGGACATGGTTTAACTGCTAGCTAAGGATGAAGGCTAGGAACAAGGTTGGGCAAAGGGGGTGACTTGTCTAAACTCAACTAAAAGACACTTTGGACTGGGAGAAAATGGGAAGCTACAAACTCGATGCTGGACAAAATAAACACGGGGAATGGTTGTGCCTCACAAATGGGTAAGTTGTTTAGAGAGTGTTTATTCAACTTAGGCATCATGTCTACTTTTATAAAAGATGATCCAGTTTCATTAGGATCCATTGATTTCATTTCATGGCCTTTTTGGCCTACAACCTTTCGGATCTCAGATTTGCTGATAAGCACAACTAATCGCAGCTTGCATCCAGGGCATGTTTATGCATATATAAGGTCAGCAATCATTTAGATATAGAATTTAAGAACCATTGCTTTTTGGACCTTTCTTATACTCTTCGAGGAGTATTTTTAGCAGTTCATCGCTCTTGCCCTTTTTAGTTTCCATGGGCGAATTTACATAAGTTTCCATAAGTAGTACATGAGCTTTCAGTTTTAGCCAACAACATCTCAAGTGACTAGGGGGAGTTCGTGCCAGTGCCAAACATCGGGACAACCGACCGGAATGATTTCGGCCTACAATCCAACTTACCAAAGGAAAGTTTTGTCACCTACTCAGAGCCGAGACACTACACAAACAAGGATGCGGTCCAAACACAGAGGTAGTAAAAGGGACGTCCTCAATATCAGAAAGTAAAGTAACACAAGTCAAGGGTTAAAGCCAAATAGGAAAGTCATGGATGGATGGAGTCAAGTGAAAGTGGAGCCTAAGCTAGCAGACAACTGGTATCAAGAAAGACCATATCTATGCAAGGTAGTAAACCAGTGAGTTTTGTCAAACAACCTAAATGTGCAAGTAAAATGTCCATTTTAATTTATTATCAAGTAGTCCATTTTGCCACATCATGAATTATATACCAAGCCAATGCTGTGAACATGACTAAAACAACAAGATAATAATCCACAGTCAATGATCAGGGATCCATAGGTCATACATCATCATAAGAATAATCATCATATATCATCTGAAACATTGTTGTAAAACATCTCTAGGCACTGAACTGAAACTGTATGGAATAAAGGGTCACATCGGTCATCAAATCTGAACTCTCAAGGCTCAGCCTTGACACAAGGTCTAACATAAGTCTGAATAATACACTGCTCTGATCATGAGTGATCTCAAAATATAAAGTCATCATAGACAAGCTCTGGAATGTGCAGATATCTGCTAAGCAATAATAGTAGCCCTGCTACTATGGTGTGATAACAGGACGCTTGGCCATTTTTTGAAATAGAAACCAGATTTCTCTTGTGCAAAATTTGTTTGTTCCCGAAAGTGTTTGGATGAATTTCTTTCTGTTGTGACCTCTACTAAATGCTATATTTCAACTCTTACTTATCTTGGACGGTCTCTAGAGTGGTTTTCATGCAGGATTGAGGAGCTAAGTTGCCCAAAAGCACCTTGGTTCACAGTGAAGGGGGTTTTGCTTACAGAAATTGATTTTCAAACTTGACATCTTTAACTTTCCATCTCTCTTACTATTTTGCATGGCTTTTGATCTTTGTTATGCTTACTTGTATTTTTTAGTTTCTCTTCACTAATTTCAACTTTGTGTGGCAGGATTTGAAGTGACCAAGTTACTAAGTGCACCCTAGCAAGGAAGGGGGTTTTCTCCACGAGTTGGGATTTATTCACAAGTTGTTAGGAAGCGGAAAAGACTTCACCAACTATCCATATCAAGGTGAGTATACTAGACTCCAAGTTAAAATTCTGAAAAATCCATTTGTCAAGCAATTTTCATACATTTCCACTTGTTTTTGTTGAGCATGTGGGGGTCTAGACTCTAGAGCTTAGTTTTAGGGGTTGTAATTTTCAAGCTTCATTTTGGGGTTTTTTCTATGCTTGAATAGTTTATTTTTTGACTCCATATGCCCCTTAGGATAACCACTGATCTTCATAGTAACTTTCAGCCACTAAATTACAACAACTTCTCTTCCATTCTCTAGGTTCTATCTTTCTACCTCAAACTCATTACTCTACTTTGGTTAATGTTATCACATATATAGTAGTTGGGCTACCATATGTTTTGTTCCAGATTCTAGTACATTTTTCAGCCAGTTCCCTTTCATTGAGATGCTGAGATGAGCATCTATGTTGGATCACTTTTATGATTATGGACAGCAGTATATTCTTATGCCATGACTGAGTCTCAGGAAACTCAGGTTTGATGACCAATGTAGCCATTTAGCCATTTACAGAGCAGTATGTGTTGCCCAGAGTTGCAGCAACAGGTTCTCAGTGGACAAGTGATGGTTCAAATTGTTTATGCACAGGTATATGACCCAGTAGGTATTATCATGTGTTATGGTTATTATTGCTTTTATACTTATTCTTGTGGCATGTCTTAGCACTTAGTGTCATGATCTGGCGATCATATAGATATTTGGACCTGGCTGTATTATTTATATATATATATATATATGTCCTCACCCAAACTTAGAAGTTCTTGCTTATACTCATCGGTTTTACCCTCCTTAGGGAGAATAGAGGTGATCATTCCCACCATCTTTTGGCTTGCTAGTGTTGGTCTCATTATTCACTTTCTCCACCCATCCATTACCTTCCAGTCATTGTTGTTACTCTTATATACTACTTGACTAGTGGCATGGAGGACCTTCCCCTGCTTTAGCCTCTTTGTTGGATAAGCTTCCTGTTATCACCTAAGCTGTAGTTACCCCTATGGATGTATCCAGTCATGGATGGCAATAGGGAAGGGCAACTCAAAAGGTGCAACCACGATCACCTCGACATCCAGTATATGGTTGTCACGCCAGTCGAGGCAACCTTCGCTTTATGTTATCTAGCCCAGACAACAAAGGGGGAGACCCGATCTACTCCCGACAGGAGAGATCAAAACCAAAACACCAAATCAAGGTATTTCTAAGTGAAGTTAGGTGTATGGTTTATCCTAGACCTTAGAGGTTGAAGTCACAAGCCAAGTGAGGGGTTCAATGGGTATAGCTTTGGTTCATGGTTGATGTGAGAGTGACTTATAATGTTTGAAGTGAGATCTAGGGCTAGTGTACTAGTACAAATGACAAGCTTGACCATGATACATGACAGCTTCAAAGGTTTAGTTCACCATGCATAGGTCAAAACACAAGTCAATCCAACAATCTAAGAAAGTTGAATTAACTTGGAGAGAAACCAGTGCCTTGGGAATTGGGAAGTGGAGTCAAAGTAAGGTTGACTTGTGGTTTAGGACTCCTAGTACTTGGGACAGGTGGGCAATAGAGGTCTTGATGGATGAATGTATCTAGATCTAGGTTTGACCCAAGTGGACCACAATCCCTTAAAACAAGGAATGCAATCCCCAAGGCAATATTTGACAAAGTGATAGTCTAGACCTAGGTTTTGAATTATTCCGGTTCTAAATCTCCAAAAATCTCAAGTACCCACTTCCTGGAAGTGAGGCAACTCACTTCTCCAAGGTGGTGCGACTTTGCCCAAGGAAGCCTAAAAGTGGGGTTAGGTGGGTCAAAACAAGTCGGATGGCATCCAAACTTTAGATCCGGGTAGATCGGTCAGGTAGGAGTATGGATCTGTATTTTCGTGGTAATCCAACGGTTAGATCTTAGTAGATCTGAGTTTAAGGGTTCCAAGTGGTCCAAAATGGGGATTAAATCCCTTAAAATGTGGAATGGGGCCCACAAGGTGAATTTCAGAAAAGTAACAACCTGGGTGTATGTTATTGGATGTGTAGATGACGAATCAAGTGGAATCTAAAACACCCATCACCTAGATCTAGGTCAACTTGCTCAACTAGTGAAGTGCGCCTTGCTTGGGAGAAGCTAAGTTGGCATGGGAGAGGGGTCAAACGGAAACCAATCCTCACCAAACTATAGATCCGGGATGCCGTGGATGCTATAGAGGTGGGTTTTCAATATTATGCCCAACAACCCACTAGATCTAAGTAGATCTGAGAAAATGCAAAATGGGGTTTTGAAGTATTTAGGTTTTTTTTTTTAATATTTTAGACAATTGGATAGATCATGGAGATAGAACTTACCTTGAGATCATACCTGAGTGATGTGGATGAGATGCCTTGATGTTGAGGAAGATTCCCGCAGAGATCAAATGAGAGATTGTTGATTTTGCTTGCCGAAATGATGCCCTAGCCCACAAGTGCGCCTTCCTCTACCTGTCAAACCAAGGAATAAAAATTCAATCAGTAAGATCAAGTATGGAAGAAATACAAGAGAAATGCAAATAGTAACATGAAATAGAAGGTCCTGGGACAATAATACTCCCTGTTACCAACGAAGAGCTCCAAAGAAGAAGTAGGGAGAGTCTTCCCCTACCAATACCTCCTCCTCCAAGCAAATCGGCCTCCACCTGTAGATGCAAAATCGTGGTACAAAGATATGGCAAACAAGATCTCCAATAACTCAGTGCAAAGGAAGAACCAACGAACGAACACCAAAAACATTCACCACAACACTGGAGATAGATGCAATAATAATTTTCTATTCCAATAATCCAGAGCCAAAAGTCCCTTTACAATGAGAGGCTCTCTCCTTTAAATAGGAAGGAGAGGCACCAAAACCCTAACCACTTTTTGAATGAGTGGCTAAGATTAAAAGATACAAATGTCTAATCAATGGTTGAGATGAGCTCAACAATAAAATACATGGATCACTAGTAAAATATAATGTAAGTGGACAAAATCGCCCTATAAGAGGGGAATCCCACCAAATCATGATGACAAAATATCATAAGAGGCTTATGGTGGGTCCAAGGGGTAATTTTATCCCTCCTTGGTCAATCCCCATAGCACAATAACCAAAAAATAATCATGAATGTACCAAATCGTGCCTCCATAGTGAAGTCGTGGTCCTCAAAAGACCTCAAAAATCCACAGAAAGTGCCATAAGTGATGGATGCGGGCCCCGATGAAGCTGAAACTGCTGGAGAAGGTGTGGAAGGTCCCGATCATTGATCATCCCATGCCATAACTTTGCCTCAGTAGCCCAAATCGATTTCCTCAATAGCCATTTCTACCAATCCTGAAATGCCTCGGGAAGCATGCAACTGCCCCAAACAGCCTCCTGGAGTGCTGGCGCTGTCAAGGTGAGGGTACCAATGTGTCCGGAAGGGGGGTAATATGGTAAAAACAAGTGGCTGGACCACCCCCTCCATCATCAGCGCCCTAGGTCAACCGGATAAAAATCACATCTGCTCCGACAGACCAAAACTGCACTAGGACAGCCTACTGAGGCTAAATCATCACTGTAAGTGCCCAGAACTGAAAACAAACTGTCCCATTGGACTCAGAAGGTCCAAATCCATCCAAGATGTGTACTCATACACCATATGAATCTCTGCATGATCAAAATAAATATCCAATATACCGGATCAAGGCCAATAATAATGCGTTGTACATATACAAACACTGCTGCAACCCCAGAATCATCATCATAACCCTGTAGCTGCTGCATAGAGTCATCATGTATGTATACATAGACCATATATCATCTATCCATATCATCATAAGGTCCAACATCTCATGTCCCATGGTCCTCCATGGTCAAACTAGGTCTAACCAAGACCAAATATAACTCAGATCATCATTAATAGCTACCGCAAAGTGTCAAGGTTAATATATGCTCTACAACTTATTCAAATAACAATTATAACACAGAGTAATCATGACTGGCGATCTAAATCCAAATATATAGTGTCGTTAATTATTATTATTACTCAGACTAGACTTTCAGGATCATACTCACTTCATAGTTGTGATCAATTTGCTAGTGAAGGGTGAAGGCTTAAATTAACTGGCTAGGCTAAGGGATGACTTAACTGCCTTGACTTTGTGACACTTTGGCAAGGGAAAGGGAATACACCATAGTATATACTGAATGAGCAATAACACAGGGAATGGCGGTGTCTCACAAATGGATGAGTTGTTTAAAGAGGGTTTATTCACCTTCACAGATGCGCACAATCCATAATACAAATAAGGCCAGCAATTGTTTAGATATAGCATTTAAGTTCCATTGCTTTTTGGGCCTGAAGTTTCCATAGCCTTTATCTATGTGTGTTTACAAACACATTGCATAGATTTACATTTTTCTTTTAGGCTTTCTGCTGCAGGTGTGTTTTTAAGGCACTTGTTTACCTGAGCACTTCTAGGTGTGTCATGGACAGCTTGTTTACCTAGGTATTTATTTTCCACAAGATCTAACATTTCATTTTCATTGCCATGTTCATTTGGCATGCCTCTCATTCATGTGTGTTTAGAAACACATTGCATGAATGGGCTTTTCATACAAGATATAGCATTTCATTTTTCAAGATTTTGTATACATGGCAGCACTAAAAGTTTCAGGTTTAGCCAACACAACTTTAGTGACTAGGGGGAATTCACAAAGAACTCCAACTCACCATAGGTAAGTTTTGTCACCAACTCAGAGCCGAGACACAATAAACAGGGAAGCTCATTCAATACAGAGGCTACAGTGGGGAAAAGATCCTCCATGTCACTAGTCAAGTAGTAAGTCAGGGTGATAATCTAAAAGGTAAGCCATGGATGGATGAAGAAAATGAATAATGGAGCCAACACTAGCAAGCCAAGGTATGGTGGAATGATCACCTCTATTCTCCCTAAGGAGGGTAAAACCAATGAGTATGAATAGTGAACTTCTAAGTCTGAGTAGGGACAATAATATATATATATATATATAATATCAACCAGGTCCACATATCTATATGATCGCCAGATCATGACACTAAGTGCTAAGACATGCTATAAGAATAAGTATAAAAGCAATCTAACCATAACCCCATGATATACCTGCTGAGTCATATACCTGAATGCTCATCAACCTGTACCATCATCTGTCCTCTGAAACTCCTGCTGCAACTCTGGGCACTACTGACTGCTCTGTACCAATGGTATAATGGCTACACCGGTCATCTCTCTGAGTGTCCCGAGACTCAGTCATGGCATGGGGAATATATCTGCTGTCCATAATCTGATAGTGATCCAATATAGATGCTCATCTCAGCATCTCAAATGTAAGGGAACTGGCTGAATAGTGTACTGGAATGAGAAAAATAATGTATGGTAGCCCGACTACTATATATGTGATAACACTTCCCTGTTGTATTGTGTCTCGGCTCTGAGTTGCCTAAGTTGTGTTGGCTAAACCTGAAATAGATAGTGCTACCATCAGTACAATGTGTATGGAAATGAAATGTATATCTTAAATGAAGCTCATTCTAGAATGTGTTTCTTAACACACGTGAATGAAAAGCAAGCCTAATGAAATTGGCTTTGAAAGTTAAATGTGAAATGTAAATCCAAGCATTTGTTTCTTAACACACACGGATCAAAAAGCCTTAGTAAATGTAAATCCAAGAATGTGTTTTTTAACACACATGGATCAAGGCTATGGAAATGTATTAAAGGCCTAAAAAGAAATGGTTTAACAAATGCTATATCTAATGATTGTTGGCCTCACTTGTATTGACTTATTCCTCACTAGCTTGCGAGTTAACATGTGAGATGGAGTAAGGGACAGCTAATTCTAAGTGTCCCCTAGAGTCCTGAGTTAGGATTTGTCGGACACCTAGTCATGGCGGCTCTAGAAAAGATCCTCATGGAGTTGTATCAGCTTGGATGTGAGTTGTAGGCATCTGTCAAGGTTGAATAAGCACTTCTGAAACAGCTTACCCATTTGTGAGACACCGCCCTCCCCTATGTTACTGTTTGTCCAGCATATGCTAGAGTGTGTATCCCCTTTCCATTTCCGAAGTGTCACAGTGTCAAGTCAGTAGTCATCCTTTATCCTAGCCTTATAAGTTTTAGCCTTCACCCATCACTAGCAAATTGATCACAGCTATAAAGTGAGTATAGTCTTGAAAGTCTAGTCTGAGTCATAATAATAATATTGAAAACATTTAATATGTGGTTTTAGATCGCCAGAGAATTGATTACTATATGTTATATTGCTACTTGAATGATTTGTAGAGCATATCCTAACCTCTAACACTTGCAATAGTTTGGTGTTAGCCTAGGTCATTTTATGGGTCATGTTGACTTGGTCAAACCTAGTTTGACCAAAGTCAACTACAAGACATGAGGTGGATAGACCTTGGTTGATACAGATGGATGATATATGGTCTATTACAGGTCACTTGATGGTTCCATGCATTGGTTACAGGTTTATGATGATGATTTAGTATTTTGTCATATTTGATCATTTACAGATTGTTATTATTTTTATCTGTCTAGATATATTGAAGATATTATATGATCATGCAGATATCCATAGGGTGTATGAGTACACACCTCTAGTAGATTTGAGCTCTCTGAGTCCATTGAGACAGTTGGTTTTCAGTTTCGGGAAGTTACAGTGAGTATTTTCCTCAGTTTGTCATTCTGGTGCATATTTGCCATTAAAATGGCATGTCAGAGCAATTCCATGAGTTGATTGGTTCACCTATGGCGCTACAGAGGGGATATAGGTTGTAGACACTTGTTTTTACTTTATTGTTATGTTCCTGCACATGTTGGTGCAGTTAGATTTGGCCCCAGGTGACCAGGCAGAGAGTTACAGGCATTTTTATACTTTCCAGAGGATTTACAAAGGCAAAAAAATGGCTACTGAAGAAATTGATTTGAACTATTGAGGCAAGGAAATGGCATGGGAATTGTTTTGATGATGTGTTTGATGTCTCCCACACACTCCAGATCAGTTGTATCAGTCAGTGGGGCCCACATACACTTCTCCGACACATTTTGAGGTTTTCTAGAGCCTTTGGAGGCTCACGACTTTCCCAGAGGAGCACGATTTGGTGCTTGGTTGAGTCATTTGATGTTATTGTGCCATGGGGACACACTACAGAGGTTAGATTATGCCCCCTAGACCCACCATGAGCGGGTTTGTCATGTTATTTGGTCACATTGAGTGGGACCCCCCTTCCTAGGGCAATTTTGTCCATATTATGTTATATTTTTTAGTTGATCCATGTACTTTTTGTCTGGATATATTGGAGATATTATATGATCATGCAGAGATCCATAGGGTGTATGAGTACACACCTCTGGTAAATTTGGGCTCTCTGAGTCAATTGAGACAGTTGGTTTTCAGTTCCAGGCAGTTACAGTGAGTATTTTCCTCAGTTTGTCATTATGGTGCATATTTGCCATTAAAATGGCTTGTCAAAGCAGTTCCATGAGTTGATTGGTTCACCTATGGTGCTACAGAAGGGATATAGGTTGTAGCCACTTGTTTTTACTATAATGTTATGTTCCCGGACATTTTGGTGAAGTTAGATTTGGCCCCAGGTGACCAGGCAGAGAGTTACAGGAATTTTTATACTTTCCAGAGGATTTACAAAGGCATAAAAATGGTTAAAAATGGCTACTAAAGAAATCGATTGAGCTACTGAAGCAAGGAAATGGCATGGGAATTGTTTTGATGATGTGTTTGATGTCTCCCACACACTCCAGATCAGTTGTATCAGTCAGTGGGGCCCACATACACTTCTCCGACACATTTTGAGGTTTTTTGGAGCCTTTGGAGGCTCACGACTTTTCCAGAGGAGCACGATTTGGTGCTTGGTTGAGTCATTTGATGTTATTGTGCCATGGGGACACACTACGGAGGTTAGATTATGCCCCCTCGACCCACCATGAGCGGGTTTGTCATGTTATTTGGTCACATTGAGTGGGACCCCCCTTCCTAAGGCGATTTTGTCCATATTATGTTATATTTTTTAGTTGATCCATGTACTTTATGTCAAGCTCATCTCAACCGTTGATTAGAACTTTTATATCTTTTAATCTTAGCCATCCATTCAAAAGGTGGTTAGGGTTTTGGTATCTCTCCTTCCTATTTAAAGGAGAGAGCTTCTCATTGTAAAGGGACTTTTGGCTCTGGAATTTTGGAATAAAATATTTTCTCACAGATACTTGTCTCTTGGTTTTGGATGTCATTGGTGTTGATTTAAACTGTTCTTCCTCTGCACTGAGGGTTTGGTGATTATTTTGCATATCTATTTCTCCACGTTTTATCTCCAAGTGAACAGGCCGAATTGGTGAGGAAGGCGCACTGGTTGGGGAAGACTCTCCTTGCTATCTTCTCGTCATTTCGTCGGTTACAGGGAGTATTATTGTCTTAGTACCTTTTGTTTCCTGTTATCATTCTTTTCATCTGTATTTACCTCCATTGTTGCTTTGCTTATTGAAATCGTTTTCCTTGGCATTGCAGGAAGAGGAGGGCGCACATGTGGAGCTGGGCAATTTGTGGGTGCACGATAAACCAACAAATTCTCATTTGATCTTTGTGGGAACAATCCTCAACATCTTGGCAAACATCTCCATCATTCAGGTATGCTTGTGAGGTAAGATTTCTATTTCTCAAAACTACCTATCTGTCATTTTCATTGAAAACCCTAAGTAAATTCCTTCTGAAAAATCCCTGGCTCAAACGACTTGGTTAACAGCATAACCATTTCTGGGTTTTATGGCCTTTGCAATTATCTAGGTGGGTTCTCCAAAACGTCATGCTTGGAGGACTCCATAGGCCCAATTCCCAAGGCACTAGCCTCTCTCAACCCTCACGACTTTCCTGAGATTGACTGTTTACCTATAGTTTGACCCTGTTTGCTGAGCTTGTCTACTTTAATACTATCAGATCCATCTCACAAGCAGTGCTAGAAATCCCCTAACCTCAAATCCAGTCTTGGGACACTTTCCCTATTTTAAGGGTCACGTTTCCCAAGGCAGCTGAATTTGACCATTTTAAACTACCACCTAAATCTTGGAATTATACTTAATTGTCAAGTCACTGTGTGTTTTTAATCTCTATCAACTCACACCATTCTTAAGCCTCCATCGTGGTCTTAATTCATCAATTCTAGGGTTCCATACCTGTCACCTTATGTATTTCACTTTGTCGATTTGATCTGGTGATTTGGTTCGATCTCTCCTGTCGGGTGTAGATCTGGGTCTCCCCCTTGTTATCTTGGCTTTGATAACTAAAGTGAAGATTGCCTCGATTGGCGTAACAACCAATCTTTTAGAGATCGAGTCTCTCTTGGTTCACCACTTTGGTTGCCTCAGTGTTATAAAAACCAGCCCGGAACCAGCAAAACCAGCCAGTCCAACTGATTGCAAGGGTTTTCCGATCCAACTGCTTGATTCAACCCGTTTTTTACCAGTTATGTATGGAACTGTCCGGTTTCCACCAGCAACTTCCCGGTTCCGTACGGAACAGGCCAGTTTTCGCAAACCGGCCGAGTTCCGTATGGAACCGACCGGTTCCATATCAGGTCTTTCTAGGGCAAAAAACCCACGTTTTGACATTTTTTTTAATTAAAAAAAAAAAATTGGGCACATCGGCCACATCCGCTAACCTACTTACCATACAATCACAATCATCTTTGGATTTTTCTAGGCTGAGCATATGAATTACGGAGTTAGGGCAGCAGGGCGTTCGGGAGTCTGGAATCAAATCTCAATTGTGGGCCATGGCACAACCGAATTTTGGTTTTATACACTCTTACTTGCTATATACATGAGAAACTTTGCAAATTTGTGTATAATGGTTTGAATTCACATGGTTGCACATGAATATATATTTATTTTTTGAAAATATGAATATTTTATGTATTTTTGCTCAACCGGTTTTTTGATCCCGTTTTTTTCCCAATTTTTGTCTGGTTCCGGTCCGGGTCCGGGTCCTGGGGCTGGCCGGTTTGACCACCGGTCCGGTTCTGATAATAATTGGTTGCCTATCCCCTCTACCATCCTTACGGATCCACCATTAGGGGCAACTATAAGATTGGTGATAACAGTTACCTTTAAGTTTTGTTTTCAGATCTATAATTATTGCAATATTTAAAATAGATTTGATATTTGTTCATTAGATCTTAGATTTCAATATTCAAAAATCTCTGATTAAGATCTAGTGAAATAGCTCTTCCCTTGCAAGTTTCATTTTCTGTTAGGAGGGTTTTGCTTGTGTTTAAAGTTCCATTTGGCTCATTAAAGAGTCTTGTATTCGCTGCCCTAAAAGAGCAAGCCAAGATCCCAAGAAACGAACTTTCTAGTTCGCATTCTTGGTTCATTTTTGTTCATTTCATTTAACTAGTTTTATAGAAAAGTTTTGTGCAAATTTTGTAAGGGTGGCCAAAACGTTTTTGGCCACTTCACAACAAAATTTGTTCTCTGGAATTTTTTGCATGCATAGCAGGTTTTCAATTTAATTTCAATTAAAATTTGATTTAGAGGTTTCTGAGGTCATCCGAAAAGTCTTTTTTGCACACTAGTTTGTTCATATAATTTTTTTGGCAATTTGTAGCATTACAAAAGCACTCTTAAAGTGTTTTAATTATTTTTTTCTAACAAACTAAGCTTGCTGGTCTGTTTTGCATGCTTAGCAGGTTTGAACATTAAAAAACTCAAAAAAGTCTAACTTGGAACTTCAAGGACCATCCAGAGAACCGGTTTCAAACACCTTTTATTTCTCTCAAACATTGTAAACTGACTTGTTCCCTAATGATAAAGGGCAAGCAGTATTTCTCCTAAGTCTCCAAGTTGTAATAAAAAAAAAGAGCTCTGCAGGCTATTCCAGCGCCTGCCCCAATCCCCCCAGGGGGGATTCGCATCATTTTTTTATTTTTTTATTTTTTCATTTTTTTTATTTTCTTTTGTTTAGATTAGATTTCTTTTAAGTTTGTAGTAATTAAACAACAACACTGAAGCACACAACGTCCTCAAAGGACCTTTTCAAATCGATTTATCATTCATATCTATATCCTTATGTGTTTTTCAACTATACAATTGTTCATACAATTTACCCCCTTGCTTTCCCGAAGTACTGCACCATTCTGTGGTGTGTGGAAAAGAGATTCTTGGGGTTCAGTTTAGTTTAATCGTCCACTTCACAATTATTAATAAAATAAACCAACGCTCCAAACCTAAAGTATGCTCTTGACCGCTGCAGCATAGTCTGAATAGTTGGGTCAATCAAAAAAGGGTGCAAAGCACTTAGCTTTAAATAGGAAAATCCAATCGAACCAAACTTTAAGAACTCGGGAGGTTGCGTGGGTGGACACCATAGAGTCAAAAGGCTACTTTAAGAAGGTTCATCCTAGCCTTGTTGGACACTTGGTAAAGCCGCTATACCACTCAATTCAAGAGGTTAGGCTTCTTTTGGGCCAAACCAAGAATTAACCCATTCTTTAATACCCATTAATAATTCTAAAATAAATCAACAAGCCTCTTGCAATACTTTCACGACACTACACAGCAACAATCGCATTTACATATTCTCGGCACTGGTCTTCAATTTTCTATGTTTTAAGTTATAATCATAAAATGTCATGAATGCATATCAATCATGTGTTGTGTCTATTAATTGCTTTAAAATTGCAAATGATGCTTTGTTGTATTATTTTTCCATCTCAACACTTTAACTCCTAGATTAGACTTTTAATTTGTTTTAAAGTTAAAAGCCTTAGATTAATTTCATAGGGACCACCCCCCTTGGCTTCGCTAGGAGTAAGCCTAGACAGAGGAGTCGAGTAATCAGAGGACAGCACTTGACTCTGACTTGCCCCCAAGGACACATTGAGCGGCTTGAAGGTTTCCTGCCGTGTCCCCCCCCCCCAGGTGTGTATTAGGCAGCAACACACTTATAGATTAGCAAAGGTAGCAATCCATTAGTTGTAGCCAATGAAGATATAAGAAATTAAAAAGCCTAAGACATAGTGGAAGGTAAACTTGAGACGCGTAAATGCTTAAATGGTTAAGCTAACATTTTAAGAGTGATTGACAGGACAGCAAGCAATCATTCTATTTTTTTATCACTTAGTTTTGTGTTGCTGTAAATCACAGTAAAGGCGTTGAAATTATGTATTTATCATGCATGCTCATGAAGATGGAGAGATATACTATTAATCAGAGACTGAAAGGCCAAATATACTAGACCTGCTATGGAGAAATATCTGGGTCCATGCCTAACATGAATTGGATTTTAAGGAAGGGCACATGCAAGTATACAGACATATCACTTTGCAACTTCTGACAGAATAAATCCCATGGAATAAATTAATGGTTAAGGCAGCAATAAAGCTAACAAAGTGATGTAACAGAGAATTCTTGTTTCTGATAAAACAGAATGCTTCTCCAGGCATAACCATAGATTAGTGTGAGTTGATATGAATACACAAGTTTAAGGAATGAAATTGTGGTGAATATTGACGAAATTCTGGTCAGTGTTGATTGATGAATGTTCTTAATGGGTTGAAAAGAAATAACATAAATAACTAATCAGGGACCTTCCTTTCACCTTTTGCAAATAAAGCTCACCTGCATAATTTCAAGTGCCATAAGGTAGGCACGGATATCTGCATTCCTATATCCCCAACCCTCAAGATCTGCTAAGATGACAAACTTTTCCTGTCCTCTTGGCATGCTGCAAAGATTGAATAAGGATTATTCTAAGTACAATCATCTTCTGAGTTTTTCCTTTATGGTCTGATATCAGAGTGCATATCATTGGAATATTTAGACTATGGACTACACCTAGAATAACACAAAACTCCCTTATATAGGTAAGTTATAATTTCGGTCTCTTTCAGAAATTACCTGGCACATATTTTGTCAAAGCCATAGACAACTAGCCCTGAAAAAAGAGAATAATACGTTAGTGTCTCCCAATGCATCAAGTCCAAAGCATTCAGAAAATCTACGATTTATAAATATAGGACTCAAAGGATTCTTTTAAAGGGAATGCAACTGTTGACCAATGCTACCTACGTTTGAACTCCTCTAGATCCCTGTCAAAGGCATTATGCCTTGCAGCAAGAATCACTCCAATAGGCCGCCTTTGTTTGTCCAGCCCTTGAACAAAAATCTTATTCTTCCTTAGTTCATTGGAGACCTCTGACTCTGGAATATAGCCAAGGGGTACAAATCTCTGCTTCCATTTTAGATATTTCAGGAAAAACTGAGAAGCTTTTTCCACATTAAAATCTCGTGCACGTAGAAAACGTCTGAGAGTATCATCATCTGTCGCCTTCATCAAAAAATTCCATCCTTGTATAAGTTATTTGCACCATTTGCACTCTGTGCGTACTGGTAGAACAAAGTAAAAGAACATATTTATATAATATTATAAATTGATGAGCTTAAATATCAAGTCATTCAAGTGTTACTCCTCTAAATATTTGGCAGTAAACTCCATGCTTACTGGTAGACTCCGTCATCTGGCCCAGCAATTTTCTTTCAATGTCCAGCCTTGTTGATACATCACATCATCTAGCTCAATTCACAGTTTAACAAAGTATTATCTGTGGTTTCATTATTCTAAAAATATATATTGCAAAGCCTTCATCAACCATTTTAGAAATATGTAGGCCTTCAGTGGGCCTCAGTTTAACATGATATTGGTTTTGCATCAGTGATGCTCTGGGATCAAACATAATTCTGTGCTTATTCGGCACTCATGTCTAACTGTGACTTGGAAGGTCCCACTGGCCATGGTGAGATATTCTATTCTACAGTATCGGCCATGCCTCTGTAGAAAGCAATAACTCAAAACCCTTTAGCTATATCCATGTCACTGTTCTTCATGTCTCTTCTACTATCCCCAAATAAGCATGGCTTAGTTTTATTTAGCATTAGGTTTTAGCTTCTAAAACACAGTAGCAGATTTCCTACCTTTTCATGCTGAAGTCCATAACAGAACTTTCATGAAAAGTAAGAAATATTTGGTGACTTTAGGATTGTAATGCTGTAGTCTGAAAGAGGATGTTGAAGTCATTGTTGATATTTTAGGACACCAACCTTTGGTGGACAACTTGCTACTAGCTAGCATGAGATTTCTCATCTTGATCCTAGGGTTGTGTATTCTCATCAATGAGATGATTCCTGTACAGGAATTACAGTTTTATATGCTTAGGCTTTAGACCTTAGATCTTAGATTAGATCTGCTATCATCTTGCTTTTATAGGAGTTGCCCTTGTACTCCCACTTTGTATTGACACAGATGTACTTAGCAGTCCCATTGACCTTTTTAAGGTCATTTCTTGGACAATTTTAAAGTTATCTTATCATATCTTATCTAGAGGAAACATGCATGCTTCAGTAGACAACTATGGCACTCGAACATCTGAGGTGACCAAAAGTGATGTATTGTGTTTGTTATCACGAGTTAGTATTCATTCAACGTATGTGTGCATATACATATCAACAGAGTTATAACGAGCATGGCTCTTAGTATATATATGGATGTCATGTGTACTAAAATATCATTAAACAACTGAGGGATGGGTCCTTGTCAACAGTGGGTGCAGCCCTGATCCTGGGCCATGGTCTGACACCTGAATTTATGCACATTGTCTGTGAATTGGAGATTGTTCTATCGTATATTATATTCACTAGGTACTTTCCCATGCATGTTCTGAATGGTCATTGGCATTGGACATTGTATCGATAACAGTGTTATAAAAACCGCCCGGTTCCGGTCGAACCGGCCGGTTCAGAGACATCACCGGTTCAAATCTGTGTCTCAAACCGGAAATGGCCGGTTTCGTACGGAACCAGCCGGTTCTGACCGGTTCCGACCAGTTTTACCGGTTTCGGCCAGTTTTCCGGTTCCGGTTCCGGTTTTGACCGATTCAGTACTTAACCATACATCGACATTAGAGAGGCCATTTTTTTTATTTTTTTTTAAATAAACAAGTTGGTTGAGTGGGGAAGGTTCTAGATAACCCTAAGCCCCTAAGAAAGCTATAAAAGCAACCCCAACCGCTCTATTTCTCTCACACTATTCACTTGAGTATTTTGAGTTAAGAATCATTCTTGACATTCTTGGGAAGTGTAGCAGCCTTGAAAGGGTATGCTACGTACCTACAACAGTCCTGGTTATATCATCATAAATAAAATACACCTAATAGTAGTTATCTATAGCAATAAAGAGACTTTCAGCAGCCCTGGCCCCTAACAACAACTCTGAGCTAATTGTGTAGTTAAAAGAAACTTTTGTGGGCATATTCCAAGGTGACTGTCTGTTACAACAACCTTGAAACAACCCTTTCAACAACAACAGTTTCCTCAACATGTTAGACATATGATTCAAGTGAAATATGCTTAGTATGGCACCTAGCAAAATACATACAGGAGCCCTTTTTGCAAATTTGTGTATAATGGTTTTGATTCACATGGTTGAACATATATCTATATCTATATATATATAGTTTTTCAAAATTTGAACATTTTATGTATTTTTGGTGGACCGGTTTTGTGATCCGGTTTTTTTCCCGGTTTTGGTCTAGTTCTGGTTCTCGAGGTTGGCCGGTTCGACCACCGATTCGGTTTTTATAACATTGATCGATAATATAACAAACCCAAATCAATATTGACACAATTCATTAAGAGTTGCAATAATCACAATCATAGTGGGTTCTTCAAGTGTTCTTGTGAATTAAAGTTGGGTGGCAAATCTTTTCAAGGATATCTTTTTGCCACATATAATGGTGATTGCAGCAGATTTCAAAATCTCTTACAAAAAAGGAAATTTTAAAATATGGTTTTATAAAAGGAATGATAGACACCCTAAATTTTCATTCAAACAACAAAATGCCTTTGTTTCATTGCCACAGAATATTTATAATTTTATTCCTATGTTGAACAATCATGATATAGACATATGCCTTCAAACAGAAAAACTTCTTCATAGTTGGTGATGTTTCTCCATGGGAAAGATGGAGCACAGAAGGATGATAGGTAGAAGGTGTTATCACACAACTTGTAGTTGTCCCTAATGGTATCCCATCCGGGATGGTAGAGGAGATGGACAACTAAAGAGGTGACCCAAGAGATGCCACGGTTCCCAATGCAAGCTGGGAGTCACGACAACCGAGGCACTCTTCGCCTTAGATCTAGGCAATACAAGATCAAGGGGGAGACCCTATAGCCAATCGACAGAAGATTAGCCAAAACAAAGGTTCTGTTATCACATTTATAGTAGCCGGGCTACCATACATTATTTTTTTGATCCCAGTACACTATTCAGCCAGTTCCCTTACATTTGAGATGCTGAGATGAGCATCTATATTGGATCACTATCAAATTGTGGACAGCAGTGTATATTTCCCATGCCATGACTGAGTCTCAGGACACTCAGAGAGATGACCGATGTAGCCATTATACCATTGGTACAGAGCAGTCAGTAGTGCCCAAAGTTACAGCAACAGTTTCAGAGGACATATGATGGTACAGGTTGATAAGCATTCAGGTATATGACTCAGCAGGTATATCATTGTGTTATAGTTATATTGCTTTTATACTTATCCTTATAGCATGTCTTAGCACTGAGTATCATGATCTGGCGATCATATAGATATGTGGACCTGGTTGATTTTATTATATATATATATATATATATATATTATATTTGTCCCTACTCAGACTTAGAAGTTCACTATTCATACTCATTGGTTTTACCCTCCTTAGGGAGAATAGAGGTGATCATTCCACCATACCTTGGCTTGCTAGTGTTGGCTCCATGATTCATTGTCTTCATCCATCCATTACCTACCTTTTAGTTTATCACCCTGACTTACTACTTGACTAGTGGCATGGAGGACTTTTCCCCACTGTAGCCTCTGTATTGGAGGAGCTTCCCTGTTTATTGTGTCTCGGCTCTGAGTTGGTGACAAAACTTACCTATGGTGAGTTGGAGTTCCTTGGAATTCCCCATAGTCACTAAAGTTGTGTTGGCTAAACCTGAAACTTTTAGTGCTACCATGAATACAAAATCTGGAAAATGAAATGCTATATCTTGTATGAAAAGCCCATTCATGCAATGTGTTTCTAAACACACATGAATGAAAGGCATGCCAAATGAAAATGGCCATGAAAATAAAATGTTATATATTTTGAAAAATAAATACCTAGGTAAACAAGCTGTCCATGACACACCTAGAAGTGCTCAGGTAAACAAGTGCCTTAAAAACACACCTGCAGCAGAAAGCCTAAAATAAATGTAAATCTATGCAATGTGTTTATAAACACACATAGACCAAGGCTATGGAAACTTCAGGCCCAAAAAGAAATGGAACTTAAATGCTATATCAAAACAATTGCTGGCCTTATTTGTATTATGGATTGTGCACATCTGTTAAAGGTGAATAAACCCTCTTTGAACAACTCATCCATTTGTGAGACACCGCCATTCCCTGTGTTGTTGCTCATTCAGTATATACTATGGTGTGTATTCCCTTTCCCTTTGCCAAAGTGTCACAAAGTTAAGTCAGTCAAGTCATCCCTTAGCCTAGCCAGTTATTTTAGCCTTCACCCTTCACTAGCAAATTGATCACAGCTATGAAGTGAGTATGATCTTGAAAGTCTAGTCTAAGTAATAATAATAATTAATGACATTATATATTTGGATTTAGATCGCCAGTAATGATTACTTTGTGTTATAATTGTTATTTGAATAAGTTGTAGAGCATGCATTAACCTTTGACACTTTGCAGCAGCTTCCAGTGATGGTCTCAGTTATATTTGGTCATGTTGACTTGGTTAGGCCTAGTCTGACCAAGGTCAACCATAGGACATGAGATGGTTAGACCTTATGATGATATGGACAGATGATATATGGTCTATATACATGTACATGATGATTCTATGCAGCAGCTACAGGGTTATGATGATGATTCATGGTTTACAGCAGTATTTGATCATTTACGGATTATTATTATTGGCCCTGTTCCGGTATATTGGATATATATTTTGATCATGCAGAGACTCATATGGTGTATGAGTACACATTTTGGATGGATTTGGACCTTCTGAGTCCGATGAGACAGTTTGTTTTCAGTTCCGGGCACTTACAGTGATGATTGAGCCTCAGTAGGCTACCCCAGTGCAGTTTTGGTCTGTCGGAAGCCCTGTCAGAGCAGATGTGATTTTTATCCGGTTGACCTAGGGCGTTGTGCCCCCTCCCGGACACACTGGTGCCCTCACCTTGACAGCGCTGGCACTCAAGGACGCAGTTTGGGGCAGTTTCACGCTTCCCGAGGCATTTCAGGATTGGTAGAAGTGGTTATTGAGGAAATCGATTTGGGCTACTGAGGCAATGTTATGGCATGGGATGATCAATGATGATAGATCTGGATCCTCCACACCTCCTCCAGCAGTTTCAGCTTCATCGGGGCCCGCATCATCACTTATGGCACTTTCTGAGGATTTTTGAGGTCTTTTTTGAGGCCTACGATTTGACCATGGAGGCACGATTTGGTACATTTAGGATTATTTTATGATTATTGTGCTATGGGGATTGACCAAGGAGGGATAAAATTACCCCTTGGACCCACCATAAGCCTCTTATTATATTTTGTCATTATGATTTGGTGGGATTCCCCTCTTCTAGGGCGATTTTGTCCACTCACATAATATTTTATTAGTGATCCATGTATTTTATTGTTGAGCTCATCTCAACCATTGATTAGACATTTGTATCTTTTAATCTTAGCCACTCATTCAAAAAGTGGTTAGCATTTTGATGCCTCTCCTTCCTATTTAAAGGAGAGAACCTGTCATTGTAAAGGGGACTGGTGGCTCTGGATTATTGGAATAGAAAATTATTATTGCATCTATCTCCAGTGTTGTGGTGAATGTTTTTGGTGTTCGTTCGTTGGTTCTTCCTTTGCACTGAGTTATTGGAGATCTTGTTTTGCCATATCTTTTGTACCACATGTTTTGCATCTACAGGTGGAGACCGATTTGCTTTGAGGAAGAGGTATTGGTAGGGGAAGACTCTCCCTACTTCTTCTTTGGATCTCTTCGTTGGTAACAGGGAGTATTACTGTCCCAGGACCTTCTATTCTATGTTATCATTGCATTTTACTTGTATTTCCTCCATACTTGACCTCTCTGATTGAAATCGATTTTCCTTGGATTGACAGGTAGAGGAGGGCGCACTTGTGGGCTAAGGCATCAATTTGGCAAGCAAAATCAACAATCTCTCATTTGATCTCTGCGGGAATCTTCCTCAAAATCAAGTCATCTCATTCACATCACTCAGGTATGATCTCAAGGTAATTTCTTTCCATGATCTATCCACTTGTCTAAAACAATTAAAACCCTAATTAATCAAAACCCCCATTTTTACATTTTTTCAGATCTAGTGGCTTCTTGGGTGAGATATTAAAAACCCACCTCTATAGTATCCACGGCATCCCGGATCTATAGTTTGGTGAGGATTAGCCTCCATTTGACCCTCTTCCCAAGGCATTTATCCTTCTCCAAGCAAGGGCGCACTTCCTAGTTTGGGTTGGTTGACCTAGATATAGTATGTGGGTAGTTGAGATTCCACTTGATTCATGATCTACACATCCAATAACCTACCCCCAGATTGTCACTTTCCTGATTTCTACCTTGTGGGCCCCATTCCACATTTTAAGGGATTTAATCCCCATTTTGGACCACTTGGTATCTTCAAACTCAGATCTAGCCGTTGGATTGCCGTGAAATTATAGATCCATACTCCTACTTGACCAACCTACCCGGATCTAAAGTTTGGATGTCATCGGACATGTCTTGATGACCCCACTTATCCCACTTTTAGGCCTCCTTGGGCAAAGTCGCACCACCTTGGAGAAGGGAGTTTGTCCACTTCTAGGACATGGGTACTTGAGATTTTCGTGGATTTGGAACGGGAATAATTCAAAACCTAGGTCTAGTAGGTCACCTTGTCAAATCTTGCCATGGGGATAGCATTCCTTGTTTTAAGGGATTGTGGTCCACTTAGGTCAAACCTAGATCTAGACCTATTCATCCATCAAGACTTTAATTGCCCACTTGTCTCATGCAATAGGAGTCCTTAACCACAAGTCAACCTTACTTTGACTCCATTATCCCAATTCCCAAGGCACTGGTTTCTCTCCAAGTCAATTCGACTTTCCTAGATTGTTGGATTAACTTGTGGTTTGACCTTAGTGTGGTGAACTAAACCCTTGATGCCATCATGATCAAGCTTGTCACTTGTACTAGTTAGCCCCAATTCAACCCCTAAACTACCCTGCATGGGACACGGTTCCCAAGGCAGTGGATTTTCTCACATTGACTAGTACTTAAATCCTGGATCTCATTTCAAATATTATAAGTCACTCTCACATCAACAATGAACCAAAGCTATACTCATTGACCCCTCACTTGTCTTGTGACTTCACCCTAAGGTCTAGGATAAACCATACACCTTACTTCACTTAGAATCAACTTGATTTGGTGTCTTGGTTTTGATCTCTCCTGTCGGGAGTAGATCAGGTCTCCCCCTTTGTTGTCTGGGCTAGATAACATAAAGCGAAGGTTGCCTCAACTGGTGTGACAACCATCTATTGGAGGTCGAGGTGATCGTGGTTGCACCTTTTGAGTTTCCCTTCCCTATTGCCATCCATGAGTGGATACATCCATAGGGGTAACTACAGTTTAGGTGATAACAGGTTCCTAGGGGAATGTGAAAGTTGAGTTACGAAAACCAATGCAAACTTAGGTGGACCCAAGAATTTAAGTATGTGGTTGAAGAGGCTTAAGAAGTGACAAGTGTTTCAACCAATGTATGAGTTGGGCCACCTAGGGGGATCAAAAAGATAGATCTAGTACCATGAAATACACAAGTGGGACCCACTTCCTTAAAATAGGGAAAATGGTCCAAGATGGGTCCACTTGGTCAAAATTAACGGGAGATGGTACTAGAGGGGCTCTATGACATGGATCTAAGGATTGACCAAGAATTGAGAGCACCCAAATGCGAGATCTAGGAAAAGCCACTAACCCCAAGAAGTGTGAGTTACCTCAAGGAAGACTAGTGCCTTAGATCAAGGGCCAAATGGAGTCGGATGTCCACCAAAATGTAGATCAGGGTAGTCAAGGTGCAAAGCATAGAAAATTCACCATGGGTTGAGAAAAGACATTCTGTAGCATAGTAAATGATGATCAGGATTGATGCTGCAGGGAAAAAGTGATCTAGCATTGACTCATCAAGTTATGCAATACAGGAAGGTCTGGAGACTCTGGACACAAAGGTATGAAGGTGGTTTACAAGTGAGTAGGGAATGGATGCAAGTTACAAGCGAGCAGTGGAACAGGACAATTCATAAACTAGCATCTGAAATTTGATTTTGTACTTTGTTGAACCCTGGGTAAACTCCAGGTTTTAAAAAAAAATCATTTGAACTTTGATATTGTGCTTTGAACCTTGGGCAAAACCGAAGAACATGATGACGATACTGAGAACCAATTGAAAGAATCCTAAGCACTGCATTGTAGGGTCAGGTCATTCTGCCCTAGATTCCAATTCAGTGGCTGGCAGCACCTTGGTCTATTTGTGATTGGTCTCTTCCCTAGTTTGTGATCATTCTCTACTCTTGTGGTTTCTAACAGCCTTCTTTCAGTGTTTCTCTATGCAAGTGGTCAGATTGTGATAATTGTAGATGTGGTTGGGCCCTTTCTACCCTAGCTTTCAGTATGTTAGGTTCTTGTGCCCGTGACCTGCTCCATTTGGTTCTCCTGCTTAGAGGTTTGCTTCAGTTGTGATCAATTTCTTCTCATGCTTGTGTCACTCCATTTTTTAGTGCAGGTGTATTCTGGTTGTGACAGCAATAGGTGTGGTCAGGTTTCTTTCTGTCTATGAGGTTCTCCTGCTAAAGGGTCCACTTCAGCTGTTGCATTTGTCATTTCTCAGCTTTCGGCATGGCCCCTAAGGGCCCTTCTACTCGAGGTATGGATTCCTTGGATGGACACAAGGATATTAATGTTGAGGCAATCGATATTATTATATCTCGAAATCACAGAGCCCCGATTAGTAGATTACTGAGGCTGACCATTGTTAAAGGGAGGGGAAATGTTCAATTACCTAGAAATGTACCTCTTTTTCTTTCTAAGTAATTACCTCATTATGAGCTCAACATGACACTTACGAAAATAAAATTTGGGTGGGGAGAATAACAATCCATCCTACAATCACTCAGGCTACACCCAATTAACGATATATACTTTGCCTCTGCCAATGGCAACACAACAATTCTTTGTTTCTTGTTGCTCCAATTGATCAAGGTTGAGCCACGAGGGTAAAAAAGAATGAATCTAGGATTTAACCTAGGTACCATCTGTTACCACCTGAGTTGCACTCAGTTGAACTTCCGGAGAGCCACCAAAGTTGCACACATATTTGTGCTTTTCAGAGTTCAGAAGTTCCAAATCAGGCCTTTTCAGGGCCTCCTTTTTAAATTTGTAATACATGTCCATGCCCCATGGGGTTTGTAATAAAGTGTGATAGCATGGTGGTCTTTTGAGTGACTTGGCTCCCTAGGACTTAACAACCAATGAAGGTATTTCAAGGAGTTTTTTCCCTTTTAATTATGTTTTTCCTTTAGCCGAGTATAATTGATAAGTTTTTCTCCTACACCTCCAAAGCCGGAATGCCTAAAGTGGTGGTTAGGCCTTGGGGGGTTATTAAAGTCCATTTTCAACATATATAAACATGCTGGACACTCAAATAAGGTCATATGGCCATGTACTAGGTCCCTAAGTGCTTATTTTCAAATTTTTTATAAAAAAAATCGTGGTCCTGGACCATTTTTTTGGTTTTATTAAAAAATTAATTTTTTCAATAAATTAAACCATTTTTCTATGGTTTAATTGAAAAAATTCAAAATGTAATAATTAAGTGGTTAATGGGTGGAATTTGACAATGGGATGCTCTTTTTCTAAGCCAGAGCACCCATTTAACCCATAAACCCACTTTTTCTAAGTTTTGAGTAAGTATTTATCTCAAAAAATGATATTTACTCAAAAAACTCAAAAAAAAAACAAAATAATTTTCAAAAAAGACATATTAAATAAAAAAGGACAAGTTCCTAAAACAGTGGGATTGGTCCGGAGTTGGTCTGGAATTGAACTAAAGTGACTGGACAGTCAAAGCTAAGTTAACTGAGCTCTGAAATAGACAGATCCAATCAATCCAACCAAGTTCCAGTTAACTCTCCATCAAGGAATTTGCCCTCTCTCTGCATGGGGCGACTTTGTGAGGTGGAGGCTCGTGATTTGAGGTGATAACTTCGAGGTTGAGGGCGCCTACTATCTCCAGATGTGGTGCAACCTCATCCATTTGACTTCCAATCAACTATCAATCAGGATCCAATCAATCCAGTTCAACTCCCTCTTAGTAGATGTGCCCCTCTCTTGGGAATGGCGCCCAAGTTTGCATGAGATTTATTATTTAAAGAAGGCTTTTGCTCTTTCATTCAGGTTGGAAGGTGAAACCTCTGTTAGCAGAGTATTGTAATATTTTTCATTGAGTTAATAAGAAGGCTTTGGAGGCTTACCCTGTTGTTGTCCTTGGTTGGATGTGGTATGCTTTGATTACATGAGGTAACCTGTATCTCTTCTACTTCATGCTTGAAATTGTTGGGATCCATTTGTCCTTTAAAGGGAAGTTAGCTTTCATAAGGAATAGTGAGTAATGCTTTATAGGTTGCTTACTTTTGTCAATGATATTAGAATGCTATAAGTAGTATGATATCTTGTTTGAATCTATTATTTCTCAAGTTTTCTATTGTTCGTTTACACATATGCTTTTAATCCTCTTTGCTAGTTGTGTCGTGATTCTGCAGGTTGCTTAAGCTGGAGGATGTGGTGGCATGTTAGCTCTATACTCCATCTAGTAGATCCGATCAAGACACTTGATTCCACCGGTAAATCAAGAAAGAGACTCCACTGCCCATCTTCAGTGCTCAACCCCCATGGGTTCAAACTTCTCGATCCACTTCTTCTATTCTTTCTCGGTTACCGTTCCTATTTTTATTTAGATCTTGAATTAAAAGTTATTCTCACAAGTAGATCTGAATAGTAGCAATCTAAAATCATAAAGCTTCATTTGATAAATCTAGATCTAGATTGCCATTTCTCTATTTTGGATGTTTTGAAGTAGATCTAAAAGGCAAGATAGAGCTTTTTTTCTTATTTCCAAAGGTTTTATCAAGCAATCTAGTGCCTAACATTTGCTTATTGTCTCTTAAAGACGCAAGCAAAGATCCCAAGAAGGCTTTCTAGCTTGCGTTACTTAGTTCATTTTTTCATTTTTGTAGCTAGTTTACTTAGAAAAATTTTGTAATTTTTGTAGTGTGGCCAAAAATACTTTCTAAATGTTTTTTGGCCATTTCATAACAAAAAAGAGCTCGCTGGTTTTTTTTGCATGCTTAGCAGGTTTAGACATTTAAATGATAAAAAAAAAATGATTTAGATGGCTTCCGAGATCATTCAAAAAGTCCTTTTTACATACTAGATTATTTAGAATTTTTTATAGCAATTTGTAATTTTCAATTTTGTAGTATTGCCAGAAACAGTCTTAAAGTGCTTTTGGCTATTCTTTTTTATAAACTAAGCTCGCTGGTTTTTATTGCATGCTTAGAAGGTTTGGACTTTTCGAGCATCAAAAATTTGGATTCAAGAGCTTCCAAGACCATCTGGAGAACCCATTTCAAGCATCTCTGCTTTCCATCTGATATTGTAAACTGTCTTGGTTCCTAATGATAAAGGACCAGTAGTAGTTCTCCTTATTCTTGAATGTAACCACAAAAATAAAAAGATCTCAGCAGGCTATTCCAGCACCTGCCCCCATTCCCCCAGGGGAATTCGCGGTTTTTTTTTTTTTTTTTAGATTAAGTTCTTTAAGTTTTAGTAATTAAATAACATCACAAAAGCACACAAACGTCCTCAAAGGACCTATTTCAATCAAATCTATTTATCTTATGCTTTGTGCTGCTTTTACAAACAATTGTTCATAAAATAAACTTAATAATTTTTCCCCTTGCTTTCCCGAAGTATTGCACCATTTTTTGGTGTGTGGAAAAGAGATTCTTGGGGCTTAGTTTAGTTTAACAGTCCACTTCACATATTTTAAATAAAATTAACCAACGCTCAAAACCTGAAGTATGCTCTTGACCGCCGCAGCTTAGTCTGAACAATTGGGTCAATCAAAAAAGGGTGTAGAGCAACTAGTTTTAATAGGAAAATCCAATTGAACTCAATTTCAAGAACTCGGGAGGTTGCGTGGATGGACACCATAGAGTCAGAAGGCTATTGTAAGCAGGTTATGCCTCGCCTTGTTGGACACTTCGTTAAGCCTCTATAGCACTCAATTCTTAAGTTTATTTTGGGCCAAACCCTCAATAAACCCACTCCTTTAATACACATTAATAATTCTAAAACTGGAAACAAGATTTTGCAATGCTTTCACGACACAACACAACTGCATCACATGTACATTTTCGGCACTGGTCATTTTAACTTTTAAGTTATCATGGTTAAGTTAATCTATGAAATGTCGTGAATGATTTAAATCTTATGTGTTGTCATATTTAATTTCAAAATGCAATTATTTCTTTGTTCCATTATTTTACATTTCATCATATTAACTCCTAGAAGTAGTTTTTTCTTGTTTTACTAGATAAAAGCCTTATATTATTTTCATAGGGACCACCCCCTTGGCTTCGCTAGGAGGAGTCGAGTAATCAAGTGACAACACTTGACTCTAACTTGCCCCCAAGAACACACCGAGCGGCTTGAAGGTTTCCTGCCGCGTTCCCCCCCAGAGGTGTATTAGGTGGCAACACCATCCTCGAAATGATGGGAAGTGCGTAGGGGTTTGCCCCAAGATAACTACCTGGAAAAAAAAGAGGTAAAGTAAAAAGGAATGTTCAATGCAGCTTTGAAGGAGTTTGGCTAAGGATAGTACTAGTTGATACTGAAGTTGCACGACAGAGACCAATGACACCTTTCTGTCACAACCAAGGAGCAATTCCACTAGTTAGGGATGTATTATTTCATGCAAGAAGCAAGTATGTCGAAGTAAAACTTTTCATGAGACAATTAGACGAATAAGGCCAAAGACAGTTTTAGATTTGTAAAAAGAGAAATCAACTAGCAAACATATTTTCTAAACCCCCAAGACGAGATCAATTTGAGAAGTTCAGAGAAATATTAAGCATGAAGAAAAATAATTTTTCATATGGGGTACTATTGGAAATGGTAATGGAAAATTATTATACGTTGAATGCAACTTTGTATAAACATATGTTGAAATAGCACAAGCACATGTGTAGCAGTGGATCATGTGCAACTGGGCCACTGTTAACACAAATGATCAATTTGAGCATTCTAAAGTTTCTAGCATGAAATATTTATGTTGCCAGATGTTTTTGTTGTGGGATCTAAATTGGCATGGTGAAGGTGGCATGCCAAAGATCGTTGCCATGGTGTAAATTCTTGACCTAGATTAGACCATTGAGAAAGACTTGACTTAGTAAAATTTAAGCCTTGACCTAGTCAACTTTGATCATTGAGCATTGAGCAGCAACCTTATTTTATGGAAAGCGCACAGAGGAACTGGTCAACATTGATCCTTTAATTGGTCAATTTTGAACACCCATGTATATGTGTGTGAGTGTAATTGCCTCATTCATTTGAAGCTAATGCACCTGCGGTAGTGGAATTACATTGAGCCATTAGTGTTATAAATCTATGAGCCTTGGTCAATAAGTTCAAGTCATCCAATGGAGCTATAAGATTTCTCCTCTGAGACATAGAGCCATACAACAAACTTAACGAACCCTTTGTTGCAAACCTGTATTGTAATGTATATGTTGAACATTTGCAATTTTTAGTTAATGAATAGTTAGCTTTTCTGTATTTTCTAGCATAATATTATATTGTGTGATTGAATGATTTACTATTATTGTTTCTGAGATTGTTGCTTAAGTTACAAAACTATTATCTACCTAAGTGAGAAACAATCTAGATGTTAGCACAGAACTCTTAAGTACAGATCTATTACGTGATATTGGTGTCATCTGCAAAAGACTAGCCTGAATATGTTACAAGTGCTAATATACAAAGGAGGTGCATTACTTTGCAGCCAGTGCTGCAGGTCATAAATGTTAGCTTTTTAGCTCATGAGGCACTCCGCATAGTTTTGTCTTGTATGCAGAAGTGACCTGGCATTTACACTATCTAGGCTACTTGACTTTGTAATGTTGATTTTATAAAGTTGTATTAATGTGACTTTTATAAAGTGTCCTTGTTATTTTTATAAAGTGACTTTATTTCATAAAGTGCACTTATGACATAAAGTGAAATAACTTTATTAAAATGTAAGTGATTTATTTTGGAGGGAATGAATCACATCCCTTGATCTTATCAAGACAAGATTAGATCTTGACCGTTGGATTTAGGGGTTTTTAAGGTGAAAAGTCATTTTCTAATTATAAGAGAGAACCTAGGGTAGTGTGCAAGACACAGTTTACAAGAGAAATTTCTGAGAGAGGGTTGAGAGGAGAAAAGTGATTTTTCCAGCAGAATTGGCATCTTTCCCAAGAGAGTTGGGGCACAAATCCCAAGACAAAAATTTCTATGAGAAAAGGGATGATTTTTTTCATCAGTAGGGAGGTCGTATTTCATCTAGGAGGCCGTACTCTACGGATCCATACAGTCCGTACAACAAAAGTACAGACACGATTTTCGAGGATGTCCTAGGGCACGAATTTAGAGGTGAAGTTTTATGTTGCAAGCAATTCTGTATTGTTCCGTACAGCAGAGGTTTGGCACACTTTTCAAGGTTGTTGTACCTGTTGGGATGTATAGGCTGTACAGTCAATTTCTAGGCACGTTTTTCAAGACAAAAATCTGGGACTGTTTTGGGTGTCTGCAAGTGAGTTTTTCACTATTAATTTTGATGCCAAATGGATTACTATTGTAACTTTTGTACTCTCTGCAATTAATATTACATTTCTCTTGTTGGGTTTTCCCCTTTGGAGTTTTTCCCGGGCTGGACATCCAAAATCATGGTGTCTATCTGAGTTTATTTACTGTTGTTACTAGTGTTTTTCCGCTGCAAATTACACTTAGTGTTAGTATTTCAGCTTTCAAGTTACTTGGGAATGTGTGCAAATTATTTGCATTTAATATTGGTATTTTTACAAGTCTGAAATCTGTTATATGCTAAGTGGTTGACAAAACTACAGTCCTTTAGTTTCCAGTTTTTCAACATGGTATCAGAGCCATGCTCTGAAATCTAGTGGGCAGCAGTGTTATAGTTGTTTGACAAAGTGTTTTTTTGTTGGTTTTTAATAGCTTGTTGGTAGGTAGACACTATCTATAAGTGATTTGCAGGTGTTGGGAAGATAAGGGAAGCTTGTGGTTTACTTTTCTTTTGGACAGCAGAGAGAGATGGTTGTTTGCATCAGATATGAAGACCAATTGGATGGAATTTCCAACTATTTGCAATGGAAAGTCAGGATGATTGTTGTGCTTAAGGAGAGCAGACTGTGGGTTAATGTCAGCACTGTGATAACTCCTCCCACTGCTGACCCTATTGCTCTTGACATTCATGAAGTAAAAGAGGCTAGAGCACAAAGAGTTATTCTGGATGGTGTCAAGGACCATCTCATCCCACACTTGGCTGAGAAGAAGTCAGCTTATGAGATATGGGACGCACTGAAAAACTTGTATGAGGCGTAGAATGAGATCCAAAAGATGGCACTCAAGGATAAATTGCATACGACCTGTTGTCGCTTAATACACACCCAGGGGGGAACGCGGCAGGAAACCTTCAAGCCGCTCGATGTGTCCTTAGGGGCAAGTCAGAGTCAAGTGTTGTCCCCTAATTACTCGACTCCTCCGTCTAGGCTACTCCTAGCGAAGCCAAGGGGGTTGGTCCCTATTAAAAATAATCCAAGGCTTTTAACTAATAAAACAAGAAAAAAGCTATTTCTAAGAGTTTAATATGATGGATGTAAAAAATATTACAACTAAGAAAGATCTGCAATTAAAATTTAATTAGATAACACAACACAAGATATAGATTCATTCACGACATTTTATGATTGAATTTTAAAACATTTGTAAAGAAAAGACCAGTGCCAAGAATATGATTGCAAATGCTTGTTGTGTTGTGTCGTGAAAGTATTGCAGAGGCTTGTTGTAAATTTTAATTTATTAATGAGTATTATGGGAATGGGTTTATTTTTGGTTTGGCCCCACTTAGACTTACTTCCTTGGAATGGGCGTTGTGACAATTCTAACAAGTGTCCAACCAGGCGAGGGTGAACCTTCTTACGGTAGCCTGCTAACTTTGTAGTAAACCTCACGCGACCTCCTGAATCCGTCGAAATTAGACTTAGTAGGATTGCCCTATTAGACTAGCCATTCTACACCTTTTTCTGATTGAGCCAACTATTCAGACTAAGCTGCAACGGTCAAGAGCATACTTCAGGTTTCAAGCCTTGGTTGATTTTATTAAAATGTGAGGTGAGTTATTTAGACTAAACTAAAGCCCGAGAATCTCTTTTCCACACACCAAAGAATGGTGCAGTACTTCGGGAAAGCAAGGACAAAATTTATTAGGTTTGTTTTGAACAATTGTTGATGCATGCACAAAATAAGATAAATAAATTAAAATTTGTTTAAGTCCTCCAAGGACGTTTGTGTGTGCTTCGTGATGTAATTTAATTAATACTAACTTGAAGGAGCTAATCTAGCATAAAAAACTTAAGAAAAAATGAAAAAAAAAGTTAAAAAAATGAAAAAATGTGAATCCGCCATGGGGGGATGGGGGCAGACGCTGGAATAGCCTGCTGTGCTATTTTTATTCTTTGTGTTACATCAACCTCAATGAATAGATACTGCTGGTCCTTTATCAATAAGCACCCAGATAGTTTACATTAATTGCAGAAAGCACAGGGTGGTCGAATGAGCTCTCTGGATGGTCACGGAAGCCTCCAAATCCAATTTTCTTATGATTTAAATGTCAAAACCTACTAAACATGCAAAAAAAACCAGTGAACGTTATTTGTTATAAAATGGCCAAAAAACACTTTAAAAGTGTATTTGGCCACACTACAAAAATTTGTAAAATTTTATAAGTTTAAGTAAACGGAACTAAGTAAGGCAAGTTAAGTAAGGCAAGCTAGAAAGATTGCCTTCTAAGGATCTTTGCTTGCCTCTTTAAGAGATGGCAAGCAAATTTTTGAGCACTAATCTTGCTTGATAAAACTTTTAACTTGAAAATCTCTTCTATTTTTCTCTTTTGGATCTACGTTTTAAAACTTGCAAAATGAAGCAATGCAACCTAGGTCTAAAATTATTTGATAAACGTTTTATAACTTTTAGATTGCAAAATTTAGATCTACTTTAAAATCAATTTTTAGAATCTAAATATAAATAAGAAATAGAACCGGTAAACATAATAGATGAAAGAGAATTTGTGGATCTAGAAGTCAGAACCCATGGGGGTTTGAGCAAATGAAGAGGGGCTATGGAGTCTGCTTCCTGATGCACCGGTGGGATCCGTCACTTTGTTTAAATTTGTTGAATGAAAGGAAGATCTAACATGTTCATCCACTCCTCCAGCTTAAGCAACCTATAAGATAAAAAACAACACTAGCAAAGGGATTAAACGCATCTGTGTGAATAATTAAAAAAAAGCGTGAGACATGATAGATTCAAACAAGAATTTTTTCTACCTCTAGCATTCTCATATTATTAACAATAGAAAATAATCTGTAAAGCACTACTTACTATTCCTTATGAAAATATTTTCCCTTCAAAGACAGATGAACCCAACAATTACTAGCATGATATAACGATACAGATTTACCTCATAAGGAGCAAAGCATGAAGATCCAACACCTAAGACAACACCAAGGTAGCCTCCAAAGCCTCTTGTTTATTCAATAGAAATATTACAATAGCAAGCAGAGGTTCGACCTTCTGATGCGAATGAAGTAGCAAAAGCTCTCATTATATAGCAAAAACCATGCAAAGTAGGGCACAAATCCCAAGGAGGGTGACTTCTGTAGAGAGGGAGTTGAACTGGATCTTAACCGAATCCTGATTGAAATCCATTTGAAGAGGATTGTGCCACATGTAGACTTGGTTGGTAGCACCAACCTCGTGTTTATCACCTTCAATCACAAGCCTCCACCTCACAAAGTCACCCCATGCAGAGAGAGGGCGCATTTCCCAAGGAGGAGTTAACTAAAACTTGGTTGGCTTGATTGGGTTTGTCTAATTCGAAGCTCAGTTCATCCTCAGTTGACTGTACAATCACTTTAATTCAACTCCAGAACAACTACGGACATATCCCATTGATTTAGGAACTTGTCCTTTTTTTATTTAATATGTTTTTTTTACATTTATTTTGTCTTTTTGAGTTTTCTGAATAAATATCATTTTTTGAGATAAATACTTACTCAAAACTTAGGAAAAGTGGGTTTATGAGTTAAATGGGTGCTCTGGCTTTGAAAACGAGCATCCCATTGTCAAATTTCACCCATAGACCACTTATTTGTTACATTTTGATTTTTTTCAATTAAACCATTAAAAAAATGGTTTAATTTATGAAAAATTTATTTTTTTAATTAAACCAAAAAATGGTCCAATACCGCGAAAATTTAAAAAAAAAATTAAAACTTGAAAAAAAGCACCTAGAGACCTAGTACATGACCATATGACCTTACTTGACTGTCTAGCTTGTTTATATATGTTGAAAAATGGACTTTAATAACCCCCCAAGGCATAACCACCACTTTAGGCATTCCAGCATTGGAGGTGTAGGAGAAAAACTCATCAATTATACTCGGCTAAAAGCAAGCATAAATGACAAGGGAAAAAACTCCTTGGAATATCTTCATTAGTTGTTAAGTCCTAGGGAGCCAAGTCACTCAAAAGACCACCATGCTAGTACACTTTATTACAAACCCCGTGGGGCATGGACATGCATAAAAAAATTTAAAAGGGGGCCCTGAAAAGGCCTGATTTTGAACTTCTGAACCCTGAAAAACACAAGTATTTGTGCAAACTTTGGCGGCTCTCTGGAAGTCCAACTGAGTGCAACTTAGGTGGTAACACGACCAAGATGGCCAAGGGTGAGGGTGTGGTATCCTATCTTACCCGGGTGGCATAGGTAAAAGATGAGTTGGCTGCAGTTGGGGAGGTCATCTCTGATTCTGAATTGGTGACGATAGCCTTGAAAGGCTTCACCAAAGACTGGGAAATCTTCATGAAGTGTGTGGTTGGTCGTGAACATCTTCCAGACTGGATCAGACTATGGGACGATTTCACTCAGGAGGAGATCCGAGAAGGATCTCAAGGTAGTGGACAAATGGAGGGTGTTGTTGAAGAAAATGTTGCTCTTTCAGCTAAGAGCAAGAAGAAGTCCACTAAGGACTTGAGCAAAGTCAAATGTTTTGCTTGCAACCAGTATGGCCACCTTGCTTCTCAATGTCCTGAGAAGAAGGAGGAGGACGAGGACGAGGATGTTATTGTTGTTGCAACTGTTGAGATAGATGACTTTGCATAAAAGTTTAAGAAGAATTCTCATTGTTCTCTCTTGTATTGAGTTCCGGCAATAACGGATTTGTGCAGAACAATGGTTGGTTCATTGATAGTGGAGCCTCTCGTCACATGACCGAAATGTATCATATATTCCGCAACATTACTGAGACAGATCCAAACCAGATGGTTGAGAGTGAAGGGGGAACGACACATTCAGTGCATGGATTTGGGAGAATCAGATTCCAGGTTCAACAGGGTGAACTCCTTGAGCAGGATGGAATTCTGTTTGTTACAGGGGTGAGTGTGAACTTGCTCTTTATGTCATCCTTGGAGGATGCAGGGTATTCGACATTGTTCTGGAGGGGACATGTGTACATTTTTCCAGAGAGGGCAGTTCTGGGAAATGTTTTTATATACTCAGAGGAAGCGGAACTGATCCAGCCAGAGTTGATTGGTGATCGGTTCAATGAGTTGTACAAGTTAGGTAGACAGCCCACGATCTACAATTCAAAGTCGGAAGAGGAGCAGGAGGCTCCTGAGGCTGCAGTGGCGCCAAGGGTTCAGTCTCGATTTCGGATGGAAGAGAAGGAGTCTCTCTTGAGTACCGATAGGAGGCTCAGCTGGCATGAAAGGACCGATGCTCAGGATTGGAGATTGGATTCTCCTAGGAGCTCAGGGTTCAGGGTTGCTTCCAGGAGGGTGTCTTCAGATTCGAGTTCAGTACAGGTGGTGGCGCTGACTCTAGGTTCAGAGGGAGCTCCTACTGTGAACAATGTGATGGACCTGAGGACCGAACTAGCTAATGGTGATGGCAGTGAGTACCTCCCTCGCTAAGAGGGAGTGTTAGTTTTTTAGCTCAGGAGGCACTCCACATAGTTTTGTCTTATATGGGAAAGTGACCTTGCATTTACACTATCTAGGCTACTTGACTTTGTAATGTTGATTTTATAAAGTTGTATTAATGTGACTTTTATAAAGTGTCATTCTTGTTATTTTTATAAAGTGACTTTATTTCATAAAGTGCACTTATGACATAAAGTGAAATAACTTTATTAAAATGTAAGTGATTTATTTTGGAGGGAATGAATCAAATCCCTTGATCTTATCAAGACAAGATTAGATCTTGACCATTGGATTTAGGGGTTTGTAAGGTGAAAAGTCATTTTCTAATTATAAGAGAGGGCATAGGGTAGTGTGCAAAACACAGTTTACAAGAGAAATTTCTGAGAGAGGGCTGAGAGGAGAAAAGTGATTTTTCCAGCCGAATTGGCATCTTTCCCAAGAGAGTTGGGGCACAAATCCCAAGACAACAATTTCTGTGAGAAAAGGGATGACTGTTTTTCATCAACAGGGAGGCCATACTGTACGGATCCATACAGCAGAAGTACAGACATGATTTTTGAGGCAGTCCTAGGGCACAAATTTCGAGGTGAAGTTTTCTGTTGCAAACAATTCAATACTGTTCCGTACAGCAGAGGTTTGGCACACTTTTTGAGGTTGATGTACCTGCTACGCCGTACAGGCCGTACAGTCAATTTTTGGGCACGTTTTTCAAAGCAGAAATCTGGGACTGTTTTGGGTGTCTACAAGTGAGTTTTTCAGACTATTAATTTTGATGCCAAATGGATTACTGCTGTATCTTTTGTACTCTTGCAATTAATATTAAATTTCTCTTGTTGGGTTTTCCCCTTTGGGATTTTTCCCGGGCTGGACAGCCAAAATCTTGGTGTCTATGAGTTTATTTATAGCTGTTACTAGTGTTTTTCCGCTGCAAATTACACCTGGTGTTAATATTTCAGCTTTCAAGTTACTCGGGAATGCGTGCAAATTATTTGCATTTAATGTGGGTATTTCTATAAGTCTGAAATCTGTTATATGCTAAGTGGTTGACGAAACTACAGTCCTTTAGTTTCCAGTTTTTCAACAATAAATCTGCATTGGTATCAAAGATTGGCTGGGTTTAATCTACGAGGCTCTGAAAGATCGTTAGTCCTTTTCCCTGGAAGAACTCTGCATGTCGAGCAGATCCCAGTGCGCACAGACTTTCCAACAAGGCCTGTGTGCTACCACTAGTATTTGTGTACTCAATTCATGAATGCAATAAAATTTGCAAATTATTCTATTTAATCCTGTGTTTAGTAGTGCTTTCTTATGATCACTGCACTAAAGAAGCACGTTTGGATAACACGTCCAAGTCAACAATCATACTCAACATCCCCCTTCATTTCCTTGCGGATGCAAATTCCTTCAATATATCACTTGCCTATCTCATTTGGATTCAAATTATTGATCTAATAGTCACGTTCTTGTCTAACCTAAATCGTGGCATTTAGTCTTTGGTGTTGTGTCTCATCCTTACTCAGAACTCAGATATGAATTGCAAGATTTCCTAACTATGCATCAATTAAATCATTGCCCAGAATTTTAAAAACTGAACATTCCTTCCAAAATGTGAAGTATTCAAATCGAACTATACTGTTGATGGAAAAGTGTATTCAAAATCTGCTGAAAACAAGAATGGAGAGAGAAATGTGTGTATAAGATACCTTTGCAGATGAGTCTTTGGCTTCAATAATATTTCTCATCAACTTCACCCTGCTTTGCTCTAATTTATCCCCTTTGGTGCAGCTAACCGCCTTCTCTACTTCGTTTTCATGATGACTGCTTGAACCCATGTGGAAGTTCTCTGCTCCTCTTCACCGCTAAAACTTATCTGAAACTGTAGCATGGTAGGATAGCCATGGCGGAAGGATATCAAAGGGCATGATGGCAATCTTACCGTGAGCATTTATTGTGTATAGCGAGAAACTTAATTCGAAATAATTTAATTTAATGTGTCCACGCACTTTATATCTCCATGGCTGGCCGACGCCCAGCACATTCATCTGGGTTGTTGGGCTCCTTTTCAATGGGAGCGGAAAACGCTGAAGAAAACTAACAGCCAGTGTCGCTTACCCACGTTACAGATGTGCAAGGAAAATGTGTCCACCTTCTTTCCTCCGGAAGATGACGACGTGAATGTTTATAAGGCCTTTATGTAACTGCCATCAACTCATGGAAAAGACGTGGTAGGTTTTGGGGGTTTGATTTTAATTTAGTGAACCAGTGCACTTGGTAGGTTTTGGGGGTTGGATTGTAATTTAGTGAACCATGAACTAGTGCACTAGTTAGTTTTTGGTAGGTTTTGGGAGTTGAATTTTAATTTAGTGAATCATTAATTAGTGCACTGGGGGTTGGATTTTAATTTAGTGAATTATTAACTAGTGCATTAACTAAGTGCACTAATTTTTTTATAATTGTTTATTTTAAATTTTGAAAAAGTGTCATAAAATCAATTTGGATAATACACTTGTTTCATTTTAGTATAATCTAGGAAAACTAGTACAGCCACAAATTTGTGGCTGGTGAACCCCAATAAGCCACAAGTTAAGTACCACCGTAATCTATTACTAGCTACCCATGCATTCATGCATCAACCATTAGTTATTTTTAGGCGGATGGGTGTTTAGACATATCCATTGGATGAGTCTATCAGCTTCACGGCCACTTTACTTGTGGTTGTGCTAGTTTATATTTTTACCAGATATTATCTGAGATTTTGGACTTCCTTGAGCCGATCAACAAGATTAACCCGAGTGTAACAAATTTACAATTGGGATTCATTTCATGGTCCTCGTATCTTGTTATGATTAAATGCATATTGATTAAGATTTAAATTTAAATAAGCTTTAGTTAAGTGGTGGTTAAAAATATGTATGTTTATTAAATAATATTTGTTTTATGTTTATATTAATTAGTTTAATGTTTATGTTAGTTTAATATTTATATTAATTAGTTTAATGTTTATGTTAGTTTAATATTTATATTAATTAGTTTAATGTTTATGTTAGTTTAATATTTATATTAATTAGTTTAATGTTTAGCCTTTGTTTACATTGAGCCATCTTCACAAAACTAAATGGTTGGCTACTCACTTTATTTGTGGCTGTGCTAGGTTTATATTCTTTTCTTATCTCTCACATTCCTCTAGTTATCTGCCATGAATATCCATGCATCTGCTAAGGGTTGGTTGGTTCGAATTTTGAACGAAGGCCATAGAATCAATTTGGAGAGTACACTTCTCTCATCCTTATACAATTTTAGAAAACCATAAACAATAGTTCACCCCAAATTCTAAAATAAAAATGCCTATCAACATAAATATAAACACGTAATTTAATAAAAATAATAATATTAAAATCAGCTTAAATCCATCTTGATATCTATAAAATACAGAAAATTTAATATTAAAAAAAATTACACTTCAAAAAATTAATTATATTAATTATAAAATTAATAATAAAAATTATAACAAATAACAAAATAAAATGATATTCAAAAACACACTCTTCAAAATTAAAATAGTTAACAAAAATTTTACCATATCTTTACCCATATCTTTACCAGTACATTAATGTTAATGACAAGACTAAATTCACCCATAACATTGTATAAGTACTCGTACTTAAACGCTAATTGTTATACAATTTTTAATAAAAAAATCTGTAACATAATAAACTAAAAGAATAAAATAAAAATAAATGTTTATATTTTTAATTCATAAAAAACTTCACTTAAAAGCTTTACAACTTTCAAAACCAAAAAGATGTTAACACAAATAAATTTACATCAACATTTATTAAATTTTTAATAAATATATACAAAATAAATAAATAAAATCTAACCAATGTCTTTCACATTGCTGTACACTTTTTTTCCTTTTAGAGTTTAATAAATAGATGCTTAAAACCTTATGCTTATATTCATTGTACTTAATCTTATTTAATCAATGTTCTTTCTTTTTTGTTTCCTTTCACTGATGAGAGCGATTACGTTAACTGTGTCTTGTTAATGTACATTTATACTCTATAAAGAAGAAAGTAATATGCTCTATACTATAAATACAATACAAGCCACATTTAATAATAATAAAAGTTATACATGAGATCATGTATGACTAAACATTTCCAGTATGACTATACATTTTCAGTGAACGACTATTTGCAAGACTTTATATTGCTGACAGCTGCACGAAAACTAGACATGTCAAAATTGTAGGTCAGTCAATAAAAATGTTTTACTTTTATTCAAAATTTTAATTTCATTTAATTGGATTGGATAATACGAGTTTACCTTTTTTTTGGGGGAGATCTTATTTTTTAATCCAACCCGACCGCGAAAACAAAGACAGGTACTCTACCAAACTGAGATTTTCTTGATTATTTTCATCTGCCTCAACACTTTCAACTATAGTTGTCAAAGCTACAGTTATCGCTTGTTATCTGTGTCGCATAAATCTACAGATTTTATTGAGCATTGCTAACCTTATTGTAAAAAAAGCACAAAGAGAACATCGTCGAATTTGATCCTTAATCAATTTTGATCTCCATTTAAATCTATTACATCGAAATTTAAATAATTATAAAAATGAGTATCAAAAATTTGTCAATGACACTTAACACTTAACTTAAGTTACATAACTGTGTTAATATGTATAATTACATCATTCATATGTATAATTACAACATTCATTTGACGCTAATGAACCGTTGGATTATGAGCTGCTATAAACCTATGAGCCTTGGGCCATAAGTTCGACGCGAGCCATTGGAAAAATAAGATTTCTTGTGCCCGACATAAACCCATGCAACAGTAATGCATGTGTTGAACATGTGCAAATTTTTAGTTAATGAATAGTGTAATGTTTTAGTTAATGAATGGTTAGCTTTATAGCATAATATTCTATTGTGTGATTGAATGATATTGTTTCTGAGAATATTGCTTAAGATACATAATTATTTAACTGTCTAAGTGTGAAACAATCTAGATTCAGCATAGAACTGTTAATCACAGTTCTACTATGCGATATTGGTGGCATCTGCAAAAGACTAGCCTAGCCTAGATCTGTTGCCAATGCTAATCTACAGAAGAGGTACATTGCTTTGCAGCACAGTGATATAGGTCCTAAATTTGCATTTTATCAAAAATTGGTTCAACTTCAGTGTAATCAGCGAGGCTCTGAGAGACTGTTAGTCATTATTACTGGAAGAATTTTGCATGTTCAGCAGATTCCAGTGCGCACAGACTTTCCAGCATGACCTATGTGCTACCACTATATTTGTGTACCCAATTCATGACTGGAAGGAAATTTGCAAATTACTCTATTCAATCCTGTGTTTAGTAATGCTTTCTTGTGATCACTGCACTAGAAGATGTACCGTTTGGATACCACGAACATCCTAAATCCCTTCAGTCTATTAGTTCCCCGTCTCACTTGGATTCAAATTACTGGCCTACTAGTCATGTTCTTGTTAACCTAAATCGCGGCATTCAGACTTTGGCATTGTGTCTCATCTTTACTCAGAACTGAGATATGAATTGCATGATTTCCTAGCTATGCATCAATTAATTATTCGCCCGGGATTTTAAAAACTCAACACTCTTTCCCAAATGTAAACAATTCAAATCGAACTATACTGTTGATGAAATCGTGTATTCAAGATCTGCTAAAAAGACGATTGAAGGGAGAAATTTGTATACGATACCTTTACAGACGGGTCCTTGGCTTCAACAATACTTCTCATCAAGTATACCCTGCTTTGCTCTAATTTCTCCTCTTTGGAGCTAACCGCCTTTTCTGCTTCATTTTCATGGTGACTGCTTGAACCCATTTGGAGATTCTCTGCTCCTCTTCTCCACTAAAACCTATCTGAAACTTTGGCATGGTGGGATAAGCCAGAACCGAAGATATCAAGGGACATGGATAGCAATCTTACCGGCAGCATTTATTGCTTACAGCGAGCAACTTATTTCCGAGTAAATTTAATTTAATGTGCCAGAGCACTTTCAAATGGCAATGACTGGCAGACGTCCGGTCCAATTAGTGGAGTAGTTGGGCTCCTTTTCGATGGCAGCGGAAAAACGCTAAAAAAAATTGACAGCCAGTGTGTCGCTAACGGACGTTCCAAATTTGCAAGGAAAATGCTTCCGCCTTTTTACCTCCGGAAGATGACATGAATGCAGAACCATCTTTGTCTCGGCCCTTTTAAGCCGTGCAAGGTAACTGTCATCAACTCATGCAAAATATATATGGGTCAATTAAAAAAAAATAGTAAAATATATATGGGTTAATTAAAAAAAAATTTAGTAGAAAAATTATTTTTTGGATAGATTTTTAATATATTGATATAAAAATTGAACTTGACTGGAGAGGGCAACAATCTTTCCTTCCAACCACTCAAACTACAACTAAAAGATATAATTAGTTAATTATATTTTAAAATTAAGTTTATAATTTTTATTTAATTAAAAAAAAATTAAAACAAACTTGAAAAAAATTTAATAATTATATTTTCAAAATCAAATTATTAATATGATTTTGAATTGGATTGTTATTTTGTGAACATTAAAATACATTATGATAATTGATTATATTTGTATTTATAAAATTTACATATAATAACGAAATAAAATGATATTCAAAAGTAGTTGAGGTATAATAATATATATTTTTATTATCAATATACATAATAATATAATATATATTTACAATAATAAAGTAAAATGATATTCAAAAATAATTGACAAACTTTCACCATGTCATTATCAATATATATGATGTTCGCATGTATATAAAATGTTGATGCCAATAATGGAAAGTTCACAAATAACATAATATTATTTTTATATAAAAAAAAGTTTTATGCCATAATTAATATAATATTATTGATACAATAAAGGAGAAAATGATATATATATATATTTGGCGGAGATGTATATATATAAATAAATAAAATGATATTCAAAAGTAGTTGACATATATAATAATATATATTTATTATATATTATATATAATATTATAATATATATTTATAATAAAGTAAAATTATATTAAATCACGAAGAACGCATCGCAGCTTTAGCAAACTCTTATTGAGCAAATAATTGTTAAATTTATCATCCGTATTTAAGATTTTTATCAATATTTCAGAATCTCCAAAAACTTGTATGTCTTTGTAGTCAATATCTTGGGCAATCAGACAAGCTTGTAACATCCCAAAAATTTATGCGTGATTATTGGTTCTCAATCCTAGGCCCCAGCAAAAACTATCTTTTCTTAGTCCATCCTGAGAATAGATGATCACACCCGCTCCTGCAATGCCAGGATTTCCTTTTGAAGCCCCATCAAAGAAAACCGTGGCTTTGCCCTGAATTCTCCACCATCCCTGAAATTCTGCATCTGTGTCTCTTAGGCGCCATCCTGGATTATTAAAGGGATGAAATGAACACTTTCGTCTATCCCTATACATAAATGTACCAAAGCACTTCTTTTCTTCAGGAAGCATGGAATTATCTTTAAAAGAAGGATGATGCACTGCTACCTCCTGCAGAAGAGCCTTAGCCTTAGCAGCAACCATCAAATGAGAGGTTTTGAATTGTTGAAAATCTGGTTATTTCTCGCCAGCCAAATCTTCCAGAAAACGTACTTGGGGAGGGCTTGCCAAATTCTGATCCAAGTGGAATTATTTTTATGAGAATGAGGATACCTGGTTTTCCACGTTGATAGGAGAATAAAAATAGAGATCTGATAGGGACCATTAGCATTGAGGCCAAGCAAAGAATTTCTCCATACTTCTTACCAGAAAGGATAGTCAACAAAAAGATGGTCCAGATTTTCTATCGCCATGCAACACAGTGGGCATCGATGAGGGATTGCAATTTCTTTTTTCATCAAGTTTTCTCCAGTTAAAGCTTTCCTATGAACTAAAATCCATGTAAAAAAATTAACTTTAGGCAGACCATATGTGTCCCACACCATATTCCAGAATGCAAGGGGATATATCAATGGCTGGGTCGGCTGGGTAGCTTCATAACCGTGGGAAACCGTATATGATCCTGTCTTACCCCAACCCCAATTGTCTTTCAATTGCCAGTAAATAGGTGCTGGACCAGTCGGCGCATTAAAAAAAGGAAGAATTTGATTCTGTAAATTCGCAGGAGGTCTGGGCAGAGTCCACGAATTCCACTTCCCACCAGAGTCCCAATCCGAGATATCTGCCAACGTGTTAACACCATTCTGAGAAAGCCACAATCGTATCTCCCTAAGAACAGCAGAGAGGGCGAGTGGAGGGTTGCCCATGATGCAATCCTCCCAAATCCGCGTTTTGCAACCATTACCAGGAACTCGATAAAGCCTTTGCTGGAAGAAACTCATACCTTTCCTACATAAATTCCATAGCATCGTGCCTTTGGGAGTTTTATCAGGCTACAAATTCCTTAAAGCGACTCCCTCCAAAAAAAAAAATTCAAGACTTGAGTGACAGGGTGCTTACGTTTATTATAAAGTTTCCAGAGAATTTTTCCTCCAAGAGCTAGATTAGCCATTGCTGGATCTCTTACCTGTAAACCTCCTTCCCTTAGAGGACGCTTGATGATTTCCCAATTGATCAGATGGTATTTTCTCTCATTTCCTTTTCCTCCTCTCCACAGAAACCCCCTTATCAATTTTGAAATCTGAACTATTATCAGCTTAGGGGCCAAGAGAAAAGACGCCTGATAGATAAGGATGGAAGATAAAACTGATTTTATCATAATGAGCTTCCCAGCGTAGTTGAGCCACTGGCCTCCCCAAGCTGTTAATTTAGTCCTGATTTTACTAAGAATTCCATGCCAAAGACTATCCTTATTAGCTCCCAGAGTAAGAGGAAGGCCAAGGTAAGTTACTTTTTCCCACTTGACATAACCCATGAACCCCAAGAATTGAGCAATTCGGAGAACAGATTATTGGTCCAAATTCCATCCATAGACTGCGCTTTTCCTTTTGTTAACCTTGGCTCCCGAAATATTACAGAAATTATTCACAATATCTTTATAAACCTTTGCAATTTTTATTGAAGCTCCTCCCAGCAGCAAGGAGTCGTCCACAAAAAAAGCATGATTGATGGAGTCAATACCATTCACCGACCTGATGCCAGGGGCATTCCCAACGAGCTTTTCAACAGTCAACTTCGTGCTCAAAGAGTCTTCCATAAGAATATACAAAAAGGGGGATAGAGCGCATCCTTGCCGTAAACCTCTCGTGGCTTGAAAGTAGGTAGTCGGCCTGCCATTGATTAAAGGAGCTATCCACGGCTTTTCAATACAAGCTTTGATCAAATTAACAAAATCCATACTAAATCCAAAAGCAAGCAGAACTTTGAACAGAAAAGAAATTTTTACCCGATCAAAAGCATTGTCCATGTCAAGCTTTATAAGCATCCCTTTCTCCTTCCGCCGTTGACTGGAGTGCATAGCTTCCTGGAACAAGATAACATTGTCCAAAATATGTCTCCCTTTGACAAAACCACTCTGAAAAGGAGAGATAAGTTTGTCTAACAAAGGCTTGATCCTATTAGCCAATAGTTTGGAAAGGATTTTGTAGGATGAGTTGCACAGGGAAATATGCCTGAAGCGTTCAAAGGACCCTGGGTTCACCTCTTTAGGAATTAAGGCAAGAAAGGTGGAATTTGTGCTACCTCCAACCTTGGCCTTAAGCTGAAAAGCTCTGATCATTCTCAACAGATCTTTCTTAATGATATTCCAACAAATTCTGTAAAAGTGAAAAGAAAACCCATCTGGCCCAGGAGCTTTGTCTGGCTCCATATCCCAGATAACATTGTTGATCTCTTCCTCAGTGTATGGTCTCATGAGACTGAGATCATCTTCAATGTTGACAATAGAGGGAATGTGAGAGAGAAAGTCATTCGTAGCCTCCTCACTTTCTATCCATGCTTCTTTAAAGAGATTCTGAAAATGAATATCAGCCGCCCCATTAATCTCCTTTCTTTTCAGAAATGTTCCTTCAGCCAAGTTCATTTCAGAGATATGATTCCGAGAGAGGTGTGCTCTAAATTGTCTATGGAAAAAGGAGGTGTTCCGATCCCCCGATTTCAACCACAAACTTCTAGACTTCAATCTCCAGTATCCCTCTTCCTGTCGAAAGGAGTGAAAGGAATTTTGTTGGGCAGCATGTTCTTTCTCGAAATCATAAATGTTAATAACCTTGCTTTCCATATCCATTTGCAGATCTAATAAGTTATGAACAACTTATTTTCTATAACTAGCAGGGGTAATAATGGGCTTTTTATCCAATCCTTCAATGCATATTTAGTTGCTTTTAGTTTCTGCTCCAAAACAAAACAAGGTGAACCAGTTACGGGTTTTGTCCAAGCCTTCAAGACTGTTTCCATAAAACCATCCTTATCTATCCAGAGCGGGTTAAATCTTAATGGAATGGAGCCCAAGTTTTCTTCCTCTTCCAACATGAGAAGCATGGGCTTGTGATCCGAAGTAAGCTTAGGTAGAATTTTGGATGAAATAAGATTCTTTTCGAGTAAGAGCGTTCTCTGTACAATAAATCTATCCAAGCGGGCTGAGATGTGCTCTGTCCCAATTCTGTTATTTGTCCATGTGTAAAGTCCTTTCTTAGGCTTAAAGTCGAGAAGGTCCCACTGTTGAATTAACTGCTCCGCAATGGGTTGCAGTGGGTCCCTTTTGTTGTTTCCTCCTCTTTTTTCCTTTGGTTCTAGAATTAAGTTTAAATCTTCAGCAACTATGATGTTATTTAGAGGATGAGTTTCTATAAAATTAGCTAAAGAATGTCAGCATTCTTTCTTCTTAGAATATTGACCCGGCACGTAAAGATTAAACAGGGATAAGGTAAGCTTACTTGCATTATGACTGATTTCAGTGAATAGTCAATCAGGGAAAATTTTAAGAACCCCCCCTAAATTTCTATGTATAATAATTTTGCTAATCCCCATGATACATAGGAAAATATGAAGGCTATTTTATCAATTAAATAATACGTATATATAATTTTTTGGCGAATGTCACACTAAATTATATAATCTTGTAAAATCTCGGCGAATCTTTTATTGACTTATAAAATCTTGTAAAAACTTGGCGAATCTTTCACTAAATTATAAAACCTTGTAAAGTCTTGGCGAATATTTTATTAAATTATAAAACATTATGAAGACTTGGCGAATTTTTCAATAATGCATAAACCACATATAATAATAAAACAACATATTCATTAAACTATAATATCCTAGAGAAAGAGCCATTATCTAGTACTTGTTGAATTAAGATCATTTTTATTTGATTTCTTGCCTATTCACATAGGATTTATTCAATCAATTCCATTATGATACAATTACATCAAACTAGGTTTGGCTAAAATCCATGTTTTTCCATTCTCCTAAGTAACCAAAAGACCAACCTACGAGTTGTTATTGCAATCACATAAAATACCATCAATAGAGTACTCTGAAGTCTCAAACCCTTTGACCAATTCATATGCATCTAATCCCTCAAACCCTAGTCATTAAGCTAAAGAAGGGTGATAAAAGTAAGAAAAATCCACGTGGAAGCTCAAAGAAGGGAGTAGAAACTAGAAAGAACAAGAGTTGCACGCAGATTGGTCACTGCCTTGTAGAGATACAAACAATAATAATATTATAAATATATACAAAAACAACATCAAATTAACACATTTACAATATCAAAATTAACTTTGTGGAAAGTATGATATTCAACTTCAAACAAATTTAAGGGAAAATATCGTCCTACATCCTATCACAACCAGTTGCTCAAAGATTGATACGAAAACTCTATTGTGATCATGTTTATACATAGGGTTAACCCCCTTCTTAGGCTTGTTCAAGGCCACATACTACCTATTAATATGAATGATCATAGTCTATTAACAAGGGTATATTGCAACCCTATTTATAGCCATATAGATCTATCCACGGGTCACAAATGCCTCAACACTATAGATCAATCCATCTTTTTTTATTTAATGTGTGTGAGGAAAAACATTAGTATTTTCCCAATAAACCATGGAGATTAAATGCTTGGAAAGCATGGTCTAATCACCAAAAATCACCACACTTGGTGTACACATTTGAATGCATGATAATAGTAAGGAAAACTAAGTAAGTGGTGGGGATTTACGTCCCTCTATGGATGCCAATAGCTTTATCCGTCTTTGGATGTATTTTCCATGGTAAGTCCCCTCTAGTTTGACTACTACGCACCTCAAATAAACTCCTCAACACCAATTAGCATCTCAAAACTTGTAATAAAGCTTATTGCTGCCTGGTGTTTCCAGCCACATTGTATCACAAGCTTAGTGTCTATTTGTATATAAGGTGTTTCCAGCCACATTGTATAAAAAATGTCTAAACCTGGTGTCTGTCTCCTCTGCATTCCCTAATAACTTGGCACATTTACAATATCAAAATTATCTTTGTGGAAAGTTCTGTAACCAAAATAATTTCTCCTCCCATTGTGCATCATTCAGAGAAGTGTATATGTTTTTTTTTCTGAGCAATCTCTACCATGCAACATGAGCAGATTAGCCTATTACCTAAGTTGAAAATGTTTGTCAAATGTGACCAGCACCAAAAAGTTTTATGAACTTATGTATATGGCATGTGGTTTATAATATAATTACAATTTTATTCTGAGAAAAAAAAACATAGCATGTGGAAAATTTTGTATAACAAGTTTACCTTATGAAAATCTTGTTACAATTACAAAAGAAAAATCAACATCAACTTCAATTTCCTCTATTGGGATGTAGCAATCACAAAATCGCATCCCTTTCATTATCAATTTTCTGTTGTGCAACAAAATCTCATGACAATTATAAAAGAAAAATCAACATCAGCTTCAATTTCTTCCATTCAAGTGTAGCAATCACAAAATCTCATCCCTTTCATTATCAATTTTATGTTGTGCGATAAAATTCCTATAAGCTGTACAGTGCAATTCAATGTAAAATTCTAGCAAGTTATTAACACATTGAAAAAAAATTGATTGAGTGCATCACATATTAGAACAATTTTCAAGTAGCAAATAAACATGCACTCTGCATTTTATATCTCAGATATGTAACAAGAGTGCATTAAAAAATAGATTTTAAGTTTTCCACTAAGACTTCTATAAGAAACTTATGAATGTTTGAGTAGGAGATATGTAATAGAACGTATTTACTGTTTCAATTTAAAGAGTTCATTCTCACCAGTAATAGATTTTGAAATAGAGAAAAACCTGTGTAAAATACTAAAATTTAATAATCCAACATTTCAGACTACAAAGGAATGGAGTCCATCATCAGGGAAAACACAATGCCCCACATTTGTTATCTCTAAAGTAGAACATGACCCTTTATAGTTGCCTACCCTATGCCTGCTCCCCTGTCTCTTAGATGGAGGAACTTGCATGTAGTGTCAATATATAGGGTATCATATATTCCTAGTTGCAAGGAGGAACATTCCTTAGGGTCTCATATATTCCCTCAATGATATCATCTTTCATGAAAACGAGGAAGCAACTACTCATCTGCCTAGTTCTCCTTCAATGTTGAACATGTATTCAAGCTCACATATTAATTCTTCGTAACCTTCAAAATTAGTAAGGTCAACAGCTCTTCCGAGAGCAATTCCCTGCTTATGAACCTGCATGAATATACAAGTGGTGTCAAGCAATCAGATATATCTCAGTCCAAATGGAATTTTGAGGGATCCAACTTGTTAATACTGGCAATCTATATGTCCAAGCATAGAAATACCTTGGTATTGGAACATATTCCTCTATATAAAGTCATGCATAACCATTATCACAACAAACTATTTGCACCAGATAGCCAGTACTACAACATTCCTTGAAAGATGGCCGGACCAAATCACAAGGGTGCAATGCCAAGAAAATTTGTTTTGCACTTAGGCCAAGTGTGTCAAGATCAGGCAAGCACACCACATACATTCTTACAAACTCCTTTTAACCATCCTGTCAATCCCACTGACAAAAATCTATTTGAATCATGCCCTTCATACTCCATGGTAATCATCAGTCAAGAAGGGCAAAACTTGATGATAATCTTCTGACAGTATCAACCATCTACACTGGCTGCAGGTAAAGTTGATTCCTGAAGATCATAGAGGGAATGCTTATATGCTTCTCTGGTTATTGGTTGCTCATCTGAACATCCTTGAAGTTTAGCATGCTTTTGAGGAGTCATTTTCTCCACCCCTTCTCAAGTATAAATGAAAATCTTGTGCACAATGCTACATAAATCCTTGTTTTAATACAAAAACACTTTGATTAGACAAAATCAAAAATCACTCATCATACCAAATAATAATTTAACATTATCAAATACTCAAAAACCAAACAAAAGCAAGACAGAACATCACAAACATAAATATAAACTTTATAATTCTTCATCCATTACACAAATAGAATTTAGATGAAAGAAAGGAACTTTGCATTCTATGGATTTTATTTCGACATTTCAAGCCACCTAGTTTGCGCTCATCATCGGGAGCAAAGTGATATTACCTGCACATTCTTTGTTGTAAGAACAATAGAGTCTTTTTTATCAACAACATGTTCAGTACGCTTTGATCTAGGAGATGGTAAGGCACCAACAGTGCTTTTATTATCAACAGGAAGCATTTGTAATATTAGAACCTAAACTATTGCAAAGCATTCCAAGGTACAAGTCGAAGCTATGAATTCCAGGTAAGCTCCAAAAATATATGATCAGTATTTACCTCCTCCTATCTGAATCAATTTGAGTACATAATGTGAACTTGCAAAGAGATGCTAGAAATGCATTCAAAGGTTCCACTTCCCGAAGAACTCCACAAGCCTACACAAGTAACTGGAATCTTCAACATTTTATATACACCTCAGCATCATCAACTAACACATTTGCATCCTAGAATTTAATTATACTTGAGGTTTGCAAACAGATATCAAAGAGCACAAGTATTTGAAAACCTGGGTGAATGCTTGGCAACCTTTCAATATTTCCAATACAATAACCTCACCCTGTGACCTAAAGAAGATAAAATATGCCAAACAGAATTCATCATTAATCAAGAGTAACTCACAGTGAGATAATCAGCTTGGAAAAGACTGTTCCAATCATGACATGCTAATATCTAAACATACCTCGATAAGGTCAATGACAGAGCTTCTAGAATAGTTCTCCACACTGAATTGACCATAGTAGTGCAAAGAGACGCAAGCTCTCCTCCAAATCTAGCTGATGACATATTATTCTCACATCTAGGAGAGTCCAACTGAAACAATCAATAATTTCCAAATAGTTAAAGGATGGGGAAAATCTTAGACTTAAGTTCAACTTACACATCTAAATAGAAAAGAAGAGAGACACCCTGCATAGAAATTCTATGTCCCGACTCCCACCTCACCGTGTTCCACAGCTTCATCTGTCAATGTAGCTACCGTAAAAACAACTCCTAGCAATCCTTCAGCTACTAATGTTGCATGAGCCTCACTTGCAACCACTACGGCTGCATTGGTTGCATCATTATCCATGCTCCACTCAAAACCTATAATGGCCATCACTTTCACACAATAAGAATTGAGAAGAGACAATGACCCATGACAACTTGTTAGAAATTATGTCAAATAAAATTATATCACTTTAGTGATTCAGTTGTACGGTAGCATAAAATTATGAATAATATACTGCAGTTTTCAAGATCTAAATCCATAGTAGGGGAAGGTTTTAGCATGAAGGGTTGTTACAAGGAGGACCAGTAAAACTGGTGAAATGAAGATCCAGCATTGGTATGGAGCTAAATTGCACTGAAACGGATACATGAATGGAGAGGAAAACAAATACGGAAAATTTTCAAAAAAGTCGGACATGATACGACAGGGAAACAACAGTACATACATACAAATACACATATATATATATATTGAAAAATACCATGAGTTATACATAATTCAGATTATAATTCATCAATTAGATTTAGAGGTAGTCATGTCATTTATAACGATTGAAATTAGCATACTCAAATATTGGCATAGACAATATTCTTATAGATAAGCCAACCATTGTCAAGCATTCAATCAAGAACATATCAACTACTTCCAAACATCTTAGTGCTTTAAAGTACCAATGCAAGGGTCTTGTTTTATTCATGGATTCCTTGTAACAATGATCAAACACTAGTGCTAGTTGATGCGTATTTCAATATCTTACTAGATTATGCTCCTATCCATAGTTTAGGTCATCTTGAAGAAGTCATAGATAGAAGGTTGCTATTTTCCCATTTAGATTCAGTGTTTTATTTCATGATGAGACCTTAGGACCTTCATCCTAATCAAAATTACCCTCTTTAAATAATAATGATCCACACCTTGTTTTCACCTTTCCAAAAGAATAAGGAAGTTATTTGATTCACATAAAATGTCCCAACCCTAGCAACTTATTTTTTATTAGTCAAATAGTAATTTTGCATTGGCATCCATGACCATGAAGTGAAGCCTTTGTTTTAATTGAAATCACCCTAGTAAATGGTTGTATCATTATTCCTCCAATTATGAAAGCACAACCACTTCATGTAAACCTTGAAAATAGAGAATGTTAGGTCTCTCCCTTGCCTTTGCCAATATTCCAATAGCATCACTATCCCAAATGATAATGTTTAGTTAATAATTTTCCTCTCTACTTGTGAGTGTCCTATTGTTATAACTCAAACCCCAACAAATGGTCATATCACCACTCCAAATGAAAATGAATAATTATGTTTCATGGTTTCTCTCACGAGTACTAGTGAATGAACTATTCCTCCCAATGAGAATAGAACAATCACCCCCATCAAATGTGAAGTGGAAGTGCCAATTGTTGTTGTTAGATAATGATGTCACCTAGTCAAGGGTGAAGATAATGTTATGGGTAGTGGCTTCCCATAATGAACACAAACATATGTTAGGGATCCAATTCTTCTTGTGAAGTGAGATAGTGTTATCGCCCTTACAAGCACACAGGTTGTCTCATTTTGAATAACGCAAAGACTTGCTTGGGGCTCATACTTGCTCTTCCTAGCATAATCATTTATCATCCTATGACCATGAAGAAAGGTTTTTAGCTCATGGTCACCTTAGCAAATACAAGCATGGGTTTTGGTTCATGATCCCTCTTATGAGTGTGACTAGGTTTTTAGCTCAGATCTGAGCAAAGATACATATGTTTTTCAATTATGATGACTGCTGAAACAGGCCTTTTATGCTGAGAGCAGATTCAGACTTGTTAAGGATACTTTTCCAGGACTTAGGCCAGCAAGAAAATGGACACTAAAATGGTGTTTAGTTTGTCCACTGATTGCGGTTGACTTGACTGTTGTTTAGGCTTGTGATCATGGACAAGCATGTTGAGTTTGACCACAGAATTAAGGCATCATTGATAACAATGTTGACTGAATTTAATCTTTTCTACTAATAATGATAATTGAGGACAGTACTACTAATACATGTTTGCGAGAAATGTGTGTAGCGGCAGGGGAAACAGTTCACCGATAGACACACAAAGGAATTTAAGGGTCGTAGAATACGGATAAATCACACACGGAAGAACGACGACGGTGTCAACTTCCTACGGAATCCCACGGCCTAGTTCAAAAGCCCTTATCCGCTTACTCGGGGACGCGTGAAGTCGTGCGTAGTGGACCATGACGGAGTTGGTCGTATACGAGTTGGGGGGGGGGGGCGCAGTAAGAACGGACTTACTTCTCAGCGCCATTAGTCCCTAATAGCATGTAGACGGAAGATAGAAGGTAATGGCTCCCGAAATCCCTACATGAAGTTCCCGCAAGTCAAAATGAAAGGATATCGGCGGAAGGGCCCGACGATAAGGTACCCTGCCGAGAACGAAAAGAGTGGACGCAAGGACCCGACGATGTGGTACCTTGCCGAGAAATGGAAACAATAGATGACTGGACCTGATGGAGTGGTGCCATGTCGAGGAAATGAAGTTAAGGAACGGGAAGGCCCAACGGCACGGCACCGGGATCCTAGTAAAAATGATTGTTAAACTTAACTGCATAAAAACGTATAAATTGCACCTAGAACATTTACTTAGAAAAATGCATTATAGTACTTTAAACAATAGAAGTTAGTACTTGAGACATTTGCACATAAAAGAATATTTTGGCATTTAAAATAATAACAATTGTTATTTATGCATTTGCACATAAAAGAATATTTTGAGTATTTAAAATAATACAAATTTTTATTTAGGAGCAAAATAGAATCCTAAGCATAGACATCTAGTCAACTCCACTTACACCACAAATTTAGGAGTTAGGCGAAACATATTGGGGACAAACATGATCAAACTTAGGAATGTTGGTGCATCTCCAAGAAAAACTGACACATGGATGGGTGAGTTTTATTTAATTAGAAATTTAATAAAATAAATATTATTGCATGGAGCGACATGTGTCGCAAGGGATTTTCCTACTTAAAGAAGGCCTTAGGAAGGAAGACGGGACCAGTCCTTGGATGGATATGGTAATCTTGGAAAATAACTGACTTGCTACTATTTGGGGTTTGGCTATAAATTTTGGTGGGAGGGAAACCCAAGCTGAGTTTCTCAAATTGTTGTGTGTGAGCTCTACGCCCCAATTTGCTCGGGGGTCCGGAAGGAAGAAGAGTACTTCCGGAGTGGTAGGGAGGTCAACCGAGGTGTTTGTCAATGGTCATCGTGATCAAGCGGCGGGATTGGAGCTGCGACCTTGCTGGATTTACATCTTCGACAAGGGCAACTATTTATACAGGTTTGATTGTATTTAAATGGACATTACTGAAGTGTTATTTAGAAATTATAAGAGATCTTAATTATATAAATTTGAATCCTTTTTTATTTCTGAAAATGGTAATTTTATCCGCATGAAATTTTGTTTATCAGTTGTTATCTTCAGAAATGATCAGAGAGCTAATTATATAATACTGAACTTTTGGATTCTGGAAAGAGAAATTTTATCGGTATGAAATTTATTTTTCATTTTTCGAGACTATCTGAGATCTAGTTATATAATACTGAACTTTTGAATTCTGGAAAGAGTAATTTTATCTATATGAAATTTATTTATCAGTTTTTATTTCAGAGATTATCCGAGATCTAACTATGAAATTCTGAACTCTTTCGATTCTGGAATATTGATTTTATTTGCATGAAATTTCTATTTATCAGTTCTTATTTCAGAAGTTATCACAGATCAAATTTTATAAATCTGAACCTTTTCTATTTCTGGAATTGAATTATTTGGGGTACATGAAAGGTTATATTCGCAATTTGGGGTTAATCTGAGATTAGGAATGGTTGTTTATACTCTGTTATGTATGCCTTCTGTGTTCAAAGGTCTGGTCCGGAAAAGCGTTTGAGTCTACGCCCTTGTACATTGTATTCATTTTTTTTAATCCTCGATCCAAAAGAAAGAGACTTAATACCTGTTTACTCCCAGCGGTGACTCTATTCTTTAGGCGTACATGTATCCGATTTCGAATATGGGTTCAAGTATCAGACTTATATGTTCATACCGACCTAACGCCCAGACTTTCTGTGTGATGTAGATCTTATACTTAGAATTTTTTATTTAAATGTGGTGATATCTGTTCTGAAAACGTAGCTGTTTTATTTTATAGGATCTCAGCCCAGAAGAGTAGATTGCTATCTAAAGAAGAAAAAAAAAATGGATCTTCTACGTAAAACGTTTTTCATGGGGTTATTTTATTTTAGTTTGAGTTGTATTCTGAAAACGGAAATAGTTTCAATTCTAAAAATCTCAGTCCACAAATGTAATCGGTTTGCTTTACAATGTTGAATCTGCATACACTACACAACCGATTGGTACTCTATTCATATTTTAGATATGTCGCGGTTGTTTAAAAATATAAAGGTAATTCGTGACCAATCCCATCTTTACCCAGTCTCTCTCACCACCGGTCGAACGCTCTACTCTGCTTTATGTTAACCCCAGTTGCTATTTATACATGACAGTAATGATGCATATGGCTGTTCTTAGATGCCAATTCCCCAGTCTTGATCTGCATATTCTTTCTCTCCCATTGAGAGCAACGAACCCAACTTCGTATTCCCCATCTCGGCCTCCATTAATGTCAAATTTAAGACGGATGTAGTCCACCCTGCAAATAAGTTCGACTTACAAGTTTTCTTTACCTTTTAGTTGTTAAATCCGCAAACTTCTAGAAGATGACCCCATCCTGCTTAATCCTTGGATATTTGGCAATACCCTAAGGTGGAAATACGGTCCTTCCCGAACTACTTCAAACCGCTTGGCAAACTCCAGTTAGTTAAAGACCCGGTGGCAATGGTAGCAGATGTTCATAATGCTAACTGACACTTCATGCAACATCTACCCTGCTTCCTTGTCGACGAATCGCATCCTGTATGCTGGAACTCTGTGGACTGCATACCATATATCGTGACACCTGGATTCATGATCTCTTAACGGTCGAAGTAAAATAAATAGTTATTCTTTACGCCTGTAACATTTTTGTAGTCAAATTAAAATTAGAATGAATGTTTGAAAGTACTGACAGGTCATTATTTTACTGACGCCGAGACGAATTGTAATTACCCTTAACAAAGGGTATCTCTCACTGTTCGGTGTAGTTTAATAGTTTTAGATGGAATAGGTAAGTCTAACTCCGAGTGTGGAAATAAATATCTACTTAAGGAATGATTGATGCATATGCTTGAGTTAAATTCAAGTGCATAAACCTCTGTTAAAGTGTATACTTGGGGTAAATTATGATAAATGTTAATGACAATACCTTGATCTAATGTAGTAGTTCAGGTAGATGGTATGAGTAACTTCTGCATGGATATCTGAATAGGGTCTCTTATAGATAGAATGTATACCTTTATGAATATTTACTTGGGTAGATTTTTAAAACCATTTTGAAAACATAAAATACATTATATGAGGTGTAGATTTCCGTTGGAATGCCTTATTTAACAATTATAAATTTGATGGATTATGAAAAAGGAAAATCATAGTTGTAATGATTGTATTTCTGGTCATACCTTGATTCTCTAACTGGAATAGCAGATGTTGGCATTCTTCCAGTGGACTAGCCCTCTAACAAATGATAAACCACCATTTTGAAAAAAAATATACTAACACTCTAGTGATGAACAACCATTTTGAAAATAAAAAAATACTAACACTCTATAATTAATTGCTTTACAACCTCCAATCCAATAAAGAAGATGTATATAACAATAATCAAGTAAAATATTTATCAACATGTCAAGTCACATTTAATAAGGATATCTATACACTAGCTTCCCACATTTAAGAAGGATATGTATAGATTAGGTTCTCCTTCTGAAATTTAACTGCTTTAAGTGGTTGATCGATGTATACTTCTTAATTAATTCACCCATTAAGAAATATCCACTTCATGTCTACGTTTGTGTATTATTCATTAAAATGCATTACACGGGCAGTTTTCTTCATAATCGATCTTTTATTTTTGTACATAGACTTTGGTTAACAAATTTGTTTTGTATTTGTCAATTATCCAATCCAAAGTATAATTATTCAACCCAAGGTATTTTTTAAGGGTGTGTCATAGGTCAAATCTGCACTTCTCCGTCCTGTGATCACCTTGCCTTGTAGATCACACAAAAGGACACAAACAATTGAAAAGCTTGATTGACTTAGATGACTTGCTGCCAGAAGTACACTCTCCAACTGAGATTTTAGCAGTTTTTCCTGATTTTGACACATGTATGCCCCTCTCTGCAAACAAGACTAGCGTACTGTACACTACTCTCCTCAAGGGCAAACAACGTACACCTCCCAAAAAGTTGTAAACACATGTTGTAAAGCATAAAAGTTGCTTCCAGAACGCTACTCTTGTTGTCTGAAACCCGCTTACATCTTTAGATGAAATCAAAAATATATTAATTTGACGAATTGGGATTAGTTGAAGTTGGTTCTGCAACTTCCCCAACCTCCCAATCAAACCACCTCTCGATCTAAACTGCCTACCTTGTCCCATAAATACAAGGAGGATCCATGAGAGGGGTTACTCATTGTATTGAGAAAAACTTGAGAGAATACTTGGAGGACTGTTATGCTGGAGGAATTCCCAAGTCAGTGTGAAGAGCAAGAGCCCAGAGTCCGGTTGCAAAAGCATCTCGACACATCATATATACTTGTACTGATTTCATGCTTCTTTGACAATAAAAAGGTCGAAACACCCTTCCTGTCCCAAATAAGATATCTATTGGATTGTATGTCTATTTGGCTTAATTCTTGATTATAGTTGATGTTAAATTGCTTTATAATTTCATCATATGTTATATGGTTAAGATACGCTGAGGAAGGTATCTTTTGTATTGCAGGTTCATCAAGCAGAAGATCAAGCGAGAGATCAAGTGAAAGACCAAGCGAAAGCTAGGATCAAATGTCGAAAAGAGGTATGTCTTTCAATCCCAGTCTATTTCTTTTGTAGTAACTAAATGCAGTATAATCAATGCGTTTATCTGTCAACCCTGCCCAGTTGGTAGTTTCCATCTCCTCACTATAGGGTAGAAATCCCAAACAACAGACTGGCGACTCCGCTGGGGAGTAACCGTGTGTTTCTTCTGCATTAGGAGACCTAGTTAGGTGTTCCTTCCATCCCTTGTTTCAGTTTTTTAATGTCTAAGAGGCCTTATAGTTCTGTTTTCTCTGTTCCTTATTGCTTGACTCATCTCAGTAGTCTGCTGCAAAGCTTGTTTGTACCCTACTTAGGCATGTACGCTGGTCTACCCTACATACAGTAGCGTTTGTTGGCTGATGTAAGCCCTTCCCTGCACTGAACAGTAGCGTACACCTCCTAATGTACGCAAGTTTCAACACTGCACAGTGGTGTATAATCCTGTAGTGTCCAGTTTGCTGTTAGGGTTTGTTTCCAGGCTTTTGGTTTCTGTTCTAGCCTATTGCTTTGCCTTCTTTACTGACCCTTGAGACCTTTGATGTCTCCCTTGAGTCTTGTTGGCCTCTCCAATCTCTTTTAACCTTGTTTTTGCTTGCTTGAGTCTTTGTAAGTGTCTTCACTGCCTTTTAGCCTTTTCGAAGTTTGTGCACTTCTCTGTTTTTGGTCTAGTTGCACACCTTGATCCTAGTTGCTAGTTGAAATCATGCAAACCTGTGTTTCTTAAGCGTTAGTTGTTTGTGGAAACGTTAGAACGCTTCCTTGGTCTTTTATCCTTTGCTTAGGGTTTGACCTAGTTTGAAGTACTTAGGATTGCTTTGGAGAGTTGCTTGGTTTAGTCACTTCCTGATTGTCTTTCAGTTTGAATCCAAGTGGGTAGAAGCCCTCTAGTTTGCTTTCTTTCGAGTATGTGTGCTTGGTAAGTTACCTTTTTGGTTTGCTTGCTTACTTTCTACTTAGCTTAGTGTTTTCCTTAGGGTTTTGATGCTTAGGAGCAGCCTTGTAGGTCTGCCTTTCCGCTTAAGAGTGTCTCTTTTCCCTTTTTCTTTTGCGCTTTATTTCCAAGTCTCAAGTTTTTCTTTTGCAAAAACTTGGTAAGTCAATTCTTCTTCAGATCAGTGGATTTGTTTGTGTGAGCCTTTTAGCTGTTAGTTTTACCCACACTTTTGCATTTAGGTCTTGCTTGCACTTTTATAGTTTCTTTTTCTTGCACAATTATCGGAAAAAGAAAAAATTGTTTTAAGTAGCTTAGTAGTAAGGTCTAGCATTGCTTTGAAGTAGCGTAGTTTGCTTCGAAATATCAAAAGAAAATACAAAAAGATCTTGTTTTACATTTGCTTAAGTTTTTTATTTTTGGAAGAATACAAACGGAAAAGAGAAAAAATTTGTGAATTTGAAATGTTTTCCACTTTACTTTCATAACAAACCATTCCACACACCGCACTACAACCTTTGAGTAACAAGTAACCCTTAAAAATGAATTATTAATAAAATTTATTAGCAACATTTTCTTTTTAGGAATACACGACATCAACTAGCTTAGGCTAGAGTTTCGAGCTTAAATCACCTTAAAATGCTCGGAACTAGCTTCATTACTCAACAATCGTAGTACGAATTTCATTTAGGTAAATCCATCTATATCAAATAGTCCTGGGAAACTCTACTTAAACCAGAGCTAAGCACGATGCCGTGGGAGACTGAAATTGTTGAGGATATCCCCTCACTTTCCTTTTGACCATAAACCAGAGTCGATAGACGTACGGGGGTCCTTTCGGACTTCGGGCTTTGCTACCCCACCCATGCGTTTCGACTAGGATGACGACTGTCCCCCCATGTTATTTCGTATTGATGGTAGCCTTAGTATCAGACCTTTAGGATTCTACACAGGTAGAGTGGGCAGTTATTCCCACTTCATCTCAGACAGGCGTGGAAGGTAACCCTCTGGCAGTAATCTCGGGAAAGCGGTTTGGTGATTCAAGCGCTTGCACCAAGTGGACCTCTGGTGGACGCCACAAAACTAACCATCAATACTATGTTAGTTTGTTCTCGGCCTTGATCATCCCAGACTTGCTTCCGAGAGTATTTGCCATTGTTTGCCTGGTCTGATTACCTAGGACCTTTTAAGTGGTGTGCTCTTTGTGTCGTTTGTTTCTAGTTGGCCTTAGATTTTTATGGCCTGTTGAGTTGAAACCTATGGATAGTATCCCGACGAGCACCAATCAAGGGACCCATGTTCAAGGGGATCCTTGTGCTTTTCCATTCATTCAGAACATTGGTACTCCCTTAATGGCTACCTTGAATCTTCCGGGATTCACTATAGGGCTACCGGTTTGGTTGTTTTCCACTCCGAATGCCTTGCATGCTCCTGATGCTTCTCAAGTAAGCACTTCACATCAAGAGCAGCGAAACCCTATGCCTGCTTCACAAGTAGCATCTTCTCCTCCTCTTTCTACCTCATGTGGTGAAAGTAGTAATACTAGTAACCAACAATCTAAAAGGAATAGATGGAGGAAGAATAGGAAGAATATGCCAAAGCAAGGGGGCACCCACCCAGCCTCTGGAAGTCATGTTGGGGGAACCCACCCAGCCTCTCAAGGTCATGTTGGGGGCATCCACCCAGCCTCTGGAAGTCATGCTGGGGGCACCTATCCAGCCTCTGGAGGTCATGCTGGGGGGAAACTTTCAGTCATTGCAAATCATACTGGAAGTATGTCTTCAACCACTATTTCTCATGTTGAGGACACGTCATTGATCACTGCTGGTCATATTAATGACAAGTCACCAATTCCTATGAGTCATACTGGAGACACTGAATCAACCGCTGCAAGTCGTGTTGAGAAAGTTGACATTGTCAACAAACCTAATAAACAGATGCTTAAGTTCCCTTGTAAGTTTCTCGAGGGAGACCACCTTACTCATCGGTGCCCTGCTATTCCAGATGTGCAAAGAGTGGTCCATAGTTCAAAAGTCTTCTGCTTATGATAAACCAGCCAATGCAAGTCATACTGGGGGCAATCTGTCAACCAATGCTAGTCATGCTTAGAGTACTGTTGTTGTTACGAAGTCTAAGCTTATAGGACGCAAGCCAAAGTTCCTTTGTAAACTTTGTAAGGGAGATCACCTTACTCAATGGTGCCCTGCTATTCTAAAGGTGTGGAGAGTGCGGTCCATGTCTAAAGGATCCTCTACTCCTGAATTGTCTATAGATTCCCAACAGCCTGATCAACCTTTGGTTGATGAAGTGGTTGAACCAATGAAATCTTTGGTCAACCCCACTCTTCATTTGGAGAGTGAAGTGATCGAATCGATGCAATCTTTGATTGATCCCATCAGTTCTTTCGGAGACTGGTGCACCTCTCCTAGAAGTCTTCTACATTACCAGTTCGGATGTCTCTGAAAACGAGGGCACTGCATCTGTGTTGAGTAAACCCCTACCAAGCTCTGGGATCATTTCGTTTGATTGGAATAGTCTAACTGGGCCTCGCCTTCCTTCTTCTACACCTTTCCAGATAAAGGTTTATATCGGCAACCATGTGGTTCATTGATGTATTGTAGATGAAGGAGCCTATGTTAGTATCTTATCCCCTTATGCTTGGAGAGACTTAGGTTTCCCTCACCTCGTTACAGCTGTTAATTGGCCGTTGACCTTCGACAGAAGACCTAGTGAACCGTTGGGATTCCTCCCTCAGGTACTTGTTACTTTGAGTAGAAAAATAGTCTTAGTTGATTTTACGGGTTTAAAGGACCCTATGGATTTTGATATGATCCTCAGGCGTGATTACGTATATGCTATGTAGACCGTGGTGTCTACCCTCTTTCGTGTGATGCATTTTACTCACAACGAAAGCATTGTCACCATCGATCGGCTTACATTTGTTGATCCCTCTTATTACCCAACTATAGACCAGATATGTCCCCCGTGAGTAGGCACTACTATGTCACAATCAAATTATGTCGCATATTGTTCCTCGAGTCCAATCGCCACTGAGAAGAAGCCTCTGAATTCATGCGTATGTTCTCGGGACTGGGTCCCGGCAATTGCCTAGATACTGACTCCATCTGAATGTTTAGATATGTGTTATATCTGGGATGATATACTTCCTTCTGATGAAGTTTTCCTAGAGTCTATAATGCAGTCTGCCATTCATTTGGACATTAATCCACTACGAGCATTTCTTTCACTCTCACTTCGAGCTCGTTAAAAACAGTAAGGAGGTTACGAGCATTTCTTCCATCTTCACTTCAAGCTCGTTAAAAACAACAAGGAAGTTATGAGCATTTTCTATATCCTTTGAGCTCGTTAAAAACAGTAAGGAGGTCACGAGTTTACTTTTTCGGGCTCACTAAAACTTTACAAAAAAGATCGTTATAGAGTTCTTTCATGCTCTTGTTTGACTCTTTAAATATGACAAGATCTCCGAGTATAGTTGTCATTTAAGACTCGTTAAAGGATTTGAAGAGACATCTGCTTAAGTATAAGTTTAACCCTTTTGCGGACCTTTGGGGATTACTTACGAAAAATGAATACTCTGGTCATACGTGGCTGGAAGAGTTCTCCTCTCATTGTTTTATACTTTTTCGGGGGAGGGGACTAACTATACAAAAAAGGCCTTTTGGAGCCTCTCTTTAGGGTTTTCAGGCTCTCTACACATGAAAACACCAAGCGAGCATTAACATACTCGGGCTCGATGTAAAATCCACGAGAGGGTAAATAGAGGATTGTTTAAGTTTTTCAGACTCTATAAATAGGAAAACACCGACGAGCATTAATCTACTTGGGCTCGATATTAAAATCCACGAGTAGGTGTATGGAGTTATTGTTTAAGGTTTCCAGACTCCTTAAAATTGAAAACACCTTGGGGATTGCAGTCATCAGTGGAAATTTCCCTCGCTATTGAATAAATGGGAATACATCAATGTCTCTTATTCGACAGGTTCCTCAAGTGTTCGACTTCAAGTCCTCTTATTCACACTTGTTGTATCGTACTAGGTACCTTGGACCCCATTATCATTATCGATGGAAGTCCTCGCGTTTGTTAACGGTATACATCAATGACCGGTAATCAAACAATACCCCCAATGTTCGACTTCAACTCATTTATTCTCATGGTTAAGGTTTGTACCTTGGGTTTTTTTGGATGAAGACCTTGGGACTCTGATAGCAACATCATATTTATGTTATCCCCCAAGCTGCGCAAGACTGAGCCTCACTCATTTTGGCTCTTCATGAGATATAGATCTAGCTTGTTGTTATGGCTATGATATCTATGTTGACATGGATCCATGCTTGTATTTGGCCATGCTCTATATGTACATCTCCTAGTTATGTATCGGAGATCATGTTACACATCTATATGATGTCAAGATCGTAATTGCTCGCTGAACTTTATCGTTGTTTGAGGTGTTTTTGTGAGTTGGTTCTGCGGTTTCTTGCTCCTCCTTTGACTTGGACTTATAATGTATTTTGGCCATCATTTCCCTCTGAACTCGCACATTAGGGGGCATCTGTTATAGGTCAAATCTGCACTTCTCCGTCCCGTGATCACCTTGCCTTGTAGATCACACAAAAGGACACAAAGGATTGAAGAGCTTGATTGACTTAGATGACTTGCTGCCAGAAGTACACTCTTCAGCTGAGATTTTAGCAGTTTCTCTTGCTTTTGACACATGTACGCCCCTCTCCGCATACAAGACCAGCGTACTGTACGCTACTCTCCTCAAGGGCAACCAGCGTACACCTCCCCAAAAGTTGTAAAAGCATGTTGTAAAGCATAAAAGTTGCTTCCTGAACACTACTCTTGTTGTATGAAACCCGCGTACATCTTAAGATGAAATCAAAAATATATGAATTTGACGAATTGGGATTAGTTGAAGTTTGTTCTGCAACTTCCCCAACCTCCCAATCCAACCACCTCTCGATCTAAACTGCCTACCTTGTCCCATAAATACAAGGAGGATCCATGAGAGGGGTTACTCATTGTATTGAGAAAAACTTGAGAGAATACTTGGAGGACTGTTATACTGGAGGAATTCCCAAGTCAATGTGAAGAGTAGGAGCCCAGAGTCCGGTTGCAGAAGCATCTCGACACGTCAGGTATACTTGTACTGATTTCATGCTTCTTTGACAATAAAAAGGTCGAAACACCCTTCCTGTCCCAAATAAGATATCTATTGGATTGTATGTCTATTTGGCTTAATTCTTGATTATAGTTGATGTTAAATTGCTTTATAATTTCATCATATGTTATATGGTCAAGATCCTTTGAGGAAGGTATCTTATGTATTGCAGGTTCTTCAAGTAGAAGATCAAGCACAAGATCAAGTGAAAGACCAAACAAAAGCTAGGATCAAACGTCGAAAAGAGGTATGTCTTTCAATCCCAGTCTATTTCTTTTGCAGTAACTAAATGCAGTATAATCAATGTGTTTACCTATCAACCCCGCCCAGTTGGTAGTGTCCATCTCCTCACTATAGGGTAGAAATCCCGAACAACAGACTGGGGACTCCGCTGGGGAGTAACCATGTGTTTCTTCTACTTTTGGAGACCTAGTTAGGTGTTCCTTCCAGCCCTTGTTTCAGTTTTTTATTGTCTGAGAGGCCTTGTAGGTCTGTTTTCTCTGTTCCTTATTTCCTAACTCATCTCAGTAGTCTGTTGCAAAGCCTATTTGTACCCTGCTTAGGCATGTACGCTGGCCTCCCTTACATACAATAGTGTTTGCTGGCTGATGTATGCCCCTCCCTGCACTGAACATTAGCATACACCTCCTGATGTACGCTGGTTTAAACACTGCACAGTGGTGTATAATCCTGTAGTGTCCAGTTTGCTGTTAGGGCTTGTTTCCAAGCTTTTTGTTTATGTTCTAGCCTGTTGTTTTGCCTTCTTTACTGACCCTTGAGACCCTTGATGTCTCCCTTGAGTCTTGTTGGCCTCTCCAATCTCTTTTAACCTTGTTTTTGCTTGCTTGAGTCTTTGTAAGTGTCTTCGCTGCCTTTTAGAATTTTCGAAGTTTGTGCACTTCTCTTTTTTTGGTCTAGTTGCACACCTTGATCCTAGTTGCTAGTTGCAATCATGCAAACCTGCGTTTCTTAAGAGTTAGTTGTTTGTGGCAACGTTAGAACACTTCCTTGGTCTCTTATCCTTTGCTTAGGGTTTGACCAAGTTTGAAGTACTTAGGATTGCTTTGGAGAGTTACTTGGTTTAGTCACTTCCTGATTATCTTTCAGTTTGAGTCCAAGTGAGTAGAAGCCCTCTAGTTTTGCTTTCTTTCGAGTCTGTGTGCTTAGTAAGATACCTTTTTGATTCGCTTGCTTACTTTCTACTTGGTTCATTGTTTTCCTTAGGGTTTTGATGCTTAGGAGTAGCCTTGTAGGTCTACCTTTCCGCTTAAGAGTGTCTCTTTTCCATTTTTCTTTTGTGCTTTGTTTCCAAGTCTCAAGTTTTTCTTTTGCAAAAGCTTGGTAAGTCAAGTCTTCTTCAGATCAGTTGATTTGTTTGTGAGCCTTTTGGCTGTTAATTTTACCCACACTTTTGGATTTAGGTCTTGCTTGCACTTTTACAGTTTCTTTTTCTTGCACAATTATCAGAAAAGCAAAAATTATTTTAAGTAGCTTAGTAGTAAGGTCTAGCATTGCTTTGAAGTAGCGTAGTTTGCTTCGAAATATCAAAAGAAAATACAAAAAGATCTTGTTTTAGATTTGCTTAAGTTTTCGATTTCTGGAAGAGTAAAAATGGAAAAGAATTTTTTTTTGTGAATTTGAAAGCTTTTGCACTTTACTTTCATAACAAACCATTCCACACACCGCACTACAACCTTTGAGTAACAAGTAACCCTTAAAAAGGAATTATTAATAAAATTTATTTGCAACATTTTCTTTTTAGGAATACATGACATCAACTAGCTTAGGCTAGAGTTTCGAGCTTAAATCACCTTAAACTGCTCGAAACTGGCTTCATTACTCAACAGTCGTAGTACGACATTCATTTAGGTAAATCCATCTATATCAAATAGTCCTGGGAAACTCTACTTAAAATAGAGTTAAGCACGAGGCCGTGGGAGACTGAAATTGTTGAGAATATCCACTCACTTTCCTTTTGACCATAAACCAGAGTCGATTCGCGTACGGGGGTCCTTTCGGACTTCGAGCTTTGCTACCCTACCCATGTGTTTCGACTAGGCTGACGACTGTCCCCCCAGGTTATTTCGTATTGATGGTAGCCTTAGTATTAGACCTTTAGGATTTTACACAGGAAGAGTGCGCGATTATTCCCATTTCACCTCGGACAGGCGTGGAAGGTGACCCTTTGGCGGTAATCCCGAGAAAGCGGTTTGGTTATTCAAGCGCTTGAACACATTGCACCTCCGGTGGACACCACGAAACTGACCATCGTTACTTTGTTAGGTTTTTCTGGGCCTTGATCATCCCAGACTTGCTTTCGAGAGTATTTGCCATTGTTTGCATGATCTGATTACCTAGGACCTTTTTAGTGGTGTGCTCTTTGTGCCATTTGTTTCTAGTTGGCCTTAGATTTTTCTGGCGCGTTGAGTTGAAACCTATGGATAGTATCTCGGTGAGCACCAATCAAGGGACCCCTATTCAAGGGGATCCTTGTGCTTTTCCATTCATTGGGACCATTGGTACTCCCTTAATGGCTACCTTGAATCTTTCGGGATTCACTATAGGGCTACCGGTTTGGTTGTTTTCCACTCCGAATGCCTTGCATGCTCCTGATGCTTCTCAAGTAAGCACTTGACATCAAGAGCAGCAAAACCCTATGCCTGCTTCTCCAGTAGCATCTTCTCCTCCTCCTTCTACCTCATGTGGTGAAAGTAGTAATACTAGTAACAAACAGTCTAAAAGGAATAGACGGAGGAAGAATAGGAAGAAGATGCCAAAGCAAGGGGGCACCCACCCAGCCTCTGGAAGTCATGCTGGGGGAATCCACCCAGCCTCTGGAAGTCATTATGGGAGGAAAATTTTAGTCACTTTAAATCATACTGGAAGTATGTCTTGAACCACTGTTTCTCATGTTGAGGACACATCATTGATCACTGTTGGTCATATTAATGACAAGTCACCAGTTCCTGTGAGTCATATTGGAGACACTGAATCAACCACTGCAAGTCATGCTGAGAAAGTTGACATTGTCAACAAACCTAATAAACATAAGCTTAATTTCCCTTGTAAGTTTTGCAAGGGAGACCACCTTACTCACCGGTGCCCTGTTATTCTAGAGGTGCAAAGAGTGTGGTCCATAGTTCATAAGTCTTCTGCTTATCAGAAACTAGCCAATGCAAGTCATGCCAGGGGCAAGCTGTTAGCCATTGCTAGTCATGCTGAGAGTATTATTGTTGTTACGGAGTCTAAGCTTATAGGATGCAAGCCAAAGTTCCCTTGTAAACTTATTAAGGGAGATCACCTTACTCACCGGTGCCCTGCTATTCCAGAGGTGCGGAGAGTGTGGTCCATGTCTGAAGGATCCTCTGCTCTTGAATTTCCTATAGATTCCCAACAGCCTGATCAAACCTTGGTTGATGAAGTGGTTGAACCAATGCAATCTTTGGTCAACCCCACTCTTCATTTGGAGAGTGAAGTGATCAAATCGATGCAATCTTCGATCGATCCCATCAGTCTTTCCGAGACTGGTGCACCTGTCCGAGAAGTCTTTTGCATTACCAGTTCGGATGTCTCTAAAAATGGGGACACTGTATCTGTGCCGAGTAAACCCCTACCAAGCTCTGGGATCATTTCCTTTTATTGTAACAGTCTAACTGGGCCTCGCCTTACTTCTTCTACACCTTTCAAGCTAAAGGTTGATATTGGCAACCATGTGGTTCATCGATGTATTGTAGATGAACGATCCTCTGTTAGTATCTTATCCCCTTATGCTTGGAGAGACTTAGGTTTCCCTAGCCTTGTTACAGTTGTTAATTGGTCGTTGACCTTTGACAGAAGACCTAGTGAACCGTTGGGATTCCTCCCTCAAGTACATGTTACTTTGAGTGGAAAAAACAGTCTTAGTTGATTTTATTGTTTTAAAGGACCCTATGGATTTTGATATGATCCTCGTGCGGGATTACCTATATGCTATACAGGCCGTGGTGTCTACGCTCTTTCGTGTGATGCATTTTCCTCACAACGAAAGCATTGTCACCATTGATCAGCTTACATTTGTTGATCCCTCTTATTACCCAACTATAGACCAGGTATGTCCCCCGTTAGTAGGCACTACTATGTCACAATCAAATTATGTGGCATATTGTTCCTTGAGTCCAATCGCCACTGAGAAGAAGCCTCTGAATTCATGCTTACCTTCTCGGCACTGGGTCCCTGCAATTGACCAGGTACTGACTCCATCTGAATGTTTAGATATGTGTTCTATCTGGGATGATATACTTCCTTCTGATGAAGTTTTCCTAGAGTCTATAATGCAGTCTGCCATTCATTTGGACATTAATCCACTACGAGCATTTCTTTCACCCTCACTTCAAGCTCGTTAAAAACAGTAAGGAGGTTACGAGCATTTCTTCCATCTTCACTTTGAGCTCGTTAAAAACACAAAGGAAGTTATGAGCATTTTTCTATCTCCTTTGAGCTCGTTAAAAACAGTAAGGAGGTCACGAGTTTACTTTTTCGGGCTCGCTAAAATTTTAGGAAAAAAGTTCGTTATAGAGTTCTTTCATGCTCTTGTTTGACTCTTTAAATATGACAAGATTGCCAAGTATAGTTGTCATTTCAGACTCGTTAAAGGATTTGAAGTGACATCCACTTAAGTATAACTTTAACCCTTTTCCGGACCTTTGCGGATTAGTTACGAAAAAGGAATACTTTGGTCATACGTGGCTAAAAGAGTTCTCCTCTCATTGTTTTATAGTTTTTCGGGGGAGGGTACTAACTATACGAAAAAGGCCTTTTGGAGCCTCTCTTTAGGGTTTTCAGGCTCTCTAAACATGAAAACACCAAGCGAGCATTCACCTACTCGGGCTCGATGTGAAATACATGAGAGGGTAAATAGAGGATTGTTTAAGTTTTTCAAACTCTATAAACAGGAAAACACCGGCGAGCATTAACCTACTTGGGCTCGATATTAAAATCCACGAGTAGGTGTATGGAGTGATTGTTTAAGATTTTCAGACTCCTTAAAATTGAAAACACCGTCGAGCAAGAACAGATCTCGGCTCGATATTAAAATATAGAGATCAGTATCATAGAGTATTCTTCTATCTCTTCTTCGAACTCTGTAAACAAAAAAGAAGGTCCCGAGTCTTCCTCCCATAGGTTCGTTAAATTCTTTACATGGTTAGACCTATTGAGTTTTCTATTTTTCTTGGACTCATTAAATAAACAAGAAAAACATTCTTTTACCAAAAATAATAAGGGATAAGAAGGGTGTATCGTATCATTTTCAGTTTCAAAGGCAGTTAAGTCAATCATATCCTTGAATACAGCACCTACTTGAGTCTTTCATGTCAGTTGGGGTTTAGTTTTTGGCGTTAGGGTGAACCCTATCTCCGAGTTTTTTCTCCCCCGGTTGGTTATTCTTCCAACCATATGGAGGGTCTATTATGTCTCCTACATCGTAGACTTATATCATTTTCCCCTTCATGTTAAAAACTGCCTAAGTCACTTCGTGTCGTGCTCACTGTTCAAGGATACAACCTGTGTCGGCCATTCTGCAATTTACCTTGACTTCATGTGTCGGCCGTCTTCTTGTCAGTTTGTTTCATCTTATTACTCGTCCTACTCCACATCAGCTCATACCTGTGAGTGTTCCTCGTGTTGGATGATGGAGGATGCATTAATGCCTCCCTTCTAGCGGACTTCTTCCCATTGACCTCATCTCATTATGCTCTGGGAACGAAGTTTAGAGTTTCGGTTAGTACCTTGTGGATTGCGGTCATCAGTGGCAATTTCCCTCGCTGTTGAATAAATGGGAATACATAAATGTCTCTTATTCGACAGGTTCCTCAAGTGTTCGACTTCAAGTCCTCTTATTCACACTTGTTGGATTGTACTAGGTACCTTGGATCCCATTATCATTATCGATGGAAGTCCTCGCGTTTGTTAACGGTATACATCAATGACCGGTAATCAAATGATACCCTCAATGTTTGAGTTAAGCTCATTTATTCGCATGGTTAGGGTTTGTACCTTGGGTTGTTTTGGATGAAGACCTTGGGACTCTAATAACGTCATCATATTTATGTTATCCCCCAAGCTGCACAAGACTGAGCCTCACTCATTTTGGCTCTTCATGAGACATAGATCCAGCTTGTTGTTATGGCTATGATCTTTCTGTTGACATGGATCCACGCTTGTATTTCAGTGGCCATGCTCTATATATACATCTCCTAGTTATGTATCGGAGATCATGTTACACATCTATATGACGTCAAGATTGTAATTTCTCGCTGACCTTGATCGTTGTTTGAGGTGTTTTTGTGACTTGGTTCTGCAGTATCTTGCTCCTCCTTTGACTTGGACTTATAATGTATTTCGGCCATCGTTTCCCTTTGACCTCACACATTAGGGGGCATCTGTTATAGGTCAAATTTGCACTTCTTCGTCCCGTGATCACCTTGCCTTATAGATCACACAAAAGGACACAAAGGATTGAAGAGCTTGATTGACTTAGATGACTTGCTGCCAGAAGTACACTCTTCAGCTGAGATTTTCGCAATTTCTCCTTATTTTTACACATGTACTCCCCTCTTTGCATACAAGACCAGCGTATTGTACGCTACTCTCCTCAAGGGAAAACAACGTACACCTCCCAAAACGTTTTAAACGCATGTAGTAAATCATAAAAGTTGCTTCCTGAACGCTACTCTTGTTGTATGAAACCCGCGTACATCTTAAGATGAAATCAAAAATATATTAATTTAACAAATTGGGATTAGTTGAAGTTGGTTCTGCAACTTCCCCAACCTCCCAATCCAACCACCTGTCGATATAAACTGCCTATCTTGTCCCATAAATACAAGGAGGATCCATGAGAGGGGTTACTCATTGTATTGAGGAAAACTTGAGAGAATACTTGGAGGACTGTTATGCTAGAGGAATTCCCAAGTCAGTGTGAAGAGCAGGAGCGCAAAGTCCGGTTGCAGAAGCATCTCGACACGTCAGTTATACTTGTTCTGATTTCATGCTTCTTTGACAATAAAAAGGTCGAAACACCCTTCCTGTCCCAAATAAGATATCTATTGGATTGTATGTCTATTTGGCTTAATTCTTGATTATAGTTGATGTTAAATTGCTTTATAATTTCATCGTATGTTATATGGTCAAGATACGCTTAGGAAGGTATCTTTTGTATTGCAGCTTCGTCAAGCAGAAGATCAAGCAGGAGATCAAGTGAAAGACCAAGCGAAAGCTAGGATCAAACGTCGAAAAGAGGTATGTCTTTCAATCCCAGTCTATTTCTTTTGCAGTAACTGAATGCAGTATAATCGATGTGTTTACCTGTCCACCCTGCAAATAATTTTGACTTAAGAGCTTTCTTTACCTTTTAGTTGTTAAATCCGCAGACTTCTGGAGATGACCCCATCCTGCTTAATCCTTGGATATTTGGAAATACCCTGAGGTGGAAATTCGGTCCTTCCCCAACTACTTCCAACATTTTTGTAGTCAAATTAAAATTAGAATGAATGTTGGAAAGTACCGACAGGTCATTATTTTACTAACGCCTAGACGAATTGTAATTACCCTTAAAAAAGGGTATCTCCCACTGTTCGGTGCAGTTTAATAGTTTTAGATGGAACAGGTAAGTCTAACTCCGACTGTGGAAATAAATATCTACTTAACGAATGATTGATGCATATGCTTGAGTTAAATTCAAGTGCATAAACCTCTGTTAAAGTTTATACTTAGGGTAAATTATGATAAATGTTAATGACAGTACCTTGATCTAATGTAGTAGTTCAGGTAGATGGTATGAGTAACTTCTGCATGGATATCCGAATGGGGTCTCTTATAGATAGAATGTATACCTTTATTAATATTTACTTAGGTAGATTTTTAAAACCATTTTGAAAAACATAAAATACATTATATAAGGTGTAGATTTCCGTTGGAATGCCTTATTTAACAATTATAAATTTGATGGATTATGAAAAAGGAAAATCATAGTTGTAATGAATGTATTTCTGGTCATACCTTGATTCTCTATCTAGAATAAGAGATGTTGGCATTCTTCCAGTGGACTAGCCCTTTAACAAACGATTAGCCACCGTTTTGAATTTTTTTTTACTAACACTCTAACGATGAACCAACATTTTGAAAAGAAAAAAATACTAATACTCTATAATTAATTGCTTTACAACCTCCAATCCAATAAAGAAGATGTATATAACAATAATCAAGTAAAATATTTATCAACATGTCAAGTCACATTTAATAAGGATATCTATACACTAGGTTCCCACATTTAAGAAGGATATGTATAGATTAGGTTCTCCTTTCGAAATTTAACTGCTTTAAGTGGTTGATCGATGTATACTTCTTAATTAATCCACCCATTAAGAAATATCCACTTGATGTCTACGTTTGTGTATTATTCATTAAAATGCATTACAAGGGAAGTTTTCTTCATAATCAATTTTTTTTTTATTTTTGTACAGACTTTGGTTAACAAACTTGTTTTGTATTTTTCAATTATTCAATCCAAAGTATAATTATTCAACCCAAGGTATTTTTTAAGGGTGCAGTCTAAATATTCTATGTTTTCAACCTTTTTCGAGTATATTTTCCCTCTTATTTTGTTCGAAATCTTTAAAAAATCTTAGAATCACATATATTAGCTATGGAAATTGCATAATTTGGGTGCCATTGGGATATTCGAGGGTGTTGAATCTATTTATGTATTCAAAAACACAATTTAACACTCCCAAATTTGGATTCACAAAAAAAAAAATTATTGGATTCCGACCCAAATCCACCGTAAAGTTCAAAACATAGAATAAATAAACTACTCATTTTTTAAGGACTCTAATATTATAGTTAAGTATAGTATCCTAGGCGATTATTTTTTATTGAAAAAAAACATGTATATAGATAGGTAGGCAAATATTAAATATGAAACATACAATTTACCACTGAAACGTGTAAATTTTGGCGAATATAATGATAAAAATACATACTTTATGTAAATATAAGCGATATTAGAGACTAAAAATGACCAAATAACAAATTTATTTTTTGAAAAAAATAGCCAATTGGCAAAATTTTGCCCCTAAAACTTACCCTAATTCAACCTAATTTTTGTTTGTTCTCTTAGATCCATATGCATCTTAGGGTTTTCTCGTCTTCAGGTAGTTCCACCAAATCCCAATTCTAATTTTTCAATATTGAATTCATTTGAAATTACATATGTTTGAGCCATTCTTCTTTCCCTACTTCCTCTTTGCAATTTTGAGGTTCATCATTGGTCAACACTATATTCAAAGCAGGTTTATGGAGAGCCCACGGTGTTCACCTTTGCATTGATGTTTTGAATCCTCAACCGGATCCATCATCGGGACTGTTAACACCTATTTTGGTTTCCACCAAGGAAAGAGTAAGGAAACCCAAAAATAGCTAAGTGTCGAGCAAATCCAAGCTAAAATGACCAAGCCGCAGCAAGAAAATGAGAAAAAACAAGGCAAAAGGGCTCTTCTGCAAGAAAAACTAGCAAAAATGGATCTTCCGCAGGGAAAACTAGCAAAAAGGGCTTCTTCCGCAACCAAAGGATGTTCGACTGCCAGGATTGAATGGTGGGATCAAATTTGCGGTTGAAAGTGCTTTCTGCAAGTCGGTTTCCGAGTTCTCCATCCACATTGCGGATTGCCGAAAAGCAATTTTCCAAGGATATAAAAAGCAGGGTTTCTGATTTCTGCAATCCACATTGTGGATTGCGGATTGCGGAAATGCCATTATTCAAAGAGGCGAAATAGTAAGTTTCTGATTCCCACAATCTACATTGCGGATTACGGAAAGGCCATTTTCCAAAGGACGAAAAAGTAAGTTTATGAATCCCGCATTGCGCAATGCGGATTGCGGATTGCGGAAAGGTCATTTTCCAAGAACGCAAAAAGCAAGTTTTTGCATCTCGCATTGTGGATTGCGGATTGCGAAAAGACAATTTTCTACCAGGCATAAAATCTAGTTTTCGAATCCCGCATCCCACATTGCGGATTGTGGATTGCGGAAAGGCAGTTGCGGATCGAGAAAAGTTTTACAGAGCAAATCGGGATCGTCGGGAAAGAAGATTTTCACAGAGAAATGGCATGTCTGAGAGCGGCGAAGGGGCCTGTTGTTGCTGCAACATTTACCCCCAAAATTTTGTAAATATTGGGGCCCCTCCACTTACTTTTGAAAAGGTTTTTTCTTAGAAGTCAAGCCCATCAAAACTTTTTCTTACTTTTCTAGAACGAAGCCCTTTGTTTTCTTCCTTGGAGTTTGCTTCTTTTTGTTTCTTTTGCCTAAGTGAAACTCACACTTTTGAGCTGCAACGACGGAAGAACTCAGCCATTTCTACCGCAATAGCGGTTGATCTCACCGAGTTCTGCCGCAATGGTGGATGATCTCACCAAGTTCTCCTGCAACGACATTTCTTTTGGCTGAGTCGGAAGAACTCGACAAGTCTGGCCGCAACAGGAAGGGGAAAATTTATCGAGTCTTGCGCTGGTCTGTGTCGGAAGAACTCCTCTAAGTCTTCCGAAGTCTTCTGCCCACACTCACTCAGTTCGTCCGCAATGGCGCCAAAACTTGGCTAACTCACCCGAAACATGACCTTGGTCTCACTTGTGGCGAAGTTCCCCGTTTCTTCTGCGGATGAACTCGGCCAGTTCGGCCGCAACAGTGATCTAAACTCACAAGTTTCTGCCGCAAACGTCGGGTAAGTTGGTTGGGTTTGTCCGATGTTGACGGTCACATTTAATGCCAAGCGTGTCGATTTGACCCCAGCCATACCCGCCATAACCCCGTTTTTAAATTTTCATCCACCGTATTGAATGCCCACGCGTGCTAGGGGACTATAAATAGAATTTGGGCATTGTTGCATTTCATTTGTTTTCATTGGCTAAAATTGTTGCTTGAAACTCTGTTCGTGGCCTAAAAGCCGTCTCGACTCAGCCAGCTACGCGGCATTGTCAACATTTTCGAGCTTTCTGTTACTCGCCAGGTAGGTGGTTCTGTAAGCTTCATTTTTCTTTTTGGAAGTGAGTTATTTATTCTTTTTCGGTCGTCACCCTCACTGCTTTTCCTATGTTTTGTTGGATAAACTCGGCATGCCTTTTGAAGAGGATAACATAGCTCCCACCTTGTTAGCTGACCTCAACTCGGTCTCAGTCCGCAAAAACTAGTACACCCAACGTCGCCCGGCCACATTCACCTGTTGCACTTCCCACGTTTTCATGATGAGGGGCCCGACCTTGCTACCTCAGACCTGAATTCAACATTCTTTTCTTACCCCATGAAGCCAACTCACTCGTTTGTTTAAAAGGGGAAGCAGTGCACATTTTTATTATGAGTTTTACTTCACATTCACGTTTGAAATATATTGATCATCATAGGAATTCATTATTGCTATATTTCGTAGGTGCGCTTAATCCATGATGTTATATTCAGAATGCTAGTCTAAATGATCAATGTTGCGTTATAATTTTTCGTATACCTTTGCATGGTTATTGGACAGGTTTTAAGTCACGATGCCTAAAGGTGGAAAAAAGAAGGCTAAGATGACCGAGCCAGAATCGCCTGGTGTCACGTCCCCTCCCATCCAACAAGCTAGATGGAGAGGATCGTGACGGTTGAACCGGGCATCCAGCCCCATATATTGAAATCAAACATTCAAATTGAAGAATGAAAAATGCATACACATTCACATAATACATAAGAGAGATATGAAGATGCATAATTATCAGAAATCACAGCGGAGTAATAAGAATTTCACATCCATCATACATTTAAGATGTTCATCAAATGATAATTGCCAATTTACACAAGAGAATACTTATCTCAATAAGGCAGTCCCACGCAACTGGCTATGCAACTGCAACGTTCCACCCAACCGTAGGCCAGTGTGCTCCTCAATCTTTCAGCACCACTGCCACCCCCCGAGCTGGGCATGATCTCTACAAGGAACCAGGGAACAACAGACTCACACATAGCCAAACATACACCAAAATGAGCCAAGCCAATCTACAATTGGGTTTATCAGGCTGCTAGGAGATGGGAAGGAAGAATTGCTAAGCTAGTGAGCTCAACCACAGAGCTATGGGTACCCCTCCCAGATCTATTCAGCTTGGCACTCACAATGCCTACACACCCAACACCAGGAAGTATTCTCTTCACTGCCACACAGTCCCTCAAGCCATACCTTCCTTTCTAGTGCTCTCAGGGTGTGCATAGAAAAGTAGCCAGCCCTCTTGATCTTCTTGAGAGGATATTCCCTACACTAGGTTTATCAAGCTAATTCTGTCCACTACCATTCCAGTTTCTTGCTTACAGATTCAAGTCCAAAACATGATGCACTTAACAACAACCACAATTGCTGGGCATGAAGAAAGCGTTTTCCACAGTGGGATGCATGAGATGGGGTTTCAACTAACTTAGAAAAAACGTGGGAACCCACAAAAACGAAAATGGGAAGTTGGGAAATGACCCAGGATGCCAAATCCGTTTTTAGAAAAACGTCCCTGGACATTCAAGGGCAAAAACGACCTCCCTACAGCCCCCAAAACGTGGCCCTTCACTCCCAGGCTACTGCATATGCAAAAACGAACTCCCAGGCATGGGAAAATGCAAGATTTTGCTGAAAAACGTGAAGAGAATGACCCAGATAGCTCCCACTGCGTGAATGAATGAAGACTGCCCATTCCCCATGGCTTTGGGCACAATTTCGTGGGTGGTTTCTTGCCCCACAAGCAAAAACACGATTTTCCAAGTTGATGGCTTGCCCATGCCCAAAAATGGCTTGCCCATACTCTTTCATTCCCAAGGCATTAACTGCCTTAACCAATTTCTTGGAAGAATTAAATGATTGGGTACATGAGACAAAATGGGTAGTTGGTGGTTTATGGGTTTCCCCATTTACACATGGATTAATACCATTGGCTCAAGGGTTTGAATAATTTCCCTCCCTATTCCTTGTAGAACCATGCCCCATCTCTTTTGTTGCATTGCATAGCCGGTTGTGGGTTTTTTTTCATTAAAATTTCGTATTTACATGATGTCTTATATACATTGTGCCCATCTCGCACAAGAACCATAGGCATCTATTTTAATTGCCGATACATAAACGCTAAATCAATGGTGGGGCCTTGGCCTTGAGCTCCTCACCATGATTAAATATCAGTATTTACACCATTTACAAAAAGGGGGTAAAAATGGGGACGTGACATACCCCTCCCCTTACATTAGCACTGTCCTCAGTGCTCATCAAAATTGAACAAAAATGGATATGCCATCCTCATGGCATCCTCCAACTCCCATGTAGCCTCATCGGGACCGTAGTGCTTCCATTGCACCTTTACCTGTCCGATGGCTCGGTTCCGGAGCAATGTTACTTTCTTGTCTAGGATGCGCAATGGATCGGTTTGGAATTCTCCCTCGGGTTCCACCTGGATCACATCCCAATTAATCACATGGTTAGGATCATGTACATATTTCTTTAGCAAAGAGACATGAAAAACATTATGAGCTTTAGTGCTAGCAGGCAATGCAAGTCTATATGCAACTGGCCCTATTCTTTCAAGCACTTCAAATGGCCCACAATATCTAGGTGATAGCTTGGCACAGCTCCCAAGCTTCAAGGAACTCTTCCTTGATCTTACTCTAAGATACACATGATCCCCAACATTGAATTCCCTATGCATTCTGTGTTTATCTGCATAGCTTTTGTGTCTATCCTGGGCTGCTTTTAAATTTTGTCGGATCTTTACAACCTCTTGCTCCATTTCCTTAAGCAATTCTGGCCCAAGTACAATTCGGTTCACTGGATTGTCCCAAGTCACTGGTGTCCTACACCTTCTGCCGTACAAAGCTTCATATGGACTCATTCCCAATGATTCTTGATGCCCATTATTATATGCAAACTCTACCAGGTGTAGATAATCCTCCCACTTGGATGGCTTGTCCATTACATACATGCGGAGCATGTCTTCAAGCACCTGATTTACTCTTTCTGTTTGCCCGTCTGTTTGAGGATGGTATGCGGTGCTAAAGTTCAACTGTGTACCCAAATCTGCAAAGAGAGCTTTCCAAAAATTGGAAGTGAACTTGGTATCCCTGTCAGAAATTATTGCCTTAGGCAACCCATGTAATCTAAAAATTTCCTTCATGAAAATATCTGCAATGGCATCGGCTTTATGTGTGGACTTAACCGGTATAAAATGTGCTGCCTTGGTTAACTTGTCCACCACAACCATGATGGAATCATGTTGTCTCTTAGTCATTGGCAATCCTGTAATAAAATCCATGGAAATTATTTCCCATTTCCATTCTGGAATTTGCACTGGGTGCAATAAACCTGCTGGGTGTTGGTGTTCAACCTTCACCTGCTGACATTCCATGCACTTAGAGATGTATTCAGCGATGTCCTTCTTCATACCTGGCCAGAAATAATATTTCCTTGCTGTAGCAATTGTTTTCTGATATCCTGGGTGACCAGAGTATGGAGCTTTATGGATCTCATCCATAACCATTCTCCTTAAATCTACCGCATTTGGAATATAGACTCTATCCTTATAAGTAAGAATTCCTCCTTCTTCCAAGTGATAACCTTCATTCTTCTTGCCAAGGTCTTGCCGCTGCAATTTGCCCTTTATCTGCTCATACACTTCATCCTCAACCATATGGTTAACAATCCGCTGCTTCAAATCTGGTTGGCAAGTACTAAGCGTTGCCACATACATTTCATGTACCTTCCTGCTGAGTGCATCAGCCACCTTGTTTTCTTTCCCTTTTATGTGCTTGATTTCGAAATCAAATTCACACAAAAATTCCAACCATCTAGCTTGCCTAGCATTTAACATTGGCTGATCAAACAAGTATTTCAGACCACAATGGTCTGTCCTTAACTCGAATTTTCTTCCCATTAAGTAATGCCTCCACATCTTCAAGGCATGTACTATGGCTGCAAGTTCTATATCATGAGTAGCATAGTTCTTCTCATGATCCTTCAACTTTCTTGACTCATAGCATATCACGTGGTTGTCTTGCATAAGAACTCCTCCAAGTCCTTGATTGCATGCATCGGTACACACCACAAAGTCTTTTTTCGGATCTGCAATTTTCAGAATAGGTGCACTTGTAAGAAGATTCTTCAACCGTTGAAAACTTTCCTCACATCTTGGTGACCATTCAAATTTTATCCCCTTCTTTTGCAAAGAAGTGATCGGGTTTGCAACCTTGGAGAATCCCTCGATAAACCTCCTGTAGTAACCAGCAAGGCCCATAAAAGATCTCACATCAGTCACATTCCTTGGAGTTGGCCAATTCATAATGGCTTCAATCTTCTCAGGGTCTACAGATATTCCTTCGTCGGAGATGATGTGACCCAAATAATGAATTCTATCTTTATAGAAGTCACATTTACTCAACTTTGCATACAGCTTATGCTCCCTTAGTAATTGCATTGTCATTCTCAAATGTTCTTCATGCTCTTCTTCATCTTTAGAATAGATGAGAATGTCGTCTAGGAATACCAGAACAAACTTGTCTAAATATTTGCTAAAAACATTATTCATGAGACACATGAATGTAGCTGGTGCATTTGTGAGACCGAATGGTACCACTACAAATTCATAGTGTCCATACCTCGTTCTAAAGGCTGTCTTATGAATATCTTCTTCCTTGATTCTTACCTGATGGTAACCAGACCTCAAGTCAATCTTTGAAAATACCTTTGCTCCTCTCATTTGATCAAAAAGGTCATCAATTCGGGGCAACGGGTATTTATTCTTCACTGTGACTTTGTTCAACTGCCTGTAGTCAATACATAACCTGAGTGTTCCATCTTTCTTTTTCACAAATAGAACGGGCGCTCCCCACGGGGATACACTTGGCCTAATGTATTTCTTTTCCAGCAACTCTTGCAATTGCATCTTCAATTCTAGCAATTCCGGTGTACTCATCCTGTAGGGTGTCTTAGACACTGGTGCCGCTCCTGGCACAAGTTCAATTGTAAAGTCAATGTCTCTCTTCGGAGGGAGTCCTGGAATCTCATCAGGAAAAACATCCCTGAATTCTTGCAATACAGGATAGTCCTCCAACCTAAGAGTTTCACTCTCTGCTGCCTCTAAAACGTGAGCTGCATACAGTTGACATCCCTTCCTACAGAACTTCTTTAGTTGCATGGCTGAAACCTGTCTAATAGAAGTCACCTTTGGAATGCCTTTTACAACCCTCGGGTTTCCTTCTTCGTCCATGCATTCAAATGTCTTATTGTAGCAGTCAAGTTTAACCCTGTGTACTTCTAACCAATCCATTCCAATGAGAATATCATAGGATCCAAGTGGCAAAATATTCAGATCTGCATAAGTGAATAGCCCATCCATCTCTAATGGACATTTCTCTACTATTTCACTAACTTTTCTCTTGGTCCCAGTGGCTAGTTGAACTAACCATGATTTACTATGCTTTAATTTCTTGAAAGCACAAACCTCAACAATTCTAGGAGTGACATAACTGTGAGTAGATCCAGGATCAATCAAAATAGAAACAGATTGCTTAGCAACCTTACCTTCAACTTCAACCACAGTTGACTGATGATCCGCCTGGCGGTCTTCTACTGCTGCATAGATTCTAGGGATTGTCCTTGCCACTTGACCCACAGTTCCAGCTCCTTGGATGTTGTGAACTTGATTTGCATTCCCATTCCGATGTGGACAGTTCCTAAGCATGTGCTCTCCTCCACAACCCCAACATTGAAGTGGTTCTCTTGGCTCTTTTGGATCTCTCGGCTTGTCTCCCATCATCCTAGTTGGCTTAGTCACAACCTGTGATGGCTGCCTTTGCTGATTCCGGAATTGAGGAGGCTTGAACCCCTTCTTCCTTTGATCAAACTTCTCATTTTTCTTATCCTTCCACGCCTTATGGAATTCCGGTTTGCTTCTGTTTTGATCAAAGCAATACTTGGCCTTTCTTATGGCCTCCTCTAGAGTTTGAGGTTCATCAAACTCAATTCTGTCTTTATATGACTGGGGTAGTCCACTTAGGAAACGCTGAATTTTTACCTTATCATCTCGAATATACTTAACATACCTCAGCAGCTCCAAGAACTTGTTTGCATATTCTTCCATGGTCAATTGTCCCAATCTCAGCTCATGGAACTCTTTGATCTTATCATCATAGTACCTATCAGAGAGGTACTTCTGCTGGAAGTATTTCTTGAACTGTTTCCACACAATTTTCCTCTCATTGATTCTCTTCACTTGCCTGGTGTGTTCCCACCATATAGATGCTCTTCCGTTCAAGTTGAAGATGGCTACCCTTGCCTTCATATTCCCAGAGTAGTCTTGGACTTGGAAATATTTTCTCATCCCAAGAAGCCAAGCTTCAGCTTCTTGACCAGATTTTACCTCTCCGTCAAATGTAGGAGGTTTTGCCTTCTTAAATTCCCCATGTGAACTGTTCTTGTAGTGCTTCTTCCTCTTACTCATGTGAGATGAAGAGCTTGAACCCTCAATGGATTCTTCAGAGTCAGATGACTCATTAGAAGAGATTTCTGGACTATATGTTCTGTCTGTAGAAACTCTTCTTGGGCTACTGGCCCTCTTACGGGAATTTCTTCTAGAGCTGCTCCCACCCCTTTCTGGATTTGTTATCTGATGCCCAGAGTTTATTTGCCTTTGGATGTCTGTTAAACTCTGCAGCATGGCTGCATTCAGCTGATTTTGTTCTTCCTGAGCTTTAATCATCCTTTCATTATCTTCCCTATAGCTTTGCAATTCCACCCTTAGGCTTCTCATGGTGGCTGCAACATCTGGAGGGGTCTCTTGATTTCTTCTCCCATTAGATTCTGTTTCAGCATTCTCAACCTGTATGTTCTCCCCCATGGCATCTGTCTCAGGTTCATAGGGATCCTGTGCATCATTCATGATGTGCATTTTCTTGGCCCAACCAAGATCCAAAATTTTTCCACTGTATTATCTAGAGTGTTATCCTGCTGTAACTGTGACTCTCTGAAATGTGTTCATCAACACAATTGTTAGCTGCATTACATTCTCAGAAATTCACAATTTACTTCATGCACGTGGAAAAATGCCATACTAACAATTTGTCAAATCACAACAATGAAATATGAGGGGAGAAGAAAAAGAGGGGGTCAAGGGGGCTTGCCCCCTTGTGGCTTCCGCCACAGCAGGGCGGGTCGAGGGCAGCGCCCTCGTTTTTTTTTTTTTTTTTTTTACAAATCACGCCGCGTCGGGCGGTTCGCGGAATCCTGCCGCAACGGGCAGTTCGCGGAATCCGGCCGCGACGGCGGTTCGCAGGGTGTTGCCGCAATGGGCGGTTCACTATATGCTCCCGCAATGAGCGGGGCGGTTCACTGTAGCCTTCCGCAGTTGCGAGGCGCTTCGGCGACGGCTTCCGCAATTGCGGAGCAGTTCGCCGAACGCTTCCGCAGTTGCGGAGCAGTTCGCCGAACGCTTCCGCAGTTGCGGAGCAGTTCGCCGAACGCTTCCGCAACGGCGGGGCGATTTGCCGAGCGGAGCCATTCGGCGAAGGCTTCCGCAGTTGCGGAGCCATTCGGCGAATGCTCCCGCAATTGCGGAGCCATTCGACGAAGGCTTCCGCAGTACCGGAGCCGTTCGCGGAATGCTTCCGCCACAATGCTTCCTCGATTTCGGGTGATTTTTCGGAATGATTTGGCGAAGTCTTCCGCAGTTGCGGAACGATTCGCCGAAGTCTTCCGCAGTTGCGGAACGATTCGGCGAACTCTTCCGCGTTTCGGAACGATTCGCCGAAGTCTTCCGCAGTTGCGGAACGATTCGGTGAACTCTTCCGCGTTTCGGAACGATTCGCCGAAGTCTTCCGCAGTTGCGGAACGATTCGGTGAACTCTTCCGCGTTTCGGAACGATTCGCCGAAGTCTTCCGCAGTTGCGGAACGATTCGCGGAATCCTTCCGAAATTTCGGAAGAGAATTCCTTCCGCAATTTCGGAAGAGAATTCTCTCCGAAAAATTCCGACACTTAGAAAAAAAATTTCATTTAAACAAAAATTTTCTCCGCTGTTTCGGAGCCATTGGCTGAATTCTTCCGCTGTTTCGGAGCGGTTCGCGGAATCCTTCCGAAATTTCGGAAGAGAATTGCTTCCGCAATTTCGGAAGAGAATTCCTTCCGCAATTTCGGAAGAGAATTCCTTCCGAAAAACTTCCCTTCGCAAATTTTCGGAAAAATTCTCGGAACGCTTCCGAAATTTCGGAACGATTCGCCGAATGCTTCCGCTGTTTCGGAGCGGTTCGCGGAATCCTTCCGAAATTTCGGAAGAGAATTGCTTCCGCAATTTCGGAAGAGAATTCCTTCCGCAATTTCGGAAGAGAATTCCTTCCGAAAAACTTCCCTTCGCAAATTTTCGGAAAAATTCTCGGAACGCTTCCGAAATTTCGGAACGATTCGCCGAATGCTTCCGCTGTTTCGGAAGGCATTCGGGAATTCCTTCCGAAACAGTCTTAAACCAAAAATTTCCAGAACAGACTTAAAACGGAAATTTTCAAAAACAGACTTAGGAAATTTAAAATCTTCCCTTGTAATTTCTATCAGTTTTGGCCCATAGAGGCCCAATGCTGCAACGCAGCTCTGATACCATTCTGTCACGTCCCCTCCCATCCAACAAGCTAGATGGAGAGGATCGTGACGGTTGAACCGGGCATCCAGCCCCATATATTGAAATCAAACATTCAAATTGAAGAATGAAAAATGCATACACATTCACATAATACATAAGAGAGATATGAAGATGCATAATTATCAGAAATCACAGCGGAGTAATAAGAATTTCACATCCATCATACATTTAAGATGTTCATCAAATGATAATTGCCAATTTACACAAGAGAATACTTATCTCAATAAGGCAGTCCCACGCAACTGGCTATGCAACTGCAACGTTCCACCCAACCGTAGGCCAGTGTGCTCCTCAATCTTTCAGCACCACTGCCACCCCCCGAGCTGGGCATGATCTCTACAAGGAACCAGGGAACAACAGACTCACACATAGCCAAACATACACCAAAATGAGCCAAGCCAATCTACAATTGGGTTTATCAGGCTGCTAGGAGATGGGAAGGAAGAATTGCTAAGCTAGTGAGCTCAACCACAGAGCTATGGGTACCCCTCCCAGATCTATTCAGCTTGGCACTCACAATGCCTACACACCCAACACCAGGAAGTATTCTCTTCACTGCCACACAGTCCCTCAAGCCATACCTTCCTTTCTAGTGCTCTCAGGGTGTGCATAGAAAAGTAGCCAGCCCTCTTGATCTTCTTGAGAGGATATTCCCTACACTAGGTTTATCAAGCTAATTCTGTCCACTACCATTCCAGTTTCTTGCTTACAGATTCAAGTCCAAAACATGATGCACTTAACAACAACCACAATTGCTGGGCATGAAGAAAGCGTTTTCCACAGTGGGATGCATGAGATGGGGTTTCAACTAACTTAGAAAAAACGTGGGAACCCACAAAAACGAAAATGGGAAGTTGGGAAATGACCCAGGATGCCAAATCCGTTTTTAGAAAAACGTCCCTGGACATTCAAGGGCAAAAACGACCTCCCTACAGCCCCCAAAACGTGGCCCTTCACTCCCAGGCTACTGCATATGCAAAAACGAACTCCCAGGCATGGGAAAATGCAAGATTTTGCTGAAAAACGTGAAGAGAATGACCCAGATAGCTCCCACTGCGTGAATGAATGAAGACTGCCCATTCCCCATGGCTTTGGGCACCATTTCGTGGGTGGTTTCTTGCCCCACAAGCAAAAACACGATTTTCCAAGTTGATGGCTTGCCCATGCCCAAAAATGGCTTGCCCATACTCTTTCATTCCCAAGGCATTAACTGCCTTAACCAATTTCTTGGAAGAATTAAATGATTGGGTACATGAGACAAAATGGGTAGTTGGTGGTTTATGGGTTTCCCCATTTACACATGGATTAATACCATTGGCTCAAGGGTTTGAATAATTTCCCTCCCTATTCCTTGTAGAACCATGCCCCATCTCTTTTGTTGCATTGCATAGCCGGTTGTGGGTTTTTTTTCATTAAAATTTCGTATTTACATGATGTCTTATATACATTGTGCCCATCTCGCACAAGAACCATAGGCATCTATTTTAATTGCCGATACATAAACGCTAAATCAATGGTGGGGCCTTGGCCTTGAGCTCCTCACCATGATTAAATATCAGTATTTACACCATTTACAAAAAGGGGGTAAAAATGGGGACGTGACACCTGGCATTGATGCAAGAGTAGAAACTCTATTCGAGGACACCAAATCCACAATGGGCGTTCCTCCAGAAGTTAAATGGGGAGACGTATACCGCATGATAAGAGACCAAGACATCCCTTAGGCACTCCTAGAGGAAGAATATTTGTACCAGAACATCAAGAGCTCCGGCATATCTAAAGCAGCCATGCGTCCAGAACTCTTCCCTTGTTCGGAAGTAATTGGATGGATCCTGCAGCATGCAAATGTCGAGACTAGAGTCCTTTTTGACAACAAGGGTGAAGCCTTAAAATCGTTCCATCCAGCCTATATAGCAGGAGCCTACAAGTTGCCTCGTACTCAACAGCTGCTGGATGATGAATGGTTAAGTCAACTCAAAATGGACAATTTAGAGATGGCTAAAAAACTGCTAATCACAGGTAAGCAGATAAGGAAGAAGGAGAGTGATGAGTATGAGGTCCAAAACCTAAGGCCTTCTTTCAGGATGATTTCCCTCATGCTAAGTAGGTTCTTTGGCAGGCCTGACGAGACTATTTTTAGACTCCAGTGGGTACCCATAATCCATTATGTAGCATTCAGAGGAATGGTTTTTAATTGGGAAACCATTCTCTCAGACAGTCTGTCATCGGCCATAGTTGAGGCACAAGAAGGGTTGGTGGTGTTATCACATCTATGTTAGCTGGAGCTACCATACTGCAGACTGTGCGGTCGAGGACCGCACAGTACTTTTTTTTCTAGATCAAAGATCAACCGCCTTCAGACAAGGCAGTTTTGTTTAGATTTCCCCTAGCAGATATATCAAAGGGGACAAACAGTTGTACAGTGTCACACACATTGTCACTTACCATCTACCACAGGGTCACCTCTTCCTTGCCAGGCTTTGACATAAGCCCATTTGAGACAATTGCTTGGTCTTGTTTTGATCGAGACTATCACAGTATATTGTTGGTTTACTATGTTTCCCAGATTCAGCAGAGATCCAGCTTAGAGATAGCTTCAGTAGCAGCAGGTATATGGTGCAGCAGGTATTGTATTTGATGATTATTGCTCATGATGTAGATTAGACTTCTTTATACTTGATAGTACACTAACTTTGCATGAGATGATATATCTAGTGATCTAACTGTTATATGATGTGATTGGGCCCTTGATGATATCAGTCCACCCCTCCTGTTAGACTTATGTATATGCACGCTGAGTCATGTCCCCTACACTTGGCATAGACTTGGTCACTTAGTCCCTTTCGGTAGCTGACTTTAGCTCCACTATCACTTTCTCCATCCATCCAACTCATCCATGATGCTTGTTCCTGACTTGGATTCTGATTTATGATCCCGAGGACTCCTTCCTCACTGATCTCTAAGTTTGCCATGACTCCTCGTGTATTGTGCCTCGGCTCTTTAGCGTGTGAGATACACTTTTAGACCTAGGATTTGCTCCTGTCGGTTGCCCCCGATGTTGCAATGCAGTGAGGATTATGTAGCCTCACCGGGTGTTCCCCATTGGTCATCGAAGCATGTATTGCTCACCCCCATTACCTTTGCAGTATGAGCACCATGTTTATATCCTTTGAGATATGTATGTAGCCCAAGAGGGCCCTGATGTAAATGCAGAAATGAAGAATTGTAAATCAAGCCAAAAAGGCTATTATGTTGTAAATGTAAAATCTAGCCAAAAAAGGGCTAAGTATGAAACTCATTGTAAAATCCATGTAATGTGTTTATAAACACACATGGACACAGGTTAGCTATACATGTCAGCATTTGTAGTGGTTATTCCTCACTTAGTCTTGCGGGGCAAGGAGGTGAGAGGGAGCAAGGGACAAGCTCAAAATTGTCCCCTAGAGTCTCAAGTTACGGTTTGCCGGACACCCAATTTGGCGGCTCTAGAAAAGAACCTCACAGAGTCTTCGGGCACGGATGTGAGTTGTGAGATACTTGTTAGATGACTAGTGGTGGTCTCCCTGCACTATACCCATTCGTGAGGCATCACCCTTCCCCGCGTTCTGTCATGGCATACTTATCTTAGTGCACCCTGCTTTCCCGAGTTGTCCAAAGGGTCACATGATCTTCATCCTTATCTTCTCGTGTCCTTTGCCTTGTTGTCCGCATCACCTAAACTCAGCAAAGTGGTCAATTCTATAAGATGTGCATAGCATTTTAGTCTTTTGGAGGTGGTGGGCCCACCTCATCAGGGCCTTGTATTATCTCGGGATTTAATGTATTTTTTATCACCATGTTATCATTATATTGCTTAGTAATGTACTAACTTGTATAATTGAGCCTTGTCACTTCATGATTGCACACAGGTATTCAGCTAGCACTATTGTTGACCAGTTTTGACTTGGTCAAACTAAGTTGACTAGGCCAAAATGGGCCCGAAAAAATGTTGCAATCGAAATTTTGATTTTGATCAACTATTATCTGCAGGGGTCCCATATGAGCATGCATGTGTCAGAATTGCAAAAGACTGAAGCATTTGAGAAATTTTTAATTATTATTGGTCAATTTTGACCTGTTTTAATTAAAAATTATGGATTTCGGGCAAATAATGCCAAAGTGATGGATCGGGGTCGTTCGAGTGGTCATTCCTACTAATGTTGGGGTTCACGATCACATTGCAGCAGACGGTTCGGCAATCCGGGCAATAAAAGTGGGTCAAAAGCCCAAATTTCATCTTCAGCCATATAAACCAACAAAAATTACATGGAAAATCAAAATGTGACTAAGGAAACTCTAAGCAAATGGCAAAATCAATGGTTGGCAAAGGAAAAGGTAATCTTTAAGGTATTTTGGTAATGTTTAACAATGTATTTGTGTATTGTGGGGCCCTCTATTGCCCAGCTCACCATTGGAGGTCGAATTGCCCATAGGGGGGCGTTTTTTCTCCACCTTGGGAATTCGATTTGGTTGGTTTTTTGTGTATGGGCCTTGATGTATTAGGTTGGGGGGATAAAACATCCCATAGGCACCCCCCAACCACATTATATGTGTTGTATGGACCCCACGTGGGTCCCCCTCTCTCCACTAGTGCGCTCTCCTTGGGTAATTTGCACCCTCACTTAGCATCTCTCTCCACCATTCGATTTGATGATTGGGGAGTGATTCCAGCCCTTCATTTTTAGGGGGAAACTTGTTTTGGGAGTGGCCATTCTCTATAAGAGGAGGCACTCACTCCATTTGGAGCTCTCTTGGCATTTTTTGGAGTTGAATAGAAGAGAAAACGTTGCTCCTCTTGCTTGGCTCTTGGGTGATACTCTTGTGGGATTGTTGATTGCCATACCATCTTGATGCACTAGTGTATATTGCAGGTTGTCTCTAGCATTATTTCTCACCATTTTTTTGCAGCTAGCACAAAGTCTTGGAGGAGGGCGCATCATTTGGCTTCCACTGCTGCTCCACTCTCCAAATTGACCACAAAAGGGAAGTGTTTTTACTATTTTCAATTAATCATTTCTCTCATCTTTATTTGTGTTGCTGTAGATTTCATTTGTTTGTCAATACTGATATGATTTACTGTCCATTGGTGTTGGCAGGCAAGGAGGACAAACTGGAGGGGACTAAGCAGTTCGATTTCACTTGGGGACTTCTGCACTACGCTCTATTTGATCTTCGAGACGTATAGGCCTCATCAAAATCCAAGATATCAGTTGATACCAAGTAAGTGTTGTCTCTTCTTCTCTTGTATTTCAATTTCTGGTTTGCTTGGAGAGAAAAACTCACTAAAACCCCTAAAAATTAAAATCTACAAAATCCACTGTTAGAATTTGTTTATTTTGTAAACCCACTACTGAAACGTACTTAAAATCCCATATCTTAAGTTTCATTAAATTTAGACTCCATTTGCCCACCGAATCAACACTAGTCTACCTGGCAAAAACGCCCCCTTGGGGCGTTTTTCTGTTTCAGCCTGTTTGGGTTAGTTTGGGGTTCTGGGTACTTGATAATCGGTTTTAAAACGTCATTTTACCTTGGGATATCAAGTATCGTTGGATGGAAGTGAATATAAACGCTTATTTTTCTATGCCCTAGGTCCATTTTTCCACTTTTAATTCACCCCCCTAGGGCAATTTCATTTCACTTCTTGCGGGCTTGTTTGTTTTGTTATAAATCAGCTAAGTAATCAATTTAGAATTGCTAGAAGACGTGTTTTAGCTGCTTATTGCACTACTGCCATGTATGAGTAAATCATAACGAGCTTCATTCCCCATAGGCAAGGTTCCCAATCACTCTTCTAGTCAATTTTTGTTTGCTGATTTAATTTCCAGCCTTATAATCTTTCAAAGAATTCATCATTTACACTAATAATCGGATCTGAGATCGTTCTCACTTAATCCACTCCCTAATGCTTAATCTCGATCTCACTAGGCTGGAAGAAACCTCACATTTAGTCATCCATCTTGCTTCTTGTTTCACTTATCTTTTGGGCTTGGGTGTCTGACTGTTAAGTCTCAACCATAATTGGTTGAGTGGGGTCTCCCCCCTAACTTGGCTACGCACCTTGTCTAAAGTGACTGTAGCCTTGTCCGGTGTGACTTCTGTCCCTTGGACGGAGAACCTGGCTACTGTTGGTTACACCTTCCTAGCTTTTCATCTCTACCATCCCTCTTGGGAAACCTACCAGCAACAACTAGAGTTTGTGTGATAATAGGTGGCAAAGAAATCAAAATTCTACATGTCATCCTACCTAATAGACTGCATTTTGTCGAAACTTCCTTTCCCAAAGTTGGGTTGCCTTTGGGACCAAGCCAACACCCCAGTGTTCACTGCCCACAAAATACTTTGGGCCCAGAATTACAGGTGGAGCTACAAGCTTATTTGTGAAGAATTCATCATACCTTTATATGAGCTGATGTTTAACGAAGAACCCAACTGCTTATCTGAGAATGACACGAAAGTCATGGAGAACTATGGCGACTTCTATTTTTCGGAAGAAGGTACTTATATAAGGATGTATGGAGGCTCCAAGCCCCCATATATCCTACCCAGGTATGCTACTGATTACATAGTCCACAAGGAGGCAATAAGGCAGGTTTTCCTTGACGGAATTGGAGGTACCTTGTATAAGTTAAAGAAAGCCTCTTTCCCTCCTTTGCCTTTCTTTGTTGGAGCTTATAAGTTCTCAAAGATCCGGTCAGCTGAAGATTTTATTATGGAATTGAAAGATTTTCATTTTGGGGAAAGGGTCTTCCAAAGGAATGACAGACGAGGCAAGGCTGCATAACATTGCAGGAAGATTCATGCTCATTTTGAGTATGCTCACTATTATGACGAAGATGAAGAAGTGTATAGAGGGGTCAGTAACATGACCGAACTACAAATTTGTCGTCTCGATAAAGGCAAAGCCAGTTCTAGCTCCACTACTGTGCCCCATGATGCAAAAGAAATAGAATAGCTGAAAGAAAGAGAAGCATCAGAACCCGCTGAAGCCCTTTCCCAAGAAGAGCAAAGGCTCAAGGAGGAAGCTGAGAGAATCCAAAGAGCAGCTGATGAAAACGCAAATAAAGCAAAGGAAGATGAACTTCGAAAAGAAGAAGTTTGAAGGTTCTAAGAGGAAGAGAGAATCAGATTGGAAGAAGCTTCCAAGCTGGAAGAAGAAAGGAGAATCAGATTGGAAGAAGATGACAGACGAAGGAAAGCGGAAGAGGAGGAGGCTCAAAGAAAGGCAGAAGAGGAAAACAAATCCAGGGAGGATGCTGAACCAAAGATCCAAAACTTACAAGACATGGATACAGATCTCCCCATAAGAGAACTCCCGCTTCTCCCTTTTACACCATCGAAGAATAGTATGGTATCCCAATGGCACAAGTTTGTTTATAACAAGAAGAGAAAATCTGTTGTCAAGGAAATAGTGACTAGTATGAAGAGGCCTTTACAGCCAGATATCGTCACCAAGCATGAGACCACAGTCATGCAAGGCACCTAGATTGCTCCCGAACTCCTAGCATCTATCTCTTTAGCTTCTGTTAAAGCAACTGCAGACAATGTCCACATGTTGGAGGCCGAGTTAGAATTAGAGAAGAGGAAAGCTCGCCATTTGCAACAAACTTTGGTCAAAGAACAAAATTATAAAAATTTGATGGTTGAGAAGTGTGACACCCTTGTGTCAGAAAAGGGAGAACTAAACAAAAGATTTAAGCATCTAGAAGCTGAAAAGAGAGCTTTGGTGATACAAATAAGAACCTTGGAAGGAGAAAAGAATGACCTGGAGGGTAAAAACTTGCAGCTAGGATCCGAGAAATTTGATACTACTCAGCAGATGGATGATTTGAAAGAGAATATAGAGAAGTTGGAAGATGGTAAGGAATTGCTGGAACAACAATTAGAACTCGCAGCCAGCAAAGTTGTTGATCTGAGTCCCTTTCATGAGCAGTCATGTGAAACATTAGAGAAGATCCACAAACTTCAAGAGCTCATAACGGAAGAAGTCTGCAAGCTGAAGGTAATAGTAGCCAGGGTCAAAGAGATTAATGTTGAAGCCACCAATCTTAGGAGGAAATATGCACGCATTAGTGAGGACATTAAGAAGTATGTTGAGTGGAGAGAAGGAAAGTCGGGTTTCCCCGCGAACCTCCCTCTTAAATCTGTCTCTGAATTCAAGGAAGATGCACGTCTTTTAGTGTTTTGCAAAGATTGTGGGGTGAAGTTGAACACTGTAGTCCAAGCTACCCTTGAGCACTGTAAAAAATTGTATCTTAAGATACGAACCTCCCAAGAAAATGGTCAGATGGTGATGCCCCAAGATATAGAAGACTTTCCAAATAAAGCCCAACGCTTGTATGGGCTACGGGACGGGCTAAGTGCAGAAATGGACTATGTAAAGAAAATGGACGTGTTAACCACGAAAGATCTCCACCACTGTATCAGCTAAGCCGTTGTTCACGCACATCTCCTTGAAGAAAACCTCTAGGTTGCAACAACAGAAGTAATCATCTTAGAAGAAGAGCTCGCCAAGCATGAGGTATCTCTGAAAATTATGCTCCCTATGCCCGCCAACAACATCTTAAGAGAAACCAGCCTCTGGGTAAAGCATATAGAAGAAGCAGACAAAGCATCAGCAGTAGAGGCAAACCAGGCATCAATTTCAGCAGCATTACCAGCAGCAGCAAGGGCACAAGTTTCAGTAGAAGAACCAATGTTACCAGAGGCACCGACTGTGGAAAATGCGCCAGCTCAGGGTTAATCTTTTCTTTTTAATGAAAGGCTAAAGAGCTTTATCTTTTTGCTTATGTATCTTTTAAATATTAAAAGGACAGCTCGAGTTTTCCTCTTGACCTTCTTTTGTAATATTTCTAGGACTTATTCCTTTTTTGTAAATGGGCACTATAGACAAATTAGAAGAATCAAAGAGGTTAGGGTACACTTGGTAGCTCTTGGAGCATTTTGTAAATCCATATATAGATGATCAAAGAATAGTAGAAAGACTTTTGGCAGGTGAAAGGACACTCTTCTTATGTACGTGAACTATTTCTGCTACATGAATAAGAAAATTGTTTTGGCCTGTGGAAGCCGGCACAACATTTTGCTTAAGATGGTGTTGGATAATTGCTGAACTATTTCTGCATCTTCCATACATTTGCTGTGAGATCTTTCCTAGCTATTATGAATTATTTCTCTGCTATGAATGATTTTATTTCTTTTGGAGAATTTCTGTGTTAAATGAGCAATGAAATGTTTTAATTAAAATCAAAGCTACCTTTGATATCTTCTATTTTATGTTGGAATTGCATCTTTATGATTAAATGGCTATCTGTGTGATCTTTTAGATGTTTCTTTCAGCTTATTGCTCATACTTTCAGTTTGCTCCTTACAAGGATAGATTAAATTTTCTTAGATCAGTTTTAGATTAGATTTGTTTTAATTGCATGCACTTAGATTAGCGCACTTGCATATCATCTTTAAAATTAAATCACATAAACTGTGGATCGGGCTGCAATCGGTGAAGTTAAACAAATCTTTAAATCTTACACAGTAGTCGGAATCGTTAACTGAACGGATTCCCCACGCCAAATGGTGAGCGATCTAATTGGGCTTGCTTACCGAGGAGAATCCCTTGCTGATTGATGCTATGATTCTCGAGGCATCAACAGGGCCTTCAGTTACCTGTCCTAATCAACCTAAGACGACCTGATCTGAAGGACGAGCAGGTGGCTTCCGTGGCCCAATGGTCCACTGCCAGCATAAGTGATTCCCTTCCTCCGCGCATGACAGAATCAGGATTTGTTGAATCGGGCGGCCCAGCTCGAACGAACTCATCATTACCATTCCGAGTTTGTTCTAGAGCAGTTAGAATATTTTGATGTAAGCCTATAAAGGCAGGTTCCGAAGAGGACCAACATGTTGGATGTTTTTTGTTTCAGAGAGATTACTGCTCTGCGCCTGTATTTGAACTCGGCCTTTTAATTCAATGAAAGGACCCGATTCTAGAGCTTGAGATTCCTGTTATGTGTGTTCTGATGTCTGTTATTTCCTGTGTATGTGTTCTTGTTTTGTATTTCCACTGATTGTTTACTTCTGCAGTACTTAAAGATCAAGATTACATGGTTTGGAATTCATGCCTACATGCTCCAGATGCATATGACTAGGTAGTCCACCCTTTTCCTCTTGAATTTGAAGGTCTGAATTCATTTATAAATGCTCTGACCTTGTAATGGAACTTGTCCCATTTTTCTACCTTCACCTGCTGATCATTTTGACTTTAAATAACCATATCTACCTTACCTCTTGTCTTTGCAATCTCGGTATGAATCTGTCATTTGTGACAGTAAACCCACCGAAGTTGACTCCATGCCCAACTGTCTTCTTGTTCTTAACTCCAACCAACCAAAAACCCCTTTTAATTCATTGTTTTGAAGGTCTAGCCACCACTTTTACCAATATCCCAGCCCATTCAAGCTCATGTTGCTGGAAACACAAAAGAGAGATCCCTCTTTGTGGTTGGAAAGGCTAGTTTCCATCCACTAAAGATTGGTTTGCAACAATTACCCCATGGTATTTCCTGCCACAACCCAGGAAAATCTTGGGTGATAACAGGGACAAAGAATCAAGAAGCAGAGAGGGTCCAACCACAATTTATATTGGTAGTGCATAGAAACCCAAATAAACCTAAAGAACCTAAGAAAATTTCGAATCCCCAACCGGTTCCATCATCAGGACAAAGAGTCGAGAAGAAGAAAGGGTCCAACCACAATTTATATTAGTAGTGCATATAAACCCAAAGAAACCTAAAGAACCTAGGAAATTTTTCTTAGGTTCTTTAGGTTTCCTTGGGTTTCTATGCACTACTAATATAAATTGTGGTTGGACCCTTTCTGCTTCTTGAATCTTTGTCATGATGATGGATCCAGTTGAGGATTTGAAATGTCTATGCAAAGGCGAACACTGTGGGCTCTCCAAAAACCTACTTTGAAGATTCTCACGACATAAATCTCAAATCTCAAAACACTATATTCATTTATGCAAAGTTAATTGTAAGTGACTTTTGCAATTGTATGCTTCTTTGAAGCTACACTTTTCTTTTTCATGCACCTTCTATCTATTTTCATCACCTAGTTTTACACCATCTGCATTATTTGGTTTTGATCCAAAATCTACTTTGGTCTTCACTAACCATCTAGATTTATTCTACACAAAATTATAATGATCTTCCTCTTATGATTTTGAATCTTCCTTCGCTTCAAAATATTCAATAGGTTTCAAATAAACAGTTCCTTAAACACTATTGGACCTTTTAAAGTCTTTCACAAATGTGCACCCTTCTTCAAATATTACATCATGTATTCTCATCGATTTCTGGTCATCAAAGTCCAATGGTCTATATCTATATAATATTCATCATATCCAATAAGCATACATTGTACCCTTTATCAACTAGCTATTTGGATATTTAGACACCTAGGAGTTAGTTAAGATCAACTTGGTCTAATGTGTCTTTAGGTAAACTCTGTTTCTTTAGTATGAATTTGTATTCTGACGGTCACAGTATGTTCTAAACATAGAGTGATTCAACGATTCATCTTCACCTTGATCTCAACAACTATTGATCCATGCTTTAACACCCGATTGGTCTGTGATCTCTATTTAAAGAGCATGGAAGGTCATTTGTTTGATGATCAATTATGAGAAACTCATATGTAAAATACTTTTCCTTTTGCATTAATATATTGCGTCAAGTAGCTATTTGGCTGAGGTTGTCGACTATTTTCCTCTCTAAGGGTTTTAACCACATAAAACATTAGTGTGTTGACCTGTAATATGTTTGTGTGAGTGGTTGCTTAAGGTATTCAACCTTGTGGAAATACAATGTTTTAGTTGAACATGGTATCAAAGCACTTATGAAGACATGATTTGTAGTTAATCGAGATCTTTAACCGATGTATCCATGTGCACCAAAGGATTTCTAGATTCTACTATTTCTGGATATTTTTGGGTTGAGACTGGTTTTACATTGCATCCAAAGTGCTTCTTTCAATTTGAAATGCTTTTTGTTTCACTCAAAAAGGTTTATGTTTGCTTAAGATACAACCATTTTACTAGATCCAAAACTACATTGTTTACATTTGTGGGTTTTTTTTAGATTTATTATATTCTTACATATTTTACCTTGGTTTTCTATTTTTTATTTTTGGGTTGTTGTCTCTTTGGTCAGCATATGTTCTTGCCATATTCTCTATGTGAACTCGGGAAATCAAAACATAGAAGAAAGGGTTTTCTTGACTATGTGTGCTATTTGTCATGTGACTTTTGTGAACTTGGTAAACTAGAAACAATGAGAAAACTTACATTTTTCAAGTAAGCAAACCAAGGACGATTAACCCCAAATTTGAAAAAATTTGGTTTCTAATTTTCATTTTTGTTTGTGTAGTTGTGTAAAGTGTTAAAAAACAAGATTTCTTGGGTAGGCGTGCTATCCAATAACAACCCCATTTTCCTCCAAAATATTAATAAATATTTTGTTTAACTCGATTGGTTGAAAGTTAATAAGTAAGAGGTCTTGGGTTGAAGTCCTTTTTGTAACTTGGTGCGAAAGTTCATGTAATTTAATTGATAAAGTAACTAGATTGTAAAAGTTCTTCCCACTTGTTTTATAAAAGTAGGTCACTTATTTTAAAGTAATTTATTTGTGAAAGTGAGCTTATATGAAAAGTTAGTAAGAGGGGGAATTCTTTACTACATTTTTTGCACACATCACCATGTGGTTCAACCCCTACCTGCCAAATGGCTCCCTAGTACCATTTCATGCCTTTCTTTAAAAGGCATAACTTTGACATCTCGAGTCTATTATCAATGGCCCCCTGTTTTTAACTACCTATTTTTTCAAGATCTTTGCATCTAGACCATCGATTTCTACTTTAGACTCCATGTTACTTGCATAGTATAATATGGCCAGTCCAATTGATATTATGCTTACCAGTACCAACTACTTCTCGTGGAGATCTCGTATGGAGGATGTCCATCAAAGTAGGGGATTTTACCGGACTACTTGTTGGGTGAATTATACGTTTTTAATTTCCACACATTTTAATGTCAACCAGGGACTCATAAACTTGTGAAGTGTGGGCACAGTATTTAGTCTAGGTTATGTAATCATTCACTAAATAACTATAAACTACAATCTTTCTATCTACTTTAAGAACTGAATTCAAATTGAAATCTGCAGTTATGAAATCTGATTTAATTCACACATCAAAAGATAAAGCAGAAATTATGCAAATTCAGATGCTTCCTTAGACTAGATAGTTCTTCATACACATCAAGAACTTTGTGACTGACTTGAGTACAACTTCAGGTGCTAATGCTAGAATAACATTACATTTAACTTCAGATCCAAATATTGATAGGGTGGACTGGTTTCAGGTGAGTTTGAGATTTGTGGGTTTAAATAGTAATTCACAAAACAATTGAAAGCATGAAATGAAACAATTAAAAGACTATAAAGTTGATATCACAGGGTTCTTGAGAAACTCTCGTGAAACAATCTATCGCGCCTGCAGGTCACTTGTTTCACATGTACTCTTTTCATGTCGAACTTTGCTTAGAAGATTGTTATAGTTAGCATGAAATGTAAATCCTAAGGTGTGTACACTTTACTAATCCAATACTGGTCATATTCCAATGCTCAACACAACTTTAAAACAAATATTACAACATCGTCTATTCCAAAGCAAGGTGAAATATGATAAGTGAACGCAATATATATAAATACCACACAATATAATTGAGATAACACATACAATGATGTTTGAACACACATAATGCTTAAAATGCAGAGAACACAAACCACAAATAATAGTAGTAGAGAACACAAACCACAAATAATAATAGTAGAGAACACAAACCACAAACAATAGTAGAGTTGCACCTTTGAAGGGGACCCTTCCTCCTTAGGCAACATACTACAATGATACAGGAATTTAACTTCTCACAACAACATATATGCAACAAAGGATCTTTCTATTAAATGGAGGGTAAATTGTTACAGTAGAGTACCAATAGCAATCTTGTGCAATTCTCAGATCAACATTCTAAAGGTTATGCATTACATCATTATAGTCTTTTTGGACCAAAATAGATAATGACTGAGAGATTGCATCTCAATTGTAGTTTTACATCAAAATCAGGAAAAAACAGAGGAGCATATTATGCTCTGAGCTAAAGAAGGTAAATCTCATGATTCCTCTCATCTATTGTGATCCTGAAAGTGTAAAGATTATAGCAAATTACATAGGATCTATCAAGATTCATAGAATCAATAGATCCTACAACTTAGGAAAATTTGTGTATTCTCCATGTTTCGACCTCCCTTCATTTGACTGGATCCTGTGCTGGTGTCATAGTGCTTTTCTCCAATCTGGGAGGAGGGTGAGATGGCCTAGGCCGTCTTGAAGAGAACCCATGTGGCGATTTTCCATTTGCCCACCTGCAAGTATCTAAAGGAACTTGATTTACAGGTTTTGGCGAAACTTGTAAATAAGCATTATTTGACCATTTAATGAGTAAAACTTGCTTATTTATCAAAGTAATAGAAACAATAACATAAAAAAAACCTTAGATACCTAGGGTGTCTTCTGGAGTAGACTATAAGGTCTTTGAAGGTCAAAAAGAGGAAAAAATAGGATTTAAAAGCAAAAAGTATAATTTGAATATCATAAAGAAGTCAAAACTATAGTCATAATAGGTGTAATTTGGATACCTAACATCTCTCCTAGTGTGAAGTTGTTGCATGTCCCTATGCAACTAATCCACCCTGCTCCCCTGCATGAATTCTAGTCCAGTTGTAGGATGGATATCCCTAATCCAACCCCTGTTTATGACCAAAAACCAAGGTACCTATCAACTTCCACCCGTGTAACCCTCTCTACATATTCATCCCATTAATATGAAGCACTATATTTCTTTTTACTACACCACAACAAAGCAAAATAGATTCTCAATCCTAACCATTGGGTCACATTTATGTGTAAGGAGTTTATGTGGAGATTGGTTCGAGCAAATGCCATTTTGAAGAAGGGATACCCCATTGGGTCATGTTGCCTTAGTTAAGGAGGAAAGAGGCCCCAACATGTTTCTAAGGCTTGCAAGGCAGCGAGAGCACCATGGGTCCTAGGTTCCTCAAAATCATATAATGCCAATCTCTAATGTGTTCTGAACTGCTTCACCTACTTGGAAATTTTCAATAGATTTCTATGATTTTCAAAGATAATATCAGGCACTGGGTGCTCTCCCCTTACTTCAATTTCAGAATGGAATTCACATTGTAGAAAAATACCATGTCCATATCCCATTTGATTTGATTTTGTATAGAGGAAGAGAATGCCCTCAACTAGACATCTCCCAATAGGATATGGATTCCATTCAATCTCATTATCCAAGAAGAAATTGAATTGATAGAGCTCACATAATAAGTCTTCTTCTCTTGGAGGAGATTCACTATAAATATCAATAAAGTCTGAAATATTTTTTATCTCAAAATTTTTACCCCCACTTAACCTTGTCATTTTGAGGTATGTCAATTGTTCATGTAAGTACATGGAATAAATGCTCCCTGGGATTCTACAAGAGATTCCTTGCAAGGCTAGTTGATGCATATGTATTTTCTCATCTTCCTTGACTGCTAGTTTCTCCTGTAATGGATGTATTTTCGACCTCCATTTTTTCTCTTCAGCCAAATATTGAGAAAACCTTGCCTCCTGCATTCTCTGAATTTCAAACTTGTATTCTTATTTATATATAAGAACCAAGTCATATAACTCATATTTTTCTTTCCATTTAATAGTATTAAGTTGAGCTAATGCAATGTATAAAGTATTTGTCCAAATATCATTCAGAATATGATTTATCAACTCATATACTAAATCCATGGTTACAATCTTATTCTTAGCAGATTTAGAGGGAGAAGTACTAAGTTCCTCGGCAATAGTGGCTAGGATATCTAACCTTGTGATTACTTGAGTTGTAGGTATTGGATTCTCCATCAACAATTTAATTTTTAACAGCCTATTTTTCTTTGTGAGCTTCCTATTTTGTTGATGCCACTTCTGAGCATGCCTCTTGAGGGTTTTAATTCTTTCTTAAGGACATCATTTTCTTCCTGTAGTTGCTTCCCTCATTGTTTAAGTCTTTCATTTTCTGATTTAACATAATTGTCTAAAACCTGAAGCTCATGAACTTATTTCTTCAATTTCCTAACCCTCTTCTTTTGCTTGTGTAATACAAAATTAGGTAAGTCAAGAGTTACCTCTTGAGTAGGCTCAACTTCTTCCATTGGTGTTGTTTTTCTTTCAAAGTCTAACAAGTTTACATACGATGCTTCATAGTCTGCTTGAGTCTCTGGCTTTGGATATTTTCTTTGAGAATACTAAGTCCTTGGGCATTTAGGTAGGTTTTCAAAAACATCTCCTAAGGTTATGGGTTCCTCCGCACTTGCTTCAATCCTTTCCCTTAATTCTGCAACTTTTCTTCTTGTAATTCTTGGACCTACAACAATTTGCTCAGGAGCTTGTAGTTTTTCCCTCTTTCGTTTCCTTTTTGAGGACGGAGGGGAAAATTTCTCTTGCTATACCTATATTATTAGAGTATCTTATATGAACCCTGAGGGTTTTCATTCGTTTACACTTGAAATCCTCTATCCACTATAAACGATTCCCAAGATAAATTTGTCTTCTGCAATTCTGTAACGATTAGTAACTTGATCAAGTCATGATGGTACAGACTGTTAATGGTGTTTTCAGGATGCTTATGGTTTGTCATAGCCATCTTCATTAAACTCTTCCAAATAAAATAGGGAAGATTTATTAAGTCCTCACATTTTACATGCAATAACAATAGAATATGATAGAGATAGGCTAGTCTATAATGTCCTTTTCATGTCAGATACTTTTGCAAAAAGAAGACGATGTTACCCCAATATGATTTGAACCAAATATGTTGGGATCCCTTGCTCCAAACAGATCGAAGATTCTCACTTTACATAAATTCCTCCTAAGCATCATGGTTTTTCAATAGTTGAGTTTTAAACCACCTTTATCTTGTCTATGGTATCCTTGTAGCAAGACCAATATAGGCCTCTGAAACCGGGACAAGAAATCCTCTGACATTGGTGCATGTTCCATAAAAAATGAGGGCAAAATTCCCTTGTCACCTCTTCATTATGTCCCTTCAGGTTTTCAAAGAACAAATACCAAACTAAATGTCGAAATACATGTTTGCTTTGAGGATCTTCTTCTAGACATTCGACAAAGGATGGTTCATCTCGTCGAACAAGGATCATTATGTGTTTACCCAATGAAACACAGAGAGAGATGAATGCCCACTATTAATTTCCTTTGACTACAGTGTAGACCCGATATGATACACAAAAGAACAGAGGAAATCGGATTATGAATACAGAGTAATGGATATGGGTTATAGGAATTACATTAAAGTCTATAGGTTGTTAAATTTGAAATTTACAACCTAACAAATATCATGCATGCAATTATATAATCACATGCTTGAAAACATGGGTTAACGATTATGTTGTGATTACAATGATATTTTGAAATGGTTTCAATTTGACGGGTTAACTATATGGAAAATGACAAAAGTGGTCAAATAAACGAGTGATTTTATGAAGCTTAAAATGTATAATAAGGTTGCATGTTAAAGTCCCATATTATTAAGATGAAAATATGCAAGTCATACCTCCTCGTGCCTTAAGTACCTGAATTGAATATGAGGAAATATGGTCACCTGAGTATTGATGGATAATAATGGTAGAGATGTTGAGTTATGTACGTTGATCTTATAGTCTGTCGTTATCTTATGTGTAGCTGAAATCCTCTTATTTGCTTGTAGAAAAAGAAAGAACTTTTTATTACAAACTTAATTGAATAAAAGAACTTTGTTTTGTTGAAGTTGGAGTTTTATCTAAAGAAGTTGGAATTCTGTAATGGAGAAGTTGACTTAGATATTTGTTATAGGTCAAACCTGCACCTCTCCGTCCGTGATCACCTTGAGCTATTGATCACACAAAAGGACAACTTGGATGGAGGAGCATGTTGACCTTAGATGAGACTTTGACTTACTCCACCTCCTTGCAAGATTGGCAAAACCTTAAAAATGTCATTTTGAGACATGAGCGCTACTCTACTTCAATAGACTAGCGCTTGTAGCCTACTCCAGTGTGCAATAGTAGCGCTCAAGCCTCATGAGCGCTACTCCTCTTCAAGAGAGTAGCGCTCAACATTCAAAAAGTGATGAGTGCTAGTTTAACAACACAATAGTAGCGCCCTGGGTGCTACTCCACTAAGAAATAGTAGCGTACACCTCAAAAGATGATTAAAAAATTATTAATTTCACGAAGAGGTTTGGTTGCAGTTGGTTTCCCAACTTCCCCAACTTCCTCCATAACCATCTCTCGACCTGAACTGATTCCCTTGTCCTATAAATACAAGGAAGAATAAAGAGAGGGGTTAGAGACATGAATTCTATTGAGAGACTTTTAAAGAGAAGCTTGCATTGGAGGAGGTTATGCTGGAAGATATCAAATCCAGAGAAGAGCAGGAGCCCACGATCAGGTTGCAGGAGCATGTGACAAAGTCAGGTATACTTTGTATCTTCAATTTGCATTTGACAATAAAAGGTTGAAGCATCTTTCTTGTCCCAAACTAAGTGTTCATTGAAGTTATATACTTGTTTGGATCTGCTTTGGTTAATATTGGATGTTTAAATTGCTTTGTCTATTTCATCATTATATATTATCCAAGATACGCTGAGAAAGATACTTGTATTGCAGGTTTATTGAACAGGAGGTTGACTTGAGGATCGAGCGCAAGATCGAATAAGAGCTAGGATCTAACGTCATTCGAAAGGTATGTTCTCAAGACCTATAACCTATTTCCTTTCATAAACATCTCTGTAACACAGTTAATATGCTTACCTGTCATCCCCTTTCAGTTGATAATATTCGTTTCCTTACTATAGGGTAGTTTTTCCCACCAACAGACTGGCGACTCCGCTGGGGACAGTTGTGTTTTTGCTCTAGGAAACCTTTCTTGTTTGTCTTTCCAGAACCATTTTAACTCCTTTAATTTGCTGAGAGACCTTGTAGGTACCCCCTGCTTGTTTTTCTCTGCTTCACTCAGTCTTTTTTGCATCTTTTCAAAGTCAATTTTTAACTTTTTAAGACCTGAGCACTACTCTGTTATAAATACAGTAGCGCCCATACGCTACTTTTCTATACATACAGTAGCGCCCATCTCTTCAGGAGCGCTAGTTTCCCTACTGCACAGTAGGGTATATTCCTGTAGCCTTCTGTTGGTTGTTTGGTTGAGTTTTTTGCCCTTTTGGGTGGTCTTATGACTTTGTTTTAGATCTCCTTGACTGGTATTTGAGGTTTATAACTTTTCTTTGAGTCTTTTTACCATCTTTAGATCGCTTGCTTACTTGTGGAATGTTTGGACTATTTATAACTCTTTTTGAAGACTAGGCTTTGTTCTTTAGTTAACACTTCTGCTTATTCTTTCCCTGACTGTGTGTTGCTGACTTACAAACCTGTATGCTTTGCATTCACTGTTTGTAGCAACATTTGTTTGCTCTATACCTACCTTATCTTTTGTTTTAGGGTTTGGTCTGTTTTGGAGCCTTTAGGGTGTCTTCCGAACTTGTTGAGTTCCAACTTTCCTTGAATTTTTGTCTTTTCCGGTTTCAAGTGTGTTTAAAGTGCTTTAGGTTGATTCATTTCTCAGTCCTTGTGTTAGTAGGGTGGTTGTTAGCTTGGTTGCCTACCGTTTGCTTGGCATAGTGGTCTTGTTAGGGTTTGATGCTTTGGGTCAGTCCTCTTGTGTTTGATTCCCATTTTTGAGTATCTTTCTCCTTTGTTTTCTCCCCACTTTGTTTCCGAGTATCAAGGTTTTTTTATTTTGCAAAAAACCTGTAGGACAAGTCTTTGTTGAGATAGTGTCTTGACAACTGTAAGCTTAGGAACCATTTTTAGCCATACTTACACATTGCACACAAGTCTTATATGCTTTCCATGTTTATAGTTCTTTTTCGTTTATAATAACAGAAAAAGCAAAAATTTGGTAGCTTAGGATTAATAAGGCTTATATTTGTTACAAGGTAGCATAGATTATTTTGTTTACAATTTCAAAAGAAAACAAAAAAGAAATTTGATTAGATTTGCTCAGTTTTTCAGTTTGGAAAGAACTTTAAATGAAAAAATAAAAGTTTTTGTTGTCGAAAGTAAGAATTTATGCACTTTTGCTTTTCTGTTACAACCACGCCACACAAGCGCACTACCTTTTGAGTAATAACAGCCCTAAAAATCTTTAATAAAATTAAATAGAAACAATTTTTCTTTTTTAGGGATACACTACACCAACTAGTCTTGGTTAGGATCTTGGGTTTAAATCACCTTAAACCACCCAAGATCACACATTAAGCAAAAATCGTAGTTCGACTATCACAGGTAAATCCACTTCATTCAAAGCTTGCCTGGGATCTATGCAGTAGGTCTTGTGAGATCAGATTGTTGGGAATACTCCTCCTACTTTCTATTTCAAGCATATACCAGGATTGGATCGCGTTTGGGGACTCTTTTGAGTTTTGGACTTAGTTACCCTGCCCACGCCTTCTGATTCGACCAGAGACTGTTCCCCCAGGAGTTTTCGATGTTGTGGTATCCTTACTATCTGACCATAGGTTCATACACAGGTGACAACGGAGGGTATATCTACTGTACCTAGGATAGACGTGGGAGGAAATCCCTTGCAGGTCTTTGGGAGGGCGGTTGGGTGATTCCAGCGCTTGCACCCTTAGTCATTGTATTGCGGACCCCGGGTAACTGTTCTTCATCCTTCGTTGATCTGTTATGGGCCCTCATCATCCCAGACTCTTCTCCGGAAGGCATCTTGTTTGCTTGGTTTGCATACTTAGGACTTTTTAGTTGGCGTGTTGTTTGCCACCTAGTCTTAGTGGCCACTAGGTTTTCTAGTTTTATTTTTATATATAATCGTGGAGAACCAAGAACTTCGTAGATCGAGAAGGTTTCAAAACCTTCTGCCACTTAGAACAGAACCATTACCACCAGCTAGACGACAGCGGGTAGACCCCAGTGTTTCTTTGGAAACCATTCCTGAAATAGAACTTCCTGAGGAAATTTTTACAATGGAAAATCCTGAAATAGAAATTCCTGAGGAACTACCACCTGAAATTGAGTTTCCTGAAGAACAACAAATTGCAACAGAAAACCCTGAAATAGAGGTTCCTGAGGAACCACAACCGGGTACTCCATATCAACGACTTTTTAGTTCAGTTGAGATTGAAGATCTCACTTCTGCGGAGTACATCACTCCCTTTAATCCTCCTCTGACTAATCCTAGAAATCCGCTTCTGTTACCCATTGGTTTCCAGCAGCCCGATTACAGTGCATATAATTTCTCACCTAGACATTTTATGTCTAATCCAGGAGGCGAACAGGGAGTTCCACAAACTCCCACCATAGGTATGAACATTAACACTGTAAATCCTCCTTTAACTGCTACACCGAGTTCAGCGTAGACAACTTCTGTGTCCACTCCATCCTTCAGTTTTAATACTGGCACGTTAGGTATGCCGAGTTCAACAACTATGGCATCTACCTCTACACCTACTTTTGGACCTAGAAGTACAGCCAATTTAGGGCCACCTCTTGTGATTCAACCGTCATATCATATACCCAGTACTTGGATTTCCACACCCGTTGTAGGGCAAAGTGCTTCTGCTACTATGCCTGTCATGAGTACCATGACTGCACCGTTTACGTCAGCTACCATTGGTTTTAATACCTTTGAAGGTCCCAACATGAATCAAGGTAATATACCTGCAGGTAACGTCCCTTTTTCCTTATTTTCAGGAGGAGGGGGGTAACATTTTTAACTAGCAATATGGCGACGCTAACACCCAGCCACAGTGGAAGAACCCACAGAGCACTAACCCACTTTCATATGGGTGGGGAAATTTCAATAATACTTTCACGCAACAACAGATGGCAGGGGGCAACCCCTACCAACAAGTGGCTAGGGGCAACCCTTATCAACAGATGGTAGGTGGAAACCCCTATCAGTAGATGACCGGGGGAAACCCCTACCAATAGATGGTTGCGGGAAACCCTTACCAGCAGACGGCTGGGGGCAACCCCTACAACCAGTTCACGGATCAAACTATGGGTGGTTCCCCCTTTTCGACCCCAGCTTATCAAGTACCGTCTTGCCGGCCTCGTTTACCATTTATGACAACTTTAAATTTGCCATATCTTTCCAAGTTGACCAATGATCCGGTGTATCATAATGCTTCATGGCCACCAGTTCCTACCAAGTTACCTTCGGACATTCCAAAGTTTGAAGGCAAAACAAGTGAAGGCCCTGGTGACCATGTCACTACTTTCCATTTATGGTGCTCCTCGAACTCATTAAATGAAGATTCCATTAGATTGAGACTGTTCCAAAGGACTTTAACCGGTGCTGCAACCAAATGGTACATTGAGTTACCTGCAGCTACATTCTTTAATTTTGGGGATCTCGCGACTGTTTTTTTGAATCACTTCCAACTTCTTGTTCAGTATGATGCCGAAACAGACCTTTTGTCTACATTTAGGCAAAATAAAGCCACTCATTTATCTGATCACATTTAGGAGTGGCGAAGACGGAAGAGGCTCATTAAAGCCAACATACCTCCAGAATTCCTTCTTGAGTGGTATTTGAAATCACTCCTTCCTTACATTTCTAAGGAAGTAACTACTTCTGGAGTGTCTAACGAAGAAGAAGCCATCCTATGGACCCAACAGTTAGATCTCGTTTACGCACAATCTGGGTTACTGTATGAGATCATACCTGATGCACCGCGATCGAATACCAATCTGACTAGACCTAAACATGGACCACATGCTGATGGCATAGTGGGTTCAGTTGACTCTGCAGCTTTCGAAGCATTGACCAAATAGGTTCATGCCTTATCTGTCAAACAATCGTCTGCAGAAGTTTCTTCTGTCACAACCTCTCCTTCTACTTTTGAATCTGTCAACCAGGTTCAAAACAATCAAAAGGGCCCTCGGCAGCCCAATAACAAAAAGAAGGGCAAGAAAGGAGAGGGGAACCATCAGAATACCAAAAAAGAGAATGCCGAGGAGGGTAACAAAGAGAAAAAGAAGGTTAAGTTCCCTTGTAAACTTTGCAAGCAGGACCACCTTACTCACCAATGCCCTCTGCTTGAAGAAGCCCAGAAGCTATTACAAGAAGAGAAGCCTGCCGTACTGAAAGATCCATTCCCTAAGGGGCAGAGCTCAGTTTCTGGAACCTCCAACACTGAGGGCACTACACATGCTACGGTTGATCAAACTTTTATTAACATGGTTAATTTGGATGCACTGTTACAAACGAGAGCCAGGAATTATACCCCGGACGCACAAAAAAAGGATAAAGAGATTCTAGAATCCTCCACTCCACTCCACATACCTGTGGACCCAATGCCCAAGATCCCGAAGGTGTCTTGAAATGGGCATCGCACAATCCCAACACTCGAGCTGCCTCCAACTACAATGTGGTTGAAGATTTAGCCCAGACCCCTTGTGCCATGTCTACCTTAGAAGTCTTGCAAAGTTGTCCTTTACAACGGAATGCACTTCTGGCAGCTATTGGAAGTATGGAATCCTCTAGCATGTCTGCGCGATTTGATATGACTGATATCAAATACCAGTTGTCGTACCACGTTTCCCTTCAGATTGAAGTCGTCCATGGCCCAATGACCATCAGACGAGCTATAGTAGATGAGGGCGTGTTGACCTGCGTAATGTCAATTTCCTGTTGGAAAGCTTTAGGTTCTCCCGAGTTAGCCCCTTCTAACACACTACTTACTACATTTGATGGTAGGACCACACGGGGTTTTGCCATCATTTGATGTCACATTGGCCGGTAAGACAGTTGCTATAGAAGTTAAAGTTCTGGACGCTCCGCTTGATTACAACATGTTATTAGGCAGGAGCTGGACATATGCCATGCGAGCTATTGCATTGGCAGTTTTTCGAGTTGTTATGTTCTCGTTTGAAGGTAAGGTCGTTACAGTCGATCAGCTTTCTTTCACTCAGGGAAACAACCAGACTTCTTCAGAGACAACTATTCCCTTAGTTGATCAAACCGCCTCGGTTAGTGAGAGTTTAAGAGCAGGACTTTATGGGTCATTAATTGGCACTTTCGACCTACCGACTCCTACCTTATTTGTTGGTTCTGAGGGATGTTCATCATCTGAAATTTCCATGGCCAGTTTAACAACTGATCCTGGGTTTCTCCCAACTAATTCAGAACCCTCTGTGCCCACCCCTGCTGCAGAAGTAACCCACTTGGATTCATATCAAACTGCAACAGAACATATATTGACTCCATTGGTGTCTGCTGAGTCAAATATCGATTGTGCTGCTGCTCAGTCACCCGACCCGACCCACTCTCTTAACAGTTTGGATACTACTTTACCTTATGAGGAGGAAATTTTGAAAGCCATGACCGATCTGGACCATCCTCGTGAACATATAGATCCAAGGTCCTTCTTGATTCCTTTTCTTAACTTGATAGAGAGAGGGGAGTTTTATCCGACACCCAGTGGAAATGTTGATTTCACTTCTATTTCACAAGTTGGTTTTGTTGAAGAGAATAGATTAAATACCTTTCTGGTCAACATTTCCACTGCACCTGAGGTCACCGGAAACATTTTTATTGAAACGGGATGTTATCTCAATGAGATCATTCCATATACTAATCTTTTCCGTGATTTCCGTGACATCTTTTCCCGACCTCACGACGAGGATCTAGGCATCGAGCCTACCTGAAGAAGTACTATGCTTAGGCCGACGTGCTTTTTCTTGTAACATAGCTGTATATTTTTTGTAGAGCTAGTTTTCGTTATGCTTGTTAGTTAATCTTATGTGTGTTTTCGTTTCATGTACCAGATGTCGAACCAACACTTCTTAGGATTTGTTGATGGCGCCAGTCGCCACACATATCAGTTGGTTGCAGCAGCTTGGGTCATTTACTCACCCACTGGACAACTTGTCTCTTCGGGGGGGGTTTGTTTGGGTCCCACCATGAATAACGTAGTTGAATACAGTGCAGTTATAGAAATTCTCCGAGATGCTCTCAGTCATGGCATTTCGCATTTGGAGGTAAGACTTGACTCACAACTAATTGTATTTCAGTTAATAGGTGTATACCAGATTAGAGATCCTGGTTTGCTACATCAGTTTCTACGAGTTAGACTATTGGAAAGACAGTTTGATTCTATTATATATGAACACATTCCAAGAAATTTAAACGCATTAACTGATTCATTAGCAAACTATGTGTTAGACTGGCATTTGTATCATACATTTTCATAAACAACATTGCACACATAAAATTCAAACACATACACATGTAAATAACTGATACTGTATCAAAAAATATATGAGTTTTGGATCACAAGTCTATCAAGTCATGTCATAAAAGTACAAAACTGGGCACAATGGCCTCAAAAATATACATAGAATGTATCCCTCTCTTATGGAGAAGGAGGGGCCTCATCATCATCTACTGCATTGCGATAACATATGACTAGCCTAGCTATCTTCCGCCGCACCCTAAGCCATGCTGGGGGCACCCCAACTACATCTTCCTGCATATCAATAAGTATCTGATCCATACGGCATGCAGGAACTTCATGAGTCAACCGACTCACTTTTCTCTCTATGGTTCCCAACATAACATCTGCTGCAGTAATATCAGTTGGCCTCACAAAGATGGTAGGATGTCCCTCGGGACGGTCAGGCCCAATGTCTGCATATGACACTTGTTTAGCACTTCAAAATTCATTCATAAAAATCAAATACTTGAAAAGTTTGAAAAAATTAAATAATTCTCAAAATTAAACATACCAATAGCTCCCCAGGCTCCACCTGGAGGAAGCGTCAGTTTTGGATCATGGCGGAAATCCAATCCAACATATGGAAACTACTCAAAGGCAGGCACTTGCCTCTCCCACCACCCCCAGAAATCATCAGTATGATAAGAGTAGTGACTTTCCCCACCACCCTGGCGGAGGAATATGTCACCCCAACAGCCTAGTTTGGGCTCACGGGGGTTAACCTGAGGTAGAGGCATCTCCAAGCTAATAGCAGGCATCCTCTCGAAGAAGAAAGTACACAAAATTCTACCATACCCAAAATTCTTCATTTTTCCGGATTTGCAACCTGTCAATTGAGATTTCATGCTCACTAGTAAACTAGTACACCAATCGTATACATGACCTTGTAATCATTGTACACCAACATGCATAGAGTGCCTGGAAGCTAGATGTAGTGAGGCACTACCTGCCACTCGATTAATCATACTCACTATCACCTTCAAGGGGAGGCCTTCAATGGTAGAAATCAAGATTTGGCTTCCTGATTTCTTAGCTCCAGCCACACAATATGTATTCAAGTACTCTTGCACAGACCCTATGCCCACACGAGAAGACCCCTTCAAATTTATTACATCTCCCCTCCGTGAGAGACCAGTAATGAAGTAAATGTCATCAACTGTAAGCTCCAAAGTTTGCCCACGGATGATGAAGGTATTGGTATCCACATCCTAGTACTGAATCAGTCTTCGAAATAATTTGTTTAGGGCCATCATATTTACGGTTCGGTAAAACTTCAATAAACCGCATCTTTGGAGAGCATGGAGAGTGGCTGGGTCTTGCATGTCTAGCCTATCCATGTCCTCATGTTCTCTCTCCATCCATTGAAGAACCATCCTACACAAAAAGTCACAATTTTTCAGTCTCGACGCTTGTTTTTACATTTTCAGGCTTGAGCGTTAATGTGTACACTACACAGTAACGTATGGGCGCTACTATGTGTGAGCATAGTAGCGCTCATCTCCTTCACACGCTACTGCTCTTGTTACACAGTAGCGCCCGCGCACTAAACGTTGTGAGCATTTCCTGGCAAGCGGTTTTAGGCTCAAAAAATAAAAAATAAACCATAAAAATGCAAGTGGGGAGGATTCTAACTTACTTGGTGGAAGAAGAATGGTGTTTCGATGCTTGAATTGATCGCCACGGAGATTTGAAAGTGCAAAGTTTGCCCCAATTTTTGCCCTACAAAAACAAATTGGAAATTGAGTTTTAAAATGAAATTATATATATTGAATTGGATTTATTTTTTACCCACCATTGTTTAGTTCTCTATAGTTTCAAATTTTATAAAAATGACCTAATTAATCAATTAAAAGATACACATGGTGCAATACTAATGTTCACTTATCCGGCTCTCATTTTTCCCTAAATTTTTGTAGGATTGATCTCCTAAGATTAAATTTCTCGATGTTAGACCTTGTCAACTATTTAATAGTTCAAATTCATATATCATTCGAGATTTTTGTCGCGTTTACTAATATTTTGTTGAAGACCTAGTTTTGGCAGATTATGAAGCTATGATCCCAGAAGCTGACCTTTAAGTCATTTTAAGCTCTTGTTTGGAGGCGGTCCAAAATTGTGGTGTGGAATTCATGCAATTATAAGACCCATCTAGTGATATGACCATTAGTTTTTGACTTGTTCATGAGGTACATGATAGTATAATGGAATATATGTACATAAACCCCACAAACGGTGATGTAGTGCCTAAACTTATTAATAGCATGGACAAATACAAGAAACTCTTTTTAAGTCACCGTATAATTTAATTCAGCAGGAGTTAAGTTCTTGCTAATAAAGTCAATATCATAAGTCAAAGAATTGTCCTTTTGGCCCAAAACTGCTTCTATGGCTGAATCAAATGCATAAGTAGATATATGAAAAGGTAGAGCCCAATTAGGTCCTCCTAATATAGGTGCTGAAGAGAGTTTTTTTTAAGAGTTTCAAATGCTTTTTTACATCCCTCATCCCAACAACAATTGACATCTTTTGCAAGTAACTTAAATAGACGTGACACAATCTCAGTAAAGTCCTCAATGAAATGTTTATAATACACTGCATGACCCAAGAAACTTCTTACCTCTTTTTGAGTAGCATGAACTGCCAAGTTGACAATTACCTTGACCTTAGTTGGGTCTACTTGAATGCTTGCTTAAGATAAATGATGTCCAAGTACTATTCCTTATTTTAGAATCATACAACACTTCTTACTATAAAATTAGTCACAATAGATCTAATGAACAATTAAATCAATCACAATAGATGAAACTCAGAAAAATGGTGTAAAACTGTGCAAAACATGCATCAGTGCTCAATATCACAATAAGGGTGAATAATTACAATACAATGATCTGACAATGTGAGTGAGCAATTCGAATTGACTAAGAAGGTCATTCGAATCACTGAATGGAGTAGCTTGACTCCAACTAGGAGTCCTCATCATCAATTAGTGGTGGTCATCAATGCACAAGAACCAGTCATCCAGGTGTCAAGCTGAGTCTAACTGAGTGTGTCATGTGTAACTGAAATGTGTAGCACTGATATAGGGAAGGAGACTCAGTGGAGGGCGCATGGGAGGCTTAACTGAAGTTAGAACAAGTCATCTAGTCAATCTGGAGGTCCAACGGAGTGAAACAGTCAGTCGAGAGTGAAACTAGCCTCAAATCAAGGAGAATCAGAGCTAACTGAGTGTAACTGAAGTGGAACTGCAGTGGTAGGTGAAGAAGTGCGCCCTTCTCTGGCAGTAGGTGAGAAGTGGGTGCCTTCCTGACTAGGAGGGCTAAAAATCTGAAGTAAGTGGCTCCCAGGTGCTAGAATAAGGTGGGTAAGGTGCTGGAGGCATCACATGGTGACTGGGCTGCATGCAAACCCTAGAATTTGCATGCAAACCCTAATTGCATGCAAGGTCCTGAAAAAGATGATGTGGATATATGAACACCCCCCTCAAGCTAGACTATGATGTGCAAAAAATAATGTGGGGCCTTGGTAACTAAGACCAAAGGTCACCCCAATACAATAATCCAAAAAATATTGAAAATAAACTAAGTGAGGAAAGAGGGAAAACCCAGTGGGAAGAAAGCCCCCCTTCAAGCTAAAGCATAATAATGGATCAATCTGTCTCCACCATGATGGAACTCACCCCCAATAGTGAACGGAGGTAAGTGAACTTCTTCTTAGTGAAGCTCTTGGTGAAGATGTCTGCAATTTGCTCATCAGTAGGGCAATATTGTAGAATGATGGTGCGATCATGCACCAACTGTCGAATGTAGTGCATATGAATCTCAATGTGTTTGGTCCTCTGCCGCTGAACTGGATCTGTGGAGATGTTGATAGCACTTTGATTGTCACAAAAGAGGACAGTCGAAGTAGTGCCACCAAAACCAAATTCGGAAAGAATACCCTGCAACCAAACTGCCTGAATGCAGGCATTGACTGCCCCTCGATACTCTGCCTCTGCTGAAGAAACTGCAATGGCTACCTGCTTTTTGCTGGACCAGCAAATAGGGCCATGACCAATCATGAAAACATAACTGGAAGTGGACTTCCGATCAATGCTATCACATGCCCAATCTGAATCAGTAAAACCAATGAAATCAAGCTCAGAATCTGCAGCATAATGTATGCCAAAATGTTTCGTACCTTGCACATACTGCAAGATCCGCTTGGCTGCTCGCCAATGAAGCTCATGGGGCTGCTGCATATACCTTGAAACGACACTCACGGCATATGAAATATCATGCCTTGGGTGGGTCAAATAAAGTAGTGAACCAATCAACTGTAGATACATACTGCAATCTGCAAGCGGCGTAGAATTTCCCTCCTCAAGAATGATTCCTGAGAGGAATGGGAATGGGGCTGCCTTACATTCAGCCATATTAAACTTCAATAACAGGTCGAAAGCATATTTTTGCTGAGATATAGTGATCCCATCAAAATTTTGAGCTATCTCCAAGCCCAAAAAGTGACTCAGCAAGCCCAAATCGCTCATGTCAAAATCTAGATTTAAGGCAGTTTTTAGCTTGTTTATTGAAGTAAGAGTGCTACCAGTAATGAGAAGATCATCAACATAAAGTACAATAACCAACAAATTACCTTTAACTCGCTGAAGATACACATTTGGATCAGATTTGCATCTTTGGAAATTCTGAGAAAGAAGGAAGGATTCCATCTTTGCGTACCAAGCTCTTGGGGACTATTTTAACCCATAAAAAGATTTTTTCAATCTGCAAACTAATGATGGATCTGATGTGTAGCCTTATGGATTCTGCATATATACCTCTTCAGTAAGATATCCATGTAGAAATGCACTCTTCACATCCATGTGGTGCACTTCCCAGTGTTTGGATGCGGAAATTGCCAAAACAAGGCGGATGGAATCCATCTTTGCAACCGGTGCAAAGGTCTTAGTGTAGTCCACTCCTTGGACTTGGGAGAAACCTTTTGCCACCAAACTTGCTTTGTATTTGATGATGGAGCCATCAATAGCAACTTTCGTGCGGTAGACCCATTTGCACTTCACTAATTTTCTTCCAGGTGGAAGAGAAACTAGCTCCCATGTATTGTTCTTTTGAAGAGAATTGTACTCTTCATCCATGGCACTTTGCCATCTCGGATCTCAATGGGCATGGTAGTATGTTTGGGGATCTAAACCAGTCATCAAATAACAAATCTCAGGAAGTAATGGATCAGAAATAGAAAGATCCATACCTTCTCTTTGAAAGTCTGCTCTTGTTCGTCTCGGATCAACAGGATTTCCAAGGTTCGAACCAAAAGATTGAAGAGTGTTTTGGGCCCACTTTGGCAACTGAGGAGGATCATAATGGTCGGATTCCGAACCTGATATGTCATGATCATCATGTGCTGCTAAAATATCAGAAATATCAGAACTCATACCTTCATTATCGCTGCACGGATCTTCTTCTGGTGAAGGCGGTGAAACGGTAGTTTCTTCCTCGACTAGTTGCAATTCTTGAAGCGGTTCTTCAAATTGCACACTGCGCTCTATGAATATATTTTTAGATATGATATCCATGAGTTTATATGCTTTTGATTCTTCCCCATATCCTATCAGTATGCACTCAATACTTTGTGGATCCAAAGCTCGTCTCTTCTTGGAAGGAATTCTAGCCCATGCAGTAGAGCCAAAAACTCTCAAATTTGACACATCCGGTTTGTGACCAAAGAATGCTTCGAAAGGAGTCATACCTTTCACGGATGAATGTGGAACACGGTTCTGTATGTATGCAGCAACATTGATTGCTTCAGCCCAAATATTTTCTACCAAACCTTTTGATTCAATCATGCATGTAGCCATCTCTTTCAGTGACCGATTTTTCCTTTCCACTACACAGTTCTGCTGGGGTGTGTAGGGAACTGTATGTTGGATTTGAATTTCGCTTTCGACACAAAGTTGCAGAAACTCAGACTTGATATATTCTCCACCATTATCAGATCTAAGAGCTTTGATCTTGCTGTCAGTGGCGGTCTCAACAGAAGCCTTAAAATCCTTGAATTTTCCAAGCACTTTTGACTTGTTTTTGAGAAAAAATACCCATGTAAAGCGGGAAAAATCATCAATAAATGTCAAAAAATACCTTGAACCATTTAATTATGTATGGGGCAGCGGACCACTGATATCAGAATGTATCAGCCCCAAAACTGTAGAATCTCTGTTAGCTTTGCCGTGGTCGAATCTGTGCTCGGGGTGCTTCCCAATAATGCAACCAGTGCATATTCCCTTTGAGGAACGGAGTTGTGGAAGACCATCTACCATGGAATTGTTTGATAATAGAAGCAAATACTTATAATTAAGATGTCCAAATATTTCATGCCAAATCCTACTAACCTCATTACCATGTGTGCGAAGAGCAGTGGGCTTTGCAAGCGGAATAAAGTGTGAAAACTCATAGCATTTTGTAGTGTGGTTCGCCTTTCCGACTGCAACAAGTCTTCCACTTTTGATATAAGAAATTTCAACCGTATTAGGGCTGAATGTAACTTGGTTCGGTTCACCAGTGTGTGTAATTTGATACACAGAAAGAAGATTTGAATCCAAGGAAGGCACATAGAGAACATTCTGAAAGCTTCCATGATCTACATGAATCGTACCTTTGCCCTTTGAAGAAATTTTTGAGTCATCTCCCAAATGGATGGGGATGGAGCTGTTTGGATCGAATGAAGAAAAATAATCAATATTTGCAGCCATATGATTCGATGCACCCGAATCTATCAAGAGAGTAGTGGGCTTCGAAACAGTTGCCATGAGTGCTTGTCCTCTTTCATGATCATCATTCCTATCCTTCTTCCTTGCACCGTCAGGAAGAGTTATGTTATTCTTTTCCAAAAGGAGGGCCATTTGATCTATAGTATTCTTCATGCATGAACTTTCAGGATGAAAGCCACGGTTGTAATAAGTACATTTAGATTTTTCCTTACCCTCTTTACCCTTTTGCTTGAACTTCGAACTAGATGGTGCATCCGTCTGTTTGTCTTTCTCTCTTTGCTTGTGAGGTTCGAATTTGGGCTTCTCCTTCTTTTGCTTTCCTTTACCATTCGAAATATTGGGTCCTTGAACATATAGGGCTGAATATTTGGAGCTTATGGACCCCATTTGAATCAACTCATCATGCTCTTTTGTGACGGACTCAATGAAGGCATTCAAGGTAGGCATCTTCCAATTCGGGGTAGTTAGCCGACCGGAATTGAAAGTAGAGACAAATACCGAATAATCTTTACCAAGCTTGCTGAGAATGGAGAGGATCAATTGCTTATCCTCTTTGATAACTCCACTGTTCTTTAACTGCATGTTCAAGTTCTTGAATTTTGTGAAGAATTCATTAATGGTCTCGAAATTCTCAGGACTAAGGGCAATCAATTCATTCTCTAATTGAAATGCCCTAAGCTTGTCCTACTTGCCAAATAGTGTTTCAAGTTGCTCCCATATAGCTTTTGGAGTCTTCAATCCGTTCAGATGGAAGTGAAGATATTTGGAGATGGAGAGACAAAGAATACCATAAGCTTCATCAAGCTTGTTGTAGTGTTTGGTTCTATCTGACAAGGTGTTTGGCTCCAATTCAAGACCAAGAGTGACTCGGTAGTAACCTTTTGAACGTAATATGATCTCCATATCATCTTTCCAATCAAAATAATTGAATGGGGTGAGAATAGGCTTTGAAGAAGAGTATTCCATTGCTAGGAGCGAGTGCACACTGATGTAGAAATGCTTGCAAGGGCAAAGTAGCGAATGCAATTGATGGAGACAATAACATGCAAATCACAATAAAACCAAGAACAATGAGGTCGAACAATCCACCCTTTTATAGTTGCATCACACCTGGGATTGGAGATCAAGCAATGTTGAATAGGTCCAATGTATCAGATCCAGGATTTATGTGGAAACTCAAGCTTCTAGAGTGGTATTGGAAGTATTTTCAAGCTTTGTATGCACAGGAGTGAATGCCCTTGAGATCTTTCATGCCAAAACTTTTTGTAATTTTTGAGCAAATTCACTCAAATACTCTTGTACAAACACCTGTAGAAAAGAGATCTTGTCCCTGCAATGGCTTTGAGACCATGTAAAATTAGTCATAGCAGATCTAATGAACAAGTAAATCAATCACAATAGATGAAACTCAGAAAAATGGTGTAAAACTGTGCAAAACATGCATCAGTGCTCAATATCTCAATAAGGGTGAATAATTACAATACAATGATCTGACAATGTGAGTGAGCAATTCAAATTGACTAAAAAGGTCATTCGAATCACTGAATGGAGTAGCTTGACTCCAACTAGGAGTCCTCATCATCAATCAATGGTGGTCATCAATGCACAAGAACCAGTCATCCAGGTGTCAAGCTGAGTCTGACTGAGTGTGTCATCTGTAACTGAAGTGTGTAGCACTGACATAGGGAAGGAGACTCAGTGGAGGGCGCATGGGAGGCTTAACTGAAGTCAGAACAAGTCATCTAGTCAATCTTGAGGTCCAACGGAGTGAAACAGTCAGTCGGGAGTGAAACTAGCCTCAAATCAAGGAGAATCGAAGCTAACTGAGTGTAAATGAAGTGGAACTGCAGTGGTAGGTGAAGAAGTGCGCCCTTCTCTGGTAGTAGGTGAGAAGTGGGTGCCTTCTTGACTAGGAGGGCTAAAACGCTGAAGTAAGTGGCTCCCGGGTGCTAGAATAAGGTGGGTAAGGTGCTGGAGGCATCACATGGTGACTGGGTTGCATGCAAACCCTAGAATTTGCATGCAAACCCTAGAATTTGCATGCAAACCCTAATTGCATGCAAGGTCTTGAAAAAGATGATGTGGATATCCAAACACTTACTACTCAACACCAAGTTGGTGTCTCGACATCTACCTAAGGCCTTTCTAAGATTTGTTAAAGCTTCTACAAAAGTATCCCCATACGCGGCGAAGTCATCCATATACACATGTACATCTTCATGGATCAAGTAAAAAAAGATACCAAGAACAACTCTTTGGAATGTAGTGGGTGCATTACATAGTCTAATGGGTAATACTTTATAAGCATATGTTCCCCAAGGACATGTGAAGGTTGTTTTATCTTGGTCTTCTGGAGCAATTCTAATTTGATTATATCTGCTAAAGCCATCCAAAAAGGAGAAGTATTTCTTCTGTTATAGCCCAAATCAGCACTTCTCCGTCCGTGACAACATTACAACTGTTGATCACACAAAAGGACAACATGGATGGAAGAGCCTGAATTTGGTATTTGATGTCTTGGCCTCGATCATTCACTGATTCTCCAACACAAATGAAATGTGCAACCTAGTGTTATCAAAAAAACGTTGTTGATGGTCAAGTAACTTACGTGTTAATTGCTGGTGGTATGTGTCTCACAAACGTTTTCAACAAAATGTGACAAACGCATATTGCTCGTGTATGAAGTGTGTGTCAAATGCATGTTTCCTCTTGGCGACCAGTGTTTTTCCCCCAAAAATTCCAAAAAATAAAATAAATTCGAAATTGGGGAAGTTGGAGTGGTTTTGGTAACTATCACACCAATGGAAAACTCTTCTCATTCGAACCTATCTATCCACACTTAGTATAAAAACATGGAAGTAAGCCCATGAGGAATACCCTTTATCCCACAAGTAATGTTATGTTGGAGGAATAATGCTATCTCCATCCCCCTTTGCCCTATGCATATGTTGTCATATCCTTGGTAGACCTGGAGATTGATTAGATGTGTTGGAGAAGAGAAGCAAGGAGATCTAGAGTTGAGGTTTCACGATGTGCTAGAAAAATTACAAGGTAATATTGTTCTTGTTACTTCTATCAACAAGAGAATTGACATCTTTCCTTTCCCAATTACAGTTTTTATGGTATGATTGATGTTTCATTTTGATAATAAATGCATAGATTTATATTCCTGTTTTATTGTCAATTGTTCAATTATCTCTTTATAGTCAGAAGATTTTGATAAAGGTATCCTTTTGGTTTTGCAGTTCCTTGGTCTAGATATTCGAATCAGAGCTTAGGAGCAACAAAATCTAGGATCGAACACCATAAACAAGGTACATGACTTTATATGTTTCAAACCCTAGTTTAGGTTTGCTTTGAAATAAGCCCTAATTTGTTGTCTACAAAACCTAAGATGTCTTCCTTAGCAGATTCAGTATGTTGGTTACATCAACGCCAATCATAAGATAATTTTCCACCCAAAAGAATTGACGACTCCACTGGGGAAAAGCCTGTTTTCTTTGGGGTTTCCAGTCTATTTCTTCTAGTTTTCTTATTGAATTGTGTTTGTTTTCAAGTCTACTTTAGTTCTACACCCTTAGTTTAATCTCAAAATCTCATTTTCAAGTTGGCCTTTTTTATTTTATTTTTTGAACCGTTCAAGACAGAAACGCGAGTGGTAACGCTTACAGTTTTGTTTTCCCTTTAATAACGCTAGTGGTAATTTGCACAGGTGCGTGTCACACGATGTTTGCAGAAGATACAGTTGTGTTTTCTCCTTTAGGTTGCAATTGTCTTACGATTTTCTCAACTCCAAGGTTTTCTTGAGTTGTTCTTGATGTGGCTGACTTCTTTGGGTCTTATCGAGATTCTTCAGAGGTGTTTTGCTTCATGTAAGTCCATTTTGACTTGTTTATTAGACCTTTTTGAATGAAAATTGCTTGGGAAACTTGTGACCTAGTTCATTTCATCATTGTTTTAGAAGATATGAAGAGTTTTTGATTGATTGAATTTGTGTAGCGAACCCTTAGAGGTAGTTTCTCCACCTGCTTTGGTGATATCCAGTTGAATCCTTTCATTTGTATGAGCTTTGGGTCTTTTCAAGTGGTGTGTTTTATTTCATCATTTTCACTACTTGGGTTGGTTTCTTTCCAAGAGCATTGACTAATTAGGACCCTATTGTGACCTCTTTGAGGTGTTATCCATTCACTATCCTCATTTCGGTTAGTCCTTTTATGTTATTGAGTGAGAAGTCCTCTCTAAGAGATTGTTTATCTTGAAACCTTTTCACTTTCAGTTAATTCCTTTGAAGCTCTTAGATTGTTTATGCATTGCACAGACTTTTAATAAGTACCATGGTTAGTTGCAATTTTTTTTAGTCTGTACTTTCAAGTTATTGATGAGAAAATTCTTGAAGATATTCTTTCATTTTTAGATTTCATTCCATCTTTTTAGACCTCGTACTTTTGGTTCCTCCTTGAAGTGAAAGCTCAATGTTTCCTTTGAGGTGTTTCCAGCCCCTGATTGCACTAGTTGGGTAAAAGAATCACGCCTAACCAAACCTAGAATCCTAATAGGTATGTTTACTAAGTGGTGTTTGAAAATCAGTTCATATACTTTCCTATGCTTTGCTTGTTGTATGATTGAAAGGTCTTGAGTTTCAGGTTGCTTTCACTTGTGTGTGATAGGGTTGTCAAGAGTGTGTTACTTTGGTTTGGTTGAGTGATTGTTCGAGAGTGAGTTTTGTGCTTCATTTCAAAAAACAAAAATAGTTGGATCTGTTATAAGTTGAATTTGTGTTTTCATTGCAAGCTCCTGGGACATTGACATTTTGCACTTGAAAAAAAATAAAAACAGAATTGCTTTAATCTTGTAGTGTGTGTTAAGTTTTCATTTAGGTACACGTTGGCATTTTTGTATTAAAAAAAAAACTAAAAATAAGTCCTTGTTTTCCTTTTGTCCTTGAAATGTGTGTGCACATAAAACTTAAAACTTCATTCATATCTCAAGATTGGATTGAAATTAGGCTAGCCAATTAAAAGGGTGCATCGACCATTTCAAATTTGCATGTTTAGAAAGAATTGAAATCACAATTTGCATTTCTAGTAAAGGGTTGTGTACTTGCTTTCAAAGACAAGTTTGCATTTCTTATGTCGCATGAAAAAAAAAATTGCATTGTACATTTTTTAAAAGACACATTTGAATTTAATATTGCATTTTATGGTTAAAGATTGCATTGTGCATAAAAACATTGGAAAATTGAAAAAGTGCATACTAAAGGCTAAGAGAGTGCTCCATCTTTCAATTAAAAAGGGGTGGAATTGTACATTCAATAATTTATACTTCTTTTTAGGTGCATTTGTTTTCTTCCTTTTCAAAGTTTTGGAAATTGCATTTTTAACAAGCAAAAGTAATCAAAATAGGCTACTAGGTTTTATTTTTAGAAAGAAACACACCTAATAGTCTAGGCTAGGATTTTAGAAATACAAAGTTGAAAGATAATTTCTCTAGAATCACATAAAATTGGGAAACTGGGAAACTACTAAAGAGTGTTAAATCCATTAACAACGTAAGATACTTGTCGGGAAAGCGCCACTAACACTGACGCCAAACGATAGGAAAACTTATTTCAACTATACAGAATACGCCTGTTGCTTGATTGATGGCGTTATGCGTGTCTGGGAGTTGAGCAAGCGTGGCAAGTACTCGGGGTGACACCACTGCTCATTGACAGTTTCAGTCTAGGATATGTTATAAAAGGCATATGTTCCCTGCCCATTCGCATAAGCTCCATCCAACGATCGTCCCACCCGAATATCAAGTGTTAAGTGGTGACCATAGTTGTTGTTCCTAGGTACCTCCTAGGTTGTCATAAGGGGATATCTTGTAGGACCTGAGACAAACATTAAATATTCATCCCCTTGGGAGGGTTTATGCAGAAGGCTAATACATGCACCCTTGGTGATTGAAAAGTTAGTGTAATTGTTTCTCTACCTTCACTGGTTGAACCTGGGCCTTGATCATCCCAGGCTGAACTTCGGAAGATCCCATATATGGATCTTCATTGAATGGTGCTTGCAGCCAAGTAATTTTCATCATGAGAGTTGTTTGCTTGTTCTAATCATTTTAGGGACTTTTTAGCGAGTGTTTTTTGTTGTTTTATATTTTTAGACTTTTCCTTTGTGTCTTATGCGAGCCACAGTGGCCGGTCAACCTTTGCGTAGGTCCTAAAGAATTCAAGGGCACTCTACTAAACAAAGAGAAATTCTTGTACCCACGTGAAGACTAGATTATAATAATCCACCCCCTCAGGGGGTGGAGGAAGAAAACTTAGGACAAAACAGTGAACAACCAAACAAAGAAAACACCTCTAGTTCTGTAGAGTCTAAGTCATCATCAAAGGAAGGACACTTTAGTAACACAGAGGAACAATTGAATAACTCTTGTCTAGTAGTTTCTTCTCAACATGAGGAAAACATATATTTTCCTACTATTGAGGATATTACAAATCCTTCAATATTGTTTAACCCTTTACAAGACCCGAATTCTAGCCAAGGAATTGAGTTTAATATTCTGGGCTAAGGGATCAATAGTCAGTGGGATGACATGGAAAACACTAGTGAAGTGTCAAGTACTGGGGAGGTAACTCCCCCAATTAATACTTCTTCTACGGGATGGGCCAATGCAAATGCATCATTTATTGTAGGGTATGGTTGGAGTCCAACCTCGTCAATGATCCTAATGGGAGGACCTTCTTATGGTTTTCAAAGTACAGACCCATTTACTTTTGGGATGAACTTCCTGGGATTCCAATCTATACCTACCTCCATGCCTCTCACATATACATATACTACTGCCTCAAATAGCGGTTTGTCAATACCTTTTACTAGACATATGCTCGCTCCAATACACACCCTTGTTTCTGGAGCTATTAGTGGATTCACCATGCCCCATAGAAGTTTTCCTTCCCAAGCTATGGGAGGCATAAGTGTTAGTAACCCCTTTGCATTAAAAATTCCTTATGGTAATATTTTTGTAATGGGGGGCACCGACACCTGATTTATCTGGGGGGTAAATGCTCCAGTCAGGAATATTCCCTTTTATGGGATAGGTGGACCAAATATGGTTAACCTTGCACTTAATCCACAATAGGCAGCCAATCTATGGGGGGTATGGGGGGCACTTCAATAGGATTCATCCAACCATTCCCACAACCTCAAGTTGGCCAGAATTTCGATCACTATAAACCCACTTTTCACCAATGTTAACACAAATCAGTGGGAAACTAATGCACTTGGATCTTGGAATACCATGGCTCAAACAAAGTTTCCTTTTTTGGCTACTTTAAATTTGTCGTATTTAACTAAGTTGACCGATGATCCAGTTCTACATGACCTTGGATGGCCACCACTCCCTACAAGGTTACCTTCAAACATTCCTAAGTTCGAAGGAAATCCTAAAGAAGACCTTGCAAACCAAGTGATGACTTTTCATCTATGGTATTCATCCAACTCCCTGATGGATGATTCTATAAGACTAAGACTCTTCCAGAGGAATTTAACAGGTATGGAATCAAAGTGGTATATTGAATTACCATGCGCTTCTTTCCAAACTTTTAACATTGTTATAATTACCTTTTTGAAACCATTTCCAGTTGCCAATTCGTTATGAAACTGGTACTGAACTCTTAACCTCCTTTCGTCAAGACAAGTCCACTCATATCTACGACCACATTCACGAATAGTGAAGGAGAAGGATCCCGATCAAATCTCAGTTTATAAACGAGTTCTTAACGGATTGGTTCATTAAGTATTTGCAACCATGTATTGCGAAAGATGTGGCCCTCTCGGGGGTTCAAAATGAAGAGCAAACTATTATTAAATCCCAACAACTAGACTTAGTTTATTCTCAGTCAAGGATGTTGTATGAAATCTTGCCTAATGCTCCGAGCGCAGAAGTAGATCCAACAAAGTTGGTGCATGGACCACATGTTGATGGCGTGATTGGTTCAACAACCATCACTCCAACTAGCCAAGGTACAAACCTTATAAATAAAAATTCAATAACATCTTCTTCGAGCAATACATGGAACCCTAATCCCAACCCTCCCGCGGATGTTATGACAGTTCAGACAACTGGTCCTAAAGGAAACTAGCATCCCAGAGGGAAAAAGAATAAGAATAAGTCTAAGACTATGAATAAGGGTCATAATGACGCGAATAACAAAAATAACAACCAAAACAATAATGATGGTGGGGCTAAGAAGGATAAAGGTAAAACGAAGTTTCGTTCCTTGCTATGAAAGGAATATCACCTAACTTACAAATGCCCCAAGATGGAATTATGGCTCAAAAGCTATTATCCCAGCAAGAAGGTTCCAACCAACCTGATGTCCTAGCAAATCAAATTCCTCAGCCACAAAAACAGATGATTGCTACAACCCAATCTAACCTTGGATCCTCTTAATGGGGGAATAAAGGTGCCTCCTCTCAAGGGGGCAATTTTGGTCAAAGTCAAGTCTTCAAGTGTGAACAGGACATTCATCTTCAAACTATAAATAGATCTTATGATACATCTATGTCTGGACCTAAAGGTAAAGAAACACCTGAAACTGATGTGAATTCTTTGCACATCGAGAAAACAACAAATGATGTTGTGCCCAGGATACCTAAAGGTTTTCTAAAAAAGGCCACATACAACCGTAATGCACATGTTGCCTAAAATTATAACATAGTGGAATACCTAGCACAAGCTCCTTGTGCAATGTCCACTCTTGAGGTCCTGTAGAGTTTCCCAACCCAACACAGGAACCTGCTTTTAGCATTAGATGCATTTGGTTCCTTGGATAGTCAGATTATGGCTTTTGATTGTGAGAATTGTGAGAATTGGAAGTATACTATACACCGTACGGGTATTGATGAGGGTGCTTCCACTTGCGTGATGTCATTATGATGCTGGAAGGCCATATGATCAGTTGATGTAGTTGCTCCTGTCACAAAGTTAAAGGATTTCAATGACCATTTATTCAAACCTCACGGGATAATCCTAGCTCTCCTAGTAGATATAGGGGGCAAAACAATTAACATGGAAGTGGAAGTAGTTGACTCCCCACTATATTATAATTTGCTGTTGGGGAGAATTTGGACCCAAGCAATGGTGGTCGTAGTTTATTCAATCCTCTGAGTCATTAAATTTCCGCATAATGGGAAGATGATCAGTTGTCATTTTGCACCAATGGTTCCAACCATCATAACGATTCCAATATCCCCTTAGTTTCCCATTCCGTGAAGGATTATAAGAATTTCAGCATGGGAATTTACCCTACATTGATGGGCACTTTCAATCTCCCCCCCCGACTTACATGCGAACGCATCCCCAATACAGGAAATATCCACTATTGCCATGATTTCCATGGCTATGGTCTCTCATTTTAAAACTTCATATCTTAATGACCCTTGGAAATTGCTAGCTCTTGAATCTGGGTGTAGTTGGACCAGTCAGGCCTTGTCTGCATCCGAAGTAGCTTACCAAGCAATTATTTCTGACAAAGTCGACCATGCTAGTTTACATCTATTTTATGAATCGAATGACCAGTATTCCATGCCCGTTTGGGATGCCAGTTCACTGCTATGTCACGACCCCTTAGACATTTTTTTGCCATCTGATGAATTGATCCTAGAGGCAATTTCATTAGGGGATATGCCAAGGAAAGAGATGCATCAATGTGCATCATTCCTCCTGGCTGAAAGTGACCTTAGAATTGATATAGATGGAACCATTAATCCATGTCCTATGGAGTGGCTTGGAAGCTCTCTAGCACCTTCGCAAGTTTATGCTAAGGGAAATATGGAAAACATTTCTAAAACCATCCCCATCGACATCTCCAGGACCTCGGTCGTTGTAGAAAACATTTATATTGTTGAATTTAGTAATTTTTTCTTGCTTATTATGGCCTTATTATCTTCTTTATCACATATACTGAATATATAAGCAAGATATAGATGCACAAAGACAAACGCAAGAGACAACAATGTACCTTGGGAAACCCTCAAGGGGAAGAAAACCCAGCCAACCATTCTTATTCATAGATTCAGTACAAAGTAGAAGTACATCATATATAAAAGTGATCTATGATAAGAGAGATCACATGAAAATAAGGGAAATCTAAAACCCCAAGATATAAGACTTCTTCTAGTTGCTTCTTCTACCTCTTGTGCACTTATCTAATTGACTTGAGCGAACTTGAGTTAGTGATCAAATAAGGAGGGAATCACCCTCTATGTATACTTGCTTCTGGATGAGTTTTTCATTGGGGCTGACTTGTCAATTATGCCTGGGCCGACTTGTCAATTAGGATAATAAATACCAATTTATTAATTTTTTTTCTTGTGGGTCGACTTAGCTAGTGAGGATACCTCATGTAGCTACAAATAACAACACTCCCTATTAGCTAGGGAGGTATCATCACACTAGAACACATCTGATCGTCATGACTGATCATAAGAAAGGGCTCTTCTAATCAATTCCTTCTAACCATAACAATTGTTCCCACCGGAACCACATCATCTTTCCAAAGATAATATTTGATCTGCTTGATCAACTTGTTCATCCTAGACCAAAGAGGATTACTTCCTCATGCAATTTATCAGTCCAAAACTAAAGGGAGTCCACACTCCCCAAGAAGACACTTCTTCCAATCACTTTATCGATCTCAAATCGAAGGGAGGCTATACTCCATAGGAAGACACTCCTTCCAAGTACTTTATCGATTTTAAATCGAAGGGAGGCTATACTCCATAGGAAGACACTTCTTCCAATTTACCAATCATTACAACTAGAAGCCGATGATGAGTACAACTATTCCACCCATTTGGGACCATACTCCACACAGGAGCACTCTCCACATAAGAGAACATTCCACACAGGGATCCACTCAACAAAGGAGTACTCTCCACAGTACAGGAGAACATTCCACATAGGGATACACTCCACAAAGGAGTCCTCTCCACAGAGGATAACGTTCCACATAGGAACCATCACGCACAAGGATACACTCCGCAAAGGATTCCTCACCACACAGGAGAACGTTCTACACATGAACCATCCCACACAGGAGAACATTCCATACATGAACCATCCCATAGAGTGAATACATGAACCATCCCATAGAGGGATACACTCCACAAAGGAGTCCTCTCCATGCAAGAGAACATTCCACACAGGAACCATCTGTAACATACCCAATACTTGAGACATTTATGTTTGTGGAAAAACATTGTCTTAACTTTTATTGTAAAGTTTTATATTTGACCAAGTGGTAAAGGATGACTGTAAATGCATAATATTATTATTTAATAAAATAAAATAGGAGACACTCACCCAAAGACACTGCTGAAAGAGTGTTTACTGACCCACTAGGAGGAATGGAATCTGGGGTAGAAGGAAATGGACAAGTGGCAGCATCATGAACTCAACAACTAGCTGTTGTTATGGGACAACTCCCTTGAATTGTGGTCAAGTTCCCTGGAATGTAGAACTGGAGCTTGAGGCTCATTTATTGAAACTGACCATTAAAAGACCTAGGCATATTTTATAAGCCATCGAATTTGAGTAGAGGTTCACACTTTTTCTGACAAGAAAATTTACCTTGTGGTTCTGTTGTATGCACACAAGAGATTCGATGAGGGGAAGCTATGTTTTGAGTTGTAGTGTAAGTCTGTCTAATTTCTGCTGAGTGCATAGGTTTTTGATATGTATGCAAGTCTCCATTGATTGCTGAAGTATATAGGTGAGGTGTATGCAAGTCTCCATTGATTGCTGAAGTACAACCTGAGTGCCTTGCTTCTACACAGAGTCTTCTTCCTAGTGGTTCAATAAACAGGCTCGGGGGTCCAAGGGAGCAAGTTATTTGGCTGCTTCTTCTGGAGAATGTTGGGAGGAACAGGCCTCTTTGGGTGTTTGTGCACCCTATCAAAACTATCAGGTTCTACTTGTTTATTTCACTTCATTTTTGTAATTGTTTATCTATTTCTGAAAAACTATTTGAATGTTGTCTATGAGTAACTCATATATATATAGTAGGCAGATTAGAAAAGGATATGTCTCTGCACTAGTTAAAGTATGATGTTTAGATTGTTTAAAAATGTTATTTTTTGGTTATCAGTTAGTTGAACTATTGAATGATCTTCTGATTAAGTTAAATTAGTTTCTACAGACTTAATAAATGAATGAGATGATAAAAGTGAATGAACAAAATATCTTCCTGTATTTTCCCTTTCGTCATAGACGATGTACTCTAGTACAGGAAGTGTATAATTAACTTTGAAGATGAGATTGGAAAATAGTAGTAAGTTTATACTTCAAATAGAATAAGTATTTTTATGATATACTACTCTTACCGCTTAGCAAATCCATACTATATACTATAGCAATTTCAGGTTTTTGTTATCAATGTAAATGTATTTAGATTTTTATGCTAGTTTCCATAAAACAATTAGCAGAATGATATAGGGTTTCATCTCAGAATGCAAACTGAAATATCTAGTTATACATTTACTAATAGTCTCATAAGATACAAATAAGGTTTTAAGAACAGAGTCTACACACTTACTTAGCATATATCTATACTATACATTAATGCAAACCCTAAACTGTATATTATCATTTAAATACTTTCATAAACTATTGCAGCATTGCATATACAGAATTTATAGTCTCTTTTCCAAACAAACTACTCGAATAAACATAGTATAATATCTATGTAATAATTTAAACATTATACAGTAGTATTATAAACCAAAGTATGGAAAAACACAGTAGTGCAAACATTCATATAAATATCATATACACTATTTCGTTGGTCAAACAATTTATATAAGTATCGAATCATTTCACATTATTACTGTAAAAACATATAAACATATAATGGAAAGGTAACACCTGTATTCATTACAGGGATAACTTAATATAAGCAACATTTTAGGATTGAGACCTGTATAGGCTCATCCGAGGGTTTAACCCACGCTTTAAAAACAATAACAAAACTTTAAACATCTTCTAGTTGCCTACATAACCATTATACAGAATCCAAATAAGAGACGAGGGTTCGAGTTTCCATTGGAGAGCTCACCCTTACGCTGAGCGTAAGGTTCAATAAAAACTTACAAAACACAAATTCATGTAGTGTTAGGCCCAAGCCTAAACCCTGTAGAGCTATCGGGTTACACATTAAGTCCAAACCCCAAACCTATACATTCATCATAGTAATTGACGAAACATAACGCAGTATACAAGTTAACCAGCTTATAAAGAAGCTAAAGGGTCGAGTCTCAATACGAGCTCGCCAAAGCTGTCAGTCACGACTTTAAACATTTCAACCATTAATTTGCAGAACCAACTTGCAGTGCTAATACCATGTAAACAGGTTCATAAGACCGACAGTAAAATCTTTCAGGTTACGGCTTGAGTCTCGACTCGCTTAGGTATTCATCTTTTAAAACAATCATCATTTAAAAAATTATAAGTTAAATTTTTAAACTACAATGATGGGATAGGGATTAAACCCTATAGCTTCCATCATATATTTTCATAAATCGAAGTTAGGGTTATACCTTTCATATTCAACCAAAAAGAAAACTCCAAAACCATTTTACACAGGGTTACAATACTTTTCCATTAAAAACGAGAAAACCATTCTTATTAATAAATTATAGTATTACATCGCTTGAACTACCAGGAAGACCGACAATACTCCTGTAAAGACAACTTCCTACCAAAACTACAGGTGAAAACCCCAACTCGGGTCATTTCCCAGAAACCAACTATTGTAGTAATGTAGTCCCGAAAACCATTTGACAAATGGAGTTTGTACTGACAAAGAGAAACAAAATACTACATCCTTGTTGACAGAGGAACCCTAGTCTGACCGAGGCTTATCGCTGAATGTACACCGTGGTGGCTCGTTCCTTCGTCATAACAACTTCACCGTGGATTTAAAAGACCTTGCCCTACCATGAAAACGAAATCCAAGTTAAATACGAACATGAAACTCAACACAGTACTGTAAACAAGTAAGGGTTTGTATAATGCATCATAGCTTACCTGGTTAATAACAACTCAAAGCCGAGGAAAGAACCAAAGGTTGGAAACCCTGAACACGATGCAAAACCATAATCCATAACTCCCCACGAACCAGCACTCGTCAACTTCCAACTAAAACGATGAGTGGAGCATGAATGATAACAGCTATGGCGGCTGAGAAGGCCCAGCCTCCTCCTCCATAACGAAGAGTAACAATAAAACAAAGACCAAAAACCCCAAACCTCGCAGTAGGGTTTTGACACTATCGAGGTGCATTTACAATCTTCATGTGAATACAATTAATGTGCCAGCTACCACCATGTCAATAGTGTTACAAGGATCCACTTTGATATAATTTCAACATAGTTCCCATTGCATAGATTAATATGGCACTGGATGAAAACTCACGACCCACTATTACATAGTTTTAAACATAACGAATATTAACACCTCGAAGTACTACTTGCAAACACCATAGTTCACCTTTGCTATGAAGGGTGATGTCGATTTCACCATTCTTTGCATAGTATGGAGACTCCCACTTTAAGGTGAGTTTATAAAACTAGATCGATAACGAATAACATTGGTCACCATAGACTTCATATGCATTTTTAACATCACACACTAATTTTTGTACATGCTGTGTAATTATAACCTTGGAATTCAACTTACAAGTCACCACTTTAATAAGAATAGGGTCTTTAGTATTCTAACATAAGGCTTAATAGCAAACATCGCACTATCTCATGAAAAACCAGAAGTATGCAACCTGTAACCTGGACAGTTAAAGAGATGGTGTATTAGCTTTAAGCTAAGTAAGCCTCAAACGGTACACCAGATTCCCACTGCCAACAAGAAGTAAATTATAAATAATAATGTACCAATAAATACATAATATCATAAGTACCATCTATTAGACCTTAACACGGAGTACAACAAAGTCATAACCTGATCACAATTGTATGAAGGAGTATAACATACATATCATGCATCATATTAAAAGACGATAATTTCATAATTATAGTTATAGTATCGTAATACTTACATTTCATGAAACAGTATGTGTGGGCAGCAAGTGACGACTCGCATTTAATAATTACAATAGCAAAACTAACATAGGATTATTAATGCATTTAATTGTCGATAAGACAATTAAAAATATTTAAATATAATTACATGTTGTAATTAATTATTATCCAGTTTAGTTATTCAATAGACATTTATTACTTCCGCACATCATCTAATGTTAAATCTAATGCTTAGAAAAAAAATTAAATTTTACGAAATTTTGGGATGTTACACCATCCCACACAGGGATACACTCCAAAAAGGAGTCAGGCACAAGTCTCGGCATATGCCTCATCAACAACCATACTAGTCATCAATATCCCTTCCCGAAGAAGGAAATCTCCACCACTCCAAGCCTTTCAAGGAAGCATGCAAACTTCATTTTGGAAAAAGGCTTGGTAAGGATATCTGCAACCTGCTCATTTATGGAGATATATTGGAGATTCACTGCTCCCTTATGAACTATGTATCTGATGTAGTGATATCTAATCTCAATATTTTTGGACCTATCATGGAACATAGGGTTCTTTGAGAGCTTTACACAAGTCAGGTTATCATAGAATATCACTGTCACATCAAGCTCACGACCATAAAAATATGCAAGAAGTTTTTGAATCCATATTGCTTCCTTACTAGATGCATTGGCTACAATGTACTCTTCCTCAGCTGTACTAAGTGACACAAAAGATTGTTTCTTGCTGAACCATGAAACCATAGTTGATCCCAAGCTAAAACAACACGCAAAGGAACTCTTTTTGTCAACCTAATGAATCTGTGAATCCCACTAGCTTCACTCTATCACCTGATTTATATCTCAATCCATAACCAACTATATTGTGACTATATCTCAGCACATGCTTAGTTGCTACCCATTGTACTTGTCTTGGCTTGACCATGTGCTAACTCAATGTGTTAACTACATAACAAATATTTGACCTAGTATTAACCAGGTATAACAAGGCACCATTCAACTGGCGATACATGTTCGAATCCATTCATAACCACAATCCACATACGACAAAGAGTCCACACAAAACTCACGAGGTCACACATAACTCGTATTGGTCCACACAAAACCATAGTACACACATGACAAAGAGTCCACACAGAACTCATATTGGTACACACAGAACCACAATCTACACAGGACAAGGAGTTCACATAGAAGTCGTGAATCCACACATAACTCATATTTGTCCACACATAACAACAATCCATAGAGGAAAATGATTCCACATATAAATCAGGAGTCCACACAGGACAAGGAATTCACACAAAACTCAAGAGAATCAGCTCCATCTGCCTCTCAAGTACCGAGTATCAATGATATCTTCACATCCATCACTTGTCCTCTTGTTGGACAACTATCACTTGTTCTTCGAAACAAGTCTCTTGTAGGTCACAACACATGATATTTCGTACAAGTCAAGTTTAGTCAATTAGTTACCAACATTTCATAATAAAAAAATTCAATCAAAAAATATTGACATTTCGATGCAATAGTTCACATAGTTATGTAAGCATCTTAGCCAATGGTTCAGCAAAACATCCATCCATATGCCAAATACACATGGTGACTATCTAGATGCCTTCCATCTCCACCAAAACATACTAGCAAGAGAGTGCACTGCTCCAAGTATGTCGGCAAGGAGGTTTCATCCCATACTAGTTCCAACAATGGCTCATGGGTTGCTGTGCAACACCATAGGCCACTTACCCAACATATATATAACATGCACTACATGATCCTACTGCTCTTCAATCTCAATCATATAAATGCATAAAAGAAAATTGCACCACATATCTACATATAATTGTTATGAACATTATCCTTTAAACTAAACATTCAAATATTTAAAGAATAACTCAAATGACAGTACAAATACTTATTTTTTTTGTTTATTTGGCTCCCTCTTGATCTCTGCTTCCTTGCAAAATTCACGAGAGTCCTTAGATCTTCATCTTCTTTCTACAACCTAGATCTTCATACATCACCAATGGCGATCACATCATATTGATACTACAATCATTGGTGCACTCATAGAGTGTACTAGAGAAGGTACTCCTTTTGACGATCTTCTGCGCATTCCTCAAGATCATATTCTGCATTTCTTGACCTCTTTTGTGGAGAATATTCATCAACATTAGCAATTGAGGCATGGTGCTTTCTCTTCTTTGAGGTACATTGTTTTGCATCATGACCATATTTTCTACAATTGAAACATTGAATGTGTGAAAGATCCTTCTTCTTCTTTTGCTCTCGAACTTGTCTTGATCTTTCAACTTTGTCTTTTCTACCAAATCTCTTATTTCCTTTAGCATGAGCTGTAAGAACTAGTTCTTCTTACTTTTCCTTTGAGGTAGAGGCAAGCTCCCTTGTTTCCTCTTGGATACATTCTGACCAAAACTTATCAAAACTGGGTAACTGACCACGAGCACATATTCCTTTCACAAATGGCTTCCATTGTGGAGGAAGTCCACCCATATATATCAACACAAGATCTCTGTTGGGGACGCTTTCATCAACAACTTCCAGCTAATCTCTAATCTGGGAAATCTTCAAGAAATAAGAAGAAACTAATTCATCATTTGTGAACTTCACTTGACGAACATGGTCTTTAAGGGCCAAAATTATACTAGGATCCTCATTCTCATAAAGTTTCTTCAAGGCATCATACATATTATTAGCAATGTCCCTGCTTGCAATAAGAGGTACAAGATGATCTTTCACTGAGTCCATCAAAATGCTCATGTCTATGGATTCATTCTTCTTGTGTCTTGCTTTCTCTCAGGCTTCCTCTAGCTCTAGAATATCTTTGAGTATATGATCCTCGAGATCATGTTCATTTAGGATCATGGGCATCCTACTCTTCCAAGATCGGAAGTTTGAAACTCCCTCCAATTTGTCTTCTACTCTGATTCTGACAACCATCTTGACTATGGTTTAGAAATAGATCAAAAAAACTGAAACTTTTAAGATCTAAATCTATTGCAGAACCCTAGCAGGAGCTAGGTCAAAAATGAAATTTGAAAATTTGAAAATTTGATTCAACGAGTGGATGCACCCTCCTAGGGAGAGTTGAGTAGCCCTCCTTTTCAAATTTGGAAATTTGAAAATTTGATGCGATTACAACACTCAACCACTTGAGCTAACCCATCGAGCACTTATTATGGCGTTATTATCTTCTTTATCACATATATTGAATATATAAGCAAGATATGGATGCAAAAAGACAAACACAAGAGACAACAATATGCCTTGGGAAACCCTCAAGGGGAAGAAAGCCTAGCCAACCTTTCTTATTCAGAAATTCAGTACAAAGTTCAAGTACATCAGATATAAAAGTGATCTATGACAAGAGAGATCACAAGAAAATAAAATATATCTAAAACCTGGAGATATAAGACTTCTTCCACCTACTTCTTTTGCCTCTTGCACACTTATCTAGACAACTTGATCAAACTTGAGTTAGTGATGAAATGAGGAGGGTGTGCCCCTTTATTTATACTTGTTTCTGGATGACTTGTTCACTAGGGCCAACTTGTCAATTATATTTGGTCCAACTTGTCAATTAGGATAATAAATAACAATTTATTAATTGTTTTTCTTGCGGGTCGGCTTAGCTAGTGAGGATACCTCATGTAGCTACAAACAACAACATGTATCGGTGTTGATTGTTCGCTAGAATAACTTGAAACATACATAGCACTGTTTAAAGAGTATAGAGATGTCTTCGACTGGTCTTACAAAGAAATGTCAGGAATTGACCCATCTATTTCCGAACACAAAATTAAGAGGTATCCTAATGGCAATACTATTCGAAAAAATATTAGTCTAGTTAATCCAAGGAAGGTCGATGTTGTCAAAGCAGAGGTTGAAAATTTGCTTCAAGCTAACTTCATTTACCTTCTTCCCTTAACTGAATGGGTATCCAATATGGTACCCGTTGATAAAAAGCAAACAAACATTCACGTTTGTACTAATTTTTGGGATCTCAACTTAGCTTGCCCTAAAGCCAACTTCCCCACCCCATTAATTGACTAGATCATCGATGAATGTGCTGGAAATGAGATTTTCTTATTCATGGATGGTTTCTTTGGGTACAATCAAATCTAAATTCATCTTGAAGATCAACATAAAACTGCTTTTATATGCCCTTGGGGAACATTTGCTTATAGTAAGACGCCATTTGGCTTGAAAAATGTCATAACTACTTTCCAAAGAGCCATGCATTATGATTTCCACGACATTAAGAAGATGTAGAAACCTATTTAGATGATTTGACCCCTAAATCAAAGAAAAACATGGATCAACCAAAGCATTTACGAGCATTCTTTGATAGTTGTCACTATTATAGGATTCAATTGAATCCTCATAAATGCATCTTCTGCGTTGAATTGGGTTGGATACTAGGTTGTATCATGTCTAAAGACGGTATAATGGTGGATCTGTTCAAGGTATAGGCAATAATACAATTGCCTCCCTCGCAAAACTTAAATCAACTGTAGAGCCTTCAAGGTAAAGTTAACTTATTGCGTAAATTCGTCGCTAACTATGCTGAACTTACCAAGGGTTTTATGCGATTACTGAGGAAGGGGTCCCATTTATCTAGGATGACTACACTCAAAAGTCATTTGATGCGTTGAAAAAGGCCTTAGTGTCTGCCCCATTGTTGAGTCTTTAGATTTCATCGACATTTTCTTTTGTATATAGCAACATCCAAATCCACTGTAGGTATGGTCTTGATACATGAAGATGATTCCTATAAGGAACATGTCATTTATTATTTAAGCAAGAATATTGTTGGATTTGTCATTTTTACAATTTTTTCAATAAATCTTAAAATTTGAGCCCTTTTTTCCCGAAGTACTGCACCTTTTGGTGTGTGGAAAAGAGACTCTTGAACTGTAGATTAGTTTAATAACTCACCATGCAACACTAAATAAATTTAACCAAGACTCAAAATCCGAAGTATGCTCTTGACTGTTGTAGCTTAGTCTAAACAATTGGGTCAATCAGAAAAGGATGTAGAGTGACTAGTATTAATAGGGAAATCCTTCAACGTTTCGATCTTGAAAACTTGGGAGGTTAAGTGAGGCTAACAATAGAGTCATTAGGTTTCCATAAGAAGGTTCATCATCTCTTGGTCAAACACTTAGTATAGCTATCACAAAGCCCAGTTCAAAGGAATGATTCAGAGTTGGGCCAAACCAACAATTTACCCACCCCTTTAATACTCACTAATAACTTAAAATTTACAACAAGCATTTGCAATGCTTTCACGACACAACACAACAACAATCGCATTCACAATCTCGGCACTGGTTATCATACGTTATAATTGTTTAACTTAAATCATAAAATGTCGTGAATGTCTTTATATCATGTGTTGTTATATTTAAATGAGTTGCAAATGGATCCTTCTTGTAATATTTTCATCATCCAAACATTAACTCCTAGAATAGATTTTTGCTTTGTATAGTTTAAAATCCATAGTTTATTTTATAAGTACCACCCCCCTTGGCTTCGCCAGGAGCATCCTAGATGAAGGAGTCGAGTAATCAGGTGACAACACTTGACTCTCACTTGCCCCCAGGGACACACCAAGTGGCTTGAAGGTTTCCTGTCACGTTCCCTCCAGGTGTGTATTAGGCGACAACATTTTGGCGTCGTTGTCGGGGATAAACCTTTCTATTCCTGCGTCACGACCTTTTTTTCTTTTTGTTGTTTTTACTTTATTTGATGCATCTTGTGAACCTTTAAAATTTACTCGGTCCATCTGGCGACTCCACTTTTAAATAATTCAACGAGGTATTCAACAAGAAGAAATTTTGAAGGCTTATTCAATTTCATCCCTTAACCTGAAAAGGTTTATAGGAGAAGATTGAATAAACTAAACTCTCGGACAATCCTCAAAAATGTCGGACTTGAGTCTATTTTAGATCTTCACCATTTATTTCAAGAGTTTGATTTAGAAGAAAATAATATGGGTGATTTTTTCAGTCCTTTATATTTTACTGCAATAGTTGGTTACCCCCATGCTGTAATTGAAAAGTCAATTGAAAATTTGCCTTCATTTCAGGGTAACAATGAAATAAGTGCTCAAGAACATTTGAAACGTTTTTCACAATGTTTTAACAAATGGTGATTAAATGTTAAATATGAAGATGTGCAGATGAAGTTGTTTGCGTTGAAGATGCGCAGATGAAGTTGTTTGTGCTATCTTTAGAAGGAGACGCTTTTGACTGGTTCTCATAATTAGATAACAACAGCTACAAGAACTTCAAATAATTTGAGAGGGTTTCTTAGCTAAATGGGGAGATAAGAAAGAAGATAGATACCTTTTGGATTCCCTTAACAACATGAAGAAGAATGAGAATGAGACCATAGAAGAATTTAATAAAAGTTTCAATGATCTCATCTCTAACCTCCATGCCAAGATTAATCCTCCTGATGGCTCAAGCCTCATACATTACATCGAATCTTTTAATGGAGAGATGAGATATCACCTTAGAGAACATGAACCTGGTGATCTAAATAAATCCCAAGTCATAGCTGAAAACATTGAAAAAAACATGCAGTCTTCGGGAAAGTCTAACATTCTAGGTTTCACTAGAGGTACTTCTTCATCAATACAATCAGATAGCAAGGATAAGTTGATAGCAACAGACAGTAAGGACCTAGCAAAATACTCTTTGAGAGAGTTAACAAATGTCATCAAAGCCATGGAAGCTAATCGTGTTTCCCAGATTAATGCCATGTGGAATAGACTTATTTCTATGGAAAGAGACAAGTCTCACATTCATGCTCATAGTTTTCTTCCCAAACAAAATAATGAATGGAAAGCAAAGTATCCATCCAACAATGAAAGGATTCCTAATCAACTTGAGTTAGCCAACATGGTCATGGAAGAAGTTCCTCCTTTCTGTAGAGCTTGTAATGAATTCCATGATGAAGCAACTTGTCCTAAATTCAATTACATCAATGAACAAGGTCCTCCTGAAACCAACAATTTTGTAGGATATCCAAATCAACCGGAATACGTCAGCAATGTTGGAAAAACTCACACTGTGTCTAAAGAAATTTGGAAACAAGCTAAAGAAATGGCACAGAAAAAGGACAATGTGACTAAGATTTTTGGAGAAAAGCCTACCCCTGAAGAGATCAGAGAGTTGGAGAAAATCAAGGGCTTCACCTATCAGAGAAGGAAGCCTTCCATTCCAACCAAATCAGATCTGCATATTCCAAAGGTAAGTCATATTCCTTCCCTAGATTTGAATATAGATGTGGTTAGCTGGATGGCTAATGCCAAAATTCTTGTTTACGTAACTGATATCCTTAAGATACCAAGTCAAAAGGATAAATTGATAAAAGCGCTAGAAGCACCTAGTGAAAATGTTGTTGAAGAGCCTAGTGAAGCTATTTGTGAAAAACCTAAAGAAAAAGTCCTAGATAAAACTAAGGATAAAATTCAAGAAAAACCTTAAGAGGTCATCCATGAGAAACCACAAGAGGTCATTCCTGATGTTCCTAAAAAAGTAAATGAAGACCTTCCTGTTATATTGCATAGCATGGATCCTCGTAAAGAAGATCACCCCCCATTCTATGTATCCTTAGTGGTCAACAACATATTGCTTCATAATTGCATGCTTAACTCGGGTGCTGCATCCAACTTCATGACCAAAAACATCATGGAATAATTGAACCTACAAATCACAAGACCGTATCAGAATGTTTGTGCAATGTATTCTAGAGAGATTGATGTCATAGGTATAATCATGAATTTTCCTATTAAGCTAGAATCCTATCCTGACATAAATTTGACTGCGGATGTAGTGGTGATAGATGTTCCAAGCAAATGGGGCATGTTGTTATCTAGAAAGTGGGTTGCTTCCCTTGGTGGTTGGATTCAGATGGATTGGACCTATGCCATGGTCCCAGCTAATGAAGATGATCATGTCAGGTTGTATAGGTAAAAGGAAAGGAAGTTTCATGTCGAAGACCCTAATGTGTTAGATAATGAATATGTCCACGAGTCAGATAGTTCTAGCAATTATTCCATTTTCACAAACACATTAGCTCCTATTAAAGAGAAAACCAATGATGAAAAAATCAATGGAGTGTGGAAAATGAGCTCTGATGGTGTATTTTCTAAAGCAGGGAAAGGTGCTGGAATTGTCATTAGCTCTCCATCTCAGCAAAGATTTAACTTTTCTTTCAGACTTGAGTTTGATGTTTCGAACAATGTTGCTAAGTATAAAGCACTCTTGAAATGCCTAGAGATAGCTAAAGACATGGGCATAAAATTCCTAAGTATAAAAGGAGACTCTGACTTAGTTGTTTCTCAAATTAAGAACATCTTTGCATGTAAGTGTGAAAGGTTTAAAAAGTATAGAAATGATTTTTGGGATACCATGGAACTATGACGTCCTAAAAATCATAGGAGTACCTAGAGATGAGAACAAAGAAGTCGATCAACTAGCAGTAGCAGCATCAACCCTCCGACCAACAGAAGAGTTAATCAAAGGACATGGTAAATTTGAGACCAATTTTAGGCCATCCATCCTGGATAATGTAGATCATTGGAAAGTGTTCAAAGATGACAAGTAAATACTTAGGGCTATACATCATGTCCAGGATTTCACTAATTGCAAAATAAGTTATAAGGAGGAAACGTATGACTACACTGAGAAGGAGTATCAGCCTAGGAACGTTGTCCCAAAGAGCATAGTAGAACGGGAATACATTTTTGACAGACGAGATAGACATAATCCTGAAAAGGAAATATTGAAAGATGGAAACCATATAGATATCAATACTGGAACTGAAACAAAACCTAATCTAATAAAAATCGGTAAATGAACAAGTGAAAAGGAAAGAACAGACCCTATAAGCTCAGTTCAAGAATATCAGGATGTTTTTGCCTTTTCATATGATGAGATCAAATCATATCGGGAAGATGTTTTCCAGCACACTATCCCTTTAAAAGAAGATGCCAAGACTTTTCACAAGAAACTGAGGCAGATTAATCCCAAAGTGGCCCCCATTGTGTTAAAAGAGCTTCAGAAGATGCTAGCAGCAGGAATCATATCCCCAACTAAACATTCCTCATGGTGTTCAAATCTAGTTGTTGTAAGAAAAACGAATGGAAACACAAGGCTTTGCATTTAATTTAGAAACTTGAACTGGGCATGCTTAAAGGATAACTACCCTCTCCCAAATATGGAAACCTTGTTTCAAATGGTAATTGGTGCCAGAATGATGTCAATTCTTGATGGTTTTTCCGGATACAACTAGGTGTTGGTCAATAAAGAAGATAGACATAAAGCAACTTTCACCACTCCTTGGGGTACTTTTGAATATCTTAGGATTCCTTTTGGACTACTTAATGTCGGTGCAACCTTCCAAAGATCCATGTATTATGCTTTCAGCAAGCCAATCGGAAAAATAATTGAAATATATCAGGATGACCTCACAGTTTTTTCTAAGGAAAGAACCGATCACATTGGCCACCTTAGACAAATTTTTGAAAGATGTATACAATTTGGCATATCCTTAAACCCAGCTAAATCTGTTTTGGGGGTTGACGAAGGGAAGTTACTAGGTCACATCATCTCTAAATATGGGGTCAAGATTGACCAGGAGAGGGTAGAATCTATAAAGAAAGTTCCTTTGACTTGTAATAAGAAAGCATTGTAGTCATTTAATGGGAAAATCAACTTCATCAGACGTTTTATTCCTAAATTAGCAGAGTTGATGAAACCCATGCAGAGATTACTTAAAAAGGACGCTAAGTTTGAATGGAATAAGGAAGGAATGGAAACTTTTAATGGAATCAAACATGTTATTTATAGATCACCAATGTTGATTAGTCCTAACTATTCTAAATACTTCCAGATTTTTTTATTTGCATCGCTAGACACCATAGCCGAAGTTTTGTTGCAGAAGAATAAGGATGGTCAAGAAAAACCTATAGCTTTTATGAGTAGAGCCCTACAAAATTATGAACTTAAGTACACCATCATGGAAAAACAAGCATATGCCTTAGTAAAATCACTTAAGCATTTCAGAATGTACATTGAATACTCTAAAGTTATAAGGTATGTGCCTCATGCGGTTGTTAAGGATATTTTGTCACATCAAGACTATCTTGGTATAAGGGGTAAATGGGTCTCCAAGATCTAGGAGTATGACTTAGAAATCAAACCCACCAAGTTAGTTAAAGGTCAGGGTTTAGCCCGCATGATGGCTGAAGGGAATGAGCAAGCCCTAGGGATGGTATTCCAGAATAGTGAGTCAGTATAGGTCAGATAAGCTAAGCTTCAACATCTTGAACAAGTTCCTTGGTAGGCATACATCATCTATTTCCTAACCAACCCCACTTTCCCAAATCATCTAATTGGCCACAAAAGAAGGGCTCTGAGGTTGAAATATACAAATTTTTGTATCTCCTTGGATGGGCTGGGATGGAAGAATCCAAATCATCTAATTCTTAGATGCATTGATGAGCCAGAGTCCAAAAAAAATGATGGTTGAATTTCATTTTGGATTTTGTGGAGGACATTATGCAGCCAAGACAACTGCCCATAAGATCCTCAGAGTAGTATATCATTGGCCCACTCTTTTCTCAAATGTTCATAAACACGTCAGAAGTTGCCAACAATGTCAACTTTTCACAGGGAAACATAAGTTGGCATCCTTTCCTTTAAAACATGTAGTTTTCCAAGCCCCTTTTCAGCAATGGGTTATTAGTTTCATTGGTCAGTTTAAGGACAACTCTAGCAACAGTTATACTTGGATCCTAACTGCCACTGATTATTTTACCAAGTGGGTGGAAGCCATCCCCATGAAAGTAGCAACCGATAAGGTCATCATTGAATTTCTAAAGATAGGATTATTACTAGGTTCGGTGTGCCTGCTAGAATCACAATGGATAATGCTAAGGCATTCAGTTCAGCCGAGATGGCATCATCTTGTCACATTCATCCAATTACTATCCCCAGGTCAATGGTCTGGCCGAATCCAGTAATAAAAACTCAATGACCATTGTTAAAAAGATTGTTGGAGATAATAAGAAAGCTTGGGATAATAAGATCATATTTGCACTATGGGCGGATAGGATCACAAAGAAAAGTTCAATTGGAAAATCACCATTTGAGTTTAGTTTATGGACTTGATGTTACTCTTCCCATCCACTTGAAGTTACCAATGTATTGGTTTCTTGAGGAATGTAGTACAAGTCAGGATGCATCTCAGTACAAGATCAATCAATTGGTTGATCTAGATGATATAAGATGGAAAGCAGTTGATCAAAGTATTAAGAATTAGGAGAAATTTAAGAAAGATTTTGACAAGTCATCAAAACCAAGATTATTTCTTATTGGTGACACAGTTCTGATTTGGGATAAATGAAGGGATAAGCCTAGGAAGCACAGAAATTTTGGCACTTTATGGACTGGCCCTTATCTCATCCACAAAGTAGCTGGCACAAATGATTTCTTCCTTAGAAATTTGGACGGCGAGAAGTGTACCATCCCAGTCAACAGAGGGCTTCTGAAATTATTTTACAGCGAAAATATCTGATGCCCATGGGGGCATCTTTGTATCATAAATTTCTAAACCTTCATGCTGCATTTTATTTCCTAGTTAGATTTACTTTTATGTATACTAAATTTTATTTTTGTACATTAGTTTAAATTTTCTTTTGTATATTAGTTTCATTTTCATTATAATAAATGTTACAAATCAAAGTTTCATTTCATTATTTTGTCATATACATGTGACTGATACACTTATGTTTCCATGCAGGAAACTGAGATTCCAGAGTTATCGAATGATATCCTTTCCTAGAAAGATTAATCACACATACCACAGTTTGAGCCAGATGTTACCAATTGATTTGAACATCAGTTGGACTTCCAGAGAGCCGCCAAAGTTTCACAAATACTTGTGCATTTCAGTGTTCAGAAGTTCAAATCAGGCCTTTACGGGGTTTGTAATAAAGTGTGATAGCATGGTGGTATTTTGAGTAAATTGGCTTCCTAGGACTTGGAAACTAATGAGGTTATTCCAAGGAGTTTTTTCCCTTGTCAATTTTGCTTTTCCTTTAGCCGAGTATAATTAACGAGTTTTTCTCCTACACCTCCAAAGCTAGAATTCCTAAGTCATTGGTTAGGAATTGGGGGGTTATTAAAGTTCATGTGTCAACATATATAAACATGCTAGACACTTAAATAAAGTCATATGGTCATGTACTAGGTCCCTAGGTGTTTTTTTAAGTTTTGTTGAAAATTTTAAGTTTTTCATAAATTAGACCATTTTTTAATGGTTTAATTGAAAAAATTCAAATTGTAATAATTAAGTCGTTTGTGGGTGAAATCTGACAATGGGCTGCTCGTTTTCTAAGCTAGAGCACCCATTTAACCCATAAACCCACTTTTCCTAAGTTTCGAGCAATTATTTATCTCAAAAATAATATTTCCACGAAAAACCCCAAAAAAGACAAAATAAATGTCAAATAAAGACATATTAAATAAAAATACAAATTCCTAAATCCATGGAAAGTGTCCGGAGTTGAACTGAGGATCAACTAAAGTGATGAGGCAGTCAATACTAAGTCATATGAACTCCGAATAGGTGATTTCAATCAGAACCGAGCAAGATCTAGTTAACTCCTCCTTGAGAATTGCGCCCTTATCCATGCATGGGTGACTTTGTGAGGTGGAAGCTTGTGGTTAGAGCTGATAGGAATGAGGTTGAGGTAAATGGTCAAGCGGTACAACCTAAATTCAAAAGGTTGTTGCATGAATGCCTCCAAGAGGAGGGGCGAATCCATAGAAAGTCAGTGTGCATCAAAGAAGAAAACCTTTCCCTCACAGCGACGATGAAGAAAGGAAAGAAGAACATCTCTCAAAAGAAGTTTTCCCATTCGAAGAACAGGGTATACAACAAGGATTTTGACAAGTCAAAGGTTAGATGCTACAACTGTGACAAGAAGGGCCATTATGCAAGGGAGTGCAATGAAAATAAAAAGGGAAAAGGAAGGTTTCATGATTCTACCGCTATAGAAGATGAAACTACTCAGAAGAATGCACTTGAAGAAAAGGAGACAAGGAGGGAGTATTACCTAGTCTCAATACTTTCTGGATCCATTAAAGTATCTGTCATCACAAGTGAGGACACATGGTTGATTGAAAGTGGCACATCCAAACATATGATTGGTTATAAGAGCGCCATCACCAATCTTAAGTAGAAAAAGTTTGCATTCAAGGTAGAGTTGGGAGACAACACAACCTATTCGATCCAAGGAGTTGGATCCACCTCCTTCCAGTTGAGTTCAGGAGATATTTTACATGTGGAGTACGTTCTTTATGTTCCAGGATTGAAGAAGAACCTCCTATCAGTTTTGGTTCTTGAATATAAAGGCTTCTGATTTATCTTCATGGATAATCAAGCACTATTATGGCCGAAGAACAAAGACTTGAAATATGCAACAGGGATTGGAGTTAGAGAGGGTGGTCTCTACAAGGTACCCGGGAAGTACATTCAAGATATGGTTCAAAACACTATTAGTCCATGTGATCTATGGCATAGGAGGCTTGGTCACCTCCACTAGAAAGCGCTACCAATATTACAACAAATGGTGAAAGGTTAGTATGCCCGTATTTGATTTTGAGCATGATAGTGCATGTAGGGGTTGTGCACTTGGGAAGAATGTTAAAAAGAGTTTCTCTAGCAATACTACTAGATCTAAGGGATTTTAGATTTAATACATTCTGATGTATGTGGTCCCATGACATCCCCTTCCCTGAGTGCCTATTTATATTACGTATTGTTTATATATTACTTCTCTAGAAAGTCATGGATTTATTTCCTAAAGGCTAAGAGCGAAACCTTTAGAAAGTTTCAGGAATTCAAAGCCCTAGTTGAGAATCATACAAGAAAGCACATCCGTGATTTTATATCTGAAAATGGAGGTGAATTTGATTCACATGTATTTAATGAGTTTTGTAGTGATGCAGGAATTTATAGACAATTAACTATACCCTACAACCCTCAGCAAAATGGGGTTGCTGAAAGGAATAATAGAACCATATGTGAGGATGCAAAAGCCATGATGCATGATTAAGACCTGTCTACCTAATTATGGGAAGAAGGCATCAGTACAACACTATATATCCAGAATAGAAGTCCTCAAGCCATTCTGGATGAGAATACACCCGAAGAAGTGTTCACAGGTGAAAAACCAGATATTTCACACTTGAGGATCTTTGGGAGTGTTGTATACATTCATGTGCCGAAAGAAAAGAGGACAAAGATAGAGCCAACGGGAAATAAGGGAACATTTTTTGGTTATAGTGAATCGTCCAAAGCCTACAAAATATATGTGCCCGGTGAAAGACACATTGAGGTCAGCCAAGATGTGACCTTCCATGAAGAGGCATCATTCAACCGATCGAAAGAGATTTAATATGATATAGACACAGCGGAGCATGAGACTCCTATGATAGAGGAACCAGATATTGATTCTTCCCATTTAGATGTTCAAAGGGAGAATCCAACAAAGTTCTCAGATTCACTAGCTCCTGATGAACCAATAGAACTGGTTGATGAGCCTCCTTCCAAGAGGAGGTTTGCATGGTGCCAAGATATACTACAGGATGCAGAGAGGCATGGATCACCATTAAGCTCTTCCAGAGAGCGAAATCAACCTAATAGATATTCAGGGTATGTTGCACAGATGAGTCACATCAGTGATTCAGAGCCTTCCACCTATGAATAAGTTGCAAAACATCAAATATGGAAAGATGCAATGGTAGAGGAATATAAGTCTATTATGAAGAATGATGTTTGGGAAGTTGTTCCTAAACCTGAAGGGAAGTCCATAGTTACTTCTAGATGGATTTACAAGATCAAGCATGCTGGTGTTGGAAGTATTGAAAAGTATAATGCTAGATTTGTTTCCTGAGGTTTCTCTCAGAAAGAAGGCATAGACTATGAGGAGACATTCGCTCATGTGGCCAAGTACACCACTATTAAAGTTGTGATCTCACTTGCATCTGTTCTAGGATGGAAGTTTCACCGGATGGATGTGAAGACAACCTTCGTCAATGGTGAGGTTGAGGAAGAGGTTTATATTCACTAGCCTAAGGGGTTGCAGTTCATGGGAAGGAGTCCCATGTTTTCAAATTGAAGAAAACCTTGTCTAAGCTTAAGCAAGCTCTCAAAGCTTGGTATTCAAGAATTGACATTAGAGACTGGGCTTATCTAAAAGAGAAGATTATCCAAATTTGTACTTCAAAGTAGTGAAGAACCAACTGTTTATATTGGTTCTATATGTTGATGATTCATTTCTTACTGGAGAGGAACAATTGATTGCTTGGTGCAAGAGGGATCTCACTTTTGAGTTCGAGATTAAAGACTTAGGTCTCATGCACTACTTTCTTGGCCTTGAGATTTGGAAAAGAAAATATGAGATATTTGTTTCTCAAGGGAAGTGCACTATTGATATATTGCATAGGTTTGGCATGATGGATGGCAAATCCATGAGTACTCCGATGGTTTCCAATTTGAGGATCCGATGATTGAGTCAGATTCTAGATTGGATCCAGTGGATGCCACTTTGTATAGACAACTTATTGCTTCGTTGATGTATTTGATACACTCGAGACTAGATATATGTTATGCTGTTAGTATTCTGAGTCAGTTTATGTTTGATCTGAGACACAAACAGTGGGTTTTTTCTAAGAATGTGCTTAGGTAACTTCGAGGTACGATTGCTTATGGACTCATGTATGCCTCTAGTGGAGGGTTGTTGTTACTTGGTAATACTGACTCTGATTGGGGTGGTAGCATTGTGGACAGAAAGAGTACATCCATCTATTGCTTTAGATTGGGTTCTGATATGATCTCTTGGTCTAGAAAGAAGAAGGGATCTGTATCCCAGAGTACTACAAAATCATATATTGCTGCTAGTACTGCCTGTCGAGAAGCAGTGTGGCTTAGGAAGCTACTTGTTGGGTTGTTTGGTGAGAAGCTTGAGTCTACAGTCATTCATTGTGACAATCAAAGCTGCATCAAACTTTTTGAAAACCCTATGTTTCATGATAAGTCAAAGCACATTGAAATGAAGTATCACTTCATCAGAGACATGGTCCATAAAGGTATAGTGAAACTTTAGTACATTCCTATTGTTGAGAATATTGCATATGTGTTAACAAATCCTCTGTCAGTGATGAAGTTCGGGTACTTCCGAGACAATATTGGTATGGCAGATAATGCCTCCCTCGCTTATAGGGAGTGTTAAATGTACAACATCACGAATCATTATCCCGACAAATTTTGTGCAGCTAGGATTGGGCCTCATGTGTTGAGGTAGGGAGCCTTAGTTGGACTTAGGAACTTGGAGTAGATTCTTGAGTTGGACTCAAGAATTATTAAGCCTTCAATTGTAAAAGGTTATTCCTCATGTGTTGAGGTGAATGCTTTGATGTATCAAAGTGATGATGTTGTAAAGTCTTGTTGGACAAAGCTTGGGACTTGTGTGTCAAGTCAGATTCTCATGTGGACCTCTAGTTATAGTAGGTACCCATGGGGTGGACCTCCAGTTATAGAGGTATATGCTTTGCATGTTGAATCGTTAATGTTGTGTAATGTATTACTAACCATGGTCATATATTGCTATTAAGTCTCCTTTAGAGACTAGCCACCTCTAGAGTGAATTACTTTAGCATATGATCACTTGGTTCAAGAGTAATATAATATGATCACAGCATATGACAAATCTTCTAAGTATAATCTGATATGATAGATAATTAAGTTAACACATATTGATCATGCAGATAAGACAAGAGATAAGATCAAATGTGATAAAATATGAGACAATTCAAATTGCACATAAAATAATTAATTAAGAGAGAATTCAAATTGTTAAACTCCAGTGAATACTTCAGTAAATCAAAGGAGAACTCGAATTGATTACTATAGTGATGTTAACAAGAAGGAATCAGTTAAAGAGAGTTAAATAAGTGATAACAAAGAAGATCTAGTTAAATAAGTGTTATTGCATGATGACACTCATGTTAAACTAAAAGACGACACTTATGTTAAACTAAAAGATGACACTTGAGTTGCGAAACTTGCATGATGACACTTAAATTAGCCACCTAACTAGGTGGGAAAGCTTTTAATTAAGTGGCGAGTTCATCCTAAGACTCGGTTCAATAAGTTATTGCACTGCATGAGAAGAGGGGTTCTCTTCTTCATGCAATATTGATACATCCAGATGGAGGGCGAGTTTGTATTGAAGTCAGAAGATAAAAATAGAAGCTGATGCATGTGAAGAATGTATAAATATGTTATACAGGTTTGATGAATTAAGTGTGAAAGGAATTATCTTCTCCCTTGAAGGCAAGGCACTTCTCTTTGTGCATAATATTATTCTAAGTCTATCTTCTTTATCATTCTCTTTCTCTATAATTGCACCAGGGGTGCTTAATGTAAAAGACATTCTTTGCTCTCTATCATAGATATACTCTGAAGATTTGTTGGGGTTTTTCATCCTTATTATTTTGAAGGTTTTCCCCAGGGTACGTGATGTAGAAGCATCAATGTTGAGTCAACAATGGGATTACGTGTTCGCATGTTGTGACTAGCAGGAGGACGAGCTGTCATGAAGGGAATTCATTTTGTTAAGCAGTTTGAGATATTTACAGAATATGCAACCGCCTTATGCGTTGTCAGTTTTGAGGCAATAGAAGTAGCGGCAATTTGATACTCCCTGCGTGGAGGTCAATCCCATTAGATAATCTGTTATAGGATGATAGTGACTCCTTCAGTGATGGAGGAGAATCCATTAGTTAGTTTGTTCAACCTTTCGGTTTTGGGGGATGGGTGAATGGATAAATAGGAGAGAGCTGAACGAGAAAGGGGGTTCGGGTTCGAGTCAGTTGGGGTCGGTCATTTTTGGTTGGAATGTAAATTTTCTAGCTATCAGTTAGTGTAATTAGAAGTTATGTGTATTCGATAGGTTTCCTGTGCATATTGAATGAAGAATGATCTGAGATTCTGTCAGGTAGAGCTGTGTGCAATTGTGGGCCTCATTTCTGTGTGAATGAGTCTTTGTTCCGTATCTGTGTGATTTATATGTGCAGTTAAGAAACCTAATCGTTTGTAGACTGACCACCATTAAGTAGTTAAGTAAATTCTTGTTTGCGTTCAGTTTCCCTTAGATCTGAACGAAGAATCAAGCTCGATTGACCGATTATCTAATCAATCAACGAAGAAATCATAGAGCGCAGTCGAAGCGACTAAACGGAGGTTGGACAACTCAGATCAAAGCCGAAAGGAAGATCGACGATGGGGAAAGAACTGATCAAGTGGACATGCACGGGAATTAGCATCGCCGCACGCCAATGCGAAGTGTTCTGCATTGATCAAGATCAACGGATGATATTCCATCCGCAAAATATTGACGGTCGCTAGCTCGTTCCGCAGGAGAGAGAAGCGCGGGAATTAATGACGAGAGGTTGCGGAAGCCACGTTGTGGAAAGGTTATTGCGGAAGTGTTTTCAAGAAATCACGAAGCATGTGCTCGCAATCCACAAGCTGTGGAAAGACTGTTGCGGGAAGGCGCTTGCGGGAGGATTGTTGCTGAAGAATAATGCAATTGCGGAAAGGAGTTTTTTCCGAAAGGGCATTGCGGAAGGTTAGTTCTAACTGTTAGAACCTTGTGGAAAGCCCATTTTGAAGGGGAGAGTCGCAATGGAGAAGAACCTAGCTGGTTGTTAGCTAAGGTTGGTGATTCAACTTCAAAGGGTCACCCTATTTCCTGGGAAAGTGTGGGTTGGATGGGCTGTGGTCATTCCCCCTGCACCAATTTTGGTTTCAGAGCGAGCTTTGTTCAACATAGTAGAAGAAAGACATGGCGGCATGCGTAGGCCGAGAAAGAGGTCGTGACATAAGAAGACCAACAATGAACGCGGAAGTCTTGGAGGAAATGAGAGAAATGCGAGCACATATGGAAGCTGTAGAGATGGATAGACGAAGAGACCCAAAAGTAGGAGACGTGAGTGAACCTGATGAAGAAGCAACATCCATGCAAGAGACACCTGAGCTAAGATACTTTTGGTTAATTATTGGAGCAACGTCAAGACCAAAACCTAAGTTGCCTACCTATGAAGGAATTCTCACTGTTGAACACCTTATTGATTGGATCAACGAGTTAAACAAATACTTTGAGTATGATGAAGTTGAAGAGAATAAGAAGGTCAGGTTTGCAGTGACAAGGTTGAAAGGACATGCGTCCCTGTGGTGGGATAATGTGCAAGCTAAAAGGATAAGGAAGAACAAACCATTGATAAAGAGATAGGATAGGATGGTAGCTAAGATGAGAGCCAAATTCCTGCCCAGGGATTATCAGCTAACCTTGTATAGGCGAATGCAGAACCTTAGGCAAAGATGAGTGAATGTAAGAAAGTATACTGAAGAATTATACAAAGTAAACCTAAGGGCAGGTTATGTCGAAGAATCAACAGAGAAGGCTGCTAGATATGTCAATGATCTCAGGATGGAAATTCAGGATGAGATCAACATGATATCACCAAGAACCATGGAAGAGGCATACCAATGTGCCTTGAGAGCAGAAGAAAAGTTATTGAGGAAGCAGAGTTTCAATAGGAGCATAGGTTCAGCCCAAGGAAGGGGGAAAACAACTGGAAGAGGAAGGTTTGCAACCCAAAGAGTAGGACCCAATAATTCAAACTAGTAGGAGCACCAAGGTGGAGGAGGTGACTCAAGAGGGAGAAGACCTTACCAAGGAGGTAGAGGTAGAGGAAGAGGCAAAGAAGTTTCCTACAGATGTTACAAGTGTAACAAATTGGGGCACAGATCCTTTGAGTGTCCAAAGAAGGAAGACATAGGACGGAGAGGATCCTATGTAGCTCAGAATGAGCAGCAGCGAGAGCAGATGACAGTGGCCGAGAATATGCCAGAGAAGGGAGAGTCTTTGATGATAAACAAAGTCTTATTGAAGCCTAAAAAGGAGGAAGTGGAACCAGTTCAAAGGAAGACTTTATTCAGAACCATGTGTAAAATTAGAGGGAAGTGTTGTAAGATGGTGATTGATAGTGGGAGCACTGACAATCTTGTTTCAATAGAAATGGTGGAGAAGCTGAGTCTGAAGAGGACCAAACACCCTATTCCATACAAAGTATCATGGTTGCATAAAGGACATCAAATTATGGTAAGTGAACAATGTGAAGTTGATTTTCAAGTAGGTGCATACAAGGACAAGATTATGTGTGATGTTATGCCCATGGATGTTTGCCATATTCTTTTGGGAAGACCATGGCAATTTGACAAGAGCGTAGTGCATGACGGTAGGAGCAATTGTCATAGTTTCGTGCAAGATGGGATGAAACATACTCTTCATCCTTTGCAAGGAGATAGTTCGACAAAGCAGCAAACATCTAAAATCCTGATGTTGACAGGGAAAGAATATTTGCAGCAAATTGATGAGAAGGAACTGAACTATGTTGTGGTATGTAAGCCTAGAGTGGTAGTGGGGAAGACTGATATTACAGATCTGCCTGAGGAGATTCAGGAGATGCTATGAGAGTTTAGTGACATTGTAATAGATGATTTTCCCAAGGAGTTACCACCGAAGAGGGATATAAGTCACCATATTGATTTTATTCCAGGGGAAATCTTACCAAACAAGGCAGCATATAGATTGACACCTCAAGAGAATGAATAAGTTAGAAAGTACAAGGATTGCTAGACAAGGGGTTGGTTCAGAAAATTCTGAGTCCATATGCAGTACCAACAATACTTACCCCAAAGAAGGATGGTGAATGGAGGATGTGCGTTGACTCCAGAGCTATCAACAAGATTACCATCAGATACAGATTTCCATTACCCAGGATGGATGACATGATGGATTGCCTGAGTGGGGCAACATGTTTTTCAAAATTAGATTTGAAGAGTGGATACCATCAGATCAGGATTCAAGAAGGAGATGAGTGGAAGACAACCTTTAAAACCAATTATGTGTTGTATGAGTGGTTGGTTATGCCATTTGGACTGTCCAATGCACCAAGCACTTTCATGAGGTTAATGAATGAAGTCTTGAGAGATTTCATAGGTAAGTTTGTGATAGTTTACCTCGATGATATTCTAATTTACAGTAAAACAGAAAAGGAACACTTAGAACATTTGAGATGTGTTTTGGAGAAATTACAAAAGGAATATTTGTTGGTGAATGTGAAGAAGTGTACATTTATGAAATCAGAACTAGTGTATTTGGGTTTTGTTATCCCAAGAGATGGATCGAAGATGGATCCAGAAAAGGTGAAAGCAATCATTGATTGTCCTTCACCTCGAAGCATATTTGAGGTAAGAAGTTTCCATGGATTGGAAAGTTTTATAGAAAGTTCATAAAGAATTTCAGTGGCATTTGTGCACCAATCATTGAAACGATTAGAAAGGACAAACAACCATTTAGACGGACAGCATAGGTTGAAAGTAGCTTTCAGTTTTTGAAGAAGAAGATTACTGAGCAACCAGTGTTGAAATTACCATATTTCAAACACCCTTTCCAAGTGAAGTGTTATGCCAGTGGGGTAGCAATTGGAACTGTACTCAGTCAGGAAGGCAGACCTATATCATATTTTAGCAAAAATTTGAATGATTCCAAACAGAAGTATTCATCTTGTCACAAGGAATTTTATGCTATTGTGTAATCACTGAAGCATTGGAGACATTATCTGATGCCTAGAGAGTTTGTTTTGTTTTCTGATAATTGTGCATTGCAGTACATCATGCAAGAACCTAAGTTGAATCAGAAGCATGTCAAGTGGGTTGATTTCATGCAAAAATTTACCTTCGTGATAAAGCACATCAGTGGAAAATCAAATCGAATAGTTGATGCCTTAAGTAGGAGACAATTGATGGTGCAAGAAAATCAGATCCAAGTCTTGGGATTTGAACACTTAAGAGGTTTGTATGAGACTGACATTGATTTTTAGGATGCATACAGAGTTTGTGAAAATCCCGTGGAAGTGGACAGAGAGCCATGGATAGAGTATATGTTACAAGATGGTTTACTCTTTAAAAACAGTAAACTTTGTATTCCCAAATGTTCCATGAGAGAGAACCTGATACAGGAGAAACACAATGGAGGGATGACAGGTCACTTTGGGAGTGATAAGACCTTTAGACAGTTGAGCCATTTCTATTTTGGCCAAAGATGAGATCTAAAGTTGAAAATTTTGTGAGCAAATGTAGGGTATCTCAGCATGCCAAAGGGAGGAGCCAGAACACATGCTTATACACACCATTGCCTATTCCAACTAGGCCTTGGGATTATGTGAGTATGGATTTCATTTTGGGTTTGCCAAAAACTCAGAAGGGAAATGATTCTATTTTTGTAGTGGTGGATAGATTTACCAAGATGGCACATTTCATTCCATGTTATAAGACCAATGATGCCACACACATTGATAACTTGTTTTTCAGTGAAGTTGTGAAGCTACATGGATTACCTAAGAGCATTATATCTGACAAAGATGTAAAGTTCACAGGTCATTTCTGGAGGACCTTGTGGAAGAAGTTGGGAACCAAGTTGAACTTCAGTTCATCATATCATCCACAGTCTGATGGCCAGACTGAGGTGGTAAATAGGAGTCCAGGTAACATATTGAGAAGTATGATTGGCGAAAATCCAAAGCAATGGGACAAAGTACTAGATCAAGTAGAGTTTGCATATAATGACTCACCAAACCAAAGTACATGAAAGAGTCCATTCCAAATTATGTATGGAATGCACCCAAGAGAAGTGTGTGAACTTCGTGATTTGGGTGAAATGGAGAAGAGGAGTGCAGATGGAGAGGATTTTGCAACAAGGATCAGTGAACTTTAAGAGCAAGTTTAAGCAAGGTTATGGCAGAGTAACACTAGTTACAAGACCAGAGCAGATTCCAAGAGAAGAGAGGAAAACTACGAGGTTGGAGATTTGGTTTTAGCACATCTGAGGAAAGAGAGATTTCCAAAAGGAGAGTATAACAAGTTGAAGATGAAAAAGATTGGACCTTGCAGGATACTCAGGAAGTTTTCAGCAAATGCCTATGAACTGGAAATGCCAACAGGGATTGGTATATCACTTGTTTTCAATGTTGTAGACCTGTATACTTATGTGACAGATGTTACACGACAAGTGCCAGAAGTGGGGGATCTTCAGTGGCTGAAGCAGATGCCGATGGCCCATCCATCATAAGCTAAGTCTATTTTGGATACTAGAGTGGCAAAAAGTACCAAACAACGAGACTACCTGGAGTACTTGATCAAGTGGAAAGGACATCCTGTAGAAGATTCTACATGGATGGATGCTGAGGAATTGGAGACAAAGGGTTTCCCTGTAACTGATCTACTGAACAAGCGTTCGGAATTTTTAACCTTGGGAGTCTGATTCAGGAGCATTAATACTGAGTCAGCAATGGGATTACGTGTTCCCATGTTGTGACTAGCAGGGGGATGAGATGTCATTAAGGGAATTCATTTTGTTAAGTAGTTTGAGATATTTACAGAATATGTAACCACCTTGTGTGTTGTCAGTTTTGAGGAGATAGAAGTAGTGGCAATTTGATACTCCCTGCATGGAGGTCAAGCCCGTTAGCTAATCTGTTGTGGGATTATAGTGACTCCTTCAGTGATGGAGGAGAATCTGTTAGTTAGTTTGTTCAACCTTTCGGTTTTGGGGGATGGGCGAATGGATATAGAGGAGAGAGCTAAACGAGAAAGGGGGTTTGGGTTCGAGTCAGTTGGGGTCAGTCATTTTGGTTGGAATGTAAATTTTCTAGCTATCAGTTAGTGCAATTAGAAGTTCTGTGTATTTGATAGGTTTCTTGTGCATCTTGAATGAAGAATGATCTGAGATTCTGTCAGGTAGAGCTGTGTGCAATTGTGGGGTTGATTTTTGGGTGAATGAGTCTCTGTTCCGTATCTATGTGATTTATACGTGTAGTTAAGAAACCTCATCGTTTGCAGACCGAACACCATTAAGTAGTTAAGTAAATTCTTGTTTGCGTTCAGTTTCCCTTAGATCTGAACGAAGAATCGAGCTGGATTGATTGATTCTCTGATCAATCAACGAAGAAATCATAGAGCATAGTCGAAGCGACTAAACGAAGGTTGGACAACTCATATCAAAACCGAAAGGAAGATCAACCGTGGGGAAAGAACCGATCAAGTGGACTTGCGCGGGAATTATCATTTCCACAAGCCAATGCAAAGTGTTCCGCATTGATCAAGATCAACGAACGATATTCCATCCGCAAAAGATCGACGGTCGGTAGCTCATTCCGCAGGAGAGAGAAGCACGGGAGTTAACAACGAGAGGTTGCAGAAGCCACGTTGCGGAAAGGTTATGGTGGAAGTGCTTTGAAGAAATCACGAAGCACGCGCCCGTAATTTGCAATCCGCAAGCTACGAAAAGGAGCGTGTGGAAAGACCGTTGCGGGAAGGCGCTTGCGGGAGGATTGTTGTGGAAGAACGCTGTAATTGCGGAAAGGATTTGTTTCCGCAAGGGCATTGCAAAAGGTTAGTTCTGACTGTCAGAACCTTACAGAAATCCCATTTTGAAGGGGAGAGCCACAGTGGAGAAGAACCTAGCTGGTTGTTAGCTAAGGTTGGTGATTCAACTTCAAAGGGTCACCCTATTTCCTGGGAAGGTGTGGGTTGGACGGGCTGTGGTTATTCCCCCTGCACCAGTACATGTTGTGTTGTGTTTGAATGTTTCATGTGATTGAATGGTTCATTGATTCAAGTATTCAATATTTCTTCACTTAAAGTTTTAAAGTTCAAAGCTCATCATATTTGCTCAAAAATTAACAGGCTCTTTGTTGGACTGGTGAAAAATGGATATAAAGAAGGTTGATGCACCAAAATCTAATAGGTTCGACCCTATGGAAAACTCGTGTGGAAAAAGGTTCAAATGCATTGTAATCAAGGGAATACCTAAACCTATATGCAAGTTTTTGAATATACCTAATCGGGTCGAGCAACGTGCAAATAATGATCCCTAAGCAACCACAAATCTAGCTTAAACTCTTGTATCCAAGAAACAACAACACCGTGATCATATCTACAAAATCTAAAAAGAAATAGCTAATACGAGTCACTTTAATAGGGCTATTTTCAACTTCAATATATTCACAATATTTATTACCAAGGAAGAGTCTACCAATGAAGACTCGAGAGTGCCAAGGCCTGAGGACCTACAATCAATAAGATCAAACTCATGAGGAAGATGAAAGCTAAAAGCAATAATAGAGTCTACAGGAACAAACTCATCGTCATAGGAGTATAAGAATCTACAAAAAGAATCATACTCATCCTGAACACCAATTTGCATCTCATTGGTAGAGTATAAAGAGTCCAACATAAAACTATTTGAGGATCCACAAATAGTGATATCAAACTCAAAAAGTAAATTAAGGCTATATTTGATTACAACCGGGTCTAATCTAGGGAGATGATCTTTGGAAAAAATCACAAATATCAAAAGGAATGTTATACTCGATCATAGCTTCCAGGAAAACTTCATCTAAGGGAAAAGAATCATCTGAGAGAGAAAGTATGTTGGAACATTCATTTGGAGTGACAGGGGGAGAATAGGATCCAATGCCCCCATTGGATAAACCATCTTTTCAAATACATGAACCAAGTCTCGAGAGGGTGAGCATGAATGCAGAGGCAACTTATTCTTAGTAGAAATTGGACACAAGGGATATGAGGCCACATAATTCACATGTGACGGGGTAGTGTATAGCGAAACATTAGTAATAAACAAAGGGGATCCTAGGTCTAACCTCGGGTAATGAGGAGCATCAACAAATGCAAGTTGATCAATAGTGACAGTGCTTCCATTATGAGGGAAATGCATCACATGAAAGAGTGTATAGACCACAACATTCATAACATATACATAATCATGCCCAATGAGCATATTAAAGTCCAATGGGCCCTCGACATTGATAAAATCGATTATGACAATCTTTCCACCTAATGTAATAGAAAATTGAGAAAGAAACCCCAAAGGTTCACTAGGTATTTTATCAAAATCCATTAGTTGATTGGTGGCTGACACAATGTTGGGAGAACCCACACCTTTCCAATCATATGCAGATAAAGTACTAACAGAGGCTACTTCATCTACAATACATAAAAAATACTTTGGTGTTTAACTTGAACCCTTATTTGGAAGGGTGCAACAGAAGGAAGGTGAGGCCCAACTAGACTATTCCAACCAAAGGATGCAATCCTAGAGCTTAGCGAGGGCTCATTCAAAGTGAACAGAGTGCTCCCTTGTCCAGAGAGTTTTGAACTTATAGTGAAAAAAACTTGAGTTGTTTCCATGAGAATGATCATGCATTATTGATGATGATAAGGAGCTCAAAGAGGATTCTAGTTTTTAGAGGAAGCTTCATCCAACTACAATCCATATATAAAACTATTTATTGCATCCATTACTTTTCTACTCTTTGTGGTGTGTGTGCACCTAACCTAATCCATGTGTTGATAGGCCTAAACCAAGTGGAGGACAAGCACTGGTTCTCTTTCACTACAAGAAAACCTAAACCTACATTGTCAGGGATTGAACTAGAACTGTTTTGCTTCTCATCTCACACTAATTAAAATGCCAATACTTATTTTCTTTCTTTTTTCTTATTGCAACATCCTACTCGTGTTAGACTCGGGTTGTAGAATTATGATGATAACATCACTTTTATGATCCTAATTTTGACTTTTCCATCTTTCTATGTATTGTGTCATTTATTATGGAACTGTATTTCTCTTCAGTTTTCATGTTTTATGTTTTTACCTCACACATATAAACAAATAACTATGAAATGCTAAGTGTTGTTTGCTTTTATGTTACTGCTAATTAGTTCCAGTGTTCAAACTTTATTTTTCTATTTTTCCTAATTTAGTTCTCAAATTTCCTTTTTTTTTTTTCTTGTTTCATTTCTTTTTTAATCTAATTCTCTGTTTTATTTTGTTTCTCTTTTACAATCAAGAAAAGCAATTAAATTTTAAATATCCAAAATACATAGGACGAACTCCCATGTTACTACATTATGCTCATAAATATTCAATTCTTAAAGGAGTTAAGAAAAACAGATGACAAAGTTAGTGGGGCACATCGAAAAGATGTAATTAGGATTGAATCTTAAACACACTTCATAAAATGTTGTATCTTAATCTGTAATTCCAAAATAGTTCTTAATACATCATGTTTAGCACAATGCATACGAGGTCATTTTTTACTTTATAAAACTAATTCATTGTTTAGATTTACAGCAAGAATCTTTGGGAAATAAATCACAACATCATTAATCCACAAGGAGTCAGTTATACATCTCTAGAGGATTAGTCAATTTAATTTATTTTGTGAATGAAGTAGTATTTGAACACTAAATCCACATTAATGGAGCATCAATTTATATGAGAGGTTAGTGAAATGTAGGCAAATAAGTGATAAGTGAGTCCAACAATATTATGTAAGCACAATACCTTATAAGCAACCTACATTGGCCTTATAGGCCACACAACTGAGATGTCCAATCTAGAGTACAATTGTCATGCTCCAATGGTGATGTCATGCATAATAATGACCATAAGGTGGTGTAGCTACTAAAGGCAAGTCCAGGGTACTCCATCATGAACCTTCATGGGCTCCATCAATCCTCCTAAGCAATGTACTCCACTAGGTCAACTAACACTTATAAAAGCACACTCGAAGCCCCAAGTATCCCTGATCCATTGAACAATAATCCAAGATATTTCATGTCATTTAGGGCTAGAATCCCTCCTCCATGATGCAAAAAACTCCTCATATGAAGTAGTTTGATCTTCGAGCAAGTGGTTCCTCCACATGGCCATCATGAAGGGTGTCCACCAATTAAGCAATAGAACTCCAATTCCTAAGGGAAAAAATACAAGCCAATACCATTACGAGGTCACGCATACATCAAGCAAGCAATCTCAATTGTGCATATTCATTAAAAAACATTTATCATGTTATAATACGTCTAGAGGTTGATTATGCACCATGTAAGCCAAATTTCATGAAGCACACCCAAACATGGTGTAAACAGTTTTGAACTAACCCAAAAATATAAAAGTCCCTCTTTACGATGAAAGTGTTTACATTGAGACATATTAACTCCCTCTGTAAGTCCACCGAATCTATTTTTTTGCAAAGTCCTACTTTTTGTAGTCCTAGAATCAACCACTCTCATTTGCAACAAGGTTGTCAACCATGTCATCACAACATATTGATCATCCAATGAACAATGACCACTTATGAATATGAAAGAATATCCTCCTAGAGCAAAATATAACTACCAATACCCATTGTTCTTAACATCACTAGCCAACATCAAAGGACACCACATCAAAATATCCCTAGGATAGCTCGCAAAGATAGTCATATCTCCACATGAGATTAAGGCAAGTGCATCACATCCATCAAAGTCGCAAACATAGGCATCCATGCAAGTCAAATCCTTTATCTTGGAATATAAAGCTCGTGGTTTATTCAAGGTCATCATTAACTTGTCCACATGAGAATCCCTCTCATGTACCTCGAATATTGTGGCAGATAAACTAGCCTAAACTAGATCACTTCCTTCATCTTGATAGAATGCTAAAGTAAAAGTAACATCAAGGGATACTCCCTCCCTTTGATAGAATCTAGGATCCCTGACTTGTAATCTATGATACAACCATCAACCACGACTCTAGATTCAATCTTGTAAACATCGTTCTTCAAGGCACCACACCTTTTCTCCAATAAACAACTAGAAGGCTCATGGATGGAAGAAATCATTGCCACATGACTAACATATTTCCTAAGAGGTATACTTTCCCATACTAAATATCTGGGTGGTCCTATATACTCCCGAGCCTCATAATGTGGAACAACTATCTCCATGTTCTCCTCGATCATTGGAGGAGAACCCTACATACTCAAAGATCTAACATCCACATCAACATGAGATGTAACCATATTATTTGAGATTGGATTTTTACTTGCTCTATGAACTCTCACGATGCATGGTGTAATGTTTGAGTGGGCCATCTCAGCTTCCTACAATCTTGAGTAGGTGAGAGAATATCCACACTCTATCTCACCTCAACTCCCTTTGAAACTTACACATCTTGGATCTTTAAATTAGTCTCAACAATAACAACCTCTACATTCTACTCAAACACTGAAGGAGAATATTGTGAACTAGAATATCTCTCATCCTCATCAAATATCACATATATTCATCACAATCTCCCACTGTGCCAAAATATTGATCATGGAATCCCACCATGCATGCTCTACTTGTGCCTCCTCAAAACTATAAGACTCATATAGCCTCCAACCAGAGAGTACAAGTGCCACTAGATCAATAAATAACTGGTGAAGGCCATGCTATCTCAACCTTCTAGCTAAAGTCCTTAGACTAACTAGTATACAATCTTTGATGGTGCACTGTTATCCCTCAAAAGCAACTCTACAATGTATATCTACCATACAATACATTGAAAGATTATGCATTTTCAACTCGAGAACAAACAAAACAAAATCCAACTCAAGAACACTACCTGAAGGCATCTGGAAACGAATGGATCCAACTCCTCTAATAGGACAAGTGGAATCAACACCAAGCTCCACAACACCTTCCTCTATCTCCCAAAATCTATTGAACAATGATTTGTCGTCTTTCAAATATCTTGAAGTTCAATTGTCCACAAATCATTACACATTAGACACAATGTTAGAGGACAAGAAAGAGACCAAATCCATATGCATCCTGGAAAATTTCTAATATGAAAAATATCCTCCACCTATCATAGGTGAAAGGAAAATGAGCATATTTTGGAACAAATCAACCACTATCACATGTCCTTCAAAGTATCTCACTAGCTAAAAATAAAACCATGCTAGTCATACAACTACCACCTATCACTGTCATTCATTGGAACAAATAAACCACCTATCACGGGTCATCCTAGGCATTGCACCAACATAAGATACATCCATAACAACGATTAGTGTAATAGACCCATCACTTGTCATCATGAGAGAAGCCCATCAAAACATATCTCAAGTACAAGTGCTCCTTTGAGCAACGTATGGTTTCTCACCCATTGACCTTATTTAGGTCAAGTACTTGTCCTAGGTAAACTCCAATTAAAATACAAACTCCCTCTTATTCAAGGGCGTTATATGCCAAAACAATCTCCGACACCATGTTGAAATTTTGTGCACTCAGGAAATTAAATTAATACAAAACTAAAATTTGACATTCTTTCAAGAAGTTTTCTTAGATCTTAGCTCTTGAATTTTCAGTCTTAGGACTATTGTAGATTATAGAATAAAAAAACAATGGAAATATCACAATAATTCACTTCTAACAACCTCAAACATCACGACAATTCAAGGAGAAAAGATACCAAATAATGAGATAAGCTTCAACCCTTTTAGGGCAACTTATAAACCAATAACCAAATCTAAAAATGTACTTTTACAATAGTAACTATAGCAGTATAATAGTATTAAAATCAACCCATTATTTTCTTCATTAGATGTTAATATACTTAACAATTTTCCCGTTTACTTATGTAAAATCAACAAGACACAAACAATTGTAAATTACAATGCATAAAGAACATATATAACTGAATTTCAAATCTAGAAATTACACAATATGGAAAGTTGGAAACTTCACATAAAAGATCAAGATGAAATACAAGTGCATACCATAGCTTTCTTTCAAGCCTAGTATAAAAACTCCAACTATCCAAAAATCAATAGCTTTAGTAAATCAAAAAATCCCAACTCATTCAAGAAGCTCTAAGTGCAAGAATATCTTCAACACAACCTCCAAGGCAAGACATCCTCCTTCTCTTCTCGTCTTCACCAATCCACCCTGGGTTTTTATCTCAAATCCCTAATCACCAATATCGAAGGGATAAAATGTAACCCTAGAACTCCAATATTCTCCAAGAAAGTCCAAGATGACCAAGAAACCCAAGTGCAGGGAGAGAGAGAGAGAGAGAGAGAGGTAAGATCATCACCAACATATTCTTATAAACTGTAGTGATGAGAATCAAGCTCCAACAAATATGTCTCCTTTAGACTTCATGAATCCTCCTAGGGTTCATGAGGGAACCCTAACAACTTATTCCAAGAAGCTAAGTACAAAGGGAAGGGTGTAAATAATGATATGAATGTAAATACTCTCTCTTTACTCTATTTGTATGAGAGACAAGGGAGGGGGGGATAATACTGTGTGGACACAAGTCCTTACAAGAAACCTACATGAGCCTTGTAGGCTACACAAGTAAGACATCCAAGATAGAGTACACATGTCATGCTCCAATGGTGATTGTGTGCATAATAATGATTTTGAGGTGATGTAGGTATGCAAGGTATGCTCATGCCACTCCATCATGAGCCACCATGAACTCCATAAATACTCATAAGCATTGTACTCCATTGGTTCAACTAACCCCTACAAGTACATTTTTGAAGCTCCATGTATCCCTAAGCCATTTCCAATCCTCCGGACATCGATCCAAGTTACGACATGCCATCTAGGGAAAGAAGCCCTCCTCCATGATGCAAAATGATCCTCATCCCAACTAGGGAACTCTCTAAGCAAGTGGTACCTCAATGTGTCCATGATGAAATGCGTCCATTGATTAAGCAGGAGAACCCTAGTGCCAAAGGGAAGAACACCAAGCCAACACCATCATGAAGTTAAGCATACAATGATAAGCAATCTCAATCATGCACATCCATTACATAATGGCTCTCATGCTATAAGCCATCTCCAACCATCCAAGGGCTAATCATACATGATGTATCCCATATTTCATGAAGCACCCCCAAACATGGTGTAAACATTTTCAGAGTAACCCGAAAATCTAAGAGCATGTAGTTAATCTTCTTTGCAAAGAAAGTAAAGGAATTAATGACATTGGCATGTCAACTTCATAGTCTATCAAATCTAAGCATGGGGTAGTGATAATTTGAAACAAGGCTCAATCATTTATATGCTTACCTAATTAATTAACAATTGAACCATCTTTTATAAACCCTTATCTAAAGTGAAATTATAGATTGTATTGCTAAAATAAATCCATACTCTTGTCAATTGGGTCTATCCCATATGGTTGAGAGAAAGGAGTGTTATTCTCCCCACCTAGGAGCGATTATCGCAAGTGACATGTTGTACACTTCATGATTATGTTGTTGTATAGGTCTTGAGCCCTGGAGAATCCAATTTATGCTAGGTACTGTTAACACTTATTATAGTTTTCACCATGAAATGGGAAGGAAATCTCCCACTCAAATCCTCAAGGTCACCCATTAGCCGGTTGCATCAAATAAAGAATTTGGAAACCCAAAATTGGCTAAGTGTCAAACAAATCCAAGCGAAATGACCGAGCCGTAGTGGGAAAATAGGAAAATACAAGGCAGGAAGGTCCTTCTGCAGGAAAAACTAGTAGTAAGAGCTTCTTCCACAGCCAAAGAAGATTGGATGGCTAAGATCAAGGATCACATCAGATCAGCGGTTGAAAGTGCGTTACGCAAGCCTGTTTCTGAGTTCTGCATCCGCATTGCGGATTGGGGAAAGCGATTTCCCAAAGAGCGCAAAAGACAAGTTTCCGCATTCCATAATCTGCAATCCGCATTGCGGATTGCGGAAGAGTAATCCTCTAGAGGGGCAAAAAACAGATTTTCTGCATCCCGCATCTCGCATTGCAGATTATGGAAAAGTCATTTTCAGAAGCACAAAAAATAAAGTTTCCGCATCCCGCATTGCAGATTGCGGAAAGGTCATCTGCAGAAACACAAAAAGTAAGTTTCTGCATCCCTCATCCTGCATTGCGGATTGTGGAAAGATAGTTCCCTAGAAAAGCATGAGGCCGAAAGACCAATCCCTACATGCCACGTGGCTAATTGTGTGTTGCGGAAGGGAAATTGCAGAAGCGTCGTTGCGGAAGGAAATTTGCGGATCGAGAAAGTTTTGCAGAGCCAGTTAAAGTCGCAGGAAATGGAGATTTTTACAGGGGAATGGTGCGTCCGAGAGTGGCGAAGGGGCCTGTTTCTGTTACCTATCTTGATCAAACCTGCACGACTAGATCCGATGGATGAGCAGGTGGCTTCCATGGCCCAATGGTGCAGTTCCAGCGCGAATGATTCTCCCCCTCCGCACATGACAGAATCAGAGGTTGTTGATTCATGCGGCTCAACTTGAACGGCTTCATCATTACCAGTGCAAGTTGTTTTGAATCAGTTAGTATATTTTGCTGTTTGTAAGCCTATAAAGGCAAGGTCCGAAGTAGACCAATAGGTTGGACGTTTTGTTTTAGAGAGATTACTGCTCTGCGCTGTATTAAACTCGGCCTCTTAATTCAATGAGCAGACCCGATTTTGGAGCTTGAGATTCCTGTGATGTGTGTTCCGATGTATGTTATTTCCTGTGTATGTGTTCTTGCTTTGTATTTCCATTAATTGTTTACTTTTGCAATGCCTAAAGATCAAGATTACATGGTCTGGAATTCATGCCCACATGCTCCAGATGCATATGACCAGGTATTCCACCCTTTTCCTCTTGAAGTTGCAGGTTAGAATTCATTCTTAAATGCTCTAACCTTGTGGCCAAACTTGTCTCCTTCCTCTACCTTCATTTTCTAATTACTCTAACGTGAAATAACCATGTCTACCTTGCCTCCTGCTCCTGCAATCACGGCCCAAACCTGCCATTGATGACAGTAACCCACCGAAGTTGACTCCATGCCCAATTGTCCTCTTATTCTTAACTCCAACCAACCAAAAAACCCTTTTAATTTGTTGTTTGAATGTCTAGCCACCACTTTGACCGATATCCCAGCCCATTGTTAAGCTGCATCTTGTTGTTGGAAGCCCAAAAGGGAGATCCCTCCCTGTGGTTGGAAAGGCTAGTTTCCATCCACTAAAGATTGGTTTGCAACAGTTAACCCATGGTCTTTCCTGCCACAACCCAGGGAAATATTGGGTGATAATAGGTACCATCCCGAAAATGAGGGGAAGTGCTTGATGAGTTTCCCTAGGATATATATTTCACAAAAAATAAACAAATAAACAAATAAATCCATACTCGGAGTGTTACACCTCATATTGTATGAAGTTTCACATTGTGGTTTTCACTACATTGATGGGATTAGTAGTTGGTACATTTGGAGCATTGGATGGAGTTGGGGGCATATATATCTTCATGGATCCTCTTCTCTTCTTGGAATTCTTGATGGATATTTTTGGTGGAGGGTTCTTCAATTGCATATTATGTATCTTCATCTTGTTGGAGTCACTTTTTTTTTTATTGGTCATTGTTGGAGAGACCATCTTGTTATTTCCCCTTTCTCATGATGTTCTACTCAATACTCTCATTTGTTCATTGCATGATGGGTTAATTTATTTTCTTATTTGTTGTATCCTTTATCATGGTGATGTAATTTCCTAGTGTTTTTCCTTGATATCACCCACATTAGCTTTCCATCATTGTACCTAGGTATTTTTCATATTTCATCATTTTTCCACTTTGTACCTATGTATAACCCATATCAGACTCACACCCCATCACATTTCTATTCACAGAGGAAACATCTTAGAATAATATAAAAACATAAGAAAACAACAATAACAATAAAACACAATATTTATGTGGAAACCATGTTGTGCACAAGTGAAACCACAAGGCAAAGGAAGCTTCGATATTTTATTATTACTTGACAAAAAACTTACAATGCCTTCTTTCTCATGATACAATGCCAGGGTTCACTTCCCTTTTATACAATACACACGAGGGTTTCAAAAGGAACCAAAATACAGTAGAAGGGTCTATAAATTTTTGCCTCGGGGGCTCTGACCTTGCACCCCTAGGTAGAGGGGACCTAGTCACCCCCTTGGCATGCTTAGTGTAATTGAATCATGCAAGGAGATGGTCGTGTACCATTCTATGGGAAAATGCTAGATATATGGATATTGGCTTCATCTCCTAACAATGCATGAGTCATTTCATCCATTTTCATATAGGTTTTCCTTCATAACTAACCTTTCATTTTTCATATTTGATTAAATCACATTTTCTATGTGTGAACATGTCAAAGTGGTATGGGTATGAGGTATTTTTATTATTGATTAATTAAACCCAAACCTTAGGTTGAGTGCTACATGATTGGCTTATTAATATTCATATGTTATAAATCTTAGTTGAGGTTTCATTCCCTAAGTTCCATCTTAAAATGTTTTATTATTTCGCTAGGGAATGAAACTTTATGTCCTGTGTGGTACAACACTTAAGGGTAGTTGTCCCCTTTTGGTAGACATGTTGAAGCAACTCGAAAATAAATAAATAAATATTTCTTAAAAAAGAGGTAAAATTATGGCTACCCCTTTTCGTGCCCCCTTTATAATTCATTAGGTACACATGTTGAGGATGTGGTTGAGTTTGCTCTTGTTTTGAGAGGCTAATTGTGCATGCACCCTAGTATTTTTTACCACTTCCATCCATCTACACTCATTTCTTCACCTAACTTTATCCACCAAGGGTCCACTTGCATCTTTGAATGGTCTTGTTCATACCTTATTTGATCATCTTGAGAGTTAAAGTGACTTGGAACTAGTTCATACTTTTTTTGAAGGAGAGAAGATAGTCCATTTCATGCACTTGACTTGTAAAAAATGATTGGTTAGATCTAAGTAATTCCTAACTTTTTATTATTATTGGTCTTGTCATGGAGTTAGTTTAGAATAATATTGTGTTTTATTGTATGAGAGATCTGACTCATTTCTATATGAAGAAGCTTTATGTCCATTTCACTGGCAATTAGTGAGTTGGGTGTTAGAAGATTCGAGGAGTGAAGTAAGAATTAGAGTAGGATATTGAAGATGAGGACAATGCTCCCTTCTGTATTAAATGCTTGAAGATCAATGAAGAAGTAAGGTATTGCTATGTTGTGGTATGGTCATGTTATGTTTCTCATTTTCGTTGTTAATTATCTGTAGAAGATACCTCTTGTTATGACACTTATATGAAGGCCAAATAATAGTTAATTTTGTTTTTGCAATAGTAAATGTGCGGAGGTTCTCCCTCTTGATCTATTTGTTGTTATAATTTTGTTTTATTTATTTTCTTTCAACACACTAGTTGTTGAAATGGTTTAATAATTCAAACATATTATAACATCACTTTCATGTAGCCTGATGAGTGGAAAACATATCCCTCCAAGAGTAAGCTTCTATACTTAATTTCAAGCAAACATCTTAAGTTTTGAAGTATCAAACAAGTTCTTTTAACCTTTTGTACTCAAGCAAGTAATGATGGTGTAAAAAAAGTCCTTTTCATATAAGTAGGTTGAGAGTGTCACATTAGTCCTTTCTACCTCACATGCCTACATCAAGTGTTGATTATGACACCCTAGTCCTTCATTTTAATAGCGTCTCATGACTCCACTGGACCTTACGTTAATAGGCACCATTCACATAATCTAATTTTTTGGTTTCCCTCTCCTTCTATTTACCCATTTCCTATGTTACACTTACCACCATTTTGTTAAGGCTTACACCCCCTATATCACCTAGAGTCCCTATTCCATAGCCTTAGTAATCTTACGTAGCTATACCCCCCTTCACTTAGAGGAGAGGTAACCATAAGAGAAATGAAGAGTCATTGAGGTGATAGTGAGCGACCTTCTTGAAGTTGCACAAAACTAGTGCCTTGATGCTTGGGACTTTACATCACATTGGGGTTGTTGGATTTTGTTGTAATACTTAGCTACTTTGAAACAATCATTAGTCAACACAATTATTACATTGAAAAAGTATAAGGCATCACTTTATGCAAGTTGTCATTTTTTTCTTATAATATATCCCTGGGAGAACGCACTGGGCACTTCCCCTCATTTTGGGGATGGTATCTAGGGTAAACCAGATTCTTTAGGGCTCAAGGCCAATACAACAATATTCTCATTAGGAGCTCAACATGTCACTTATGGGAATCGATTCTTGGTGGAGAGGGTAACAATCATTCTTCCCAACCACCCGAGCTAGACCTAGTTGACAAGCAAGTTGTCATGTTATTATGCACAATCAAATGTTTACATTTTTCTCCTAACTTCAAATTGCAAAAAGAATAATGTTTGACTATTATCATTTGATCTCAATAATCAATTGTATTATCCTCAACTCAAGCAACTTAACATTTCATTTAGGGATTAGTCCTTCTCAATTAAAGTAAGATGCCACACATGGAAAATGTTCCTTATGTCTTTTTCAAATGTTATTACATCTTACTAATTTGCAACCAATACATATTCAACCTTTTTCATGATCATCAATTTATGTATCTCATGAATTAATGTTATTACACAAACAAAATTACATGAACATAACATTCTTGTTAGAATATTTATTTCATGAATTAATGTTATTACACAAACAAAATTACATGAACATAACATTCTTGTTAGAATATTTATTTGCCTTGCATTGAATCCTATTCATTCATTAGCACTTGTAAAGCATTGATGCATGTTAGTTTTCTTACTTAGAGTTGAAAACCAAGGTTCAAAATGAATTTCTTGTTGGGCTCAACACTAAGTAATTGCCTTGTCTTCGAGCATGTTGGGATCAATTCTAAGTGTTGATCCTTGGTTTTGGACATGTACACACCCTTGGACAAAGTCCTCTTGAGTGCTTATTAAGAGTTGTGTTACACTTACTCAATCGTTTTTAGGGCTTTATTGCAATGCACTTGCTTTTCAAGGGAAATGTGCATAATTGTATTTTAAATGTAAAACAATTAGTTTGTTGACTTGGGTTGGCCTTGTGAAACTAAGTAGTCAAGTTAGATTTAAAGTAATCAAGTTTCACATGTTTATGAAACTAAGTAGTCAAGTGAGCTTTAAAGTAATCAAGTTTCACATGTTTGAGTCTTTTGGCTATTTATACTTGAAGTTGTTAATATTTTAGAAATAAAGTGAGAGTATGTTCATCTCTATATTAGACTATGATTATTAATGATTTGTATTTGTATTAGGCTCATTTACATTAACTTGTGTTAATCACATTTAAATTGTACTTGTGTTGATTGTCTCTCCTTTAAATCTCATTAGTAATCACATTTAGATTTTAAGTAATCTCTTTACATTGTTTAATTCTAATTAATATGCATAAACTATTGATTGCATGTCATGTTATTAATGGGCCAACTAATGTTTACCAAAGAAATATGATGTCATTCTTAGTGGTCTTAAATAATAAACACATTGGAGATATTTTATTTTTTAATAATATTTAGCCTTACAACATCTAGTTTGAATAAATGTGTAATATGTGACTTAAATAGTGAGGTGACTTTAAAGTATTATTTTATTTTTTGGTTTGACCTTCCTAGGACCCTTCCCAAGGAGGGGGAAGGAAGGCTGGGGATGAAAACACAAGTTGGGAGGATGAAAGGAGGTTGTTTCTTTTTTCATGATTTACTTGGACTAGTTATTGGAGTGAGATACTTGATTGCTTATTGACTAGTAAAGAAGAAGCTTTTGTTGTGGTTATTGGAGTTGTGGGCACGAAGGGCTAGGAAACCACACATGTTTCCTATAACTAGTAGCTTAGTTGCTAGTTGGTTGGGAGGAATAATCCTAGTTTAGACAACATAGTTGGCTTGGTTGGAGTTGGACCTAAGTGATTGCTAACTGAACTAGACATTAAGGTATTCTACTTGACCTTACCTAGTCATATTATTTTGATTATTATTGCATTTAATGTTATGGTTATTACATTTAATGTTATGGTTATTACATTTAATGTTATGGATATGCTTTCAAAATGTATATTTATGCTTTTATTTTGTTAGATTAAAGAAAACATGCATAAAGCTCAAACTTAGAAAATCCCACACTTAGTTGTTGTTAGTTTATTTTCTTAATTGATGTTATTAACTTAACAACCATCACTAAGATGGGTATTACACTCATGCTTGTGTGATCATCAATGCTTGCATTCGTCTAACTTGGTGCAAATCTTGAGCAAATTTGGTGAAATAGATTTCTCACTCATGGTTTCTTAATCCATGAGTGACTTTCGTAACTAGTAAGATGTATCAACATAGTTGAATATCTCAATTTCGACAACCCCGCTTAAGATGATACCCTTAAACATAATTTTAGGAGATATTAAAAATTAATTAAAATTTAAAATTTTATCAAATTATATTTTATATTATTAAAAAAATACAATTTGTTTTCCCTCAACCATCAAATAAAGATTTTTCAAAGATATAAACTAAAACATATTAAATGAACAATTTTATATGATTTTTTTTTATAGATAAATTAACAATTTTATATGAAAGTGGAGATGTTAGAAGATTTGGATTTTTTTAAGCTATGTTATATATATATATATATATATATATAGTTTTGGCAAATTGCAATTTTTTCATTATTATGTTTTTTTAAATATATGAGTAAATTTAATGCTTTCAAATATTTTTATTGCATTTAAATTATAAAATATAAATCATTAATATTTATAATTTAATAATTCCTATAAATTTTAAATAAAAATATATTATTTTTAAAAATAAAACTAAAGCAATTTAGATAAAAACTAAAACAAATTAAATGAACAATCATATTAAAACAAAATTGTCATAATCAAACAGATTTTTTAAAACTAAAAGAAGTAGTCTATTTATTCTATGTTTTCGACTTTTCCAGTAGCATCCAAATTATTCAATTTTCATAACTAATATATGTGATTTTAAAATCTTTTAAAAATTTCCAACACGAATATAAATAAAACTAGAAGTCTTAATATGTTGAAAACATAAAATATTTAAACTACACCAAACTAAAAGAACAACATATTAAATGAATTAAAAATTATCACATATAAATAAAAATATATTAAATAAACAATTTAAAAAAAAAAATTAAAATATATTAAATAAACAATTTAACAAAAAAAATATTTTCGTTATAACTGAACAAAGACTACCGTTTTAATTGTTGCAACCAAACCAAGACTTTTTAAAACTAAAAGAAAAACATATTAAATGAAAACTTATTTTAAAGTAAATTTAAATAGACAATTTAATAAAAAATATTTTCGTTATGACCGAACAAACACTTTTGTATTATTTTAAAGGAAATTTAATAATTTTAAATAAACAATTTAATTAAAAAATAATTTCGTTGTGACGAAAGAAAGACTTTTGTTTGACATCCATTTATGGCTCTTTATGCCATAAATTCAATTTCATTACCAACGACAATGATGCATAACTGCTCTCTGCAGCCTTCATTACACCCAACAAACACGTCCCGGGATCGAATCAATGCCTACTATTACAGACAATGCATCTCTCCCAAATGAAGACTGACTGAATGCAGACAGGCGAAGCATCTTTGTACCACAGGGCAAACAAGTACTCTTGCTTTCCAACTTTCCGTTCACGTGCTCTCATTAATATGGAAATGAGAGTTGGTGGATCAACCAAAGAGATAAATTATAATCTCCAGACTGTCTTCAGCTTGGTATTGCTGCCGCGGCTTCACAGGCGAGCAAAATGGACGGACCGATCCGCGGCCAAACCACTCGCGATTCTGTGGAGAAATCGAGCGATGGAGATTCGAACTTCGACTATTCAATTTCCAATGCGGTCAGAAATAAGCTGAGGCTTATGAGAGACAGCATTGAGAAGGAAGATCCCACAGCCAAGGTTGGTAATTGGGGTTTTGTTGATTTCTCACTGTTCTATTTCTGAAATTCCAATGACACATTATCTTCTTCCGTGGGTTAAATTTCTGTTTAGTGAAGAAAATGTATTATACATTGTTGAAGTTTTGCTTCAATTAGTTTTTTACTACCACCAATCTTAAATAGAAGGCTGATCCATTGTTCTTCTACCATACTAATCTTCCACTAACTCGGCTTTTTCAAACCCTCCTCTTAGGATCAGTAAACCACAATGAGAATAATGATTTAATATATAAGAGTATTTTTACTCTTGCAATCATTTAAAACAAAACGTGATTATAAGCTTTGTAAACAAAACTTGAAGAAGGTTTATACACCTGATAGAACTATACTGCAAAGCATATATATATATATATATTATTTTATTTTATTTAAGATTTATATTGAAATATTTATTTAATGTTAACATTTATATATAATTTCAATTTTAACTCAAATTACACATTACCTTTACATTAAATTATACAAAATCCATTTATTTAAAAATATAATTATATAATTTGATATAGAATTGTCTTACTATTAGACTTATGACTTATTTTAATCGTATATTAATCCTTTTCTGTTACATACCGTAACTTCATTTGGCTCCTGTTATTATGGTGGCGAAAATTCTTTTACAATATCTTTAATCCTTTTCTCTCACATACCATAACTTCATTTGGCTCCTTTTCTCTTACATACCATAACTTCATTTGGCTCCTGTTATTATGGTGGGGAAAATTCTTTTACAATATCTTTCTCTTTGTTGAACATGCTTATTCCCTTTTTTGAGTATGCTTATTATATATATGGACTTATTTAGATATGATATGAATTTATAGTCTGTGTGATATTATTTATTATTATTATCATCTTTCATTTTAGATCAGAAAGGATTTTTTATTACAATATAAGATGGATCACAATAGAACAGTGTATGTCAAATGGCAAGTTGTTGTTGGAATCGTCTCTTACATGATATAAGTTTCATTAAAATCTGTCCAAGTTTGTTTAGAGGTAGCAATAATATGTCTACATGAATTCTGCTTTATGCTTTATTTTTTATTCCATTGTAAATTTGATTAAAAATAAACCATATAGATCATGATTAAGATTATTAGTTTGCTACTTAAAAGTAGCAAGCTGAAGTTCTATGAATCTTAAGTTTTAACAATTAATCTAGATTGTTAAAGGTGATGATTTAGGAGGTTTGTAGCTTACTCTAATCTGCCATGCGTAGATAGATTGAAAATTGAAACCAAAAACACTAGAGTAAACAGAAATGGAGGATATCAACCAACATCTTTTTAGAAATATAAATTGAAGCAGTTGTTGAGGTTAGTAATGTTTGAATGTACAACTAAAAGGCAAAGCACAAAAACAATAATCCTCTTAACACAAGTATTGCATGTAGAATATTAAGGTTAACTTGGCTATCTTTGTATTTTCTCATAACTTCTTTCCATTGGTTCATCAATGTTATGAACACAACACCTCTATTATACACAAAAATAACCTCTTTCCATTGGTTCACCAATGTTATGAACACAACACCTCTGTTATACACAAAAATGATGGAGAGTGATTATCATTGACCAATCCTATAAAATATAATAAAGTGAGTGAGTGATAATTATGTATCAAGCCATACAAAAGGCAAGTTTTAAAGTCCAAAAAGGAGAAAGTAAAAATATAATACACGTGTATACACATTTACTAAACAACGTCTCATCAAATATTCCTGTGTACTTAGAGGAAATCATCTCCAATTTTTGTTGTAGATGGGAAAGTGTTGCTTAAATTCTAATGGGGATAGCCACTTGGTGACTAGGTAAAGTGCCTTTGTGGCCTACGAAGTAAGTGATGATCTCATACTGCCAAGTAAAGTGAGTTTAGACCAATGTTATCAAAGTTGGACCGATCATCGAACCGATGGAATCCAAAAACTGGAGATTGGTCGGAATGATATCAGAACTAGAAAAAAAACGAAAAAAACTGGCCAACTAAAAAATACGTAAAATATTTAAATTTTGCTAAAAGAATATATATTCATGTAGATCCATGTGAATCCAAACCATTAAACACAAATATGCAACGCTTTCTCATGTATATAGAAAGGGTCCATATAACTAAAATAACATCGAGTGCTATCCACATCTTAACCAAAATATATAAACAATGATGCTCTAAATGGCCTCTAGAGACTAAAAAGCATCATGCTACAACAAATAATTACATATCATTGAAATCATAGCCTATATTGGGATCCTATTGATTAGTAGCACCCTTTGCCCCCCTCCTCTAGGCTCTAACCATTTTCTATACCTTGAATATCAAAGTCGATCCTCCATGCACATTAGTTAACACTCTCCAATTTTGTTGAAACTTCCTAATCCAAGAGTTAAAATAAGGTTGAAAAAGCTTCGCGTTCCTAATAAGTAATTTTGCTTTAGTGAAGGGTACATTTTTACTACGGTCATGATAGAGGAGTTCAACAATCAACACCACCAATAGTTGCAAGATCTTTGTCACTCCAACAGTGAAGCAAAAGATGTGGAAGCTTAACCAAAACGGGAACAATCGACGTGATGTCCTTTTCCGGATCGAATGTTAGACTCCATATATTCAAATGCATCCCTCTAGACCCCATGAAATAAGGGCCATTTTGAAAATAAGGTCTCTATCTTTTTTTTTCAAATAGGGAAACAAAATACCCTTTTCCACAAAAGCTTTGGTGCAGGTTGTTGCCGCCTAAACTGCATCTAGGAAATGTGAGAAATTTTTTATTCACTCGGTGTAGCCTTGGGGGCAAGCTCAGGTTGGGTGCAACTGTCACCACAACACTCAACCTTTCTGTTCAGGGCAATTCCTAAAAACAGACAAGGGAGGTGGTCCATAATAAAATAGTCTATGACAAGTAAACTATAGGAGTTAAATGAAGTTACAACCAACTACTTAGGAAATAAACCATGTAAAGCAGATATATTCTAGATATATAAATAGCACAAGAACTTAGATTTGCAACCTCACAAGCACATGAGATTCCTTGCAAGTAAGATATTTAGAAAGACTAGTGCCTAAATAGATCTATGCTACAAAGATAATTAATGACAAGGTGGCTTAGATCTACAATATCATGAAACTTGCACATATGAAACTTTGAAATACAAGGATTGCTTAAAAGGTGCTAACTGAAGCAAATGCTTTTGTAGTTCCTTTTAGTTGATTAGATTGTATATGATGAAAGCCCTAAACTAGATTGTTGACATCCACATAAGGGATGCACAAGAAGTAGAAAAAGTCTGATCTAGGATTGTAAAGCGATTAGTGACTAATCTAGAATTATAAACACGATTAGTGACTAATCTAGAAATATAAAAGCGATTAGTAATTAGTTTTAAGTTAGATGAAGTCAGAAGACCAAATAGAGAGAGATACCCTTGCCCCACGGGCAAGCCTGAGAACCATCGATGCCCAACTAGTAAAACTAGGGTTTGGTTGAGTCAGGGCTCTCAAGATCCACGGTACGCCTCAGCCGCAGTGTGTTGTAGAGTTTGGTTCTTTCTTTTGGTAAAGCTTGGAAATTTTAATTAAGGTAAATTTTAGCTAATGTTGCTTTGAGTGATGTCCACTTGTGGAGGATTGATACTTACAAGACCTAGGATTTATGCTATGATAAGTGAATGACAAGTGAAAAATAACTCAAGTGACAAAAGAAAAACCACTCCGCAACTGAGACAAGAGGGTAGGGGAGATGCAAGGGACTAGTGGTTTGACCACTGTTCCCAAGAAATTTACAGCTGTCCAAAGGACCTTAAGAAACGCCTGTTGGTTTGTCCTTAAAGGGGATCCAATCAAGCTTACAAATGTTAGAAAAGAGAGATAAAAAGATAGGAAAAATGCCTCGGAAGGTGTGCTAGATGACTCCCAACGCTTTGGGAATGAAGTTGTTGATTTGGGGCTGCTTCTCAGCTGTCTGCACGTTGTCCAAAATCCGTAATAAAAATTCTTCGGGATGTTAGTTTTCATACATTCATAGCATAATAATTCAAATGCATAACCAAGATCACTAGAAGAAAGACAAAGCACAAAACATCAAGCAACAAAGTTTATCCTGGGAAACCCAAACGGGAGAAAACCTAGCAACCTTCGTATAGATATGATAATCCTGAGATCATAGTACAATCATAAAAGAGAAAAGATGAAAATGTCTTCCAAAAGTAGAAACCCCAAAACAGTCTTCTTCTCCTCCAGCAGATGCGGACTTCTCTCTCTCTCAAGTAATGCGAACTTGAGTTGAGTGGATGAGTGAATAATGAGGTGAGCTCACCTCTTATTTATACAAGTGCAAACATGAAAAATTCCCTAACTGGGCCGACTTCTCTTGGGGAGCAATAAATAATTTTAATTTTAATTTTCTTTTGCGTGCTTTTCATCCCAAGGTTTACATTGATTCTTTCAAGGGTTTTACATGATTAAATACATCGAGTTCATCTCCCTTAGGAGGTACAATCAAGTACAATAAAATACAATAAGTAATATCTTCCGAAGTTGCACAAAATCCAACACTCCCTCTCAACGAGGAAGGTATTCTTTGGTCTTCATCAGCATCACGGTCATTTGGGTTTCATTTGTACATCTATACTGTCTCTATCATCTCTATACGTACTGAAGGTTGTCCACACAGTCTCAGTCCTTCGAGAAGTGTCATCATGCATCAACTTCACCAGTCCTTCGGTGAGTCCAGGAGAATCACTCAATCCTGGATATCTGAGATATCAGCTATGCCATCTCTGTTATACCATTTGCTACCTGTCTGTCTCATCTGTCGATGGGATTTCTCCCATACCTGGCTGAGATCCCAGATGAGCAAATGGGCACGACCATCTACTACCTGTTCATCTCATCTGCCGATGGGGTCCTCCCATACCTGGCTGAGAACCTGAACGAGTAGAGGTACCTGTGCAATCACATGGCCAACTACTGACTGTCCGACTCATCTGCCGATGGGATTTCTCCCATACCTGGCTGAGTACCTGGACGAGTGGAGACACCAAGGTGAACCCGACCATGTACTACCTGTCCGACTCATCTGTCGATGGGATTTTTCCCATACCTGGCTGAGTACCTGGACGAGTAGAGGCACCAGGGTGAAAGCAGGGCAAGCATCTCGATGTCATCTTTCCCTCTCAAGGAGGGACATGTTCTCTTCTACTCCAAGTCTTCCGCAAAAGTATTCGAACTTCACCCTGGGAAGAACCTTGGTGAGAACATCTGCAGTCTGGTCATCTGTCGGCATGTATTGTAACTCGACCGCACCTTTCTGCACCATATCAAGTATGAAGTGATACCGAATCTCTATATGCTTCGATCTGTCGTGAAATACAGGATTCATTGACATCTGCACACAGCTATGGTTATCACAGTGAATCATGGTCGGCTCTGGAATCTGGTCAAACAATCCTGCCAGGAGTTTACGAAGCCAAACTGCTTATCGAGCTGCTGTACAAGCAGCCATGTACTCGGCCTCTGCAGTATTGAGTGCTACCGAGTTCTGCTTCCTGCTGCACTAGGAAATAACTGCAGAACCCAAACTGAAGCAACATCCAGAAGTACTCTTCCTATCTGCAACACATCCGACCCAAACTGAGTCTGTAAACCCCTGCAATCTCAGGTCACAATCTGAAGCATATTTCAAACCATATCCCACAGTGCCACGCAAGTATCTGAGCACATGTTTTGCAGCAATCCAGTGAATCTGCCTCGGCTTGCACATGAACTGGCTGAGAGCATTCACATCAAAACATATATCTGGTATAGTGTTTGTCAGATACATCAAGGACCCAATCAGCTAGCGATACATAGTAGGATCAATCAAATCTGAATCTGAAGCAGAATCTCTCAGCTTATTCCAATTTGCATCCATTGGAGTGGCCATGGAATTGCAGCCCAACATTTCGAATCTCTTCAATATATCTATGGTGTACTTTCCTTGTCCTAGGAAAATCTCTTTCTGCCTCTGCCATACTTCTAATCCCAAGAAGTAATGCATCAATCCAAGATTCTTCATTTCAAACTCAGAGGCAAGATTCTTCTTACACCATACAATAAGTTTCTCATTTCCTGTGAGAAACAAGTCATCAACATATAGTACCAAGATCAGTGGCTCATCATCTACAACCTTGTAGTAAAGGTTGCGGTCTGCATCACTCTTGGTAAATCCCAAGCTCACCAGGAATCCGTCCATACCAAGCACGGGTGCTTGCTTGAGTCCATAAAGTGCCTTTTTCAATCTGCATACATGAGACTCCTTTCCTTGGACAATAAACTCATCTGGCTGCTCGATGTAAACTTCTTCCTCAATAACACCATTGAGAAATTTTGTATTCACATCCATCTGATGCAACTTCCATCCTATAGCTGAAGCAATAGCAATAATCGTCTTGATGGAAGTATATCGAGCCACAGGAGTAAATGTCTCGTCATAATTGACTCCCTCTTTCTGAGAGAATCCTCTGGCAACAAATCTAGCCTTATATTTTCAACACTTCCATCTGCTCCATGCTTGATCTAGTATAGCCATTTAGAAGTCACTACTGACTTCTCCTCAGGTCTCGGCACAACCTCCCACACATCATTCTTCATGATGGATTGGTATTCTTCCATCATGGCATCTTTCCAAACTTGATTTTTGGATGCTTCTTCATAAGTGGTTGGTTCTGAATCAATGATGTTACTCATCAGTGCCACATAACTGGAGACCCTCTGAGGTCTTTTGCTCTCTCTGGAAGCACCATGTGGAGCTTCATGCCCCTCTGCATCCTGCAGAATCTGTTGTGCTCATCTAGGTCTTTTTCGACCTGCAACATTTCTGGTGATATCAACTGGATCAATGGGATCGATAGGTTCATCTTTTTCAGCTAACTCTCTCTGAACTGGAGGGGGAGATGATCTCATCTTCTTTGGTTCTAGCATCTCATCATTGATCTCCATGTCTGATCCTCTGCCTTTCCTGACAGCCATTTCTTCTTCAAAGGTCACATCCCTACTTACTTCAATCTGTCTAGATCTTGGAATGTAAATTCTGTAAGCCTTTGAAGACTCACTGTATCCCACAAGGTTCCCTTCTTGCCTGAAGGTTCTAACTTCGATCTTTTCTCCTTGGGCACATGTATGTAGATTGGACAACCAAATATCTGAAAGTGGCCCACTTCTGGTTTTACTTTTGTGAAAGCTTCCTCCGAGGTTATCTTTCTAGGCTGAGAGTCATATTCCAGGAAGCTTCTTGCTGAACATCAACAGGATTCATGTGTCCATCGGAACAAGTCTTCTCTTGTAGGCCAAATCACATGGTCTTTTCCCTACAAGTCAAATCCCGACTGATGATCAGTGACATTGCATAATCAAATGTAATGGCAATAGTTTACGTAGGCATCTTAGCTAATACTTTAACACAACAATTATAAACATGTCTTTCAAACATATCTGGAAACCATCTAGATGTCTGCTATCTCCACTAGAACATGCCGTCAAGAGTGTGCACTACTCTAAGCATGCAGGAAGGAGATGCCATCTAGACTAGCTCCATTATGTGTTAATGAGGTGTTGTGTAGCTCATATGCATAATAAACAAGGTAAACTATATCAACTGCTCAATACACTTCCAGATAGATATATAATGAAGATAGATAAGACAAAATAGATCTATGTAAGCAAGAAAACCAAATACTTATCTCTTATTGTTTTTGTGTGTGGGCTCCCACTGCCTTCTTGTGGGAACCATGAGAGATCTTTGTTCTTGCAGTCTGGATCTTCATATCTCGTAGAAGAAGAACTCCGAATGATCATCATTCCTTGACTTCTTGTGAGGGGTATCTTCTTCTACATCAGCAGTTGATGCTTCATGCTTCCGTTTGTTAGAACTTCGACACTTATTGGCATAATGACCATATGCCTTGCACTTGTAGCATTGTATATGAGACAAATCCTTCTTCTCCTTTTGATCTGAGCGAGGACTTGATCTCCTTTCTTAGTGCTTGTGTTTGTGGAACTTCCTTCCTTTTTCCTTACCTTTCTTGGCATGGGATACAAATGCTTGATTCTCCTCAGGTTGAGTACCATGGAGTCTTTGAGTACCATCAGAAGGGGAAGCCACTGAAAGTATACCTTTCTAGTCTTTTGATTACCTTGTTGTTCTTAGCCTAATAATCCAGATCACTAAAACTTTAAATTTACCAAGATAATTTGCAAAACGATCTCACAAACATTTCTATTAAGACTTGTATTTCAGCATCCCAAGCACCTTTTTGACTCCATAAGGCACTGGTCTCTTCACACTCTTATTTTTTAAAGCTGGACCATATGTCCTTGTCATTTGCTTAAAGTTCATATAATGGATGCTATTTAAAATTCCAAGTCTTCATATACTGTTTCGCAACGTGGATTGCATTTTATCTTGTGTCTATTGTAAACTGTGATTTCTCATTCAAAACTCCTAAACAACACCCATCCGCATCACCATACATTAAAAAACATTAAAACACATTGAGCCATAGTAAACTCTTTGTAGGGACTACACCCTTTGGCTTCGTTAGGAGTTAGCCTAAACGGAGGAGCTGGGATTCAGGTGACAATACCTGGCTCATTGCTTGCCCCCAAGGCCACACTTTCCCCACTTGTAGTGAGGGAACAACTTTCGAAAGATTTTTGCTGCTGGTGTGCATCTCGGTGGACAACATCTTTGGCGCCGCTGCCGGGGACAAATCTTTTTGTTCCTGGTCAACCTTAGTTTTTTCTAGTTTGTTTTACCTTTTTTGATAGATTTGATATCTATTTGGCGACTCCACTGCCCTTTTTAGTTTTCCTTTTTGGTAGATTTTTAGTCAAATCACTCTCTGAAATTAGACTTGAATCCTGTTACCTCCCCATTTGACAGGGGTGTCCACATACTTGAACACCATTTTTGCAGCAGTAATGTGCCTTTTTTGACCGACAGTGAATGCAGAAAGGTTCAGTACTTTAATGCAGCAGCAGTTCTCAAAAAATACCAAGGATGTTTGGACTCCCCTCGAAAAAGGTTACAACAGGTGAAGCAAGACTCAAAATTGAGAAGAAAGAACAAGACATTGAGAGTTCTCTTACAGAAACAGGGATTGGCTGGATTGTGCCAAAGGACCTGTTTGCAGCAGACTGGGGAGGAACCAGTGATCCATGTGTCAGGGTACAATATGGCTATTAAAGAAAAGTTTGATGGACATTTGAGGACAATGAGTTTCCAGGAATCACCTATTATGTCAACATACTTGGTGGCAAATTGTTGTGACACACGAGTTAGCCCACCAGTGGTTTGGAAATTTGGTTACAATGGAATGGTGTGAAGCTGCTGAGTTAAAGCATTGTTCGGGACACTGAAACTTGACATAATGGTGGCTTATACAGTATAGCAGGGTTGGAGATTTTCGTCGTCTTTTCGAATCTGCAGGAGTATGTTGACTGTGTCCCTCAGTAATGTGATATACCGGATGCCGAATTTTTGAGTTACATTCAAATTTGCCGGAGCTCGGTGTTTTCAAACGAGATGATCCAGAACCTTTGATTAATCTATGTCTACAGGAACAATCAGATCCAGCTATGAGGCTTGTCTCAGAAATAATACTGTTTGGAGCTGAGGCGTCTATTGCCAGCCTGTTACTGGTTTTATTATCTCTACAAATACATTTGATGCAGTAATCAGGTCTCAATTAAGTGATCGGCACATGGCAGTTTTGGATCGGAGGCCACTCCAAATCCATCTAAACACACAGTCAATTTCTCAGGGGTTCTCGACGAGGACAAAATCACGTCACCAGTTCACGGGTCTGTATTAGATGGATTTCAAAGAATTTTTCAATGGGTTTTTGACCAGTGAACCTTTTTGCGAGCTGCTGCATTTAATGGTGTTCAAATTTCGGGCCCTCTTAAAAGCAGCTAATTTCTAATGCTATGGGTTAGGTTGTGGTCATTACTGGCAGCTCATATCACACAGCTGAATGCCAAAATGGGGTCCCTCATGCTTTCGTCCATGTCGAGCTTGGAACCGCTTTGCTAAGCCACCGCCAGTTGCGTCAGACTTCGGTGCAAATCCCCATCGTTTCCGTTGCGAGCCATCGTGAACCTGGTTGCGCGGGAACCATGAGTTACGCCGGGAAGCATTTTCTGCATAGTGACTCCGGTTAGAGTGCAGCAGCGATCGAATTTTTTTTTAATGGCGGAGGCACACTCGTCGTTGTGGCGTACCCAAACGGAGATATCCCTTATCAGCTGAATTAATTTCAATAAGCTCGGCGTTTGGCAGCAGTTCTTCACGCCATTGATTGCCAGCAGCAACGATTTCCTTGGTTTTCCCATAAATCGAGCAGTTGCACAAAGTTAAAATTTACGCTGGAAACAAAACCATGGATGCGATTTCTCCATTGTCAACCGATTTTTGGTGAAGAGTTACATTTCAACTCCGAAACTCGGGGTCCAACAAAGCTAAAAAATGATTGAAGATCCATTCAATTGGCAGCCGGTTTAGAAAGCGACAAGTCAGCACAAGCTTCACTTAACAAACGCTCAGAGAACTGATAAATGAAAGCCGAATCCACCTGAACAGCATGCCCGACAAATTTTGATTGAAGACGTGTCAGAGATTAGTGGCCGGTGCGTGTGATTGCTGGAGTTATGGATGATTCGTGCCTACAGCTACGCGGGAGTTACTCAGATGCTGGGGTTTTTGATCAATCGTGGTCGCCATAAAACATGACAGGTGGTCATGAAGGAGTTTTGGCAGCAGTTCGTGGAGCTCGACCCCACTTTTGTTTGATAGCCGAGCAGCTGGTGGTAGTTCCACGATAAACCGAGAATTCTGGAGCAGCTAAACGCAGCAAACTACCTATCGGAGTGACCTTCACGCCTTAACTCGATGTTCAAATCTAATCAACAAAGTAGAGGCTGAGTCTCATCTGGGGTCACACGATTGACAGCCAAGCCATAGAGATGATTGGGCGTTGCAAATGGCATTCGACTTACTGACAGCCTGGAGAATGTTGGCTTTAGTTAGACATTAAGTCTGTTTAGACTTTGGTTAAGAAAAGTGGATCTCACCCACTTTTTCTTTTATTATTTATTTATTTCCTTTTTGTTTTAGGAGAGTTTTTGAGGCCTATAAAAGGAGCCTGCCTCCTCATTGTAATTATGGAAAAACTTTGGGAGTTTTCTCTTCCCACAAGCTTAATGAAAAATACCATGGGTCTCTTTGGATAAATTCAGAGTTCTCTTTCTCTTTGTATGCCATTTTTATTTGTTTGCCATCTTTCATCTTGTCTGAGGCCATACCTCTCTTAGTTCAATTCTTTCTATTCTTAAGCTGGGATCATCTGAATAGAAGGCTAACAATTTAGCACAACTTTATTTGACCCATGTTTTTCTCTTAAGTTTTGTGGCTTTCAGGTATTCTCTATTGTAAGAGCTCTTAGTTGGTCATTACATTCACCTGGCAGCAAGGCCCATTTGAGCTCTCTTTTTGACTCCATTTGCCCCTCTGATATACTGGCATTGGCCATTTCTTCGAGGACTGATCCTCCCATCTTTCCCATCACAATTTCAAAATACATATTTTGTTACATTCGTTTCTCTAAGGCAGCCTCTTCAATTCACCTTGCCCGTTTACTGTACCTGCCTTAGCGATCCTACCTTAGGGATACCCCCCTAGAGTTGGAGAAGAGCCAACCTGAAGCGAAGAGGAGAGGAGTGTGGTGACATTGGATTCTTTCCTAAGAGAGTTGTCAATCCAGCTGGTGTGTTACATTTTGGGCTTCAACAACACGCATGCCATTTTGGGAGACAACAAATCCACCTGGTGACTCCACTGTCAATTAACACCTCAAGGTATTCTACTAGAAGAAATTCTGAAGGTTTACTTGATTTCGTCCCCGAGCCTGAAAAGGTTGACATGAAGAGATTGAATAAAATTGCTTCTCGTCGGATCCTTGAAGAACTTGGATCTGAGTCTGTTTCAGACATCCATCTTTTATTTCAAGAAAACTTAGAAAATTTTGAAAATAATAATTGTTTCCTTTCCACAATAGGTGAGTTTTTTACTCAACTCAACTTCACTCGGATAGCAGGTCAACCCCATGAGGTTCCTGAGAAGGCTATTGATAAACTTATGACTTTCAATGGCACTGATGCCTCTACCTCTGCTGAGCAACACATCAGAAACTTTTCCAGACATTGTGGTTCCTATGTCAAGGGCACTGACAAACATGAAGATGTATACATGACCCTTTTTGCTCTATCTCTGGATGGTAAAGCTGGAAACTGGTATGACAATTTGCCAAACAACTCTTTTGCCACCATAGCAGCTTTCAGGACTGCTTTCTTCGACAAATTTGGCAGCAAAAAGGAACCTAGACATCTAGTGGCATCTTTGACCAGCATGAAGAAGTTAGATACCGAAACCATGGATGAATTCAATGATAAGTTCACAGAATTGTTAAATTCCATCCCTGTTACTTATGCACCTCCTGCAGCTTCTTTATTGGATTTTTACATTGAAGCATTGAGTGGCAAAATACAGTATCAGATAAGAGACAAGGAACCCACCACATTGCTTCAAGCTCAGAATTTGGCTGTAAAAATTGAGAAGAACATGCAATCTTCAGAAGAATCAAACATCCAAGGTTACTCTAGATCTTCAATCCCTTCAAAAGTTCCTGAATCCAAAGACAAAGAGCCTACAACCTCAAATGAAAAAGTTGCTTATGAAAGGAAACTTGTTGATATGGCTGAGAGAATGGAAAAGATGGAACAAAAGCACCTTTCCCAAATGAAAGAGATGCAGAATCGGGTCATTAATGTTGAAAGAACTCAACCCCAACCACCTCCTAGAACATTTCCTGCGAAGCCAACATGGCAGAGAAAAATGCCCAATCATGAACAGAGGCCTCCTAATCAGTTAGAGGCTGCTAACATGGTTGAATCATATAGACCATTTTGTAGGCCATGCAAAGACTTCCATGAGGAATCTGGTTGCTATTATGTATGCTATATCCAAAAGCATGGTTTTCTTGAAGGTTGTGGTCCTAGTGCATCAACAAGCGAGCCTGAATTCATTAATAATGTGGGGGACATCCGTGACATTCCCAGGGTTGAACCTTACACACCATTTTGTAGGGCATGCCAAGAATTCCATAAAGAAGACACTTGTCATCTTGCATGTTATATTCAAAAGTATGGTTTTCCTGAAGCGTTTGTTAATCAGTCTTCATCAAGCGAGCCTGAGTGCATAAACTATGTAGGCGACATTCATGATATTCCTGAGGAAAGTTGGAACCAGTTAGATCAACCTACTACAGAGAGTATGACATTTTCCCATCAGATCCCTGATGATCCTATGGAAGAGATTTATCAAAGACCGAATTTTCTTGAAGACCCTCCTCATGCCACCGAAACAAAAGACATTTATGAGTGGGAAGTTTTTCAAGGCTACTTCAGTGATGATGAACATTTATGTACTCCCGACCCACCTCTAGAAGAAGCCATTACAAATATGGATACTTATGAAAAAACCTATGAAGTTTGTAATATGCATAATGACACTCCCATTTGTTCTCCACATGGCAGTAAATTTTTAGAAGGATGGATCCCTTGTGATGTCTTTGAAACCCATTTGTTTGAGGAGGATTGTCATGAAGTTGAGGAGGATAGGCATAGCTTGAAGGATGACATGAGTGATGATGAGTCCATCATGGATGACATAGATATTGGTATTGATGAATGGACACTTTTTGAGAACCCTATCTATGCCATGTCTGAAGAAGTTAATGATGAACAAAATTCTTTTGGAAATTTTGTTAATAATCCCACTTATGAGCATGAGGGGATACATGTGGCCATGAATATAGTAAAATTCATGAAGACTCCCCCATATTTGACAAAAATGTGGATTTTGAATAGTTGAACATAGAGGAAGAGCATGCTATCTTTTCATATAAGCAGTCAGAACCACACATGAGCATCAACAAAGATGATCTAGAGAAGCAGTACAGTGAAGGGCAAGTTTGGGTAAAGTCAGTGTTGCCAACTAAGTTGCACTTGGTTGGATTATCAAGCGAGCGGGCAGAACGGAACATGATACATGTTCAATTTTGGTGATTTGATGACCAGCTGGCCTTTTAAAGGGCCCCGTTTTTTATTTTTTTTTATTTTTTTCCACATGTCCATGGCCCTGCGGGGTTTGTAACAAAACGTGCTAGCATGGTGTTTTGTAAAAGACTCGGTTCCTTAGGACTTTTTGGCCAAGTCAGGTATTCCAAGGAGTTTTTTTCACCTATCTATTATGTCTTGCATTAGTGCATAACATAATTAATTGGTTTTTCTCCTGCTCCTCCAAAGCTGGAATGCCTGGGGAGGCTGACGGGCCTTAGGGAGTTATTAGAGTCTATGGGTCAATGTATATGAACATGCTAGGCGTTATTTTTGAGTCATATGGACATGTGCTAAGTCCCCCTAGGTTGTTTTTTAACTTTCGGCAAGTTTTATTTTTTCCGTAAATTGGGCCATTTTTTAATGGTTCAATTAAAAAATTTGTAATTGGCCTATCTGGGGCGTCTGGAGGAATTTTTTGCCTTAGGGGTACTCGTTTTCTAACTCAGAGTACCCCCTAAACCCCTAAACCCACTTTTCCTAAGGTTTGGGTGCTTCAATATTTTCCTATGGCCAAAAAACCCAAAAAAGTCAAAAAAGTCATGAAAAATAAAAAAAATGGGAAAATGACATAAAAAAATATTAAATTTTTGGAGAGTTTTTAGGGTCTGATTTCGACCAGCAATATTATAGGAGAGTTATTGGGCTGAATTGTCATGTTTTGGCAGCCCCATAAGTGGAGCAAGTGGTGCCCATGAGGAAGGGCGCATTTATCCATGAGGAGGGCGCACTTGCTATTGTGGGCAGCCCACGTTTTGGGGGAGTGGGCAGCATAGTTTATGCTGCTGCGTGGGCACCTTTGGTGCTGATATGAAGCAGCTATTTCAGTTGTGGGCAGTCCCATCCACTCCCTAAAACATGCCACTCATTCCTTCATGCACTCACGCTCTTCCTTAGCCATTTCTCTATATATTGCAGCTCTCTCTCCATTGTTAGCTAGTGAGAATTGGAGCAGCTGACTTATGATTGTAATAGTTTTTTTCATTTGAATAAAAGAAGACTTTGGAGGTCAGCTTGTGGTGTTTTGTTATATGTGGATGAAGTATCTTGATCCCTTTTCCAAGGTGACTTGTGCATAAGTTTCATTCTTCAAGGGTGTGGTGTGCTCATCTATGAGATAAGTTGTTTTCAATTTGTTTATTGTAGCAGCTTAGTTTCTTATGAGTATATATATCTACACTTAATATTTTGTTTGGTGAGATCTGTGATGTGCAGGTGTTTTCTTGAGTTGGCAAGAAGCAGGATCTTGTTTGTTTCCGCTTTTTACTAATCATTGTTTGCAGATATAGTCCCTTCAAACATCACTGAACCATCTTCAAAGCTTCGATTTTTAACAAGGATTTGTTCCATCTCTCTCTCTCTCATTTATAAAAAAATCAAATTTTATGGTTATCTAGTACTTTCTTTTCAAAAAACTAGTTTAAGTTGTTGAAATCTTTCAAGTTTTTTTCTAAAGTAGTATTAGATCTGATTGCAAAGTATTATCTGGCTGCCATAGAGCTTGAAATTTGCAGCCATTAAAGGGCTAGCAAAGATCCGAAGTAGACAAGCCCCATAGCTTGTTTTACTTGGTTATTTTTCGTCATTTTTACTTAGTTTTTAACTTATAATTTTTTGGGTTTTTTAGGAGGTGTTCCAAAGACACTCTTAAAGTGTTTTTGGGCATCTTATACTAATTATTGCTTGCTGGTTTGCAGCAAAAGGCGAACAGGTAGGAGGAAGTGCTGCCAAAATTTCGAGCATCCAGGTGATCCGGAGGACAAATTTCCATATTTTTCAAAACCGGTCATTTTTTCCTATAATTTTGTAAGCCACCAAGTCACATTAAGTAGACTGGGGACCTTCTCCAATTCATTATAAACAATTTTAAACGAGAGCAAGTGGGCTAACCAGCGCCCATACCCCATCCCCCCAGGGGTGGCCTGTGTCGTCTCATTTTCATGGCGTGAATTTTAGAGTAGTTTATTTCTTTGTTTTCCGGCATTTAATAAAATTAATTAGGATTAAAATAAACCTTGTTGGTTCGTTCCACTGGCGGGCCACAAGTTCACTCACAACCTAGTTTTTTCACATTTTTTACAAACTCATAACGCCCCCCTTGCTTTCCCGAAGTAGGGTTTATGTATGAGGGCTTGCCCGAAATACGTGCCTGAAAAGAGACTCCTGGGGTTTTAACAAAGATAAAATTTGTGTTCTTAAATTTTTTATAAAAAATACCAAGGTCTTCTCCCGTATGCTCTGTGGCCAACTTGCAGCTCAGTCTGATCCAGTTGGTACACACCAGAAAGGAGGGGATGACTAGTAATAGGATCTAACACCGCCCCAATAAAAAATCCTTTTTTGTGAAAATCCGGCACAACACGCATTTTGTTGTCGTGGGCAAATTTCCCAGAAGGCTTGGGATAACACTGGATAGTGACCTCTTGGAAACCGTTAGGCTTGCCCTCGTTGGTATAGCATCTGAACACCTCCTCGAGACTCCGATTCAGCCCAAAGCCTGAGAGAGAAGCCACGCTTCAAAATTCCGGACATGTTCCCCCGTACCTTGCGTATATTGGGAACCCACCTGCCTTAATAAGAAGATCACCATCACATTAAATTTTAAAATAAACCAAGAACACTCCACAACATTTACCTTTTTTGTTTATGCATTTGTTATTTGACTCCATTATAAGGCACTGGTCTTGTTGCAAATTTTATTTTATATTGTTGACTAGTGTGCAGTTAAATGATGGCTATTTTAAAATGAGAGCAAATGATAAATGATTGTTTTGTTTGATCAAAGTGTATGTTGTCTGTTCTTGGTTATCAAAAGTATTTTCTAACTCCTAGATTAGAGGCCTTAGTTTCTTTTTTTTTTAGGGTCCACCCCCCTTGGCTTCGCTAGGAAAGCCTAGACGGAGGAGTCGAGTCCCAAGTGACAGCACTTGACTCTGACTTGCCCCCAAGGCCACACCAGCAGCTTGAAGACTTCTGCTGCGTTTTCCCAGGCGTGGAACCAGGCGGCAACAGTCAGTCGATTACATATCTCAGCCATCGGATGACCCTTGTATATTAGAACAGTTCGAGGCATGCACTTTCATGGAAAATTATTTTCAGAAGAGCCTTTTGGATCAATATGATAAGGTACCAGAACTGCCTTGTCATCCTGCTTTTTATCACCCTATCCTGTTCTGGATAGAGTGTGCCTGCAGAAGGACTTATTATATTGGGAAGCATTTCAAATATCTACCACATGATTTCCCATCCGTCCCTCCCATTCAGAAGATTCAAGCAGGTTTGCACTTTCTGATAAGCATGCCCTTGCTCTGGTTGGTAACCGGAGACAAGGTAAACAATTGTTTTTACAATGATTACATGCTTAAATGGATACATTGGATTTCTGATTATACTTAACATGCTCTTTTTGTATTATGTTAGAATAGGAAAGAACAAAGTTTTTTGCCTGCATTTAGACTTCTTAGAATTTATTTTCAAACAATAAAATATAGTTGGTATTTCATTTTGGTTTTTTCATAACACATGTGCTACTGAAGGTTTTCTATCAAGTTGAGATTTTTTTACAGGTTATATATATAAACCAGAGATCCTGGTGTTCTCGTATCCTCTCCTTGCATGATTTCCAGATCGAGCAAACGTCCCGCAGTTGGAGCCAGATGTTATCACCTATTTTGTACAACAACTGAATTTCTTGTGAGCTGCTAGTTTCATGAACATGATTCATGTTCATCATCAGTGTTCAGAAGTTTAGAAGTCTTTTTTCAGGGCAATTTTGCCCCATTTGTAATAATTGCATGTTCATACCCCCATGGGGAAAATGTAAAAAGTTGGTCTAAACGGGATCTTTTTATAAAAGACTCGGCTATCCGTAGGTTTAGCCATTTGGTGGATACTCTAGAGTGTTTTTTCCTTAGGAATTATGCGCTACTCATCAGTGGCGTATAATCCCTGAGTTTTTCACTCAAACCTCCAAAGCTGGAGTATTTCTCATGGTGGTGAAAACCTAAGGTGGTTATTAGAGTCTTGTGTCTAGGATTTTTTACGTGTTAGCCATCTCGATTGAGTCGTATGAACATGCACTAGGTCTCCTAGGAGTTTCGTTTGATTCCGAGAAAAATAATTTTTTCCATAAATTAGACAATTTTTTAATGGTTTAATTAAAAAATTTCAAAATGTGATAAAAACCTCATCCGGAGGTGGAATTGGGCGTGGAAAGGCTCGTCTTGACGCTAAGAGCGTCCTCTTTACCCTAGCACCCTCATTTCTCAGTTTCCGGGCAGTTACGTCACCCTAGGAGCAGTTTTCGCTAAAAATGCATCATTTTGGCATTTAATTGCTAGAAAATGACAAAATGCACTAAGTCCAAAAATTCAAATAAGTAAAAAATCATCCAAATTTTGATTTTTAAAAGGTTGGATATTATTTTCATAAAGTGTACGACCCACATAAAAGATATAAAGCACATGCTTAAACTAAAGTTTGATTAAATTTCGAATTGGTCAAATGGGGATGACGTGAGCATGGTTTGGCCGTAAGGCTCCTTCATCAACTCAGGCATATTAACTCAAGAAGGCTCGCGCATATCTCTTGGAGAGCTCACGTATATCTCTTTTGGTTCACGAATCTTACACTTGGCATAACACATATGGGTGGTGAAGCTTCCAAAGATGGGATGTGGGGCGCCTTGCCAAGGTGGAGGCCACCTCCCTATCCACATCATCTAGAACTCGAGTTCATGTGATTGATTACGCTCCAAGCTACGTATTTGATTGAATATGATTGGCAATTCGAATTTTTGGCTAGTGTCATTGGCTCTCTTGCATGCCAATTCGTTTTAGGTTACCTTAGCTCTTGTATTTTGTTATATAAGGAAGCCATTTTGGCTCTTCCACAATGGATCTTTTGGGGCATAGAAACTCTGCTAAATTTGTAAGAAATCTTTCATGAATAAAGCTTTTTCGACTTTGGAGGTCTATATGATTCGTTCTTCATTGGTGGATGTGTCTATTATGAGGTGATATCTATTCTTGCATTCAGTCTTGTTTCTTATGTGTGGATCAAATAACTAGCTTTTGAGGTCTATTTCTAGAACATAAGATTTTCCATTTGCGGTTGTCAATTTGGATTATTATGCAAAGTTTGTTATAATTTTGATGAATACAAGTATTCGGTTATATGAAGTGTTGATCATGGTTTAACTCCTCCTAGCATACTAGTTATATTTTTTGATTTCACGGGGTTTCAAGTTGGTTGTCTTGACAGATCTTGCATTTGGAGAAGGGTGAGAGCTCGGTTGCATCGATCTCATCTCCATCATCATAAGAGATTTCTAACATTGTTGTCTTTCAGGATCTACAAAGTTGGGCTTGTTCCAAGAAGTAAAACACAAGAAGATCTTACTCCTAATTTCCATCCTCAGTTTCAAAACATTCTTTTTAAACTTGGTTACCTTAGGCTTATCTCCTCAAGCCTTCCTTTTTCTCTCATTGGTTTCCTTTTGCCCCTTGTTTTGCTAGCCTTTTCCTCTCTACCTTAGCTTTCTCTCTCTTCCTTGCCTTCGTCCTAGTTCCTTTCAAAGCCTTCTTTTCGTTCTCCTTTGTGGCTGCCTTCTTCTCCCTGTTGGCTGCCTCTTTTTCTTCATTTTTTGTAGCCATTGGTTGGCTGTTCCAACCTTGTTTGCAGCCCTCTTTGGGCAGCCTCCCTTACCTTTAGTTCACTGCTGTCCTTCTTGCCTTTTAGCAGCCACTTACCTTTCCTTTTGGCTGCCCTCTCGTCCCTCATCTCACTGCTGTCCTTCTTTCCTGTTGGCAGCCATTTGCCATCTTTTTAGGCAGCCCTCTCGTCCACCTCCAAGTCTGCCCTAAACACATAAAAAAACATTAATAAACATGTTAAAGTTAGTATCTAGTTCTTTTCTAGTTTAGAAGTTAATTGCATCTAGTTTATGTTTAATTACTTTTGGTACTTAGATCTCATTTAAAAGTTTTAAAATCTTGCATTGAAAAAGGGGTGAGCATATAGGATAGTGAGAGTTTGCATCTAGTTTAACTTTTTACATCTTTAGATCCTAAAGTTAGTTTTGTTTTGATATTTTGCACTAACACTAATGGGTGCATGAGTTTTTTGGTTCATTGTTTATTACAAGTTTTGAGAAGGGAACAAGTTGTTGGAGGGCGAAGCAAGAAAAAGTTGAAACCAAGACTTTTTTGGAGATAACCCAAAGTGAAGATTTTGAACCAAGAAGACAAAAATATAAACAATCTCCTTTGTACAAACCCCCAAAAGGGTTTTAGTTTCATTTATAGTTGCTCTTCATTTCAAGGGTTTCAATCCCTCACTTGTAAATCATTAATAAAAAGGCTAGGTGGGATAAGGCCTCCCACGCTTTGGTTTCTTCTTCCCCATTTGGGGAAGAGTGTTTTGGTACATTTCTTTAGTTTAGATTTGTTTCAATTTCTTAGATCTATTTTCAAATTTTGTACTTAGAATAATTTCCATTTCCAAGTCTTGACTTGAGATAGCAATCTTGGGATTTCATCCTAAGGGCCTCATTGTTTTGTGGCAGCTTCTCTATCCCCATTAGACTCCTCTTCGACATTCAGCTAGCTGGAAGGTCTCAAGGACTGGTGGTTCTAGTGGTCACCTTGTTCTTAGGTTGATCCCACCTTGTTGTTTATTTATTGGTCTGTTGTTCAATTCGGCCTTGTCTTTTCTTTTACGTTATTTGTTTACTTTGGAATGCGTGCACCTTCTTTACATGCAAACTGTCTCTATTTTAATAAAGAACAAAGCCTCTTGAACTTGCAGTAATCCAAGTCAAGAGCACTCTCTGTCGGAGAGCATAGTAAAGTTGCATTTTCCCCGCATTAGGCATATAGAATAACTAAGTCTCTTGAACCTTGTCATAAGACAAAGTCAAGAGCACTCTCTGTCAGAGAGCTGAACTGTGTGCTCAAACAACAATAAAACTTTCAACTCACATCCCGTTAATAATTTACCTTGGTTGCTATCCAACACCCGTATGCTCTGCCAACCTGAAAAGGTTGGGCTAGTACTCAGAAAGATGTTGGATTTGATAAATTTCTATAACATAATAAAATTTTTACCCCCGCAACCAAAGAACCGGCGTTGCTTATTCGAGACATACTCAGGTAGTGGGCAAAGTTCCTAAACCTGGTGGGGCTGTCTAGACATCAGAGTGGTTAATTCTTTAGACACCTACTCTTTGAAATCTGGGCGGTCCGTCTTACCATCAGAAGAGGAAGCCACTGAAAGTATACCTTTCCGGTATTTTGATTTACCCTGTTGTTCTTACCCTAATAATCAAGACCATTAAAACTTTTAATTTACCAAGATAATCTGCACAACGATCTCACGAACAGCTACTATCGAGACTTACATTTCAGCATCCCCAAGCACTATACAATTTTTGACCCCATAAGGCATTGGTCTAATTGTTACATTTTCATATATTCATATTGTTGGGCCATTTGTCCATTTAAATCATTTATCTGTGGATGCTATCTCATTTTCGCAAGTCTTTGATATACTGCTGATCTCATATACTGTTTCGCAACGTGGATTGCATTTATCTTGTATCTTTTATAAGTTATAGTCTTTTCGTCATAGAAAAAACTCCTAAACAACACCCATCCACATCACCATACATTAAAAAACATTAAAACACATTGAGCCATAGTAAACTCTTTGTAGGGACTACCCCCCTTGGCTTCAATAGGAGTTAGCCTAAACGGAGGAGCTGGGATTCAGGTGACAGTACCTGGCTCATTGCTTGCTCCCAAGGCCACACTTTCCCCACTTGTAGTGAGGGAACAGCTTTCGAAAGATTTCTGCTGCTGGTGTGCATCTCGGCGGACAACACACCCGACTCTTTGCTTGCCCCCAAGGCCACACATTCCCAAAGCAGCTTCAAAAGATTTCTGCTGCTGTGTGCACATCGGCAGGCAACAAACCCTTCAGGCAATTCCAGGGTTTTTTAGCATTCCATATACCATAGATGTGAGATATTAAAACACAAGGCAACAAGCATCATTTCTGTGCTGGAAAACCTATCAGATAGTGAAAACTTGGGTGTTTGCACAGAGAGGAAAACAACCTTAATTCTTATCATGCAAACTCAATAGTTCTAATATCTGCCATAATTGCAGAAATAAGAACGGTTTTAAAGTCTCTGACTTATTTCTAATACAAGTCCAAATGTTGAGTTTTGTTATCAAATCACAACTCCTTTGACTACAACTACTTCGATCTCGAAATCAGTTTCTTTAACACTGTTGAAATGTCTACTTTTATGGAAGAGATATGAATGAATAAAGAGATGATTGAAACATCTTAAATACCTTCACGATACTTTAGGATAATAACTCAGACTGATTTGCAATGCTCTGAAGCACCCATCTTCAAAACTAGTCAAGCTATGGTTTCATGTTATCGTGTCAGAGACTGGTTGATCATGCTTTCACTGGTCAAACCTTGTTTGTATTGGTTCAGTGCTGGTTCTTGGATATGGTTGTCTCCAGGCCCAGAGTGCCATTTACGGTTTTAAGGTGATTTTCTCTAGAATATCACTGATTCTACTGGGTATTTCTGAATTTAAGAACATTTGGTTTGGTTTGTCGTTTTGTTTCTCAACAATTGCACTTTAGAAATGTTACTTATGGCCCTTCTGGGATTGAAGAACCCCTCATTAAATACAACCTGATCATTGTTCTTGATGGTGATAGCCATAGAGGGCGAAGCTGTGCATACTGAGTGAGCCATTCGTAGTAAGGATTCCAAATCAAAATGGAGTCATCGAGGAATACTTATTCCACCATCCATTGCATCAAGAAATAAATTCACAATCATTTTCTTAGGTGGATTTAATGTTGTTTGCTGTCAAAATTTTCAACATCCATAATTTGAATTTTCAACTACCTCGAGGTTTGCACTTTTTGCCCAACTTTCTAAAGGGATGTTTATGGCCCTCATCATTGTACTGAAGAATTCTGTACTTGATCACAGCATCATTAGCAATTGCTATGCTATTTCTCCACCTAATCTAGGAATCACATTGTAGATAGTGGCTTAATGCTCCCAGGTGTTGCACCTTGCAAGAGTGACATTATCTTTCTTGGGATCCAGCAAGCATTGATTTAATGCTGGCAAGAACAGGCAGACACTGCATCATTCAAACTCATTGTCTGACACAAGAATGGTTGGTTTATGATGTTTAGATTTTTGTTCAATGCAGGCCATGGTTTATGATGTTTAGATGTCTATTTTAATTGCCTTTAATGTGGACAGACGACCACATAATAGTTAATGCATTTTTAATGTTGTCATAAATAATAAATGGAGGCATTGGTTTTGAAGAGAAGGGGAGATCTAATCTAATAGGAGAATGCGCAGGTTATAGATGATGCTACTCTTCAACGTTTCTTGTTTGCTCGGGAATCAAATGTGGAAAAGGCTTGTGAGATGTTTACAAAGTATAGAAAATGGAGACAGACTTTTGTACCCCTTGGATATATCCCAGAAACAATGGCCTGTAATGAGCTCAAGCAAAAATTTACCTACATGCAAGGATTTGACAAAATGGGGAGGCCAATATTGGTTCTTCTTCTAGCAAGGCACATTGCTTCCGAGACAAATATGGAGGGTTTTAAACGTATGTCACTCTTTTAAATTCTGTTTATCTGGTCATATAGATGTTTGCAATCTTAAGATTTCTTGTATCTGATGATTAAAACACTTCCAACTTGACTTCTAAGCTATGATTTCCATTTGGGGTTGTTATGTTGTTAGTTAATTGACACTTTTTAGTCCTCCACAATCTTTAATGACAATGTTTGCAATGTTATGCAGGTTTTATTGTCTACACTTTTGATAAAATGTCTGCTAGGTATTCTGTCATTTAAGAAATTTATTTCTTTTGTTTGTTATTTTATTTTAAAGAATTGCCATATTCAGTTCTTCCAAATTTCATACCCTCTCTAATGGTGTATTTGTTTTTATTCAATCACTACAGTGCTTCAAGAGGACAGACAAAGTTTTCCATTATAGCAGATTTTGATAATTGGGCATACAAGAATGTAAACCTTCGTGGCACTATCGCAGCTGTTCAATTCTTGCAGGTTGTATCATCTATAAATTTTTGAAGTATAGGAACTTAACTTGTTCTTCCTTTTCCAATTTCATGCTTTCAGGTTTTATGCACTTTAAAACATGATGGAAATGAGGTTTTTCTGATGAAACGTGTTACCCCTCAATTTGCATGAGGATTAATTCAAGCACTGAACATGATGGTGCATCAAAATATTTGTAGTTTAAAGGCTTCCTCAAGCAATTTTCTAAATGTTCTAGTCATCATTGTATTAGTTTGTCCACGGTCAAGATTGTAAAATGTTGTAAGCGAGATGGCACTTGTATTTGTATGTAAAAGGGCCAGTCTATGACTCCATAATGGCATATCTATAACTCAACTATAACAGTTGTACTAAGACAAGTGACTCATAAGTGTTTTCTTTACTGAGATGAATTTGGAACCTTGTGGTCTAAATCTTTCAAAGTTTTTTCACTTGGCAAAATCCTCCAAAGCCATGAGCATGTTCCTAGTATATTTGCCTCAGTCGATGCGATTCTTAGCCCTTGATCTTTTGTATTGTCTTACATCTCACTTTTAGTCACAATGGACATATGTCTAGAGTCTTTTTGAGTCCCTCGGAGCAATTATCATGATGTATTTTTGTATAAAATAAATTGGGGGGTTATCTTAACTATGTGGAATGCCCCCCTCCTTAAAAAATGGTTGGTGCACTCCACTTAGACCCAAATTCCCCCTCATTTTACGATCATTGTTATGTCATTCATGTCATTGCCTTGTGCCATGTCATTGCCATGTCATCAACATTTATCTTGTGCTCCATTCATTGTGCTTGCTTGCCATGTCAAGTCTTTGTCTTTGCCATGTCTTCAACACTTCCATGTCTTTGTCATTAACGTGTTGTCATCAATGACAACTATGGTCATCAGACACTACATTACTACTACTCATGACTTGGTCACATCTAGCTAGAAACTTCCAAGCGGAACGCCCTTGGCCAAAACTATAGCCTTTCAAACCAATCTACAACCTCCTTTAGAGAACATTGTATTAGCACCTACATCAACCATTTGGCTCATTAAATCTTGTTATTTTTTCATACATTCATAGCATAATAATTCAAATGCATAAATAGGATCACTAGAAGAAAGACAAAGCACAAAACAATAACACAAGAGTTTATCCTAGGAAACCCAAATGGGAAAAAACCCAACAACCTTCGTATAGAGATAATAATTCCGAGATCAGAGTACAATAATGAAAGAGAAAAGATGGAAATACTTTCCAAAGATAGAAACCCCAAAATAGCCTTCTCCTTCTGCAGATGCGAACTTCTCTCTCCAAGTGATGCAAACTTGTGTGAAGTGGTTGAGTGAATAATGAGGTGAACTTTCCTTGTATTTATACAAGTGCTAAACTGGATTTTACCCCAACTGGGCCGACATGTCTAGTTGACTGGGCCGACTTCACATGGGGGGCAATTAATAATTTAATTTTAATCTTTTCTTTTGCTTTCTTTTCACCCCAAGGTTTACATTGATTCTTTCAAGGGTTTACATAATTAATTACATCAAGTTCAACTCCCTTAGGAGGTACAAACAAAAACAATAATAATATCTTCCGAAGTTGCACAAATTCCAACACTCTCTCTCAACCAGGAAGGTATTCTTCGGTCTTCATCAGTATCACGATCATCTGGGTTTCATCTGTACATCTATACTGTCTCCATCATCTCCATACATACTGAAAGTTGTCAACACAGTCTTAGTCCTTCGAGAATTGTCTTCATGTATCAACTCCGCCATTCCTTCGGCGAGTCCAAGAGAGTTTCTCCATCCTACCTGGATGTCTGAGAGATAGGATTTACCAACTTCTACTTGTCCGTCTCATCTGTCGATGGGATTTCTCCCATACTTGGCTGAGAGAACCTGGATGAGCAAATGTGCACGACCATCTACTACCTGTTCGTCTCATCTGCCGATGGGGTACTCCCATGCCTGGCTGAGAACCTGAACGAGTAGAGGTACCTGTGCAATCACACGACCATCTACTACCTGTCCGTCTCATCTGCCGATGGGATTTCTCCCACACCTAGCCGAGAACCTGGACGAGCAGAGGCACATGTGTGAACACGACCATCTACTGCCTGTCCGGCTCATCTTCCAATGGGATTTCTCCCATACCTGGCTGGGCACCTGGACGAGTAGAGGCACCTGGGTGAATGCAGGGTAAGATATCTCTATATCATCTCTCCCTCTCAAGGAGGGACACGTTCTCTTCTACTCCAAGTCTTTTGCGAAAGTATTCAAACTTCATCCTGGAAAGAGGCTTGGTGAGAACATCTGCAGTGTAGTCATCTGTCGGAATATACTGTAATTCGACCGCACCTTTCTGCACCATATCACGAATGATTGTGATATCTAATCTCTATATGCTTCGACCTATCGTGAAATATAGGATTCACTGACATCTGCACACAACTCTGGTTATCACAATCACGGTTGGCTTTGGAATCTGGCGAAACAATCATGCAAGGAGTTTACAAAGCCATATTGCTTCTCGGGTTGCTGTACTAGCTGCCATATACATGGCCTCTGCAGTACTGAGTGCTACCGAGTTCTGCTTCCTACTGCACCAGGAAATCATTGGAGAACCCAAACTGAAGCAACATCCATAAGTACTCTTCCTATCTGCAACACATCCGGCCCAATCTGAGTCTGTAAACCCCTGCAATCTCAGGTCACATTCTGAAGCATATCTTAGGCCATATCCCACAGTGCCACGCAAGTATCTGAGCACATGTTTTGTAGCAATCCAGTGAATCTACTATTATCACACCATAGTAGCTGGGCTACTATTCTTGCTGAGTAGATATCTGCACTTTTCAGAGCTTTGCTTTTACAGAGATCAGCGATGATGAGCATATTTATTTGAGATCACTTACAGATCAAAGCAGTATATGTATCAGACATTGAGTAGACCTTGTGCCAGGGCTGAGCCTTGAGAGCTTAGATTTGATGACCGATGTGACCTTTTGTTCCATATAGTTCCAGTTTAGTGCCCAGTTGAATTATTGCAGCAGTGTTTCAGTTGTTTATGGATGATTATTATGATATGGTGTGACCTATGGACTTCTGATTATTGGCACTGGATTATTATCTTGTTGTTTTAGTCATCTTCATAGCATTGACTTGGTATATGATTCATGATGTGGCAGTATTATTTAAAATAAAATGAAATATCTTGGATGATGTTATAAATACAAAATGGATGTATTACTTGCACACTAAGGTTTTCTGACAGTACTCATTGGTTTCATTACCCTCCTGTGAGCATAGATATGGTCTTTCTTGACATCTTTGTCTGCTAGCTTAGGTGCCACATTCATTTGACTCCATCCATCCATGACCTTCTTGATTTGGCTTTCACCCTTGACTTGCCTTCTTGACTTCTTGATATTGAGGACTTCCCCATTTTTACCTCTGTGTTGGACCGCATCCATGTTTGTTTTGTGTCTCGGCTCTGAGTTGGTGACAGAACTTGCCTTTGGTAAGTTGGATTATATGCTTAAATCATTCTGGTCAGTTGTCCCGATGTTTGGCACTGTGCAGAAGTCCCCCTAGTCGCTTGAGTTGTTGTTGGCTAAAACTGAAAGCATATGTACTACTTATATTGGAAATTATTATAAAGCCCGTGAACTTAAAATTCTAGAATGTGTTTATCAATACACGTGAATAAAGGCTATAGCAATGAACTGCTAAAATACCCCACTAAGGGTATAGAAAAGGTCCAAAAAGCAATGGTTAATAAAAAATTATATCTATTAGTGCTGACCTTGTAAATGTAAATATGCCTCGGATGCAAGCTGTGATTAGTTGTGCTTCTTAGGGCATGTGAAATCCCTGAGGGGTCATATAGGCCAAAAGGCCATGGAAATGAAATGACTGATCCTAATGAACCTGGATCAACTTGATGTAGACATGATGCCTAAGTTGAATAATCACTCTCTAAACAACTTATCCATTTGTGAGGCACAACCCTTCCCTTTGTTATTTTGTCCAGCACAGAGTGTAGCTTCCCCTTTCCCCGTCCAAAGTGTCACTTAGTTGAGTTTGGTCAAGTCATCCCCTTTGCCTAGCCTTGTCCTTAGCCTTCATCCTTAGCTAGCAGTTAGGCCATGTCCATTAGGTGAGTCTGTCTTTAAAGCTTTTGTGCAAGTAAAATATAAATAACATTGAAATATATATATGTATTAACTGCCATTGAATGATGTTTATACTTTAAGTTAAGCCGTGAATGTGATTTAAGGAACATGTCTTAGTCTATCGTTATAATCTTGTCTTTGGTTGTATTTTGACCTAGTCAAACATAGTTTGACCATGGTCATTCTTGGGATCCGTGATGAGATGGACCACTTATGATTATGGATGATGATTTATGGTCCCGCATACACTTATTGATGGTTCCATGTGTTGGACACATGCTTCAGATGATGATTGATGAAGTTGATCAGTTTTATTATTATTTCCAGATCATCATATTTTACACTGTCTGGGTATGGTGGGCCATGCTGATGACCCCACAGGTTATCATGAGGTGTATGAGTACTCATCTCTAGTGAATTTGGGTCTTCTGGATCCATTGAGACACTTATCTTTTAGTTCCGGGCACTTCTGACGATGATAGTTGCATTTATCCACTTGTTGACCAGTTTGGGCATGCTGATACAGCCTGTCCAGCAGAGGCTTTGGAGTCCAGTCGTTGCCAAGGGCGCTGTGTAGGAAGGGGGTGGTCCAGCAACTTGTTTTTACCATTATACCCCCCTTCCAGACAGCCTGGTGCACTCAGTTTGACAGCGCAGGCACCCTAGGTGGCAGTTTGAGCACTTTCAGGGTTTTCAGGACGGTTAAAAAATGGAATAAAAGGGTCATTGAGGAATTCTATTTGGGCAATTGAGGCAAGGTTTTGGCACTTGGTCTTCTCAGAGGTATTCCAGGGTGAACCCCCCTTCTTCCAGATCAGTTGGCATCAGTCAGTGGGGTCCACAGTGGCCACAGGTGGCCTTTTACTGCATGTCTTTCTCAGTTTTGGAGACAAGATTTTGATCATTTGTGTTATTTGGACATGTCATAGTCCTATTATTTTATATTATTGTGCCATGGGGATGATCTACTGAAGGATTGATACCTTGTAGCCCCACCATGTTTCTTTTGAGTCTTGTCCATGTCATATATGGTGGGCCCATGTTACTTAGCGCCCTTTGAGGCATGACGTCACCCTCCTTTTGAGTGATCCATGTGATATATTGTTAGGCTCATCTTAGCCATTTATTATTATGTTGTATCTTTTGATCTCAACCACTCATTTCAAAAAGTGGTTTTGTGGTTTAGGGTTTTGGTCTTTATTATCCTATAAAAGGGGGAGACCCCCGTATTGTAAAGGCACTGTTATCACACCATAGTAGTAGGGATCCTATTCTTGCTTAACATATATCTGCACATTCCCAAGCTTAGATTATTTAGAGCTTGGCTATGATGACTTTATATTTTGAGATCACTCATGATCAGAGCAGTGTATTATTCAGACTTATGTTAGACCTTGTGTCAAGGCTGAGCCTTGAGAGTTCATATTTGATGACCGATGTGACCCTTTATTCCATACAGTTTCAGTTCAGTGCCTAGAGATGTATTACAGTAGTGTTTCAGATAATATATGATGATTATTCCTATGATGATGTTGTATGACCTATGGATTCCTGATCATTGACTGTGGATTATTATCTTGTTGTTTTAGTCATGTTCACAGCATTGGCTTGGTATATAATTCATGATGTGGCAAACTTTATAAAATGGACTATCTTGATGATAAATTATAAAATGGACATTTTACTTGCACATTTAGGTTGTTTGACAATACTCACTGGTTTACTACCTTGCATAGATATGGTCTTTCTTGACAACAGTTGTTTGCTAGCTTAGGCTCCACTTTCACTTGACTCCATCCATCCATGAATTTCCTATTTGGCTTTAACCCTTGACTTGTCTTACTTGACTTTCTGATATCGAGGACGTCCCTTTTTACTACCTCTGTGTTTGGACCGCATCCCTATTTATTTAGTGTCTTGGCTCTGAGTTGGTGACAGAACTTGCCTTTGGTAAGTTGGATTATAGCCCTAAATCATTCCTGTCGGTTGTCCCGATGTTTGGCACTGGCACGAACTCTCCCTAGTCACTTGAGATGTTGTTGGCTAAAACTGAAAGCTCATGTACTACTTATGTAAATTCGCCCATGGAAACTAAAAAGGGCAAGAGCGATGAACTGCTTAAAATACTCCTCGAAGAGTATAAGAAAGGTCCAAAAAGCAATGGTTCTTAAATTCTATATCTAAACAATTGCCGACCTTATATATATATATATAAACATGCCCTGGATGCAAGCTGCAATTAGTTGTGCTTATCAGCACACCTGAGATCCGAAGGGTTATGTAGGCCAAAAAGGCCATGAAATGAAATTGAATGACCTAATGAACTTGGATCAACTTGATGTAGACATGATGCCCAAGTTGAATAAGCACTCTCTAAACAACTTACCCATTTGTGAGGCACATCCATTCTCCGTGTTTATTTTGTCCACCAAAGAGTTTGTAGCTTCCCCTTTCTCCCAGTCCAAAGTGTCTTTTAGTTGAGTTTAGACGAGTCATCCCCTTTTCCCAACCTTGTTCCTAGCCTTCATTCTTAGCTAGCAGTTAGACCATGTTCAATGGGTGAGTTTGTCATTTAAGCTATTGTGCAATTAAATACAAATAACAACGAAATGAACAAATATGATTAATGCCAATAAATGATGTTATGCTTTGAGTTAAGCTGTGAATATGATGAGAGGAACATGTCTTAGTCTATTGATATGATTTATCCTTGGTTATATATTGACCTAGTCAAACCCAGTTTGATTATGGTCATGTCTTGGGATCCGTGATGATGTGGGCATGTTTTCTTATGGATGATGATTGATGTCCCACATACTCTTGATGATGATGCTATATGTTGGACATATGATTCAGATGATGATTGATGCAGTTCAGCAGGTTTTATTATTACTTTAGATCATCAGATTATGCACTGTCCATATATGGTGGACCCTACAGCTAGCGCATCAGGGCAACCCATGGTGTATGAGTACACATTCTTAGTAGATTTGGGTCTTCTGGATCCAATGAGACACTTATCATTCAGTTCCGGGCACCTCTGACAGTGATAGATGCAGTTTTCCACTTGTTGACCAGATTTGGGGTTGATTTCCCAGCCTGAGCAGCAGGGGCCATGAGAGGCCAGTTCACCTAGGGCGTTGTATGAGGAGGGGGTGGTCCAACCACTTGATATTACCATTTACCCCCCCTTCTGGAGAGCTTGGTGGGCTCAATTTGACAGCGCAGGTGCCCTAGGAGGTAGTTTCAGCACTTTCACAGTTATCGAGGCAGTTTAGAAATGGGATAAAAGGGTCACTGAGAAATTCGATTTGGGAAATTGAGGCAAGGTTTTGGCACTTGGTTTTCACATAGGTCTTCCAGGGTAAACCCCCTATCTTCCAGCCAGTTTTCATCAGTCAGTGGGGACCACAAAGGCCATTTACTGCATGTCTCTCACAGATTTGATCATTTGTATTTATTTTGGACATATTATATTATTTTATTGTGCCATGGGGATGAGCTAGCAAGGATTGATGCCTCCTAGCCCCACCATGTGCTTCATGTGTCATGTCCTAGTCATATGAGGTGGGACCATGTACTTTTGCCCCCTCTAGTGGATGACATCACCCTCCATGAGTATCGTTTAGCTATGACGTCATCATTATTTTGAGTGATCCATGTGTTATGTTGTTATGATTCATCTTAGCCATTGATCATGTATTAAGATCTTTTAATCTCAACCACTCATTTCATAAAGTGGTTTTGAGATCTAGGGTTTTGGTCTTTATTATCCTATATAAGGAGGAGACCCCCTCATTGTAAAATGATCTAGAGAATTTGGCTCTTGGCTCTTGGAATAAAATTTCTATCTTTTGGAGTACATGCTTGGATCTTGGAGTGGATGTTGGTTGTTTTGATTGTAAATGCTTTTGTCCATTGCACTGGAAGATCTATTGTAGCTATCTTGCATATTTTGCCATATCTTTTTTTACAGGTGGAGAAGACTTCTTTGACAAATGCGAATTGGTGGGGAGGCTTGCCCTTCAAGCTTGGAGGAGGACGTTTTGGTTAAACAGGGAGTGGTTTTGTCTTTGTACCAACTATTCTTTGCTTATCTCTTTCTTGCTTGTATCTACCTTCAACATGTTAAACTGATTGATGCTTTGCTCCTTGGTTTTGACAGGTTAGAGGGACACACATGTGGCTTGGAGAAAATCGATTTGGCAAGAGGGCTTCAAAAAAATTCTTCATTTGATCTTTGGCAAAAGTAATCTTCATCTCAACTAGCATTCATCTCTTCATTCAGGTATGCTCCAAAGGTATGGTCTTCTTCTTCCTTGGCTTATCCATAAATTCTAGATCATAAAAATCCTAATTGATTAAAACCCTCATTTTTCACTTTTTCTTAGATCTACTTGGATCTAGCTTGGCTTTGGGTAAGATATTGAAAACCCACCTTTATAGCATCCACGGCAATTTGGATCTATAGTTTGGTGAGGATTGGTCTTCATTTTGACACATTTTCCAAGGCACATTAGCCTTCTTGAGGGAGGTCGCGCTTCTTGAGGGAGGCTAGTGGCGCTATTTCCAAGAGATGGGTAGGTGAGATCCCACTTGATCCATAATCTCCATACTTGATAACCTACCCCTAGTGCTTCACTTCATTGATTTCTGCCTTGTGGGCCCCATTCCTCATTTTGAGGGTTGTGCCCCACTTGGGTCAATTTGGTGATGCATTTTCAATCTCAGATCTATGGAGATCTAGCCATTGGATGCCCTTGATCTTCAAGATCCATATTGATACTTGCCTAAACTACTTGGATCTAAATTTTGGTGGCCTTTGGACTTGATTTGACACACTTTTCCATGCTTTTAGCCCTCCTTGGGCAAAGTCGCACTTATTGGGTGACTGAGTGGTCCCACTTTGAGAAATTGGGTGTTTGAGATCCCACTTGTTTTGGAGAGAGCATACCTTGAAATCTATATCTAGTGTCTCACTTTGTGAAGTTCTACCTTGGGGGTATCATTCCTCATTTTGAGGGTTGTTGTCCACTTGGGTCACTTAGTGAAATATTAGATCTAGAAAGATCCAACCACCAAATCTTGGGTTGCCCACTTGATTTGCATCCTAGGTGTCTCGATCTACAATTTGATATCCTTTTGACTCCATCCATTTACACGCACTAGTTCACCTAGGGAAATTTGCACTCCTTACGAGTAGTGTCATTTCCTAGATCCCATATGTGGGTATCTCTAATTTCATCATAGATCCATAGATCTATCCTTTGTATACCCCTTGGTAACATTTGCATCTTTAACTTCACCTTGTGGGCCCCATTTGAACCATCTCCATATCCCAAGGCAGTGGGCCCCACTTGTGTATTTCATGGTACTAGATCTTGTTATTTGATCTCATTTTGTGGCCTAAATCATTAAATGGTTGAAACATAAGTCATCTCTTAAGTCTCTTTCAACCATACTTAAACTTCTAGGTCCACCTAATCTTGCATTGGTTTCCGTAACTTGTATTTCACATATCCCTAGGAACCTTTGTTTTGGTCCAATCACCTTAGATTGGCTATAGGGTCTCCCCCTTGGTCTTGATTCATCTAGATCTAAAGTGAAGAGTGCCTCGATGTCGTGACTCCCAGCTTGCATTGAGAATCGTGACATCTCTTGGGTCACCTCTTTAGTTGTCCATCTCCTCTACCGTCCCGGATGGGATACCTTTAGGGACAACTACAAGTTGTGTGATAACAGGCACCTTTGGAGCTCTTGAATATTGGAATAGAATACTTCTTTGTGGATCTGCTTCTCTTGTCTTGATGGATTCTTTTGCAAGTTGAATATACAGTATCTTCTCTATGTATCATTGTGGATCTTGGGCTACAAGTTGTTTTTCTGCAAGGAGGCCGAATTGGTGAGGAGGAGGACGAAAGGAGGCTATTATTGGGGGGACCTGTTACCAACTATTTTGTAAAAATAGCTGAATTTCTTGTAAGCCGCCATTTTCATGAACATGTTCAATGTTCATCACCAGTGTTTAGAAGTTCAGAAGTCATTTTTAGGGCAATTTTGCCCCATTTGTAGTAACTGCATGTTCATACCCCCATGGGGAAAATGTAAAAAGTTGGTCTAAACGAGGTCCTTTTATAAAAGACTCGGCTATCCTTAGGTTTATCCATTTGGGGGATACTCTAGAGTTATTTTTCCTTAGGAATTATGCGCTACTCATCAGTGGCGTATAATCCCTGAGTTTTTCACTCAAACCTCCAAAGCTGGAGTATTTCCCATGGTGGTCAAAACCTAAGGTGGTTATTAGAGTTTTGTGTCTAGGATTTTTTACATGTTAGCCATCTCGATTGAGTCGTATGAACATGCACTGGTCCCCTAGGAGTTTCATTGGATTCCGGGAAGAATAAATTTTTCCATAAATTAGACCTTTTTTTTAATGGTTTAATTAAAAACTTTCAAAAGGTGATAAAAACCTCATCCGGAGGCGGAATTGAGCGTGGGGAGGCTCGTTTTGATGCTCAGAGCATCATTTTTTACCCTATTGCCAACTTTTCTAATGTTTCGGGCGATTACATCGCCTCTGGGAGCAATGTTTCACTATTTTGGCATTTAGTGGCCATAAAATGACAAAAGCACATAAAGACAAAAATTTTAAAAAGTAAAAAATGATTAAAAAATTCATGAAAAAGGTTGGAAGTGGGTAGCATGAGATGTACGACTACATTGGAAGTATAATGCACATGTTATATTAAACTTTGGTTTAAGTTTTGGATTAAAGAAGGAATCCGTGGGCTCCCTTTCACGTGGGCATTCCATGCATGAGCACTCACGATTTAGTGATATGGCAATTGGTTAGTGGATTGTTGAGTTTGCAATTAATAAATGGTGGGCTCCTCCTCAAATTAAGGCCACATAACAACCATCAACACGAACAAACTCGAGTCTCTCATATGTCAAGCTCCAAGCTTCTCCCTTATGTGGATTCACGCCCTCTCGTATTCCTCACGGCTTTCTTATGTGGGGATTGGTTATTGGCTTGGTGGAGTGGGGGCGCCTTGCCAAGGTGGAGGCCACCTCCCCACCCTCCTTTACTTCAACTCAAAGTGGATGGTGTGTTATCACTCCAAGCTCGCCTTTGATTGAGTTTGCACTTACCTTTGATTGGAGTTCGATTGGGATTGGCTCTCTTCTCTTGCCAATTCGATTTGCTCTTTGGATGGTCTAGTTTTTTGTATAAATAAGAGTGCTTTGCTCTCTCTTTCACATGGAGATTTGATGTAAGAGCACTGTTATCACATATATAGTAGTCGGGCTACCATACATTATTTTTCTGATTCCAGTACACTATTCAGCCAGTTCCCTTGCATTGAGATGCTGAGATGAGCATCTATTATGGATCACTATCAGATTTTGGACAGCAGGTTTATTTCCCATGCCATGACTGAGTTTCAGGACACTCAGAGAGATGACCGATGTAGCTATTTAGCCATTTGTACAGAGCAGTCAGTAGTGCCCAGAGTTACAGCAGCAGTTTTAGAGGACAGATGATGGTTCAGATGATGATCTCTCAGGTATATGACTCAGCAGGTATATTATGGTGTTGTGGTTATATTGCTTTTATTTCCATTTTATTAGCATGTCTTAGCATTTAGTATCATGATCTGGCGATCATATAGATATGTGGACCTGGTTGTACTTATATATATCTTACTTGTCCCTAATCAGACTTAGAAGTTCTTGGCCTATACGCATTGGTTTTACCCTCCCTAGGGAGAATAGAGGTGATCATTCCCACCATACTTTGGCTTGCTAGTTTTGGTCTCATTATTCACTATCTTCATCCATCCATGACTTACCTAGTTTGTTCATTACCCTGACTTACTACTTGACTACTGGCATGGAGGACCTTCCCCCACTATAGCCTCTATGTTGGATAAGCTTCCCCGTTTATTGTGTCTCGGCTCTGAGTTGGTGACAAAACTTACCTTTGGTGAGTTGGATTTCCTTGAGAATTCCCCCTAGTCACTAAAGACGTTGTTGGCTAAACCTGAAACTTTTAGTGCTGCCATTAATGCAAAGTATGGAAATGAAATGTTATATCTTGTATGAAAAGCCCATTCATGCAATGTGTTTCTCAACACACATGAATGAAAGGAAAGCCAAATGAAAATGGCTATGAAATATCAAATGTTATATCTTTTGTGAAATGTAAATACCTAGGTAAACAAGCTATCTGTGACACACCTAGAAGTGCTCAGGTAAACAAGTGCTTTAAAAACACACCTGCAGCAAGAAGCCTAAATAAATGTAAAGCTATGCAATGTGTTTGTAAAGCACTAGGTAAACAAGCTATCTATGACACACCTAGGTAAACAAGCTATGTGTGAAATGTAAATACCTAGGTAAACAAGCTATCTGTGACACACCTAGAAGTGCTCAGGTAAACAAGTGCTTTAAAAACACACCTGCAGCAAGAAGCCTAAATAAATGTAAAGCTATGCAATGTGTTTGTAAACACACATAGATCAAAGGCTATGGAAACTCTAGGCCCAAAAAAGCAATGGAACTTAAATGCTATATCAAAAAGATTGTTGGCCTCATTTGTATTATGGATTGTGGGCATCTGTGTAAGGTGAATAAACACTCTTTGAACAACTTATCCATTTGTGAGACACCGCCATCCTCTATGTTGTTGCTTGTCCACTATATGCTATGGTGTGTATTCCCTGTTCCATTTCCAAAGTGTCATAGTGTTAATTCAGTAAGTCATCCTTTGACCTAGCCAATTGATTCTTAGCCTTCACCCTTCACTAGCAAATTGATCACAACTATGAAGTGAGTATGACCTTGAAAGTCTTGTCTGAGTAATAAATAATAATTATGACTTATTATATTTGGATTTAGATCTCCAGTAATGATTACTTCTTGTTATAATTGCTAATTGAATGGATTGTAAAGCATGTTTTAACCTTTGACACCTTGCAGCAGCTCGATGACAGTTTGAGTCATATTTTGGTCATGTTGACTTGGTCAAACCTCAGTTTGACCAAAAGTCAACCACAAGACATGAGGTGGCAGCCCTCAGATATTACAGATAGATGATATATGGTCTGGTACAGGTCACCATAGTGGGATTATGCAGTGGTTTTAGGCTTATGATGATGATTTGTGCATTTCAACACTTTTACAGGTTATTATTATTTGGTCTGCTGGATATGATGAGTATTTATTCTGGACCATGCAGAGGTTTATATGGTGTATGAGTACACATCTTAGATGAATTTGGACCTTTTGAGTCCAATGAGACAGTCTGTTTTTAGTTCCGGGCAGTTATAGTGATGATTGAGCCTCAGTTGGCTATCCTAGTGCAGTTTTGGTTTGTCGGAGGCCCTGTTAGAGCAGTGATGAGATTTACATGGTTCACCTAGGGCGCTATGCATGGAGGGGGTGGTCCAGCCACTTGTTATTACCATATTACCCCCTCCCAGACTCATTGATGAGCTCACCTTGACAGCTTAGGCACTCCAGGAGGCAGTTTGGGCAGTTTCACGTTTCCCGAGGCAGTTCAGAAATGGTAAAAATGGCTACAGAGGAATTCGATTTGGGCTACTGAGGCAAGGTTATGGCATGGGATGATCAGTGATGATGAGTGGGATGTCTTCCACACCTTCTCCAGCAGTTTCAACATCATCGGGACCCACATCCATCAGTTATGGCACTTTCTGATGATTTTTGAAGCCTCCTAAGACTCACAATTTGTCCATAGAGGCACGATTTGGTACTTTGATGATTATTTTATTGACATTGTGCTATGGGGATTGACCAAGGGTGTCTAAAATTACCCCTTGGACCCACCATAAGCTAGATCTATTATTTTATCATCATGATTTGGTGGGATCCCCTCTCCTAGGGCGATTTTGTCCACTTATTGTATATTTTATTAGTGATCCATGTATTGTATTGTTGAGCTCACCTCAACCATTGATTAGATCTTTTGATCTTTTTATCTTAACCACTCATTCAAAAAGTGGTTAGATTGTGGACTCTCTCCCTCCTATTTAAAGGAGAGAGCTTCTCATTGTAAATGGGACGTTTGGCTCTGGATTATTGGAATAGAGAATTATTATTGCATCTATCTATTGTGTTGTAGTGAATGCTTTTTGAGTTCGTTCGTTGATTCTTCCTTTGCACTGGGTTCTTGGAGATTTTGTCTTGCTATATTTTTGTATCACGTTTTTGCATCTACAGGTGGAGGCTGAATTCATTTGAGGAGGACGTATTGGTAGGGGAGGACCCTCCCTACTTCTTCCTTGGGTTTGTTCGTTGGTAACAGGGAGTATTACTGTCCCAGGACCTTCTATTTCATGTTATCATTGCATTTCGCTTGTATTTCCTCCATACTTGATTTGACTGATTGAAATCGCTTTCCTTGGTTTGACAGGTAGAAGAGGTCGCACTTGTGGGCTAGGGCATCATTTCGACAAGCAAATTCAACAATTTCTCATTTGATCTCTGCGAGAGTCTTCCTCAACAACAAGGCATCTCATTCCAACACTCAGGTATGATCTCATGGTAATTTCTCTCTCCATGATCTATCCATTTGTCTAAATGCTTCAAACCCTCATAATTTCAAAACCCTCATTTTACAATTTCTCAGATCTAGCAAGATCTACTAGGCTTTTGGGTATAATATTTAAAACCCACCTCTATACAATCCACGACAATTCGGATCTATAGTTTGGTGTGGATTGGCCTTCATCTGACCCATTTCCCAAGGCAAATTTGCCTCTCCAAGTGAGGTCGCACTTCTTGGACAGGTGAGTTTGGTATGATCTAGCACCTGGGTAGGTGAGATCCCGCTTGATCCTTGATCTACACATTTGATAACCTACCCCTACTGTGTCTCTTTAGTGATTTTCACCTTGTGGGCCCCATTCCTCATTTTGAGGGTTGAGCCCCACTTGGGTCATTTTGTGGCACATTTCAATCTCAGATCTACTGAGATCTAGCCATTGGATGACCCTAATTTTCAAGATCCACCTAGCTTGACACCTCAACATCCCTGATCTATAATTTGGTGGACATCCGACTCCATTTGGCCCATTTCCCAAGGCACTAATCTTCTCCAAGCTAAATCGACTTTCTTAGATTGTTGGGTTAGCTAGGATTTGATCTTTGTCTTGCATGCTTGAACACCTAAACACTGTCACATCTATTCATCAAGCTCATCTTTGGTACTGGTTAGCCCCAATTTGGTCCTTAACTACCCTGCATTGGACACGGTTCCCAAGGCAGTGGATTTTCTCACAATTGACTAGTGCCTTAGTCCTTGATCTTATTCAAAACCTCATAAGTCACTCACATAAACATGTTGGACCAAATCTACATTGTCTAAACCCCGTGATCCAACCTATTACCCACCTTGTGACTTTATCCATAGATCTAGGGTTTGCCATACACCTTACATACTTAATCTATACTTGATTTGATTTGGTGTCTTGGTTTGATCTCTCCTGTTGGGAGTAGATCTGGGTCTCCCCCTTTGTTGTCTTGGGCTAGATAACATAAAGTGAAGATTGCCTCGATTGGCGTCACAACCATCCATTGGGAGTCGAGGCCATCTTGGTTGCGCCTCTTAGGTTGCCCTTCCTTTCTGCCATCCATCTTGGATCCATCTCAAGGGGCACCTACAAGTTTGGTGATAACAAGCACTCTGCCCAAAAATGTAACAGTATGATTTGTTTGATTACTTGGAATAAAGTGACTTTGGAGGTCCATGCGAGGGTTATTGGTGTTGTGGCTTCATTTTGTGAGGTGTTATCTCTCTAACCCTTATCTCATTTATTCAATTATGTTCAATTCTTGTTCAAGAGGGCTATCAATCTAGTACACGAAGGTATTCATTTGATGTTTTAATTTGATTATCCATGTTAAGTTGCTCAAACATCTAGATCGGACAGGAAGTAGTGGATATACCAGTGTCTTTTTGATTTTTGTTTGACTTACATGCTTGCATTTGATCTATCTTGTTCTTTGAGATTTGTGTTTCTCAGGGATCATTTTCAGGTGGAGAAGACTTGGGAAATCAACATCTTCTTCATCACACAAGAGCTATTGCCATCTAACATCTTCACTTTGCAGGATCTACAAGGGAGCTTCCAGTTTCAAGAAAAGAAACGTAGCCAACAGGGGCTTTTTCCTCATCCATCAAACTTAATTAAAAAACTCTTTTTTCGGTTACTTGTCACTTCATAAGAAGCCCTAAACCTTCAAGTCCTATCCTTTTGGTTTCTTCCTTCTCCCTGCCTTGTTTGGCTTGTCCTCATTCTTCCTCTCTCGTCCTCTTCTTTATCCCTGCTTTTTCCTCGCTGCCATCTCTTCATCTTCACTGTCATTACAGTCCTCTCTTCATTTAGCTCGCTGCCCCTCTATTTCTGTTTTGCGGCTCTCTTTTCTTCCATTTTTATGCTCTCTTTTGCCTCTATTTTTATTTCTGTTTTTCTCCTTCTTTGCCCACTGTTTGGACCACCATCTTGCTCACTGTTTGGGACTGATTTTACCTACTGTTTTGGGCTCTCTTTGTCCACTGCTTGGGCTGATTTAATGCCACTGTTTTGAGCTCTTTTTATTCCTGATTTCTCTTTCAGTCTGTTGCTCTTCCCTCTCTCCATTTGGCTCTTCTTTCCAGCCTCATCTTCTATTGTAGTTGGCTGCCCTTCTCTCCAATCCTTGACTGTCCTGTTATCACATCTATGTTAGCTGGAGCTACCATACTGCAGACTGTGCGGCCGAGGACCGCATAGTACTTTTTTTTCCAGATTAGAGATCCGATGCCTCCAGAGGAGGCACACAGTTTTGTTCAGATTGCCCCGAGCAGATGTATCAGAGGGGACAGATGGTTGTATAGTGGTCCAGACATGTTACTTAGCATTTACCGCAGGGTCACCCTTCCATGCCAGGCTTTGATATGAGCCCATTGAGACAGTGGCCTAGTCTTGATTTGATTGAGACTATCACAGAGTATTGCTGGTTTTCCATTTGTGCCCGGATTCAACAGAGATCCAGTTTAGAGACAGCCTCAGCAGCAGGTATATGGTGCGGCAGGTATTGCATTTGATGGTTATTGCTCGTGATTGTTGCTTAGACTTGTTTATACATGATAGTACACTAACTTTGCATATGATGATTGATTTGTTGATCTAGCTATTGTTATGATATATGATTGGGCCCTTGGTGATGTCAGTCCACCCCTTCCTAGTAGGACCCTGTATATGCACACCGGGTCACACCCCCATTGTTTGTATAGACTTGGTCACTTAGTCCCCTTTAGGCAGCTGACTTTGGATCCACTTTCACCTTCTCCATCCATCCGACTCATCCATGATAGTCTTTCCCGACTTGGATTCCGATTTGTGACCTTGAGGATCCCTTTCCCCACTGATCTCTGAGTATGCCATGATTCCCTGTCTATTGTGCCTCGGCTCTTTAGTGTGTGAGATGCACTCTCAAACCTGGGATTTGCTCCTGTCGGTTGCCCCCGATGTTGCAATGCATTTAGGATTGTGTAGCCTCACCGGGTGTTCCCCATTGGTCATCGAAGCATGTATTGCTCACCCCTATTACTTTGCAGTATGAGCACCATGATTATATATGTTGAGATATGTATGTAGTCCAAAAGGGCCTTGATGTAAATTGAAGAAATGTAAAGCAAGCCAAAAGGCTTTTTGTAAATGTAAAATCTAGCCAAAAAGGGCTAAGTATGAAATTCAGTGTAAATTCCATGCAATGTGTTTGTAAACACACATGGACACAGGTCAGCCGTACATGTCAGCATTTGTAGTGGTTATTTCCTCACCTAGTCCTGTGTGGCAAGGAGCTGAGAGGGAGCAAGGGACAAGCTCAAGATTGTCCCCTAGAGTCTCAAGTTATGGTTTGCCGGACATCCAGTTTGGTGGCTCTAGAAAAGAACCTCACGGAGTCTTCGGGCACGGATGTGAGTTGTGAGATACTTGTTAGATGACCAGTGGCGGTTTCCCTACACTATACCCATTTGTGAGGCACCGCCCTTCCCCGTGTCTCCGTTATGGTATGCTTATCCTAGTGGACCCCGCTTTCCCGAGTTATCTAAAGGGTCACGTGATCTTAGTCCTTGTCATCCCTTATCCTTCACCTTATTTTCAACCTCACCCAAAGTCAGCTAGGTGGTCAAGTCTATAGGTTGTGCATACCAGTTTGAGTCTTTTGGATGTGGTGGGCCCACCTCACCATGGGCCTCGTGTTTTGAGATATTATGTATTTTTTATCACCATATTGATATTTTATTGTTTAGTAATGTACTAACATGTATAAGGAAGCCTATCGCTTCATATTGCATACAGGTATTTAGCCAACACCATGTTGACCAGATTTGACTTGGTCAAACTAGGTTGACTAGGCCAAAAATGGGCCCGAAAAAATATTGCGATCGAGATTTCGATTTTGGTCACTTGTATTCTCTTGGGGTCCCATGTGAACCCCAAGCATCAGTTTTTGGAAAAGTTGAGGCAGCAATGAAATTTTTAATTATTATTGGTCATTAATGACCTGTTTTAATTAAAAATCATGGATTTTGGGCACACAGTGCCTAAGTGATGGATCGTGGTCGTTCAAGTGACCATTCCTACTATTTTTGGAATCCACGATCGCATTGCAACAAATTGTTCGACAATTCGGGCACTATAAGTGGGTCAAAATCCCAATTTACACCTTCAGCAATAAAAACCAACAGTAAATTAAAGGAAAATAAAAAATTGGCAAAGGCAACTATGGCAAATGGCAAAAATCAAAGGTTGGTTAATAAAAGGGTGATTTCTAAGGTAATGTTGGTATGTTTGGACATCATATTATGTGTTGTGGATCCCTCCATTGGACCAGCTCACTAGGTGGGACGAATTTGCCCATGGGGGCGTTTTTCCTCACATGGCAAATTCGTTTTTCATGTGTTATTGTATGTGGGACCATGATGTATTAGTTAGGGGGCTAAAACACTATGTAGACACCCCCTAACATGCTTTTATATGTATTGTATGGGCCCCACGAAGGGCCCCTCTATCCACTTGGGTGTTTTTGAGGGTAACTCGCCCCCCCTCTAGAGATGATCCCATCCATCGATTTGGGCATATTGAGACTCAATCTCGGCCCTTAGTTTTGGAGGGAATAGGGTTTGAGAGTGGTCTTTCTCTATAAGAGAAGACACTCACCCATTGTAGACTCTCTCTTGGCATTTTTGGAGTTGAATAGATGAGAAACGTTGCTGTTCTTACTTGGCTCTTGTGTGATACTCTCTTGATATTGTTGATTGCCATACTATCTTGATGCGCTAGTTGTAGTTGGTCGATGTTTCCAGCATTGTATTACTCACCATTGTTTGCAGCAAGCTCAAAGTCTTGGAGGAGGGCACACCATTTGGTTGCCACTGCTGCTCCATTCTCCAGATTGGTAACACAAGGGAAGTGTTTTTGCTATTTTAGCCAAGCATTTTCTTTCATCTTTTATTGATATTGCTGTAGATTTTCACTTGCATATCATACTTGTTATCACCTATTTTGTACCATAGTTGGATTACTTGAAGAGCCGCCATTTGACAAACATGATGAATGTTTGTACTCCAGTGTATCAGATGATCTAGCATTTTTGCCTAGCCAATTTTGGCTAGTCAGTTTTGTTTTTCAGTCGACATGACCATGGCCCCACGGGGTTTGTAATAAAGTGTACTAGTAGGATTTTGAGTGGCTCGGTTCCCCATGACTTGATTAAGCAACTAAGGTATTTCAGGGAGTTTTTTCCCTTGTCAATTATACTTTGCCTATAGCCGAGCTATAATCGATGAGGTTTTCTCCCGCTTCCTCCAAAGCTGGAATGTCCGATTTTGAAGATTTTAGCCATGGGGGGTTATTAGAGTCCAACTGATGTATACAAACCTACTAGACACTATTAGAATAGGTTTTGGTCATGTCCTAGGTCCATAGAACCCTCAGAAAAAATTTCGAAATTTTTTTACCAGGTCCTCTTGTTTTGGGTTTTTAATTATTTTTTAAAATTTTAATAAATTTTTCCATAGTTTAAATGGAAAAATTTCAATTTGTAATTTGTCAGTCATCCGGGATCCGAATTCAGTGATTGAAGGCTCCAACCTTAAGCCAAAAATCATTCATGATCCCCAGACCAGTTTATCCTAAGTTTCGGATGTCAATTCAGCCTCATAATTAATAATGTCTCAAAAAAACCAGTTACAGAGAAATTATTAATTAAAATATTAAAATTTGAATATTTGGAGATAATCCAAATCTCTCCAAAATAATCCAAATTGGATTATTTCAGTGGCTAAATGACATGGCACAAGGCATTAATTATCATTCCAGTCATCTCCAATCAACTTCAGTGAACTATCTAGTCAGCAAAAGAGATCTCCTCCAAGTAAATTCGCCCACCTACATGCAAAGTTCGATTTGGTGATGTGGAGGAGTTATTAAATGGAAATTGAATTAAGTTTGAGTTGTATTTATTATAAAGTGGGCGCCCTCCTAAGATTGTGCAACCACCAAGACTTGGCTCCCTTACAAGTTGAGTTAGCACTTAACACAACTCACACTTGATCTCCCAAGTAGCTCACGTCATTCTCTTGAAGGCTCATGCAGTTTACACTTGGCAACTTGTTATTTGATGGTGAAGTCTCCAAGTTTGGGATGGGGGGCGCCTTGCCAAGGTGGAGGCCACCTCCCCATCCACATAGACCTCAAACTCGAGTTGTATGGTGGGATTAAATCCAAGCAACAAATAGACATGGATTAGATTGGATCTTGATTGGGATTTCGACTTTAGACTTGTGCCATTGGCTTCTCTTGTGCCAATTCGACTTAGGTTAGACTTGGCTATTGTTTTGTTATATAAAGAGAGGTGTTCCTCCTCTCTTCTCATGGACTTTTTAGCAAAGAAACTCTGGAGGATTTGTAACTTGTTTTGATTATTAATAAAGTTGAGACTTTGGAGGTCAAACTGTGGAGGCTCTTGGTGGCCATACTTCACCCAATAACAAGGTGATATTGTGTATTGCTTTATGCTTAGGATTATTAAGTTATAGATCTTTGTTTCAAGAGGGCTAACAAACTAGCACAAGTAAACAATGAATCTATCTCTTTTCGCTTGAGTATATTTGTTTTTGCAGGTATCTTCCAATGTATTGGGTTTCTTGTAGGTACATCTTCACTTTGGATATGGCCAAAGAGTTTCAAGCTTTATAAACAAAGAACAAGGAGTTCTTGCTTTCTCCATCACCCCTTCAACAAAACTTCTCATTTGGTTACTTGATCTACCTATCTCCAAACAGTGGAAATCCAAAGCCCTATTCCTATCCAAGTTTGAGATCGTTGTTTGGCTTGCCTTTGGTTTTCGGCTTTGTCATCACACAACTTGTAGTTGTCCCTAGTAGTATCCCATCTGGGATGGTAGAGGAGATGGACGACTAAAGAGGTGACCCAAGAGATGCCACGGTTCCCAATGCAAGGTGGGAGTCACGTCAACCGAGTCACTCTTCACTTTAGATCTAGATGAATCAAGACCTAGGGGGAGACCCTATTACCAATCAAAGATGATTGAACTCAAACAAAGGTTCCTAGGGATAAGTAAATGATGAGTTACGGAAACCAATGCAAGGTTAAGTGGACCTAGAAGTTAAAGTATGGTTGATGATGGTTTGAGAGATGATTAGTGTTTCAACCAATATATGATTTAGGCCACATGATTAGTTATAATGACAAGATCTAGTACCATGTGTTACACAAGTGGGACTTACTTTCTTGGGATATGTGAATGGTTCAAATGGGACCCACAAAGTGAAATTAAGGGATGCAAATTGGTACTAGTGGATATGTAGTGAGTAGATCTATGGATCTAAGTTGAAATTAGGAATACCCACATATGGGATCTAAGGTTTGACACAATTCCCAAGGAGTGCAACTTGCCTAAGGAGGACTAGTGCCTTGTTGGATGGGTTAATGGAGTCAAAAGATATGTCAAAGTGTAGATCGAGACACCTAGTATGCAAATCAAGTGGGCTAATTGGGATATGATGGTTGGATTTTACTAGATCTAGGGTTTCATGATATGACCCAAGTGGACCACAATCCCTTAAAATAAGGAATGCTACCCCCAAGGCAGATCGTCACAAAATGATACTCTAGACCTAGGTTTCAAGGTATGCCCGTTCCAAATCCACCAAAATCTCAACTACCCACGTCCTCAAAGTGGGCAAACTCAATCACCCAAGGAAGTGCGACCTTGCTCAAGGAGGGCTAAAAGATGGGAAAGGTGTGTCAAAACAAGTCCAATGGCCACCAAATTGTAGATCCAAGTAGTTTAGGCAATGATCTATGTGGATCTAGAAAATCAAGACAATCCAAGGGTTAGAAACTTAGATCTTTCTAGATCTGAGTTTTAAGGTGCCAAGTAGTCCAAAATGGGGTTTTAATCCCTTGAAATGTGGAATGATGCCCACAAGGTAGAAATCACCCAAGTAAGAGTCTAGGGGTAGGTTATCAAGTATGTAGATTGCAAATCAAGTGGGATCTCACCTACCCATATGCTAGATCTAACCAAATAAGCCTCACCCAAGGAAGTGCGATTTGCCTTAAGAGAGTTATATTGCCTTGAAAAGTGTGTAAATTTTAACCCAATCACCACCAAACTATAGATCCAACTAGGGGTGGATGCTATAGAGGTGGGTTCTTAAAATCTTTTCAAAAGCAAGGCTAGATCTAAGTAGATCTAAGAAAAACCAAAATTGGGGTTTTGATTAATTAGGATTTGTGACCAATGAAGAGAGAATGGATGGAAAGAAGCACATACCTTGTAGATCTTACCTCAATTGCTTATGGCCACCTTGCAAATTGATAGCATTCTCCTATGTGTATATTCAAGAGTGAGATCTAAGAGCTCCAACCAAAACGTCCTCCTCCAAGATAGCCAAATCGTCCTCCTCCTACAAGACAAGATCACATGAAACAAGCCAAATAAGGTGACTATGAAAATGATGGAAAGATGTAATAGAAAGCATCAACTATGTCACAAAGATACAATAATGATACTCCCTTTCACCAAGATCAACCCAAGAGAGACTATGTGGATCCCTCCAACAATAACTCTCAAGAAATTGCCCTCCTCTCCACCAATTCGACTTTCCTGTAAGAAAACTAGTAGAAGCACCAAAATCCACAATGATACATAGAAGAGATATTGTATACTCAAGATGCAAGAGAATCCACAAGACAAGAGAGATATGCTCCACAAAGAAGTGTTCTATTCCAATATTCCAGAGCTCCAAAGGTGAGCTATACAATAGGGGGTCTCCTCCTTATATAGGATAATAAAGACCAAAACCCTATACCACTTTACAATACTATATCAAATGAGTGGTTGAGATTAAAAGATCTCAGTATATAATCAATGGCTAAGATGAACCATAATAACATAACACATGGATCACTCATAGAGTGATGATGTCATAGTCTAAAAATAATCATGGAGGGTGACGTCATCCACTAGAGGGGGTAAAAGTACCAAAGCTCACCTCATAATGACTTGGACATGACATATGGAGCACATGGTGGGGCTAGGAGGCATCAATCCTTACTAGCTCATCCCCAAGGCACAATAAAAAAATAAAATATGTCCAATATAATATAAATGACCCAATCTGTCCTCAAAATCTGTGACAGACAAGCAGTAAAAGACCTCCTGTGATCTCTGTGGGCCTACCCACATGGTGAAAACTGGCTAAAAGATAGTGGGATCACCCTGGAAGACCTCTGTGAAAACCAAGTGCCAAAACCTTGCCCCAATTGCCCAAATCGAATTGCTCAGTGACCACTTTATCCCATTTTTTAACTGCCTCGGTAACTGTGAAAGTGCCAAAACTGCCTTCTAGGGCATCTGCACTGTCCAACTAAGCCCACCAGGCTCTCCAGAAGGGGGGGTAAATGGTAATAACAAGTGGCTGGACGACCCCCTCCTCATACAGGGCCCTAGGTGAACTGGCCTCTCATGGCCCCTGCTGCTCAGGTTGGGAAATCAGCCCCAAATCTGGTCAACAAGTGTAAAACTGCATCAATCACTGTCAGAAGTGCCCAGAATTGAAAGATAAGTGTCTCATTGGATCCAGAAGACCCAAATCCACTAGGAATGTGTACTCATACACCATGGGTTGCCCTAATGGGCCAGCTGTAGGGTCCACCATATATGGACAGTGCATAATCTGATGATTTGAAGTAATAATAAAACCTGCTGAACTGCATCAATCATCATCTGAACCATATGTCCATCATATGGCATCATCATCAAGTATGTGGGACCATCAATCATCATCAATAGGTATATATATGGCCCACATCATCACGGATCCCAATAATATACAACCAAGGATAAATCACATTAGTAGACTAAGACATGTTTCTCTAATCATTCTCACAGCCAAGCTCAAAGTATAACATCCATTCAGTGGCATTGATTAAGTTAGCATATTTCCTTTGTTATTTGAAATTACTTGCACAATAGTTTAAATGACAAACTCACCCATTGGATATGGTCAAACTGCTAGTGAAGGATGAAGGCTAGGAACAAGGTTGGGCCAAGGGGTTGACTTGTTTTACTCAACTCAAAAATACTTTGGACTGGGAGAAGGGGAAAACTACAAACTCTGTGCTGGACAAAATAACACGGGGGGTGGCTGTGCCTCACAAATGAAAAAGTTGTTTAGAGAGTGCTTATTCAACTTAGGCATCATGTCTACATCAAGTTGATCCAGGTTCATTAGGATCATTCAATTTCATTTCATGGCCTTTTTGGCCTACATAACCCTTCAGATCTCAGGTGTGCTGATAAGCACAACTAGTTGCAGCTTGCATCCAGGGCATGTTTTCATATACATATAAGGTCAGCAATTGTTTAGATATAGCTTTTAAGAACCATTGCTTTTTGGACCTTTCTTATACTCTTCGAGGAGTATTTTTAGCAGTTCATCGCTCTTGCCCTTTTTAGTTTCCATGGGTGAATTTATAAGTTTCCATAAGTAGTACATGAGCTTTCAGTTTTAGCCAACAACATCTCAAGTGACTAGGGGGAGTTCAAGCCAATGCCAAACATCGGGACAACCGACCAGAATGATTTAGGCCTACAATCCAACTCACCAAAGGCGAGTTTTGTCACCAACTTAGAGCCGAGACACTAAACATACAGGGATGCGGTCCAAACACAGAGGTAGAAAAATGGGGAAGTCCTCGTTATCAGAAAGTCAAATGAGATAGGTCAGGGTTTACAGTCAAATAAGGAAAGTCATGTATGGATGGAGTCAAGTGAATATGGAGCCTAAACTAGCAGACAACTGGTGTCAGGAAAGACCATATCTATGTAAGGTGGTAAACCAGTGAGTTTTGTTAAACAACCTAAATGTGCAAGTAAATGTTCATTTTAGAGTTGATTTTAAATAGTTTGCCACATCAGGAATAATATACCAAGCAGATGCTGTGAACATGACTAAATCAACAAGATAATAATCCACAGTCAGTGATAAAACATCCATAAGTCATACAACATCATCACAAGAATAATCATCATATATCATCTAAAAACACTGCTGCAATACATCTCTAGGCACTGAACTGAAACTGCATGGGATAAAGGGTCACATCGGTCATCAAATCTGAACTCTCAAGGCTCAGCCTTGACACAAGGTCTAACATAAGTCTGAATAATACGCTGCTCTGATCGTGAGTGATCTCAAAATATACAATCATCATAGCCAAGCTCTGAATAGTGGAAGCTCTGGAACTTGCAGATATCTGCTAAGCAAGCATAGTAGCCTTGCTACTATGGTGTGATAACAGGGTTGCTTGACCCTTTTGCCCTCTCGTTTTTCCATTTTCTCTCTATCTTGCTCTCGCCCTTCCTCATCTTTTTCCTCTCATCCTAGTCTCGTCCCACTTCTCTTTTTTCCATCCCTTGCACTCGTCCAACCCCTTAGATCTCTTCTTCTATCTCTCGTCCCATCTCTTCTTCTTCTCCATTCCTCTTGCACTCGTCCTCTCTTTTCCCTCCTCTCGTCAACTTGCCTTCTCCTCATTGGCTCTCGCCCATCCTAGCTTCCCTTTCCTTCCTCCCATTCGTCCACCTTCAAAAAAGACACAAACAAACAAAAAACAAGGAGTAAGCTTGTTAAGAATTAGAATTTTCTCATAGTTTAGATCTTATATTTTGCAATAGCTTAGATCTCTCAAGTTTTTGTTAGCTAGGTTCTATTTCATGCTTTAAGAAGTATCATTAGGGTAACTTAGATCTCATGCTAGGCTTTGCTTCTAGTTTACTTTTTGCATTTTAATAGTCTCACTCAAAAGATATAAATTTGCGAACAAAATATTTTACATTTTATCACATCTTAGATCTCTTTCCTAGCATTTTTGGTTATTGTTTGCTTGCCGGTCTGTTTTCACTTTTTTAATAAATTTGAAATTGAATCTCATGCTATTTTATACTTTAGATCTCATTTTGCGAGCTTAGATTTAACTAGTTTCAAGTTTGTTTTATTTTTCTAATGTTAATGGGTGCATTGTTGAGTGTTTACTAAGCTTGTGTAGGTCTCTTTGAATAAGAAGAAAAACTTGTGGAACAATACTCAAAGAAGAGAAAAGTGAAATTCAAGGAGAAGATTCAAACCAAATAATAGAACCAAAACCACTTTCCTTTTGTAATTAGCCATTAAGGGCTCATAAAGTTTTGCTTCAATAAGTTATTTTACTTTTCTCAAAAAAGACCTTTCAAGGATTTTTCCTAAGGCAATTGTAACCCAAGTAATAAAAAGGCAAGGTGGGATAGTGCCTCCCACACTTAGTTTCTCCTTCCCCATTTGGGGAAGTTTGTTAATGTATGTTTAGATTAGTTTTATTTTCAGTCATTTAGATTAAAATTTCAAATTTCGGTCATTGGATTAAGTTCTCTTCCAAGTTTTGACTTGAGATAGTATTCTTGGGATGAAATCCCAAGGGCAAGGCCACATAGTTTTGTGGTTACTTCTCTTTCCCCATTAGACTCCTTGTCGAAACTCAGCTAGCTGGAATTTCTCAAGGACTGGTGGTTCTAGTGGTCACCTTGTTCGGAGGATGATCCCACCTGTTTATTTTTCTTAGATTAGTTTAAGTCTTGGCCGAATAGTTTGATTTCATTTTATTATAGAATGCTAGTTGTTCATTTTTGCAAGTGATATCTTTGTCTCTTATTTTCCCATCTTATTGAGCTATCACATGCATTCATGCTTACAAGTTGCTTCCGTTTTAACAATGAACAAAGCCTCTTGAACTTGAAGTAACCCAAGTCAAGAGCACTCTCTATCGGAGAGCATACTAGATTCTGCATTTTCCTTGCATTAGGCATTTCAATCAAGCAAGTCTCTTAAACTTTGGTCTTAAGACTGAGTCAAGAGCGCTCTCTGTCGGAGAGTTGAACTGTGTGCTTTAAATAAATAAAATTTTCAACTCACACCCCCATTAATTAATTTATCTTGGTTGTTATCTAACACCCGTATGCTCTGCCAACCTGAAAGGGTTGGGCTAGTACTCAGAAAGGTGTTGGATTTTGTTAATCTCATAAGTGAAAATCTAATAAAACTTTACCCCAACCAACGTGCCGGCGTTGATCTTTTCGAGAAATACTTTTAAGTGGGAGGCAAAGATTCCTAAACCTGGTGGTGCCGGAGTATGGTTGTCAGGTTCGGGGTGGTTAAGTCATTGGACACTTACCTTTTGCAATCTGGATGGTTTCGACCTATCATCAGAGTGGAAGTCACTGAAAGTATCACTTTCCGGACTTTTGCTTATCTCTTTGTTCTTAGCCCAATAATCAAGACCACTAAAACCTTTCAATTTACCAAGATAATTTGCACAACGTTCTCACAAACAGTTACTAAGACTATATATTCAGCATCCCCTAGCACTACATTCAATCATTTTTGACTCCTTGGTCCAATGGATAAGACACTGGTCTTTTAAATTATTTATCTATCTGTGGATGCTTTCATTTTACAAGTCTTTTTATACTATCAAGCTTACATCTTGTTTGCAACGTGGATTGTGTTTTATCTTGTGTTTATTATAAAGTTGTGGATCTTTCATTTTTCAAAACTCCTAAACAACACCCATCCGCATCATCTCACATAAAAAACATTAAAACACATTGAACCATAGTAAACTCTTTGTAGGGACTACCCCCCTTGGCTTCATTAGGAGTTAGCCTAAACGGAGGAGCTGGGATTTAAGTGACAGTACCTAGCTCATTGCTTGCCCCCAAGGCCACACTTCTCTCACTTGTAGTGAAGAGACAACTTTCGAAAGATTTCTGCTGCTGGTGTGCATCTCGGCGGACAACATTTTTGGCGCCGTTGCCGGGGACAAAGTCCAGTTCCCGAAATTTGAAGACTATGCTTCATTGACGACATTTGTGGGAGATTATATTACAGATTCTTCTTCTCGCATGGCGACTCCACGAAGGGACAGAGCCCTTGTCCTTTTGCAGATTTAAAGATCCTATTGGGTGTAGAGGTGAGCACACTCATTGGAAAGCTTTCAAGCTCACCTTGACGACTCCACAGTTTGGTATGAGGTATGATTATATGCATGTTTCAGATTTGATACCTCATTGTTTAATTCATGGATGATAATAAGGAAAAAGTGCGTCATCTTCCGCACGATTATTTTATGCTCGAAGCTTTCACCTTGCTAGATTTCTCGAATATTTGTGGATTTCCTAATGACTGCTATGACTATAAAGAGGTGCATGACATTCTTCCAGAATTTCATGGAAATAATGATGTTTCAACCATCTATCACAATGCTTCTTACTGCAAATTGATGGTCGATTTCAATGTTTATTGTGAGGATGACCTTATGATTGTCTTTACTTTAGCTTTGGAAGGGGATGCATTAAAGTGGTTCTATGGCCTTTTGGATGGATCCATAGATTCAGTGGCAAAGTTTTTTGAGAAGTTTCTCCTTCGCTGTCATGATGAAACTGTTGATGAGATTGAGAAGCTTGCGAGAAAGTATGATGCCCTCATCCCTAGGGTCCATCTTGAGTTAGAAGAAAATATTGAAGATCTCATTGAAGAAAAAACACAAGTTTCTGTGTAGCTTCATGATGAAAAGTTGGAGCTGTCCCAAGTTCATGAACAGACTTATGATGAAAATTTTGGACTTGCCTCAAGTTCATTTTATAGAAGATAGCACTACTCATTCTGTAGATCAGCCTAAGCAGTCTTGTGATGGAAGTTTTTATATCAGTCCCATCCATCAGTGGATTGAGGCCGCTTGCACACGTCTTGATTTTTTCTGCCAAAATTTTGATGAATTCTTATATCTTGACAGCATGTCATTACAGATTCGTGAGCAGATTGCAGGACAACGCTGTTTTAGGGTAAATATATCCCTATCTCTGTCTCTAAACAAACACATGGAAGAGCAATTTGGCATAGGAGAGATGCTGAAATGGTTACATTGGTTATATGAATATACTTAGCATTCTTTTGTCACATGTTAGAGTAGGTAGGTAGATGAATAAAGCTCCTGCATGAGCGTTTGATGTTTTCAGTATTCAATTTTTTATTTGTAATAACTCTGTGGTTTTGGGATGTGAATTGAGCCATCCCAACCACTGGGCATTTGCTTTTAAGATTGGTCTGCGCACCATGAGTCTGAGGTTCTCGTATGCTCTCGAGGAGAGCACACGTCCCCATATGGAGCCAGATGTTACCCCCTACTTTGACAGGGGTACCCACAGAGCAGCAAATGAAGACCTATGGTGTGGACTTGATGCTCAGTAGCTTGAAACTAGATTCGATGAAAGAGAAAGGAAATTGTTTGAAACTATCAAATAGGGTACAGACATTAAAAGATCGATGTGTTTGTTGGGATATATGAAAATACAAATGACAGGGCAGATAATGCAGTTGAGCAATTTCATGCAACCATGGAAACTGTAGAAGGCAGTAAGACGGGAAAGTTTTTGGCTATTGGTGGCACAAATGGCTGTCTTCGGTTATATGAATTTAAGGAATCAAAGCAACAATTTGAATATGGAGTAATGTGTCGACCTTATCCCCTTGGGACTCAACATTCAGACCTAAAGAATGCAACTGAAAATCTAGTGTCACCTATTCGTAGCAAAATCGAACCAGCAGTGGCTTCTGCATCGAACATAGCTGCTATCAAGAAGCTTGGAAAAAGAGTAGCCTCAACAAATGATGATGGGATATTTCTCCATGAGGGTGCATTATTCACAACTCTTGGCTCAGGAAGCTTTGGTGGCTCTCTCTACGTCTTGAAGCTTAATAAGCCAGTGGATTTATATTCAACTCTTCCTCTTGAAAAAATAGTGGAGAAATGCATTTCGACATCCTCTTCTGTTTGGACTGCTGATAGCAACTTTGATGGGACGAGCGCCGTTATTGGTACAAATCAGGGTGTTGGCCTTGTTGACATAGAAAGGAAGAAATTATCATGGGTATGCTCCAGTAACAGTGATATTCTCTCACAGCAATTTGATCAATCTGAGTGTTTTTGAAGGAGAAAATGCAGATCATCGCCATCGAATGAAGACAGCCCGAGCCAGAGAATCGCACCGTGATTTACGGTCCAGAAGTAATCGCCATTTACGTTGAACTCGGACCTGTCAAACACACCACGTCGATTTTTCTGATGCAATGTTACATCCAACGCAAAGCTCGCGTTTCAACTGTTAGCAAACGACAAATTTTAAAATTTTATCGGAGATCACGTCTTGAGCATTCAGTGCTTGGCAGTCGATTACAAGCACTCCACGTCTCAGTCACATTTTTAATTGGCGGCTGCTCGGGTTATCTTCGCACAGTTTGACCTACCTTTTCATTAGCGGCTGATTCTGTGGAGCGCTTGGGGTTCGAACGAGATGATGAACGCCACCACCGACCGCTTGTTAGCTTCGAGAACGTGAGGAATTCCTTTGATTTTGTGGCGGTTGCTATGTGTTGATAATTTACTTTCGGATCCTCTGTTTCGGCTCAACAAAATAATCCACACGCAGACTCACCTAGCAGGCAGCTGTTCCAGGGATTTTATGTTGATAAGCAGAGATTAGCCTATGTGTCAATCATTTTAAAACGACATATATGTGCTCGGATTTTCAGTCCAAGAGGAAGTCGACCTTTTTGGTGGGCGTCTTTGGTAATGTGGCAGCATGGAGCGATGCCTGTCAGCCTTTTCATCATCGAAACAACTATCGTGATTTACACCTGTATGCTCAAACCCGAGTTTCAGTAGCTACCGGTTGCATTTTGACAGGTCTACGTTGGGCTTTATTTTTCCTTCTTTTGTTGGAACCACTTAACTAAAGCAGGAGTTACATTTAATAGGTGGAGTGGGCATCCATTCGTTGGGCAGGAAAAAGTGGATCTAGCATGCCACCTTTTCCACTATTTTATTATTTTTTCCCTTTTTTATGAGAGGATTTGAGCCTATAAAGGGGCCATCTTTCTCCATTGTAAGGATGGAAAAACTTTTGGGAGTTTCTTTCCCTAGAACTTAATGAAAAATGTCATGGGCCTCTTTGGATAATCTGAGTATTTTTGTGGCGTGAGCTTGTGATTTTTTTGCATGAGTGTGAGCGTTCCAGTTTCTGCTTCCTATTTTCTTTGTGTGAGAGGCCATAGAAGGGTGACAATCCACCACATTGGAAGGTGAAGAACTCTTAGTAGCTGTCTTCTTCTTGCCTTTGGCAAAGAACTCTTGGCATTCTGCTTTCTTCTTCCCTTTGTGAGCGTGCATACACAGGTATTGATGTTTGTATTTAATCTAGTTTGATTGTGCAATCTTGATTTTTGATTTGCATAGCGCACCTCCCGCAGCTAGAGAAGAAGAAGTACTCTTTCTGATTGCCAAACACTAGACTGAGCAGGGCTTGCTCAATGATGCGATCTTTCCCCCTCAGTCACATATGACACAAGGCCCTTTGATCTCTCTTTTGACTCCATTCACCCCTCTAACATACTGGCACTGGCCTTCCCTCGAGGATTGATCCTCCCAACTTTCCCCATCATTCATTCAAAATACATCTTTTGTTACATTTGTTTCTCTACGGTGGCCTCTTCAATTCACCTTGCCTGTTTACTGTACCTGCCTTAGCGATCCTATCTTAGGGAGACCGCCCTAGAGTTGGAGAAGAGCCAACTTGAAGCGAAGAGGAGAGGAGTGTGGTGACATTGGCCCCTCTCCTGAGAGTTGTCATCCAGCTGGTGTGTTACATTTTGGGCTTCAACACATGCATGCCAGTTTTGAGAGACAACAATACTAATTTGATTTCTGTCCATTGGTGTTGACAGGCAAGGAGGACGAGTTGGTAGGGAGAGAGCAAGTCGATTTCAGCTGGGGACTTCTACAACCGCTTCTATTTGATCTTCGGGACGTACAAACCTCATCAAAACAAGAGATATCAGCTAGTTTCAAGTAGGTGTCTCATCCTCCTCTCTTGTATTTCCATTTCCATTTTGTTGAAGAGAGTAAATTTACGCTAAAACCCTAAAAATCAAAATATTAAAAATCAACCGTTAGAATTAGTTTTTCTTGTAAACCCACTAATGAAATGTGCTTAAAACCCCATATCTCAAATTTCATTTGATTCCGACTCCATCTACCCACTTAACCAGGCACTAGTCTTTCACTGAATTCGCCCCACTTGGGGAAACTGGCCAATCACGTTGTTTGGTAGATTTTTGGGTTCTGGTTACTTTAGATTTGGCTTTAGAATGTCATTTTACCTTGGGAAGTCAAGTACCGATTGCTGGAAGTGATTATTTATGCTAATTATTCTCTGCCCTAGGTCCATTTGTCCACTACCCAACCCCTTTCCTAGGCAGTTTACTTCACTATCTCACTTCCAACTCAATTTACATCCTTAGACTATTTTCAGCCATCTCACCTTTAATCTAATCTACTCGATTGATCACACTTGATTGTTGGTCACGTTTCATTTAAGTATTTATTTCATCCGTGTGTCCAACTGGTGGCTGAAAATAGACTTAGGACCTTTTATCACTTAAATTGTAGTTACCCCTATGGATGTATCCATTAATGGATGGCAATAGGGAAGGGCAACTAAAAATGTGCAACCACGATCACTTCGACCTCCAATAGATGGTTGTCACCTCAGTCGAGGCAACCTTCACTTTATGCTATCTAGCCCAGACAACAAAGGGGGAGACCCAGATCTACTCCCGACAGGAGAGATCAAACCAAAACACCAAATCAAGGTTAAGTATAAGTGAAGTATTGTAAGGTGTATGGTGTATCCTAGACCTAAGGATGAAGTCACAAGGTAAGTGAGGGGTTCAATGTGTATAGCTTTGGTTCATTATGAGTGTGAGAGTGACTTATAGTATTTGAAAATGAGATCCAGGATTATAGTACTAGTCAATTGTGAGAAAATCCACTGCCTTGGGAACCGTGTCCAATGTAGGGTAGTTAATAATTGAATTGGGGCTAACCAGTACTAGAGATAAGCTTGATCATGAGATATAACAATGTCAAGGGATTCAAGCAACCAAAACAAAGATCAATCTTCAAGTTAACCCAACAATCTATAAAAGTCGAATTGAGCTTGGAGAAAGATCAGTGCCTTGGGAATTGGGGCAAATGGAGTCAAAGTGAAGTTAACTTGTAGATCAAGACCCTTATAACATAAGACAAGTGGGCTACTAAAGGTTTGATGGATGGATCTATCTAGATCTAATAAATCATGATGTGACCTAAGTGGACCACAATCCCTTAAAACAAGGAATGCTACCCCCAAGGCAAGATTTCACAAAGTGACGTACTAGACATAGGTTTCAAGGTGTGCTTGTTCCAAATCCACCAAAATCTCAGCTACCCACGTCTTACATGTGGACAAACTTAATCCCTTCAAGAAGTGCGACCTTGCCCAAGGAGGGTCAAAAGTGGGGTAAATGGGATCAAGACAAGCCCAATGGCATCCAAACTTTATATCCAAGTAGTTTAAGCAAGTGGCAATGTGGATCTAGAAAATCAAGGCAATCCAAGGGTTAGATCTTACTAGATCTGAGTTTTAAGATACCAAGTGGTCCAAAATGGGGTTTTAATCCCTTAAAATGTGGAATAGGGCCCACAAGGTAGAAATCAGAGAAGTGACAGTCTAGGGGTAGGTTTTAGGACGTGTAGATTACAAATCAAGTGAAATCTCAACTACCCACATACTAGATCTAGGTTAACTCACCTTCCCCAAGAAGTGCGACCTCACTTGGAGAGGCTAAGTTGGCTTGGGAAGGGGATCAAATGGAGGCCAATCCTCACCAAACTATAGATCCGGGATGCCATGGATACTATAGAGGTGGGTTTTAAATATCTTACCCAAAGAGACACTAGATTTTAGTAGATCTGAGAAAATGTAAAAATGAGGGTTTGAAATATAAGGGTTTTATCAATTATATGTTGTGCCAATGGATTGGAATCAAGATAAGAGAAACAAACCTGTGGATCTTACTTGGATAACCTTGTAGATGCCTTGATGATGATGGTCTATGCAAACCCGATCAATTTGAAGCAATTTGAAGTAGATCTATGAAATCGATTTGCCCAAGGAAGCCAATGCGCCCTCTCTCCTGCACAATAAATGTCAACAATATCAGATTTACTGTAGACAAGAGATAAGACTGATGCCACAAGAGAAATAACAGAAAGATAGCATAGATCACAATGATACTAATGATAACCCCCTGATACAATCGAATGCCAAAGAGATCGATTTGAAGAAGCCTTGCAAAATCGCCCTAGTTGAAGTCGCCCTCCTGTAGACAAGACAAAGATTTCCAAAAAAAGATAGATCTTACCACAAATACCCAAATGCTAGGATGCAATAGACTTTCCAATCACCATCTAAGAACACCAGATACAAAGGAGATCACAAGAATTTCCACAAGAGAATTTTTCTATATCAAGATTCCAAGAGCCAAAGACCCCTTTACAATGAGAGGCTCTCTCCTTTAAATAGGAAGGAGAGGCACCAAAACCCTAACCACCTTTTGAATAAGTGGCTAAGATTAAAAGATAATAATGTCTAATCAATGGTTGAGATGAGCTCAACAATAAAATACATGGATCACTAATAAAATATAACCATAAGTGGACAAAATCGCCCTAGGAGAGGGCATCCCACCAAATCATGATGACAAAATATAACAACTAGCTCATGGTCGGTCCAAGGGGTAATTTTAGACACCCTTGGTCAATCCCCATAGCACAATAATAATAAAATAGTCATCAAAGTACCAAATCGTGCCTCTATGGACAAGTCGTGGGCCTTAGGAGGCCTCAGAAATCATCAGAAAATGCCATAAGTGATGGATGTGGGTCTCGATGAAGCTGAAACTGCTGGAGAAGGTGTGGAAGACACCCCACTCATCATCACTGATCATCCCATGCCAAAACTTTACCTTAGTAGCCCAAATCGAATTCCTCTGTAGCCATTTCTACCAATCCCAAACTGCCTCGGGAAGCGTGAAACTGCCCAAACTGCCTCCTGGAGTGCTTGCGCTGTCAAGGTGAGGGCACCAGTGTGTCCGGGAGGGGGGTAATATGGTAAAAACAAGTGGTTGGACCACCCCTTCCATGCACAGCGCCCTAGGTCAACCAGATAAAATCCATCTTTGCTTTGACAGGGTCTCTGATAGACCAAAACTGCACTAGGATAGCCTACTGAGGCTCAATCATCACCGTAACTGCCCGGAACTGAAAGTAGACTGTCTCATTGGACTCAGAAGGTCCAAATCTATCCAAGATGTGTACTCATACATCATATGGATCTCTGCATGATCATATAATACATCCAATATACCGGAACAGGTGAAATAATAATAATCTGTAAACGATCAAATAATGCTGAAACCATGAATCATCATCATAAACCTGTATCTGATGCATAGAACCATCATGTACATATATATGGACCATATATCATCTATCTGTATCATCACAAGGTCCAACCATCTCATGTCCTATGGTTGACCTTGGTCAAACTAGGTTTGACCAAGTCAACATGACCAAATATAACTCAGACTGTCATCAGAAGCTGCTGCAAAGTGTCAAAGGTTAATGCATGCTCTACAACTTATTCAAATAACAATTATAACACAAAGTAATCATTACTGGCGATCTAAATCCAAATATATAATGTCATTAATTATTATTATAACTCAAACTAGACTTTCAGGACCATACTCACTTCATAGTTGTGATCAATTTGCTAGTGAAGGGTGAAGGCTAAAATAAACTGGCTAGGCTAAAGGATGACTTGACTGACTTAACATTGGGACACTTTGAATATGGGAAAGGGAATACACACCATAGTATATACTGAATGAGCAACAACACAGGGAATGGCAGTGTCTCACAAATGGATGAGTTGTTCGAAGAGGGTTTATTCACCTTGAACAGATGTGCACAATCCATAGTACAAATGAGGCCAGCAATTGTTTTGATATAGCATTTAAGTTCCATTGCCTTTTGGGCCTGAAGTTTCCATAGCCTTTGATCTATGTGTGTTTATAAACACATTGCATAGATCTACATTTATTTAGGGTTTTTGCTGCAGGTGTGTTTTTAAGGCACTTGTTTACCTGAGCACTTCTAGGTGTGTCACAGACAACTTGTTTACCTAGGTATTTTACATTTCACAAAAGATATAACATTTTATTTCGTAGCCACTTTCATTTGGCTTGCCTTTCATTCATGTGTGTTTAAAAACACATTGCATGAACGGGCTTTTCATACAAGATATAACATTTAATTTTTCGAACTTTGTATTCATGGCAACACTAAAAGTTTCAGGTTTAGCCAACACAACTTTAGTGACTAGGGGGAATTCACAAGGAAATCCAACTCACCATAGGTAAGTTTTGTCACCAACTCAGAGCCGAGACACAATAAACAGGGAAGCTCATCCAATATAGAGGCTACAGTGGGGAAAAGTCCTCCATGCCACTAGTCAAGTAGTAAGTCAGGGTGATAAACTAAACGGTGGGTAATGGATGGATGAAGACAATGAATAATGGAGCCAACACTAGCAAGCCAAGGTATGGTGGAATGATCACCTCTATTCTCCCTAAGGAGGGTAAAACCAATGAGTATGAATAGTGAACTTCTAAGTCTGAGTAGGGACAATATAATATATATAATAAGATCAACCAGGTCCACATAGCTATATGATCGCCAGATCATGATACTAAATGTCAAGACATGCCATAAGAATGAATATAAAAGCAATCTAACCACAACACTACAATATATCTGCTGAGTCATATACCTGAATGCTCATCATATGAGCCATCATCCGTCCTCTGAAACTGCTGCTATAACTTCGGGCACTACTGATTGCTCTGTACAAATGGTATAATAGCTACATCGGTCATCTCTCTGAGTGTCCTGAGACTCAGTCATGGCATGGGGAATATATACTGTCCAAAATCTGATAGTGATCAAATATAGATGCTCATTTCGGCATCTCAATTCAAGGGAACTGGCTGAATAGTGTACTGGAATCAGAAAAATAATGTATGGTAGCCCAGCTACTATATATGTGATAACAGGACCTACTTACGCTCATCTCCTGCCTGTTTTTCTTTCCATCTTTTAGATTTGGGTGTACTTTTTCCTCTCGACCACCACTTGGTTGAGCGGGGTCTCCCCCTTGACTTGGCTACGTGCCTTGTCTAAAGTGACAGTAGCCTTGTCCGGTGTGACTTTCCTTCCCTGAACGGAGGACCTGGCTATTGCCGGTTACACCTTCCTAGCTGTTCACCTCTACCATCCCTGTTCGGACACCTACTACCAAACAACTAGAGTTTGTGTGATAACATGTCCCCACCCCTTTTCCAACCCCCTTCTTCCCTTTTCCTTCTTTTTATTTCTCCAATTTTCTTGCTTGTTAGTTTTAAGGTTAGCCTAGTTCATTTTTCTTTTAGTTTAATTCATTTCTAGTTTTGCATTTAGACTTAGTTTCATTTGTAAAATTTTGCAGTTTTCTTTCTTAGATTTCATTTAAAGTTAAAACTTGTATTTGAAAAAGAATGTGCATATAGATTAGTGGTTAGTTTGCATCTAGTTTCCATTATTACTCCTAGATCTTAGCTTTGTTTTGATTTTGACTAACGCTAATGGGTGCATGAGTATTGGACTTTTTTGGTTGTAGGTGTTGAGAAGAGAAATTGCAAAAGTGAAGCAAGAAGACAAACTTAAAACCATTTGGAGATATCCCAAAGAAGAAGAAATCATCAAGAGGAACAAAAAACCATAAGGAAGATCCAAAACCAATGAAGATGATTTTAACCAAGAAGATTTAAAGCTTCTCATTCTCCTTTTGTAAAAGAAGTCGTAAGACTTCTTGTTTCAAGTTCTTTTTACTTTCAGTTTCTCTCATTGGTTGAAATTCCTCAAAAGTTGTAGTCATTAATAAAAGATCATTTTGAGTAAGGTTTTTAAGTCCCCACTTCCAACTTCCCCCATTTGGGGAAGTTTGTTGGTTGTTTGCTTTCTTTCCGCACTTAGCTTAGTTTTGCTTCCAGTATTTCTCACACATTGCAAGTACACTACATATTTCCATTGCTAAATTAATCAAACTACTTGCATTTTATTTTTTTGTCTTGCATATCATTTAGTGTAGATAAGTCTCTTGAACTTGTCGCAAGACGAGTCAAGAGCACTCTCTATCGGAGAGCATACTTGTATTGTTGCATTGCATTGCATGTAGTTAACTAAGTTTCTTGAACTTTGTCATAAGACGAAGTCAAGAGCACTCTCTGTTGGAGAGGTCTCATTGTGCTCTAATAAAAATTTCAACTTCACATTCGCCTCTCTAAAATTTATTTCGCTGCTTTACATCACCAAGTATGGTCTGCCGACCCTAACAAGTTGGACTCGTACTCAGAACGGTGATTGGATTGTCAATCTCATAAGTGATAACCATAATAAAAACTTTCACCCCATAACCAACCAATCCGGAGTTGATCGATAAAGATACGTTCAGTGGGTAATCTCCTAGTTGGGGGCGCCGGGATTCCATGTTCAGCCTCTAGTTTGCTGGTTAGCGTTGCGCGACCTAGCTAGAGCACTGGGTGGCCCGACAGGTCCTTGAACGGAGGCACTTGATACTATCTTTTCCGGACAGACTTCCAGTACCTCGCGTATCGGTTGGAAGTACCCTTATCCATAATAATAATCAAGAACACCTAAAATACTTCAAAATTTACCAAGAACAAATTTCAAAACGATCTCACGAACATTACATTGAGACTTACTTTACAGCATCCCAAGCACCTTGTGACTCCATTTGGCACTGGTCGACAAGATTTTTATGTATCACCTTAAGCTGGACCATTAGTCCTTTGGTATTTGTTTAATTATCTTGTGGATGCTTATTTAAATTTCAAAGTCAAAGTATATTGTTCATCTTGATATCTGTGTCTTGTAAATTGTAACATGGATTGCGTATTTTATGGTGTTCCCATCATTAAAAAACTCCTAAACAACACCCATCCACATCATTTCATCACTTAAAACATTTAAAAAAACAAGAGCCATAGAAAACTCTTCGTTAGGGACAACCCCCCTTGGCTTCGTTAGGAGTTAGCCTAAACGGAGGAGCTGGGATTCAGGTGGCAGTACCTGGCTCATTGCTTTCCCCGAAGGCCACACGTCTCCCACTTATGGTGAGGAGACAATTTTCGAAAGATTTCTGCTGCTGGTGTGCATCTCAGCGGACAACAGGACCCACATATCTTCTCTTGGGTTGATCTTTGTGACATGGAGTATCATTATTGTATCTTTGTGACAAAGTTGATGCTTTCTCTTACATCTCTTCATCATTTTCATAATTTTCTTATTTGGTTTGTTTCTAACTTGATCTTGTCTTGTAGGAGGAGGACAATTTGGCCATCTTTGGAGGACGTTTTGGCTTGGAGCACTAGATCTCACTCTTGAATATACACATAGGGGAATGCTATCAATTTGCAAAGTGGCCACAAGCATTTGAGGTATGTTCTTTAAGGTATGTACCTGGATCCATTCATTCTTCTTCATTGGTCACAAAATCCTTAAATCAAAACCCTCATTTTCACTTTTTTTTAGATCTACTTGGATCTAGCTTGGCTTTGGGTATGAAATCAAGAACCCACCTCTATAGCATCCACGACAATTCGGATCTATAGTTGGGTGGTGATTGGCCTCCGTTTGACCCATTTCCCAAGGCACCTAGCCCTCCTTGAGGCAATTCGCATTCCTTGAGGAGAGCTAGTTTGGCTAATTCTGTGACGTGGGTAGGTGAGATCCCACATGATTTGGATAGATATACCTTGATAACCTACCCCTAGTGCTTCACCTTGTTGATTTTCAGCTTGTGGGCCCCATTCCTCATTTTGAGGGTTTGAGCCCCACTTGGGTCACTTGGTGATGCATTTTAAATCTCAGATCTATGGAGATCTAGCATGCATTTGGACTTGAAAACTTAAACCCACCTTTCTTTTCACCTTATCTACCCCGATCTACATTTTGGTGGAATTTGGACTCCATTTGCCCCCTCATCTTAAGGCACTAGTCTCCCTTGGGTAAATCGCACTCCTTGGGCTAGTGGTCTTTTGCTAGATCCCACATGTGGGTGATGCCTATCCCATCTTGAAATCATAGATCCATCTATTGCATACCCCTTGGGACCATTTTCATCCCTAACTTGACCTTGTGGGCCCCATTTGAACCATTTCCATATTTTAAGGAAGTGGGTCCCACTTGTGCAAATCTCATGGTCCTAGATCTCTTAGATCTATCTCAATTTCATAAGTGGCCTTAGCCATTCATTGGTTGGAACATTTGTCACCCCTTAAGCCTCTTCCAACCATACTTCAACCCTTGGGTCCACTTAACTTTTATAGATCTAAACTCACTTATTGGTTTCCGTAACTCAACTTACACATTTCCCTAGGTGGTGATGTATTTGTAACTTCAGAAGATATTCACTTGTATATTGTATTTGTACTTTATTGTATCCCCAACGGAGATGTATTATTCCTCCGATTGGAAGTGTCGTCAGTTGTACTTGCAAGTGTCGCAAGTTATATTGTAAGTGTTGTAACTTATACTTGATGGGTTATTAGACCACCTTGATGGGGTCGGCCCCGTATGAGTCTTGTGGGTTAAAGGGTTATTAGACCACCCTAGTGGGGTCGGCCTAGTTAGTATTATGTTAAGTGGTTAAGTTGGGGCCGACCTAGTTAGAGTTAAAAGGCAAGTCAAGTTAGTGTATAAATAGAGAGTGTGTCTCTCTCATTTCACACATTCTATTATTCATTCACTTCGCATTAGTGAGAAGAGGAGGGTGCGCACAAGTGGAGGAGGAGCATGATGCTGAAGATATCTATCTCTTGGGTTTGATCATGGTGATCCTTGTATTGATGCTTATTCTATCTCTGAGGAAGTTGCGGGGTTTTTCACCTTCTTGGTTTTCCCCGGTGAAATGTTTTGTGTCTCTTGTCTCTTATGCTTGATATGCTGTACATGTTGCTCTTTCAGTTAAGATCCTAGATTTATTGAATTAAATGATGAAAAACTAACATGGTATTAGAGCTAGCCTGAAGGAATGCATGGTATGGCATTTATGAGACTTGTTGCACTTGCGACAAATTGGAAGCTAGGGCTTGATATAGGCAAAACCAGTCATCGTGGCACTTTCGCTATAACTCCATTTTGGCGAAAGTTCAGGTTCTGAAACTTCTACATGTCGCAGATAAGATCCCCATGTACCTTGTGTCCGAAGCACAGCATCTAATTCGCTGTACTTTCTGTTTTATGACCTGTACCATCTAGGGTTTTTGCCTCTTCCAGATTTCAGTCATAAACAAGTGACCTAGGCAAAAATGTCACAACTTGGGCTAGGTAGCTCCAAATGAAATTCTGTAAAAGTGACAGTAAGAGCACGGAATGTAGTTTCTTAGGTAAGTTTTTCAAAGGCTGAAGTTGAACCAGTGACACGTGGCACTCCGTACAAGTTCGCTATCCTGTTTTATCCCATAAAGAGGTCACATTGCGACACTTGGCACAACTCTCTCTCAGAGAATCCATTTGAGGTTAGACCTGTGGGGTTGGAAAGAAGACAGGTCTACCATAGGCCGAAGTTTCAAACCCCGTGGATTCGTAATTTCAGAGATGCACCATAAACAATAAGGTGCATATTTCTGTCAAAACAGAATTGGATTCTGAGCACCTTCATTCTTGGCTTGTCACTGCTGTGGGAATTTAGGGCTTCGGAGAATGTTGGAATTTTTGGAATCGAAAACCAAGGCTGAATTCTCCTCAGAAAAATCGAAATTTAGAGACCAAGATCGAATTTTTTGGTTGGGCAGAAGGCCGGACTTGATCAAACCCTAGTTCGGGATTTTGATCGGAAAGGTGGAAACTTAGGGCTTCTGCAAAAGTTGGAATTTTTGAAATCTGTGACCACGGCTGGAAGCTCCTCAGAAAAATCGAAGTTTAGAACACAAGATTGAACCTTTTGGATGGGCAGAAGCCCGGGCTTTATCAAACCCTAGTTCGAGATCCTGTCCAGAAGATGCAGAAGTTTCAAAGACTATTTTGAGGGGTCAAATTTTGGAGATTTCAAAATTGAAGTATACTAGTTTGATCAGCTCAACAAGCCACATCTTTCCATCCATTGAGGAGTTTGAAATTCAAAATTTGAATTTTTAGGGTTTCTCTGACAAACCCTAATCCAACTCCAGATCCAGTTTCAGCAAATCAAAGTGGATTGGGTTAATCCTAGAAGAGAATGAATTGGACATCTACACAAGTGAAGAAGTTCCAGTTTCAGATGGAGATGAGGTTAAGGCCTTACATAAGAATGCTACAAGCAATCTCGATAGGTATGACTTGAGGAGATACAGGTATGTTTTGAAATCTGTTCATGTTTAATTTTATGATATGTTTGTCTTCATATTATTGAGGTTAGTAGAATCTTGATTAATTTTAGACTTGTCTTATCACTCTAGTAAAAGTATGAATGCATGTGAATGATAGAAGACATTCATTGATCAGGATTATATGATTGTACTAATGCACTGTGGTGTTGTATGAGGTTGATGTTGTCCGCTAACATGAAAGGTACAAATCAAGTTCTAGATCAAGAACATATGACCATGGTGACATGAAGACAAAGACTCATGGATCACATAGAAGCTCTACTTACGAGGTATGTATATTTTGGTTCTACAATGGTTAACTTATGAGTTATGCAGGTTACTAGCACAGGTCATTGAAGAGAACAAGAAGACATTGTTTGGGTATGTTAGACATAACTAGCAAACATGATAACCGGGTATGTTTTTCCTATATCAAGTTAGAATCCTACCTTGTGTTAGGATCTTATAATTTTGTATGAATGATTATTCTTGAAGTTAGAAGTTTAAGTAATCAACAATTTATGCATATTATGTCTCTTACTTTGATTGATGATATGACTAACCAGAAGAGTCCTATGGTCAATAAGAATATGCATGAGTAATAGAAGTCCTCCCTGAAACCTTGAATACTAATGCTTGTGATAAATTACCTCTGTGTGAAATGATCATGACCATAGATGTTAAGAGTATTTAGGATCATAATGTTTTGATAGTATTGAGTTTAGACTAATATATGTATGGTTATGTATGAGATCTTGAGGATAACACAATGATGACACTAGCGCACAATTAAGCATGCATAGTGGTCTAGGATGGATATAAGTTCAAGGACAGGTAATCCGGGAAGCAAAGATCAAGAGGGAGCACACTCCAAAAGTTCCTGCAAGGAAGCAAAGATCAAAAGGGAGCACTCCAAGAAGCAAAGATCAAGAGGGAGTCCACCCAACAACTAAACAAAGATAAGTATTTGAATTATCATTTATTAATATATATGATTACTTAAATGATGTTGTTCAGTCATGTACATACTTACGTCCCTAGATTTAGGATGTATATTATGCACATTAGAAAAGTTGCATTAATGAACAAGATACTACTAATATGCAAGTAATGGGTAAGTGGCTTATGGTACTGTACAACATTCCATTGCTACTTATCTAGAATGAAACCTCTTTGTTGACATGTTGGGAGTTGTGCACACTCTTAACAATGTTTTGGTAGAGATGGAAGGCATCTAGAAAGTTACGGGATATGAATAAATGTTGTATTGAAGCATTGGCTAAGATAATTGCATGACTGTATGACATATGTCTTTATGCATAAGAATGTGTTTTTGAAAAACTATGAGAAGTTTCTAATCATGCAATTGAATTTGACTTGTAGGAAAGATCGTGTACAATCACCTACAAAAGAAGGTATACAGTATTTGTTCCAACAAAGTTCAAGAAAATTATCTATTGAAGATATTGAAGAATCTGAAGTTCCCAGGATCCGGGATGCAGTAAGAAGGCCATGATCGAGGAATACCAGTCGATCATGAAGAATGATGTTTGGGATGTGGTCCCAGAGACCAGAAGGGAAGTCTGTTGTGACTTCCAAGGGGATCTATAAGATCAAGCATGCTGCAGATGGCAGCATAGAGAAATACAAGGCAAGGTTTGTGGCTCGTGGCTTCTCCCAGAAAGAGGGGATAGATTATGAAGAGACTTTTGCTCCTGTAGCCAGATACACTTCCATCAGAATAATACTTGCTCTGGCTGCAGTGATGAAGTGGAAGATACACCAGATGGATATGGTGTAGTCGAAGAGGAAGTGTATGTGGAGCAGCCACTCGGTTTTGAGACACATGATAGGGAGTCATATGTGTGCAGTTTGAGGAAAGCCTTATATGGCTTGAAGCAAGCTCCTAGGACTTGGTATGGTAGGATAGACAGCTTTCTATCCAGCTTGGGCTTTACTAAGAGTAACGCAGATTCCAACCTTTACTACAAGGTTGAGGAAGGAAATCCAGTGATACTTCTGTATGTGGATGACCTATTTGTTACAGGTGAGGATGGGTTGATTGCTGACACCAAGAGGAAGCTTGCTGCCAAGTTCGAGATGAAGGACTTGGGGATGATGCATAACTTTCTAGGCATGGAGGTGTGGTAGAGTGCAGATGGGATCTTCCTTGGACAAGGGAAGTATGCAGTAGAGATCCTGAAGCGGTTCGAGATGTTGGACTGCAAGGCCATGGCCACACCTATGGCATCGAACCTGAAGCTATTGTGTGATGCTTCATCTGAGTCGGTTGATGTCACGATGTATCGTCAGATGATTGGGTCCTTGATGTACCTGACGAACACGAGACCAGATATTTGCTTTGCGGTGAACACATTGAGCCAGTTCCTGACGAATCCTAGACATGTTCACTTGATTGCTGTGAAACATATTCTGAGGTACCTGAAGGGTACGATTGATTATGGGCTCAAGTATGATGCGAATCAAAAGTTTAACCTGGAGGGTTATGTTGATTCAGATTGGGCAGGCAGTGTTGTAGATAGGAAGAGCACTTCGGGGTGCTGCTTCAGTATGGGATCACGTGTGATCTCTTGGTTTAGCAGGAAGCAATCCTACGTAGCACTGAGTACAGCTGAAGCAGAGCATGTCGCAGCTTGTTCGACTAGTTGTGAGGAAGTATGGCTTAGGAAGCTACTGTCTGAGTTATTTGATCTCCTGTTGGATGCTACCTATATCTATTGTGACAACCAGAGTTGTGTGAAGTTGTCAGAGAACCCGGTGTTCCATGATAGGTCAAATCACATCAAGATCAAATATCACTATATCAGGGATATGGTGCAGAGAGGAGCAGTGAAGCTCCTGTATGTTGCGACGGATGAGCAGGTTGCAGATGTGTTGACGAAACCACTAGCCAGAGTGAAGTTTGAGTACTTCAGAGAGAGGCTTGGTGTTCTTCAGATTGAAGATACTTCGAGGAAGAAGTGATGGGACACATTTGCAGGAGCCATTCCAAGCATGGTGAGAGGAGGATCCTTCCCATGGCTGTGAATGTAAGCGCTGTGTGATGAGCATCGGGAAGATGCTCCAGTTACTGCTTTGGATATGCATCAGTTGGATGCTTTGTATGATCAGTTGGATCATGTATGATGATATGCATCAGGACGATGCAGTGACGATGATCAGGATGATCATGTGTGATGAGTATTAGGACGATGCTCTGGATGATATGCATCAGGACGATGCAGTGACGATGATCAGGATGATCATGTGTGATGAGTATCAGGACGATGCTCTGGATGATATGCATCAGGACAATGCAGTGACGATGATCAGGATGATCATGTGATGATATACATCAGGATGATGTATGGTGAATATCAGGTTGATACTCTGTGGCCGTGGACAGGTTGTGCGAGGGTAGCATGTAATACGTCTTGGAGATCCGGACAGGTTGTGCTAGTCACGTAAAAGGCCTTGGATGCTCTTTAGAGATCTTGCTGGGCAAGACACTCTTGTAAGGTTTTGATAGACCACATGTAATACGTCCTGGAGATCCAGACAGGTTGTGCTAGTCACGTAAAAGGCCTCGGATGCTCTTTAGAGATCTTGCTGTGCAAGACACGCTTTTAAGGTTTTGTGGTGGGGGTCATATGTAATACGTCCTGGAGATCCGGACAGGTTGTGCTAGTCACGTAAAAGGCCTCAGATGCTCTTTAGAGATCTTGCTAGGCAAGACACTATTTTAAGGTTTTGTGACAGTCACATGTAAGTTGACCTGGGAGATCTTGTCGGTCGTGCTTCGGCACATAAAGGATCCTGGGATACTCTTTCGAGGCATTGTGACGCACGTAATAAGTCCTGAGGATTCCACAGTATGGCCAGTGTTGATGAAGACCTGCAGGAGGTGGGCCTACATCCAACATGAAAAAGGGCTGGCTCTGTAGAACTTCTTAAGACGAGAAGAATTCAGAGATAGCCCAGTGATCGAGATGTCAAGTGCAGCAGCAGTGATGATGATGATGCTCCGTGATCCAGTGATGATGATCCAGCTCCAGAATTGAAGACTTGTGCCTATATGTATTGGTGACTTGTGTTAAGAGAATACCTTCCTAGTTAAGAGGGAGTGCTGATGTATTTGCAACTTCGGAAGATATTCACTTGTATATTGTATTTGTACTTTATTGTATCCCCAACGGAGATGTATTATTCCTCTGATTGGAAGTGTTGTTAATTGTACTTGCAAGTGTCGCAAGTTATATTGTAAGTGTCGTAACTTATACTTGATGGGTTATTAGACCACCTTGATGGGGTCGGCCCTGTATTAGTCTTGTGGGTTAAAGGGTTATTAGACCAGCTTAGTGGGGTCGGCCCAGTTAGTATTATGTTAAGTGGTTAAGTTGGGGCCGACCTAGTTAGAGTTAAAAGGCAAGTCAAGTTAGTGTATAAATAGAGAGTGTGTCTCTCGCATTTTACACATTCTATTATTCACTCACTTCGCATTAGTGAGAGAAGAGGAGGGTGCGCACAAGTGGAGGACGAGCATGCTGTTCAAGATATCTATCTCTTGGGTTTGATCATGGTGATCCTTGTATTGATGCTTATTCTATCTTTGAGGAAGTTGCGGGGTTTTTCACCTTCTTGGTTTTCCCCGGTGAAATGTTTTGTGTCTCTTGTCTCTTATCTCTTATGCTTGATATACTGTACATGTTGTTCTTTCAATTAAGATCCTAGATCTATTGAATTAAATGATGAAAAACTAACACTAGGAACCTTTGGGTTAGCTAGTCTTCATTGATTGGCTAGGGTCTCCCCCTTGATCTTGATTTGTCTTGATCTAAAGTGAAGAGTGCCTCGGTCATCGTGACACCCAGCTTGCATTGGGTACCATGGCATTTCTTAGGTCACCTCTTTAGTTGTCCATCTCCTCTACCATCTCGGATGGGATACCTTTAGGGACAACTACAAGCTGTGTGATAACATTTACCTCGACTCACACATAAATTGACTGAGAGCATTCACAACAAAACATATATTTGGTCTGGTGTTTGTCAGATACATCAAGGACCCAATCAGCTGGAAATACATAGTGGGATCAATCAAATCTGAATTTGAAGCAGAATCTCTTAGCTTCTTCAAATTTGCATCCATTGGAGTAGCTATGAACTTGCAGTCCTGTTATCACACAACTTGTAGTTGTCCCTAAAGGTATCCCATCTGGGATAGTAGAGGAGATTGACAACTAAAGAGGTGACCCAAGAGATGCCACGGTTCCGAATGCAAGCTGGGTGTCACGATAATCGAGGCAGTCTTCACTTTAGATCAAGACTAATCAAGATCAAGGGGGAGACCGTAGCCACTCGAATGAAGATTAGCTAACCCAAAGGTTCCTAGGGAAATGTGTAAGTTGAGTTACGGAAACCAATCAGTGAATTAGATTAAGTGGACCCAAGAGTTTAAGTATGGTTGAAGAGGCTTAGGAGGTGACAAGTGTTTAACCAATGAATGACTAGGGCCACTTATGAAGCTCAATTGAATAGATCTAGTACCATGAAAATCACACAAGTGGTGCCCACTCCTTAAAAAGTGGAAAATGGTTCAAATGGGGCCCACAAGGTCAAGTTAGGGGTTGAATGGTACTAAGGGGCATGCAATGATGTAGATCTAAGGATCTAAGATGCAAGGAGCAACACCCACATATGGGATCTAGCAAAAGACAACTAGCCCAAGGCGTGAGATTTACCCAAGGGAGACTAGTGCCTTAATTTGAGGGGGCAATTGGAGTCCAAATTCCACCAAACTGTAGATCAGGGTAGTTAAGACAAATATCAAGGTGGGTTTTAATTACTAAGTCCAAATGCTTGCTAGATCTCCATAGATCTAAGATTTAAAATGTATCACCCAATGACCCAAGTGGGGCTCAACCCTCAAAATGAGGAATGGGGCCCACAAGACAAACATCAAAGAGGTGAAGCACTAGGGGTTGGTTATCAAGGTGGATCTATCCAAATCAAGTGGGATGTCACCTGCCCATGTCAAGGAACTATCCCAGCTAGCCTTCCTCAGGGAGTGCGAATTGCCTCAAGGAGGGCTAGGTGCCTTGGGAAGTGGGTCAAATGGAGGCCAATCACCACCAAACTATAGATACGAATTGCCTTGGATGCTATAGAGGTGGGTTTTAAATATTATCCCCAAAGCCAAGCTAGATCCAAGTAGATCTAGTAAAAAGTAAAAAAATGAGGGTTTTGATTTTTAATGGTTTGTGTGACCAATAGGATGGAGAATAAGCAAAATAGATACGTACCTTGTAGATTTTACCTCAAAAGCTTGCGGCCTCTTAGCATATGGATGATTCTTGCCCTTAGTTACAATTCCAAGCTTGATCCAAGTATCTTCAACCCAAATCGTCCAAGCCCTAGGAGGAGAGATGTCCCATGCAACCTGTAAATCAAACTACAAGATGTTAGATTTGATTCACAAATCAATGAGATCTAAGCATGTCATGTCAAAGAAGCAATCAATAGACAAAGCACAATTGAAAAACTCCCTCAAGATGAAGACGTCTTGCCCATGGGAGATGTGAGCAACCCCTACAATCTTCCCATCAAGCAAGTCGCACTCTAGCTCCAAATCAATTCGGCCTCCCTCTGTAGAAGACGATTTCACCTGTTACAAGCAAAGATGTCTAAAAGAAGAGATGCATAATCATATACAAGAGCATCCCAATAAAAGCCAAGAAGTAGATCTCCAAAATAATATTTTCATTTCAAGTTTTCCAAAGCCCAAAGGCGCTTTTACAATAGGGGGGTCTCCTCCTTTTATAGGTTAATAAAGACCAAAACCCTAAACCACAAACCCACTTTTTAAAACTAGTGGTCGAGATCAAAAGATATAACAATCTAATCAGCGGCTAAGATGAGCCAATACATAATATCACATGGATCACTCACTAAGTGATGACGTCATAGCTAAAAGAGACTCAATGAGGACGTCATACATGAAAGGTGGCTAGAAACACATGTGCCACAACATAAGATATAGACAAGTCACTAGGAGCACATGGTGGGGCTAGGAGGTATTAATTCCCTTCACTAGCATGTCCCCATGGCACAATAATATAAAATAATGAGTCTATGACATGTCAAATATACAAATGATCAAATCTTGTCTCCAAAATCTGAGAGAGACATGCAGTAAAAGACCTCCTGTAACCACTGTGGACCCCATTGACTGATGCCAACTGATCTGGAAGATGGGGGGTTCACCATGGATGACCTCAAAGCAAACCAAGTGCCAAAACCTTGCCGCAATTTCCCAAATCGAATTCCTCAATGACCCTTTTATTCCATTTTTTAATCCTCCTGAAAACCCTAAAAATGGTCCAAATTGTTATCCAGGGTGCCTGCGTTGTCAAACTGAGTGTATCGGGTTGTCCGGAAGGATGGTATAATGGTAAAAATAAGTGGCTGGACCACCCCCTTCCTCTGTAGCTCCCTAGGAAATGACTGGCCTCCAATGCCCGGAACTGAAAGATAAGTGTCTCAATGGATCTAGAAGACCCAAATCCACTAGAGATGAGTTCTCATACACCATGGGTTGACCTGTGGGGTCAACTATAAGGTCCACCATACCCGGACAGTGTAAAATATGATGATCTGGAAATAATAATAAAACTGACCATCTGCATCAATCATCATCTGTAGCATATATCCAACATATGAATCATCAAATAGGTGCATGTGGGACCACATATCATCATCATAAAGCTCAAGTGGTCCATCTCATCACAGAACCCAAGAATGACCATTGTCAAACTATGTTTGACTAGGTCAAAATACAACGAAAGACTAGATTATAACATAAGACCAAGACATGTTCCTTTAATCATATTCACGGCTTAACTTAAAGTATAAACATCATTCCGTGGCAGTTAATACATATATATAGTTCATCATTGTTACTTATAATTCACTTGCACAAAAGCTTCAAAGACATACTCATTCAATTGACATGGCCTAACTACTAGCAAAGGGTGAAGGCTAAGAAGAAGGCTGGACAAAAGGGGATGACTTGACCAGCTTTTCTAAGTGACACTTTGGATGGGGAAAGGGGTAACTACACTCTGTGCTGGACAAATAACAAAGGGAAGGGCAGTGCCTCACAAATGGGTAAGTTGTTTAGAGAGTGTTTATTCAACTTAGTCATCATGTCTACATCAAATTGATCCAGGTTCATTAGGATCATTCATTTCATTTCCATGGCCTATATGACCCCTCTGGGATTTCACATGCGCTAAGAAGCACAACTAATCGCAGCTTGCATCCCGGACATATATACATTTATAAGGTCAACAATATTTGGATATAGCATTTGTTTAACTATTGCTTTTGGGACCTTTTTATACCCTTCGAGTGGTATTTTAGCAGTTCGTTGCTTTAGCCTTTATTCACGTGTGTTGAGAAACACATTCTAGAATTTTAATTTCACAGGCTTCAATAACAGATTTCCAATATAAGTAGTAAATGTGCTTTCCGTTTTAGCCAACAACAACTCATGTGACTAGAGGGAGTTCTGCACAGTGCCAAACATCGGGACAACCGATCAGAATGATTTAGGGATACAATCCAACTTACCAAAGTCAAGTTTTGTCACCAACTCAGAGTCGAGACACAAAACAAACGTGGATGCGGTCCAACATAGAGGTAGAAATGGGGAAGTCCTCCATATGGAGCAGTCAAGAAGGCAAGTCAAGGTGAAAGCCAAAACAAGGAAGGTCATGGATGGATGGAGTCAAGTGAATGTGGTGCCTAGGCTAGCAAACAAAAATGTCGTGAAAGACCATGTCCATGCTCACAGGAGGGTACTGAAACCAACGAGTTGTCAGAAAACCTTCGAGTGCAAGCGATACATCCAAATTATTATTTAGAGCGACCAAGATATTTCATTTCATTTATTTAGATAGTACTGCCACATCATGAATCATATACCAAGTCAATGCTACGAAGATGACTAAAACAACAAGATAATAATCCATGAAAATAATCACAAGTCCATAAGTCACATCATATCATATAAATAATCATCATAATCCATAAATAGCTGAAATACTGCTGCAATAATAACATCCTGGCAGTGAACTGAAATTGTATGGAACAAAAGGTCACATTGGTCATCAAATCTAAGCTCTCAAGGCTCAGCCTTGGCACAAGGTCTACTCAATGTCTGACATGACATATACTGCTCTGATCTGTAAGTGATCTCAAATAATGCTGCTCATCGTAACTGATCTCTGGAAAAGCAAAACTCTGGAAAGTGCAGATATCTGCTTAGCAAGAATAGTAGCCCAACTACTATGGTGTGATAACAAGTCCAACATTCTGAATCTCTTCCGAATATCTATGGTGTATTTTCCTTGACCTAGGAAAATATCCTTCTGCCTCTGCCATACTTCTAATCCCAAGAAGTAATGCATCAATCCAAGATCCTTCATTTTGAACTCAGAGGCAAGTTTCTTCTTACACCATACGATAAGTTTCTCATTTCCAGTGAGAAACAGGTCATCAACATATAGTACCAAAATTAGTGGCTCATCATCCACAACCTTTTAGTAAAGGTTAGGGTCTACATCACTCTTGGTAAATCCCAAGCTCACCAGGAATCCGTCTATACCAAGCACGGGGTGCTTGCTTGAGTCCATACAATGCCTTTTTCAATCTGCATACGCGAGACTCCTTTCCGTGGACAATAAACCCTTCTGGCTGCTCAATGTATATTTCTTCCTCAATAACACCATTGAGAAAGGCTGTCTTAACATCCATCTGATGCAACTTCCATCCCATAGATGAAGCAATAGCAATGATCGATCTGATGGAAATATACGAGCCACAGGAGCAAATGTTTCATCATAATCGACTCCCTCTTTCTGAGAGAACCATCTGACAACAAATCTAGCCTTGTATTTTTCAACACTCCCATCTGCTCCATGCTTGATTTTGTATAACCACTTGGAAGTTACTATTGACTTCTCCTTAGGTCTCGACACAACCTCCCACACCTCATTCTTCATGATGGATTGATATTCTTCCACCATGGCATCCTCCCAAACTTGGTGTTTGGATGCTTCTTCATAAGTGGTTGGTTCTGAGTCAATGATGTTACTCATCAATGCTACATAAATGGAGAACCTCTGAGGTCTTTTGCTTTCTCTGAAAGCACCATATGGAGCTTCATGCCCTTCTGCATCCTGCAAAGTCTGTTGTGCCCATCTAGGCCTTTTCCGGCCTATTGCAATATCTCTGGGAATATCAACTGGATCAATAGGATCGATGGTTTCATCCTTTTCTGCTAACTCCCTCTGAACTGGAGGGGGAGATGTTCTCATCTCTTTTGGTTCTAGCATTTCTTCATCAGCGATCTCCATGTCTGATCCTCTGCCTTTCTTGATAGCCATCTCTTCTTCAAAGGTCACATCCCTACTGGCTTCAATCTGTCTGGATCCTGGGATGTAGATTCTATAAGCCTTTGAAGACTCACTGTATCCCACAAAAGTTCCCTTCTTTTCTGAAGGTTCTAACTTCGTTCATTTCTCCTTGGGCACATGTATATAGACTGGATAACCAAAGATTCGAAGGTGGCCCACTTCTGGTTTCACTCCTATGAAAGCTTCTTCTAGAGTCATGTTCTTCATTATCTTATGTGGGCATCTGTTTTGTACAAATACAGTTGTTCTGGATGCTTTTGCCCATAAGAACATAGGTAGACTCTGGTCATGTATCATGGCTTTAGCTGCTTCCACAATAATTCTATTCTTCCTTTCAGCAAACCCCATTTTGTTGAGGGTTGTAGGGAACTGTGAGCTCCCTCTTAATTCCCGCTTCCTTGCAGAAATCATTGAATTATGTAGAGGTGTATTCTCCACCATTATCTGATCTTAGGACCTTGATCCTCTTTCCTGACAAGTTCTCGACTTGTGCTTTGAATTTGCCGAGTATTTTCTCGGATTCCTTTGACTTGAGAAAGTATATCCAAGTCTTCTGTGAGTAGTCATCAATAAATGTCATGTAGTAATGATATTCGTCCAATGAAGCAACTGTCATGGGTCCGCACAAGTCAGAGTGTACTAGATCCAAAATTCCTTTGGATCTACTCTCACTATTTGGAAAAGATCTCTTGGTATTCTTGCCAAGTGCACATCCTCTACATGTTCCATCATGGTCTACCTGAAGTACTGGTAAACCTGTCACTATATTCTTCAATGATGGGAGAGCTCGATAGTTTAGATGAGCTAGTCTTCTGTGCCATAGTTCACCCATGCTTGTAGAATCATGGACTAGGGCTTGGACTGGTGGAGTGTTCAGTCGGTACAAGCTCTCCTCTCTCACACCAATAACCTTGGCTTTCTCCATGCTTGAGTTCTTGTGCCAAGCAAGTACTTTCCCTTCTGAGAATGCTACTTTATATCCCTTGTCCTCTAAGGCTGAGATGGAGACAAGGTTTCTTTTCATACCAGGTACATAGAGCACATCACTCAAGTGCAATGTATCACTTGATTCTGGCTAAAGGGAGGTGACCCCAGATCCCTTCACAGTGTAGTTAGCATCATCTCCAAGTACAACACGGAGATGAGAATCTTTCTCAATTAATTCGGAAAGATTTTCTTTATAACCTATCATGTGTCTAGAAGCACCACTATCTATGAGCCAAGTATCACTAGTGGTGGGAACAGTACCTGATAAAGCTGATATGAAGAGGAATTCTGTAGGATCTTCATTCCTTTGTTTCTTGCGATGATGATCTTCTTCTACATCAATAGTTGAGGCTTCATGCTTCCTTTTGTTTGAGTTTCGGCAATTACTGGCGTAATGACCATATTTCTTGCACTGGTAGCATTGTATTTGAGATAAAGTCCTTCTTCTTCTTCTTTTGGTTTGGGGGTGGACTTGATCTCCTATCTTGGTGCTTGTGTTTGTAAAACTTCCTTCCCCTTCCCTTGCCTTTCTTGGCATGGGATACAAATGCTTGATTCTCCTCAGGTTGAGTGCCATGAAGTCTTTGTCGTGCTGCTATTCTTGTCTCTTCCCGAGTGTAATCTGCCTATAGCTTGTCAAATTTCGGTAGTTTGGATCTACCACCTATACTTTGGATGAAGGACTCCCAAGATGGTGGGAGACCATTTAGAGTAGTGATGACAAGCTACCCTCCTCATGATTCTGACTTGGATATCTTCATGTTTGATAGCTGGTTCCTCAATGTAATGGATACATTGATACTACTGTGTTCAAACAACTTCTTTATGATTTTGAACATCTTTCTAGCAGTCTTCTTACTTGAGATTTGAGGAACCAAATGGTCTCTAACCGAGTCCACCAAAATCCTTCTTGCTCTGGCATCATTCTTCCTCCAGCGTGATTTTTCTTCTTCGGCTTCTGGTTCTGGGACCTTCTCATTGACAAACTACAAAAGATCATTTTCTTCTAGTAGAAGAAGAACCCTAGACTTCCAGGAGATAAAGTTGGAAGCCCCTTCCAACCGATCTTCAACCTTCATGCCAATCATCTTGTCTGTAGATTTGGACCAGAAACCTTAGCAGGAGCTAGGTCAAAAATGAAAGTTGGAATTTTTGGAAAACTGGCTCCACAAGTAGATGCGCCCTAGCAAGGCGAGTTGAGTAGAGGTAGGATCGAGCCAAAACTGTGGAGAAATTAGGTTAAAACCTGAAACCCTAATTTATGCTGTAACTGCAGAATTAGGTCAAAAAATGAAAATTCTCAGAATTGAATTTTGTCTTCACCAAAAGATGCGCCCTCCTTAGAGCGAAATTCCCAATGCTCTTTTTCTTCCAAAAAGTTGAGTGAAGACTTCAAAAGATGAAACCCTAGTTCCGACAGAGTTCCGACAAAGTTTCGGCAATGGCTTCTTCCAGTACCGCTCTGATACCATGTTATTTTTTCATACATTCATAGCATAATAATTCAAATGCATAAATAGGATCATTGGAAGAAAGACAAAGCACAAAACAATAACACAAGAGTTTATCCTGGGAAACCCAAACGGGAAAAAACCCAACAACCTTCATATAGAGATAATAATTCTGAGATCAGAGTACAATAATGAAAGAGAAAAGATGGAAATACTTTCTAAAGATAGAAACCCCCAAATAGCCTTCTCCTTCTGCAGATGCGAACTTCTCTCTCCAAGTGATGCGAACTTGTGTGAAGTGGATGAGTGAATAATGAGGTGAACTTTCCCTGTATTTATACAAGTGCCAAACTGGCGCTTTTACCCTAACTTGGCCGACTTGTCTAGTTGACTGGTCCGACTTCACTTGGGGGGCAATTAATAATTTAATTTTAATCTTTTCTTTTTCTTTCTTTTCACCCCAAGGTTTACATTGATTCTGTCAAGGGTTTACATAATTAATTACATCAAGTTCAACTCCCTTAGGAGGTACAAACAAATACAATAATAATATCTTCCGAAGTTGCACAAATTCCAACAAATCTAAGTTCTATTCCAATCTTGGCATATGTCGTATATTGGGTTTATGCTTCACATATATATCTTTGTATTGAATTTCATAACTAAAATTCTCCAAGAAAGACTTTTCCTCCATGTGATTCTTCATAATCCACGAACCACTCTCTTTGAGGAGTTATATGGAAGGAAGTTCCAGAGGCAATCAACCATACATCCCCAAGGACATTGGTTAACAAAGATGCCAAAGAGAGATACATGTTGTTCTCACAACTAAAAATCTCAGCAACCAAATCCTTCGTATTTGCTTCTCCTTCGAATGATTGGACTTGCATTCGCTATTTTTGTGCCCTCTTTGATGGCACATCCAACAAATAAACTCTTGTCACTTCCTACCATTGTTCGCATATATTCTTGTAAATCAAGATTTACTCCCACTAGTTTTGTCATAGTTTTGTGCATTAGAGTGACCTCTAGTCATTGTTGCCGCCGGATTGTGCACCTGGTTAACACAGCATAAATCTCGCTACTGCTCAGTGTGTCCTTGGGGGCAAGTCTCGAGTCAGGTTGCCACTTGATCTTGACTCCTCCATTTAGGGCAACTCGTAATCGAAGCCAAGGGGGGTAGTCCCTACGGAATGTTTCTAAGGTTATTAGAATGTTTTAGAAAGTTAATTATGGATGTTTTTAGGAGTTTTGAGAGGGTATGATTAAACTGTCCAAGTTTGTTGCAAGAATTTAAGAAAATGCTTTCAACAACAGATAATAAACAATCACCAACCTATAAAGATTAAACAACAACTTACTGATATTAAGCAAATGTGAAATAATTGTTGTTGGAGACCACTACCAATGGAGTCGATATAGAGATACTGTTGAAAGGAAAAAAGTTTTGCAAGTGTATCTTGGTCAATTTTAGATTATTAAAGATAAAACTTAGTTACGGGAAAAAGGGAAACTCCAGATATACCGTGAGGTACAAGGATCAATGTCCGGAAATTAAGTGAAGGTGGCTCCTCACGAAGACGTGTGGGCTGGAATGGAGTCTCGAGGGCGGTGTTCAACACTACACCAACAAGGGTGTAGCCTAACTGTGCCCTGAGGTCGCCTCTCAGGGGTTCCCGCTTCTACTAAGGAATTTCCCCACGCAAAACTCAATGTTCTAAGTGTTGTATTTTCACTATGTTTGGGGTTGTTACTTTTATTATGGTGAGTTCTTAATTAAGTCTGGAGAATTAATAAGTCGCTATAACTCTTTCTGATTTCCCTAGGACCAGGCAAATGCCCGCAAGGGGAAAGAGCATACTTTGAGCGATAGCAAAATGTATGTTCCAATTTAAACTGAAAAATAAAAATGTGCTAAAAAAAAGGAAATGTAGAAAGATAGATCTTCGGATCTATGTGTCACTTTTTGATCAATCAACACTAATCGGCAATGCCTTTATGTGGTGGTGAGAGCATACTTCATGGCAACAAGATCGATGTTATTTCTAATTTACTTTTGCGAAATGAAATGGAAAATTATAAAACAAATAAAGTATACGAACCTGCAGTAAAAGTGGTTTGTGTGCTTGTGTATGTTATAAAAAATTATATCACAAAAATGGACACTATAAATCCCCCCAGGGGGGATGGGGTATGGGCGTTGTGTAGCCCACTTGCTCTCGTTTAATAAGTTTTACAATTCTTGTTCAAAGAAATGCCTCTTAGTCCTTTTAAACTTGGATTTAATGGCTTACAATTCAAGAGAATGAAAGGTTGGTACAAGAGGGGCCTTGGAATGTATTTTTGGCACTTTCTGGCGAAAATTTGCTGCAACTTCCTTATTTTTTTCCTTGGACGTGCTAAAAAACAGCGAATTAATTTGTTATAATTTGATGGGAAACAAGGAATAAAAAAATAAAATTTTTGAAAAAAATTGTACTTGTAAAAAGTTGGAAAAATGCTTTAATGTAAGTACAATATTTTAGCTTAGATCTAGTGAGAGATAAGGCCTTTTAAAGTAATTAGATCTAACTATTTGAGCATGCTAAAGTAAGATAGATTTAGATAATAAGCATGAAAAGAGTGGATCTACTTCTTAAGCATTTGATAAAACAAAGAATTGAAAGGGAGAGGGAGAAATTTTTGTTTGTGAAGATGGATGAAGCTCTCAAGCCAAAGCTTGATCCTTGTAATCGTTCTTGGAAGCCCCTACAAGTGAAGTGTTAGCAAAAGAAGAAGTGCCCAAAGAGGAGAAGATACAACCGAGTTCCAATCCTCCTTTGAGCCTTGTGATCCGCAGCTTATGAGACAAAACTTGCAACAAAATATATTAGATCTAGTGTGTTAGGATGAAAAGAAAACAAAAGATCCTAAATATAACCAAATATTATTGGCTACTTCTAGATCTCTTTAAAAAGCCCCTACAAGTGAAGTGTTAGCAAAAGAAGAAGTGCCCAAAGAGGAGAAGATACAACCGAGTTCCAATCCTACTTTGAGCCTTGTGATCCGCAACTTATGAGACAAAACTTGCAACAAAATATATTAGATCTAGTGTGTTAGGATGAAAAGAAAACAAAAGAGCCTAAATATAACTGAATATTATTGGCTACTTCTAGATCTCTTTAAATCTAAGGACAAATAAACAAGTTGGAAACTGCAAATGTTTACTCTATATCACATAAGTTAAATCATGCATATAATTGAAAGAAAGAGAAAAATAAGCCACAATATCACCTCATGAGATCAATATCCAACACAAATGCATAAGATGGACCTCCAAAGCCTTTCAACATGTATTCAAATGGTATCAAGTTACAAAATGGCAGAGGTTCTATGCTTTCCATCATGAAGAATGGAGCAAGCAAGACCTTGCTTATATAGCAAAATGAGAGAGGGGGGGGTGCACTTCCCAAGATAGATCCTCTTTGACACTTGGTGAAATGGATTGATACACATAGAAAAGGCTTGTTGACACATGTGAGAGGTTTGGGGAGGTTAATGACACCTTTCTCCAACCATTTGACACTTTTCAACCTCCACTTGACAACTCTCCAACCACAAATTCGCCCCCCCCCTTTGGTGGATCTCCAATCTTCAATCAAATCATCATTTATTTGCTCAATATTCTCCCTGATTTGATTGACAATCAAAGGAGATTTGATTCCAACACATTTCCTTGATCTGTGGGATTGGGATTTTGCCTTTATTATGTCTTTTTTTTGCCAATTAAACTGGTCTTTTTGACCTTTTTTGAGTAAATATTAATTTTGGAGATTGCTAGTTACACGGATCATCTATCTGGCAATATCCTAACAGTAGCAATATGTGATGTTCAAAGATATACAAGAACATTTGTAGTTATTAATTGGTACAGGATAGAAGAATGGATGCAGCAGCACGATGAAAGTGCATGAATGAATGCAAGTAATGAAGAAATTGGATATGGAGGAGTTGAAGTTGAGCTAATGGCTATAACATATATCAATATGAATAATCGGGATTGGTGGTGGGTTATCAGGGCTGCATAAGGAACAAATACCCAAAGCACCCATTGGACACTGAGAATGGTCTACCATTACCACTGACAAGAAGGCAAAGACAACAATGCAGAGAGAGTGTTCCAGAATTTAAAAATTGCAATTACTGTTTGATGCCTGAACTGAGTTCAAAACTTCAATGTAGTCCTGTTTATAGGCTTTTAGGAGGACTGGTAAAAATTACCGATACCCACCTATGTTCATCTTACCAAGTGCTTGATACAATACATTATCACACATCTAATATTAACAAAATTATACAACCTTATATTGATGTGTTATTAACTAGTTTTGATCGTAGTCCCAACGAGGCCTAAGAGAGTCATCGGTGAGATTCAATAGAATATTGCCATTTATCTGTGGAGATGCCTTTTTAAATTCCTCAAAATATGAATTGTGAGATTCAATAAAATATTGCCATTTATCTTTTGAGAGGCCCTTTTTAATTCCTTCTCAAGATAAAAATAGTAGCTGGAAGTAAATGCTTGCAATAAAGGAGTACTGTATTATAGTCAGATGCTACTGCCTGTTGGGATTATACTTAGAGGATGAAATATAACTACGGATTAGATTGCTTTGTATCAAAAAGGTTTTAAGACCCAGTAAAGAGTTTAGGAAGGAGGTAGTTTGCGTTGTTTTCTACTTTGTTCTCTGGTTGTTCTTTGGCACTTATAGATACATGAGAAATTGGACGTAAGTACTTGTAGTACAAACCCTTGCTTTCAAGGCAAAGGTTAAACTTAGTGGAGTTTAGTGAAAGGTAATAGGGGATCCCTATTTTGAGGATGCTTTAAAGTTCATGCAGATCACTGTAGTTTTGATTGGAACATCACGGATACTTAATGCCTGGTTGTTCTCTTGCCTTGATATTTTGTAAATCACTTCAAGAAATTCTGTTTGCATCCTGTGTATCATAGACATTATAGGACAAAATTTAATGATAACTACAACATGCACAATAGAGTTGTTATGAACTTTACATGTCAAGCCTTAAGCTTAAGAAAAACTCAGAATTTTATGCGTACTATATATTATGGGATATATTTGTCAACAAAAAGACTCATTTCCCAAAATCATTTACTTGATTCTTTTGGGTGCAAGTTTAATAAAGTCTTAATTACATTTGAAGAACACGAACAAGAGTGCCATTTACCATTAAAATATAATATGAAGGATATCACTATTCCATCTTATGTTGCATCTCTAATGCAATTGTATTCTACCAAGGAGGCATTAAAAGACTAATTGTTCTTTCTTTTTGGTGGTTTTATGAATCTGTGTATTTTTCTTGCTTGGTATAATGTTTAAACTACAGTGTTGTGTAACTTTTGTATCGTAACTGAAAAAGTCAAGGAGAATATGGTACATGATTAAAAGCATTTCGTGGATTGAAATTAATGTATCTGAAATGTTACAGGACTTCTATCCAGAGCGCTTAGGGAAGGTGTACCTTATTCATCGACCATATATATTCTGGGCGGCATGGAAGATAGTATCTCCTTTTATTGACAAAGTAACAAGGCAAAAGGTAATTCAATCTCAAATAACATACAACTGAAATGATTGTGATGTTGTTGCTTAACATTCTTTATATTTTTTCCTATCTATTTGACGGCAGACTTGAAATCAAGTAGATATGTAGCAACTTGGTATCAATTGGCTGTAAACAATTGAAGTTCACTATGAAAATATTATTATCACGATATACGAACTCAATAAAATAAAATTATTCTACTGGATCTGCCTATGGAGAATCCAGATGTGGATCAGAATTGGAATTTGGTAGGATCTGTCCTGGATCCAGTAGGTGGCCCTAAAACCCTACCTTTTACCTATAAAAAAGCCCCTTCATTACAAAACTCACAAATCTGAGCTTTTCATAGTATTCTGTATGTCTAAGTTTGTCAAAGCAATTTGGAGCATTTTGTTTTGAAGATTATGTTTCTATATTTTTGGTTCATGATTTTTTATTTGACTATATTTGTATGTATGTATTTTCCATGGAAAATTGCCTTGGGGAAGCCCTCTGAGCATTTCCTCACATTCCATAAAAGGCGCCCGGGGTAAATGTTGGTTGTGGACAACATGTACGTTAATTAATAACAATAATTGTTAAGCCCCAGATTCTCTGCAACGCACCTGTTATCACACCACTTGTAGTTGTCCCAAAAGGTTATCCTGTCTAGGATGGTAGAGGTGTTGGACAACTAAAGAGGTGATCCAAGAGATGCCATGGTTCCCAATGCAATTGGGTGTCACGCTAACTGAGGCACTCTTCACTTTAGATCTAGCCTAAGCAAGACCAAGGGGGAGACCCTAGCTAGTCAATGAGGGCTAGCGAACTTACTCAAGACCTCCTAGGGAAATGTGATGATGGAAAAGGAGAAGATCAAGAGAGGATTAGATCTAGATCTAGGATGAGTAAGTGGACCCAAAGAGTCAGGGCTTGGTTGAAGAGGCTTATGAATGGACAAATATCCAACCAATGAAAGATAAAGGCCACTTATGGTTTTAAACTAGTATATGAAGATAGATCTAATGCCAATATAATAGATCCAAGTGGGGCCCACAAGGTAAAAATCAAAGTGGAAGGGGACTAGGGGGTTTGCTATTGAATGGATCTAAGGAAATAACGAGGATCAAGCAAAACCCAAATTGGGATCTAGAAAAAGGCCACCTACCCAAAAAGTGCAACCTCCCTTGGAGAGGCCAGTGCCTTAGATCGGGGGGTAAATGGAGTTGGATGTCCACCAAACTTTAGATCGGGAATGTTTTAATTATTACAGAGGTGGGTTTTAATTATTAAGCCCAAATGATTTCTAGATCTCCATAGATTTGAAAAATAAAAAAATGAGGGTTTTAACCAGTGTAGTTAGACTCAGACTCGACTAGCTTGGGACTCGGCAGACTCGACGACTCAGATAAGACTTGGATAAAACTTGGCAAAGACTCGGTAAATATAAAAAAAAATTAAAAATATAGTAACTTTTGTTCTAAATGCCCCCCTGTAGTAACTTTTGTGCTAAATGGCCATATCAGAAGCATAAGTAGGCTGCCATCACGGCCTATAGGCCTGTAGGCTTCCCCCTATAGCTTCCTACAGGCCTGTAGGCTGCCCCCTATGACTGCCTACAGGCCTGTAGGCCATGATAAAGGCCTACAAGATAGATCTAATGCCAATATAATAGATCCAAGTGGGGCCCACAAGGTAAAAATCAAAGTGGAATGGGACTAGGGGGTTTGCTATTGAATGGATCTAAGGAAATAACGAGGATCAAGCAAAACCCAAATTGGGATCTAGCAAAAGGCCACCTACCCAAAAAGTGCAACCTTCCTTAGAGAGGCCAGTGCCTTAGATCGGGGGGTAAATGGAGTTGGATGTCCACCAAACTTTAGATCGGAAATGTTTTAATTATTATAGAGGTGGGTTTTAATTATTAAGCCCAAATGATTGCTAGATCTCCATAGATCTGAAAAATAAAATAAAAATGAGGGTTTTAACCAGTGTAGTTAGACTCGGACTCGGCTAGCTTGGGACTCGGCAGACTTGACGACTCGGATAAGACTTGGATAAGACTCGGCAAAGACTCGGTAAATATAAAAAAACTTAAAAATATAGTAACTTTTGTTCTAAATGCCCCCCCGTAGTAACTTTTGTGCTAAATGGCCATATCAGAAGCATAATGTAGGTTGCCATCACGGCCTACAGGCTGGTAGGATTCCCCCTATAGCTTCCTACAGGCCTATAGGCTGCCCCCTATGACTGCCTACAGGCCTGTAGGCCGTGATGGCAACCTCCACAGGTTGCCAAAAGGGCCAGATTTTAAATTTTAAAATAAAGCATAAATAAGTTAATAAAATTTATAGTTTATTTAAGTTTTATTTTAAATTTTTTATGTTTTGGGCCTTTTGGATGCCTGTGGAGGCTGCCATCATGACCCACAGGCCTGTAGGTTGCCACAAGGGGCAGCCTACAGGCCTGTGGGTTGTGATGGTAGCCTCCACAGGCTACTAAGGCCCAAAAGATAAAAAATTTAAAATAAAACTTAAATAAATATAAAAATTTAAAAATACAAATAAAATTTAAAAAAAACACCACCAACCTAAACTCGGCTCATCGATGGCAGATGAACTCCAATTGATGGGTAGATAACTCCAAACGATGGCAGATGATGCACCTGCGAACTCCTTGACGCTGGTCACTGAACTTGGACCCAATCTCCACTCTTCAACCACCATGGGACACCAATGCAGTATTCACACGCTCAGGCTCACTCAAGCTCGAACTGAAATGTTAATGTGAATGCAGGAGGAGTGGAAAAGCCTTCTTAAAGGCTCAACGCATGGGTTTCCCTCCAAATCAAAATTCGCGTGGTCAACTGTCCTCCTAGTCAACAGCCGCAAGGGATGCTAATCGATAGGCAATCAGACAAGTTTGGGCGAGTTTATGTGAGTATGGGCGAGTTAACGCGAGTTCGGCGAGTTGACGCGAGTATGGGCGAGTGCCGAGTCCTTGCCCTGAGCCTATAACAAGTACTAGTTTCCCAGCTCGCTCGGCCAGACTCATGAGTTTCTGGCGAGTGAGACTACACTAGTTTTAACTTTGAGGGTTTTGAGATCTAGAAGATAAATGGATAAGTTAAAGGAGTAAAATACGTACCTCTTAAGCGTACCTGGATAATGAAGATGGATGCCGATTATGACGAGGATTACTTCAAAACAGATCAAATGAAAGAAGATGTAGTTTCTCTTGCTTATACGTTTTTTCCCTAGTCCACAAGTGTGTTGATGTATATGTAACTTCGGAATGTATTTCACATATATGTATATGGTATTCCTATAGAGATGGTATTATTCCTCTATAAGTGTCGTCATTTATATTGTAAGTGTCGTAACTTATACTTGATGGGTTATTAGACCACCTTATTTGGGGTCGGCCCTGTATAAGTCATGTGGGTCAAAGGGTTATTAGACCACCCTATTGGGGGTCGGCCCACTCAGCATTATGTTATGTGGTTAAGTTCGAGCCTACATGAGTTAGGTAAAAAGGCAAGTCAAGTCAAGTATAAATAGAGTGCGGGAGGCACTCTATTTACTCACTCACTTCTCACACATGCACTCAAGGAGGAGTGGCGCACTTATGGAGGAGGAGGATCTGCTGCTAGGTTGTGTCTATCTCTTATGGTTGGTTGTATCATTGCTCTATCTATCTCTGAGGAAGTTATTGGGGATTTTCACCTTTATGGTTTTCCCCAAGTAAATCTTTGTGTCTCTTGTGTGCTTGCATTATTGTCTCCATGATTGATATGCTGTAGATATGCTGTACATGTTGTTCTCTCAGTTAAGATCCTAGATCAGATTGAAGTAAATTCTGAAAATCTAACATGGTATCAGAGCTAGCCTGAAAGAAGGCATGATATGGCATGTATGACACTTGTTGCACTTACGATGCTAGGGCTTGATATAGCAAAAACCAGCCATCGTAGCACTTTCGCTATAAATCCGTTTTGGCGAACTTTTCGGATCTGAAATTGTTACAGGACGAAGCTAAGATCTCCATGTACCTTGTGTCTAAAGGACAACCTCTAATTCGTTGTACTTTGTGATTTATGATCTGTGCAATATAGGGTTTCTGCCTATTCCAGATCTGAGTTAAAATCAGGTGACCTTGGGAAAAATGTCATAACTTGGGCTAGGAAGCTCCAAATGAAATTTCGTGAAAAGTGACAGGTAGTACACAGACTGTACTATCTCAGAAAACTTTTTCAGAGGCCGAAGTTGAACCCGTGACACGTGGCATTCCGTACAAGTGCGCTCTCCTGTATTATCCCATAAACAGGTCACGTTGCGACATTTGGCATATCTCTCTCTCAGAGAATCCAATTGAGGTCAGACCTATCAGGATGGAAAGATAACAGGTCAGGCTATCTCAGGAAACTTTTTCAGACCCTGTGGATCAAAAATTTCAGAGTTACACCAGAAACAATCAGGTACATATTTATGTCAAAACAGAATTATTTTTTGGTACCTTCATTCATGGCTTCCGGAATTTAGGGCTTTGGAAAAAGTTGGAATTTTTGTAATCGGAGACCACGGCTGGATGCTACTAATCAAAATAGAAATTTAGAGACCAAGATCAGAATTTTTGGTTGGGCAGAAGGCCGGGCTTGATTAGACCCTAGTTCGGAACTTTGATCAGAAAAGTGGAAAATTAGGGCTTCTGTAAAAATGGGAATTTTTTAAATCTGTGACCACGGCTGGAAGCTCCTTAGAAAAATAGAAGCTTAGAGCTTTGGATCAAACATTTTGATTGGGCGGAAGAGTGGGCTTCATCAAACCCCAGTTCAGGGTCACATCCAGTGAATCCAGAAGTTTCAAAAGCAAAATTGAGGAGTGAAACTTTGCAGTTTTCAAATTCTGAATATACCAGTTTGATCAGCTCATCAAGGCGCATATTTCTATCCTGTCAGAAGTTTGAAATTCAAAGTTTGAATTTTTGGGGTTTCTCTGACAAACCCATATCCAGCTCAAGGTCCAGTTCTTGCAAATCAAGTGGATTGGGTTAATCCTAGAAGAAGATGGATTGATCATCTGCATGAGTGAAGAAGTTCCTGTTTCAGAGGGAGATGAGGCTAAGGCCTTATATAAGAAGATTACAAGCGATCTCGACAGGTATGACTCATCGAGGTATGTTTCGATATTTGTCCATGATTAAGTTTATGGTATGTTTGTCTTCATGTTATTACGGTTAGTATAATTTTGATTTTAGATTTATCACCTTAACAAAATTATGAATGCATGATAGAAGATATTCATTGGTTAGGATTGTACTAATGCATTATGGTGTTGTATGAGGTTTATGTTGTTTACTAACATGAAAGGTACACCAAGAAAGACAAATCATGTTCTGGTCCAAGAACATATGATCATGATAACATGAGGAAAAAGATTCATCCATTGTCATGGATCTCATAGAAGATCCATTTACGAGGTATGTATAACTTGGTTTTGTAATAGTTAACCTATGAGATATACAGGTTACTAGCACAAGTCATTGAAGAAGAACAAGAAGACATCATGTGAGTATGTTAGACATAAATAGCTAGCATGCTAATCCAGGTATGTTTTTCCTATATCAAGATAGAATCCTACCTTGTGTTAGGATCTTATACTGTTGTTGATAATGATTATTCATGAAGTCATAGGTTTGAATAATCATGATTGTATGCATATTATGTTTCTTACCTTAATTGATGATATGACTAACCAGAAGAATCATGAAGGTATAGGTTTGAATAATCACATGTTTTATGCATAATATATCTCTTATCTTGATTGATGATTCAACTAACCTGAAGAGTCATAGGTTTGAGTAATTACAGGTTTAGACATGTTATGTTTCTTATGATTTGACTAACCTTAAGAATTCTACATAAACCTTGAATGCTAATGCTTATTATTTTCTGTTTGAAATGATCATGACTATACATGCTTGAGATTATTGTGTTTTAATAGTATACTAATGAATGTATGATTTTATATGAGATCACAAGGATAACACATTCATGATACTAATAAGCATGCATAGGGACCAAGGATGAATATGAGTTCAAGAACAGGTAATCCAGGGAGCAAAGATCAAGAGGGAGTACACTCCAGTGGTTTATGCAAGGATGCAGATATTCAGAGGGAGTTGACCATCTCTCTACATCCCACAACAGAAAGGTGTAGAAGAAGCTACTTCAGATTAGGACTCTAGCAGCTCCTGCAAGGAAGCGAAGACTCAAAGGGAGTCCACCCAACGAACAAACAAAGATAAGTATTTGAATTGTCATTTCTTAAATAATACTGTTCAATAATGTATATACTGATGTTCCTAGAATTAGGTTGTGTATTATGCATATTAGAATAATTGCATTGATGAACAGTATACTCCTAATATGCATGGGTAAGTGGCCTATGGCACTGTACAACATTCCATTGCTACTTATCTAGAATGAAACCTCTTTGCTGACATGTTGGGAGTTGTGCACACTCTTAACAATGTTCTGGTAGAGATTGGAAGGCATCTAGAAAGTTACGGAATATGGATAAATGTTGTATTGAAGCATTGGCTAAGATAATTGCATGACTGTATGGCATATTTCTTTATGTGTAAGAATTTGTTCTGAAAACTATGAGATGTTTTCTAATCATGCAATTTATCTTGTTGTGTAGGAAAGATCGTATGCCATCTCCTACAAAAGAAGAACTACAACATTTGTTCCAGCAACAAAGATATCTATTGAAGATATTGAAGATATTGAAGTTCCCAGGATCTGGGATGAAGAAATGAAATGCCATGATCCGTCGATCATGAAGAATGATGTTTGGGATGCAATCCCAAGACATGAAGGGAAGTTTGCTATGACTTCCAAATGGAACTATCAGATCAAGCATGTTGCAGATGGTAGCATTGAGAAATATAAAAGTGATGAAATAGAAGATACACCAGATGGATTCAAGACAGCTTCCTTGAATGGTGTAGTTGAAGAAGAAGTGTACGTAGAGCAGCCACTTGGTTCTGAGACACATGATAGGAAATCATATATGTGCAGAACTTGGTATGGTGAAGATAGATTGATTGCTGACACGCAGTGGAAGCTTACTACCGAGTTCGAGATGAAGAACTTGGGGATGATGCACTATTTGTTTTTGGCATGGAGGTGTGGCAGAGTGCAGATAGAATCTTCCTTGGACAAGGGAAGTATGCAGTAGAGATCCCAAAGAGGTTCGGGATGATGGATTGCAAGGCCATGGCCACACCTATGGCATCAAATCTGAAGCTTCTATGTGATGCTTCATCTGAGCCGATTGATGTCTCTATGTATCGCCAGATGATTGGGTCCTTGATGTACCTGACGAACACGAGACCAGACATTTGCTTTGCTGTGAACACATTGAGCCAGTTCCTGACGGATCCGAGGAGTGTTCACCTGGTTGCTGTAAAGCATATTCTGAGGTACCTGAAGGGTACAGTGGATTATGGGCTCAGGTATGAGGAGAATCAAAAGTTTAACCTGCAGGGTTATGTTGATTCAGATTGGGCTGGCAGTGCTGCAGACAGGAAGAGCACATCTGGGTGTTGCTTCAGTATGGAATCAGGTGTGATCTCTTGGTTTAGCAGGAAGCAGTCCTGCGTAGCACTGAGTACAGCTGAGGCAGAGTATGTTGCAGCCTGTTCAGCTAGTTGTGAGACAGTATGGCTATGGAAGCTACTGTCTGGGTTATTTGATCTCCCATTGGAGGCTACTGGTATCTTCTGTGATAACCAGAGTTGTGTGAAGCTGTCCGAGAACCCAGTGTTTCATGACAGGTCGAAACACATAGAGATCAAATATCACTATATCAGGGATATGGTGCAGAGAGGAGCTGTGAAACTCCTATATGTTGCGACAGACGAGCAGATTACAGATGTGCTGACGAAGCCGCTAGCCAGAGTGAAGTTCGAGTACTTCAGAGAGAGGCTTGGCATTCTTTAGATCGAGGACACTTCGAGGAAGAAGTGATGGACACATTTGCTGAAGCCATTCCAAGCATGTTGGAAGGAGGATCCTTCACATGGCTGTGGATGTAAGCGCTGGATAATGGGCATCAGGATGATGTTCTGGTTTCTGCTTGGATATGATCAGTTGGATCATTTATGTATGTACGCATCATGTTGGATGCTGGATATGATCAGTTGGATCATTTATGTATGTACGCATCATGTTGGATGCTAGATATGATCGGTTGGATCATTAGTATGTATTTTGTATGAACGCATCATGTTGGATGATGTTGGATACATTGTGTGGATCATGTATCTTTGTATGATCAGGTAGATCATGGATGCTGATGGATACATTGTGTGGATCATGTATCTTTGTATGATCAGGTAGATCATGTATGTTGATGGGTACATTGTGTGGATCATGTATCTTTGTATGATCAGGTAGATCATGGATGCTGATGGATACATTGTGTAGATCATGTATCTTTGTATGATCAGGTAGATCATGTATGTTGATGGGTACATTGTGTGGATCATGTATCTTTGTATGATTAGGTAGATCATGTATGATTGATGGATACATTGTGTGGATCATGTATCTATGTGTGCATCAGATGGATGCATTGTATGATCAGGATGATTGTGGATGACGAGCTTCTCTAGATGACATGTAGCAGGATGTTGCAGTGATGATGATGAGTATCAGATGATACTTTATGGCCGTGGATCAGGTTGTGCAGGAAAGCATGTAATTTGTGCCCTGGGAGATTTGCAGATGGTCTTTCGAGGTTTTGCCTATGGCATGTAATTCGGTGCCCTGGGACATCTGGCAAATGCTCTTGCGAGGTTTTGCTTGGGAGGACATGTAATTTGTGCCCTGGGAGATCTGCAGATAGTCTTTCGAGGTTTTGCCTATGGCATGTAATTCGGTGCCCTGGGATATCTGGCAGATGCTCTTGCGAGGTTTTGTCCTATGGCATGTAATTTGCTCCTAGGAGATCTGGACAGGATGAAAAAGGCCTCAGATGCTTCAGCCAGGTTTTGCCATGACCACATGTAATTTGCTCCTGGGAGATCTGGACAGGATGAAAAAGGCCTCAGATGCTTCAGCCAGGTTTTGTGGTGGACCACATGTAATGTGCTCCTGGGAGATCCGACAGGTAGAGCTTTGTGCTCGTAACAGCCTGGGATGCTTCAGCCAGGTTTTGTGGTGAGATCACATGTAATGTGCTCCTGGGAGATCCGACAGGTAGAGCCGCGTGCTCGTAACAGCCTGGGATGCTTCAGCCAGGTTTTGTGATGGGTCACATGTAATGTGCTCCTGGGAGATCCTACAGGTAGAGCTGTGTGCTCGTAATAGCCTGGGATGCTGCAGCCAGGTTTTGTGACGCACGTAATAAGTCCTGAGGATTCCACAGTATGGCCAGTGATGATGAAGACCTGCAGGTGGTGGGCCTACATCCAGTATGAAAAAGGACTGGCTCTGTAGAACTTCCTATGACGAGTAGATTCAGAGATTGATTGAGATAGCAGCAACAGTGACGATGATGATGACTCGATGATGATTATCCAGTGACGATGATCCAGAGAAGATGACTTGTGCTAGAAGAACTGTGCTGAGAAATACCTTCCTAGTTAAGAGGGAGTGTTGATGTATATGTAACTTCGGAATGTATTTCACATATATGTATATGGTATTCCTATAGAGATGGTATTATTCCTCTATAAGGAAGTGTCGTCATTTATATTGTAAGTGTCGTAACTTATACTTGATGGGTTATTAGACCACCTTATTTGGGGTCGGCCCTGTATAAGTCATGTGGGTCAAAGGGTTATTAGACCACCCTATTGGGGGTCGGCCATGTGGGTCAAAGGGTTATTAGACCACCCTATTGGGGGTCGGCCCACTCAGCATTATGTTATGTGGTTAAGTTCGAGCCTACATGAGTTAGGTAAAAAGGCAAGTCAAGTCAAGTATAAATAGAGTGCGGGAGGCACTCTATTTACTCACTCACTTCTCACACATGCACTCAAGGAGGAGTGGCGCACTTATGGAGGAGGAGGATCTGCTGCTAGGTTGTGTCTATCTCTTATGGTTGGTTGTATCATTGCTCTATCTATCTCTGAGGAAGTCATTGGGGTTTTTCACCTTTATGGTTTTCCCCAAGTAAATCTTTGTGTCTCTTGTGTGCTTGCATTATTGTCTCCATGATTGATATGCTGTAGATATGCTGTACATGTTGTTCTCTCAGTTAAGATCCTAGATCAGATTGAAGTAAATTCTGAAAATCTAACAAAGTGCGTCCCTCTCTTCTTGCAAAACCAAGGAGAAAAAGGTCAATTAGCCAACAAAACAAGGGTAGATACAAGTAAGAGGAAAAATATAGAGAATAATTGGTACAAAGACAAAATCACTCCCTGTTTGAACCAAAATTTGACAGAAGATTGCAGGGCAAGCCTCTCCACCAATGCGCATTCCTCCCAAATCGTCCTCTTCACCTGTAAATCGATATAGTGGAGAAAAATACAAGATAGATACAAAAATCCTTTAGTGCAATGTAAAAGAATTTACAATCATCATAGCCAAACACCCATTTCAAGATGCAAGCAAATACTCAAAAGATATTTCTTCTATTCCGGTAGCCAAGAGCCAAAAATTTCTAGATGCCTTTATAATAGGGGAGCCTCTTCCTTAAATAGGAGGAGAGAGACCTGTTATCACACCATAGTAGCAGGGCTACTAGCCTTGCTGAGCAAATATCAGCACATTTTAGAGATTTGCTTTTACAGAGATCAACTATGATGAGCTTGTATTTTGAGATCACTCATGATCAGAGCAGTATATTATATTAGACTTTTGTTAGACCTTGTGCCAAGGCAGAGCCTTGGGAGCTCAGATTTGATGACCGATGTGACCTTTTGTTCCACACAGTTTCAGTTCAGTGCCCAGTGATGTTATTGCAACAGTGTTTCAGATGATTTTTGATGATTATTATTATGATGTGATATAACCTATGGACTTCTGATTATTGACTATGGACTTTTATCTTGTTGTTTTAGTCATCTTCACAGCATTAGCTTGGTATATGATTCAGGATGTGGCAGTACTATTTAAAACTAAAATTGAATATCTTGGATGATGTTATAACTATTAATGGATGTATCACTTTCACATATAGGTTTTCTGACAAAACTCACCGGTTGTATTACCCTCCTATGAACATAGATATGGTCTTCCTTGACATTCTTGTCTGCTAGCTTAGCAACCACATTCATTTGACTCCATCCATCCATGACCTTCCCGATTTGGCTTTCACCTTTGACTTGCCTTTCTTGACTTTTTGATATTGAGGACTTCCCCATTACTATCTTTGTGTTGGACTGCATCCATGTTTGTTTAGTGTCTCGGCTCTGAGTTGGTGACAGAACTTGCCTTTTGTGAGTTGGATTGTAGGCCTAAATCATTCTGGTCGGTTGTCCCGATGTTTGGCACTGGCAGAAGTCCCCCTAGTCACTTGAGATGTTGTTGGCTAAAACTGAAAACTGATGTACTACTTATATTGGAAATGCACAATGAAAGCTTGTGAACTTAAAATTCTAGAATGTGTTTCCTAACACACGTGAATAAAGGCTATAGCGATGAACTGCTAAAAATACTCATCGAAGAGTATAGAAAAGGTCCAAAAAGCAATGGTTACTCAAAGTTATATCTATTATTGTTGACCTTGTATATGTACAAACATGCCCTGGATGCAAGGTACAATTAGTTGTGCTTCTTAGCACATCTGAAATCCGAAGGGTTATGTAGGCAAAAAAGGCCATGAAATGAAATGGATGACCCTAATGAACCTGGATCAGCTTGATGTAGACATGATGCCTAACTTGAATAAACACTCTCTAAACAACTTATCCATTTGTGAGGCATAGCCCTTCCCCGTGTTATTTGTCCGACACAGAGTGTAGCTCTCTCTTTACCTGTCCAAAGTGTCACCTAGTTGAGTTTGGTCAAGTCATCCCCTTTGCCCAACCTTGTCTTAGCCTTCACCCTTTGCTAGCAGTTAGACCATGTCTAATGGGTGAGTCTGTCACTAAAGCTCTTGTGCAAGTAAAGTATAAATAACATTAAATATCTGTATGTATTAAACATCCATGGAATGATGATGTACTTTAAGTTAAGCTGTGAGTATGATTAGAGGAACATGTCTTAGTCTATTGATATAATCTTGTCCTTGGTTATATTTTGACCTATCAAACTTAGCTTGACTATGGTCATTCTTGGGATCCGTGATGATGTGGACCATGTATGCCTATGGATGATGGTTGATGGTCCCACATACTCTTGTTGATGATACCATATGGTGGACATATGATTCAGATGATGGTTGATGCAGTTCAATAGATTTATTATTATTTTCAGATCATCAAATTATGCACTGTCCAGATATGGTGGACCCTACAGTTGACCCCTCGGGGCAACCCATGGTGTATGAGTACACATTTCTAGTGGATTTGGGTCTTCGGGATCTATTGAGACACTTATCATTCAGTTTCGGGCACTTTTGACAGGGATAGAAGTAGTTATCCACTTGTTGACCAGATTTGGGGCATGTTTTCCCAGCCTGTCCAATAGAGGTATGAGAGGCTAGTTTCATCTAGGGCGTTGTATGGGAAGGGGGTGGTCCAACCACTTGTTTTTACCATTATACCCCCCTTCCGGACAACTTTGTGGGCTCAGTTTGACAACGCAGGCACTCTGGGTGTCAGTTTGGGTAGCTTCATGGTTTTCGAGGAGGATTAAAAATGGAATGAAAGAGTCACTAAGGAATTCGATTTGGGAAATTGAGGCAAGGTTTTGGCACTTGGTCTTCATAGAGGTCTTCAAGAGTGAACTCCCCATCTTCCAACTAGATCTCATTAGTCAGTGGGGTCCACAGAGGCCATAGGAGGCCATTTACTGCATGTCTCTACCAGTTTTGGAGACAGGATTTGATCATTTGTATTATTTTGGATACATTATTTTATATTATTGTGCCATGGGGATGAGCTAGTAAGGATTGATGCCTCCTAGCCCCACCATGAGCTGTTTGAGTCATGTCCATGTCATATGAGGTGGGCCCATATGTTTTAGCCTCCTCCTAGTGATGACGTCACCCTCCATGAGTCTTTTTGAGGGATGCCGTCACCCTCTCTTTGAGTGTTCTGTGTGATATATTGTAGGCTCATCTTAGCCATTGATTATATTTTTTGATCTTTTAATCTCGACCACTCATTGCAAAAAGTGGTTTTGAGATCTAGGGTTTTGGTCTTTATTATCCTATATAAGGAGGAGACCCCCTTCATTGTAAAGCACCTTTGGAGCTCTTGAATATTGGAATAGAATACTTCTTTGTGGAGCTACTTCTCTTGTCTTGTGGATTCTTTTGCAGTTTGAATATACAATATCTCTTCTATGTATCATCTTCTATGTATCATTGTGGATCTTGGGGCTACACGTTGTTTTCTTGCAGGGAGGCCGAATTGGTGAAGAGGAGGACGATTCGAAGAGGGTTATTGTTGGAGGGATCCACATATTCTCTCTCGGGTTGATCTTGGTGACAGGGAGTATCATTATTGTATCTTTGTGACATAGTTGATTCTTTCTATTACATCTCTTCATCATTTTCATAATTTTCTTACTTGGCTTGTTTCACTTGATCTTGTCTCGTAGAAGGAGGACGATTTGGCATCTTTGGAGGAGGACGTTTTGGCTTGGAGCACTAAGATCTCACTCTTGAATATACACATTGTTGTCCGCCAGATTGCACACCAGCAGCATAAATCTTTCGAAAGATGTCTCCCTCACTTGAAGTGGGGAGAGGTGTGGCCTTGGGGGCAAGCAATGAGCTAGGTACTGTCACCTAAATCCCAGCTCCTCCGTTTAGGCTAACTCCTAATGAAGCCAAGGGGGGTAGTCCCTACAAAGAGTTTCACTAAGGCTCTTATGTTTTAAAGTTTTTTAAGTGTGAAATGATGCGGATGGGTGTTGTTTAGGATTTTTCTTGTGATGAGACCAAATTAGAAGATGAGATAACAAGATAAGACGCAATCCACGTTGCTAAATAAGATATCAAAGACAACAGTATGTTTCAAGACTTATAATCAAGTAAAGCATTCACAATATGAAAATAAACACAAGGACAAATGGTCTTGATCAAGATATAAACTTTTAAATAACCAGTGCTTTATGGAGTCAAAAAAAAGTAAAGATTGTGATGCTGAATGTGTGGGTCTTGAAAAATTGCTGTTCGTGAGATCGTTATGAAAATTATCTTGGTAAATTGTGAATTTGAGTGGTCTTTGATTATTAAGCTAAGAACAAGGATATCAAAAGAGTAAACCTAACCAGGAAAAATACTGGCAACCTCTTAGATGATAGGTCGGGAGCACCCAGATTCAGAGGATAGGTGTTCGATGTTTGAACCGCCCTCGAGTCTGAACCACCTGTTTCAGGAAGCAACCTCAGTGATTTGACGTTGGTTTTGGATTTGGGTAAAGTTTTAATTAGGTTATCACTTGTAAATTTAGCAGATCCTTCACCTTTCTGAGTACTAGCCCAACCTTTTCAGGTTGGCAGAGCATACGGGTGTTGGACAAATAACCAAAATAAATTAATTAATGGGGGAATGTGAGTTGAAGTATTTTATTTATTAAGAGCACCGTTCAACTCTCCGATAGAGAGCGCTCTTGACTTAGTCTTAAGACCAAAGTTCAAGAGACTTTTCTAATCTAATATGCCTAATGCAGGGGGAAAATGCAAGTCTAAAAATGCTCTCCGATAGAGAGTGCCCTTGACTTGGATTTGGCCAAGTTCAAGAGGCTTTGTTGATTTTATTGCGAGTAGAAGTAGTTGTGAAAATTAAAGAAATAAATGAAACCTTTAAATGGATTTGAAATAAGAAAAAAAAATGACTAACAACAAGATATTATGATGCTCTTAAAAATAACAGAAAGCAAATTTTAGTGTTCTACCAAATAGATTTACTCTAAGGTGGGATCAACCGCCGAACAAGGTCAACCTCTAAGAACCGCTAGCACTTGAGAACTTTCTAGCTAGCTGAAATTTCGACCAAGGCAACTAACGGGGAGAGAGGAGTAACCACAAAGTTATGTGGTCCTGCCCTTGGGATGAGATCCCAAGGATACTACCTCAAGTCAAAACTTGGAAGAGAGTACGAAAATGAAATAAAAGATTAATCTAAAGCACGAGATGAAAGATCTAAGCTAACCAACCACAACACTCTTCCCCAAATGGGGAAGATACCAAAAAAGTGGAGGACTCCTCCACTTAAATTTTTTATTAACCTTACAAATGCCTTGGGTTTTAAAACCTTGAAGGACTTTAAACTTGAAATGAACTCTTGAAGAGTTTTACAAAGGATAACAAGATTTTATATATTCAATCACTTCTTGTAGCATTCATTTGGTTTTGCTTTGATTCTTTGCTTCAAGATCTACCAAGTATCTCTCTCTCTCGAATCACCTACACAAGCTCAAAACAACTCTACAAGATACCCATTATTCTTCAAAAAATCAAACAAACTTGAAAGTTTCTAAGTTTAAACTTGAAAACTAAAGCCTAAAACATAAAAAGCATGAGATTTTATTTTGAAATTGTTAAGATGGTAAAACGGACTAGTGAATAGTATATGCCCAAAATGTGCTAGGAAAGAGATCTAAATCATAAAACTTTTTGAAAATTTTTGTGTGAAAAGTCTACTATCTTTTGTATGAGAAAGAAATTTAACGATTGCAAGCTTTACTAATGCAAAAAGAGATCTAGAAAGGCTAACTATTAACCTTTTAAATGTATGAAATTATTTAATGAGATGCAAAACATTTGAGAAGATGCACTAGATGCAAGCCCTAAATGAAATCTAACAAAGATTATAGCTATCAAAATGACTTAAACTAAGATCTAACAATCTAACTCTTTAAGGAAATTTGAAACTAGCAACTACTAACCAAACCTTTGAAGATCCATTCGTTTTATATGTTTTTTTTGTGATTTTAGGGCACTTTTTTGGAATGAGGACGAGAGGACTAAAGAGGCTTGAAGAGGATGGACGAGAGGAGTCTTGGAGGGAAAACGAATGGAAGGATGAGATGGTAAATCTAGGGCAAAGAACAAGGAAATGGAAGAGAAGAAAAATGGGCAAAATGAATGGGTGAGTGAGGCTAATCTAATGGAGATGGGCTTGAAGAGATAAGCTTAGAACCAATGTAACCAAATTGAAGTAGGATTTTTGTGTTTGATGGAGGGAAGGCTAGTCTCTATTAGTGTTTCTTTCTTTGAGAATAGAAAGACTTGGAGGACCTGCAAAAGAACAAATTAGAGAGGAAAAAACCAATGTATGAATAAAGACTAGCTTGATTTCCAAGCCACTCTCCACCTTGGAATATCTCTGCAAAACCCTTACATTCATGCACACAAATCCGAACAAGATATTTCTAATGCTATGTTAGAACATATATTGAATAATGACTTGCATAAAAAAAACATAAGGTGAGAGGGATATCACCAAAACAATGTGAACCAAGTCCTTGAACCATGCATAGACCTCCAAAGTCTATTTTTATTCCAATAGCATAAAACAAGTGTTACAATGATTTTGGCAGAGAGTTCTTGCCTAAAATCTCCATGAAGAGAAAGCCCAAATGGCCTCTCTTATATAACAAAACTCAATGCCAAAACCCTAATTCGAATTGGCTTAGAAGAGAGCCAATAACATAGTCAAAAATCCAAATCCAATCAATCCCAGGGCTTGGAGTGGAGCTCCAACCCATAGACAAAAGACAACTCGCAGTTCTGCATTGAATACAAGTAGGTAGAGGTGGGGAGGTGGCCTCCACCTAGGCAAGGCACCCCCCATCCCCTCCTTGGTAGTATCACCCTCGAATGGCATGCCTCCAAATGTAAACACATGAGGATGTGAGAGATATGCATGAGCTTTCAAGAGGATGACGTGAGCTTCAAGGGAGATCAAGTATGAGTTGTGGTAGGTGCTAACTCGATTTGTAAAGAAGCCAAGTCTTGGTGATTGCATATTTTTACGAGGGCGCCCACTTTTTTTTTATTGCACTTCACTTAACCATTAAATGAACCTCCACATCACCAAAAACGAATTTGCATGAAGGTGGGCGAATTTCTCCAAGAGGATCTTCTGCTGGTGACTGGATAACTTACTGAAAGCACTGGGAGTTGACTGGAATCTTCATTAATGACTGATGCCATGTCATTTAGCCTTTTACTTTATTCATTTCTGATTATTTTGGAGAGATTTGGATTTCTCCAAAATATTCAAATTTATTATTTTAATTAATAATTTCTCTGTAAATGGCTTTTTAGAGAAAATATTAATTATGAGGCCTAAATGACATCCGAAACTTGGGTTTAGCTGGTCCACGGGTCATGTGTGATTTTTGGCTTATGAAACGAGCCATCAATCATCGAATTCGGACCTTGGACAACTGACATATTACAAATTGATATTTCTCTATTTAAACTATAGAGAAATTTATTAAATTTAAAAATAATTAAAAACCCAAATTTCGATGGACCCGGTAAAAATTTTTTCGAAATTTTTTCTGGGGGTCCTAGAGACCTAGGACATGACCGACAACTATTCTAACAATGTCTAGTAGGCTTATATACATCAGTTGGACTCTAATAACCCCCCATGGCTAAAATTTTCAAAATCGGGCATTCCAGCTTTGGAGGAAGTGGGAGAAAACTTCATCGATTATAGTTCGGCTGTAGGTAAAGTATAATTGACAAGGGAAAAAACTCCTTGGAATACCTTAGTTGCTTAATCAAGTCATGGGGAACCGAGACACTTAGATCCTACTAGCACACTTTATTACAAACCCCATGGGGCCATGGTCATGTCAACTGAAAAACAAAACTAGCTAGCCAAAATTGGCTAACTGCTGCAATCTGAAACCCAGATACTCTGGAAGTGAACATTGATGTGTTCCAACACTGGCGGCTCAATAAGGTTTCAACTATTTGTACAAAATAGGTGATAACACACATAGGGGAATGCTATCAATTTGCAAAGTGGCCACAAGCAATTGAGGTAAGTTCTCCAAGGTATGTACCTAGATCTGTCCATTCTTCTTCATTGGTCATCAAACCCTTAAAATCAAAACCCTCATTTTTATATTTTCCTAGATCTACTTGGATCTAGCTTGGATTTGGGGATAATATTTAAAACCCACCTCTATAGCATCCACGACAATTCAGATCTATAGTCTAGTGGCATTTGGCCTTCATTTGACACATATTCCAAGGTACATTAGCCCCTTTGAGGGAAGTCACACTCCTTGGGGGAAGCTAGTGGGGCTAGTTCCAAGACTTGGGTAGGTGAGATCCCACTTGATTTGCACCTGTCTACTTTGATAACCTACCCCTAGTGCTTCACCTCTTTGATATTTGCCTTGTGGGCCCCATTCCTCATTTTGAGGGTTGTGCCCCACTTGGGTCATTGGGTGATGCATTTTCAATCTTAGATCTATGGAGATCTAGCTCACATTGGGGCATGCCACTTAAAAACCCACTTTGATAATTGCCTTAACTATCCCGATCTACATTTTGGCATCATTTGGACTCCATTTCGCCCCTCATCTAAAGGCACTAGTCTCCCTTGGTCAATTCGCACTCCTTGGGGTTAGTGTCATTTACCAGATCCCATATATGGGTATCATCTATCTCCTCCTAGATCCATAGATATACATCCTTGCATAATCCTTAGTGCCATATCACCCTTAACTTCACCTTGTGGGTCCCATTTGGACCATTTCCATATTTTAAGGAAGTGGGCCCCACTTGTGTATTTTCATGGTACTAGATCTGTCCTTTAAGAGGCCCTATTCATTCATTGGTTGAAACACTTGTCACCTTTAAGCCTCTTCAACTATACTTAACTCTTAGGTCCACCTAATCTAATCAACTCATTGGTTTTCGTAACTCATCTTTTACACGTTTCCCTAGGAACCTTTGGGTTAGTCGATCTTCATTGATTGGCTAGGGTCTACCCCTTGGTCTTGACTTGTCTTGATCTAAAGTGAAGAGTGCCTTGGTTGTCATGACTCCCAGCTTGCATTGGGAATCGTGGCATCTCTTGAGTCACCTCTTTAGTTGTCTATCTCCTCTACCATCCCGGATGGGATACCTATAGGGACAACTACAAGTTGTGTGATAACAAGACCAAAACCCTAACCACTTTATGAATGAGTGGTTGAAATCAAAAGATAAACATAATACAATGAATGGCTAAAATGAGCCGGTACAATATAACATGGATCACTCACATGAGGGTGGTGCGCACTCACTAAAGGATTCCCTAGGGGGGGTGCACACCACATAAAAGTGACTATAGTACAAGTGTGCCACATAAGATAACAAGGACAAGTGACTAGGAGCACATGGTGGAGTTAGGAGGTTTTATTATCCTTCGCTGGCATCACCCCATGGCACTATAATATAACATATGACTTAATAACATGTCCAAGTGAACAAATGATCAAATCCTGCCCCCCTCAACTGAGAGAAGAATGCATCAAAACAAAACTCGGAGACTGTGTGGACCCCACTAAATGCTGCAAGTTGATGTGGAAGGAGTGGGATACACCATAGATGACCTCTAAACAGACCTCATGCCCAAACCTTGTCTCAATTGGCCAAATCGATTACCTTAATGACCTTTTTATTCCATTTTTATTCCACCTGAAAAACCATCAAACTGCCCACAGCCCACTGCCTGGTGCCCGGGCACAAAATCTGACTGTACCATCATGTCCAGAGAGGGGGTAATATGGTAATGACAAGTGGCTGGACCACCCCTCTCCTCTGTAGTTCCCTAGGCAATGACTCCCAATCAAACCAACTACTGGACAGGCCCACTCAGCATGGCCAAACTGGTCAACAGGTGAAGAACTGCTCATAGCATCTCTGAGAGTGCCTAAAACTGAAAACGAAGTGTTTCACTGGGTCCAGAAGAACCAAATCTACCAGAGATGAGTACTCATACACCTCATGGTAACCTGTAAGATCATCTGTAGCATCCTCCATACCCAGATAGATCAAAATATGATGGTTTGGAAGTAACAATAATCAATAAAAAGTGCATCAACCATCATCTGAAATCTGTGTCTAATATATGGAATGATCGAAAGGTATATCAAGGACCATGGATCAACATCATACAACATAACTGGTCCAACTCATCACAGATCCCAAGGTTGACCTTGGTCAAACTAGGTTTGACTATTCAAACTGATCAAAATATGACCCAGGCTAGAGAAGCCTGTTGCTGCAAGTGCAAATGGTTAAGACATGCTCTTTTAATCATTTTCATAGCAAGACTTTTAAAATATCAAGCATCATTTCACTGGCAGTTAATAGATAATTATAGTAAAACCTAAGTTTAAATAATAGTTTACTTTCAAAAGAACCCCAAGGATATACTGATTTTGTAAACATGATCAATTTGCTAGCAGAGGGTGAAGTCTAAGGATGCAAGGCTAGGCAAAAGGGGAATGACTTGACTGACTCAACACTGTGACACTTTGGATAAGGGAAAGGGTACTACGCATTCAAGCATATGTTGGATAAAGAATACACAGGGGATGGCAATGTCTCACAAATGGGTAAGTTGTTTAGATAGTTTCTTTTTCAACCTTGGCAAATGTTTACAACCCACATCCAAGTTGTATCAACTCCGTGAGGATATTTTCTAGAGTAACGTGGACTGGGTGCAACCGTAACTTGAGGTTCTAGGGGACACTTAGAATTAGCTATCCCTTGCTCCATCTCACATCATAAACTGTAGGCTCCGTGAGGAATTAATCATTTCATTTCATTCCCTTGGCCAACAGTTCTTGAATATACACATAGGGGAATGCTATCAATTTTCAAAGTGGCCACAAGCAATTGAGGTAAGTTCTTCAAGATATGTACCTTGATCCATCCATTCTTCTTCATTGGTCATCAAACCCATAAAATTCAAAACCCTCATTTTACTTTTTCTTAGATCTACTTGGATCTAGCTTGGCTCTTGGAAAGATATTGAAAACCCACCTCTATAGCATCCATGACAATTCAAATCTGTAGTTTGGTGGTGATTGGGTTCCATTTGACACACTTTCCAAGGCACTTAGCCTTCCTTAGGTGGGGTTGCACTCCTTGGGAGGGTGAGTTTTGCTATTTCCAAGACATGGGTAGGTGAGATCCCACTTGATATGCACTCCTCTCACTTGATAACTGTAAATATATATAGATCCAGAGATCACTACTCCCTCTGGATCGCCCTGAGATCTCAAGTGGTATGAGTCTCTAAATCAATATATGCTCATAAAGAAATAAACTCAAACAACTAGATCTGCATTTACCAACTGAACATAAATGCGATCAACCACATGGACAACAGATATACCTTGGAACCGTTTCGGGGAAAACCAGCTAACTATGGGGCTATCTTCTCTCTCGATCCCATAGCATATAGAAGTATAAAAGACAGTACAATACAGAATTGCCTCAGCCGATAACTCAATCCCTCTGAATAGGACAAACTCTAATTTGCATGCATCCAGCTGATGCATGCACTGAAGAAGTGTGCCGTAACTGCCAATCTGGATCTGAGTGCTCTGACGGTGCCTCTGAAAGATCTGCCCTCTCTAGATCTCTCTGCTTTGATCTGCTCGCTTTGAAGACTGCCCATTGATGAAATCGTCCCTCTCTGCATGCACAAGTGCGCCCTCCCCTCTGGATGTCAAATGCTCGTACTGGTCCTGTTATCACCTAAACTGTAGTTACCCCTATGGATGGATCCAGTCATGGATGGCAATAGGGAAGGGCAACTCAAAAGGTGCAACCACGATCACCTCGACCTCCAAAATATATATGGTTGTCACGCCAGTCGAGGCAACCTTCGCTTTATGTTATCTAGCCCAGACAACAAAGGGGGAGACCCGATCTACTCCCGACAGGAGAGATCAAAACCAAGACACCAAATCAGGGTATTTCTAGGTGAAGTTAGGTGTATGGTTTATCCTAGACCTAAGGATGAAGTCACAAGCCAAGTGAGGGGTTTAATAGGTATAGCTTTGGTTCATAATTGAATGTAAGAGTGACTTATAATGTTTGTAGTGAGATCTAGGGCTAGTGTACTAGTTCAATGTCAAAGGATCCACTGCCTTGGGAACCGTGTCCAATGCAGGGTAGTTTATGGGTTTAATTGGGGCTACCTAGTACAAGTGACAAGCTTGACCATGATTCATGATAGCTTCAACGGTATAGTTCACCATGCAAAAGTCAAACCACAAGTCAATCCAACAATCTAGGAAAGTTGAGTTAACTTGGAGAGAGGCCAGTGCCTTGGGAATTGGGAAGCGGAGTCAAAGTAGGGTTGACTTGAGGTTTAGGACTCCTAGTACTTGGAACAAGTGGGCAACAAAGTTCTTGATGGATAAATGTGTCTAGATCTAGGTTTGACCCAAGTGGACCACAATCCCTAAAAACAAGGAATGCAGTCCCCAAGGCAAGATTTGACAAAGTGACAGTCTGGACCTAGGTTTTGAATTATTCCGGTTTCAGATCTGCAATAATCTCAAGTACCCAGTTCCTAGAAGTGAGTGAACTCACTTCTCCAAGGTGGTGCGACTTTACCCAAGGAGGCTTAAATTGGGGTTTAAGTGGGTCAAGACAAGTCGGATGGCACCCAAATTTTAGATCCGGGTAGATCAGTCAAGTAGGGGTATGGATCTATAGTTTCGTGGCAATCCACCGGTTAGATCTTAGTAGATCTGAGTTTAAGTGTTCCAAGTGGTCCAAAATGGGGATTAAATCCCTTAAAATGTGGAATGGGACCCACAAGGTCAATTTCAGAAAAGTGACAACCTGGGTGTATGTTATTTGATGTGTAGATGTCAAATCAAGTGGAATCTCAAACACCCACCACCTAGATCTAGGTCAACTTGCCCAACTAGAGAAGTGGGCCTTGCTTGGGAGAGGCTAAGTTGGCCTGGGAAGGGGATCAAATGGAAGCCAATCCTCACCAAACTATAGATCCGGGATGCCGTGGATGCTATAGAGGTGGGTTCTTAATATTATGCCCAACAACCCAATAGATCTAAGTAGATCTGAGAAAATGTAAATGAGGGTTTTAAGATACTTAGGGTTTTAACAATTTATGAGTTATGTCAATGGATTGGATAAAGGAAAGAGAAACAAACCTGTGGATCTTACCTGGGTAACCTTGTAGATGCCTTGATGATGATGATCTATGCAATCCCGATCAATTTGGAAGCTTTGAGGTAGTTTCTATGCAAATCGATTTTGTCCAAGAAGCCAATGCGCCCTCTCTCCTGCACAACAAACGTCAACAATATCAGATTTGATGCATCAAGAGATAAGACTAATGCCACAAAAGAAGTAACAGAAAGATAGCATAGATCACAATGATACTAATGATAACCCCCTGATACAAGCGAATGCCAAAAAAAGTCGATTTGAAGAAGCCTTGCAAAATCGCCCTTGTTGAAGTCGCCCTCCTGTAGACAAACAATGATTTCCAAAAAAAGATAGATCTTGCCACAAATTTCCGAATGCTAGGTTGCAATAGACTTTCCAATCACCATCTAAGAACACCAGATGCAAAGGAGACCACAAGAATTTCCACAAGAATATTTTTCTATACCAATAATCCAAGAGCCAAAGACCCTTTACAATGAGAGGCTCTCTCCTTTAAATAGGAAGGAGAGGCACCAAAACCCTAACCACTTTTTGAATGAGTGGCTAAGATTATAAGATACAAAAGTCTAATCAATGGTTGAGATGAGCTCAACAATATAATACATGGATCACACATAAAATATAACATAAGTGGACAAAGTCGCCCTAGGAGAGGGGAATCCCACCAAATCATGATGACAAAATATCATAAGAGGCTCATGGTGGGTCCAAGGGGTAATTTTATCCCTCCTTGGTCAATCCCCATGGCACAATAACCAATAAATAATCATGAAAGTACCAAATCGTGCCTCCTTAGTGAAGTCGTGGTCCTCAAAAGACCTCAGAAATCCACAAAAAGTGCAATAAGTGATGGATGCGGGCCCCGATGAAGCTGAAACTGCTGGAGAAGGTGTGGAAGGTCCCGATCTACCATCACTGATCATCCCATGCCATAACTTTGCCTCAGTAGCCCAAATCGATTTCCTCAATAGCCATTTCTACCAATCCTGAAATGCCTCGGGAAACGTGAAACTGCCCAAACAGCCTCCTGAAGTGATGGCGCTGTCAAGGTGAGGGCACCAATGTGTCCGGGAGGGGGGTAATATGGTAAAAACAAGTGGCTGGACCACCCCCTCCATCATCAGCGCCCTAGGTCAACCGGATAAAAGTCATCTCTGCTCCGACAGGGCCTCCAACAGACCAAAACTGCACTAGGACAGCCTACTGAGGCTAAATCATCACTGTAAGTGCCCGGAACTGAAAACAAACTGTCCCATTGGACTTAGAAGGTCCAAATCCATCCAAGATGTGTACTCATACACCATATGAATCTCTGCATGATCAAAATAAATATCCAATGTACCGGAACAAGGCCAATAATAATGATCTGTAAATGACCAAACACTGCTGTATCCCAAGAATCATCATCATAACCCTGTAGCTGCTGCATAGAATCATCCTGTATGTGTACATAGACCATATATCATCTATCCATATCATCATAAGGTCCAAAATCTCATGTCCCATGGTCCTCCATGGTCAAACTAGGTCTAACCAAGACCAAATACAACTCAGACCATCATCCATAGCTGCTGCAAGGTGTCAAGGTTAATACATGCTCTACAACTTATTCGAATAAAAATTATAACACAGAGTAATCATGACTGGCGATCTAAATCCAAATATATAGTGTCGTTAATTATTATTATTACTCAGACTAGACTTTCAGGACCATACTCACTTCATAGTTGTGATCAATTTGCTAGTGAAGGGTGAAGGCTGAAATAACTGGCTAGGCTAAGGGATGACTTGACTGACTTGACTTTGTGACACTTTGGCAAGGGAAAGGGAATACACACCATAGTATATACTGAATGAGCAATAACACAGGGAATGGCGGTGTCTCACAAATGGATGAGTTGTTTAAAGAGGGTTTATTCACCTTCACAGATGCGCACAATCCATAATACAAATAAGGCCAGCAATTGTTTAGATATAACATTTAAGTTCCATTGCTTTTTGGCCCTGAAGTTTCCATAGCCTTGATCTATGTGTGTTTACAAACACATTGCATAGATTTACATTTATTTTTAGGCTTTCTGCTGCAGGTGTGTTTTTAAGGCACTTGTTTACCTGAGCACTTCTAGGTGTGTCATGGACAACTTGTTTACCTAGGTATTTATTTTTCCAAAAGATATAACATTTTATTTTTCATGGCCATTTTCAATTGGCATTTCTTTCACATACAAGATATAGCATTTCATTTTTCCAGATTTTGTATTCATGGCAGCACTAAAAGTTTCAGGTTTAGCCAACACAACTTTAGTGACTAGGGGGAATTCTCAAGGAACTCCAACTCACCATAGGTAAGTTTTGTCACCAACTCAGAGCCGAGACACAATAAACAGGGAGGCTCATCCAATACAGAGGCTACAGTGGGGAAAGGTCCTCCATGTCACTAGTCAAGTAGCAAATCAGGGTAATAATCTAAAAGGTATGCCACGGATGGATGAAGACAATGAAATGATGGAGCCAACACTAGCAAGCCAGAGTATGGTGTAATGATCACCTCTATTCTCCCTAAGGAGGGTATGTACCAATGAGTATGAATAGTGAACTTCTAAGTTTGAGTAGGGACAACATAATATAAATAATAGGTCAATCAAGTCCATGTATCTATATGATCGCCAGATCATGACACTAAGTGCTAAGACATGCTATAAGAATAAGTATAAAAGCAATCTAACCATAACACAATAATATACCTGCTGAGTCATATACCTGAATGCACATCAACCTGTACCATCATCTGTCCTCTGGAACTGCTGCTGTAACTCTGGGCACTACTGATTGCTCTGTACCAATGGTATAATGGCTACATCGGTCATCTCTCTGAGTGTCCTGAAAGTCAGTCATGGCATGGGGAATACAACTGCTGTCCACCATCTGATAGTGATCCAATCTAGATGCTCATCTCGGCATCTCAAATGCAAGGGAACTAGCTGAATAGTGTACTGGTATGAGAAAAATAATGTATGGTAGCCCGGCTACTATATATGTGATAACAGGTCCATATTTCAATAGATCTGAGCTCCGATCATCCCTAACCTTCCTCAAATCTCGAGGCAAGGCTATCCTCGAAGTCACAGACTCCGAAGGTCAATCTAGTTCACAATGAGCTTCTCCTCCCTCAGGAAAAACGTCCTCCTCCAAGAGAACTCAGCCTCCTCCAATCTCCACAGTAATCCCACTGTTGCGCTCTCTCAGCTCACAGGAACGGGTATCTAGCCTCTCTCGAACTGAAGGTCACTGATTTAGCTCATATCTGACCTTCCTAGCTCTTGCAGCAACTCCTCTCTATCTCAGAAAGTCGCCCCACATGTGTAGATTCGTCCTCCTCACTCTGGCAGTATCTCTCTCGAATGATACAACTGAGTAACCTCATCTGGGGACCCCCTTCCTCTATAAATAATCTCACCGATGAATTAGGTTTTCCAAAACCCTAATTTTTGGTGCATGCAAAAAGTCGGTTTTGCATGCATGCATGCAAAAGGTCACTTTTGCATGCAGTCACTGAATGCTGACAGGCCATGCAATACTCATGCATGCAAAGGTCAATCTCCCCTGAAGCTCCGCATGCAACCCCCACTGGGGTCATGCCACTGAGTAGAGTGTATCTCACTCTCTACTCCATCCTGATGCCTATGCAACTAATGTACCTCCATGTAAGGCATCTGAACCATGGAGGACATCCCGAAGTTACCATAATCTAATAATAACCTACCCTTAGTTCTTCACTTCTTTGATTTTTTCCTTGTGGGCCTCATTCCTCATTTTGAGGGTTGTGCCCCACTTGGGTCATTGGGTGATGCATTTCAACCTTAGATCTATGGAGATCTAGCCTACCTTGGGGCATGCCACTTAAAACCCACTTTGATAATTGCCTTAACTACCCCGATCTACATTTTGGCATACTTTGGACTCCATTTAGCCCTTCATCTTAAGGCACTAGTCTCCTTGGGTCAATTCACACTCCTTGGGGATTGTGTCATGTGCTAGATCCCATATGTGGGTGTGTCTAAATCTACCTTGGATCCATAGATCCACATCATTAAACACCCCTTAGTGCCATTCTACCCTTAACTTCACCTTGTGGGTCCCATTTGGGTCATTTCCATACTTTAAGGAAGTGGGTACCACTTGTGTCTTTCATGGTACTAGATCTATCTCTTTGATCTTCCTAGGTGCCCTAACTCATTCATTGGTTGAAACACGTGTCACATCTTAAATCCTCTTCAACCATACTTAAATTCTTGGGCTTACCTAAGCTTGCATTGGTTTCCGTAACCCAACTTTCACATCTCCCTAGGAACCATTGCTTTGGCTAATCTTCTGTTGATTGGCTAAAGGGTCTCCCCCTTGGTCTTGACTTGTCTAGATCTAAAGTAAAGAGTGCCTTGGTTGTCGTGACTCCCAACTTGCATTGGGAACCGTGGCATCTCTTGGGTCACCTCTTTAGTTGTCCATCTCCTCTACCATCCCAGATGGGATACCATTAGGGATAACTACAAGTTGTGTGATAACAGGTTTATTATAATGATTGAAATATAAATCCGCAAAAGCCTCATCCACCAAGTCATGATGAATGGAAGATGTTGTCAAGGGGTCATGTGACACTTCACAGAAAATTTCTTAGCACTTGTTGATTTCTCCATTGAGCGGTTTGATAATGGAAGCATGATTTGGAAATGAAGAAATGATGTGAGATACCTCTTAGCAACTATTTTGTACAATAGTTGAACTTCTATTGAGCCGCCAGTTATTGAACATGATCCATGTTCATTTCCATAGTTCAGAGGTTCAGATGATCCAGACTTGGCCTATTTTGGCCATCTTTTAATTTTTTGTTTTGAAATGACCATGCCCCACGGGGTTTGTAATAAAGTGTGCTAGTATGGTGGTCTGAGTGGCTCAGTTCCCTAGGACTTGACAACCAAATAAGGTATTCCAAGGAGTTTTTTCCCTTGTCGATTATGCTTTGCCTTTAGTCGAGCAATAATCGATGAGTTTTCCTCCTACACCTCCAAAGCTGGAATGCCCGAATTTGGCGGTTAGGCCTTGGGGGGTTATTAGAGTCCATCTGTAAAATATAAACATACTAGACACTATTGGTGTGTTCTGTGGTCATTTCTTAAGTCCCTAGGTGTGCTTAAACATTGTCCGAATTTTTTTTTAGCGGACGTGCACAACTTTTTTAATTTTTAATTTTTAATTATTAAAATTTTTCAATTAATTAGGGCATTTTTCCTATGGTTTAATTGAAAATTTTCAATTTGTAATAATTAAGTGGTTTGGGGGTGGATTTTGGCAAATGGAGGCTCATTTTCTAAGCCAGAGTATCCATTTAACCCCTAAACCCACTTATCCTAAGTTTCTGATGATTATTTTGCACTTAATTGAATATTTCCTCAAAATTAATAAAAGAGAAATATTTAATTAAAAATAATAAGAAAATAATATAATGGAGAAAATCCAAATCTCTTCAGAAAAGGCTAGATTGAATAAAGTGAAGAGCTAAATGACATGGTAGAGAGCATCTAGGAAGATTCCAATCATCACCTACTTGATCTGAGTCAGTATTGGAGCACTACAGTCAACTGCGTCTTGGGATTTGCGCCCTCCTTAACTAGCTTGGGCGAATTGCTTTAGTGGCATGTGGTTATTGGTTGGGAGGAGTTTACAATGTAAAGGGTGGGCGCCTTGCCTAGGTGGAGGCCACCTCACCCATTCACAACCACCTGAGTACCAGTTTGACTCTCAATCAAGGGCTTGGCTCCTCCATCCTTGGGATTTGCGCCCTCCTTAACCTAGCTCTTCTCTCCAATTCGAATTGGTCTCTCTTGTGTATAAATAAAGGTCTTTGCATCACTATTCAAGGTAGATGATTTGTGCAGAGAACCTCTGGTCAAATAGTTGTAATGCTTATTGCTTTCATGCAAATTTTTGAATAAAAAAAAGGCTTTGGAGGCTCATGTGGTGTAGTGCTTGGATCAAATTGCTTTGGTGAATGAGGTGATACAATTCTAAATTTTTCTCTTGCTTGTTAATCTGTGGTTATTTTATGCTTTAGAGGGCTTACATAAGCACATAAGAATAGACATTTGTACTCTCAAGTTGTCTATTTACATATTTACTCTAAGAGATCTAAAAGAGCAATGTCTTATTCAGTTGTATCTCATGCTTTTTTTGTTTCAATTAGTAGATAGTACATGATCTAATCCCATTTTTTGCAAGTGTATGAGTTCATTGTTCGCAGATCACTCCAATCTACCGAGCAGAAGGTTGAGCTAGTTTGCATCTCCTTCTCTTGGAGCCAAACAAAAATCCAATAACTAATTGTTAAGTGATTCAAAGTTGCTTCAAGGTTTCAAGACCTAAGTGGTTCTACTTCTTATTCACCCTCTTTAAAAAATTCAATTTTTTCAACTTGGTTACTTGGTTACTAAGCTAAAGTTTGTGATTCTCTAAGTCTTGATCTTTCTCCAACCATTTCTCTCATCTCTTTCTCTCCTTGATTGCTCTCAACTTGCCTCTTTTTATCCTTCTCGCTCCTCCTTCTTCCCTTCTTTTTCTTCTTCTTCTACCTTTCCTTTCGCTGCTCCTTCCTTTCTTTCACTTGCTTGCCTTTCACCCTTCTTGACTTCTTCATTGGCTGCCCCTTCTTCATACTCTTTTGCAGTTGTTACCTCCCATTTTGCATGGGTGGACACTTATTCTGGTCTCATTGAGATTTGATCTAGATTACATTGCAGATATGGTTCAAGGAGAATTAGATGAACACAGCTGAATGGTGAACACAGAGTCAGTGAGGATAGCAGTACTTTTTCACATGAAGAGATACATACAGGAAACTATCTTGTTTCACCAAGGTATCTAGCAAGACGTTTGAATGAGGGGGTTAATTGGCACATTCCATTTCATTTTCAGATCTCTGCTACAGGACTTGAGCTTAACTTCTTATTGTTGTGGGTTCTTTGGCAAACAAGCAAGAATTGCTGCAGCGCAGGTTGCTCTGGAGGACTTGCTCAAAAAGACAAATAGAAAGGATTTTGCCCTCAATCCACTGCATGATACAGCACTCTGTGAGAATCTCCTTTAGGGGTATGCATAAAGAATGAGCTTGCCACTTCCTAGTTATTGCTGTAAAGGGCCAGAGAAATGACAAACAATCGTGTAGCAGCCTATGGCCATTCTTGGCAGCAGATCTGAGCAAGCCCCTTAATGAAATTCTGAGGGAGATCAAAGCAGGTTTTTTTTTTGGATAGATAATCATTTCCACACAACTCCATTCGAAAAAATATTTATGTTTTGCTGGGTCTCTTCAGTGTTTTAAGTGTATCCTTCCTTGGGTATTTGGCTAAAGGCTATTTTGCCATACACTCAGGCTTTGAACAAGTTTGCACCACACATCCTACAGCCTAGCATGAGGAGTAATGGGACGTGAGTTTTTTTTATGGTGTACCTCTGAGTTTTGAGGCTGGTCAAATAGATTGTGGAGAAGATGTTACAAATGGCTACCATAACTTTTTACCGGTTAATTCATCAGGGTCATGTAAATCCTTATGATTTCAATTTGCATCATCAAGAACTCGCGACCCATTTAGTTACAGTGGGAAGTTGTGAGTAAACACTGTGAATTCATATCCAACTTTTTGCTCAGCTTCAGGGTTTGACGTTGCAATCTCCAGAAACCCCGTAACTAAATTTGATGATTGACAAAGCAACACAGCTTTCAGTTTGCCACAAGTTCATCTGTTGTGCACTAAACTTTGCGACCCGCGTGAGTCTGATCTGGATCCGAGCTATATATGAAGCGACCTGTAGGAAGCAGTGGACATCAAACAGTGAGAATTAAAGTGAGGAAGAAATCGAAAGTTGTAGCACGTCGGAAACAGCCGAATGCAGAAATATTTTCACACGTCAGTTGTTGAGCAGAAAATTACGTGGGGACATTCGCTATAAATATGACTCTTCACTGGAAACATTTCGTCGACATAAAAGATATAGACCGAGACTTTAACAATTTAGCCTTCACATCAAAATTTGAGACGGAATGTTATAAATATTTTTTTCGATGGAGTTCATCCTTCTGAATTCGACTCTTGCTTCACAGTTATGCTCGCCATTCTTTTTCGATTTAAATTTGAAGACAACCCGAGCACGAGAGTTACACCATGGTTTACATGTCTTTGGCAGCTGACTGGTTGTGTGAAATCAGCGGTTTTGATATTGCAGTTCACCTACTCCAAAGCATTCAACAACAGTCAAGCACGGGCATGATTTCCACATTGAGTAGGTTCACGGTTTATTCACTTGAGGATTGGGGCATTGGGCCTATCCGCTAGCTATCTGCATATTACCTTTTGTTGACGAGCCATTACTCATTGTGTTTTCCTTATGGCCGCGGCTAATCATGAAGTCATCTCTTGGAGAAATAGCACCGGCGGTTGACACGCATATGGCACCAAGTCGTGTGCCTGGAAGCACCGACTCGAGTTTGGGTTTTCTGATTGCTAGTTGCATATATTTATTGACAGCCAATTTTTTGATGAAAAGTTACATAAAATACCAAAGCTCGAGTTTCAGTGATCAGCAACAACAACAGCAACAAAACTCGGTTTCGGTCTCACGGAGTTGTCGAGAAGCAATTTTCTTTGGCAGCAAATTACGGAAATCGCGATCTGGTGGTTCATATGACCACAGTTAGATCGAGGTTCAGTAAATAAATCAGAGCACAGCAGAAATTAAAAGCAAATCGGAGGTCATTTTGTTCCGTGATTATCAGCTCTGTGTCCCACGCAATCAATTTTGTGGATTTTTTCTTTTACTTTTGCCTTGAAACTGTGTGTGAGCACTAGCAGGCCGTGACTTATGGAGCCCGTCTACCCGGAAACACTGACTCAGCCTATCCGATTGCATTCGTGGCCCATTTCATATCAATCGTTTGACAGCCACATAAAGATATCTTGGTTACGTTGGAGAGTGAAGCGACCAAACAGCTGGGTGTTCACTTTAATGGACTAAAAGTTCTTTTAGTTATGTTCTTTTTCTTTCTGTCTTATTATTTTCTTTTCTTCATGAGGTTTTGGCCTATAAAAGCCAACCTTCTTCATTGTAATACATGGAAAAAACTTGGGAGCTCTTTCTTCCCATGAGCTTAATGAAAATTGTTATGGGCTTTTTTGGATAAACTGAATATTTTTTTGGCGTGAGCTTGTGATTTTTACATAAGTGTGAGCGTTTCCAGTTTTTGCTTCCTATTTTCTTTGTGTAAGAGGCCATAGAAGGGTGACAATCCACCACGTTGGAAGGTGAAGAACTCTTAGCCGTTGCCTTCTTCTTCCCCTTTGGCGAAGGACTCTTGGCATTCTGCTTTCTTCTTCCCTTTGTGAGCGTGCATACTCAGGTATTGATGTTTGCATTTAATCTAGTTTGATTGTGCAATATTGATTTTTTGGTTTGCATAGCGCACCTCCCGCAGATAGCGAAGAAGTACTATTTTTGATTCCCAAACACTAGACTGAGTGGGGCTTGCTCAATGATGCGATCTTTCCCCCTCAGTCACATATGACACAAGGCCCGTTGATCTCTATTTTGACTCTATTCGCCCCTTTGATATACTGGCACTGGCCTTCCCTTGAGGATTGATCCTCCCAAATTTCCCATCATTCATTCAAAATACATCTTTTGTTACATTTGTTTCTCTAAGGTGGCCTCTTCAATTCACCTTGCCCGTTTACTGTACCTACCTTAGCGATCCTATCTTAGGGATACCTCCCTTGAGTTGGAGAAGAGACAACCTGAAGCGAAGAGGAGAGGAGTGTGGTGACATTGGCCTCTCTCCTGAGAGTTGTCATCCAGCTGGTGTGTTACATTTTGGGCTTCAACACACGCATGCTAGTTTTGAGAGACAACAACAGCCACATCTTCTCTGTTTTTGCAGCCCTTTTCATCTCCTTTCTGCTGCCCCTTTTCTCTTTTTTGCAGCCAGCTCTCTCTCCCTTTTTTGCAGCCACACTTACCTTTGTTTTCAGCCCCTTCTTCCCTTCATTTGTTGGCTATCCTCTTCACTGTTTTCAGCCTCTTTTTCTCCCCTTTTTGCAGCCCTTCCTTCTCACTGTTTGCAGCCCTTTACTGCTCCTTTCAAGCTCCCCTACCTTCTCTACCTTTCACTCCTACTCTCTTTTGGTTTTATTGCTTCTTCCTTATCCCTTCAAGCCTCTTCTTGTTTTCTTTTTCCTTTGATCTCTTTCCTTTGTTTTATAGATTAGTTTTAATTTGCATTGGTTAGTTTATTATTCAAATTTTCAAACTCATATTTAGTTGCATCTATCTACTTTTGTTAATTGCAGTAGTTCTCTTAGTTTGCACTTAGTTTCAATTTCATACTTAGTTCATTTACATTTTGTTTCTAGATCTCAATTTGTCAATACTTGCATGCTAGTCTAGGATGTAGATCTTAGATTCATTTTTAAAATTTTCACTAATCCATTAATAAGCTTTTGTTCAAAGCTCTTATTTTCAGGTGAATAAAGAGGATCAAACTAAAACCAAGAAGAGCAAGCAAGCAAACAATTAAAACAAAATTCCTTGAAAGCACTTCCCTCTTCTTTCATTCCCCCATCCGATATTGTGCTTTCAAGTGAAGACAAAAAACCAAAGACATTGTAAAAATTAATGGAGAGAAAATGGGATAAAGGCTCCCACACCCCACTTCCCCCATTTGGGGGAAGCTTGTATCATCTCTTGTCATTTTTTGCAAGTAGCTTAGATTTCAATTTCTAGATTAGCTTTAACTGTTAGATCTTAACCTACAGCCACACCAAAACCATAACAAACAAAGAACATCGGCTGCAACTACAACTCTCAAAATCACCTCCCGATGACTGTCCCGTACAGTCATCTCTCACTAATAAAAATAAGATCGTATGGCTGCCACCCTCCAGGCATCGATCACTTTTACATCCAAAATACATCACTCATTCTCAGATCTGCAACAAAGAACAGATCTGTAAACAAAACTCTTACAATCAAATGACAGGTGCGCTCATATTGGGGCGGGAAAACCGTTGGACCAAAACAAACATAACTTGGTCATCCGGAATTTTTTTTCGACGAAACGAAAGGCGATCCTCACTGGAAACGCTGCTCTGGACGCAATGGAATAGGTCTCATGACTCATAAATGAGCAAAAATGGGCGGAACGAAACCTATGGTTGTGCCCCTCTCAATATCATGGAGCCAAAATTACAATTTATGATTAAGAGGAAGAAGAATAGAAAGAAGGTAAGGAGCATAGCAACATATTATATGAAATTCATCCTTCCTGCATATGGATCCTGACATTCAATACATGAACATGCAGACAACCAATTCAACCACCAATGCACATGTACCAAATAAAATAATGTAATGAAAACAAAAAATAAGAGAAATACTTATCTCGAAATAAGGGCAATTGGCTGCAACAAGACAACTTTCCTCCCAGCCATAGACACAGTCAAGCCTTCCTCGTTTGAACAGGTTACCCCCGATCTGAGACCATGGACCTGTTATCACATATATAGTAGCCGGGCTACCATACATTATTTTTCTCATTCCAGTACACTATTCAACCAGTTCCCTTGCATTTGAGATGCTGAGATGAGCATCTATATTGGATCACTATCAGATTGTGGACAGCAGTTATATTCCCCATGCCATGACTGAGTTTCAGGACACTCAGAGAGATGACCGATGTAGCCATTATACCATTGGTACAGAGCAGACAGTAGTGCCCAGAGTTACAGCAGCAGTCTCAGAGGACAGATGATGGTACAGGTTGATGAGCTTTCAGGTATATGACTCAGCAGGTATATCATAGTGTTATGGTTAGATTGCTTTTATACTTATTCTCATAGCATGTCTTAGCACTTAGTGTCATGATCTGGCGATCATATAGATATATGGACCTGGTTGATCTATTATATATATTATATTGTCCCTACTCAGACTTAGAAGTTCACTATTCATACTCATTGGTACATACCCTCCTTAGGGAGAATAGAGGTGATCATTACACCATACTTTGGCTTGCTAGTGTTGGCTCCATCATTTCATTGTCTTCATCCATCCATGGCCTACCTTTTAGATTATCACCCTGACTTACTACTTGACTAGTGGCATGGAGGACTTTTCCCCACTGTAGCCTCTGTATTGGATGAGCTTCCTTGTTTATTGTGTCTCGGCTCTGAGTTGGTGACAAAACTTACCTATGGTGAGTTGGAGTTCCTTGTGAATTCCCCCTAGTCACTAAAGTCGTGTTGGCTAAACCTGAAACTTTTAGTGCTGCCATGTATACAAAATCTGGAAAAATGAAATGCTATATCTTGTATGAAAAGCCCATTCATGCAATGTGTTTCTAAACACACATGAATGAGAGGCATGCCAAATGAACATGGCAATGAAAATGAAATGTTATATCTTGTGGAAAATAAATACCTAGGTAAACAAGTTGTCCATGACACACCTAGAAGTGCTCAGGTAAACAAGTGCCTTAAAAACACACCTGCAGCAGAAAGCCTAAAAGAAAAATGTAAATCTATGCAATGTGTTTGTAAACACACGTAGATCAAGGCTATGGAAACTTCAGCCCCAAAAAGCAATGGAACTTAAAAGCTACATCTAAACAATTGCTGGCCTTATTTGTATTATGGATTGTGCGCATCTGTGAAGGTGAATAGACCCTCTTTAAACAACTCATCCATTTGTGAGACACCGCCATTCCCTGTGTTATTGCTCATTCAGTATATACTATGGTGTATTCCCTTTCCCTTGCCAAAGTGTCACAAAGTCAAGACAGTTAAGTCATCCCTTAGCCTAGCCAGTTAATTTAAGCCTTCACCCTTCACTAGCAAATTGATCACAACTATGAAGTGAGTATGATCCTGAAAGTCTAGTCTGAATAATAATAATAATTAACGACACTATATATTTGGATTTAGATCGCCAGTCATGATTACTCTGTGTTATAATTGTTATTTGAATAAGTTGTAGAGCATATATTAACCTTGACACTTTGCAGCAGCTATTAATGATGATCTGAGTTATATTTGGTCTTGGTTAGACCTAGTTTGACCATGGAGGACCATGGGACATGAGATGTTGGACCTTATGATGATATGGATAGATGATATATGGTCTATGTATACATACATGATGACTCTATGCAGCAGCTACAGGGTTATGATGATGATTCTGGGGTTGCAGCAGTGTTTGTATATGTACAGCGCATTATTATTGACCTTGATCCGGTATATTGGATATTTATTTTGATCATGCAGAGATTCATATGGTGTATGAGTACACATCTTGGATGGATTTGGACCTTCTGAGTCCAATGGGACAGTTTGTTTTCAGTTCCGGGCACTTACAGTGATGATTTAGCCTCAGTAGGCTGTCCTAGTGCAGTTTTGGTCTGTCGGAGGCCCTGTCGGAGCAGATGTGATTTTTATCCGGTTGACCTAGGGCGCTGATGATGGAGGGGGTGGTCCAACCACTTGTTTTTACCATATTACCCCCCTTCCGGACACACTGGTGCCCTCACCTTGACAGCGCCAGCACTCCAGGATGCTGTTTGGGGCAGTTTCACGCTTCCCGAGGCATTTCAGGATTGGTAGAAATGGTTATTGAGGAAATCGATTTGGGCTACTGAGGCAAAGTTATGGCATGGGATGATCAGTGATGATAGATCGGGACCTTCCACACCTTCTCCAGCAGTTTCAGCTTCATCGGGGCCCGCATCCATCACTTATGGCACTTTCTGTGGATTTTTGAGGTCTTTTGAGGACCACGACTTCACTATGGAGGCACGATTTGGTACATTCATGATTATTTTTTGGTTATTGTGCTATGGGGATTGACCAAGGAGGGATAAAATTACCCCTTGGACCCACCATAAGCCTCTTATGATATTTTGTCATCATGATTTGGTGGGATTCCCCTCTTGTAGGGCGATTTTGTCCACTTACATTATATTTTATTAGTGATCTATGTATTTTATTGTTGAGCTCATCTCAACCATTGATTAGACATTTGTATCTTTTAATCTTAGCCACTCATTCAAAAAGTGGTTAGGGTTTTGGTGCCTCTCCTTCCTATTTAAAGGAGAGAGCCTCTCATTGTAAAGGGACTTTTGGCTCTGGATTATTGGAATAGAAAATTATTATTGCATCTATCTCCAGTGTTATGGTGAATGTTTTTGGTGTTCGTTCGTTGGTTATTCCTTTGCACTGAGTTATTGGAGATCTTGTTTGCCATATCTTTGTACCACGATTTTTGCATCTACAGGTGGAGGCCGATTTGCTTGGAGGAGGAGGTATTGGTAGGGGAAGACTCTCCCTATTTCTTCTTTGGAGCTCTTCGTTGGTAACAGGAAGTATTACTGTCCCAGGACCTTCTATTTCATGTTACTATTTGCATTTCTCTTGTATTTCTTCCATACTTGATCTTACTGATTGAATCTTCATTCCTTGGTTTGACAGGTAGAGGAAGGCGCACTTGTGGGCTAGGGCATCAAATCGGCAAGCAAATGAACAATCTCTCATTTGATCTCTGCGGGAATCTTCCTCAACATCAAGGCATCTCATCCACATCACTCAGGTATGATCTCAAGGTAAGTTCTATCTCCATGATCTATCCAATTGTAAAAAAACACTTAAAACCCTAATTAATCAAAACACCTTTTTACATTTTCTCAGATCTACTTAGATCTAGTGGGTTATTGGGCATAATATTGAAAACCCACCTCTATAGCATCCACGGCATCCCGGATCTATAGTTTGGTGAGGATTGGTTTCCGTTTGACCCCTCTCCCATGCCAACTTAGCTTCTCCCAAGCAAGGCGCACTTCACTAGTTGAGCAAGTTGACCTAGATCTAGGTGATGGGTGTTTGAGATTCCACTTGATTCGTCATCTACACATCCAATAACATATACCCAGGTTGTTACTTTTCTGAAATTTACCTTGTGGGCCCCATTCCACATTTTAAGGGATTTAATCCCCATTTTGGACCACTTGGAACCCTTAAACTCAGATCTACTAAGATCTAACCGTTGGATTACCACGAAAATACAGATCCATACTCCTACCCGACTGATCTACCCGGATCTAAAGTTTGGATGCCATCCGACTTGTTTTGACCCACCTAACCCCACTTTTAGGCTTCCTTGGGCAAAGTCGCACCACCTTGGAGAAGTGAGTTGACTCACTTCCGGGAACTGGGTACTTGAGATTTTTGGAGATTTAGAACCGGAATAATTCAAAACCTAGGTCTAGACTATCACTTTGTCAAATCTTGCCTTGGGGATAGCATTCCTTGTTTTAAGGGATTGTGGTCCACTTGGGTCAAACCTAGATCTAGACACATTCATCCATCAAGACCTCTATTGCCCACTTGTCCCAAGTACTAGGAGTCCTAAACCACAAGTCAACCCTACTTTGACTCCACTTCCCAATTCCCAAGGCACTGGTTTCTCTCCAAGTTAATTCAACTTTCCTAGATTGTTGGATTGACTTGTGGTTTGACTTATGCATAGTGAACTAAACCTTTGAAGCTATCATGTATCATGGTCAAGCTTGTCACTTGTAGTAGTTAGCCCCAATTCAACCCTTAAACTACCCTGCATTGGACATGGTTCCCAAGGCAGTGGATCTTCTGACATTGAACTAGTACCTTAGCCCTAGATCTCACTTCAAACATTGTAAGTCACTCTCACATCAACTATTAACCAAAGCTATACCTATTGAACCCCTCACTTGGCTTGTGACTTCACCCTTAGGTCTAGGATAAACCATACACCTAACTTCACTTAGAAATACCTTGATTTGGTGTCTTGGTTTTGATCTCTCCTGTCGGAAGTAGATCAGGTCTCCCCCTTTGTTGTCTGGGCTAGATAACATAAAGCGAAGGTTGCCTTGACTGGCGTGACAACCATATATTGGAGGTCGAGGTGATCGTGGTTGCACCTTTTGAGTTGCCCTTCCCTATTGCCATCCATGACTGGATACATCCATAGGGGTAACTACAGCTTAGGTGATAACATTTTGGCGCCGTTGCCGGGGAAGGCATAGGCTTACCCTGGTTCGATATATTATTTTTGCTAAAGCTCTCCTCCCCTTTCTCTTTGCTAAACATTTTGGCTCCGTTGCCGGGGAGGCAATAGCTTGCCCTAGTTCAACATACTTTTCTTCAAGCATTCTCGTTCTCTTTGCCATAACATTTTTGCGTCAGGGACGCAATAGGCTTACCTTAGAAAAGCTAATAGTCCTTCCCGCATATACAACGACACATATCTTGGTAGAAGAGTTTAAATCTACCTGGCGACTCCCAATCGTGACTCCGCTGAGGAGCGAGCTCATTTACATCCTTACAACACGAGAAGTAAAGTAAACTTAGATCAAGTTGAAGGAACCCCAATTACATATCGTAAAAGAGATCCTAAAGCACAACCATCTAACTTCCTTTGGAAATTGGTTAATGATTCTCCAAGCAGAGCTTCAGGATCCCCTTTGATCAATTCGGTTCCTCCCTCATCTCCTTGTTCAAACTCAAACATAAACCTACCAAATCCAATGGCCGGAACAAACCCGGGAAACCAGAATGTTCCTCCACCACAAGCTCCTAGGATTTTTGGAAGAAAGGCAAAACCATCTCCTTTAGACTTTTCCCAAATCCAGGGCGCACCCCATGACATGCCTGAAAAGTATTTTGAAAAGGTTCCCAGATTTGATGGAGTATCTGCTATATCAATTGAAGACCACATTGATAAAGTATGGGAACACATGGAAGCATATGGAGCATCTGAGGAAGATGTGTTCATGAGGGGTCTCCTGGCATCATTGGAAGGAGATGTTACGAAGTGGTTTGACAGGTTGCCTGCTTCATCCATTGATGGGTATGACAATTTTGTCAACAGGCTAAATAGTGAGGTGTCCCGAAAGTTAGATGGAAAATTTCTCTTACATCAACTGTTTGACATTAAGAAAAGAGAAAATGAAATAGTCCATGAGTTTAACATAAGATTTGACAAGACTGTAGCTGTTATCCCTGAAGAAATTAGACCAAAAGACCTGTTATCACCTAAACTGTAGTTACCCCTATGGATGGATCCAGTCATGGATGGCAATAGGGAAGGGCAACTCAAAAGGTGCAACCACGATCACCTCGACCTCCAATATATATGGTTGTCATGCCAGTCGAGGCAACCTTCGCTTTATGTTATCTAGCCCAGACAACAAAGGGGGAGACCTGATCTACTCCCGACAGGAGAGATCAAAACCAAGACACCAAATCAGGGTATTTCCAAGTGAAGTTAGGTGTATGGTTTATCCTAGACCTAAAGATGAAGTCACAAGCCAAGTGGGGGGTTCAATAGGTATAGCTTTGGTTCATAGTTGATGTGAGAGTGACTTATAATGTTTGAAGTGAGATCTAGGTTGAGTGTACTAGGTCAATGTCAAAAGATCCACTGCCTTGGGAACCGTGTCCAATGCAGGATAGTTAAAGTTTGTATTGGGGCTAACTAGTACATGAGACAAGCTTGACCATGGTTCATGATGTCTTCAAAGGTATAGTTTACCATGCATAGGTCAAACCACAAGTCAATCCAACAATCTAGGAAAGTTGAATTACCTTGTAGAGAAACCAGTGCCTTGGGAATTGGGAAGTGGAGTCAAAGTAGGGTTGATTTATGGTTTAGGACTCCTACAACATGAGATAAGTGGGCAATATAGGTCTTGATGGTTGAATATGTCTAGATCTAGGTTTGACCCAAGTGGACCACAATCCCTTAAAACAAGGAATGCTGTCCCCAAGGCAAGAATTGACAACGTGATAGTCTAGACCTAGGTTTTGAATTATTCCGGTTTCAGATCTGCAATAATCTCAAGTACCCAGTTCCTAGAAGTGGGTGAACTCACTTCTCCAAGGTGGTGCGACTTTACCCAAGGAGGCTTCAATTGGGGTTTAGGTGGGTCAAATCATGTCGGATGGCATCCAAACTTTAGATCCTAGTAGATCGGTCAAGTAGGAGTACGGATCTATAATTTCGTGGCAATCCACCGGTTAGATCTTAGTAGATCTGAGTTTAAGTGTTCCAAGTGGTCCAAAATGGGGATTAAATCCCTTAAAATGTGGAATGGGGCCCACAAGGTAAATTTCAAGAAAGGGACAACCTGGGTGTATGTTATTTGATGTGTAGATGTCAAATCAAGTGGAATCTCAAACACCCATCACTTAAATCTAGGTCAACTTGCTCAAATGGTGAAGTGCGCCTTCCTTGGGAGAAGCTAAGTTGGCTTGGGAGAGGGGTCAAACGGAAGCCAATCCTCACCAAACTATAGATCCGGGATGCCGTGGATGCTATAGAGGTGGGTTTTCAATATCATGCCCAACAACCCACTAGATCTAAGTAGATCTAAGAAAATGTAAAATGGGGGTTTTGAAATATTTAGGGTTTTAACAATTTATGAGTTATGTCAATGGATTGGATAAAGGAAAGAGAAACAAACCTGTGGATCTTACCTGGATAACCTTGTAGATGCCTTGATGATGATGATCTATGCAATCCCGATCAATTTGGAAGCTTTGAGGTAGTTTCTATGCAAATCGATTTGGTCCAAGAAGCCAATGCGCCCTCTCTCCTGCACAACAAACGTCAACAATATCAGATTTGATGCATCAAGAGATAAGACTAATGCCACAAAAGAAGTAACAGAAAGATAGCATAGATCACAATGATACTAATGATAACCCCCTGATACAAGCGAATGCCAAAAAAGTCGATTTGAAGAAGCCTTGCAAAATCGCCCTTGTTGAAGTCGCCCTCCTGTAGACAAACAATGATTTCCAAAAGATAGATCTTGCCACAAATTTCCAAATGCTAGGTTGCAATAGACTTTCCAATCACCATCTAAGAACACCAGATGCAAAGGAGACCACAAGAATTTCCACAAGAATATTTTTCTATACCAATAATCCAAGAGCCAAAGACCCTTTACAATGAGAGGCTCTCTCCTTTAAATAGGAAGGAGAGGCACCAAAACCCTAACCACTTTTTGAATGAGTGGCTAAGATTAAAAGATACAAATGTCTAATCAATGGTTGAGATGAGCTCAACAACATAATACATGGATCACACATAAAATATAACATAAGTGGACAAAGTCGCCCTAGGAGAGGGGAATCCCACCAAATCATGATGACAAAATATCATAAGAGGCTCATGGTGGGTCCAAGGGGTAATTTTATCCCTCCTTGGTCAATCCCCATGGCACAATAACCAATAAATAATCATGAAAGTACCAAATCGTGCCTCCCTAGTGAAGTCGTGGTCCTCAAAAGACCTCAAAAAATCCACAGAAAATGCCATAAGTGATGGATGCGGGCCCCGATGAAGCTGAAACTGCTGGAGAAGGTGTGGAAGGTCCCGATCTATCATCACTGATCATCCCATGCCATAACTTTGCCTCAGTAGCCCAAATCGATTTCCTCAATAGCCATTTCTACCAATCCTGAAATGCCTCGGGAAGCGTGAAACTGCCCAAACAGCCTCCTGGAATGATGTCGCTATCAAGGTGAGGGCACCAATGTGTCCGGGAGGGGGGTAATATGGTAAAAACAAGTGGCTGTACCACCTCCTCCATCATCAGCGCCCTAGGTCAACCGGATAAAAGTCATCTCTGCTCCAACAGGGCCTCCAACAGACCAAAACTGCACTAGGACAACCTACTGAGGCTAAATCATCACTGTAAGTGCCCGGAACTGAAAACAAACTGTCCCATTGGACTCAGAAGGTCCAAATCCATCCAAGATGTGTACTCATACACCATATGAATCTCTGCATGATCAAAATAAATATCCAATGTACCGGAACAAGGCCAATAATAATGATCTGTAAATGACCAAACACTGCTGTATCCCAAGAATCATCATCATAGCCCTGTAGCTGCTGCATAGAATCATCCTGTATGTGTACATAGACCATATATCATGTATCCATATCATCATAAGGTCCAACATCTCATGTCCCATGGTCCTCCATGGTCAAACTAGGTCTAACCAAGACCAAATACAACTCAGACCATCATCCATAGCTGCTGCAAGGTGTCAAGGTTAATACATGCTCTACAACTTATTCGAATAACAATTATAACACAGAGTAATCATGACTGGCGATCTAAATCCAAATATATAGTGTCGTTAATTATTATTATTACTCAGACTAGACTTTCAGGACCATACTCACTTCATAGTTGTGATCAATTTGCTAGTGAAGGGTGAAGGCTGAAATAACTGGCTAGGCTAAGGGATGACTTGACTGACTTGACTTTGTGACACTTTGGCAAGGGAAAGGGAATAAACACCATAGTATGTACTGAATGAGCAATAACACAGGGAATGGCGGTGTCTCACAAATGGATGAGTTGTTTAAAGAAGGTTTATTCACCTTCACAGATGCGCACAATCCATAATACAAATAAGGCCAGCAATTGTTTAGATATAACATTTAAATTCCATTGCTTTTTGGGCCTGAAGTTTCCATAGCCTTGATCTATGTGTGTTTACAAACACATTGCATAGATTTACATTTATTTTTAGGCTTTCTGCTGCAGGTGTGTTTTTAAGGCACTTGTTTACCTGAGCACTTCTAGGTGTGTCATGGACAACTTGTTTACCTAGGTATTTATTTTTCCAAAAGATATAACATTTTATTTTTCATGGCCATTTTCAATTGGCATTTCTTTCACATACAAGATATAGCATTTCATTTTTCCAGATTTTTCTATTCATGGCAGCACTAAAAGTTTCAGGTTTAGCCAACACAACTTTAGTGACTAGGGGGAATTCTCAAGGAACTCCAACTCACCATAGGTAAGTTTTGTCACCAACTCAGAGCCGAGACACAATAAACAGGGAGGCTCATCCAATACAGAGGCTACAGTGGGGAAAGGTCCTCCATGTCACTAGTCAAGTAGCAAATCAGGGTAATAATCTAAAAGGTAGGCCACGGATGGATGAAGACAATGAAATGATGGAGCCAACACTAGCAAGCCAGAGTATGGTGTAATGATCACCTCTGTTCTCCCTAAGGAGGGTATGTACCAATGAGTATGAATAGTGAACTTCTAAGTCTAAGTAGGGACAATATAACATAAATAATAGGTTAACCAGGTCCATGTATCTATATGATCGCCAGATCATGACACTAAGTGCTAAGACATGCTATAAAATAAGTATAAAAGCAATCTAACCATAACACAATAATATACCTGCTGAGTCATATACCTGAATGCCCATCAACCTGTACCATCATCTGTCCTCTGGAACTGCTGCTGTAACTCTGGGCACTACTGTCTGCTCTGTACCAATGATATAATGGCTACATCGGTCATCTCTCTGAGTGTCCTGAAACTCAGTCATGGCATGGGGAATACAACTGCTGTCCACAATCTGATAGTGATCCAATGTAGATGCTCATCTCGGCATCTCAAATGTAAGGGAACTGGCTGAATAGTGTACTGGAATGAGAAAAATAATGTATGGTAGCCCGGCTACTATATATGTGATAACAAGACCAAGCAGTTGTTATTCACTACTTGAATGCTTTTGAGGGATGGCTTGGTTATCAGCTAAAGGATAAAAACCCAAATGACTTAAAGACTGCTCAATCAAATGCTAAGATGGCTGAGCAAAATGTAGCATCCATGGGGACACAAAACTTTTTCGATCAATTTACCCCATCCACTTCCAGATCTGACCCTAGACTTCGAAAACCAAAGGAACCTGTGAGTGCCAAAGGAATCCAAGGACACTTTAGAAGTTATGCAAGAGATGATGAAACAATTAACTGTCCTAACAAAGAATGTGGCAAGCTTGAATGACCCTGAAAGACATAGAAATCCTTATGGCCCTAAACCTTACTGGAATAACAATAGGAGGCCTGATGGGCTAAGTCACACGGTTCGGGTTCGGGTTCGGGTTCGGCAAGGATTAGGTTCGGTTCGGGTTCGAATTTTCTGATGAGGTTCGGATGAGGTTCGACAATAGGTTCGACTATGCAAACACAGAATTATATATATATATATATATATATATATATATATATCAAAAACAAATAATGCAACAACATGATCAATATATATTTATATAACATAAATACATGAGGGATAAATATATAGCATCAATAACATAACTAACATCAATATACATGATCAATAAATATTCACATATATTTAATAATGGCAAATTCCAATCATCAATGCTTTTTTAATATTTAATTATAGTGCAATTGCAAATTGTCGCCCACAATGAAGTGCCCACGGCCCGTGATGGATTCGAGCTGGAGGGCCGCACTCCGAGTCGAATAGATGGCCGCTCACAAAGTTGGGGATGCAGTCGGGTAATGGAGGGCCACACTCGCAGTTGGGGATGCAGTCGCGTGATGGATTCGAGCTGGAGGGCCGCACTCGGGGATGCCGCACTCACAGTCGGCGACGTAGTCGGGGATGCCAGACGGAGGGAGGGCGTCGTCGCAGTTGCAGTCCAATGGAGCTCGGTCAAAGTAATGGCGGCGAGTGCAGAGGTCTAGTCAAGTGAAAGCTTTCCTCGTGAAATGAAAGCGAGGGTTAGGTCGGGCGGTTTTTTTAATTTCAATTTTTTTCATGAAAAAATTCGAACCTCAACCAAAAATTCGAACCTCAACGAAAATTTGACTCTAGGTTCGCCTTTAGGTTCGGGTTCGACTTGGTTCGGGTTCGCTATTAGGTTCGGGATTAGGTTCGTCTTTCAGGTTCGGCGAACCTGAACGAACTTCAATTTTTTTTTTAGGTTCGCCGAACCTCGAACCTCAAGGATTAGGTTCGGCGAACCCTGTGACTTAGCTGATGGGGATAGGGATAGGCGACGACCTGAGTATCCAGAGAACTCTGAAAAGAAGGAAGTCAATTGGTGTGATGAAGAAGAAGAAATACCCTCTGACACCATTGACCATGATGACCAACCAGAAAACATCAACTTCATAAATGACTTATCTTATGATGAAGATTTTGGAAGAATTCTTTTAGAAGAAGAACCTTGGGATCAAGATGAAGACATGGTAGAAGAACCTAGTTCCTCATGTTGTGCCATAGAACTCCCAAGACCTAAAGAGCAACCAAAGTATCAAATCTATAAACGAGGAAGTACTTCCCAGCCTTCTTTCCTTGATAAACATAAAAAGATTGATGAAGATAAAAAGGAAGAAGAAGATCTTGCTATGGATGATTATGATCTTAAGATTGATATGAAGAAAGAGTTAAGCAAGATAATGTGTAATATCCCTGTCACTGAGTTAATGAAGGTGCCTTCTGTTAGATGCCAAGTAGAGGAATTTTTCGATGATCAAAGCTTGGAACAAACTCCCCCAATAGAAAACCTTCATGATCAAACAAATAATGAGGAGAATATTGAGAATCCAATGCATGAAGATGAATTTGATGATATTAGGAGGGGAGAAAGAATTCCTTTCACTGTTAGGGAATGGTTTGCCTTGACTGATCACAATAGGGAAAGAGAAAACCAAGGGCTTGCACCTATTTACCCATGGGAAAACAATCTTGCAACATCTACTAGGGTTGAAACAAATGTAGAGTCTGAAGCCTCTTATTATTCTGATATAGAAGATTCTCTATCTCATTTATCTCTAGAAGATGGTAGCCTAATTCAAGTCCATGATAACTCTCTAAGTTGGGAAGAGGATGCCCTAATTAATGATGCACCTGAAGGAGACTATAATCTAAATAACCTTGCTATTTTTCAAACTCCCTCAGAACCTCAAAGCCATGCTTTATCTGCATATCCTCATATCCCTAGTTTCCTCCTACCATTTGAGTCATCTAGTCATCATACTCATGATCTTTCTCACATTCCTAGTCCCCCTACATATCATCTTGAGTCAGCTTCTACCAGATTGGAAAACATGGTTATTCCTGTTCCTTCTAGGGAAGGTTCTAGTCATAACACTGTCGTATCTCGTGAGCCACCTCCCTTGGAAGAACATAGAGACTTCTTGACTATAGGTGAAGTTGTTAAAAGAGTTGTGTCTCCCCATGAGGAAGAATCAGATGAGATAGTCCAAGAAACAAGAAGGGAAGTTAGGGAAGTCCTTGTGGGCAGAGTTTCTATTTCCTTAGACGGTGGTCCACCTAGAGTTGATGCAGTTCCTTCTTGGAGGAGCTCAAGGATTGTCACACCTCAACCGCAAAACCCTGCTGAAATCCATCCTATGCCTATTCGTAACATTGGTGTCATTCCTGAGTCAGTCAATAGAAACAGGTTTCCTATAGGAAGTCAAGTCATTATTCCCAACCATTTATTGCATATAAGATCGGGACAAGCTGATGACTTATGGGTTGGACCTTTCACAGTAGAGCGATGCATTGATGGCATGTGCTTTCTAGCCGCTGGTAGTGGACGACGTATCTTATATCCTGTCAATCAAAGGGACTTAAGGGATCACATCCCTGATCCCACCTAGTTGGGATCTTTCCGCTTGCATTGCCTGGTAGATTAGGGTAGGTAGGAAACAGAATAAGCCTACTTGGGCAGTAGTTAGTCTTTTTGGCCATTGAGTCTGGCACCTTCTTAGTCTCTAAGCTCCTTTGTAAGCCTTTAGTTTAACTGAGTACCTGTCACTTTTCTTTTCCTGCACAATAAATTTCAAATTTTGCAAATTATGTTAGTAGTTTCATTTACTTTCTGCATTTATATATTTCATGCATTTATATTTCTGACATAGAGTAGATTTTATTTCAGTTGGTTTTATATTTTTCCCACACATGCGGCATGAGGTATGTTTGATGTTTGTGAATGCAGAAAATAGGTTGCAAAAAATAAAAGCTGGAAATAAAATGGTAGAGTGTTGGATCGTGGATTCGAGTAGCAGAGTTCGAGGACCAGAGATTCTGAGGTTCTCAAGCGCTCATTTCAGCAGAGCACTTGTCCCAGCCGGAGCCAGATGTTATCACATATATAGTAGCCGGGCTACCATACATTATTTTTCTCATTCCAGTACACTATTCAGCCAGTTCCCTTCCATTTGAGATGCTGAGATGAGCATCTATATTGGATCACTATCAGATTGTGGACAGCAGTTATATTCCCCATGCCATGACTGAGTTTCAGGACACTCAGAGAGATGACCGATGTAGCCATTATACCATTGGTACAGAGCAGACAGTAGTGCCCAGAGTTACAGCAACAGTCTCAGAGGACAGATGATGGTACAGGTTGATGAACTTTCAGGTATATGACTCAGTAGGTATATCATAGTGTTATGGTTAGATTGCTTTTATACTTATTCTCATAGCATGTCTTAGCACTTAGTGTCATGATCTGGCGATCATATAGATATATGGACCTGGTTGATCTATTATATATATTATATTGTCCCTACTCAGACTTAGAAGTTCACTATTCATACTCATTGGTACATACCCTCCTTAGGGAGAATAGAGGTGATCATTACACCATACTTTGGCTTGCTAGTGTTGGCTCCATCATTTCATTGTCTTCATCCATCCATGGCCTACCTTTTAGATTATCACCCTGACTTACTACTTGACTAGTGGCATGGAGGACTTTTCCCCACTGTAGCCTCTGTATTGGATGAGCTTCCTTGTTTATTGTGTCTCGGCTCTGAGTTGGTGACAAAACTTACCTATGGTGAGTTGGAGTTCCTTGTGAATTCCCCCTAGTCACTAAAGTCGTGTTGGCTAAACCTGAAACTTTTAGTGCTGCCATGTATACAAAATCTGGAAAAATGAAATGCTATATCTTGTATGAAAAGCCCATTCATGCAATGTGTTTCTAAACACACATGAATGAGAGGCATGCCAAATGAACATGGCAATGAAAATGAAATGTTATATCTTGTGGAAAATAAATACCTAGGTAAACAAGCTGTCCATGACACACCTAGAAGTGCTCAGGTAAACAAGTGCCTTAAAAACACACCTGCAGCAGAAAGCCTAAAAGAAAAATGTAAATCTATGCAATGTGTTTGTAAACACACGTAGATCAAGGCTATGGAAACTTCAGGCCCAAAAAGCAATGGAACTTAAAAGCTACATCTAAACAATTGTTGGCCTTATTTGTATTATGGATTGTGCGCATCTGTGAAGGTGAATAGACCCTCTTTAAACAACTCATCCATTTGTGAGACACCGCCATTCCCTGTGTTATTGCTCATTCAGTATATACTATGGTGTATTCCCTTTCCCTTGCCAAAGTGTCACAAAGTCAAGACAGTTAAGTCATCCCTTAGCCTAGCCAGTTAATTTAAGCCTTCACCCTTCACTAGCAAATTGATCACAACTATGAAGTGAGTATGATCCTGAAAGTCTAGTCTGAATAATAATAATAATTAACGACACTATATATTTGGATTTAGATCGCCAGTCATGATTACTCTGTGTTATAATTGTTATTTGAATAAGTTGTAGAGCATATATTAACCTTGACACTTTGCAGCAGCTATTAATGATGATCTGAGTTATATTTGGTCTTGGTTATACCTAGTTTGACCATGGAGGACCATGGGACATGAGATGTTGGACCTTATGATGATATGGATAGATGATATATGGTCTATGTATACATACATGATGACTCTATGCAGCAGCTACAGGGTTATGATGATGATTCTGGGGTTGCAGCAGTGTTTGTATATGTACAGCGCATTATTATTGACCTTGATCCGGTATATTGGATATTTATTTTGATCATGCAGAGATTCATATGGTGTATGAGTACACATCTTGGATGGATTTGGACCTTCTGAGTCCAATGGGACAGTTTGTTTTCAGTTCCGGGCACTTACAGTGATGATTTAGCCTCAGTAGGCTGTCCTAGTGCAGTTTTGGTCTGTCGGAGGCCCTGTCGGAGCAGATGTGATTTTTATCCGGTTGACCTAGGGCGCTGATGATGGAGGGGGTGGTCCAACCACTTGTTTTTACCATATTACCCCCCTTCCGGACACACTGGTGCCCTCACCTTGACAGCGCCAGCACTCCAGGAGGCTGTTTGGGGCAGTTTCACGCTTCCCGAGGCATTTCAGGATTGGTAGAAATGGCTATTGAGGAAATCGATTTGGGCTACTGAGGCAAAGTTATGGCATGGGATGATCAGTGATGATAGATCGGGACCTTCCACACCTTCTCCAGCAGTTTCAGCTTCATCGGGGCCCGCATCCATCACTTATGGTACTTTCTGTGGATTTTTGAGGTCTTTTGAGGACCACGACTTCACTATGGAGGCACGATTTGGTACATTCATGATTATTTTTTGGTTATTGTGCTATGGGGATTGACCAAGGAGGGATAAAATTACCCCTTGGACCCACCATAAGCCTCTTATGATATTTTGTCATCATGATTTGGTGGGATTCCCCTCTTGTAGGGCGATTTTGTCCACTTACATTATATTTTATTAGTGATCTATGTATTTTATTGTTGAGCTCATCTCAACCATTGATTAGACATTTGTATCTTTTAATCTTAGCCACTCATTCAAAAAGTGGTTAGGGTTTTGGTGCCTCTCCTTCCTATTTAAAGGAGAGAGCCTCTCATTGTAAAGGGACTTTTGGCTCTGGATTATTGGAATAGAAAATTATTATTGCATCTATCTCCAGTGTTATGGTGAATGTTTTTGGTGTTCGTTCGTTGGTTCTTCCTTTGCACTGAGTTATTGGAGATCTTGTTTGCCATATCTTTGTACCACGATTTTTGCATCTACAGGTGGAGGCCGATTTGCTTGGAGGAGGAGGTATTGGTAGGGGAAGACTCTCCCTACTTCTTCTTTGGAGCTCTTCGTTGGTAACAGGAAGTATTACTGTCCCAGGACCTTCTATTTCATGTTACTATTTGCATTTCTCTTGTATTTCTTCCATACTTGATCTTACTAATTGAATCTTCATTCCTTGGTTTGATAGGTAGAGGAAGGCGCACTTGTGGGCTAGGGCATCAAATCGGCAAGCAAATCAACAATCTCTCATTTGATCTCTGCGGGAATCTTCCTCAACATCAAGGCATCTTATCCACATCACTCAGGTATGATCTCAAGGTAAGTTCTATCTCCATGATCTATCCAATTGTAAAAAAACACTTAAAACCCTAATTAATCAAAACACCTTTTTACATTTTCTCAGATCTACTTAGATCTAGTGGGTTATTGGGCATAATATTGAAAACCCACCTCTATAGCATCCACGGCATCCCGGATCTATAGTTTGGTGAGGATTGGTTTCCGTTTGACCCCTCTCCCATGCCAACTTAGCTTCTCCCAAGCAAGGCGCACTTCACTAGTTGAGCAAGTTGACCTAGATCTAGGTGATGGGTGTTTGAGATTCCACTTGATTCGTCATCTACACATCTAATAACATATACCCAGGTTGTTACTTTTCTGAAATTTACCTTGTGGGCCCCATTCCACATTTTAAGGGATTTAATCCCCATTTTTGACCACTTGGAACCCTTAAACTCAGATCTACTAATATCTAACCGTTGGATTACCACGAAAATACAGATCCATACTCCTACCCGACTTATCTACCCGGATCTAAAGTTTGGATGCCATCCGACTTGTTTTGACCCACCTAACCCCACTTTTAGGCTTCCTTGGGCAAAGTCGCACCACCTTGGAGAAGTGAGTTGACTCACTTCCGGGAACTGGGTACTTGAGATTTTTGGAGATTTAGAACCGGAATAATTCAAAACCTAGGTCTAGACTATCACTTTGTCAAATCTTGCCTTGGGGATAGCATTCCTTGTTTTAAGGGATTGTGGTCCACTTGGGTCAAACCTAGATCTAGACACATTCATCCATCAAGACCTCTATTGCCCACTTGTCCCAAGTACTAGGAGTCCTAAACCACAAGTCAACCCTACTTTGACTCCACTTCCCAATTCCCAAGGCACTGGTTTCTCTCCAAGTTAATTCAACTTTCCTAGATTGTTGGATTGACTTGTGGTTTGACTATGCATAGTGAACTAAACCTTTGAAGCTATCATGTATCATGGTCAAGCTTGTCACTTGTAGCAGTTAGCCCCAATTCAACCCTTAAACTACCCTGCATTGGACATGGTTCCCAAGGCAGTGGATCTTCTGACATTGAACTAGTACCTTAGCCCTAGATCTCACTTCAAACATTGTAAGTCACTCTCACATCAACTATTAACCAAAGCTATACCTATTGAACCCCTCACTTGGCTTGTGACTTCACCCTTAGGTCTAGGATAAACCATACACCTAACTTCACTTAGAAATACCTTGATTTGGTGTCTTGGTTTTGATCTCTCCTGTCGGGAGTAGATCGGGTCTCCCCCTTTGTTGTCTGGGCTAGATAACATAAAGCGAAGGTTGCCTCGACTGGCGTGACAACCATATATTGGAGGTCGAGGTGATCGTGGTTGCACCTTTTGAGTTGCCCTTCCCTATTGCCATCCATGACTGGATACATCCATAGGGGTAACTACAGCTTAGGTGATAACAGGACCCTCTTTCGAGAACCACAATGCTTCCCACTACTACTTTCTTGTCTGTTTCCACTGCCTATGGAATGTGACTCCTCTCACCAACCCATTTCCTGGCTTCCTGTGCGAGAACCTGGACTAGTAGAGTGATATAATGGAAGAAAAGGGTAAACAACTAGACTAGCTCTAAGTCTCAATAAACTCTCAATTCTAAGAAAATTCTCAACATGGTGAGATAGCACAAGTCAAGTGATCCAAAGCTCAAAATTAGCTTCAACAAGGAGAGAGCACATGTATAAATAGCTTAAGGGGAGCAATTCGAACACAAGGTGGCCAATTAGAATTGGTTTGAGTGTGGTTGGGCTTCATCATGGAGACTTAACTCAAATTAGTGGAGTGGTGGCCTAGTTAGGATATTCTTTTTCCCATATTAGCACCATGAGGAGGAGTTACCAAAAACCAAGGAGTGGAGCCATGAAGAGCACAAGGAGGCGCACTAATGCATAAGGGGGGGGGGATTACAAAACATCAAGGAGGGCGGATTTGGTGATAGAGGGAATCCAATAGGGTCATAAATATAATATAAGCACAAAGATAGGGATGAATGGGGGCGTGGGGTGGACTTGTGGAGGTGGAGGCCCAAATCAAGGAGGTGGAAGCTAAATTCTAGCTTACAGCTTCTAGAATCTAGGGAGAGGGTTCATAAATGACAAAAACACATAAATAAGAGGGAATTTCTCTCAAGGAGGGCGCATTAGGCAAGAGTGGCCCACTAAGGTATGTTGATGTAATTGTAACTTCGGAAGATATTCACTTGTATTATTATTGTATTTTATTTGTACCTCCGACGGAGATGTTTATTCCTCCAGTCGGAGATGTCATTATTACATTTGGTCATGTAAAGTCATTGAGTTAAATACTCCATTGTAAGTCTAGGCAATAGATCCCCCTAGAGTCAGTTGTATTAGGGTTATTGAGTCCCTTAGAGAAGTCGACCCAATTAGGTTTAGCTAAGGCCGACGTAGCAAGTGAAAAAGGTCAAGTGAAAGTGAAGTATAAATAGAGAGCAAGGCTCTCTCATTTAGACACACTCACTCACTCAAGTTCACATAAGTGAGAGAGAGAGGACAAGTTCGCATAGGAGAAAGAGAGAGAAGCTGCAGAAGACCATCTTTGTTTTGGGGTTTTACTATTGTGATATTGTATTGGTGACGATTCTATCTCTGAGGAAGTTGCGGGGTTTTCTCCTTTATGGTTTCCTCGAGGAAAATCTTTGTGTCTATTGTGTTATGCTGTTCATGTTATTCTTTCAGTTAAGATCCTAGATAATATTGATTAAAAGTAGAAAAACTAACATGGAATCATAGCTAACTTGAAAAGAAGACATTATGCAGTTGCGGGAAGCTAGGGCTTCTAAGTTTGGGGTCTTCTCTCCACAGATCATCAACAAAAGGAGGCTAGGCTAACTTGCCCTAGGAGGGCGCATCTTTCTGTCGAACAAGAACTTGATTCCGAGAATTTTCATTTTTTGGCCCATCACTGCTGCCGGAGGAAAACTACGGCATCAATATTTTTGGGTTTCTATGCACAGAATTCGGGAAGTGAGTACATTGGACAACTCCCCTTGAGGAGGCGCATTTACCTGTCCAATCAAATGTTCCAAATTCCATGTTTGGAAAATTAGGGTTTCTCTGACAAAAACTAGACCAACCAGCTCCAGAACCAGTTTGGGCATCTAAAAGTGGTAAGACCTAAAATCTTTTCTATTTCCATTCGAAGTTCTCATTAAAGATGTCTCACCACACCAAGCTTGAGGATAAGCTTGAAGGAGCTGATAACTTTCGAGCATGGAAGTATATGATTGCTCTTGTCCTTGAAGAGAATAAATTGGACAAGTATGTAAATGAAGAGGTTCCAGCACCAGAGGGAGATGAGGCTAAAGCCTTACATAAGAAGAACTTGGTGAAGGCCAAGAGCATCATTGCAGATTCCATTAAGGATCATCTCATCCCACTGTTGATTAAGTTGTCATTGATGCCAACAGTGCCTGGTCATTGATGCCAACAGTGTTAATTGTCAGTGTCTAAGGAGACCTTTTGATCTTGTCCAAGCCCAAGTTTGAAGCCCTTGGAGCCCTTGGGACAATGACAAAAGCCCTGAACACCTTGTAGAGTGTTTAAGTACTCCAAATATTTTTTACGGTTCCCCAGTTGGTTCTTGGTTCCCTAGTACCACAACTTATGTCCCAGTATGCTACAAAAGTGTTGAAGAAGTTGCAAGAGTCCAAATGACCCTTTCAGTGGTCATTTGTGTTTATTGAGGTCATGGTACCCCAGGAGAAGGTCTGGCACCCACATAAATGGCGACATGATGGCCCTTGGACACTATATGATCATCAATGGTTTATTTGGAAATGTTTTGGGTCTTGGAATCCATACATATGGTGGTTTGTAAGCCATGAAGCCCATGGAGCCCCTTGTCTTTGATTGTGATGGATGGCTATGATCTTGCATGAAGGTATGGTGAAGAAACTTTTTAAGAGGTCCTTAAACCCACAAGTGCTCTTTAAGCCCACATGCTTAATGGTGGTTGGTAATAAAAGCATATTGTATTCTTATCCTTGAAGAAGCTCATTGAAACCCTTACCCTTGTTAAGGAGCTTATGGAGATCATAAAAGAATGATGATACCACACCATTCAAAAGCTTGAAACCCCATCGTGTAAATAAAATTATTGGTGAAGTCGACTTAGCCTCAAAAGATTATTATTTTAATTATTAAAAAATAATAAACAATATATTTATGAAGATCATAAAAGAATGATGATACCCCACCATTCAAAAGCTTGAAACCCCATCTTGTAAATACATTTTGATAAGTCGGCTTAATGATGAAAATAGTGGAATAAAATTAATGTTAATTGAATTAAACAAATTGGAAGTCGACCCCATAACTTAATAAATAAAAAATTCAAATTAAAAATTATATAGTGCAAGGTCGGCTCCATATTTTTTTATGATAAACTACTATAAATAACCCATCAAAATTTGTCATTTTAGGTGAAGAAAATTTCGTGGGAGCTCTGATTTTTGGCAGCCGCAGTAAGCACATGCTTTGGGGTTTTTATTTGGTGAAAATACAGCTCTGAAATTAGACTTTTACTGAAGAAATTTTCGGGTTCATACAGCAGTGAAGTATTTTCCTTTCTCAGCAAAATTCGGACTGTTCTGTGCTATCTTCTGAACTCGGTCTGTCCACAAAGCTAGGGCTTCCGAAATGCTTAAGTTTGATCACTGAAGAATCACCATCTACTGGTCGTATTCATCTTGCTGAGGCCTTACTCCTCAACTGCTGGATCATATCTTCATTTTGGGCTGCCATTCCTTTACTCACAGGCCGTACAGCTGGATTAGAAATCAGGCCATCTCTGTGGACAAGTTTGGTTGGAGATTAGAGCTATATTCTGGGGCATCTTCATTGCTGGGAATTGCCTTCTATTCCAGACCACTGTGTGCTTTAAGAGGCCAGGGTACAATTTCTTGTGGCTGGGCGCACTTCCCAAGGGGTGTCCAAAACCAGTAGTCTACACCACGGTTTCCAGCGTTCAAACAAGGTTGCTGCCATCTCGAGACTCCCATACGCGACTGTTATTGCCAGGTATGATGTTGGTTCTTTGATTCATACTATGTTTTGACCACAGAAATGTAGGCTCGGTTAAAGTGTGAATATGAGAATGACAAAAACATGAGCATCACTCTGAGATCACAACAAAGATACTCCTTCACGCTGTGAATCTGGGGATGATCATTAGGGTCTGAAACAACCACAATAGTGCTGTGATGCCAAACTATTCTTGACAAGGGTATTTGGAAGGTGGTTGGTCTTCTACAGTAGTTGTACATGTCACAAGTGTGGAATCCAAAGTGTTGATGCACTGCAAATGAAAGGTATGAATTTTCTATACACACTATGCTAATGATGCATGCAACTGAACAGTGATGAATGTACAACAGTGATACATGCAGTAGTGTGTGAAAGTGATGTACAGTGGTGAAGTAAGTACAGTGACATAAACAGGTATGCATATACAATGATGATTAGTGATATGTGAAGTGGACCCTTGATGATACTATATACTTTATGATAATTGTATCCCAGTTGACACGTTCTTTATGACAAAGTATGCACTCCTATACTCTGTGATGATACATGCTACACTACCCATTTTATGATGATGCATTTCTATGCACTATGATATATAACCTGTTAGCAATGAGTAACTACTGCTGGGTGGTATCCATAGCAAGGAAACTTCAATCTCTGTGTGTGGGGAAACATCATGCATCAAATCTGCCAGTGACTTTTCAGACCTGATTATATTATGAGCAGACCCTTGATTACTTGGGATGAGTCTTAGCAGCAGGTTGTGAAGGTTTATGAGTAGGTTTTGACAGGTGACAGTATTGACTATTGATTGGTTGACAGACAGATGTTTTAAGGAATTGATGCTAGGGCAGACTTCATGACAGTGATAAAATTGAGCAGATAGATAACAGGAGTAACCAATATCAGATTGACTGATTCAGCAGCAGTATTGAACAGACCTTGATGACTTGGCTGTGTTGCAGCAGTATTGAGTAGACTTTGATATGTTGCAGCAATGTATTCGGTTAATGATGAGCAGCAGTATTGATGAACAGACTGACATACAGGTTATCACAGGTTGGCAGTATAAATAGATACAGGATTGATGAAACAGTTTGATGGTTGAGAAGCAGTGGTACTTTGGCAGTGATCACAGAGCAGAGGTTATCAGCAGCAGGGTTTGTTGTTTGACAGGTCCACAGGTTCAGCAATCTCTTTCTACAGGGTGGTAGGGTGGTGCTAGGGCTCACAGTCTTGTGAGCTGAGCTGTTGTAGCAGCTTGTCAGTTGTGGCTGACGAAGCCTAGGGGTTGTAGCCCCTTCCAGTTGTAGCTGGAGAAGTTGTATTAAATTTGTAGCCCCAGTTGTTGCTGGGTCAAATTTTATTATATAAGGCTTCCGTGGTTTTACCCCCAGGACTTGGGTTTCCACGTAAAAATCTTGTGTACTGTGCATCTTGTTTTTGTTGATGTTTTACTGCTATGATTGGTGATTAGCAACTTGCTCTCGATTAAAATTTTTATAATTGGCAAATACTGATTCACCCCCCTCTCAGTATTTCAACACCCACATGTGTCATCTTTGAAGACAAATAAGGAGATGTTTGATGCTTTGACAAAGCTATTTGAAGGAAAGAACATAAATTAGAAGATGTCCTTGAGGAACCAGCTCAAGAATGTGAAGATTCAAAATGCAGAGACCATGCAATCCTATTTCACAAGTGTCTCATAGATAAAGGAGCAACTTGAAGCAGTTGAAGAAAAGGTAGAAGAAGGAGAGATCATGATGACTACCTTGAATGGTCTCCCAAGATCATGGGACTCATTCATTCAAGGGATATGTGCCAGAAAGAAGTTGATCACATTCAGTAGTGTTACCAACTATTTTGTACAATAGTTGAATTTCTTGTGACCCGCCAGTTTCATGAACATGTTCAATGTTCTTTAGTGTTCAAAAGTTCAAAAATCTTTTTGCAGGGCCTTTTTGCCCCTTTTGTAATAACTGCATGTTCACACCCCCATGGGGAAATTGTATAAAGTTGCTCTAAGCATGGTCCTTTTATGAAAGACTTGGCTTTTCATAGGTTTAGCCATCAGGGGGGATAATCTAGAGTGTTTTTTACTTAGGAATTATGCGCTACTCTTCAGTGGCGTATAATTCCTAAGTTTTTCACTCATACCTCCAAAGATGGAATATTTACCATGGTGATCGAACCTAGGGATGTTATTAAAGTCTTCGTGTCTGGGATGTTTTACATGCTAGCCATTTAAATTGAGTCGTATGGACATGCACTAGGTCCCCTAGGAGTTTGAGTCGATTTCGAAGAAAATATTTTTTTCGCAAAATTAGACCATTTTTTAATGGTTTAATTGGAAAATTTCAAAATGTAATAAAAACCTCATCTAGAGGCGGAATTTGGCATGGGGAGGCGCGTTTTGATGCTCAGGGCGTCCTCTTTACCCTCGTGCCTTCTTTCTTCATGTTCCGGGGGATTACATCGCCTCTGGGAGCATTTTTTGCTAAAGGTGCTACAAATCAACACTTAATTGCTAAAAAAGAACAAATTGCACAAAATGACAAAAATCAAATAAGTCAAAAATGAAGAAAAATACTTTGGAAAAGCGTGGAGTATATTCTTATTAGAGTGTATGACCACATTTGAGTGATAAAGCACATGCTTTAAAGCTAAACTTTGGATATATGGAGTGAATTAAAGATGAAGTGCGCCTTCCTCCTTCGCGTGGGTGGATCACCACAAACCGGTTCACGAGTTGATGGGCGATCTCTCCAATAAAGAGGGCGTGGTTTACAATGGAGAGGAGGGCGCTTTGCTTATGTGGAGGCCACCTCATCCATCTACCTACCAAGCTACGCTCCAAATGCTCCAAGCTATTAAGTCTACGCTTCAATCACTCCACCAATTTAGCTCTCGCCCTCCTCTAAGTTGCCCCCTCTCTCTTCTATATTTATCTATTTAAACAAGGATCTTGCCCATCTTTCAGGGGTGGAAGGATTGCAAGGAACCTCTGTTGTACTATTGTGTAATGTTTGTTGCCTTTTGTGCAACTGTTTGAATAAAGAAAGGCTTTGGAGGCTCATGAGGTGTAATCCATGGATGCATGTGCTTGGTAGATGAGGTGATATAATTTCAATTCTTTCATGCTTTGCTAATCTGAATGATATAATTAGTCTATGCTTTAGAGGGCTTTTAGAAGCACATAAGAGTAGATATTTTTAGTTTCAAGTTATCTACTTACTTCTTTACTTCTAGAGATTTGAAAGAGCATTGTCATATTCAGTTATATTTCATGCATTTTCTGATTTCAATTGGTAGGAAGTACTAGATCTAATATTTGTGTTGCAAGTGTGTTAGATTTTGTTTGTAGATCACTCTTCCGAGTAAAAGGTTGAGCTAATAAGTTGCATCTCCTTTTCTTGGAGCCAAGTACAAGTTTCTTCAATCACTTACCAAGTGAAATCTAAAGTTCTTTCAAGAAGATTCAGGATCGAAGGGCCATTTCTTCTTCCATCCTCGAAACTCAAAACTTTCTATCTTTTACCTTGTTTTTACTTCACTTTTGCTTAATGGAATTAGATCCACATAGTTACATTATTTAAATCTGATTTATTATTCCAAAGTCATAGATCTAAAACAATTTTAAAGTCTCATTTCAAAGCTTTAGAACTAGCTTTAATCATCAATATTTCAAGTATTAAATTTCCTCATCATTTGCAAATATTGTCTTGTAAATTATTATGTATTTTTGACTGACAAATACTAACCTTTAACGTCTTTTTGCTCACTGATTTCTTGTTGTTTTACAGAAAAAAGCAAAGGAAGGAGAGCTAAGGCAAAGCAAAAAGGGCACAAGAAACTTCTCCATCTTCCCCCATCTTTCATCCCCCTTCTATCTTTGTGCCTTCAGGAAGAAGATAACATCAAATACATTGTACAAAAATTAATAAAGAGCAAGTAGGATAAAGGCTCCCACACCCTACATCCCCCATTTGGGGGAAGGTTGTATCGTCCTTTGTCTTTTATTTGCTTTATACCTGCACAAGTAGATTAGTTGTTGATTGTTAGAGTAGTTTCATTTTTGAATAAGTTGTTAGATCTTAGAATTGATAGCTTAGTTTGATTTATCTTTTTTCAAGTCTGTACTTAGTTTCTATTTGCTATAAATTGATAATAAGAACCAAAGACTTTTGAATCTCACTGAAAATTGGATCAAGAGCACTCTCTTTTGGAGAGGTTTTTTTTGTTTTCATAGTTAGTTTATTTTCCTGCTTTGATATAAAACTGCTAAAAAGAAACCAAAATCTCTTGAATCTCACCGAAAGGTGGATCAAGAGTGCTCTCTATCGAAGAGTTTTATATTTCAAGTTTATTTCATTTAAGCATTTGCTTGTCATAAGTCTCTTGAATCTCGCTATAAGGCGGATCAAGAGCGCTCTCTATCGAAGAGTCTATGGTTCTTGTTCATAACACATAATAAAATCGGAACGAACATTTACTACACTGTGTATGCTGTACCCACTTATGTGATACCCATAAGCAATGTAGATTGATTAATTCTTCACATCTAATTCCACTTTAATCTAATAAAATTTACCCCCAAGAAAACCAACAAAAATCCGGGCTTGATCGCTAATAATCGAAAGTGGGCAAATTTTGCCCGGGGACGTGGGAACCATTGGTATGAGACCTTAAGGGCACAGTTAGACTACATCCTTGTTGGTGTAGTGTTGAACACCGCTCTAGAGACTCCTACCAGCCCACATGTCCTTGTACGGAGCCACTTAGACTATTATCCGGACTTATCTCCTGTACCGCAAGGTATGTCTTGGAGATCCCCATCCCCCTAATAATCAACTTCACCCCAAAATTTACAATAAAATTTACCAAGAAAATAGGCAAAACATTCCCAAGCACACCTGTGACTTTTTTTAAGCATCCCAAGCACTCGAGACAGTGACTCCATTTTGGCATTGGTCATTTCACAAATCAACAATTATTTAGTGTTTTATTGGTTTATTATCTATCTAAAAGATTGTCATTTATATGTTTTAATCATATCATGTCGTGGATGCTTTGTTTATAAATTATCATTGGTTGTGCATTATCTATCATATTTTGCAAATACGTGCTTGGATTTAATATCTTATTGTAAATCATCAAAAACTCCTAAAAACAACACCCATCCTCATCACACATTTCAAAATACATTTTAAAACCATAAGAGCCTTAGTAACTCTTTCTAGGGTCTACTCTCCTTGGCTTCGTTAGGAGTTTTCCTAAACGAAGGAGTTGGGGTCAGGTGACAGAATCTGATTCTTTGCTTTTCCCCAAGGCCACACATTTCCCTCCTAGAAAAGCAGCTTCGAAATATTTCTGCTATCGTGTGCACATCGACGGGCAACATTTTTGGCACTGTTGTCGTGGACAAATTTTTTGTTCCTGGACGACTTTACCTAAGTTTTTTTCTTTGTTTTTTGCCTTAATCTTTTTGATAGATTTTTAGTCTAAATAACTCTCTGAAATTAGACTTGATCCTTCTGGCGACTCCATTGTCCTTAAACTTACCAAGGTATTCAACAAGAAGGAACTCTGTAGGCTTGTTTGATTTTATCCCTGAACTTGAAAAGTTTTATCGGAGGAGATTAAACAAGTTATCTTCTCATAGGATCCTTGAGAATTCAAGATTTGAGTATGTTTCGGACATCCATTGTCTTTTCATAAAAAAATAATAATAAATGTTGATCTGACATAATGGGTGAATTTTTTAGCCCCCTTAACAATATTCAGATAGCAGGGCAATTGCATGATTTACCAGACAAAGCTATCGATAAACTGCCTAACTTCATTGGCACTAATGCCATTTCCGCAAGTCGTCATCTAAAGAACTTTTCCAAATGTCTCAGTAGTTGGGTCAAAGATCCAACAAACAAACATGAAGATGTCTATATGAAGCTTTTTGCCCTATCTTTAGAAGGAGATGCTGGTGATTGGTTCATAAACCTACCTGACAACTCTTTTGCAACCTTAGAGACCTTCAAAACAGCCTTCACCAACAAATTTTGGGAAAAGATAGAGCCACGTCATTAGCTAGATTCCTTAAACAATATCAAGAGAAGCGAAAATGAAACTGTGGATGAGTTTAACAAAAAATTCATGGACTTAATAAACAGTATGCATACAGACTTCAAGCCCACAACACAGTCCATTTTGGTTTATTACATTGAGGCACTAAGTGGTGAAATGCAATATCAACTTAGAGACAAAGAGCCCACCACCCTTTTGATGGCCCAAGATATGGCTGTTAAAATTGACAGAAACATGCAGGCATCTGGAAAGTCCAACATTCCTGGCTATTCAAAGGCCTTGACTCCCATGAAGCAAACTGAACCTAAGGAAAAGGATTCCTTTCCCCAACAGGATATTCATGATAGAAAGATGTTAGAGATGAGTGAAAAAATGGAAAACATGGAAATGAAATATCTTTCTCAATTAAAAGAGATGCAGAATCGGGTCATAGCCATGGAAAGATCTCAGATCCAACCCATTCAGAGAAATTACCCTCCAAAAATAAATTGGCCAAGGAAGGGTCCTAACCATGATGAGAGGCCTCCTAACCAGTTAGAAGCTGCTAACATGGTTGAGAACTATACACCCTTCTGTAGGGCATGTAAAGATTTCCATGAGGAATCCACTTGTTACTTTGTGTGTTATATTCAGAAACATGGGTTTCCGTAGGGTAGCAGAAGGGAGCAGGGTTCAAGCGAGCTTGATTTTTTCAATATGGTAGGTGATATCCACACCATTCCTAGGGAAAGTTGGAAGCTCCCTCTGAGTTATTACAAGTACGAGAAGATTAGGCAACCTATCAAAGAAAACATGGTTTCTTCCCATCAGATTCATAATGACCCTATTAAAGAGCTTCATAAAGATCCATTCGTAGAAGATATAATTGAAGACCCTCCTCATGCCACCATAACAAAAGACATTGAAGATTGGGAGTTTTTTCAAGACTATTTCAGTGATGATGAGCACATGTGTACTCATGATCCGCCTCCAGAAGAAACCATTACAGAAGCCCATATTGAAATACATGCGGAAGTTTGTAATGTGTATAATGATGTTGGATCGGAAGGCTTACTTCCTTATGACCTTTTTTTCTGAAGAGGAGGATTGTGAGCATGAAGAGGACAAACGTAGCCTGAAGCATGATACAAGTAACGAAGAATCCCTCATGACTGACATAGATATTGATTATGATAAATGGACATTTATAGAGAGCCCCATCTATGCCATGTTTAAAGAAGTAAATGATAAGACGAAATCCTTTGAGGTTTTTATTGATAATTCCACTTATGACATATCCGAAGAAAGGAAGTTTGAATTAGAGTCTCTTGATGACTTTATTGAAAAATCCATCTATGAGGTGTTCAGAGAAGGAGGCATGGAATTTGAGACCTTGGAAGATTTGGACATGGAAGAAGAGCATGCTATTTGTTCATATGAGCAGTTAGAGCCATGCATGAGTATTAGCAATGAGGACTTGGAGAAGCAGGGCGGTGAAGAGCCAGATTGGGTACCATTGATTGAAGATATATCTCAGCCATCGTCTTCACATTCACATGTTCCTTATGATTTGGAGCAGTTTGAGGTTTGTGCTTATACAAGAAGTTATCATCAGAAGAGCCCATCAGATCAACATGGTGAAGTTGTTAACCTGCATCACCATTCATAAATTTTTATTGGTCCTATCCAGTCATGGATAGGAAAAGCCTGCAGTCTGACTTGCTAGTTTGGGAATCAACTCAATAACATTTTCTCTTATGATTTCCCATCCAGCCCTCCCATCCATAAATCTTATATAGGTTTGCATTTCTTAAATAAATTTTCCTTGCTTTGGAAGGTAACCAAATGCAAGGTCAAAAGCCTTACAATTGATGAAATGTTAAAATGGTTACATTGGATTTTTCATTTTACTTAGCAGTTTTAATTATATTATGCTTAGAGTAGGAAAAATAAGCTCCTCAAAGTGAGCCTTTACCTTCTGCATTTCTTTTTCAGTATTTTCCTTTATGTACTTAGAAGTTTTTTAGTTTTATTCTTTCAAATAAAACGCAGGTTGTGGTTCATTGGCTTTTTTATATAAAACTTGTGCTATTGAAGGTTTTTTGTCAAGTTGAGATGTTTTTACAGGTTATATACCAAAGATTTCGGTGTTCTTGTATCCTCTCCTTACCTGAAGGTCAGATCGAGCACATGTCCCGCAGTTGGAGGCGAATGTTACCAACTATTTTGTACAATAGTTGAATTTCTTGTGAGCCGCCAGTTTCATGTGCTGTCCGCCAAGATGCACACCAATAGCAGAAATCTTTCGAAAGTTGTCTCCTCACTACAAGTGGGAGAGGTGTGGCCTTGGGGTCAAGCAATGAGCCCGGTACTGTCACCTGAATCCCAGCTTCTCCATTTAGACAAACTCCTCATGAAGCCAAGGGGGGTAGTCCCTACAAAGAGTTTTCTATGGCTCTATGTTTTTTAAATGTTTTTAAGGTGGCGGATGCAGATGGGTGTTGTTTAGGAGTTTTTTAATGGGATCACAATTTTGTAATGAATGAGACAAACACAAGATAAGAGCAATCCACATTGCAGATACAATATTGTAGATAAACAATATAATGAAGACTTGTACAATAAAATTGCATCCATAGATAGATAATAACTTAAACAGATTCCCAATGGACAAATGGCCCAGATTAATTAAAATATGAAAGTTCAAAGTGACCAGTGCCAAATGGAGTCAAAATGTGTAGTGCTTGGGGATGCTGAAAATACAAGTCTCAAAATGATTGTTGGTCAGAATGTTATGCAAATTATCTTGGTTGATTTTATGAGTTTTAGTGATCTTGATTATTAGGGCTTAGAAAGCAAGGATGAAGTCCAACCGGAAAAATATACCTTCAGTGGCTCCCCTTGGTGACTTGACAGACTGCCCAGTATTCTAGGCTAGGTGTCCAGTGGATTTAACCAGCAAGCTAGAACTCTATGACAACGGTGATTTCCGGCGCCACCAGTAGGAATTTCCCCACTACCTGAGTATCTCTCGAAACAACGCCGATTCGTTGGTTTATGGGGGTGAAGATTTTATTTTGGTTATCACTTGTAAGATTAACAAATCCAATCATCGTTTTGAGTACGAATCCAACTTTTTAGGGTTGACAAAGCATACTTAGTGATGGAAAGCAATGAAATAAATTTTAAGAGGAGAAATGTGAAGTTGAAGTGTTTTAACTTAGAGCACACAGTAAAACTCTCCGACAGAGAGTGCTCTTGACTTCGTCTTATGACAGAAGTTCAAGATACTTTAATTAATCTATATGCTGAATGCAAGGAAAATGCAGTGCTTATGCTCTCCGACAGAGAGTGCTCTTGACTTGTATGATGACAAGTTCAATAGTCTTTGGTTCTTTTTAAAAGTCAAGCAGATTGAAGCAAGGAACACAATGATAGCTCAAAATAAAAGATAAAACAATGCTTTAGCAACTAATATACTACTTTGCAAAAATGAACTAATCTAGCAATTAGTTTCTACTTGCAAAAATGAAGCTAATCTAGCAATTTAATATTTCTAAATTATGCAAAAATGAAACTACACTAACCAAAACAAATCTAAGTTAGGAAACAAACCACTCAAGGAACACTACACACTTCTCCAAATAGGGGAAGTAGGGTGTGGGGGATTAAAAACCCCACTTATGAAACTTTATTAAACAAGTACAATATTTTGGATTTTCAACCACTTTGAGAGAAGCTTGGAAAATATAAAATGGAAGAAAGCCTTAATGGATTTTACAAAAAGGAGAGTGTTTGACTTTGTTTTCTTTGGTTCAAATGATCTTCATTGGTTTTGCAGTCTAAGTTTTGTCTTCTCCTTGGTTTTAGATCTTCTTGTTTATCTCTTGTTTTGTTCTTCTCCCTCTTTTTGGTTCTTCTTCAAATGTACCTATCTCAAAAGATTAACTTCAAGGACCCATTAGCATTAGCAAAAATAAAAAGAAACTAAGATCTAGAAACAAAAATGGAAACTAGCTAACCTTTCACTAATGTAAATCAAGCTTTTATAAAAATATGATGAAAATCCTAGATCTAAGATGAGATACGAGCTAACAAACTAATCAAAATGAGATCTAAGATGAAAGTAAACTAACAATGAGATGCCAACTTAACAAGAGAACTATATGCAAGTTTTTTTTATTTTTGAAATGAAATAATGAGATCTAAAACAAAACTACTAACTCTAACAAATAAGATCTAACTTAAACTTTAGGGAAAAAGGGAGAAGAAGGAGTAAGGGAAGAAGGAGTGAAGGTGAAAAACGAAGAGGAGATAGAAGATGTAGATCAGCAAAACGAAAAGAGGGAAGGCGAAAAGGAAGAGAAGAAGATGAATGGAGAAGATAGGGAAATAAAGGAGACAAGAGAAGGAGGAGCTTGGAAGGACGAGAGGAGAAGGAAGCTAGAAGAAGGTAAGACGAGAGGAGAAGGAAGCTAGAAGAAGGTAAGACGAGAGGAGAAGGAAGCTAGAAGAAGGGAGGAGGGAGACAAAAGCAAGGAGAGGGAGAACAAAAAGATGAAAACGAAAGGATGGAAATAAGCAAAAAACAAAGCAAGGGAAAGATCAAGCCACTGGAAATCAAAGAGAGGATTGATGGGGTTTCAAGGCTTGGAGATGAGTAAAACTTAGGTTTCCACAGCTTGAAGAAAGGTCAAGTAACAAGGTAACCGAAAGTTGATTTTAAATGTGTTGATGGATGAAGGCTAGCCCCTGATAGCTATGTTTCTTCCCTCAGATGGAGAAGCAATTTGAAGAACCTGCAAAAGGAATGTGTTAAATGGTAAAAATCCTTGTGTAATGAAGATAAGCTTAATCCCAAGCTATTCTCCACCATAGTGATCCCTGCAAAACACTTAGTCTCAATCAGACAAACCCGATCAAATGCTTGCGTACTAGATTGATAGTCTTCCTAAAGCATATATTGAAAAATGATTTGTAAAATAGAGAGATAGGTTGAGAGAGATATCACCAAACAACGCGAAACCACAATACAGAGAGCTCTTGCATGGACCTCCAAAGTCACTTCTTTATTCCAAAGCTTAAACAAATATTACAATAATTTTGGCAGAGTGTTCTTGCCTGAAATATCCATGAGAAAAGAGGAGGAATACCTCTCTTTAAATAATAAAACAAGACAACCAAACCCCTAATTCGAATTGGCTATGAAGAGAGCCAATAACACTAGACACAAAGTCGAATTCCTATCAAGATCCAATCTAAATCCAATCAATATCCAATTAAGCGTGGCTTGGAGTGCTAACGCCAACAAAAAACTCGAATTGTAATAAAGGAGATAGGGAGGTGGCCTCCACCTTGGCAAGGCGCCCCCCATCCCATCTTTGGAAGCTTCACCCTCAAATAAAGAATTGCCACATAGCAAACTCGAGCTCCTACCCTAGATTGACGTGAGGGAGGAAGAAACAAGTGTGGATGCTTGGAGTTGAACTCGTATTGGGTTGAGATCTTGGTGGTTGAGAGTGGGAGGTGGCCTCCACCTAGGAAAGGCGCCCCCACTCCCATTCAATGCAACAACAACTTAACTCAAATCTATCTAATATTCTTCCACATCACCAAAGTCGAGTTTCCACATGAGGAGGGCGAATTCCATTTGGAGTTAATCACTGATGCTGACTGGATAGTTAACTGAATTCACTTGGAGATGACTGGAATGATCTTTAATGTTTGGTGCCATGTCATTTAGCCACTGAAATAATCCAATTTGGATTATTTTGGAGAGAATTGGGTTTTCTCCAATTATTAATTTTTTGATTTAAATAATTAATAATCCTCTTTTATTGATTTGTTTGAGGAATTATTAATTAAGTGGCCAAATGATGATCTGAAACATAGGATAGTGGTGCCCGGGATCTAAGTATGATTTTTGGCTTAGGAATTAAGCCTCCAATCACTGAAAAACACCCCCAGACGATTGACATATTACAATTTGAATTTTTCCATTTAAACTATGGAAAAATTAATTATTAAAAAATAAAATAATTAACTGTCCAACGCGTCCGGTAAATTTTTTTTGGACAACGTTTAAAAACCACTATAGACCTAGGAAATGACCACTGACTCGACCCATAGTGTCTAGTAGGTTTATATTCATCAGTTGGACTCTAATAACCCCTCATGGCTAGAATTTCAAAATCGGGCATTCCAGCTTTGGAGGAAGCGGGAGAAAACCTTGTCAATTATATCTCAGCTGAAGGCAAAGTATAATTGGTCAGGGTAAAAAGCTCCCTGGAATACCTTAGTTGATAAACCAGTCATGGGAGACCGAGTCACTCAAACCCTACTAGTACACTTTATTACAAAAGCCTCGTGGGGCATGGTCATTTCAAGACAAACAACAAACTGACTAGCCAAAACTGGCTAGGCTCAAAGGATGGATCATCTGATACACTGGAACACAAACACTTATCATGTTTGTCATATGGCGGCTCTTTAGATAATCCAACTATGGTACAAATAAGTTGGTAACATCATGAACATGTTCAATGTTCATCTTCAGTGTTCAGAAGTTCATGTCTTTTTGAAGGGGCCTTTTTGCCCCTTTTGTAATAACTGCATGTTCATACCCCCATCGAGATATTGTATAAAGTTGGTCTAAGTGTGGTCCTTTTATAAAAGACTTGGCTTTTCTTAGGTTTAGCCATCAGGGGGATACTCTAGAGTGTTTTTTCCTTAGGAATTATGCGCTACTCTTCAGTGGCGTATGATTCCTGAGTTTTTCACTCATATTTCCAAAGCTTGAGTATTTACCATGGTGATCGAACCTAGGGAGGTTATTAAAGTCTTTGTGTCTAGGATTTTTTACATGCTAGCCATCTAAATTGAGTCGTATGGACTTGCACTAGGTCCCCTAGGAGTCTGAGTCAATTTCGAAGAAAATAATTTTTCCGCAAAATTAGACCATTTTTAAAGGTTTAATTGGAAAATTTCAAAATGTAATAAAAACCTCATCTGGAGGCGGAATTTGGCGTGGGGAGGCTTGTTTTGACGCTCAAGGCATCCTCTTTACCCTACCGCCCTCTTTCTTCATGTTCTGGGCGATTACGTCGCCTCTGGGAACATTTTTTGCTGAAGGTGCTACAAATCAACACTTAATTGCTAAAAAAGAACAAATTGCACAAAATGACAAAAATCAAATAAGTCAAAAATGAAGAAAAATACTTTGGAAAAACGTGGAGTATATTCTTATTAGAGTGTACGACCACATTTGAGTGATAAAGCACATGCTTTAAAGCTAAATTTTAGATATATGGAGTGAATTAAAGATGAAGTGCGCCTTCCTCCTTCGCGTGGGCGGATCACCACAAATCAGTTCACGAGTTGATGGGCGATCACTCCAATAAAGAGGGCGTGGTTTACAATGGAGAGGAGGGCGCTTTGCTTATGTGGAGGCCACCTCATCCATCTACCTACCAAGCTACGCTCCAAATGCTCCAAGCTATTAAGTCTACGCTTCAATCACTCCACCAATTTAGCTCTCGCCCTCCTCTAAGCTGCCCCCTCTCTCCTCTGTATTTATCCATTTAAACAAGGATCGTGCGCATCATTCAGGGATGGAAGGATTGCAAGGAACCTCTGTTGTACTTTTGTGTAATGTTTGTTGCCTTTTGTGCAACTGTTTGAATAAAGAAAGGCTTTGGAGGCTCATGAGGTGTGATCCATGGCTGCATGTGCTTGGTAGATGAGGTGATATAATTTCAATTTTTTCATGCTTTGTTGATCTGAATGATATAATTAGTCTATGCTTTAGAGGGATTTTAGAAGCATAAGAGTAGATATTTGTAGTTTCAAGCTATCTACTTACTTCTTTACTTCTAGAGATTTGAAAGAGCATTGTTATATTCAGTTATATTTCATGCATTTTCTGATTTCAATTGGTAGGAAGTACTAGATCTAATATCTGTGTTGCAAGTGTGTTAGATTTTGTTTGCAGATCACCCTTCTGAGTAAAAGGTTGAGTTAAGTTGCATCTCCTTTTCTTGGAGCCAAGTACAAGTTTCTTCAATCACTTACCAAGTGCAATCTAAAGTTCTTTCAAGAAGATTCAAGATCGAAGGGCCATTTCTTCTTCCATCCTCGAAACTCAAAACTTTCTATCTTTTACCTTGTTTTTACTTCACTTTTGCTTAATGGAATTAGATCCACATAGTTACATTATTTAAATCTGATTTATTATTCCAAAGTCATAGATCTAAAAGAGTTTTAAAGTCTCATTTCAAAGCTTTAGATCTAGCTTTAGTCATCAATATTTGAAGTCTTAAATTTCCTCATCATTTGCAAATATTATCTTGTAAATTATTATGTATTTTTGATTGACAAATACTAACCTTTTAACATCTTTTTACTCGTTGATATGTTGTTGTTTTACAGAAAAAAGCGAAGGAAGGAGAGCTAAGGCAAAGCAAAAAGGGCACAAAAAAACTTCTCCATCTTCCCCCTTCTTTCATCCCCCTTCTATCTTTGTGCCTTCAAGAAGAAGATAACATCAAATACATCGTACAAAAATTAATAAAAAACAAGTGGGATAAAGGCTCCCACACCCTACTTCCCCCATTTGGGGGAAGCTGGTTTCGTTCTTTGTCTTTTATTTGCTTTATACCCGCACAAGTAGATTAGTTGTTGATTGTTAGAGTAGTTTCATTTTTGAATACGTTGTTAGATCTTAGAATTGATAGCTTAGTTTGATTTATCTTTTTTCAAGTCTTTACATAGTTTCTTTTTGATATAAATTGATAATAAGAACCAAAGACTCTTGAATCTCACTGAAAAGTGGATCAAGAGCACTCTCTGTCGGAGAGGGTTTTTTTGTTTTCATAGTTAGTTGATTTTCCTACTTTGATATAAATCTGCTAAAAAGAAACCAAAATCTCTTGAATCTCACCGAAAGGTGGATCAAGAGTGCTCTCTGTCGGAGAGTTTTATATTTCAAGTTTATTTCATTTTAGCATTTGCTTGTCATAAGTCTCTTGAATATCGCTATAAGGCGGATCAAGAGCGCTCTCTATCGAAGAGTCTATGGTTCTTGTTTATAACCCATAATAAAATCGGAATGAACATTTACTACACTGTGTATGCTCTACCCACTTGGGGGATACCCAAAAGCAGTGTAGATTGATTAATTCTTCACATCTAATTGCACTTTAATCTAATAGAATTTACTACCAAGAAAACCAACGAAAATCCGACGTTGATCGCTAAATAATCGAAAGTGGGCAAATTCTGCCTAGGGATGCGGGAACCACTGGTATGAGACCTTAAGGGCACAGTTAGACTACATCCTTGGTTTTGTAGTGTTGAACACCGCTCTAGATACTCCAGCCAACCCACATGTCCTTGTACGGAGCCACTTAGACTATTATCCAGACATATCTCCTGTACCGCAAGGTATATCTTGGAGATCCCCATCCCCCCAATAATCAACTTCACCCCAAAATTTACAATACAATTTACCAAGATCATTTGCAAAACATTCCCAAGCACACCTTAGACATATTTTAAGCATCCCAGGCACTCGAGATAGTGACTCCATTTTGGCACTGGTCATTTCACAAATCAACAATTATTTAGTGTTTTATTTGTTTATTATCTATCTGGAAGATTGTCAGTTATATGTTTTAATCATATCATGCTGTGGATGCTTTGTTTATAAATTATCATTGTTTGTGCATTATCTATCCTATTTTGCAAATACATGCTTGGATTCAATATCTTATTGTAAATCATCAAAAACTCCTAAAAACAACACCCATCCTCATCACACATTTCAAAAAACACTTTAAAATCATAAGAGCCTTAGTAACTCTTTGTAGGGTCTACCCCCCTTGGCTTCGTTAGGAGTTTGTCTAAATGGAGGAGTCAGGATCAGGTGATAGCACCTGACTCTTTGCTTTCCCTCAAGGCCACACATTTCCCCCTTGGAAAAGCAGCTTCAAAAGATTTCTGCTGCCGTGTGGACATCGGCGGGAAAGTAGACTATGGGAAGAATGTACACAAGAAGAAGCTTGACTTGTGGCACGAGAAGAGAAGATGGGAGCAAATGATGATCAAGCTCTCACAGCACACGCCAGAAGAAATCATAACAAAAGAGAGCACCATCATCACAGTAAGAGGGAGAAACACCATCAAAATCAGAGGGAGAACTATAGAAGACCCGGTAGAGATCTATCTAACATTAGATGTTATACATGTGATGAGAAGGGACACTACTCCAGAGATTGTCCCAGAAATAGAAGTGTCTCCCACAATAAGAAGAATAATAAGAAAAGACACCATGCTCACACCGCGGAAGATGATGAACCAACAAGGAAAAGAATCAGAGAGGAAGAAAGAGAAGATTCTTCAAGTGATGAAGAATATGTGTTGTAACAAAGGTAATCAGTTACAAGGGTTCATTCAGAAGGTCCCACCTCATAAAGTGAAAGCTAGAGATGACATTCAGTAGGAGAAGCTACTACAGAGTTGGACTCCGGAAAACAGATAAAGATCGATGCTCTATGGAAGCCTCTCATCCATTTCAGCATTGGTTAGGATGCAGAAGAAAGGACATACAAAGTCTACTCCAACACAAAGAAAAAGTGTAGAACGCTTGCTCAACATTTCCGATCATAAGCAAGAACGACACATGACCTCAGAATCATACGATGAAGAGGGAGCACATTGTCAGATACTCCAGGAGTTCCTGCAAGGAAGCAAAGATCAAGAGGGAGTCCACCCAACAACCAAACAAAGATAAGTATTTGAATTGTCATTTCTTGTATATCTAATTACTTTAATAATATTGTTCACTCATGTACATACTTATGTTCCTAGATTTAGGATGCGTATTACGCATGCTAGAAAAGTCGTATTAATGAACAGTACACTACTAATATGCATGTGATGGGTAAGTGGCCTATGGTACTGTACAACATTCCATTGCTACTTATCTAGAATGAAACCTTTTTAGTGACATGTTGGGAGCAGTGCACACTTTTAACAATGTTCTGGTAGAGATGGAAGGCATCTAGAAAGTTACCGTATGAATACGAGATATGGATGAATGTTGTGTTGAAACCTTGGCTATAACTATTTGACCTATGTCCTTATGCATAAGAATTTATTTTGAAAATTATGAAATGTTTCTAACCACACAACTAAATTGACTTGTAAGAAATATCGTGTACCATCACCTACAAGAGATACTTGTTTCAAAGAACAAGCATACAACAAATCCAGAAAATTACCTATTGAAGAGATTGAAGAACCTGAAGTTCCCAGGATTTGAGATGCAGTAATGGAAGAAGCAGTTCCAAAAGATTAAGAAGACTGCGAAATGCCAGAACCACAAAAACTTGTAGATCCACCTCGTGAGAAGAACTTCCACAAGAGAAAACCAACATGGGTATGAGAAGAAATACAAGATGCATAGAGATATGGCGCTCCAGAGGGGATGCATAGAGAAAAGAAAGTAAGAGACCTAGGCCATACTCCAGTTATGTAGCCCTGTTGTGCGACATCATTGACAAAGAACCTTCCAACTATGAGGAAGCGACATAGAAGAAAGAATGGAAGGATGCCATGATCGAGGAGTACCAGTCGATTTTGAAGAATGATGTCTGGGTGGTAGTTCTGAGACCGAAAGGGAAGTCTGTTGTGACTTCGAAGTGGATCTACAAGATCAAGCATGTTGTAGATGGATACATTGAGAAACACAAGGAGAGGTTTGTGGCACGTAGCTTTTCCTAGAAGGAAGGCATAGACTATGAGGAGACATTTGCACCTGTAGCTAGATACACTTCCATCGGATTTGTACTAGCACTGGTTGCAGTGATGAAATGGAAGGTACACCAGATGGATGTCAGGGCAACATTCTTGAATGGTGTAGTAGAAGAGGAAGTGTACGTGGAGCAGCCACTGGGATTTGAGACACATGACAGGCAGACTCATGTATGCAAATTGAAGAAGGCCTTGTACGGATTGTAGCAGGCACCTAGGACATGGTACGACAGGATGGATAGTTTCCTAATGAGCTTAGGCTTTACCAAGAGTAAAGCAGATTCCAACCTTTATTACAAGGTTGAGGTGGGAAATCCAATGATACTTCTACTCTATGTAGATGACCTGTTTGTAACAGGGGAGGATGATCTCATTGCAGATACGAAGAAGAAGCTTGCCGCAGAGTTCGAGATGAAGGACTTGGGGATGATGCATTATTTCTTAGGCATGGAGGTGTGGCAGAGTGCGGATGGAATCTTCCTTGGACAAGGGAAATATGCAGTGGAGATTCTGAAGAGGTTCAGAATGATGGACTGCAATGTTATTGCCACACCCATGGCATCGAACTTGAAGCTACTGTGTGATGTTTCATCAGAGTCAGTTGATGCCACGATGTATCGTCAAATGATTGGTTCATTGATGTACTTGACGAACATGAGACCAGACATATGCTTTGTTGTGAACACATTGAGCTAGTTCCTTACAGATCTGAGACATGTTCACCTGATTGCTGCAAAGCATATATTGAGGTACCTGAAGGGTACCGTTGACTATGGGATCAAGTATGATGCGAATCAAAAGATTAATTTACAGGGTTATGTTGATACAGATTGGGCAGGTAGTGCCGCTGATAGGAAGAGCACTTCGAGATGCTGCTTCAGTATGGGATCCGGTAAGATCTCCTGGTTTAGAAGGAAGCAGTCGTGCATGGCACTGAGTACAGCCGAAGCAGAGTATGTTGCATCTTGTTTGTCTAGTTGTGAGGAAGTATGGCTTAGGAAGCTACTTTCTGATTTGTTTGATCTCCAGTTAGAGGCGACTTGTATATTCTGTGACAACCAAAGTTGTGTGAAGTTGTCCGAGAACCCGGTGTTCCATGACAAGTCGAAGCACATTGAGATCAAGTACCACTATATCAGGGATATGGTGCAGAGAGGGGTAGTGAAGCTCCAGTATGTTGTGACGGACGAGCAGATAGCCAATGTGTTGACCAAGTCGTTATCCAGAGTGAAGTTCGAGTACTTCAGAGAGAAGCTTGGTGTTCTCTAGATCGAGGTTCCTTCCAAGAGAAAGTGATGAGTCCGGAAGACGCAGATGCACATGGGCCATTCTCGCATAGTGGTAGGAATGTCCTCCCATGTTGGTAGATGTAAGGGCCGATCCATTCTCGCATGGTGGTAGGAAAGTCCTCCCATGTTGGTAGATGTAAGCGCTGAGCCATTCTCGCATGGTGGTAGGAAAGTCCTCCCATGTTGGTAGATGTAAGGGTTGGGTCTTGCATGGTGGTAGGTTTGTGCCTCCCATGTTGGTAGACGAGGGTCTCGCATGGTGGTAGGTTTGTGCCTCCCATGTTGGTAGACGAGGGTCTCGTATGGTGGTAAGTTTGTGCCTCCCATACTGGAGACGTCCACCAGTCATAAGACACTGTGTGTGCGCCTAGGTAGGATCTCGCATGGTGGCGGGTTTTTCCTCCCATGCTGGTAGATGCGGGCTGACCATTGTGGGACATGTGATGTGCATCTGGGTTGCGCTTCGTGTGACGATGAGACGATCTGAAGATGATGAGGCGATAGTAGGAGACACAAGTGTTTGCAGTGGCAATGTAATGGCTGGTCCTGGGTTGTACCTACTTGATGGCTTGCTCACAGAGATGATGAAGACCTACATGAGGGCTAGGCTTACATCCAACATGAAAAAGGGCTGGCTCTGTAGAACTTCCTATGACAAATAGATTCGAGAGATGTCACCAATCGATGATCGACATGATGAGGATTGTAGCAGCAGTGACGATGATGATCCAGTGTTGATGATGATGTTCCAGCATTGAAGATGATCCAACGATGAAGTCTTGTGTCCAGATGTGTTGATGACTGTGGCAAGAGAATAACTTCCTAGTTAAGAGGGAGTGTTGATGTAATTGTAACTTCGGAAGTTATTCACTTGTATTATTATTGTATTTTATTTGTACCTCCGACGGAGATGTTTATTCCTCTAGTCGGAGATGTCATTATTACATTTGGTCATGTGAAGTCATTGAGGTAAATCCTCCATTGTAAGTCGGGGCAATAGATCCCCCTAGAGTCAGTTGTATTAGGGTTATTGAGTCCCCTAGAGAAGTCGGCCCAGCCAGGTTTAGCTGGGGCCGACCTAGCAAGTGAAAAAGGTCAAGTGAAAGTAAAGTATAAATAGAGAGCAAGGTTCTCTCATTTAGACACACACTCACTCACTCAAGTTTGCATAAGTGAGAGAGAGAGGATAAGTTTGCATAGGAGAAAGAGAGAGGAGCTGCAGAAGACCATCTTTGTTTTGGGGTTTTACTTTTGTGATATGGTATTGGTGACGATTCTATCTCCGAGGAAGTTGCGGGGTTTTCTCCTTTATAGTTTCCTCAAGGAAAATCTTTGTGTCTATTGTGTTATGCTGTGCATGTTATTCTTTCAATTAAGATCCTATATAATATTGATTAAAAGTAGAAAAACTAACAAGGTATATATAATATATAAGATGCAATAATAACTCCATAGTTCATAAAAAAAATGGGTTCCGTTGTACAATGTTTGGCTGACCAACACTACTAAAGTCACCAAGGCATAAAATGAACTAGGATGGACAACTACCATCCAAAAACAAGCTCTAAGGTGCTAGGGATGTCCCCCACTCCATGAAATCCATGGTCTCTCATACTCTTTTAGTTGCCTTTGCTCAGCCAATTTTTTATTTAATAAATAGCAACAATCATTCAATGATAACAATAATGACAATAATAACATTAACATTAATTATAATAATTCCAAAGTCCATAATCACATCATCAAATAAATGAGCATAAGTCCATAGTCACATTAACAAATAGAACATAAGTCCATAGCCAGATAAAGGACCATAAGTCCGAGGCTTAACAATCGGGGTATTACACTTTGCTTACCTCTTTAAGAGATGGCAAGCAAATTCATAGCACTAAATTGCTTGATAAGAAATTTTACTTCTATTAGCTCTTTTAGGTCTACAATTTAAACTTTGGAAAAGTAGAAGAAAGCAACCTAGATCTAGAATATTATATAAATCCTTCAAAATTTCTAGATTGCAAATATTTAGATCTACTAAAAAAATTGAACTTTTGAATCTAGATCTAAATAGAAAACACCGTAATCAAGAAAAATGTGAGAAAAGTGTTTCGAGAAGTTATGAACCCACGAGGGTTGAGCAACAAAAGATGGATAATGGAGTCTCCTTCCTGATGCATCGTTGGGATTGAATGCCTTGTTTGAATCTATTGAAAGAAGTGTAGAGCTAACACGCTCACCACGTCCTCCAACCTAAGCAACCTACAAAATCACTAAAACACTAGCAAAGGGGATTAAAAACATATGCCAATTAGAGGAAATTTCAATTTAAAATGGGCCTTCCAAAAATAATACAAATTCCATGTCATCGTGTATTAGCCAATCAAAATGCTTTAAAATTCATTAAGGGAGCACTTAAAAAATTGGAGGGAAAAAATAAAACTATTTTTTTGGATCGTATTTTCAACTTATCTTTTTGTAGGTTTACTCAAATTTCAAGTGGGAGGACTCGTTGGATCCAACGAGTACCCATGTTGCATACTTTTAACAACATCCACACCATGAAAAATTGAAAATACATTAAAAAACGTGTTTCTAGTGAGAGAAAACACGTTTTTTAATGTATTTTCGATTTTTCATGGTGTGGATGTTGTTAAAAGTATGCAACATGGGTACTCGTTGAATGCATAATTTAATTATGCATCCAACGAGTACTCCCGCTTGAAATTTGAGTAAACCTACAAGGAGATAAGTTGGAAATACGATCCAAAAAAATAGTTTTTTTACTCTCTCTACTATTATTTTATTATTTTCCTTAGGAGGCCCATTTTTTACCCAAATTTCCTCTAATTGTAAATGATTAAAAGAAAACATATGAAATGATGGATTCAAACAAGAAATCACACTATCTCTAGCATTCTATTATCGTTAACAAAAGCAAGTAACCTATAAAGCATCACTTACTATTCTTTATGAAATATAATTTCCCTTCAAAGACAAATGAATTCCAACAATTACTGGCATGCAACAAAGATACAGTTTACCTCATATTATCATAGCGTAGCACATCTAACCCAAGACAACACTAGAGTAAGCCTCCAAAGCCTTTAATTAGCTCTCAATAGAAAAGATATTACAACAAATGCAAGCAGAGGTTCAACCTTCTGATGCTTTACAATGATGAAGAGGGCTCTCTTTATAGCCAAATGCATGCAAGGAGGGCACATTATTCAAGGAAGGGCATAATCCTGATGAGTAAGTCAACTCTGAGCTTTTAGGATATGATTGGAGTTTGATTGGAATCCAATCCAATAGGGATTGCGCCACCTCTCAATAGGTAGGGGCATCCCTCTTTGGAAACATCACATGAAATGCAAGGCTGCCATATGGACAAAGTCGCCCAAGCTAGAAGAGGGCGCATTTCTTGATTTGCAGTTAACTGGATCTTCACTAGAATATATTGAAATCACCCATTCGAAGCTTGAGATGACTTGGAAATGATTTGTAGTTAACTCAGTCCAACTCCGGACTAACTCTGGACATGTTTCCACTGATTTAGGAAAATGTCCTTTGCCTTTGTTTTGTCTTTTTGGCCAATTAAATGTCTTTTCGGCCTTTTTCGAGCAAATATTAAATTGAGTGATAAATATTTACTCAAAACTTAGGAAAATTGGGTTTATGGGTTAAATGGTTGCTCTAGATTTGAAAATGAGCATCCCATTAGCGAATTTCACCCACAAACCATTTTTATTACAATTTCAATTTTCTGAATTAAACCATTAAAAAATGGCTTGATTTTGCGGGAAATTTTTATTTTTCCAAAACAATAAAAAAAAACCTATAAGGACCTAGCACGTGTTCATATGAATCTAGGATAGTGTCTAGCATGTTCATATACATTGACACATGAACTTTAATAACCTCCTAAGGCCTAACCCCCAAGACGAGCATTCCAACTTTGGAGGAGTTGGATAAAAAATTGAAAATTATACTCTGCTAAGACGCATAGCGTAATTAACAAGGGAAAAAACTCCTTGGAATATCCGGACTGGTTGCTAAGTCCTAGGAAGCCAAGTTCTTTACATAACCACCGTGCTAGCACACTTTATTACAAACCCTGTTGGGCATGAACATGTGAGAAAAAAAGGTAAAAAGGGGGCCTTGAAAAGGCCTGATTTGAACTTCCAAACACTGAAATGCACAAGTACTTGTGCAAACTTTGGTGGCTCACTTGAAGTCCAACTATGTGCAACTCAGTTGGTAACAATACTGATATTATTCGTTATGAAGCTAATGGAAGATTAATCCTCTAGTGTTATTTTCCACTAGTGTTTTGCATATACTTTCTTCATGTTTCTTCTCTTTTCTGCACATCTTTGTGAAAACTAATTGTGAGGTATTTGATGTTACTAGATCCCAACTGTGATAAAATTTTCACAAGACCTATGTTAATTCTATCCTGTTTACTAATGATGAGAGACTCTTGGTCACTAAGTAATAAGAACTACCCACCCTTGTTGCATGTGCCTTACTGTTCGACCTTGTAAGCAGATCCTTGTGGCTTTCCCTCACGACAATGTGTAATCTCCTATTCAAGTATCATCTCCAACCCATTCCCTATTAGGTAGGAAATATGAGTGCTACTCCTATCCCAATTGTACACACATCACACCTGCTCCATAGAACCGATGTGTAAGATTAATTGCTAATACTCATTCATCTCTTACATATCTAGAGACACACATCAAATAACATTGTCCAAAACAAATATAAATCATATTAACATGTTAACATCATCATATTCAAATCGAGACATTGTCTTCTAACTCCAAGTTGGGTTCTGTTGCCGCAGGATACGCTCCTCGAGGGAAATGGGGCTAACGTGGCATAAATTTTCAATCCACTGGGTGTGTCCTTGGGGGCAAGCAAAGAGTCGAGATACTATTACTCAACACTCAACTCCTCCATCTAGGCCAACTTCTAGCGAAGCCAAGGGGGGTGGTCCCTGTGAAAATGAACTATGGCCTTTAAGCTAAGTTAAAGAAAGAAAATGATTCTAGGAGTTTGAGGACAATTTAATACTGAACCAGAGATTGCAAGTAGTATTTAGATCAACAACATGAAATTAATACATCCATCTAACACATGATTTAATTAAAAGAAAAGTGTGATTGTTGTAGATTGTACCAGTGCCAAAATAGAGTCACATAAGTTGGAGTGCTGTTGTGTCATGGAAGTGTTGCAAGTCTTGTTGGTCACTTTTAATTGATTTTATTAGATGCGTGAATTAAGGAATGGGTTAGTTCTTGGTTTGGCCCAATTCCAACTTAATCCTTCGAACTGAGCGTAGTGACAACTAAACCAAGGGTCCAACTGGGCGAGGCATAACTTACTTAAAGTAGCCCACTGACTCAGTAGTTAGTTTCACGCGACCTCTCGAGTTCTAATGATAAAGTTTTCATTGGATTCCCCTAGTAAACTAGTCATTCAAGTCCCTTTATGATTGACAAACTGATTAGACTAAGCTGTAGAGATCAATAGCATACTCAGGAACTTTAAGCCTTGGTAAATTTTATTAAGCAAAAATTAAAGTTTTATTATGTGGCTGAGAATCTCTTTTCACCTACCGGGGATAAACCCTTTCAGTTTACTTTGGGAATATACAACCTTAGATTTATTTGTTAATAATGTATAAAACTGTAAAAGAAAGATTGTAGTGGTAAATAATAAAACTAACTATACAGCCCTATTGGGGTGGATTGTGTGCATGTGAAGATAAAATGAAATAAAGAAAAAGTTAGGAAAAATTCCAAGAATCCAAACCACAAAAAAGAGCCTACGAGATCCCCCTAGGGGGATGGGGCATGGGCACTGAAGTAGCCCACTTGCCTTGATTAATTATTTTTACAATATGAAGGTGGATGCCTTTGGTCCTTATAGATCTGGATCCAAAGGCCTTACAAGTTTTAGAAATGATGCAAGATGGAAGTATGTTGCTCCAGGAAGCCTTGGATAGCTTTAGATCTTCGATTTTCCGACAACACTTCCTCTTGTTATGGCGATAAAACTGTGAAACCAGCCATCTAAAATGCACCAAATGTGCCCAAATAAGCGTTAAAAACATAAAAAATATCAAGTACCGAAAGTTACAAAATAAGCACAAGTACTTGATAAGGCCAGATCCACTCTGAAAATGCTATTTTTAGACTTCTAGATCTAGTTACATGCTTAAATAAATCAACCTTTAGATATTCTTTTAAAGAAACCAAAATAATCAAGCATGCTAGTAACCGTAAGCAAAAGATTTTTAATTTAAAATGAAGGAAAGAGAGAGATGGAAGAAAAGTTAGAAGCTTGGGAAAATTTGAGCTGTGGAGCTTGCAAGTGGAAAGCAGAGGGACTATGCACTTCGAAAGTGCTAAAAAATGGAGGAGTCAAGCTAGATCAACCAAGCATTCGAGCTAAGTACCTGCATCACTCATAAACCCTTGCATACAAATGGTTAAAACAAATATTGGTGTCGTCTACAATGGAAACTTAGAAAGCATGGAAATCAAACTAGAATGCACATGCTCATCTAAGAGATCTAAATTAAGCTAACAAAGAGCATGATCAAACTAGAAATGCTCCTGCCTACCGGGAGATAGCTCCCCTTCAAAGGCCAACATTCAACCACAAGATGTAAGAAACTAAAACAATACAAGTTACCTCATAAAAACGTGCACTGCTCATCCACACACATTGATCCTGACACAAGAGATTTGCCTCCAAAGCTTTTTTATTCTATAAAATATTACAATAGAAATGTTACATACTTCATCGGCCCTTCGGTCCTCTTTGACCATGAGTGAATGAGAGCCCAAGCTCTTGCTTAAATAGAGTTTGAAGAAGATGAGGGGCGCACTTGAGAAGAAAGGATGAGGGGGGTGCATCTCATAATTTGAGGAGTGATTTACTTGAAGTTGAATGAGATGATTGTGGGATTGAATGGATCTCAATCCCATGAGGATGCGCCACCTCTCCATGAGGTGGGCGACCTCTCTTTGAACTTATCACACCCAATACAACAAAACCACGTGGAGGAAGTCGTTCATATTTGAGAGGGCCCATATCTTGATTGAAAAGTTAACTCAAGCTCCAGAATGGTGATTGATATTTGATTTGGAATCCAACTTATGGTAGTGTGCCACCTCTCCATGAGGTAGGCGTCTCCCTCCTTGAAAAAATCACATCCAAACCTTTCTTGCCATATGGACAAAGAGGACCACGTGAAGAGGGGCGCTCCTCACACATTTATATACTTGCTCACTCTATGATTTGACTTTGAAACATGAGCCTTAAGCCTTTAACTAAGTTGCCCACCACTTAGGATGATATGCCAATTGCTTTATTTAATTATTATTTTTTGATATTTTGGTGCATTTTGTTACGTGCTTAGCATTTCTGTGACATTTTGTCGTCTCTTTAAGAAAAATGCCATAAGTGACAATTTAATCACCCGAAACCTAGGAAAAGTGGGCTTCGGGGTAAAGAGGATGCTTTGATCATGAAAAAGAGCACCCTCACACCAAATTCCGCCTCCAGATCATACTTTTATTACAATTTGAAATTTTCCATTTAAACCATTAAAAAATGGTCTAATTTTACGGAAAATTTTATTTTTGCCGGAATGAACTCAAACTCTTAGGGGACTTAGTGCATATCCATACGACTCATTATTGATGGTAGCATGTTAAAATTACATAGACACTTAGGCTTTAATAACCTCCCAAGGTTTGACCGCCGAGGAAAATACCCCAACTTTGGAGGTGTGAGTGAAAAACTCAGGAATTATACGTCATTGAAGCGCAATGCATAATTCCTAAGGGAAAAACACTCTAGAGTATCCCCTTGACAGATAAACTTAAGGTAAGCCAAGCCTGTTACAAAAAGACCATGCTTAGACCAACTTATTACAATTCCCCATGGGGATATGGACATGCAATATTTTTGAAAATGAGGCCAAAAATTGGCCTGATGGATCATGGAACACTGATGATGAACAATTTGATTATTCAAGTTTTCGACGGTTCACTCAAAATCCACTAAATACAATTTAGTGGATAACAGGTCCATATAACCTGATTCACTCTAGAGTCCATATATGTGTGACTATGTGTGGGTCCTTCGATCACACTTGACAAATCATCCATAATTTCATAGAAATAAATCAATTCAATAGTTTCATAAAAGTAAATCAATTCATACATAATCATTACTTCAAACATTAAGAAAATATTATATAATAGAAAGAATTTACTCAACAAGGTTAGGTTATTCACATATCTAGAATACTCGCAAATAACAATATTAATAATAATATCAAGTACTTATAAACAAGTGTAAACTAGGGGCATTACAAATTAATTACGATTACTTATTAGTTTTTCGTTGTGTTCATTAGCTCCATATTAATTCCTAATCTTAAATTTAGATTTGCTTATTGCTTATTGCTTCTACATATATTGTTTTAGATTGCCTTTTTTAATGATATTGTTCAAGATTTTCCAATTTTTTGGTTGTGTTGTAGTAGTTTTTTATACTTCTTTCAACTCTTTTTTATTGTTATTTTGGAATCCACAAATGTGCTTTTTCAACATCAATTTCAGTGTGGTTAGAAGTGAATTTAATTTTCTTCCTATTTATGTCTTATTTTTTATTCGCTGGAAGTTTTTCTAGCAATTTTGTTGCCATGCAAACGCACGTTTTTTGAGATGACTGATGGCATGCTAATTCTATTTCTATCTCAAATATTTAGAAGGTCAAGAAATACACATTAAAAATCCGGATTTAATTATAGAAGATATAGGATTCATATTCTTGGAATTTTGTAGAGTTTGTATTTGTTTTAAGGATTATTATGTGATATTTATGATCATGTGATAGCATTATTGTTTAATATTGTATTGGTCATTGTAACGTAGAATTTATTTCTACATCAGTAACTTTTTTTGTGTGTGTTTTTAAGAGGTTGTTAGATATTAGTTTGATAGAGATTTTTTCAAACAAGATTATTTCTATCTTGAGAATGAGTGGTTGGAAGATTAAGAGAATTTTTAAGTTTTTTAATCTTTTGTTAGAAAGTGGTTTGATACGATGTTGTGTTTAAATTGAGTGGGCTTAATGGTTAAGAACTTGTGTTTTCTTCTTAAAAATCGTAGGTTTGAATATGGAGGGGGTTAGAGTATGTACATTCCGTAAAATAAGAAGTCAAATCAATGCGCAGAGGGGGTCCCTTGTCCAACAAACAAGGGAGTTTCGTATCTCAATTTAAAGTCTAGCTAGGTTGTGATATTAAATTATATTGTAATTATTATTATAAATATGTAACATTGTTTGATAGACATCACAATCAAATTAGTTTTGGTGTGTGGAAACTATGTTTACTCTCTCATTTGTCAACAAACATTTCCATGGATTCAGTTTTAAATCCCCTCAGAATACGTTCAACTTCAACTCGGGACTTCTGGATGATTTTCTTAATATCTATTTCTAGCACATCAAACACATCAAGTCAGTAGGGTCTCCAAAAATATATTTGTTAAAAACATGCATAAAAAAATGGCAAAGTGTGGGGCCATAAGACCTTAATTTTGGCCTATAAATAACACTTTCCCACATCCTAAAACACACAAACCTCATCTTTTCATTGCAATTTGCTGGCAAAGTGTGGGGCCCTAAGACCTTAATTTTGGCCTATAAATAACAAAAATAGCACCCTCCTACATGCTAAAACACACAAACCTTGTCTTTTCAGTGCAATTTGCCTTTCTAAGTTAATGAGAGCAATTTGAAGAGAAATATATTAAGTAGTTGGTAATTTATTGAGACTCAACAGACTCAAAGCTTAGTCCAACTAGAACCAGAGACCTCACGAGGAACTTCGCCTTGAAATGGCCAGTTCAAAAGGTTCATGTAAATTTTCCCTCAAGGCTTAATTATCAATGTAAATAACAAAAATAGCACCCTCCTACATGCTAAAACACGCAAACCTCGTCTTTTCAGTGCAATTTGCCTTTCTAAGTTAATGAGAGCAATTTGAAGAGAAATATATTAAGTAGTTGGTAATTTATTGAGACTCAACAAACTCAAAGCTTAGTCCAACTAGAACCAGAGACCTCACGAGGAACTTCGCCTTGAAATGGCCAGTTCAAAAGGTTCATGTAAATTTTCCCTAAAAGCTTAATTATCAATGTAAGCAAGGCTTGACTTACATCAACAAGGCAGAGGCTAAGGTGAGTAATTGTGAATGTAAAAGAGCTATAGATTCATGTGGAACTTTGAAGACCATGTAGTAGGAATGAAAATTGTGGCATTGAAGTAGAAATATACCCATGACTATGAATAATAATAGAGGTTACTTTGATATATATCTACAAATGGTTTAAGCAAAGTGTCTTTAAAGAATGGCTGCTAATTTGTGCATGTCTCTTTGATGCTTTATTCATGAGACAAACTACTCTATATCGTAACAATTATGCGCTCTGTTGTATTAATGATGCACTTTTAATTCTTTTTCATGTGTAAATTTTGCATGGCTAATGTGTGTTTTTGTTTGCAGATTGTTTTTACCGATGATAAATATGTCAAGGAAACGTTATTACAAGATATTGATGAAAATCAACTTCCTGATATCTATGGAGGAAAATTACCTTTAGTAACAGTTCAAGATTGTGTTGCACCAAATTGGCCCCCGGTTGCCTCGAGTTAGGAATTTAAAAGAATTTTAATAGCGATGATCATATTAAGTCGTGATTGTATTGTAATATTGAATTCCTCAAATTTATCTAGACTTCTTAGATGAATAATAAAGTATTTAAAATGTTTATGGTGTTTATTTGGAATTATTTCTTAATAAAATGTATTATCCCTAGGTAACAATTTTTTACCTTTCTTTGGAACATTCTTCCTTTTACTTATTCCAATGAGAAGACATACTCAGATTAAAGTTTTTAGAAATGAGATTAAAGTTGGTTATTTGTCATTAACAAAAGATTTTAAATTTTTTTGTTGGTTCCATCTTGAATTATATATTTATTCGATTCTCAGTGATGTTGGAAACATAAAATAGTTTTCTGATCTACAATCTTGTCACAATAGGCATATAAATCTAGGTTGTGTTATTCCAATGAGCATAGAACTTTAATGTCAATATAATAAACTAAATATTAGATCAACTGGACGTCCCTTCGGCATATTTCTGATTTACAATCTTGTCATTACCATGGACATAGGATTCTAAGTAATGTCATTACAACGAACACAGAAATTTAATGTCAATGCATTAGACTAATATTAGATCAACCAGACATCCCTTTGGCATATACAGTAAAGTTATTAAAGCTTAGTAATATTGTAGATTTTGATCATTAGCAGGGCACACGACCATAGAATAATATAGTAAAATCCCATTTAACTTACTACGAGCATCAGCAGACCTTTCTTTCATTCTTCAACTCACATCGAAGGGATTATGAGCTCACCCTTTCCTTCATACACTCTTGTTGAAGTACATAGACTTTGTGCAAACGATGTTAGGCATATGGTTTTGGTGTGGGAAAGGGGATGAGTTTTGGGCAATTTCAAAGTTTAATCTCATTTATTGATGATTGGGATTGTTACCCCATTTTGTATAGATTTCTACGTGTGATTTTGATCACACTCTGGAGGGATGACATTGTTCATTGGTTCATTCCCATGATGCGATGATGCCATAATGATCATAGTGATGATATGGATGATTTGATGATGCCACAGTGATCATAGTGATGATATGGATTGTTTGAAGCGTGCTGGGCTTGTTGTGGGCATAAATGCTACCTTGATATTCAATTATGAACACATGACAAAGGTAAAGTTCTACCCGATAAGTAGGAACAGCGAGAAGCTTGCAAATCTAGCTCAATTTGAGAATAAAGGAAGAATAATCAATAGTAAAACAGCAGCAAGAGAGGTCATTCCTGGGCTGGTTTTAAACATTTCGGAGTATGTAGCAGCTTTGTCACGTCCTCCTACACTGATGAGCAATAATCAAAGTGAACTCTGCCCTTTTCCCACCTCCAAACTACATTATGCAGCATTCTGAGCAAAATATATGGTGACAACAGACTTGAATTCAAAGGTCTGGGCAGTTTTAAGGCAATAATTGGCATGCACGTGAATAAAACCAGCAACAATCCAGTGTTTTTCATCAATTCTGGGCGGAAAATCAGAGCTGTCGGCGCATTTTTGTCAAATCTGGGTATGAACAGCCCCATTTGACAATAAAAAAGGGCAGCCTGAACCTATTTCGACCTCCTAACAGCAGTAAAACACATTTCTGGGCACATCCTCGGGCTGTACATTTCAATTCTGGGCTAATTTTGGGTGTTTTAAATAAATTCTCATCCCTGTTTTACTTTTGACCATAAATCAGCGGCAGCAGGCATCAATTCCAATTCTGGGCATAGTTTGAAACAAATTCTTGTGGTTGCAGCCCTAAAGTCAATTCTGGTGCATGAAAACAACTGTGTAAACAACCCTCTTTTAATTCTGGGCATGAACAGGATAGTAGAGAAGGGATAAGATCGGACCACCTTGAAGCTGATTTTTGTGCCTATTGAGGAGTCGTTTTTTAGTTCCGTTTAGAAAGATGACACGCTGAGTTTTTAGTTCCGTTTTCTTAGTCAGGGCAGGACTCTTAATAAATGGCTAAATAAAAGATAAAATAGTTGGCTGGCCCGGAAAGGCATACGTTTTTTTGAAAAACGTTTTTTTTTCAAGTCAAAAAATGATAACCGGTTATTTTTGTCAAATCAAAGTTACATTAAAATATCTAACCACATAGAAGTGTCATCTGGATCAACTATCCATACTGAAAACATACTACAAATATACCTCAACATATCTATGTATCAAGAGGGAAAGGCATAAGTTTATTTTGGAGAGGTATATAGTTGGGCATTGCTGGGTCCAATAGTGTAAGGTATGGCAAGGACCAACCAAGCCATACATAGCTCGGAACAATTTTTATAGATAGGGCATCACTTTTGAAACCCTTATCTCAACATGTTTGTACCTTGATAAAATCGTTTGGGTGCTTGCTTGAAGGGTGGCGTAATCTTACTAGTGGAGAAAGTAATCATTTGAAGCATGCTTGCACTCTTTATATACCATTTCATGAGAGATATTACATGCTTGGAGGTTGCCCATTGAGATTGTCCACTTGGAAGGTTGTCATATGGTTCACACCCTAGTACTATTTTATGAAGGACGTTTTTGTATTTAGATGTTGCTTTTATAGAGTGACGTTTTTGCATTATGTAGGACGTTTTTGTATTTGGATGTTGCTTTATAGAGTGATGTTTTTGCATTTAGGTGGTTGTCCATATGGTTCACACCCTATTACTATTTTATGAAGGACGTTTTTGTATTTGGATGTTGCTTTTATAGAGTGACGTTTTTGCATTATGTAGGACGTTTTTGTATTTGGATGTTGCTTTATAGAGTGATGTTTTTGCATTTGGGTGGCATTTAGGGTCTTCTATGCATGCCTTGTGGGCATTGGGCATATTCTTGTGAAGAGAGTTTTTTTTAGATATTGCTTCGTTAAGTGGACAAACTTTGTTACTTGGAGGTTACTTAATGAGCTAACATCCACTTGGAGCTTTCTTGATAGGGTTATCTTCTTGGTCGTTTTTGCATTTTAAAGTTATCTTGGTTGTTTGTGGACACATTCTTGTTAATGAATCTCTACTTTGAAGGGGCCTTTGGAGGCCATGTGGCATCATATTATCATTTGTTCCCTTGCTTGAAGGAGGAGCCCCCTCATTATGGGGCCTCATGTATCTTATGTATTGCACTTGTGGCTTTGACCACTTTATTTTATTGCTTTGTTAGGAGTTCGTTAGAAGTAAGTGGGGTTTTTGGATAATTTACCTCACCCTTAGGGTAGATCTAAAGATATACTGATATTTTATTGTAAATGAAGTTTGAGCTCCTCCTATATAAAGAGAGCCACTTCCTCATTTGAACTCATGGTTGGATTTTTGGTGTTTTTTTTTCTCTGTTGGAGCTTAATTGATATATCTTTCTTTTGAGCAAATTTTGTCCAAGTGTTTGTCTCTTGTGAATGTGTGGCATTTATCTTGCTATTGGAGATCATATTTGTTGGCATTGTCAACGTTATTTCTCTTTAGCCATTGGAGGGGCACGATTGTCACGTTATATTGGATCTATAATAAGGTTTTATTCTAGATTCAATTGAAGTTCCTGCATAGAGAGAGGCTTTTCTTTGTACTAATCCTCATCAAGATTTTGTAAGTCTAACCCCTCCTAGTGTAGGATTTCACTTAAGGAAGGAAGTAACTGAAGGACTTGTCCATCCCCTTGTGATCAATACATCTATGAAGGATTGGAGGCCTGAAGCACTTACTCTTTCTAGAAGATCTTTGAAGTAAGACCCTCTAAGTTAGTGACTTGTTGATTCCATTTTCCCCAAGTTGGATCGGTGGTGGTCTTTTGAAGTGGGTTCCCTTATCCTCCCATCACCGATTATATATCTCTATACTACAAACCTTTGCTAGGGAAATCCTTTTGGAATCACCTTGCTCCTTGTTCACCTTTTCCTTGTGAACCTTAACCCTAGGGAACACCCCCCCTTGAGTTGGAGAGGAGGAAACCTAAAGTGAGAGGGGATATGTGTGGTGACATTGGCTTGTTTCCTTTGGTTCCCCTTGGGCTAGTGTGCATCTTTGGGTCTTTAATCACACATGCTAGTTTAGGAGGTAACATTGTTATTTTTTCACAATTTAATCATCTCTGCAAGCAAGCCATCAAGTAGGTACAACCCAGGACCAGTCATTACATTGCCTCTACAAACACATGCGTCTCCTATTGTCGCCTCATCATCTTCAGATCATCTCATCGTCACACGGAGCACAGCCCATTTGCACATCACACAACACTTACATAAACCGACATGGGAGGACTTTCCTACCACCATTCGGGAAACGCTCAACACTTACATCAACGGCCATGGGAGGACCAAGCTACCACCATGCCAGAATGACACTACACTTACATCAACGACCATGAGAAGACCAACCTACCACCATGTCAGAATGGCACAACACTTATGTCAACGACCATGGGAGGACCAACCCACCACCATGCTGGACTGGCCCCGACACTTATGTCAACCATGGGAGGACCAACCTACCACCATGCCGAACTGGCCCATGTGCATCTGCGTCTTCCGTACTCATCATTTCCCCTTGGAAGGACCCTCGATCTGAAGAACACCAAGCTTCTCTCTGAAGTACTCAAAATTCACTCTGGCTAGCGGCTTCGTCAACACGTCGACTATCTGCTCATCTGTCACAACATATCGGAGCTTCGCTGCTCCTCTCTGCATCATATCCCTGATATAGTGATACTTGATCTCAATATGCTTCGACTTGTCATGGAACACCGAGTTCTCGGACAACTTCACACAACTCTGGTTGTCACATAATATACAATTCACCTCTAACTGGAGATCAAACAAATCAGACAATAGCTTCCTAAGCCATACTGCCTCACAACTAGTCGAACAAGTTGCAACATACTCTGCTTTGGCTGTACTCAGTGCCATGCAAGACTGTTTCCTGCTAAACCAGGAGATCATACCGGATCCCATACTAAAGCAACATCCCGAGGTGCTCTTCCTATCTGCGGCACTGCTTGCCCAATCTGAATCAACATAACCCTGCGGGTTAACCTTTTGATTCATGTCATATCTGAGCCCATAATCCACTGTACCCTTCAGGTACCTCAATATATGCTTTGCAGCAACCAGATGAACTTGTCTCAGATCCGTTAGGAACTGGCTCAATGTGTTCACAGCAAAGCATATGTCTGGTCTTGTGTTCGTCATGTACATCAATGACCCAATCATCTAAAGATACATCGTGGCATCAACTGATTTTGATGAAGCATCACAAAGTAGCTTCAAGTTCGATGCCATGGGTGTGGCCATAGCCTTGCAGTCCATCATTTTGAATCTCTTCAGAATCTCCACTGCACACTTCCCTTATCCAAGGGAGATCCCATCCACTTTCTTCCACACCTCCATGCTTAGGAAATAGTGCATCATACCCAGGTCCTTCATCTCAAACTCTATGGCAAGCTTCCTCTTCGTATCTGCAATAAGCCCATCCTCACTTGTCACTAATAGGTCATCTACATGAAGTAGAAGTATCACTGGGTTTCCTTCCTCAACCTTGTAGTAAAGGTTGGAATCCGCTTTACTCTTGGTAAAGCCCAAACTAGTCAGGAAGCTATCTATCCTGCCGTACCATGTCCTGGGTGCCTGTTTCAATTTGTAGAAGGCCTTCTTCAATTTGCACACATGAGTCTCCTTGTCATGTGTCTCAAATCTGATTGGTTGCTCCACGTACACTTCCTTCTCTACTACACCATTCAAGAATGTTGTCTTGACATCCATTTGGTGTACCTTCCACTTCATTATTGCAACCAATGCAAGTGTTGATCTGATGGAAGTCTATCTGGCTATAGGTGCAAATGTCTCCTCATAATCTATGCCTTCCTTCTGGGAGAAGCCATGTGCTACAAACCTTACCTTGTGTAGATCCACTTGTAAGTCACAACATACTTCCCTTTTGGTCTCAAAACTACATACCAGACATCATTCTTCATGATCGACTGATACTCCTCGATCATGGCATCCTTCCATTCTTTCTTCTTTGCTGCTTTCTCATAGTTGGAAGGTTCTTTGTCAATGATGTCACACAACAGGGCTACATAACTGGAGTATGGCCTAGGTCTCTTGCTTTCTTTGTGCATCCCCTTTGGAGCGCCATACTTCTCTGCATCTTGAATTTCCTCTCGTACCCATACTGGCTTCCTCTTGTGAGAGTTCTTTTCACAGGGTGGATCTACAGGTTCTTGTGGTTCTTCCATCTCGCAGTCTTCATTATCTTCTGGAATTGCTTCTTCCATTACTGCATCTCTGGTCCTGGGAGCTTCAGGTTCTTCAGTGTCTTCAATAGGTAACTTTCTGGATTTGTTGTAGGCCGAGTCTTCGTCAAATGTCACGTCTCTGCTGATGTCGATCTTCATGAATCCTCGGAAGTATATTCTGTAGGCCTTCGAACTTTCACTGTATCCTACGAATATACCCTTCTTTCCCAAAGGATCTAGCTTCATCCTCCTCCTTCGGAATGTGTATGTACATTGGGCAACCAAATATCCTGAGATGGCTGACTTTTGGTTTCTCGTCAGATAACACTTCTTCTGGAGTCTTGTTTTCTAGTACTCTATGAGGAGTATGGTTATGTACATACACATCTACCCTCGCAGCTTCTGCCCATAGGTGCATCGAAAGATCCTGGTCACGAAGCATTGCTCTTGCTGCTTCCATTATCATTCTATTCTTCCTTTCTGGAACGCCATTCTATTGTGGATTGTATGGAGTGGTCAACTCCCTCTTAATCCTTGATTCTCTACATGAATTCTTGAAGTCTCCTGATGTGAATTCTCCACCATTGTCTGATTGAAAGGTCTTGATCTTCTCTGTGTGGTTCTCGATCAAGGCTTTGAATTCCTTGAACTTGTTGAATACTTCATCTTTTCTCTTCAAGAGATATATCCAAGTTTGTCTAGAAAAATCATCAATAAAAGATTTAAGAAACATAATATACATACCCACTCAATGAACTAGATGACATCGGACCACATACATCGGAGTGGATAATTTCCAAAATTCCTTTGGCCTTGCTCTCGCTACTTGGAAATGTCTTCTTTATGTTCTTTCCTTTTGCACATCCTTTGCAAATGCCTTCATGCTTTGCCTGAATTTCTGGAAGTCCTTCAACTGCTTTGCTTGCAATGGGTAGTGCCCTATAGTGCTCATGTGCAAGCCTTCTATGCCATAGTTCACTTGGCTCCATGGAGTCATGGACCAAGTCTTGTTTAGGTTGGCCCTTCAATTTGCACAAACCTCCCTCTTGCTCTCCAATCACAACTGCATCATCTATAGTTTTTCCTTTTGGATACCCACTCAATGAACTAGATTACATCGGACCACATACATCGGAGTGGATAATTTCCAAAATTCATTTTTCCTTGCTCTCGCTACTTGGAAATGTCTTCTTTATGTTCTTTCCTTTTGCACATCCTTTGCAAACGCCTTCATGCTTTGCCTGAATTTCTGGAAGTCCTTCAATCGCTTTGCTTGCAATGGGTAGTGCCCTATAGTGCTCATGTGCAAGCCTTTTATGCCATAGTTCACTTGGCTCCATGGAGTCATGGACCAAGGCTTGTTCAGGTTGGCCCTTCAATTTGTACAAACCTCCCTCTTGCTCTCCAATCACAACTACATCATCTATAGTTTTTCTTTTTGGCCACGTCAGGACTTGGCCATCAATAAATGCAACCCTCATACCTTTTGCATCGAATGTCGATATGGAGAGAAGGTTCTTCTTATGTCCTGGAACATATAGGACATCCTTCATCTTCAAAGACTTTCCATAGCCTAGCTTGTATGAAGCTTCTCCACTTCCTTTTATGGGATATTGGTAGTCATCCCCAAGTTTCACCTTGTGAGGTGGCTCATGTTCAGACAGGTTTATGAAGGATTCTTTATATCCTGTCATATGCTTGGATGCCCCACTGTCTACAAGCCAATCATTGCTTCCATGTGTGACAGTGCCCGTGAGTACTGATATCAAGACATCCTCTTCGTCACTTGAAGATTCATCACTTTCTTCTGTGGTTCTCTTCCTTGGAGGTTCATCATCTTCTGCAATGTGTGCATGATGCCTTTTCTTGTTGGTCTTCTTCTTGTTGGAGCCACTTATCTTTCTGGGACAATCTTTGGAGTAGTGTCCCTTCTCATCGCATGTATAACATCTAACAGTAGATAAATCTCTCTTGAACTTCCTAGGTTGGTTCCTATGGTGGTGGCTCTCCTTCTTGTTGTGGTGGTGCTCCCTCTTGTTGTTATTCCTTTTGGAGTGTGCTGTGAGAGCTTGATCGTCGTTTTCTCCCATCTTCTCTTCTCGAGCTACAGGTCGAGCTTCTTCTTGTGAGCATTTCTCCCAAAACCTACTAAATTTGATTAACTTCTTTCTAGCACAAATCCCTTGAATGAACGAGTCCCATGATCTAGGGAGACCATTCAAGGTGGTCATCACAATTTCTCCATCTTCTACATTTTCTCCCACAGCTTAAAGTTGCTCCTTGATTTGAAAAACTCTTGTAAAATAGGACTGCATGGTCTCTGCATTTTGTATCTTCACAATTTTCAATTGGTTTTGCAAGGTTATCTTCCGATTTATATTCTTCCCTTCAAATAGCTTGGTCATGGAATCAAACATCTCCTTAGGTGTCTTTAAGGAAGACACATGTGGGATGAGGTGATCCTTAATAGAATCAACAATAATCCTCTTGGCCTTAACCAAGTTCTTCTTGTGTAAGGCTTTAGCCCCATCTCCCTCTAGAATTGAAACTTCTTCATTGACATATGTGTCCAATTCATTCTCTTCAAGGACTAGTGTAATCCTATACTTCCATGCTCGGAAGTTATCATCCCCTTCAAGCTTATCCTCAAGCTTGGTGTGGTGAGACATATTTAATGAGAACTTCAAATGGAAATAGAAAAAGCTTTTAGGTCTTACCACTTTGATTTGCTGAAACTGGTTCTGGTTGATCCTAGGGTTTGATAGAGAAACCTTAAATTTTCAAACTTGGAATTTGAAACTTCTGACTGGATGGATAGATGCGCTTGACTAAGGCGAGTATGCTAGTAAAATTGGTTTCTGAAGATTCCAAAAATTCACCCTTGAAAATTGACTTGCGAAATTCAGATCTGTAGTTTTTTGGCTTTTTCTGGTCCAGAGTCAAACTAGGGTTTGACTTTTCGGTAGTTTCACCCACTCAAAAACTTCGATCTTGGTCTCAAAATTTCGATTTTGCGGAGGCGCACTTTCCTATGTCACTTGCACTCCAAAATTCTAATTTTGGAAGAAGCCCTAATTTTTGGCAGTAGTGACGGGCCAAAAAGTGAAATTGCTCAGAATCAACTTCTGCTTTGACAGAAAGATGCGTCGTCCTTAGGCGAGTTAGCCTAGCCCCTTTTTGTTGATGATCTATGGAGAGAAGTCCAAAAATTAAGAATCCTTAGCTTCTGCAGTTGCACAATGTCTTCTTCTCAGGTTAGATTTGATACTATGTTAGCTTTTCAACTTTTAATCAATACTTATCTAGGATCTTACTGAGAGAATAACAAGCACAACATAAACACAAAGATGTTTATTCCTTCAAGAGGAAAATCATCTCTGTCGGAGGTACAAATAAAACACAATAATAAATACAATATAAAATACAAGTGAATATCTTCCGAAGTTACAATTACATTAACAAACATGGATCAAAGTGTAGCATTGACAAACATATTACTTTTCCTTTCTAGAACTATTTTTTCACTACATTTACTCCCTGTAATATTCTTTAGTCATCTTGATTTATAGAGTTAATGTGTTCCTTGAGAGTTTATCCTACTATAATTAACATGATTGTATTTTTCATTTCAATTTACCTATCACTTGTTTTTCTCTACAAACATTGCTTTGGTAGAAATTCTCATAGCAATTCATAACCATTGTCTTAATTTTCTGATTGTGAGTGATTTCATTCTAATATTTTGAAAGAGAAATTTTACTCAGTTTTATTGGTTGTTAGTGACATTCTCCATGTCTTGTGTGTGTGAGAGAGAGAGAGAGAGAGAGAGGGAAAGTTAGATAGGCAATGTTGATCTAACTCTATTCAATCACTTGGGTTTGTGATGATTGTAGTCTTCAATTTGCATAGTGAATGACCTACAATTAAGGACGTGCTCTGTGGACAACTAAGCCTCTTATGGAGCCTCTTCTCCTAGGATCAATGACCATATGATCATAGCCCACCATAAAATAAATCCTAGCCCTATAACTTCTATGTCATTCCACTCCTTAAATATATAGCATGATGCCCAAGACTACACCTCGAAATCCCATTCCAAGATCATATGAAAGGTATTGGAAACAATGCCAAACTCTTCCCTTGCTAGTTGGATTTTCTATTACTCAGACATGTGGTAAGGCCAAGGAGTGGAATAATACAAGATAATGCTTATTCAATCATATTAGTAATAATCAATATTATATGGAGTTGTGGGTGATTGGGGGGCATCATTGACTTGACAGAGTTCGATGAGAAGGGGGGAGGAGCGACGATGTTCTTAGGGTTTGCAGGATTTTGAAGTTTCAAGGAGTAGTAGTTCAAGATCTTGCTCGTGGGCATGGTCAAGGTGGCTGGGAGGGGACCGACCCCCTCCCAAAGAGATCTAGGAAAAGGTGTGCAGGAGGAAACGACCATGGATACCTCCGAAGGAGCGAGAGGAGAAGGGACTAGCGGCCCTATCGAATTTCCAGGTGCTAATACTGATAGAAGGAAGCTAGGACAATGTGTCCCAAAAATGACATCGATACCCAGCTTACAGATTAATTATGAGGGTTTGAGAAACCACATCCAACATATGAAGGACCACATATTGATTGGGAAGTTCGTGGGAATATGGCCATCTGAGAAAGTGTTAACCCGGTGGATAAATGGAATGTGGAAGCCCAAAGGGCATTATGACCTGCAACTAGGTGCTAAAGGTTTTTTTACCATTATTTTCCTTAAAATGGAAGACCGCAATAGGGTAATGGATGGAGGACCCTATTTTTTCAACTCGGTGGGCCTATTTCAGGTAGAATGGAAGGAGAGATTCAACCTCGACAGAGAAGACCTAATGGTGGCTCTGATATGGATCCACCTTTAGTCCTTGCCGACAGAATACTGGAGGGAGGAAATCTTGGCAGACCTAGGCAATGTCATAGGAAGAATTTTCAAAACGTCAGAGCAAACAAAATCGGTGCAATACATGTCATATGCCCGAATTTGTGTGTATATGGACTTATCAAAAGAGCTTCTTGAAGCAATAAACCTATCATGGGATGATGAGGAGTGGACCCAGCCTCTAGATTATGAGAATGTGCCCTTCAGATGCAGACGTTGTCATGAACACTGACACTTGTTCATAGATTGTCCCCTAAATAAATCGGGAGGGGTTGAAAAGAACAAGACGGAGAAGGACACTGAGGGATACACAAAAGTTAACAGCAAGAAAAGGCATGCCAAGAGAGGATTAAACATAGGGATTCACAAGAAGACTCAAATAAAAAACCGGTATGAATTTTTAGAGAAAGAGGAGGGCAATGTGGCAATGTGCAAGAGATAGGGGATGATAACAAAAAGATGGAACATGACGAGAAAGAGGGGAAAGAATCTCAAGATAATCCAGGATTAAGGACAGAGGATGAAGAGATGGAACTACAAGCAAAAGAAACAAAGGATGTGGAGTTGGGGGAACTTAACTTACAAGAGATAGAGAAAGTGTGCACAAACTTGGAAACAAGGTACATACCCTCTCAATAGTTGCGTCTCCTGAGGGATGTAATCTTGAAAATAACTCCCCCACCATCACTAGGGGTGATGGCAGAACATCTCAAGGAGGGGGAAGGGGTAAGGAAAATCGGCAGAGGACAAAGAAGTAACAGGCATATAATCAAAGCAGTGTGGGAAAATCTTGTAGCCTCAGGTCAGTATCCAACTATCAAGGAGGCATTCTAAGTTATCACCAAATCTTTGAAATGAAGACAATCTCATGGAACATAAGAGGCTTGAACAACCTAAGAAAAGAGAGAATATCAAAAAGAAAGATAGAAGTAGAAAAAACCCTCGGTGGTTATGATACAAGAAACGAAATGCACTGAAAGGCAACTTAAGCAGGCGGGAACAAGAATTTGGAAAGGAAGTGAAATTGTAGTTGTTGATGCAGAAGGAACAACAAGAGGAATCACAATATGGTGGAACCCGCTCGAAGTAAGTTTATTCAATTTATTAGCTTCACGATATATTATTTCTGCATAATTTCATGTCATAGGAACTAGCATTAGAGGGGTGATTTCCAATGTTTATGGACCATAACAAATTTCGGCAAAGGAAGGATTCTTAGCAGTAGTAGAGAACCTTTGCCGATGGGTGGGGCAGAAGCACTAGATTCTAGGAGGTGATTTTAATTTGATCAAAAGTTTGGATGAGAAAAAAGGTGGCATTAGATCTCTTCACAGTACCAACCTTGGATTTGGAGAGATAATGGAAAACCTTGAGCTAGTGGATATAGGAATTTCCAATAGTCTATATACCCGGAATAACAAAAGAACCGGAGAAAGACAAATAGATTCGAGATTTGATAGATTCCTGGTCTCTGAATTTGTTCTGTTCGCAGGAGGTGAAATAGCAACGGTAATCTTGTCGGTCACGTGATCGGACCATTGGTCGATTAACCTTGAATGGGGAAGGATAGGAGTGCATTTGCACAGACCCTTCTGTTTTGAATAGTTTTGACTGTCTCATCCATATTTTAAGGAAAATATCAAGAACTAGTGGGGAGAATTTGTACCCTCTTAGGGATTGGTAATGTACAAATTCCAACAAAGATTGAAGTCTGTTAAGGAGAAAGTTAAGAAATGGAATAAAGAATCATTCGAGAACATTTTTCAGGAGAAAATGTGGTTGGAAAACAAGATGAAGGATATCCAAAGAAGAAGTATGACACAGGGATACACGGAGGAACCGAAGAATGAAGAGAAAGAGGTTATGATTCAATTAAGCAGGAGGGAAGAACAAGAAGAAAAATTGTGGAGTTAGAAATCTAGGAATAGATGTCTCCAAGAAGGAAACAAAAGCACGAAATTATTTCATAGGGCTGTCATTTAGTATAGACAAATTAACATGATATCGTCCCTCATAACTAAAGGAGGGTTTGTGGAGACCCAGGAGGACATTGAGCATGAACTCAATTCTTTCTTCAACGATCTTCTAGAAGAACAAAATATGGATAAAGATCCCTTCATAGAAAGGGTGACGGTGCACGTTCTTGCGTTAATAACCAATGAGCACAATGAATTATTAATGCGGTCGATTGGAGCACAGGAGGTGGAGGAAGCAATCCTCAAAATGGAATGGGGCATCACCCCTGGCCCCAATGGTTTCACTATTAATTTCTTCTAGAGTTGTTGGGACATTTTGAAAGATGAAGTGATAGAGATCGTGGAAGATTCAAGGAGAACGGGTGGAATTTTGACGGATTTCAATTTGACCTTTCTCTCCTTGATTCCTAAATAAGCATGAGTGAATTCCTCTTCTAAGTTTTGGTTGATCGCCATGTGTAATGTCATTTACAAAATTATAACGAAAGTATTAGCCAATAGGTTAAAACCGTTACTACCTTTGATTGTCTCACCGAAGCAGGTGGGGTTTGTAAAAGGAATATAGATCTTGGATGGAATTCTTCTCACCCACGAGGTAATTCACTCTCTCATGTCCACTAAATCCCCTGGTATGTTAATTAAACTTGACCTATCAAAAGCGTATGACAAGCTTAGTTGGAAATTCATGGGAAGGATGCTAAAAGCCTTTGGATTTCAGGAATCATGGATTAAATGGATTCTCAAGTTTGTGTCTTCAGCATTTTTGTCCATTTTGGTCAATGGAATTCCGTTGACTCCCTTCAAAGCGTCGAGAGGAATAAGGCAAGGCGACCCGCTATCCCCCTTTATGTTCATCATAATGGAATAAGGACTCGGACGCATGCTGAAAGCAATGGTGAGAGAAAACTCCATAAGAGGCCTTCGGATGCATCAGGAAGAGGCTCCTCATACCCATCAACAATTTGTGGATGATACAATGTTGATGGGATATGCTTCAGTCCAGGAAGCAAGGGCTATGAAGGAAGGATTGGACAGGTTTCTAATGGCTAGCGAGTTGGAAATAAACCAAGGAAAATATTAGATATACTTTTTCAATACACCTCAAGTGGCCAGAAGGAAGATTGTAAGGATCATGGGCTTCCAACTTGGTAATTTTCTGTCAAAATACTTGGGGGCCCCCATATCAAATGAAATAATAAAAAAAGCATCTTGGAAAGATCTGATAGATAAAATGCAAAAAAAACTCTCCAGCTAGATGTACAGAGCCTTGAATATGCCAGGACGATTGGTCATGGTAAAATATGTTCTCCAAGCCTTACCATTATATCTGTTTTTTGTTTTAGCTGCCCCATAATCCATTATTAAGAAAATTTGATGCATCCAAAGAACCTTCCTTTGGGGAGGAACAATGGATCATCATAAATGGGCCCTAGTGGAATGGAAGACAGTGTGTATGTCGAAGCTACTGGGAGGCCTCGACTGAAGAGATACAGAGACAAGCAACGAGATTATGGGAGCGAAAATCTGTTGGAGGTGGATCACCTATGACAAGGAGACATGGGCGCAATTGTGGCATGATAAATATGATAAAGAATGGGACAAAAAGAATCTCATTTGTTTCATGGAAGACAGGCCAGGATCACAAATTTGGAAGGTAGCACAAAAGAGCATAGATTTGGTGCAAAAGAAAAGTTTTTGGGAGGTACAGAATGGGGAGCATGCTTATTTCTTCTTGGATTCATGGAAACAAACCACTAGCATCCTTAATTCCATTGATCTTTTGCTCCTCCATGAGAACCTTCTCCGCCATAATCTGACTGGAGTAAGAGACATGTGGGATTCTAAGAACCTGGATGGGTCTTTCAGGAGATGGAAGAACCTTGAGTGGTGGAGGGGTTGGAGCCCCGAGGAGAATGTTCAAACTCCGTGGGATCTGCTACAGGATAGGAAGATAGGGATTTACCAGGATAACGACAAGTTACGATGGGGCTACACCCCTTCGGGAGTTTTTAATTTGAACGAGGCCACCTCCCTACATGTCGGTTACAATCAAATCCCTAGGGAAGGGAAATGGAAGAAGTTGTGGGAAGCCAACTTATGGCCTAAAATCACCCTCTTTTTGTGGCTCCTGCTCCGAAGAAGGATCCTCACTTGGGAAAATCTCCAAAAAATGGAATTTATAGGACTAGCTTGGTGCGTAATGTGTGGAAAGGAGGGAGAGGATATCGATCATCTCCTGGGAAGCTGTAGGTTTGTGAATACCTTATGGGAAAGAGGAGAGGGGATCTTTAGAAGGGGGAAAAGAAATCCAGAAGACCCAATTCACTCTCCAGTAGAATGGGACTCTCAACCTTTTAAAAATTCGATTCTGAACCAGATCTAGGAATTGTTCCTAGGCTTCCTTATGTGGGCAGTATAGACGGAGCAGAATCGAAGAATATTCAAGGAGAAGAGCAGAACATAGACAAAATTATGGGAGAGATTGCAGTTAAGTGTTCGAGAGACATTAAAATTAAATTAGTGGGGGACAAGAGACCTTCAAGTAGAGGAAGCAGAGAGAAGAATATTGCAAAACTGAGATATTAACTCCATCCCTCCCTTTTATTGGCTTCAAGCCAGTTAAATCCCCCATTTGTAAGAGAGAAATCCATTGGAAACCACCCCCAGAAGGCTCCTATAAATTTAACTTTGATGGGGCTTCGCGTGGCAATCTAAGACCGACAGGATTTGGTGGAGGAGTTCAAAATAGTAGAGGGGAGATTGTGGGACTCTTGTGGGGTTATATTGGAGTGACGCCCAACAATGTGGTTGAGATGGAGGGCTTAATTAATGGGATTGGTTGGGCGATGCGGAAAGGATGGACCCCGGTAATTGTAGAAGGAGACTACCCCAAATCATTCTAAAAATGGCTGAGAGAATCCAAGATGGAAGTCATACCTCTAGAGTGGCACAGAATTGGAGACTAGACAGAACGCTTGGACAACTAGAAATCATCTTAGAGAACACATCGGCATTGGTATTCAGTCATGTTAAAAGGCAAGCTAATTCCCTTGTATACCATGTAGCCAACTTTGGCGTGGAGAACCGCATTACCTTAAAGGAAAGCAGGTGGGAGGAGGTGAATGAAGGAACATTAAAAAATAAGTGTGTGGCCCTCGCCTCCAAAGATATTCGATCCTTGGATGCAAGTGACCATGTGGACGAAACTCCACATGCAAGAGGGTGTGTGGAGATCAGAGGGGAGACAAATGAGCAAGTTGGGGAGGTATGAATAGACGGCGGAAATTAGATTTGATGTTTGAAGTACATGTCGTTTATGGCAATTCAAGGAAGAAGAGAAAGCATACAAGAATGATACAAGAATGAAACAGAAGGATAATAAGGCGGTTGTTGACGAAAGGACGAGAAAAGACCTCCGCAACAAAGGAAAATTTAAGAGGAATTATGCCACAATCGTGGGAAATGACTCTGGGGCCAAGGTGAGCCAGAGAATCGAGACATTGGCAGTTAAAGCAAACGTGTATGAGATGAGGTAGATGCAGATCCGCCGAGCGTGGGGAATTTGGCATAAGAATTTAAGCAGATGGGGGAGAACAAAAATGCACTTGCGAACCAGGGAATTAGTGAGTAGAGGACCCAAGTGCGAGAGAGCGAGCACCTGCTGGTTCCGAATTTGTGTTTGAGTATGATTGGCACCGTGTCAAAGAATGAGAATCCGACAAGGAGGGAGGGGCCAACGCACTCGGAAGCCGGTGGTGAGTGAAGAAGAGCGGGTTTACATGGAAGGCATCCCGCCTCACATTGATAGTGCCATATCTGTGATGGAAGATGAAGAAATGACAGAACAAATCGAGAAGAAAGGAATGGAGGCGCGGTTGGATACTTACTGGATTCCGAGGAAGATTCTGGTGAAGATAATGATGGAAAGAGAAAGTTATGGAGATATGGTTATCCAAATATTTACCACTCTCAAGGAGGATGTGTCTAGAAACTTGGGGGATTTGGAAGAAGTGGCAAATATGGAAGCCCCCAATTTCAAGCAAAACCGGGTTAATTATCATCCACAGCCTCCGGCGGTAGAAGAACCAGAGAAAGCATGCACAATAGAAGGACCGGGAGGAAGTTTGGGACCGTCGCCGAGTGAGGTGTAATTCGGGGTCTATTTTTTTTCTTATCTATGTTTTGCATGTTAAGTTACTGTTATAAAGACTGTTATGTAGATGGATTATGGCTCAGTGCCGAGGGACTGTGTAAATTTTGTTACGCTTTGTGGAGCTGGTTTGGAATGTGTAATTTGTGGACTGTTTAATTTTGTGGGGAGGGGAAATAACAGTCTTAGGAATGGGAATCTATCTTGATTCAGATTGGGGAATCAGATTGGGGAATGGGGGTGTCTAAAGGAACCCAGATCTCATTCTAAGACAGGCCTCTCCATTTTTGTATACTATGTAAATCTTTTTGTTCATTAATAGAAGGTTAAGCTATTTACTCATAAAAAAAAAATCAATCATAAATGTGTCATAATAATTTTCTCTCCTCTTTGGTCTTGGTTGTTATAAACACCACATTTTTTGAGAGAGCGAGAGAGAAAGATAGATAGCCATTGTAGATGTAATTTTATTCAATCACAAGGGATTTTTTGATGATTAAAGTCTTTTATCATTTGCATGGAGAATGATAATATAGAGACATACTAGATGGACAATGGAGCCTCCTATGGACTCGCCTCTTCTCCAAGGATTAGTGACCATATGATCATAGCCCATCATGAAACAAAGTCTAGCTCGATGGTTTCTATATCTTTCTACTCAAATATTTAGCATGATGCACAAGACTACATTGCAAAACCCCTTGTCCAAGACCATATGCAAGGTATGGGAATCAATAATAACTCCTCCCTTGCTAGTTGGATTTTATAGTACTCGAACATGTGGCAAGAATATGTAATGAAATAACGCGAGAGCTAATGTCTATTAAATCATATTAATAATTATATGATATATAAGTCAATGATTTCCATTCTTGAGATATAATGTGATCAACTTTACCCACTATGAGAAATCATGTCCCACAACATTGTCCAACTCAATTTGTTATCCTAATATATTTTAAATTTACAATTAATCAATATTTGTGTAGAAATGTCTATTCATAGAGTTGAGGTCATAATCTTGACACAATATGCATAATCAAGGACTATTCCTATAGTTAAGGGTATTTTTTGGCACAATATTTTGTGGAGTGCTAGAAATTTGTTGACCACTGATGTGGCGGTACTTCTTGATACCATTTCGATCCTTTTCCATTTTTGGTGGTGTCAAACAAGGATGTCTGCAATCACCTTTCCTTTACACCTTCGCAATGGAAGGGTTATTTAGTATTTTTGCATGTGTAAAGGATGGAGGATTATAAGGGGTGTTGAAGTAGCAAATTTTAGTCATGGGTCTAATTCTAGGAAAAAAAGATCGCTAAGCATTTGAAAATCCCTTTGGGGTTTAAACCAACTAAATTAGAGGATTGATTCTCATGTTTCGACAAAATCTAGAGGACTTTGGAAGCTATGCTAATCAAGTTTCTTAATTTTGTAACATGAGTAGTTATGTTAAAGTTCAACTTTGAGTCAAGTGTTTGATTATATCTATTCTATTTTACATGCTCTCAAATCTATTAGGGAGAGATTGGTTAGGCCTTTGTTGGTTTTTGCTTGAAAAACAAATAAATAAGTTAAAACCTATTAGTAGGTTATAGTTTGCATTCTAATTCAATTTTAATGCTTAGCTTTAGGGGACCTATGTTGATTACCAAAGTACAAGGGAATGAAAGAGTGTGAGTCTTATTTGATTCTTCAAATTAGGTATAACAATGGGTTCTTATATGAAACCATTTAGTAATCAACATTTAGACAATTGTATTTCTAGTTAGGCATGGACATTATGGCGTGTCTTTGGAAATTGATGTGGTTATCTCATGTTAAAGTAGTTCCCCAATTTTTTTATTGGGAGGAAGTAATTGGTTGTAAGATAATGGATGATCAATGGGGAGGTTTGGGAGAAAGAAATTTTGAAAATGAACCCAATGTAGAACATTTATGTTTTATTCTAAAGCAAAAAGGTACAAGGGAAGTTGAGGAATGAGGTTTAGTGAGAGATTGTAAATTTCATTTTTTTGGTTGAGAAATGAGTGAACACATAATCTCGGCCAATAATATTATAATCTCTTAGTCCATAGTTTGGGAATTCTTAGTCGAGAGTTTGCATAATTTTACCTTGGGTTGAAAATTGCTTGGCTAAGTTTTGGCAGTGAAACTTTTTTTTCTTGGTCAAGTTCATTTTTTGGGACAAGAATTGAAATTGAATGACGATTTCAAGACTAGGATCAAACTCTTGACTCAGAGTCTAGATTCTCCGCCCAAATTCTCAATTGATAATCTTCCAAACTCTTTGTTGAGAGTATATTAAAATATCGTCTGAGAGTTTTTGTGTTAAAAAAATGAAAAAGCTCAAGCAAATCTCATTTTGACACTTTTGATTGAGAACTGAAGAAGATTGGCAAAACCCTTGCACACCTCCAAGCCAATAGGTTGCCTCTCTAGGTAAGTTTTTTTATATCTGAGTTAGTAGTTTTTTCTTGGATTGATGATAACCTGTCTTGGTTTTTGTCGTTACTGGACCCTTGGTACAAGTAAGAAACAACAGATTATGTATTGCGATATAAATAGTTCATTTTTTCTTCCCAATCAACAAGGTTTGTAATCACCAAAAATCGAAATTTTGAGCTTATTCTTTTATTCCTACAATGTTTTTGAAGAGTTTGCTACTTTTTAATTCATTTCAAAAATCACTTAAAAACATGCAAATAGAAATGAAGAAGATGGATGATCAATGAATGTGTCATCAAATTGGGATACATTGTTTTGATATTTTGAATCTTTAAAAGCCACGCATTTAGATTTTAAAAGGATACTTCCCATCCTAAGAACACCTATTATAATGTGATTAAAACCCATCCATCTTAAATTTAAGCTTTGTAATTGCATCAAAACAACTCAATCATCGATTTCGATACGCACCCCATTGCAACATCCAATAAACTTGCAAGTTGGAAATATGTTGTTTTGGGAGATAAAAGTGGCACATGGCTCCTTGTAGCACAAAAATTTGTTTGATATGATTGCCACTTTTCATATTTTGAAATTAAAGTGCCAATAGATTATGCTAGGCTCAAATATTTTACATTTTTATGGCTAAGATTCAAGTAGACATCTCACTATAATTAAAGGTTGGGTAAAATTATTAAAACACACGAGGATACGCATCGACATGAAATAGTGGATTTCCATTTGGTAATTGATCATGCATGACAAACAAACCCAAAAGTTACGAAACAATATCGATGAGAAAATACAATTGCAAAGAGAGGATAAAGTTTAGGAATTAACGTAAGTCAAGAATGGGAACCACTAAAAAAGTGGTCATGATATAAATTTCACGCAAGTTGGAACCAACGTAGATAATCATGAATATAGATCAGTTATGAAGACAATAGCTCCATAGTGGATTGATGGATTATCTAATAGGTCAATAGGACTTTACAAACATGTTTTCTTTCAATAATATTGTAATTTGCTAACTGACCCTTGGTAAGCAAAAAGGCCCCACTACAAATTGCAGCTCCCATAACTTATTGGTAAAATATTAAAAGGGTTTGCAAATTCTTTGGTTGGAAGGTGCAAGGAAAGTATGTGGCTCCTTTTTGGGACCTTTGGTGTAGAGGAGGATTCAAGGGGTCATACAAGTAAACTTTGTCATGGTATCATAGGATCCATGGAATGGAAATAATATGGATGTCACTATATAATCCTAGTGAGGTAGTTAATTGATGCATAATGAGATTCTCAACAAGGGATAATGACAAATTGTTTTTAGTAAGTCAAATGAGGAGATAGTGAGAGAACAAGGCCTTGAAGATTTTGCAACAAAGCAATAAGGTACAATAAATGAGTATTTTTTCTATCAAAAATTTATTGGCATGTAAGGGGTAAACATCTCAAAATTAGAAGCAGTTTTTGTAGAAGATAGAGCATGTCACTATTATATTATTTCATACATTTCAACTTAAACAAACATCTAACAAGTGATCTAAATTGGTGTTCAAATGCATCACTCTATAAACACCTTGATGTTAGAGACAAATTTATATCACACTATGCACTCTACCAACTTGCACTCTAACATCTATCAATTGAATCTTGTGCTACTTGTTGCTCTTAAATTTGGGGTTTGGTTGGGTTTTATATGGTTTTTTTGAAATAATTTAGTTAGGGTTTTTGGATCAATATTTTCAAAATCATTCAATGCTTCCATCTTAAATATATGCAAACAATGAATCTAGATTCTTGTCAATCTCTCAAAGGAAAAAAATAGGCTTTTATTATAGGCCGTAAACGTATCAAATTAATCACTTTATATATAGAAGTGCTAGTGTCATGACCACAATTATGTATGAGCTTTGGAATCAAAGATATGGCGTAAAATATTATGAATATCACAATATAAGTTACATTTTAGCATGAGATGAGTGGAAGCTCATGATTTCTTGGCCTCCTCTCCTAGAGATATTGTATTTCAGCATTTTAGACTATAGTAGGCCTCCTAGGATCCCACTGTAGAGCCAAAGATAAAGATGGCAGCACTGAACTCATTTTATTCTTGGGTAGCCTTAATTACCCTATAATCATGCCATGCTACACACATATTGAGCCTTGCAACAGGCCCAATGTTCATATATTCTCCATAAAATATTATTTTCAAGTCAAATTCTCCTCACCATTCCAACCAACCAAGAGGATAAATGAGGTCATCTAAAAATGTTTGCATGCAAATTGTTCAGAAATACAATTTCCAAGGCCTTCCAAGGTATGTTGAATAGATTGTATTAAAGGAAGTGAGATCATTTTTCATTGTAAATTTTCAATTATGTATGGAGTTGCCTATGCTCTGGTTCGAATCATTCCTACCTTAAGCAGTAATTGTGTTCATTTGATTGGCCATGGGTTTTTGTACTCCAATATTACACTCTTGCAAAACCACAACAACATTACCAAATATGAAATCTATTGTTCCAAATATGTCACATTCTCTATAAATCGGTCGTAGAGAATGAACATAAAGAGTGTCCTTGTAACCAATGATACTATAATGGGAAATGATGAAAAATTGGTTACTACCCATATAACCAAATATTGATTCTTTTTGGGCCCATAGAGACATCCCAAGTGTTGTGAGGAAAATGCACCTATAGTTCAGGGGAGAAAACTACCAACTTACATGTATGAAAGATAGACCTACAAATGTTCTGCAAGTGCAACAAGTAAGTGAAGAGATTAAGGTTAGAGATATGTGCACCTTATTCAGAAGGTTGATCCAAGCCTTCTCCTCCTCCCTCTTCAATGCTATCCAGTATTGCAATGCCCACACTTGCAAAACAACTCGATACCTTTCTCAAATACATTTGACTACATATATAAGACTGATATCCATGACATAATAAGACATCAAACTATAATCAAATAGTAATCAAATCTAAGACACACATAAACAGGTCATCTTTGGAAAGGAAAGAATGCCTGATCTTTATTAATGAATGAAGCAAGTACATCAAATTATACCTTCCTTCAAGCTTGGCACTTCACGAAACCTAGATTCAAGGTCTCTTGCTTCTGTTCTCCAAGGATCCCAGCCTCTAATCAATTGTGCTAGGGTTTATCAAAAACTAAGGCACAAGAGAGGGGGATGAGGGTCTCCATTCCTCTAGCATAACATTGTTATAGGCTTGGTACCCTCACATGGCCCTTCTACCTTCCTTATATAGTCAATGAAGGAGAGGAAAAGCAGTTATAACCGATTAGGAGGTTCCCCAACCAACTCAAATTAACCAAAATTTGAGATTTTGACTAGTATAGGAAAATGCCCTACTCTTCCTACTGCAAACCAGCGCATTTCTGAAGGTGTGCGCGACTCTAGTGAAGCAGAGTAGCGCATTTCTGAGGTGTGCGCTACTTTATTGAAGTGGAGTTGCATATTTTCCAAGGTGTGCGCTACTCTATAGGCATAAGAGTCATGCACACATCCTAGTATGCCCTACTCTATGCATAGGAAACTAACGTTTTTGGAGAAAAATGGCCAAAAACAGGGTTTTCTAATGATTTTCAGAAGATGGTTTGGTCTGGAAAAATGTTCCTAAGGGTTATAACCATCAAATGGGCCAAGAGTGAGGTAATTTCAACCATTTTTAATGTACCAAATGACCCTTCAATCCACAAGTGTCCTGTTGTGTGACTAAACTTGATCTCCAGAAGTGTCATCATGCGACCAAGCGATGCAAGTGTCATCATGGACGGAGAAGTGTCATTTTAAGCTATAACAAATGCCCCCTAATGTATGAGGTCAGAGGGAGTGAGGGAAATGTTTGCCGAAATACATTATAAATAATAAAGAGTTGAATCATGGAAGCGTAGGAACCAAGAATCATAGGCTCAAATGAAGTACTTGAAAGCAAAGGCAATGTCAGACAAACTTATCCTTGGGGTAATTGTCCATGTTCAAATAGTGGAACATGACCTCCAAGAGGATACAATAATGATCCAAATACTAATGCATATATCATGGCCACTAAAATACAAGCGTGGATCCATGAGGAACATAAGTGTAAACATAGCCACATAAATACAAGGTGGATCTATGTCAAAACTAGAGAACATAGCCATAGAGAACAAGCTGGATCTATGTCTCATTAAGAGCCAAAAAGAGTGTGGCTTAGTCTTGTGCAACTTGGGAGATAACATAAATGAGGTGATGCTATCGAGGATCCCAAGGTCTTCATCCAAAACCAACACAAGGTACAAACCTATCCATGCAAATAAATGAGTTGATGTTGAACATGGGAGGTATTGTTTGATTACCGGTCATTGATGTATACCATTAACAAACGCGAGGGTGTCCACCAATAATGAAAATGGAACCCAAGGTACCTAGTACATTCAAGCAAGTGCGAATAAATGGTCTTGCCGTCGAACACTTGAAGAATCCATCGGATAGGAGACATTGATGTATTCCCATCTATCCAATAGCGAGGGAAACTGCCACTAATGACTGCAATCCCCAAGGTACTAACCGAAACTCTAAACTTCATTCCCAGAGCACAATGAGTTGAATTCGATGGGAAGAAATCCATTAGAAGGGAGGCCTTAAGGCATCCTCCATCATCCAACACGAGGGACACTCAACAGGTATGAGCTGATTTGGAGTAGGACTGAACACATGATGAAACATACTGACACCAAGGAATGGCCGATGCATGACGTCAAGGAAACTGCAGAATGGCTGACAGGGGTTGTATCCTTGAACAATGAACACGACACAAGAGTGACTTAGGAAGCCTTGAACACAAAGAGACCACGATGCAAATATGCAATGTAGGAGACATTAACAGATTCTCCATATGATTGGAAGACTAACCAAACGGAGGAGTAAAAACTCTGAGATCAGGTTTATCCTAAGGCCAACACTAGAACCCAACTTGTTTGATAGACTCAAAATAGGTGCTTTGTTCAAGGAGATAGTTGACTTGCTGCCATCATATTGAAAGATATTTTAACATTCTTCCCTTCCCTTTCCTTTTTCATTTTTTAACGAGCTTGACAAAGAACTAAAGCATGCTCGACGATATTTTCATATTTAAGGAGTCTGAAAAACCTAGAAGAAAACTCCATACACCTATCCGTGGATTTTATATCGAGCCCGAATTGGTTTGTGCTCGGCGGTGTTTTCTTGTTTATAGAGTTGAAAAACTTAAACAGTCCTCTATCAACCATCTCGTGGATTTCACATCGAGCCCAAGTAGGTGAATGCTCGCTTGGTGTTTTCACATTTCGAGAGTCTGAAAACCCTAAAGACGACTCCAAAGGTCCTTTTTTGTAAAGTTAGTCTCCTTCCTCGAAAAAGTGTAAAATAATGGAAGAAGAACTCTTCTAGCGCATACTAGAGTATACCTAGAGTATACCTTTTCCGTAAATTATCCACCAAGGCCCGGAAAAGGGGTAATTCTATACTTAAGTGGATGTCGGTTTAGTTATTTTAACGAGCCCGAAAAGACAACTATGCTCGGCAAACTTTTCCTATTTAAGGAGTCTGAAAAGGACTTAAAAGAAATCCATAGGGATCTTTTCCGTAAAGGTTTAATGAGCCCGAAAAAGTAAACTTGTGACCTCCTTACTGTTTTTAACGAGCTCAAAGGAGATACAGAAAAATGTTCATAACTTCCTTACTGTTTTTAACGAGCTCGAAGTGAAGATGAAAGAAATGCTCATAACCTACTTACTGTTTTTAACGAGCTCAAAGTAAAGGTAGAAGACTGCTCGTAACCTACTTATTGTTTTTAATGAGCTCGAAGTAAAGGTGGAAGAATGCTCGTTTGGGAGGAGACGAGTGTCAGGAACATGCGAAACTAGATCCAAGCACATGGAACAAAGCTATGCCTAATGCAAGGAACATGAGCAAGATAAGGACACTCAGGGTGTGTCTCCTCCAGGTAAAAGGTGTCAAATTGCGAAGGAAAAATGATATAGGGCTTAGCGGAAATAAGATCAGAGATGGAGGCTTATACAATAAGCTAAAAGTGTGGAAGCCGGCATCAGGCTCATTAGCGCAAGCGGGATCATAACAGATGCAATATGCAACTTGAACACGTAGATGGGAGCCTTATCAGGAATGGCCAGAAATATATGAGAAAGAAAAATATGAGGCTTCTTCTCAAAGTCATGGTAAATTTAAAAAGGCTCCCGAGCCTATGAGAAAAACTCAGCATGGGCACCAAAATGGCATAAGGGTGTTGACTAGGGTGACCCATGTTAGGTAGGCTCTGTTGTCGGACTGGTGCACAATGCATAAAGAGATGGCTAACACACCAATATCCAACATGTTCGACCCTATGGCGAGTTCAGATGGCAAAAGGTTCAAATGCAACATAACAGCGGGGAAGCCTAAACCTATATGCAAAGTTCCGAATATACCTGACATGGTCGCACAAGGTGTCGAAAAGGACCAGTAAGCAAGTATAAATCCAGCTAAGAATCCTATATCCAAGAAACATTAGTACCAAGATCATATCTAAAACATATGTAAAGAAAGACCCGATACAAGTCACTGTGGTAGAAATACTTTCAACTTCACTATCATCAACAGCAGGCATAAACAAGGGAGAGTTTTCAAATGAAGACTCTATGGTACCCAAGCCCGAGGACTTACAATCAACAAGGTCGACTTCGGGATGAAGATCAAAGTTGAAGGACATGATGGAATCTGCAGAAACAAATTCATCACGGGAGTTGAAAATTCTAGAAGCAGAATCAAACTCAGCAAGAACACTGATTTGCGGATCTATAGGAGAGTTCAAAGACTCAATAGTAGGGATATCAGACTTTAAGGTCAAACCGGGGCTGGACATAACTGCGACTGGATCAACATCCAAATGAATGGCAGACTGTATTATGGACTCTAGGAAAACTTCATCAGAAGGAAGTATATCGTCCTAGATAGAACACATATCTAAACATTCAGATGGAGGTGTCACTTGGTCAAAAGCTGGGACTAAGTCCTGAGAAGGTAAGCATGAACTCAGAGACTTATTCTCAGTAGCAGTTGAACTCAAGGAACAATATGCCGCATAATTCCCATGTGACATAGTAGTGCCTAATGACGAGGGATCAGACTGGTCTACAGTTGGGTAATAAGGAGGATCAACAAATGCAAGCTGGTCGATAGTGACGATGCTTTCGTTAGGAGGAAAATGCATCACACGAAAGAGCGTAGACACCACAGCATGCATAGCATAAACGTAATCACGCCCGAGGATCATATCAAAATCCACAGGGTCCTTTAAAACCATAAAATCAACTAAGACTATTTTTCCACCCAAAGTAACAGGTACTTGACGGAGGAATCCGATTGGTTCACTAGGTCTTCTATCGAAGGTCAATGGCCAATTAACAGCTGGAATAACATTAGGGAAGCCCAAATCTCTCCAAGCATAAGCGGACAAGATACTAATAGAATCTCCTTCATCTACAATGCATCGATCAACCGTATGGTTCCCGATATCAACCTTTATCTAGAAAGGTGTCGAAGAAGGAAGACGAGGTTCGTCTAGACTATTCCAATCAAAGGAAACGATCCTAGGGCTTGGTAGGGGTTCACATGGCACAGATGAAGTACCCCCTTTTTCAGGAACATCCAAACTGGTAATGCATAAGACTTCAGGGACAAGTGCATCAGTCTCCAAAGGACTGATGGGATCGGTCGAAGATTGCATTGATTCGATCACTTCACTCTCTGAAGGAAGAGTGGGGTCGACCAAAGATTGCATTGGTTCAACCACTTTATCAACCAAAGGTTGATCTGACTGTAGGGAATCTATAGACAACTCAAGAACAAAGGTTCCTTCAGACATGTACCACACTCTTCGTGCCTTTGGAATGGCAGGGCATCGATGAGTAAGGTGATCTCCCTTACAAAGTTTACAAGGAAAATTTGGTTTCCGTCTTATAGGCCGAGACTCCTTTACAACGTTAGTACTCTCAGCATGACTAGCATTGGCTGACAGCTTGCCCCCAGCATGAATTACAGTGGCTGGTTGCTCAGAAGCAGGGAAAATTTTAAGAACCCCCCCTAAATTTCTATGTATAATAATTGGGCTAATCCCGATGATACATAGGAAAATATGAAGGCTATTTTATCAATTAAATAATATGTATATATAATTTTTTGGTGAATGTCACACCAAATTATATAATCTTGTAAAATATCGGCGAATCTTTTATTGACTTATAAAATCTTGTAAAAACTTGGCGAATCTTTCACTAAATTATAAAACCTTGTAAAGTCTTGGTGAATATTTTATTAAATCATAAAACATTATGAAGACTTGGTGAATTTTTCAATAATGCATAAACCACATATAATAATAAAACAACATATTCATTAAACTATAATATTCTAGAGAAAGAGCCATTATCTAGTACTTGTTGAATTAAGATAATTTTTATTTGATTTCTTGCCTATTCACATAGGATTTATTCAATCAATTCCATTATGATACAATTACATCAAACTAGGTTTGGCTGAAATCCATGTTTTTCCATTCTCCTAAGTAACCAAAAGACCAACCTACGAGTTGTTATTGTAATCACATAAAATACCATCAATAGAGTACTCTGAAGTCTCAAACCCTTTGACCAATTCATATGAATCTAAACCCTCAAACCCTAGTCATTAAGCTAAAGAAGGGTGATAAAATTAAGAAAAATCCACGTGGAAGCTCAAATAAGGGATTAGAAACTAGAAAGAACAAGAGTTGCATGCAGATTGGTCACTGCCTTGTAGAAATACAAACAATAATAATATTATAAATATATACAAAACAACATCAAAATTAACTTTGTGGAAAGTATGATATTCAATTTCAAACAAATTTAAGGAAAAATATCGTCCTACATCCCATCACAAACAGTTGCTCAAAGATTTATAGGAAAACTCTATTGTGATAATGTTTATACATAGGGTTTTAACCCCCTTCTTGGACTTGTTCAAGGCCACATACTACATATTAATATGAATGAACATTAGTCTATTAACAAGGGTATATTGCAACCCTATTTATAGCCATATAGATCTATCCACGGGTCACAAATGCCTAAACACTATAGATCGATCCATCTTTTTTCATTCAATGTGTGTGAGGAAAAACATTAGTATTTTCCTAACAAACCATTGAGATTAAATGCTTGGAAAGCATGGTCTAATCACCAAAAATCACCACAGTTGTTGTACACATTTGAATGCATGATAATAGTAAGGAAAACTAAGTAAGTGGTGGGGATTTACGTCCCTCTATGGATGCCAATAGCTTTATCCGTCTTTGGATGTATTTTCCATGGTAAGTCTCCTCTAGTTTGACTACTAGGCACCTCAAATAAACTTCTCAACACCAATTAGCATCTCAAAACTTGTAATAAAGCTTATTGCTACCTGGTGTTTCCAGCCATATTGTATCACAAGCTTAGTGTCTATTTGTATATAAGGTGTTTCAAATCAAACAAAAACAAGACATAGAACATCACAAACATAAATATAAAATTTTTCATTCTTCATCCATTACACAGATAGAATTTAGACGAAAGAAAGGAACTCTGCATTCTACGGATTTTATTTCGACATTTCAAGCCACCTGGTTTGCGCTCATCATTGGGAGCAAAGTGATATTACCTGCACATTCTTTGTTGTAAGAACAATAGAGTCTTTTTTATCAGCAGCATGTTCAGTACGCTTTGATCCAGGAGATGGTAAGGCACTAGCAGTGCTTTTATTATCAATAGGAAGCATTTGTAATATTAGAACCTAAACTATTGCAAAGCATTCCAAGGTACAAGTCGAAGCTATGAATTTCAGGTAAGCTCCAAAAATATATGATCAGTATTTACCTCCTCCTATCTAAATCAATTTGAGTACATAATGTGAACTTGCAAAGAGATGCTAGAAATGCATTCAAAGGTTCCACTTCCCGAAGAACTCCACAAGCCTGCACAAGTAACTGGAATCTTCAACCTTTTATATACACCTCAGCATCATCAACTAACACATTTGCATCCTAGAATTTAATTCTACTTGAGGTTTGCAAATAGATATCAAAGAGCACAAGTATTTGAAAACCTGGGTGAATGCTTGGTAACCTTTCAATATTTCCAATACAATAGCCTCACCCTGTGACCTAAAGAAGATAAAATATGCCAAACCTAATTCATCATTAATCAAGAGTAACTCACAGTGAGATAATCAGCTTGGAAAAGACTGTTCCAGTCATGACATGCCAATATCTAAACATACCTCGATAAGGTCAATGACAGAGCTTCTAGAATAGTTCTCCACACTGAATTGACCATAGCAGTGCAAAGAGACGCAAGCTCTCCTCCAAATCTAGCTGATGACATATTATTCTCACATCTAGGAGAGTCCAACTGAAACAATCAATAATTTCCAAATAGTTAAAGGATGGGGAAAATCTTAGACTTAAGTTCAACTTACACATCTAAATAGAAAATAAGAGAGACACCCTGCACAGAAATTCTATGTCCCGACTCCCACCTCACCGTGTTCCACAACTTCATCTGTCAATGTAGCTACAGTAAAAACAACTCCTAGCAATCCTTCAGCTGCTAATGTTGCATGAGCGTCACTTGCGACCACTACGGCTGCATTGGTTGCATCATTATCCATGCTCCACTCAACACCTATAATGGCCATCACTTTCACACAATAAGAATTGAGAAGAGACAATGACCCATGACAACTTGTTAGAAATTATGTCAAATAAAATTATATCACTTTAGTGCTTCAGTTGTACGATAGCATAAAATTATGAATAATATATTGCAGTTTTCAAGATCTAAATCCATAGTAAGGGAAGGTTTTAGTGTGAAGGGTTGTTACAAGGAGGGCTATTAAAACTGGTGAAATGAAAATCCAACATTGGTATGGAGCTAAATTGCACTGAAACGGATACATGAATGGAGAGGGAAACAAATACGGCAAATTTTCAAAAAAGTCGGACACGATACGGCAGGGAAACAACAGTACATACATACACATACATATATATATATTGAAAAATACCATGAGTCATACATAATTCAGATTATAATTCATCAATTAGATTTAGAGGTAGTCGTGTCATTTATAATGATTGAAATTAGCATACTCAAATATTGGCATAGACAATATTCTTATAGATAAGCCAACCATTGTCAAGCATTCAATCAAGAACATATCAACTACTTCCAAACATCTTAGTGCTTCAGAGTACCAATGCAAGGGTATTGTTTTATTCATGGATTCCTTGTAACAATGATCAAACACTAGTGCTAGTTGATGCTTATTTCAACATCTTACTAGATTATGCTCCTATCCATAGTTTAGGTCATCTTGAATAAGTCATAGATAGAAGGTTGCTATTTTCCCATTTAGCTTCAGTGTTTTATTTCATGATGAGACCTTATGACCTTCATCCTAATCAAAATTACCCTCTTTAAATAATAATGATCCAGACCTTGTTTTCACCTTTCCAAAAGAATAAGGAAGTTATTTGATTCACATAAAATGTCCCAAGCCTAGCAACTTATTTTTTATTAGGCAAATAGTAATTTTGCATTGGCATCCATGAGCATGAAGTGAAGCCTTTGTTTTAATGGAAATCACCCTAGTAAATGGTTGTATCATTATTCCTCCAATTATGAAAGCACAACCACTTTATGTAAACCTTGACAATGGAGAATGTTAGGTCTCTCCCTTGCCTTTGCCAATATGCCAATAGCATCACTATCCCAAATGATAATGTTTAGTTAATAATTTCCCTCTCTACATGTGAGTGTCCTATTGTTATAACTCAAACCCAACAAATGGTCATATCACCACTCCAAATGAAAATGAATAATTATGTTTCATGGTTTCTCTCACGAGTACTAGTGAATGAACTATTCCTCCCAATGAGAATAGAACAATCACCCCCATCAAATGTGAAGTGGAAGTGCCAATTGTTGTTGTTAGATAATGATGTCACCTAGTCAAGGGTGAAGATAATGTTATGGGTAGTGGATTCCCATAATGAACACAAACATATGTTAGGGATCCAATTCTTCTTGTGAAGTGAGATAGTGTTATCGTCCTTACAAGCACACAGGTTGTCTCATTTTGAATAATGAAAAGACTTGATTGGGGCTCACACTTGCTCTTCCTAGCATAATCGTTTATCAACCTATGACCATGAAGAAAGGTTTTTAGCTCATGGTCACCTTAGCAAATACAAGCATGGGTTTTTGTTCATGATCCCTCTTATGAGTGTGACTAGGTTTTTAGCTCAGATCTGAGCAGAGATACATATGTTTTTCAATTATGATGACTACTGAAACAGGCCTGTTATGCTGAGAGCAGATTCAGACTTGTTAAGGATACTTTTCCAGGACTTAGGCCAGCAAGAAAATGGACACTAAAATGGTGTTTAGTTTGTCCACTGATTTTGGTTGACTTGACTGCTGTTTAGGCTTGTGATCATGGATAAGCATGTTGAGTTTGACCACAAAATTAAGGCATCATTGATAACAATGTTGACTGAATTTAATCTTTTCTATGATTTCTTATAGATTCACATACACTTTGCATAATTCTCAACCAGCTTTAATAAGATATGAGATGTCACCCAAATCACTTGACTGCACTAGGTTTTCTTGTAGGTATTAATTCATGTCGGTCTCTATGCCGATAGGTTTCCTAAAAGGGATAAAAATTACCATGTAATAATAAAATTGACTGTTATGAAAAACAAAGACAAGATTTGTAGAGAGGACTCACAGGTAATGAAACCGATTGTGGAAAAGGATGGTTGGTTGCAAGAAAATCATCATATGTTGTGTTCCAACTACAAGAAAAGCATCAAATCTTTTTGAGAGCTCATTTTCCATCATCCCAGAGAATGGCTCTCCCAGCTGCATTACCTTTAACACCAACTTCATCAAATTCTAGCTTCATTTCCTATCACAAACGAGAAAGAAACAATGCAATAGTTAAATATAAAAACATTAATCCTAAAATAACTTTCATCAAGAAACTGTAGCTCCAATGCAAGCCACACTTCCATTGACGCATAGCGAATATGAATCATAGAAAAATCGTGGAACCGTGGGGAGCTCTGAACGACTGAATCCATATTCTGCGTTCACCTCCGTGAGCAATTTTCTTGCAACGATCTTCCATTGCAAGTAGGCCTTCTTGAGCAGGAACAGAAGCGCCTCGGCTAGGGACAGACCGTAGAAAATATTGAGAACCGCTTGCCGATTCCTTGTTTGGCTACCTGTATCTTTACTGAAGTTTTGCTTGGCTAGCCGAAAGAGGGATAAAGCAACGCATGTCGAAGTTGAAACCAATTGCAGCTAGTAAAGCATCTTGCTGGTGTTTCTGGACATGGACAACCACCCGGTATAAGGCATCAATTGAACCTTGGATGTGGACCAAGTCCTCTTCAATAAATCATGATCATCGACATCAGAATTTTCTTCCCAGTAGTTAATTTCCGGGTTTAGGGTTTTCTTGTAATTAAACCATCCGCAGATTCATTTTAAAATAAAGTTGCTGCCATTAATATAGAACCCATGACTCAGCCGTTTAGAGTCGTCTTTGAGTGTGGCCATGGATATTAACGTTGTCTTGTGTTGCCACTCGAGCTCGTGGCTTCTGCTGAAGATGTGAGCACCTTCTGTCAACAATATCATGCTTACGAACTAGAAATCTACTTTTCCTAAAGTTATTGTGAAGCCTCCGAGGAGAACGACGGTGGTCCATACAAAGGCCAAGGTTCTGAGACTGCTAGCAGCCTTCTCCAGAATGTCAGGCCTGAGGGAAAACAGATTAATTTTCTTCTCGGGAGCTGCGAAATTCTCACCATGACTTTGGGAGTCTCGATTTTCGATTGTCTCCATCTGCGGTTTGAATGGAGAAACCAGTTTCCGACCTTCATATCCGACTAGTGAAGTAGCCATTATATCTAATCGGATGCTCGGTGATTCTGCCTCGCCATTCCTTTATGTAACAGGGCCAGCATGATCTCTAAATGCTGATTTCATTGGGAAAGACCGATCCTCTGACCTATTCGGATATCGAAAATGTCTGCAAAATATTCTCTGAGAAAACTGAAACTATGTTAGTTTGATCGATATTCTACAATTGGTATCAACTAATGATAAATATAGAAAATCCTCAATTTCAATCCATAATACCTGGGCTATTTTACCAAAAACCAACATTTCCATGATATTTGAAGGGCGAATTTACCCCATTTCTACAGATTTTGGGCGAAAGAGAGGGAGCGGGATTATTTTACGGGTTATGGGAGCTCCAAATCAAATCAAACTTGGGCTAAATGCTTAGATTTAAATTCCTCTTTATATATTTTATTGGGCTAATGTGTCGTTTATTAAAAATAAATAAATAAAAATTGGGCTAATCCTAATAAATGATGGTTTAATAAAAAATAGCCCACTAAAAAATTAAAACCCCTAAATTTATCCCATGGGCTAAGATTAGCCCCTAAAATTTTCCTTGCTCAGAAGCAGAAGAATTTTGAACTAAGGACCACACTTTTTGCACTTTTAGAAGTACAGGGCACAAGTAAGTAAGGTGGTCTCCCTCACAAAACTTTCAAGGGAACTTACACTTCTGTTTATTGGGTTTGTCGACAATGTTAACTCCCTCAGCATGACTTGCAGTAGTTGATCTGGTGTCTCCAGTATGACTCACAAGAACTGGTGACTTGTCATTAATATGACTAGCAGTGATCAATGACATGTCCTCAACATGACTGACAGTGGTTGAAGACAAACTTTCAGTGACTAAAAGTTTTCTCCCAGCATGACCTCCAGAGGCTGGGTAGGTGCCCTTGCATGATTTGCAGAGGTAGGGTGCTTGCCCCCAGCATGATTTGCAGAGGCTAGGTTGTTGCCCCCTTGTTTTGGCATCTTCTTCCTATTCTTCCCCCATCTATTCCTTTTAGATTGCTAGTTACTAGTATTGCTACTTTTTCCACATGAGGTAGAAGGAGGAGGAGAAGATGTTACTGGCAAAGAAGGCTCAGGGTTTTGATGCTCTTGATTTGAGGTGTTTACCAAAGAAGCGTCAGGAGCATGCAAGGCATTCAGAGTGGAGAACAACCAAATTGGCAGCCCTATAGTGAATCCAGGAAGATTCAGAGTAGCCATTAAGGGAGTACCAATGTTTCCAATGAATGGAACAACACAAGGATCCCCTGGAACAGGGGTACCTTGATTGGTGCTCATCGGAATTCTAGACATAGTTTCCTGCTCAAATGAGCAAGAAAATATCTAAGGAAAACTAAGACAAGTAGCACAAAGAGCACACCACTAAAAAAGGTCCTAGGTAAATCAAACCAGGAAAATAGATGCCTTCCGGAGAAGAGTTTGGGATGATGAGGGTCCAGAACAGATCAACGAAGGACGAAGAACAATTACCCAGGGTCCACAATACAATGAAGAAGGGTGCAAGCACTGGGTTCACCCAACCGCCCTCCCAAAGACCTGCAAGGGATTTCCTCCCACGTCTATCCTAGGTACAACAGATATAACCCTCCGCCATCACCCGTGTCTGATCCTATGGTCAGATATTAAGGATACCACCACACCGAAAACTCCTAGGGGAACAATCTCTGGTCGAATCAGAAGGTGTGGGTAGGGTAACTAAGCCCGAAACTCAAAAGAGTCCCCAAACACAATCCAATCCTAGTATATGCTCGAAACAGAAAGTAGGAGGTTTATTTCAAACAATCTGATCTCACAAGACCTACCACATAGATCCCAGGCAAGTTTTGAATGAGGCGGCTTTACCTGTGATAGTCGAACTACGATTTTTGTGTAGTGTGTGATTTGGGTGGTTTAAGGTGTTTTAAACCCAAGATCCTAACCAAAACTAGTTGGTGAAAAGTGTAACCTAGAAAAGAAAATGTTGCTAGTACATTTTATTAGGGTTCATTTTAAAGGTTACTTGCTTACTCAAAAAGGTAGTGGGTGTGTGAGAGTGGTTATAACAAAGATAGAATACTGAAATGAAATGATTACCACTAAACAAATCTTTTCTTTTCAATGCAAGTCCTAAAGATACGATCTAGAATGCATATGTAAATGCAATTTTTAGTCTTTCAAATGCAAAAAGGGGTAAAAATAAAGTCTAAATGTACAAAATTAAACTCAAAACTTAAGAATGCAGTTACTCAAACAAATAAGTATGCAAAAGAAAAATTTCTTCTTTTTGATGCAAAGCACTCTTAAATCCTTTAAGCCACTTGCAAGGTACTCTACTCAGAAAATAAATCAATTTTTTTTAATGCTTTTCAAAGGTAAGAAACAAAACTGAAATTGAAACTAACCTACTATCAAAGTAAAAGCAAAGAACTTTCAAGTTTTCCTTATTGAAACAGTAAAAGCTACCAATATGACTTTCAGATTCTTATTGATGTAAGCATGCCAACCATTGGGAAAAGCGTACGAAACCTACTTTTAGACCCAAACAAAGCAAATGACCTACAAAGAAGTATGGTTTGGTAAAGTCAGGTCTGCACATAAACAATGTAGTCAAGGTCTTGAACAACAGCAAAGACACTTGAGCTTTCACTACAAAAAGAAAACTAAAAGCATAAGGGAGGATAAGAAACCAATATAAAGAGAAATTTCACTCAAATAGATACAAACAGGGTCAAGTAGACTCAGTAGGTTTCAAATCTAGTGGAAATGGAGCAAGCAGATTCATTCAGACTCAAATTAGGGTACAAAACACCAAACTGGTCCACAACCCCCCAACTTGGGTCAACAAGCCTCAAAAATTTCCAAACAAGCACAAATTGATCAAAAGAGGTCCAAATCATGAACATAGGATCAACACAAGGATAGGAGACCACTTACAGTGGTTTAACTCAGACCTAGAGTCATCAGGGACCCCAAAAATGCAGCCACAACCCCCAAATTTGGGTCCATAACCCAAAAAATCAAACCCAGAATGTGTGCGCTACTATGTATGAGGCATACCAGTGCCCATAACAGGGGAATGCGCTACTGTGCTTCACAATAGTAGCGCACAGGTGGGAAAAGTTGAAAAAAATGGGGTTAAAACCCCCCAACTTGGGTCCACCAGGGTCTGAAAGGGCTAGGAAGGGTCTGTAAGAGCCAAGGAGGGTCAAACAAAGCCTAATAACTGATTCTAATCAAGAAATTGAACAAATGCCTTAAAAAAAAACTAAAGAAATGACCTTGGATACCCCTAAGCAGTTAGGCTTTCCCTAGTGGAGTCGCCATTATGTTGTGAGGAAAATGCACCTATAGTTCAGGGGAGAAACTACCAACTTACAAGTATGAAAGATAGACCTACAAATGTTCTGCAAGTGCAACAAGTAAGTGAAGAGATTAAGGTTAGAGATATGTGCACCTTATTTAGACGGTTGATCCAAGCCTTCTCCTCCTTGCTTTTCAATGCTATCCAGTATCGCAATGCCCACACCTGCAAAACAACTCGATGCCTTTCTCAAATACATTTGACTACATATATAAGACTGATATCCATGACATAATAAGACATCAAACTATAATCAAACAGTAATCAAATCTAAGACACACATAAACAGGTCATCTTTGGAAAGGAAAGAACGTCTGATCTTTATTAATGAATGAAGCAAGTACATCAAATTATACCTTCCTTCAAGCTTGGCACTTCACGAAACCTAGATTCAAGGTTTCCTACTTCTTTTCTCCAAGGATCCCAACCTCTAATCAACTGTGCTAGGGTTTATCAAAAATTGAGGCACAAGAGATGGGGATGAGGGTCTCCATTCCTCCAGCATAACATTGTTATAGGCTTGGTCCCCTCACATGGCCCTTCTACCTTCCTTATATAGTCAATGAACGAAAGGAAAAGCAGTTATAACCGATTAGGAGGAGAAGGATTGGATCAACCTTCTGAATAAGGTGCACATATCTCTAACCTTAATCTCTTCACTTACTTGTTTCACTTGCAGAACATTTGTAGGTCTATCTTTCATACCTGTAAGTTGGTAGTTTCTCCCCTGAACTATAGGTGCATTTTCCTCACAACACCAAGTACAATCTATATTTCACATATATTATGTATTTTTTATTTATGAAATGCTTTGGTGCATCATTGATAGAGTTGAATATGTTTAAATAGTTGTTATTTCCATCCTTGGCCACAATAGCATCATATCTTAGATATGAAAGAGGCAGTTGCAGTAGTAGGCCATATGTTGCAAACAACCACAAAGGGAAATACTTAATACCATATTTATCAATCCACCCATAATTTTTATAGAATTCTTGATCCATACCAAGATTATTAACCTGATCTATCTTTGCCAACATCCGTCTCTTTTTCGTTTAGGAAACATTTCGGAATTATTCCTTTGTTCTCCATGAACACCATTATTTATGATCTCATGTTGTTGAACAAGATCCAGAACATTTCCATGGAATTGTTGATCAATTCTAAGAAATTATTTGATGATTCTTCTATTTTCTCAATGATATTACTACTCACCTTTCCTCCTGCTATAATAATCAAGTGTTGGAAACCCTATAAGCATGTATCATGTTGGCCAATGAAGAATTGAGATAATATATGGTATCTTGCAACAGCTCCACAAAATTTGCATAAGCAACACATTATCTTTTAACTTCCCAATCATGGGATACAATATGGAGAGCCATAGTTTGGTAGGATTGTAAGACTCAATTCATGGACACTTTCAACATAATATGAACAAGATCATTGGCCTCCATCACTTGACCTACACCTAGATAGGTGACCAATGTAGACATGCCATATCATGATAGAATGTATGAGCGTAGGTGGTATCCATTCCCTTGGTGGAATTTGAAGTGTAATTTGAAGTAAGAAACTCTCTGGATTCGAAGAAACTTGCAAGTGGGGTGTGATAACAATATTTTGTAGTGATATAGAATTTGAGTTATGTACATACACTTACAGGGGGAGGGATCTCACATCTATCTCTTGAATACTTGAGATAACCCTCTAGGATATTATAATTCATTCTATATGGAACGAAGAATAATTTAATCATTTGCATACATGGACACACAAAAAAAAGAGCGAGGGAGAGAGAGATATTTGCTTCAATAGCATCATCTGGAGAAAGAATTCAACTACTTCCAAGATACTCTAGAGTAGATGGGAAAACAAATTTCCCTGTTAAAAAGAAAATTTGTGATCCTTTAAATATGGAGGGCATCCAATTGATTTAGATCTAAGTTTGATGGAGGTGTTGTTGCAAAGTAGTAAAGCCAATTATGAATGTTTTCAATCTAAGGTTTTAACAAATGGTTTGGGTCTCGACTCCACTCAAGATACACATGGATATGTTTAAGGTTTGACTTGTGAGACTATTACAAAAATTTGAAAGTATATATGAAAGTGGGTTTGAATCAAATAGGAAGGAGCTTAGACACCAACATAAATGACATAGTTTGTGTGGGTGATCAGGTCAAGGATGATGGTATTGTGTCAAGATTAATCAATATAGTTTGAGCATGCAAGGTATTGGAAGCACACATTGTAGAGGTTAAATGAGTAAAGGATGATATTTCCTTGAGGTTGTTTCTATCGAGGTTCATTCTCTATTGTTAGTATTAAACTAAACTCAAAGTTTAGTATGCAAGCAGAAAGATCTCATGACTATAATGTATATGATCTATGAGGAATAAAAAGGGGTTTTTATCAAGTGATATAGGGGAATAAGAAGACCCTTTGATTGATATTATTGTGGGTGAAGTTGAAGCGATCAAGGATTCTATGAGAGGAACCAAGGATTGGAGGAAACAATTGGGCTTTGAGGGTAGGAAGAGGAAAACATGCAAATGTATCAATCTAAATTTTGAAAAACTTTGGATGGTGTTTGGTGACCAATTTGGAAAGTGTCCCTAAATTCCATTTGGATGTGATTTGTAACTTGTGATAAAACGAAATCATGTCATTACATCAATAAATAATCCTTTCCAATGGATTTTAGACATCGTAATTATGCTAAGGGTTTCCTTCCTTTTCCAATCACAAACCCCATCATGTGTTTTTACAGATATGTTCTTGAACTAGGGTTTTATTCAATGGGATTGAATGCAAAATGTTATGAAAAAGGCATGGGAAACACCGACATAATGACCTAAAATATCATAATAGGAGATATTTTTTTCATAACTTTACTTTTTTTAGATGCCTCAATCGCATAATCGCAAGCATGCCTTCACAAAAGTCAAAATAGAGGAGACCAAATGAATTTGAATGGTTTCCCACTTTCCTTGAGATGAGTGCCATGGAGAAAACAAGTCACATCCAAAAATTTGGGATTTTTGAGAGAAGTTACATGATGAGAAGAGCAAATTTTGAATGAAACAAAAGGTGGAGAACAAGTATAATGTCAGGGAAATGACAACACCAATACAAGGAAGTGTGTGTCAAAAAGACCAAAACATGTCAAATAAGGTGATATTTTGTTCATGGCATCATAAGGTGAGATGATGTTTTACTTCATATAATTCATTGTTATAGTTTTATTCATAATGCTCATCACTTTATAGTACATCCTATAAATCTATGTTTCACCAAGGTTGTGAGGGTTGATTAGCCTTGTACCAGCTAAAGTATTCCAGATTCATTTGATTGAATATAATTACTTAGCATATCTCTTTAATCCAAATCAATGGCTCTAAGATATCCATTTTTCACATTGTTAAGGGAGATAGGGGTGAAGTTCATGAGTTCAGGTTATAGGTGGTTAAGAAGAGTGAATTATTGATTTGATCATTTACTTTTCAGAATGCTAGTTTTATATTAGAATTTCGTAGTTTCATGCATAGTGAAAAAAACCCATAAGTTTGTACAAGCCCTGGGTTGATAATTAAAGTATACATTGGGGATGTACAACTTGAGTGGGCCTAACGGTTAAGAACATGTGTTTTCTCCTTGTTGGTCACATGTTTAATTCCAGAGGGGGGTAGGGTATGCACATGTGAGCACGTTGTTGTTTGCAAATATTTGTGTCGTGTTGGAAAGGTAGCAACAAATCTTGCTCTATGGGCTAGGGACTGGGAATAAATGTATTTCCAGGGTGGACCTCAATGGCCAAAATTTTTCGGATGAAAAAATTGCACATAATGGGGACATCACGAGTTTTGCACATCCAATTATCCTAATATTTTGTCTATTGGTAGGATTCCTACAACAAAAAAAGAAGCAAAGAGGGATTTCTTAAGCTCTAGGATGGCATCACAGGTTCTCAATAGGAAGAACCTTGTTTTTTGGTTGGACTGCAACTGCCAAAGTTTGTGTAGACATATTTCCAACTCAGGTTTGAAGTAAAGCCACTTGTAACCCAAGGAAGGCTTATATCTACTAAATTTTGTTGTTTTCCCCCATTTCCAATCCCAGCACCAGGCCTAAGGCACCAAGTGTTAATTTAATGCCCATTATAGTGTGTGATTATGTTAGCTAGTTACTATTTCATTGTCTTTTTTATTCTTTATGTTGTTGATTTCTAGGATGTTTCCTATGATTGTTATGTTCAGTTTTTAAAAATGTAGGTGTGTTTCTTTGGTTGTTACCATATTTGTAAGGATTTATTACTCCAACCAATTCAATATGTACCCGAGATCTACCATTTGAAAATAAGGGAGTTGTTTAAGAAATTATCTTGTGTATTTCAACTTGTGTCGAGGATTTTGTTACATCAAAATCTCATCACCATGACTGATGTGTCATCTGTATGTCCTGATCCCTAAAGACCCTGAGCTAAAACATTGAAAGAGAAGTTGTTGTCATTCCCTTTTTACCTTTTGTTGTCACTCCGACGTGCCCTGCTGTCCAACAAGGTGCATCAGGTTCAAGGTGACGCGCTCTGCAACTTAGCAAAGTGCGTCGGTGACACAGTGTGCTCTTGTACAAGGTGTGTTGATCACTCTCTAGCACATTTTCCCCTTATGCAAGGTGCGTCACAGTTGATTAAATTGGAAAAAGAGAAGATTTGAGCGACTTCTCGAAGCTTGGGTGGCATGGAGGCTTATCCATACTTACCTGGAAAGGTGGTAGTCGACCCCCTTTCCTAGTGGGATGATCCCTTAAGCCTCTCCCCTAAATCCTCAACCTCTCCTATCCTTTAGCTCTATATATATGAACCCCCTCTCCATTTTCAAGGGAGGAAGGATAGAGTACCTTTATGCTGGTGGAATTTCTCTAGGTGATCCTCTTCATCCATTAGGAGGCTAGGATTGTTGGAAGGAGGTTATGACATCAAAGATTTGGTCGTAACATCTCTCCCTTTGTACTTCTTACTATTACATTTAATACAAGTTCTTTCCATAAACTTTGTTGTGTCAGTGATGTTTAGGATTTACTTCTTTGACTGTTAATCTAGATCAATTCACATCCATGTGCTTTTACCACTTGTTTGTTTCCACATGATTTGTATGGTTTTGCAGCTAAATATATGAAGACTTGGAGCTTGGAGAAACAAGGAGAGAGGAATTGCATACTTGAGGTAAGCCATCTCTTTATTTGTCTTGCATTTTCAATTGATCTAGGAAATGTATTTGTGTTATGTATTCATTTGTTCTAGATCTGAACCATTCAGACAAGGGAGATCTATTTGATTATGCTCATACAGATTGTCCGTAAACAGATTCTCTTTGAGGCTCAAGTGGCTCTACTTTTTATCAAAATGTCAATCTTTTTCAATGTGCTTCCACATGTAAGAGATGCTAAAGCCTCTAGAGAATCCTGGGTTAGCTAGAAGAAATTGTTGTTGATGTTAGAAAATTTTATTTAAGAACTTAAATGTATACAATCAAAATGTGTGTATAAGTTCATCACTAGTTATCTGGCACATATCAAAGGTTTGGAGGAGTAGTTGATCATTTTTTATGAAAGTTTCACATAATAAATTGATGATCATAATCACCATCAAAGCATTTCCTTCATCCCATCCAATGTTTGTCACTTAACTGACCACTGTTGGAAGATTGGAAACAATTGGGTTTGAAGAAAATAGTGGGTTGTTGTTGCATCATGAACAACAAACCCATGATAGAGGAATAGCCTACTAAAACTGCATTGCAGCTAATTGGGAAGGCCACTTAAATCAATTCATGCCTGGTTCATCAGTTGACCAATAGTGGAAACAAGGGCCTAAGAAGAGCATTCAAAATAAGAGAATCAAATGGTTCTACTATGGTAAGCCTAGCCGTATCTCATGTTTGCAGGAAAAGACAACATGATCAAAGACAAACAAAACATAAAAGTAATTATGTAGATTATAATTATACTCTTGATGAGAGTGTCTTGTTCATGGTCATTGATAATGTAATTCCATTATAGGAATGGTACATTAACTCTCGTTGTTCTAATCATATGAAAAACAAGAGAGAATGGTTTGATTATCCCGATGAAAATGAAGGTCAAGGAGACATTATATCTTTAGGAGATGATTCTAAACAATGTGCAAGGCAAGGGTTGAATACCCATAAATTTTTACAATGGAGAAACAAAGAAATTTAATGATGTTTTTTATGTGCCAAGAATGAAAAAGATCTTACTCTGTGTAAGTCAAATAAGTAAGCAACGCTTACTCTTTGTAAGGAAAATAATTGAGCAAAGAAAATGTCAATATGTTTAGTGTTGTCATTGGCTACCCAATTCAGTTGGAATTGTTGTCATTGGATGCCCAACCTCCTAGAAGCACAAAAACAACAAATAAAATGCCCACTTGACTAATGAAAACATCACAAGATATCAAAGATTATGAGATAGAAGCACATGGAAAAAAGAGAGCATCAAATTACATGGTAAATTTTTCCTTGATGGCCACTAGATTGATTGAAAAGGACCCTCTACATTTTGTTGAGTATGTGCTATATTCTTTGCATGTGTGTGCATGGGGGGGGTGTGCCTTTTACCACACTTTTTTAGAGCTGAAATTGTACCCCTTTCATTTCAATCTCTGTTCTTTGTCTTTTATTTTTTATTTTTTCATTCTTATTATTTATCTTAGTTATATAAACATTAGCTTTAGTTTTATTTACTTCAGTTTTATTATTCATATTTATTATTTTGTTTTATTTTTGGATTAAAATTGGCTTATAAATATATTTGTATTTCCATTTAGGTCTTCAATACATGATTTAATATTTTCCTAACCCTTATTTAAATATTTTGTGAACATTTCATAATTGAAATGTAACTTGGTACATTCCGGTAGCACAATCATTAACCTTCACATATATTGGCGCTATCGGAATCCCAAAATCATTGAAGATTATGGTCGACGCATGTTCAATCTCACACATTAGCTTTCATGAGTGATTGCACTGAGAATTTTTTCAAGAAGGAATTAACAACTGTCAAGATTGATGATTCCACCGTAGATGCTTTGAGAACAGAGACCACACGTTTACGCTAGCTCCACTTGAGTTACTGCTACAGGAGATCGAGACATATGTTCACTGGTGAAAAGAAGTTGTTTTAGGCACACCAAGTATGAAGAGGAGTGATAAGAAATGTAGGCTGGAACTAGTGAGCACCGAATAGGCAAAGGATTTCCCTGAATGTGCTAAACTGTTCAGAAGGGATGGCTGGTTTGGTTTTTTCGAGAAGATTATAAGTTACAATTTAGAGGTTGCTCGATCCTTCGCTTAGAATTGTTCAAGATCCTATGTCGAATTCCAAACCCTAAGGATTGAAATGAATAAATAATTGATAGCTGAGGCGACCGCTATAACCATCGAAGGGGAGCTCTGGTTCAAGAAGTTTCCATTCGAATTTGATCCAGGTTCATTTCTGTTTCCCGGTTTTGAATCGCCAGATTGGAACAAAGGCGTTCACCTCAACGTTGTTAAACATGAATGGAGAGAGGTCATCGAAACTATGCAACGTTACATCACCTGTGAGGGAAGGTTTTCTACAGTCTACAAATACCACTTTAGGTTCCTGTTGCATTTAAATGATCAGTCAAAGATGAGTTTACCCTTTTATTTCTTGAAAAGCCTCATTAAAATGTCAAACAGGGTAAAGGGCCACATAGCCCATACCAATCAATCTTTCTTTCATCACGGTTTGGTTAAGTTAATAGTGCTAACAGATCTTAAAAAGAGAAATCATGGTTGGAAGCACTTCTTATTTTGGTATGGATTTGAACTTGAGAAAATCACAAATCATGAAGAAACTAAAAAAAAAAAGTTGGTAAGCAGAAGGGTTTGCAAGGAAGACATCGAATTCAAAGACAACCTAGCATCACAAAAAAGTTAAAAAGAATATGATTGAAGAGGTGAACCTGATTGAAGGATATGGTTTGTAGGAGGAGTTTCTGAAGCCAAATGAAGCAAAACATGAGCATATACCAGAGGAAGTACTCTTGACATCACATCATGAAGAAATTACTCCTAATCCTAATACCCCGTCTGTTACCTAGGAGAGGCTTATAGAGGATGGTATGTTTCTTTTTCCCAATACTGAAGCTGATAACAAGTCTATAGTTGAACCTGAAATGTGCAAATGGAGACCTAATACCAAGGCATCAAACAAGCTAAGATTGAATATGAAAAAAGCTTTAAACCCTAAGTTGGAAAAGGAAAAGATTACTACAATACAAGATTCTTCAAGTGATGAAGAAACGAAGGACATAAGGGTAGAATTGAATCCACAACAATCCTTAAAAGATATAGAAAAGAACCATCAATCTTTGACAGAACCATTGGAGGAATGTTGTGAAGTTCTTGAGGAGGAAACAATTCAAAGTTTCGAACATGGATCAAGCTCAAGAACTTTTCATTTGGAAGCTTCAACAAAGGAGATAAGTGAAAAAGTGTCAGAGAAGTATTATGAAGCCCAAGAATATATTCTTATTAAAAATCTAGAAATCCATCAAGCTCAGATAAAGGAAAAGATCTAGTACTTCAAGAAGCAATCCAGATAGATTCTGAAGTTCAAATTCTCAGAAAATGATTACAACAGTATAAAGTACAAAATGAATATCTGAATGAAGCAAATGATAAGCTCATGCAAGCTAATAGAAGATTAAGGGAAGCTTTGGAAGAGGTGAATGATCATTATTAGGAGCTCATTTCAACAACAAAGGAGGTTTTAAAGAGGAAAATGAATGCACAGGGACATAACTAACCAAGCAAAATACAAAGCTATCAAGCAAGGTTCAAGTATTAGAAGCAGAACAGGTTCGACTCCTCAAAAGATCACAAGCATTGGGTGGATTGAATATTTTGGCAGAGGCAGCTTAACAGATCTAAGTTCTAGATGAACCTACAACTGTCTAACAAATCCAAAGACACATCTTTGATGATATATATAAAGGCATACTTTTAGGAATTAGTTTTACTATTTTTGAAGACTCCTTTTTGTTTATAAACTCTTGAACATATTCGAATCCCTAAAAGATGGATTTTGAACTTCCTTTTTGTAATTATAAAAGTAGAAAAGATAGAAGGGGTCAGGGTTGGTTTTTTTCTATGGAAAAGGGGTTAGAAGCATTCAAGCTTATGTATCAGAAACACATATGACAAACTCTCAGTGAGTATTTTGAAGACTGCATATTTGGAATGAAATTATAATATAAGCCATGTTATTATCTATATTATTTGGTTATAGTTTATGATCGGTTTGATCACCCTGTTTGAAATTTCATTTTATGATAAAGGTTTTTTATCCTAAGATGCTTTTAAACTTGTGGACTTAACTAAATTCTTTATGAGTTGTTTTTTGATTTGTGATCTTGAAATTGTTATGGTTTATGCTATTGTTTCAATATTAGATATTCAGATCTTCAAGATTATTTATTGATTAGTTATTATATGTTGTTTACTTTTCTTTACCCTATTCATACTTAATTCCTTCACAATTTCCAGAATTTAAACCATTTTTCGAGTTTTCTGTTTTGGATGTTCTAGCTTGTACTTTGTAGTCTATGTACAATTTCTAGTGCAAACACACTTGACGATCCCCTCCATCTAGTGCTCTACCATATGCGTCGGGCGCCATGCGAAGCACTGGCTCAGGGAGGGTTATAGGGGGTCGTGGCAATGCCCTCCCCCTTCCACGAAGTGGGTTCAAATGTTTTTTGCACTATTTTTGGGCTCTTTCTAAAAATATGTAATTGAATCCCGGTTAATGGATTGGAGTCTATTTTCTAATCCGGGTGAATGGATTAGGGTTTTGGATGTTGTGGAATACCTATATTTGTATTGTGAGTGGTTAATAAACAATACGAGAAAATAAGAAGTGCGACTCTAAGTTTTATTGGTTTTCCCGGTTAAAGGTTTACAAGGTAAATCTCTGTGTATTATGTGTGAATGCTATGGTGTAATCTCTGTTTTTCTTAAAAGAATATGTATGCTTTGCTTCTTTGCACATGTTTAAAAATTACACATTTGTTGAAGCACATGGCCTCTGTGAGTGGGATAATGCATTGAGTGAAGATATGAGGTCTCTAACCAAAAAAAAAACACGGGACTTGGTTGAATTGCCTGGCAAAGAACCCATTGGCTATAAATGGGTGTACAATTTTTTTTTAAAAATTTGATGGTTCCATCGAGAGGATTAAATTTATACTTGTTTCCAAATATTTTGCTCAAAAGGGGGGCATTGATTATGAAGAGACCTTTTCATCCATTGAAAAATATTTTGTGTTTTCATTGGCTGCCTAATTTTGTTGGAATGTTTATCAAATGTATGTCAAGTCTACTTTCCTCAATGGTGACTTGGAAGAGGAAGTATATATGGTTCAACCCTAAGGATTTGAAGAGCATGGGAGGGAACATGTTATGCAACCAAGTCTCATATATAGCATAAAAATAGTAGAAATATACCAGAAGAAAGTAATCCACGCCTTAATAATGAAGAACTGAGATGAATAACAATCCTCTTCGAGGGAGGAACCTCCTTACACAATGTACTAAGTACATAAGACAAGACAAGATATAATAATGACTAAAATGAAAATATATCCTTCCTATATATAGGAGACAAAGGTGTATAATAAAAACTAATAGACCCACTAATAGACCCAAGCCGACATCAATAATATGTAATGCACCACCATATAGGGGGTAATGCACCACTCTATAGGGGGTAATGTGCCATCATTGAGGTCTTAACATGCACCTCCCCTTCAAAAAGTCTTGTCCACAATGATGAAGTAGTTCTGGATGCTGTTGTATAAAGGACTCGTCTTCCCATTTTGAATCTTCCGTGGGTAGGTTCTTCCATTTAATGAGATACTCTGGAATTGATCGATTATGAAGCTATTTGATTCTTGTTTCGGTGATTGCTTCAAGATCCAAGATGATTTTTCCTTCCTCATCAATTTTTGGTAATATAGTTTGAATTGGTAGCTTTTCACCAATTACCTTCTTTTAACATGAAACATGGAAAATTGGATGGACTCGTGAAGATGTAGGCAGTTCTAATTTGTAGGCCATACTACCAATATTTTGTAGCACCTTATAGGGAGCGTAGTATTTAGGTGATAATTTATTATCCTTATTGGTGTTCTTCAATGACATCTGTTTGTATGGTTTTAGTCTTAAAAACACCCAATCCCCCACATCAAAGCTTCACTCACTACGGTGTTGATCTGCTTATTGTTTCATTCAATTATGTGCCAAAGTCAGGTTTCCTTTTAAGAGTTGAAGAACTTGTTTTTGATGCTCCATGTGGTCTTCCACTACTTGAACCTTAGATGAGTCTCTTAATGAAGATGTGATGGATGGTGGATGATAGACATAAAGTGCCATAAATGGGGTCATTTTTGTTGATGTATGGAAGGAAGTGCTATACCACCATTCTGCCAAGGGTAACCACTTGACACATTATGTTTGTTTATCAGTTGCAAAACATCGAAGATATCCTTCCAAACATTTGTTCACTATCTCTGTTTTCCCATCAGATTGAGGATGATAAGATGAGCTATGAGCCAGCTGAGTACCCAAACAAGAAAATAATTCAGTCCAAAAATTGCCAGTGATCATCGGATCCCTATCACTTACTATAATATTTGGAGTACCATGTAGTTTTTGGACTATCTCCATAAAAGCAGTGGCAACTGTGCTAGCTTTGAAAGGGTGATATAGTGCACAAAAGTGTGCATATTTAGTAAGTCTATCAACAACCACCATGATGGCACTCTTTCCTTCAGACTGGTAAACTTGTGATAAAATCCATTGAGACCTCTGTCCACCGTTGGATTGGATTGGAAAGTGGTTGTAGAATACCTTAATTATTTCCACTTTATTTTGTTGGCAAACCAAACATTCTGTCACAAATTTTTGAACATCAGTTTTAAGACCATCCTAAAAAAAATAAATTCTTGACCCTGTGGCAGGTTTTTAAGAAACCTGAGTGCCCTCCTACCAGTGAGGAGTGGAATTCCAAAAGTACCTTTTGCTTGAGTTGGTAACTCTTACAAATATATAAGCGATCCTTGTACGATAGCAAGTCATCTTTCCACATAAATGTATTAGAGGAACTGGGATCCTATTGTAGCTTTTGAATGAATGTCCATATTTCGTCATCGTTCTTCCATTCATCCCTTGCTTTGGTTATCCAACTTGGTTGGATGATGGAGATAGCATAGAGAAGTGCTTCAACATCCTCATCTTTCCTAGAGAGTGCATCTACCACAACATTTTCCTTCCCCTTTTTTGTAGATGATTTCAAATTCACATCCCAATATCTTTGTTACCAATTTTTGCTTCTCTTCTGAATATAGCCTTTGTTCCAATAAATATTTAAGTCTATCATGATCAATTTTAACCTTGAAATGTATTCTTATGAGGGAGGGGCTCCATTGCTTCAAAGCATGTAGAATTGATAGCATTTCCTTCTCATAAATTGGTTTGTGTAGATTCTTCCCCTTAATTGGTCAGCTTTCAAAGGCAAGGGGCCTTCCATCTTGCATTAAAACAACACCAATGCCATTCCTTGATGCATTTCATTCCACGATGAAGGTTTTTGTGAAATCGGGTGTAGCCAAGACTGGAGCTCTGCACATGGCCTCTTTGAGTTCTTCAAAGTCCTTAGTTTCATATGGAGTCCATGAAAATGCATCCGTTTTCAGTAATGTTGTTAAGGGTGCTGCTATTCGTCCATAATTCTTAACAAACTTGCGATAATATCCTATCTGTTAAATTTTGAGCATTAATTCACAATACTCTAGGATCTTTATTGAGAGAACAACATGTATAGTATATCAATGCATATCAATCATAACAAGCACGTCAATCATCACAAGAATCAAAAGCATGAGAGACAATAGACACACAGAGTTTCTGTGGGGAAAACCCTAAGGTGAAAAACCCCACAACTTCCTCAGAGATAGAGAGAGCAATGGCTCAACCAAAGTACAACCAAAATACACAGAGATAGTCTCCTAGTAGCAGATGATCCTCCTCCTCACATGTGCGCCACTTTCCGAGTGAAGGAAGAATGAGTTTCTGAGTGATCCAAATAGAGATCTCCCGATCTCTATTTATACTTATTCTGTTTGCCTAGTGACCTTATGGGGCCGACTTGTCTAGCTAGGTACATCAACCATATAATACATAAATCAGGGCCGACCCCACACATGGTAGTCTAATAACCCATCGACAAGTTATCATACTTGCGACACTTGTCAATACACATGACGACACTTCCGTATAGAGGAATGACACATCTCTATAGGAGTACAATAATATATAAATGAAATACATGGATGAAATACATTCCGAAGTTACATATACATCAACACTGTCAACCTGAGAAATCCCCTAAGGTGTTTTAGGGTTGTATGGATCTTCCATTCTTGGATTGCTATAATTTTATTAGGGTCTACCTTAACGCCTTCATGAGAGACGATATGACCCAAGTATTCCACCTCCTGTACTCCAAAGAAACATTTGGATGGTTTTGCATATAATTATTGTTCCTCCAATAGTGTGAGCACCTTATTAAAACATTGAACATGGCCCTCCCAAGATTTACTGTAGATCAATATATCATCAAAGAATACTAACACAAATTTTTGAAGAAAGGGCTTGAAGATGGAATTCATCAAACCTTGAAATGTGGAAGGCACATTTGTAAGGACAAAAGGCATAACCAAAAACTCATCACGGCCTTCATGAGTTTGGGAAGCTGTTTTTGGAATGTCCTATTTCTTCATTTTGATCCGATGATAGCCTGAGTGAAGATCCTGTGATAATATGCAGGGATCTAGCAACTGTAACAATCTCACAATCAAACTCTCAATATTATTTGCAAAGAAGAAGAGAAGCATGCACTCAATAATCACTCATAAACACAAAATAATGAAAAATAACAATATCATACAATGAATAATGAATGTAAAGAATGTGATACAATAATCTATGAGAGGCATCATATAGGATTCGAATTAGCCAAGTAGGGCATTCGAATATGAGCTCAGAGTCTAGCTTGGAGAACAATGGAGACATCATCCAGTCAGCAGTATCAGTCATAAATGGTAAGAGCTAGTCAAGTGTGTCCATCTAAGTCTAACAGAACCATCCAAGCATAAATTAGGGAATGGAGACTCCAAGGGGGGCGCATGAGGCTGTCTAGCTCAAAGTCTAGCTTGGATAACAATGGATACATCATCCAATCAGTAGTATCAGTCATAAATGGTAATAGTCAGTCAAGTGTGTCTAACTGGGTCTAACAAAACCATCTAGGCATAAATTAGGGAATAGAGACTCCAAGGGGGGCACATGAGGCTGCCAAATAGTCAATTGGAACTCCATAACTAGCTAACTAGAAGCTATAAGCCTTCAACATGAGCAATCTGTGAAAATGCTCACAGTAGATCCAAGAGATGATGTAAACCTCACAATGAAAGAATTTAGGAATAATAGAAGAAGAATAGAGCAGTAGAACATAGATCCAAAGGAGCTCAGATAGAGGTAGAATAATTACACTTGTTACATTAATCTGAATAGTAAAACAATAATTATACAATGCTCAGGATTCGAATACACTAGGTGTGATTCAAATTATTCTGCATGGATAGATCCAAAATCGGTGGAGTGTCATCAAAGCAAAACTAGAAGTCTATCTCATCATCGGTGGAGTCATCAATGCACAAGTAACTGTCAACCATAAGTCAAACTGAGTCTATCTGAGTGTGGTAGGTGTAACTGGCACATGGATGCATTCACTGAATGAAGGAGGCTCAGTGGAGGGTGCATGAGGAGCTATCTGGAGTCAGAATGGGCAGTCAAGTCTCATCGGAGGTCCATCAGAGTAATACAGTCAGTTGATAGTCAGTCTAGCCTTAAATAAAGGAAAGAATTGATGATAACTCAACTAACTGAAGTACAACAGGAGTGGTAGGTGAGAAAAGGCGCCCTTCTCAAGTGGTGGGTGAGAAGTGGGCGCCTCCCTGTCTAGGAGGGCTAAAACTGATCTAAGAGAAGCTCTCGGGGCTAGCTAATTGAGGGCTAGGTGCTGGGACTGATGACTGGGATGCATGCAATATTGATAATGAAAATAACTGAAATGCTGGTAGGACTAGGATGGATTATAGGCATATCCTAACACCCCCCCCCCCTTAATCCATCCTGGGCCCTGGTAACTAGGACCAAAGGTCACCCAATATAATCAAATAAATGATAAAATAAGAACTGTCCATAAACCGAGGAGATGGGGAAAATCTCATGGGAAAAATACCCCCCCTCAAAAGAACAGTAAATAACTCAAAGAACCATCATACTAAGCAGAAAAGAAAGAATCTTTCATTAGAGAAAAATTTTGCAAAAAACTTGGTAAGCAGTTCCTCTGTAGGATGCCAAAGAAGGTGCTAGATTTGGATCTGGTCTTTTGATGTGCCTCCCACTGTGTAGAGGATGTATTGTACGAAGCAAGTATTTCAGGAATTATTTCTGTAACTGGAACGAATGGGTCATGATGAGTCTTCCCAAGGGATGGAAGAGAGAACCCCATCATCATGTTGCATCTATCATGGAGAGGTAGATGGCATAATGCAAGGTTGGCATGATGCTGAAATCTGGTAGTTTTGTGAGCAGATGGATCCTCAACTGTGTTCTCAGTAGCTGCAAGGACTGTGTGAGCCCATGTTGGCCTTGTCTCTGGATTGAGAACATGTGTTGGTTCTGGATCTGAATCTAAATGTTCTTGAACTTTGATCTCAACATCAAGATCTTCATCTTCATCTTCATTAGAAGAAGAGTCACTTGAATCTTTATCAGATTCCGAAGGAGTAGGAAGAGAGAAGGGTAGAAAATGAGAGAACTCATATGCCTTGGAGGCATGATTTGCAAACCCTTTCGCTATATTCTTCCCAGTAGAGATATCTTATATCTCAACCGTGTCGGAATCAAAGGTCACCTTCTTAGGTGATCCGGTGTGAGTCATCTGATATACAGACAACAAATTTGCTGTCAAGGAGGGAATGAATAGAACATTCTTGAACTTGCCATGCTCCATATGTATTGTACCCAACCCTTTAGCAGAGATCTGAGAGTTGTCTCCCATGTGAATAGTAGGCCCATCTTTGAGATCTAAAGAAGAAAATGATTCTTCAGAGGAAACCATGTGGTTGGAGGCTCCATAATCTATGAGGAGGGCCTTTGACTTTGAAAAACCAACCATCAATGCATGGAAATCCTCATGACCATCAGATCCACTTCCAGAATCATACATCTTTGCATCTTTTTGAATAGCAATTTTGTTCTGTTCAAGAAGCTTGGTAGGTAGGTCTATTTTCTTGTGCATGCAAGCTTTCTCAGGATGGTTTCCTCTCTTGCAGTAGGGACATTCAGATCTCTTATGTTTGTCCTTCTTGGAGCTGGAGGCTCCTTTTGATGGACTTGACTTATCATTCAACTTGGATTGATATGGCTTCTTATCCTTTCCTTTTTGCCTCCCTTTCACATTCATCTTACTTGCTTCTCCAGTTAGAAGAGCTAGATCTTTGGAGGCCTTGATGGCACCCATTTGAATCAATTTGTCCTCTTCGCTAAGGTGGGAAACGTCCATCCATGGATTGACATTTTCCCATAATAGAAGGTAGATACAAAGACAGAAAATTGAGATCCAATTTTGCTCAAAATGGAGAGCACCAATTGCTTATCACTTTTAGTGATGCCACAATGCTTGCATTGTAAAACCAATTTCTGAAAATTTGAGAAGAATTCTTGAATGCTCTCGAAATTGCTAGGTTGAAGGGAAACCAATTCATTTTTGAGAATATGGCCTCTTAGCCCATCTTGTTTGCCAAAGAGACTCTCCAATTTTGTCCATAACTCATTTGGAGACTTCAATCCTTCAACATGAAACAATAGATCTCTAGACATATGAAGGCATATGAATCCAAAGGCTTCATCCATTTTATTTAAATGCTTGGTTCTCTCTACAACTGTATGTGGTATGGGATATTTTTCAAATACCATTCTAGATAGCTGTCTATTACACAAGTGTAATTTCATCTCACCCTTCCATTCAAATTAATTGAAGGGAGTGAGGATCATAGGAGAGGAAGGAGCATTCAAATTGCTCATCTTGACTGCTGGAACGAATGCACAAATGAAACTGCTGCTACAACTGCTGGAACTTCGAAATACCTGCAAAAAACTCTCAAGAATGGAGGTAGAATATACTCTCAAATGGCTCTGATACCATGTGAAAATGCTCACAGTAGATCCAAGAGATGATGTAAACCTCACAATGAAAGAATTTAGGAATAATAGAAGAAGAATAGAGAAGTAGAACATAGATCCAAAGGAGCTCAGATAGAGGTAGAGTAATTACACTTGTTACATTAATCTGAATAGTAAAACAATAATTATACAATGCTCAGGATTCAAATACACTAGGTGTGATTCGAATTAGCCTGCATGGATAGATCCAAAATCAATGGAGTGTCATCAAAGCACAACTAGAATTCTATCTCATCATCGGTGGAGTCATCAATGCACAAGTAACTGTCAACCATCAGTAAAACTGAGTCTAACTGAGTGTGGTAGGTGTAACTGGAACATGGAGGCATTCACTGAATGAAGGAGGCTCAGTGGAGGGCGCATGAGGAGCTATTTGAAGTCAGAATGGGTAGTCAAGTCTCATCGGAGGTCCATCGGAGTAATACAATCAGTTGAGAGTCAGTCTAGCCTTAAATCAAGGAAAGAACTGATGATAACTCAAGTGACCCAAGGATAATTTTAGGGGCGAAATTTGGCCCATGGGCTATTTTTCCATGTTTTTTTTCAAAAAAAGATTTGCCAATTTGCATTTTTTGAAGCCCCATTTCGCCCAATTTTGATGGGGTAAACTTTTTTCACTCTAAAAATCGCCAAAATATTACATAACCTATATAAAATCCTTAGAAATTGAAATAATTTTAGAAAAATATCGCCAAATATTTTATAGTTGACATTTTGAGAATTGGTAAGATTCGCCAAGGTTTATACACTTTTAAATAAGTATGGGTCCTTAAAATTATCCCCGGGTTACTCAACTAACTGAAGTACAACAGGAGTGGTAGGTGAGAAAAGGAACCCTTCTCAAGTGGTGGGTGAGAAGTGGGCACCTCCTTGTCTAGGAGGGATAAAACTGACCTGACAGAAGCTCCTGGGGCTAGCTAACTGAGGTCTAGGTGCTGGGACTGATGACTGGGATGCATAATGCATGTTGCATGCAGAAATGCATGCAAGAATGATAATGAAAATATCTGAAATGCTGGTAGGACTAGGATGGAGTATAGGAATATCCTAACACAATTAGTGGAACAATTGCTCAATCAATGCACTATTTGAGTGATAACTCCCGGTAGGTGAGAAAAGGTTCCCTAACTGAGTGATAACTAGTGGTAGGTGAGAAAAGGTGCCCAAACTGGCTGTGGTAGGTGGGAAAGGTGCACTTGTCAAGCAGAAAAGTCAAGGAGGGCGCATTAGGTAGGTAGGAGGCCAAATGGGGGATAAAGACAGGCTCTAGAGAGATAGAAGCAAGCTCTAGGTGCAGCATGCAGGCATGAAAAATATAAAAATGATGGTGTGAATATTCCAACACCCCCCTGTAAGCTATACTATGAGAAAATAACTGAAATCTAAAAAATAGGGCCCTAGTGACTAAGACCAAAGGTCACCCCGTACAATCAATCTAAATAAACTAAGTGAGGAAAGAGGGAAAACCCAGTGGGAAGAAATCCCTCCCTCAAAATAGACTGAAGGATGCTAATGAAGCATATCATCTCTCACCCCAGAAGGAGGCAAGTGTCCTTATTTTCCGAAGAAGGATTGATCGATCTGAAATGGATAAACAATGTGAGAAGGATGAAACCTTCCATTCTGAAAATCTGATCTGGTTGTTCTATGATCATGTGGATCACCAACCAAATCATCGGCAGATCGGAGTGTAGTGGTTTCTCATCGAGGAAGAGGAGGAATATCAGGTGAGAGATCTTCAGGTTCTTGTGGATCTGGATCTCCCATTCGCTCATCTTCATCATTAGTTGCTAGACCTTCAGGTTCTTGTGGATTTGGATCTAGAATTCCATCATCATCATCTCTATATTTAGATTCTGAATCTGAAATATCATGTGAAGGTGCATCTATAGCTAACTCATCATCATATCCAAGATTTAAATCTGAAATCTCATGTGATGATGCTTCTCTCTCTTGATCATATATCAAAGGAGGGGGTATCTTCCTTTTGGGAAGAAGTGGATCATGCTGCAAAAAAATAATATGAAGATCATCATGAAGCATGTGATTCGAACCAACTGAGGTAGAATCAAAACCATGAATGTGTAAATAGTTCCTTGATATCTCCTTTGAACCAACATAGGTGATATCATAACCAAAGAAACTATGACATGATGATGGTGAATCTTCAACAAGATCACCGGTGGATGCAACAGTGGTGGTGGCCCATGAACCAATAGGTGCTAGATCTTCAAGTTCTTGTGGATCTGGATCTAGCATTCTCTCAAAACGAGTTATCTTCCTCTTGTGAAGAAATGAATCATGCTCCAAAAACATGTGCTTGAGTTCTCCAACAATGGATGCAAGAAAATTAGATCCAAGACTTGGAAGATGGTTTCTCATGATCTCCTTTGAACCAACAAGGGTGAAATCAAAACCAAAATCACAGAAAGGTGCATGAGTCATGAACCCAAGCGAATGATAGAGTCTTCCATCGTTAGTTAAACTCTGAAAAAATGTGCCAATGACCAAATAGGAATCCAAAGAAAGCATATGATAAGGAAGAGCGAATGCATTACCTTCCAAATCTGATTTTTCCTTCAAAATACTCAGTAGGTCATCATCTTGCACATCAACAGGTGCATCAACTCCATGAAAGTGTATGCAGTTCTTTGATATCTTCTTTGAACCAGCAAAGGTGAGATCAAAACCAAATGAACCATATAATGGTGATGGCTTGAACTTCAAATCAGATCCAATATTTTGAGGATGGTTTCTTATGATCGTCTTTGAACCAAGAGTGGTGAGATCAAAACCAAAATCACAAGGATATGCATGAGACTTGAATCCAAGCGAATGGTACAGTCTTCCATCTTCGGTGAATCCCTGAAAACATGTGCCAATGACCAAATATGAGTTCATAGGAAGATTTTGATCAAGGAGAGCAAATGCATTTCCTCCCAAATCTTCCAAGATGCTCAGTAGGTCATCATATTGCACATCAACAAGCTCATGGGAAGTAGAGATTGTGAAGGTCTCTTCAACTTCTAGAGTATTAACTGATATATTTTGCTCAGAATTCAGATAGGAAGATGGATCAACTGAAACCATGTGTTGTACTTCGAATTCATCTTGAACAACTTCATCATGGAGGATGAGAGAGGCCGAATCATGAATAGAGAGAGCACTGTAGGAAGTATCACTGGGATTGCTTTCCACATGGCTAGCATCAACCTCTTCCTCCTGACTTCCAAATAATATGTCCAATCTAGTCCATAGATCAGTTGGATATTCATCAAGATCAATGAGGTATTCCATATTGGAAAACATAGTAGCAAATATATTTCCTGAGGCTGCTTCACAAGCGTTAAGCCAATATTCTTTCTCTCTATAGGAAGATAAATCTCTCTTAATACCAGTACACACATAAAAAAGACCATGTCTCTTCATATATGATGTCATCTTTGGTTTCCACTCATCATAGTTGAATGGAGTGAGAGAAGGAACTCCTTCTAGATACATTGAAGATGTTGTTCAATTTGAATCTACTGCGGCAACTGCTGCAACTGCTCCAACTGCAGAAAACTTTGAAACCTGCAAAACAAGAGGAGTTTTTGTTGATGGAGAATGCTACACTTCGAATGAACACTACCTTTTGAATACTAAGCACATAGACTAAGTCCTTCACACCTGGCTAGACCTCACTAGATTTCTCCAATGAATTCAAGTACTAGCACCATGATTTGCTGTGGAAACTTAGAGGCTTTTGGTGCTCAAGTGAAAGATAATTGCTCAAAGAAATGCTGCAATTGCTACTTTTGCAATGGCTGCAATTCGAATAGCTGCTGACTGCTCCGATACCATGTGATAATCTATAGGGATCTAGCAACTGTAGCAATCTCACAATCAAACTTTCAAGATTATTTGCAAAGAAGAAGAGAAGCATGCACTCAATAATCACTCATAAACACATAATAATGAACAATAACAATATCATACAATGAATAATGAATGTAAAGAATGTGATACAATAATCTATGAGAGACATCATATAGGATTCGAATTAGCCAAGTAGGGCATTCTAATATGAGCTTAGAGTCTAGCTTGGAGAAAAATGGAGACATCATCTAGTCAACAGTATCAGTCATAAATGGTAAGAGCCAGTCAAGTGTGTCCAACTGAGTCTAACAAAACCATCCAGGAATAAATCAAAGAATGGAGACTCCAAGGGGGGCGCATGAGGCTGTCTAGCTCAAATTCTAGCTTGGATAACAATGGAGACATCATCCAGTCAGTAGTATCAGTCATAAATGGTAATAGTCAATCAAGTGTGTCTAACTGAGTCTAACAGAACCATCTAGGCATAAATTAGGGAATGGAGACTCCAAGAGGGGCGCATGAGGCTGTCAAATAGTCAAGTGGAACTCTAGAACTAGCTAACTAGAAGCTATAAGTAGTCAGCATGAGCAATCAGTGGAACAACCGCTCAATCAATACACTAACTGAGTGATAACTCCCGGTAGGTGAGAAAAGGAGCCCTAACTGAGTGATAACTGGTGGTAGGTGAGCAAAGACACCCAAACTGGCTGTGGTAGGTGGGAAAGGTGCACTTGTCAAGCATCAAAGTCAAGGAGGGCGCATTAGGTAGGTAGGAGGCCAAATGGGGGCTAAAGACAGGCTCTGGAGAGCTAGAAGCAAGCTCTAGGTGTTGGGGAGACAACCGTGATGATGACTGGATGCATGCAGTGGCATGCAACATGCAGATTTGCATGCAGGCATGCAAAATATGAAAATGATGGTGTGAATATTCCAACAGATCCAACTTGGTGATGTAAATTTCTCCATGTAATTCATCTAACAATTCATCAATAACCAGAATGGGGAATTTCTCTTTAATAGTGAGCTTGTTAAGCTCTCTATAATCTACACACATATGCCATGATCCATCCTTTTTGTGCACCATTATTACTGGAGAAGACTAATAACTTTGGCTAGGTTGAATTATTCTAGCCTCTAACATTTCTGCGACCAATATATGCTCAATTTCAATTTTTTGGGCATAGGGATATCTGTAAGGCCTGATATTGGGTGCAACACTTCCTAGAACCAAGTGAATAGCATGATCTTGTTCTCGAGTAGGTGGGAGACCTGTGGGAATATTATCAAATACCTTGGAATGATTGTTAAGGACCTGCTATAGATATGGAGAGATGAACAATTTATGTGTTTGAACATCTAGTGAGAAAAATTGTGCAATTATACCCCATTGTTCCTTCCGCAAAAGATTGGTCATGCCATTAGAGTTGATTATCTTACCATGTCTCCCTAGGATACCTCTTAACACAAATTATTTTCCTCCCTGAAAAATTTCAAGAAAAGCTCTTGAAAATTAAAAGCTATTGTTCCTAGGGATTGTAGCCATTGGACCCCTAGGACCACATCATCCGCCCATTGGAATGGCGATCATTGTACTATTTAGGACATAATCTCCCATAGATTGACCTATCTTATGACATTTTCTTGAGAAATTTATAGTTCCTCCATCCACAACCATCACCTGAAACTATGGTGTTGGATATATAAAGCAATTTAAAGCCCGTGCTATCTTACAATGAATAAAATTGTGAGTACTACCAGAATAAATTAGTACTATTACCTTTTTCTTCTTGATATAGCATTCTATATTGAGAGTTTGAGGAGTGGTAATTCTAGCAAAAGAATTGCAAGATATTGTGGGGTGAATTTATTCTGCTTCAATCCCTGGTGTTTGTTCCTGGTGTGAATCCTCTTCTTTTGATGTTTCTGGTTCATTTTCTTCCTCTTCTTCACAATCTATGTAAAATAGTTTCTTCTCAGTAGACTTGTGGCCCTTACTGTATTTGCTATCACAACTGTAACAAATCCCTTTTGCTCTTTTTTCCTCTAATTGTCGCTGTGTCAACTTTGTAGGCTGTGGAAGACTTGAGACCACACTTCCTTCCTTATAGTTGTAAGTGGTAGACTTCCTTGTTTCCATAATTTTGTTTTCAACTTTTCTTGCAACCCTAAATGCATGCTCCAAGGACTTAGGTTCCCAAAGGTGAACCTCATGTTGGATGTTGACCTTCAAAGTTCCAATAAAGAGATCCAACAAATTATCTTCTAAAATATTCTTCACTCTGAGACTTAGATTTTGAAACTACTTGATGTGCTCACTAATTGGGTCTTTTTGCTTGAGATTTACCAACTGGCTAAAGAAGGTGTTGCTATGTATATCCCCATAATGTGCAATCAATTATTCTGTGAATATAGAACAAGATATAATAGAGTCCTTTTTACAGTCACAAATCCATTGGTACCATACAAATTGATCAAGATCTAAGTATAAGGATGTAATAGTTACCTTTTGCAAGGTTGGCAGCTGGTGTAGATCAAAGAATTGCTCCATCTGGAATATCCAAGTTATTGGATCATCGCCATCAGACTTTCCCATGTCAATGGGAAGTTGGGCACCCCTTGGCGACCATCCCTGATGAATTCCATTACCAAAATCATTCCCCTTTGGAATATTCTTATTCATGGAATGTTTCTCAACATGGATACTATCTTTATCCTCCTAAGTATCCAGAACACATCCTCACCTGTAGGGGAGTATCCCTTGAATTTTGTATGAGATTAACAATATTGTTTAGCTTCTAATTTAAATTGAGTAAATCAGTTGTTCTCACCGAACCTTTCATATCTTCCTACATTTTATTCAACTTCTCCTCTAAATTAACTAAATCAACTTTTTTCACAGTCACTTTAATCATATATTCCAACTGGGACACTAAAAAAGATAGGTCTTCCCTTTCATCATACGTCGGGGATGGATCCTCTGGTGGTTTGAGGGGAGTGTGAGTTTTTACACTTCCTTTTGGTGGAATTTTGAACAATGTAAATATATATCACACCCTAGTTTTCACCACAATTAGATCCTTCTACTCAAAGCTATTCAAATTTAAAATGGTGTACCTTTTTCAAACCCTAATTGGAAGACTGTTTTATGGATGAATTGGAACTGAGGTAAATTTACAATTTCTGCTCCTATAGGTTTGAAACTTCGGCCTGATGTATCCTGATATGTCTTTTTTCCAATGTCGTAGGTCTGAACTAATGTTGATGTACCAATAAGAAGTTATTCTAAATCTCCCAACATTTCTTAATTTAGGTATTTCCAGAAGAGATAACTTGTATGGTCTGCGATGTGTCCAATATTTCGTATCTGAGGCTAAACACCCTACCATAGATACCGTGGTCCATAGTCTTTCTAATGCAATAGGTCTCACTCAAGTTGGGTCTTTCATGCCCCAGATATGACCATTTTCCCCAGAGCACCTATTTAAGACTAGTTTTTGGATTAGTAAAAAACCCTAGCTTCCAAGGAAAATATCTCTGCACCTGTAATGTATTAAGATTTCAAAATTGGACCACAGATAGATTGGATTGTTATAGAAATGGGTTTTTAATCTCGCTTTCTGAATCCTTGTAGAAACGAAATTATAGCGAAAATTCCAAGATGACTTGTTTTGAAGAAATCAGTCCCGAGGAAAGAGATCTGATACCAAATGTTATGCAACAAAGTCCCAGATATAGCATAAAAATAGTAGAAATAGACCAGAAGAAAGTAATCCACGCCTTAATAATGAAGAACTGAGTTGAATAAAAATCTTCTTCGAGGGAGGAACCTCCTTACACAATGTACTAAGTACATAAGACAAGACAAGATACAAGAGACAAAGGTGTATAATAACAACTAATAGACCCACTATTAGATCCAAGACGACATCAATAATATGTAATGCATCTCCATATAGGGGGTAATGCACCACTCCATAGGGGGTAATGTGCCATCATTGAGGGCTTAACAGAACACTTAAAGATCCTTAGCCAAGCCCCAAGAACTTGGTGCAATAATTTTGATTCCTATTTCAAGCAGATTGGATTTCATAGAAGTCCATAAGACCCAAATTTCTATGTTAAAAGCAATAGTATACATGATATCACTATCTTACATGTAGATGATATGATCATAAATGGAAATAATATATGTGATAGGAGGTTGAAAGCTGATTTGAATCAGAAATTTTATATGTTTGATCTTGATCTCCTACATTACTGCTTAGAGATAAAAAGATGGTAGCAACCTAGTCTACTTTTCATGTCCCAAGCAAAATATGAATGGGAAATCTTAAAAAACATTCATATGACTTAATGTAAACTAGCCTTGACTGCTATGGAGGTTGGTTCAAAGGTATCAGTGATGGATACTTATAATTTAGTTGATGATACTCTATATAGTAAGCTTGTTGGCAGCCTTATATGCTTGACCACTACAAGTCCTGATTTGAGTTCCTTAGTTGGATTAGTTTCTAGTTTATGGATAAGCTGACAAAGTCATTGGAAAGTGGAAACCAACCAACATGATCCTTCGATATGTCAGAGTAGCTGTCAATTATAGTCTTAGTATGATAAAGTTGAAATTCAAGGCTATTCAAACTCATATTGGGTAGGTTGTATTGATGAAAGGAAGTCTACTATAGTTTACACCTTTAGCATAGGTTCAACTATCACCTTATGGATTAGCAAGAAACAAACCACAATTAAGAGCACTAAAGGAGCTATAACTTATAATGGGTTTGCTTGGAACAATCCATGCATCCCAAGTGATGGGCCATGGTTGTTTAAGTAGTGCATTAGTTGAGTCCTCCGCGTGAGAATCACGAAGCGACGAAGGAGAAAAAGCCTTGTGATTTCCCCACCTTATTGAGATAGTTTGAAGACATGCTGAGTCATCGATTTATTCACTAAAGTACCTTGAGGCTTAGAAGTGCTTGCTAGTGCAACATTTTTTGGGGTTCAGTATTTTTTAGGCACATTAACTTTGTTCTTATGCACCACTTGGTTCCAACCTCCCAATGTGTCACGGTTATCCTAGGGACCATGTGGAGCTTGTGGGGTTTACATGGGTAGGGCCACCTGGGGTTGGCTTGGTTTATGAGTGGGTAGTCATGGATATAGTGGTCAGGGTAATTTTTAGGGGTGAAATTTCGCCAATTAGTTATTTTTGGGCATTTTTTCAAAAAATAAATTTGCTATTTTGTCATTGTTACACTCTAATATCGCCTATATTTACATAAAATAATTTTTTTTATTGTAATATTCGCCAAAATTTACAAATTTTATTAGTAAATTGTATGTTTCATATTTAACATTCGCCTCCCTATATATATATGATTTTTTCAACCCAAAATAATCGCCTAGAATACTATACTTAGGTATATTATTAGAATCCTTAAAAATTACCATGATAGTGGTTTGGCCTTTGACACCATAAACAGGTGTTGGGGATATTAATGTAATGAAGAGTTTGGAAAATCATCTTATCTCTGACCATAATGAGCATATACATGTTAAGGTCCTTCAATAGCTTGACCTTAAAACACACTTTGCATTAAAGACTAAGGTTAAAGAATTGCTTGGGTTCATTGCAAATAAAGCCACCTATAAAGGCTAAGATGAATCCAGGAACAACCATAATTGCATAAGTATACCCTTTGATACAGAAATATACCCATGTAGGGCATGAAAAATAGGCTTCGTGATCACCTGAGAAGCCTTCAGACCACAAGGAAAAGATAACTAGTGCATTTTTGCAAATCCAAATGCCCCTCATGAGAAATTCCATGACATGGGCCTTCCCAACAAACTGAAACAAAAAATCCCCTAGTCACCATGAGAGTATGGATGCAACGCCACCGATTTGGTTTCCTGGCCTCCCTAACCCAGTTGTGAATGAGTGTTTCAGTTGGGTCATGCCCAACAAAATAGCCTTAAAAGTTTTATTTCTAAAATGAACTGCAAATAGATTCATATTCATTCATAGAAATATTATGCGGGATTCATTAGATTCAAAATCATAACTACCTCGTGATAGACCTTTGAAAGAAATTTCTGGGGTGCCTTTGGCGATACCATTTCTGCAGCTGTCGAATCCCTTGGCGAAATATGAAATTACAAACGTTTTTAGCAAATGGGTCTTCCATATTAGTCCCCCTAATGCTTTGTGATGAAGGCCATTTCACGTGAGAGCCAACTAGGACAAAAATCAATACGAAAAGACTAAATTTAATACAAGGACACGAGATTGAAATCCTCACACCATATCCAAACTATATATATATAGGCATTTCTCTTCATCTGAAATTCAAAATTAAAAAATCTTCCAATGTTAACTTGTTTTCAACTTATTTTGTAATTCTATGATTATCTTGGCACTTTTCCTGTGAGTTTGCTGAAATCCCAAATGCCGTGTATTCCCCATGTGTGAAAGAAACTTTAATTTTTTCTTATTTTTCATTTAACGAGAGTTACTTCTCCTAATCGATGTTGTAACTAGAATTTACAGTTTTCCATGCTTATGATCTCTAGGGAAACTCTATTGGTGGGTGACTTGATTCCACTTTTATTTGTTGAACCATGTATTTATTTGATGACGCAGATGCTCCGGTTATTATCTCTTTTCATACGGTTCCTCCACATTACTTTCCCTGATATTTTCGACATTTTGTCATGGAATGTGACTCACCTCAAACATGTTTTGACGCCAAGAGGCAGTACTCATAAGGGGAAGCCCTTCAATTAATTCTTTTCTAGGCACATTATTAATTGTATCATGTTAATTTTGATGGCATATGGATGATTTTGTGCACATTATAGCTTTGTTATGTTGTAGTAGTGAAAGTTATAGCTAACAAGATATTTATGATTTCCCATACTTCATGAAATCTTTTAGATGTCCTTTAAGATAGAAAATCAGATTGACGGACACAAATCCAAATATATAACATGAAACACCACAAAGACAAACAGAGATAGGAGTTAAGCACACATTTTTTATTAACCAAATGTACAATATATATAATGAAAATGACCCTTGGGTTCATATTTCCAATTGGTCTTTTGGACTTCTCTTGACTTTTCCTATTCATCTATGACCCTTGGTCTTCATTGCATGTGAATAGTGCACAATATGCCTAACCTTAAGGATTCGGATTCCAAATATCCCCCTCTTAATATGAAGGGGTGTATATGAGTTCAAGAAAATAGAGTTGAAAAACTTAAAGTGGATAACTACCAAAGGATGAACATTTCCAACTTGACAATCTTAATTTTCCAAGCAAGCTATCAAAAGATGGCATCTTCTGCTAAATACAAGTGCTCTCAGAATTGGTGGTTTTGGATAACCGCAAACCAAATAGATAGTAGAAGCTAATGTATTCTACTAAGTGAGTGGTTTAAGGATGACCACAAACTTTTGAACTTAGCGACAACTCTAGTTCTCGCTCATAGTTTCTCTTTGGAACTTTGCGTGAAGGCTCAATGGTTCTTTGGAAAGTGGTGGTTTGGGGACCACCATTTAATGTATAGTAGAAGCTAAATTCTTCTACTAAATGGGTGGTTTTAGGATGACCAAAAAATATGGAGCTGAGTTGAACATGGTGTTGACTTAGTTCAAGCTCACTTGTTCTCGCTCGCTTTTTTTGACAATCTATCACCCCCCCTGGAACAACGTGAGGAGTGGAAATTCTCATGGTGGTTATGAGTGCCAAAACTAGACATAGAATACCATGAACTCATGAGTACTATGGAGCATGGGTCTCTTTTGTCTTCTGGCTATAGCCCTGAATCCGACTTCCGAAACTGGTTGTGGATCAGGCTTGCTTTTCTTGGCTTGAGAAAGGATGTGACCAAGTATTTTCAGATTGACAAGGATTTGAAACTTGAAGCCTGACTATCAATTCATGATGTTTCCCCGTGTCATGTATAAGGTGGGAAGGAGTAAAATTTTATGCTACAAGTTGTGTTAGAACTCGATTCAATCTTGCAGGTTTCTTCAGTGTCAAATATCTATATGAAGAATGGTTATGTTTCCCGCAATGTGAACTGACAAGGATGAAGATTAAAACATTGGTCTTTTATATGGCCAACTCGATCACAATGTTGGCATCTTGAACTTTGAATAGGTTGTACATCTTGTGACATTATTTCAGTGCTTTTGTCGTGTTTTGGCAACTGATAGGAATCATATTCAAAGAGAGGGTTGTTATGGAAAAGCAATAGTTCAGAATGTTGATTCCTTTGTTGTACATCGTCCTCTTTGGCTTTCAAATCCTACAAATGAGTGATAACAGTTTTGCGAGTTTCTTTGTTGATTGTTATAGAGTTGTCTATAGTAGTAAGTATTAGAGTGTTTAGTAACTCTAATATTTATTTACTCAGTTTGAGACATTATGAGGATTGTGTGAGGCCTCCTTGTGCATGTAGGTCCAAATTGTCTCAATCAACACGCTGATGGCTCCTTGCAAGTCCGCCCTTTTACAAACACTCTTCAACTGAGGAAGTGAAAAGGGTGTCGGGTTCAAAATAAAGTGCACTCGGATACAACTCAATTTCAATTTGACACTTACAAAATAACTATTGTAAGTATTATCTAAATACAATCAAACTTACAAAATCGACTATCTACAAGTTATAATCTGAATTCGAATTGATGAATTTGCTTTACTTGAGTTCTTGAGTGATGGCGACTTTGTTGATCCAAATGAAAATGTAGTTCCGTGCCTCCAAAAGTAAATGAGCTACTGCCTGCAGTTGTAGATCCACTAAAAGTAAAACTATAGAGACAAAGATGCAGTGCCTCCAAACCCAGATCCAAATGAGGGTAATGTTGTACTAGAAAATCCAAAAGAAATATATGAGGCAATACTTCCACCAAATGATGGAGAAGTGCTGAATCCAACTAATCTGCTCTCAGAAACAAATGAATGAGTGTTTCCTGTAATATGTTCTCCTAATAAATAGAAATTAGGGTTTTAACAACAACCACAAAATCTTAGTGAAAGTGTGAGCTGCAGACCACAAAAGCTGTGTTTGATAGTTTTTCAGCTGAAAAATGACCTTCCTGCTATTCCGAAGGAATCAAGGAAAGCTTGAAATACAATCATTACAATAGGGCTCAACAAGAGCATCATGTCACTTACAAGAATTGAACCTGGTTGGGAAGGGAAACAATCTTTCCTCCCAACCACCCAAGCTACAACCAATGGACATAGTTGTAGTTAGATATTGTATCAATATTAAAAAAGTATGGTTTACCTTTGCGTCCATAATCTAGAAAACTTTACTTCTATGTCCTTGTTAGAAGAGGTGCATTCAAGTTTTTCTTATTTGACTTTTTCTCTTGCGGCTCTCGGTGGTGAAGATGATGCGGAGGAAGATTTCTCCAAATGGTTGATAGTGTTCATTACTTTCACGGTCATCACGATGTTCTTAGCAATGCTTTCTCTATAGTAGCATAATTCGGTCATATTGATATTTCCTGTATGGAAATTCGGAATAAATTTTCAAATTCTTCCAATATTCGAGGTAGGTATAGCAGAGGTCTCCCAGTCTTCAAATACCAGCCTCCCATGCAGGATGCTCATGCAAAGGTTGGATTCTTCATGCAGTGTCCAGACTAGTGGTGTAGAATGGAGGATCGGTCCATAAAGTTCACATCACAGTCTTCCACAAAGGTGATACCTGTCCCATAGTCTTAATAAAGTGTAGGTCCTTGGTCATCACATAGTCGTGAGCATACAGAGAAGAAATGAAGCGGTGCCAGGTCAAAAAGGATTTTGGGCATTAACACACAGGTTGCTCCCGCAAGTAATGTTTCCAAACCATAATACACGTTCAAGATGCTAGTGGATGTGAATAGACATCAGGTGACGAACTCCAAGTAAATTATACAATCAATCACACGTAGTGTTGAGAGAGGAGTATCACACATGTGTTGAAGGAGTATGCAAGTGGTAATGAAGCTCACTGAGAGGATGGAGAACTGAAATGGAATAGGGAAAAAATACTGTCTTAGGTAGAGAAAAATGAACTAGGGTTTCAAAGAGGTAATGAAGCTCACTGAGAGGATGGAGAACTGAAATGGAATAGGGAAAAAATACTGTCTTAGGTAGAGAAAAATGAACTAGGGTTTCGTTGAGTGAGAGAAAGGTCATAGCTCTGAATGAGATGTAGCGATGGAGAGAAATGGTCTGACGCAGGTCATGGATCTTTCCACTTAAACAAGGATGCATTATCCACTGGGTCGTTGTTGTGTGAGATTTATCACTGTGGTCGTTGGTGCGTTATCTCGCTTCCCCACTTCGTGCGTAGAAGGGTTACTAGGTTGTGGATATCAATAATACACAGAGGTCATGGCTTTCCATGCACAAAGAGAAGCCACGCAGCTCCTCACTATCAAGATATGAAGATTTCACACAACTCCTCATGCATAGATAGAAAAACTTCATGGAAAGGAACCATGAGCAGAGACCTTCGTGGAAGCACTATGAGCACACAGATATAAACGATTAGGCAGTGAGAGGCAACACGATGTATTTCAGTGTATAAGGAGGAAAGCCCTCTTTCCACGCATATATTTTTGAGATGCGTTCTGGTAATAATGCATGCCAGAATTAGGGTTTACAGGTGGTGTTTCACACTCACAACAAAAAAAACCTCACAGATGAGTACGGCGCAGTTCTGACGATTGAGGAGAGAAGCCTGGAAGAGCGATAGGCTATGTAGAGATGGTAGACTGGCAAGCTGACTATGTAGAATTCGACAGACTGGCGAGCAGAGTGAAGACTGGCAGGCTGGAGGATAGGCCACATGCTCAAGAACGCTTTGATACCATTGCTAGATGCCCCTTAGGGCAGATAATCAGACCAACGCTTTGATACCATTGCTAGATGCCCCTTAGGGCAGATAATCAGATTGGTCTGATTATCTGCCCTAAGGGAGAGATTGAGTTCATATTCTCAAGAGCTCTCTTGGACTCCTCTTGAATTTTCCTATTTACTTATGACTTTTTGTCTTCATTACACTTAGAATAGTGCATAATATTCCTAACCCTAAGAATTAGATTCATATCAGAATCAATGTCTTACTTTGTTATATATGCATTGCTATTATATTTTTTTCCTCAAGATATCAGTGTTAATTTTTTTTATGCTTCTTGTTATTGCATACCATCTTTATATCCACACTAACTAAGGGAATGCCAACTATCTAGACAACTTACTATTGACTGTAAATAAAAAATCAGTAAAGTTGGTTGACTTTGGCCTTGCTGAAGAAGAATCTTTGATAGAGATGATGACTATAAAGACATGGACATATCATTGGATGGAACCTGAGGTTTATACACCCTTGGACATTTCATTAATATGTTATTATCTTGTGTTTTTATAGTAAATATGTCTTGTTTATCTAGTGAGATTCTCAAAGTGAACCGTGATTTTCGGAAATGAGGGAGATGAAATTTAGTCTACCTAAAAACACTTCTCTTATGGAATTATCTCATTTAGTACAACCTTAAAAGAGGGAGATGAAATTTAGTCCACCTAAAACACTTCTCTTAATGGAATTATCTCATTTAGTATAACCTTAACTAACATAACATCCAAGTAACTTTTTCAAACATGTATAAATGGAGATATCAAGACAACCATATGCAAAAAAAGCAAATTAGTACTTGTCACTATATCTCAAGTTCTTCTCTTTTGAGGAATATTTAAAGGCAAAATCCTTCATGACCGGGGATAGAATGGGAGACCGGCATTTCAATGTTTGTAGGAAAACTTACACCACCTCACCTAAGGGGTATTTGAACCATGCTTCAATGCTTTTCACTGTAGTAAAAATTGGCTTAATTAAAGTGTTGGAATACTTTAAGGAGAGGATGTGCACATAAGAGAAAAACATAAAGAATTGGACAACAAAAAAGAATTGGAAAAGAAGCCAAACATGAAGGAAAATTTTGCAAGTCAAATATTGATGGTTTCTCTTATTTCAAGTCCATTGCAAATAGTTTTGGATCACTCATGTGTGGCTTTTACCGAACAAATTTGAGTAGACTTCTTCACAATAGATTGATAGGTAGACTCAGTCATGACATCAAATAATATTCAACTATTATTCTTGGTAATGTTATTTCATTCGGCATCACACAAAATAATTTTTTGTTCTGAAATGTCCACAAGGATTTACATGATAAAAAAATAAAAAATAGATGCTCGTGTTGATAAAAAAAAACTAGCTGAAGAATTGTTCTAGACGTTCAAGATTGCAAAAAAGTGAATGAACTTATAAAGAGTAACTAGAGGAACAAATGCCCAGAGGTACATGCAGATAAGATTGACACAAAAGGAAAAACTTCATTAGTGAGAATACTGTATAGAAAGGAACAAATACATTTTCCCATCTAAAACATTGTTTAGAGCATGAAAAAAATAGTTAGAAGACCCCAATATGCTACATAAATGGAAGAATGGTGCCCATAATTAGGGAATAATATTGTGATGCCCATGTAAGTAGATGGAAGATGAAACATAGGTCATAGTTTCTACTAAACTTCCTGTTATTCATTGTGTTTTGGTGGATATATTAAGACTAGAATTAGTCACAAAAATAAGATATTTGATGTACTTAAAACCAAACTGAAATTATTTCATCCTTAGGAAACAACAAGAAACTTTTTAACACAGTGCATATGTTGATCCCAAAAATTAAGCAACATTATCTCTCAAACCCTTACTTCTTGAGATGAAGTCCTAAAGCTCAATAAAGCTCAAGTAAGACCTTGGGTAAATTAAGAAGCATGCCAATGTCACCTTACAAATCCTCTTCTCAGTTTAATCTTGCTCAAGGGGGTATCCCTATAATAGGATAACTACAATTTATGCAATGAGGTTCAAGGTGAAATGAAAAGTTAGATCTATCAATACAAATTGCACAATTTTAGGAAATAAGATGGATGAATGGATGGAAGACTAGTGTTTTTCCATTGGGCATATGGGGTAAATAAATGCTCATGGAAGGATAACCTATTAAGGAAAGAAGGGTAAATGAGGCTAAAAAGTACAAGCTACAGTTTCCCTATCCTTGATGTCCAAAATTGCAGAAATTTGACTTAGGAGAACTGGAATGAAAAAGACCTCTTAACACTTGTAAAAATGTGTTTACTAGGAATGAAATATGTGTGCACCTAACACATCTTGGAGAAATATGATTCCATAAACAAAATCCCAATATCAAACAAAAATGGAAATGAGCAATGATGTTACCCAATAATTTACTACTTCATAAATGCATGGAAAAAAATTCCAGCAATTAAGTAATCAACATAAACTTGATCTACAAGACATCCTTATCCATAAAGCGTTTGTAAATCCTCCAAAAGCATCCAATAGATATTCAACTAATATCTAAGGAGTTTCTCCCTATTACCCTTGACATGCATGGGGTGACTTGATCCTCATTTCCTATGTGATCTTCCATCACATCCAGTGGTTCCATAAATAAGATCTATAGTTTTTACAATAGACACTTGACAAAGACAATTTCAATTTGCTTAGAGACACTTTCAACCCACTTATATTGCCTCGCCATATGCAAGAGACAGATGGGACATCTAGTTGATACCGGTGTTATGACATATCCTCTCTACTCGAACCACGGTAAATGCTTTCTTATGTATGGTCATCAATAAGAGGTCAAATGTGTTACTCTATAATGGCTCATGTATCCTCAAATATTGTTTTAATAGCTTTGGGAGCATCATGGTGTGGTTATAATTCTTATTTCCTTGTCATATTAAGTGTATGACCTTGTGGGTTAGGTGTGCCCCTATGGATTTAAGCATGCGTGACCCTCATTTCATGCCGCTAAGAACATTTTACCTAGCCATATTTCATATCATGTCATTTTAGTAGCCACTTCACCCATTTCCATCATGTCCCCCTTTCACAATTCACTAATTATGTGTCATGTTCTAAGGTCTCTACATACTATTCCTATGTATGGTGCCTAAATAAATGTCAAAATAGTCAAAGTACCTCGAGGGAAATGAATTTAAGTGATAAATGTGAAGCTATACCCCCTTGCAAGAGTCGTGATCCTTATTTCCTAGCTCATCAAAGTTAAATCCAAAGAAAGGGACTAATGTACAAAAAAAAGATCATAAAAAATGGTGCAAGGCAAGGGTAATTCAAAAACAAATAATTCCCTTCCAAGGCACACATGGAAGAAAAAACCATTAACTTCTATATCTTGAAATATAAGGGGTATACTTGTAACTTAGACATTCTCTCATGATAGTTAATTCACAAACCCCTTTCGTAAGGAAATTACAGTTAATTCCCTTTCATTTATTACATTCACTTCATTACCCTCACTTTTCTTAAAAACTTAGGAAGTTCACTTAGTCTTAGGGGCGTAACATGAAAAAATGGATAGATTATGGTTGCACCATGTTAGTTCTAAGGTTATTGAAATAATTAGTTAAATGAGTCATTAAAAAATTGCACGTAATAGCCTTTTATGTTAATGTTTGCATATAATTAAGTTGTTTTCCTAAGTCATACATTATAGTGTTTAACACTTGGTTGTTCTTCACTTATTTCATATCCCCTTATCCTAGGTGGATTGCCTCCTTTCTTCATGCACATGTGGGAGTTTCATGAGGCCAACCCTCTTGGACCACTTGGATGAGTTGTCGTGAACTTTAACCACCTTATTGATGAGTTGGTTGAACATTTTGACTATTATTCTCTCATGTTGGACCATAGAAAAGGGTTTGAGGATTTGGTTAGAGGAGCGCTCCACTATTCGAGGCATCATTCATCATGCTTGGACCAAATGAGGAGGGCACACTTGTCATTTGTGGACCATTCCATGCCACATGTGCCACCTTTGATTGGGTTTGTTAGAGCTTCCTTCATTTGAGGAGGGCCTACTTATCTTTTTTGACTCATTGGACCATTGTATCGATGAGGGTGAGTTGTCACTTTGGACTTGTCAAAGATATTTTGGGTGACCTATCCAAGAAGAAGTGGGTTCAACCCACCTTCTCCTACTTCTAATGCATTGCTTGCATTTCTTAGTTAATCTAAGTGGTTTCCCTTTGATTTGGTTGTCCTTGCATGTGCAGTTATGTTCTCTTGTTAACATTATCTCGTTCTTTGATGATAGGGATCTCTTAGATACCAGTTTGACGATGTTCCTTTATGCTACCAATACAAAGGTTTGTTTATACTTAATGCATTTGTTACACCTAAAATCATACCATCATGAGATTCAGTGTATACATCCCTAAAGTACCATTGGCTAAGTCATTAACTTGGAAGAGATACCATTGCATTCATGCTAGGTTTTGAGAGGTCGTCGCAGGCTGCACTCATGCAACCTGCGATGTCGCACCTTGCTCTCTTGCAGGGTGCGATGATGTCAGTTAATGGGCAAAAATAACTTCTTCGAGCTCATTCTCGAAGCCTGTTGACTTGGATCCTTATCCCTGAACTCTTGTGAGAGCTGGCACTCAGTTCCTAACCTCTTGGGAGGATCCCCTATCTCTCTCCTACCCTATCTCAACCTATCCTACCCATACCTTATCCACTTAGTCCTATATAAGTGAAGCTCTACCCCTCTCCAAAGGGAGGAAGTCTATAGTGTCTACATGCTGGTGAAATCATCATTGAGAGATCTCTACTCATCCATTGAGAGAATCATACTTCCTTGGGAGGATATGGCATTGTCTTGGATGGAGAAGGATTGCTATGTTAAGCCTCGGTTGTAATCATTCTTCTATGTACTTTCCCTCTATTTTACAGTACTATAAATGATTTCCACCAATATTGTTGTGAATTGATGATATTGTGTAGTTTACCTGCTTAACTGTTTACTTAGATCTATTATTGTATAGATGCTCTTTACTTGTTTGCATTGTTCAGTGTATCTTGACAGGTCTTGCAGCTGAGATCTGACGACCGCAAGGCGTGGAGCAGCATCCAAGAGAAAGGACTTCAAGTCTAAGGTAAGACATCTAGTGACTCGATCCTTAATTAGATCTAGGAAAGTGGTTTATAGTCTATTACTATTTGTTCTAGACTCACATTGAGCTAGGGAGATCCGACTCGCGTCCGCTCGAGTGGATTGTCCGTCAAATAACATTCCTTGTGTAATTTTTAAGTGGGGAAAAAATGTTGAAAGGATTGTCTAGCAAGCAAGAGAGGGAGATGATGATGAGAGAAAGAATAGGTTGAAGTCATTTTGTACAATTTACAATTGTTGTAGTGAAAAAGGATCCAAACAAATCTAAATACTCAGGTAATTGTCATTGTTTTGGTATATTGATTTAGTTGTTTTACTAAGGATTTTTATGTTCTAGAAAGTCCTTATTATGTTATATTATATTTTTGAAAAATAGAGAAAATTTTAGGGGCGAAATTTAGCCCATGGGCTATTTTTCCATCTTTAAAAAAAAAAAAAAGACTCACCAATTTGCATTTTCTGAAGCCTTGTTTCGCCCAATTTTGATGGGGGAAAATTTTTTCACTCTAAAAATCGCGAGATTATTATATAAACTATATAAAATCCTTAGAATTTGAAATATTTTTAGAAAAATATCGCCAAATAGTTTATAGTTGACATTTTAAGAATTGGTAAGATTCACCAAGGTTTATACACTTTTAAATGAGTATGGATCCTTCAAATTTTCCCCTTTGAAAAGCTCGTTAAAATTGTTTTTTTATAGATACACTCCATCGATTTTGAAAAAAGGAACATGATTCGAGATGGAAAAAGTTTACGGAGCTATTAAAAGTATCAGATGGATTCATTTTGCAAGATATTATCCTTGTGAGTAAGGATGAAGTTTAGGTTATTAGGTATGCATAAATACATTATCTTGTTCTCTAAGATCCTTTTACGGACCACTTTAATAGATTGCATAATTGTTTTAAAATATTATGTTTCCCGACCATGGTAGATTTTTGTGTTTATTAGTGTGTTTGGGAAAATAAATAGGATTTTAAACATGTCTATCATTGTATCTTATTGTATTTTCTTAGAATTACAAATGATGCAATATGGGTGTTAGTATTTCTCCTCTCCCCCAATTCTTAAAGGGTGCTAGCTCAATGAAAGAGCACATTCCTTACAAGAATGAGGCTGGTGGTTCAATTCCTTCATGCCCTAATGATATTGCAATGTATTTCTAATAAAGTATTTTTTTATTATGATTTATATTAACGGTAAGCCATTTTTTTATACAAGGGGGGTTTCAAATCATCTTTGTATGTTGCTATGAGGGGGGTTTCACACCACCCTTGTAAGTTGCTATGAGGGGGGGTTTATAACTACTCCCATAGGATTCTATGAGGGGGGTTTCAAACTCCCCCCATAGGTATCTATCTATGAGGGGGGTTCTAAACTGCCCCTGTAGGTTCTTAACCACCATTGTATACATCTACGAGGGGGATTCTAAACCATCTTTGTCTATGACTACGAGTTGGGTTCTCAATTTTCCTTGTAATATGATACAAGGGGGGGGATTCATAACCACACTTGTAATATAATATGAGGGGGGTTCTAAACCGCGCTTATATGTTCCTATGAGGGTTGTTCTAAACCACCCTCATCTATTTCTACGACGGAGTTTTGAAATTGTTGTTGTATGTTCCTACGAGGGGGGTTCTAAAATGTCCTCATATGTTGCTATGAGGGGGGTTCGTAACTTCCCTTATCTGTAACTTATACAATGGGGGTTCAAAACCGCCCTCGTTGGTATTTAAGAGGGGGTTTCCAAACCCCTCTAGGTTTGTAAGAGGGGGTTTTAATAAGAGAGGGGTTCAAAACCACCTCCATAGGTTTGTAAGAGGGGGTTTAAAAGGAGGTTCAAAACTAAACCCATAGGTTTGTAAGATGGTGTTTAAGCGGGGGGTTCATAACCGCCCCATAGGTTTTTAAGAGGGAGTTTAAGGGGGGGTTCAAAATTTCCCCTGTGGGCATCTACTTGGGGGGGGGGTGTAGAACCACTTCCAAAAGTCACTTTTGGGGGTGGTTTAGATCTCTTCTAAAACCACCCCTAAAATACCAGACTTTTAACATCGACGTTTTTGTCAAAACTTCCTCTAATGCCAAAACCACCCACAAAAGTCACTTTTGGGGGCCAAATATAACCCCCCATAAAGGTAAAAAATGTAGTAGTGATGCCTACCCTCAACACCTTTGTTGTACCTGATAAGTTGGTCTCTTGCAAGAAATTGCACAATCCTTTTACCAACTATTGATCATAGATATATTATTTTAATCTTTGCTCATATGGTTACATGTCATATCCAACTTGTGACTCAACCACGCCATCAACATATTTAGCCATACTTAACTATTTCTCATCATATAATCATCATCAACCATATTAATTATCATTACTGGCTCATTGCATATGCAAAATCATATTACTTTTACCAATATGAAATATCACATGTATGCAGAAGTATATTCACATGCACCATGAATCCTATATTAATATGCCTACTAATGCACATGCATTTGAGAGATCCAATCTCTTTCATTTCTTGATGCCCCATCATTCATCTACATCATTTGCTGCTACAACAACACTTGTAGCCTTATGTAGATTCGTTTGTTTCCTTGGGATGAATTCCAAAGCCATATTTTTTCACTACAGTTGTTTTCCCTCACTAATTTCCCTCTGTATCCCATTTACCTTTGCACTATTGTTCAATTTACTTGAGAAATTTTCCATCCAAGCACAACTTGGCCCTTTTCTTAATTTTCTAAGGACTTTAAGTTTCATTCACTGATTCCTTTCCTAGCCATTCGGATTCTGATTTTAGATTTACCAATATTTTTTCTTAGCACTCATATAAATGCAACTTAAACCACACCAACTCCATATGGACTACATCTCATAGTCCATTCTCCTTTCATTCTATATTAAGCATTGGTAGTATGTTATTTGTGTATGCCTCTGCTCCCATCTGGGAGGGTCCACACTGGTTATGTTCTACTAAATTTGCTATTCAGTTGTTCCTTTAAAATGTTGTTAGCATTCTCTATATTTCCTCATTTGACCATTCTCCTTCATTGTTGGAATCATCTTCTTTATTCTTTAATATCTTCCAATTATTTGGACATATATGACATCCCACGTTGTTATATTTGGTTGTGTGCAAGCTTTATTTAATCATGAAACTTTCTCTAGACCTTTTCAGGTCATTTGCTGCAAGCTCTACTATGTCGGACATGATAGTTCCATTCAACAGAGTGTTGAATTACTCCATTAGCATATTTTATGATTATCTTCTTTGTAATCATGACACATATTTTATGATTACCTTCTTTGTAATCATGACTTATATTGATTCATTAATTACTTACCTTTCCTTACCTTATAAGGTTAAGGAATTGAATTCCTCCTTTTATGCATGATATTTATGTCATCTTTTATCTGCTTCTTTGTTCCATTTTCCTTACTCATGTCATTGCTACTTGGATATACACAATAATCGACTGGAAAACCAATTTTTCTTGTACTTCTTCTATGCCATTGGACTTGTATGTGTTAATCTTATTCAATGCTTGCATGCACTCTTTCTTTGTACCCTAGTAACCTTTGCTTGTTCTTCCTACATCATGATTGTTTATAGAATACAAGCTGCAATAAAACTTAATAATCTCCATGCAAATTACTTAACTATTTTGTTAATAATACCACCATAACTCTCTCTCTCTCTCTCTCTCTCTCTCTCTCTCTCCTTGAGTGTCCATCCTCCTCAATAGTATTGTCATATTACCAAGTGCTTAGCCAACATTGGTTCAACCTTCAATCATTGATCTAATGTTTTTTTCATACAATTGTAATTCTGCAACATATGGAGTATCTAATAGCCATAAATACCCAATTTAATTTTTGTTATGTACTTTTATTACCATAACTTTTTTCCCCAATTGTAGATATTTTGGAATTCATCTACAGTGAGATTTTCCTTGTCTAATCTATCTCCAAAGTTCTACTATGCTCACTTTGTGAAATGATTGGAAATATATTTCAAAAATCAAAACCTTCTATCACCTTATCCTATGGATCAACTTTATGAGGACTACAACCACGCCCCATTCTGATCTTTCAAGGAAAAATTGCGTTCCTCCAAAATTTGTAAATTCACCTAATTTGCATTATTCCTTGTCTAATTAAGCCTAGAAGCTCTATTTTGTGCACTTTATTAAATAACAAGAAATTTGTTTCAAAGATCAGATATATCTATTATATTTTCCTTCATATTACCTCTCCAACAACTCTAAATGTTCTGAATTATGGGTTATGAGCTAAAAATTACAATTTCCCAAATTTAGCACTTTTTCCTAATACTTCCCTACTCATGTAAAAGTGCTAAATTAATACTTCCCAAATTATATCTTTTATTAATTTCAAAATTGAACATTGAAAATTTTAATCGCATTTCATACACATGTGTGATTGATTTCGTACACATGTGTGTGCATGTGAACTTTTTTTTATTTGGTTAGAAAATTTGAAAAACAAAAAAAACCCTTTTTGAATATGACATGTTGATGTGGGGTGTATATATGTTTTGAAATTTTTTGGTTGTGTACTTTTTATGTTGCTAACTTTTTTGTGTTGATTCGAAGTTGTGGACATGGTTTTTAAGTGTAAGTTTGAAAATAAAATAAAAAGGAATTATCATATGATTTAAAAAACTCATAAATTATATGCCAATGGATAGATGGTTCATTGACAAATCCATCGGTATGAAGTCCGCCACCTAAGGTGCATCCCAGGACCGGGTTTAGGCCTGACAAAGAGGCCAACAAGATTAAATTTGCAGAAAAAGGGGGCTAAAAGCCTGTTTTTAAAGCCTTTCATCCAACTATTAGCTCGATCGATATTTTAAGTGCATTTTTAAATACCTCGATCGAGGGTTTATGTGTGGTTAAGAAGGAAGCTCAATTGAGATGATAGCTCAATCGAGATTCCAAAAACCTCAATTAGAAGAGATTTAGGGTGCCCATTCTAACTATTTGGGTGCCCTTGCAAATTAATGAATTTGTTATAGGGTGTTCCCATGAACATGGATAACACTTTTTGGCAAGCGAATGGGGCGAGTATGGGAAAAAACGAGCTCGATCGAGCTTTTAGTTTAACTACAGGTAAACCCTCGATCGATCTATTTAAAAATATGCTCAAAACCTCCATCGAGAGTTTTTAAGACCTCGATTGAGATAATAGCATGATCGAGGGTTTGAAAAACAGGCTTTTAACCCCATTTTTTGCAAATTTAATTTTACTGGCCTCTTTGCCAGGCCTAAACCTTGTCCGGGGATGCACCTAGCGGACTTCATACCAATAGATTCATCAACGAATCATTTATCCATTGGCATATAATTTACAAGTTTCTAAGTTCAGATGATGATTTTTTTTAATTTTCTTTTCAAAATTACACTTACAAAAGCATGTCTGCAACTGCGAACCAATGCAAAGAAAAATCAACAACATAAAAATTAGACAACAAACAAATTTGAAAAAATATACATGTCGCAGATCAACGCATCCTCTTCAAAAGGGTATTTTTTGTTTTTCAATTTTTGTAACCAGTAAAAAAAACTTTATGTGCACACACGTGTATGAAATGTGATTAAAATTTTCAATGGTCAGTTTCGAAAATTAATTAAAAAATATAAAATTTCAACATAAATTTAAAAAACAATATGTATTCCCTAGTGCATTTTGTGTAGATTATGTTCATATATATATTTTTTAAAAATTATGCAATTATCACTAAATTATTTTACATGCATACAAGCCATTGTTAATATTTCCTGAAATTTACAAGAACAAACTTGTCGTTAAATGCAATTTTGGCATATTAAATTATAATAATAATAATATTTTTTAAATATAGGTTGAAATGTAACGTAATTCCCTACAATTTGTTTTTTTTATTGCATGTCGGAATTCACAAGGCATATATGTGTTTTGAGGGCTTCAATTTGATAAATGAGTAAGAAATCGAATTTTCATCATCACTTTTGGCCAAAAAGTGTTACCCATCTTCATGGATTCACCCTAAATTTATATCAATTAAATTTGATATTTTACAATTCTAAAACATGGTTAATATATATGTACAATATTCTTCCAACTAAACTAGATAAACTATCCAGAGTATTGTTCTTTTATTGGATTACATAAATTTTAATACTTTATATATATATATATATATATATATGAATGAATGAAGTATAATTAATGTATAATCAAATAGTTAACATATATAATCAAGAAAATACAATTTACATTAAATTAAATTCAAGCATAGAACTACAAGATATCAAATTTAGTAAAACATAATTTAAAGTAGAAGAATGATACATGTGGGCATTAGTAAATACCTTGAAGAGGAATCAAGTAAAGGCAATAGGATCGCCCACGGATCGCCACTTTCTCTAGATTTTATACATGTAGATATGGGTCACAGAGTAATTTGTACTGTTATAGATATGACTGAAATCATGACAAAATGGGATAAGATTCCTTTGGTTCTTGGCTCTTAATCACAAACAAGGATTAAGAACCAAATGACCCTTCTCTGTATTTTCCACGATTTCAGTCACATCTATAAACACCAATTACTATGCTATTACATCTATAACCCCTCTCTACTAGTCCTCGGTTAAGCTTCTATGTGACATACACGGTGAAATAAGCCACAGTCATCGAGCTTCTATGCAAAAAACACAATGAAATAAACCACGATCTATTGCTATTTTAATTTTATAATTGTTGCAGGAGCTTGATTGAGATTTCAAGCTCGATCGAGCTATTGTTGGATATTTCATACCTATGGAATTTAGAAGCTCGATCGAGCTTTTAAATTCCATAGGTAGGAAATATCCCACGGTCTTTTGTTTTAAAACTTTTATTAGACACAAACACTCAAGTGAGATTTCAAAAGCTCGATCGAGGGTTAATAAAACCCTTGATCGAGATATCGAGCTCGATAGAGGGATTTATTAACTCTTGATCGAGCATTTTAAAATATATTGATTGAGCGTTTGGTTAATCCCTCGATTGATCTTTCTAAAGCTCAATCGAAGGCTTGTAAAAAGCACAATTGAGTTCATTTTTTTTACCAAAATCATGCCCTTCACTTGCCAAAAAGTGTTACCCATCTTCATGGGAACACCGTGTAGTGACTTGAATCTCATAATACCCACTTATGATATCTTTACTTGATATCTACAATCGGTTCCTACATCAAATATGTTAGATAACTCATTTTCCAAAATTTCATAAAAATTTTCATGTATGCATAAATTTTTTGGAAAATACCCATTTTGAGATTTTTTGTCAAATTAGGCTATAACATGCCCCTTTTTTGTTCAATTGACATAAAAAATAAGATATAGTGATTCATAGTCAAATTAATTGCACTTAATATCCTATTGGCACTCTTTCCAATGACCATACCCTTGTTCAATTCTAATTTCATTGCTAGAAGTTATTTCTCTCTGAAATCATAGTTATTGTCTAATTTTACCCTATTCCTATAACTGCACTTATTTTGAAAGACCAACTTTTGAGACCCGTAGAAGAAAATATGTAAGGAATTAGAATTTGTTTTATGTTGGGAATTGATAGAACATATGATTGTGAGTACTTAGACACCTTCATCATTCAAATATGATTCTCCCATCAAATTTTATAAATTATGGAATCATCCATTTTTAATTTCTGCAATTCTAGACTTGGGATTTTCACTGAAAACTGTTATCTCCACGTTATCTCACAAACTAATCATTTGTGGAAAAATCACTTCTTAGAAAAGTTGTTCAACTTGATGAGTAGTTAAAATTTCAAAATTGAAAAATTTTCTGGTTGAGTTCTTGGGCCACTTTTGCTTCCTTCAAATTTTCAAAACTCATCCTTTCACACCCAAATAGTGGATTTATGCCTTCTTTTTCATCGTGGCTCCACGTCTTTATGAATATGGAGTCAAGGCTCTAGAGTATGTTATCAATGTACCTATATCACGACCGAACCATAACAATTTGGGCCTCAATTGAGCCCCTATCCATCCTCGGGCTTCACACCTTCAAAATCCATTAAACCAAGATTTCTACAAAATTGAAAAAGAATGAGTCCATGTCCCTCATTGGATATATTGTATCCTTTGTAAATGGTGTCAAAATTCCACAATTCTCATCAATGTTTGAGTTGATATGGTCCTATTATGGCCAAAACAAAATTTTGTCTCGAGATGTGGCATGATGTTGACATGGCATGGTGGTAACATGGCATGGCACACATCTTTTGAGGTTTCAAACAAGTCATATAATGTGTCACCTTGTGATGCGTCCATGTCACCCTTCCTATCTACCAGGTCACCACATCCCCTATCCCTGAAGTAGAATGCATCAGTGGTATTCCTTTACTAAAAGTGGCGACGACTCAACAAGGAAGTGGTTTTCAAAATATTTTGTTGGATACATTGTCAATGAGAAGTTGGCACGCGGACATGCGGAACCTTCCCAATGAATCGTCTTCCCACCATTAACTAGTATGCAAGTATTCAATGCACTGAGAGCTACATCCGTCGATTATGGTGCCTCCGATTGATCTTGATTGTCTATGGTATTTAGTCCCTTTCCTCCTAGCCCCTGTTTCTCTACCTCTAATTTACTAGTACAAATTGAAAGATAAATGACAAAAAATGACCAAAATATGCATATAAATGACCACTTTTGATTTGGCGAACACTAGTGGCAAATTAGCGGTCATTGATCACGCAACCAAAAAAGTGGTCATATTTAACTTGGTCATTTATAGCTTATCTTGTGGTCCTATATTTGGTCGTATATTTAGTCATTAATTTGGTCGTATATACAACCACAAGATAAGCTGTAAACGACCAAGATAAATATGACCACATTTTTTTCGTGTGATAAAATACCACTAATTTGCTACTAATGGCCACCATTTGGTTGTTTTTTGGTCACTTATCTCCTATTTTTGTAGTGGTAATTTATCTCTTTTTTGTCATTTGTAGTCATTATATATATATATAGGGCATGGAGGAATCGAACCACCAACTCCGACCTATAAGGAATGTGCTCTTCCATTGAGTTAGCACCCTTAAATATAATATATTATATAATTTTACATCAGTGACCTAAGAATTTGCAACTCCTAAAATTCTTGGGAAAACATAGCCTCTGATATCACAATAGAGTCAATGAAGTTTTCTTGCAGTGAGGAATAAACAATCATACAACTGGTTGTTACTAGTAGTTGGATTAATTGTGCCGATTTCAATACATGGGACCTAAATACTACTTGATACAAATAGCAAATACCTTGTCACAACTTCCAACCATGTCCAAGCCTTTTGAAGGATTTGGCACAAAAAACCCATGAAGCATATCAAACATGGATGAAACAAGCCAGAAAATCATATGGGGGATTAATCATAGACATCATATCATTGATTGAAAATGCAACATTGATTGAAAATTTAGGACAGGAAAGATATCATAGATCCAATCATTAGTTAAATATCATTTCTCTTTCTCTTCAAGATCAGATTCAACAAAGATTGTTTCCTATTGTGTTTGTGCATATGCAGGTGAAATAAACTTGGGATCTTTTGCAACAACATCAACATATTTCAATATAGCCTCCCTTGGGTATTCCTCCATCCACGTCTCCTTATAAATCATATCCCCATCCTGTAATAATGAAATTTGTTGCCTTAACTAGTTGTCATCGATGAGAGATACAAAATATGCAACTCTTAAAAAATCTCATACCTTGAGAAGGTATTGCGTCAACAAACTACCCTTTGTTGATCCAACCCTCCCATCAAAACTAGGGCCTTTGACTAGAAAATACAACCTCTTTGACTTGATAGGATCCATTAATTCTTTTTCCCATTGCCTCATCCAACTTGGTTCATCTCGAAACAAGGGAAGGGCATGTGGGTTTTGAATAACATATTTGGATTCAAAATCATTTAGGGATTTTTTTATGTGTGCTCTTGCAACACAAACAAGTGCCCCCCTCTCACTCAACACTAGATCATATAATAGATGTGTTCTCCTATAAAGATAACCATTTTTGTTGAAAAAAATATTTGTTTTGACCAACAAGAGGGTCAAATAGTTCACTAAAAGTAACATCATGTTTCATCTTTCACACATAACAATATGATCAATTTTTCCAGGAAAATGGAGACTCAATCATATAGGGAGGTATGCTTGGTAAGCTTGTATATTTGAACTAAATATGTTTTACTGTAATAAGAGACAAGATTGAAATTTCAGTTAGTCAGGTTCTTCAGATTCAAAAACATTGAACTCCAAAATTAGGGAATATTGAATATGATTCAACACCCACCGCATGAAAAAAATTCAACCTGCACCACCTAGTTCTTAATATTACTTATAGACCCTCTCTTACATTCCAAAATTAAGAGTCACTTACAAGGACTTGAGAGAATTTCATACAATACTCATAAAGCTACTAGTTCCACTAAGATTTCTTATAATGGACAAGTTCCCCATCAGTTTTGTCAAAAGAACATACCACTAAAGCTATTCACGTATGGGCCCTAATTGGCATCAAATGTAATGTTGCTTTCCATTACTCTACAACAAGAAAAACAACCTTTGCAGCCATAGTTGCATAGATTTCTAATCCAAATTTTAAGCTTTTGTGAGCTATATAGTGACATCTCACTTTATGGAAATAGCAATACAAAAACCTATTATTTTCCAAGATATCCTACTAAATGAAATGCTAATGCGTTGAAAGGGACTTCGTGATAATATTTTAAACAAACGGTAATTAACAAGATCTTAAAATTTCCAAATTAATCACCACATATCTCAGCATCATAAATTTCCCTTAGAATATAGTTGAACTTTCTCCGAATGATGCATGGAACATTTGAAATCATTGTTACAAATAAATATTTAACTGGTTAAAACTCAATCACCAAAACATAATGTTGGAATCAAAATGATTCACTAATTGTAGAAAAATAAAGTTGGAAATAAGTTTTACTTGGAAAACCCATGATATTAGAGAGAAAACCTACTTATTTGCAAATATCAAAGTTGGAGTAGCTTTAAGATCTTCATTCCTAAGATCCTTCTTTGTCAAAATTCACAGTAAAGACAACTGAAACCTGTGGATACCCAATTTGCCTCAAAATTCATAAATATTTCTTTTAAAATTCAATGCTAAGTATATGCTGGAGCTTGGAAGCAAAGCTGCAGATATGGTTTTGTAGCATAGACAAAATTATGCTAGAAAGAATATATAGGAATATTAAAAAGAGAATGAATGAAAACCCACCTAAAGAAAATTTTATGTCCTCAGATCGTGACTGACAAGTAGCATCAACCACATACATGATTGCTTGTGCCTCCTCCTAATATTTCTCCCATATTGTACTTAATCATAGCTATAGTAAAATAAACATGTAATCACTTGAAAAAGTACAGGAAATTTTCATGTTAAGCTATATCATATCCAAGCAGTGTAGAATTTAGCTATAAGGAATCGCTTGGAAACAATAATTTTTAATGTATCCTATTGCCGCCGAGATTCACACCTGCAGGGGAGTGTGTAAACAATATTTCGAAGCTGCTCGGTGTGGCCTTGGGGGAAAGCAAAGAGTTAGGTGTTGTCACCTGATCCCGACTTCTCCGTGTAGGCAAACTCATAATGAAGCCAAGGGGGGTAGACCCTACTGAAAAAAGGTTTGCTAAGGATTTTTAAAGTTTAAGTTTGATGTGATTGGAATGAGTGTTGTTTTTAGGAGTTGTTTGAATTGAGACAAATTTGAACCAAGTCTTTGATTTATGCAAAATTAAACCAAGTTTTCATTCGCCAAATTAAATCAATGGCACATCCACAACATATAAAATAAATGAAAACAACAACTTTGCCAATTTAATCAAAATAACATCCACAACATAATATCATAAGATGAACAACAATTTGAGATAGATAAAAAGAAAAGACTTGAAAAGTTGTTGCTAATGAAAGACCAGTGCTAATGGAGTCACTGTCTGTTGGAGTGATGAAAGGACTATTGTGCGAATTCTTCTTAATTTATTTTATTATATATTTTGAAAGATGAGGTTGATTTATTGTGGGATGGGGGGATTCCCGATATACCTTGCGGTACAGGGAATATGTTCGGAATGTGATCTAGGTGGCTTCGTACAAGGACGTGTGGGATGGAATGGAGTCTCAAGAGCGGTCTTCAACACTACACCAACAAGGGTGTAGTCTAACCGTGCTCTGAGGTCTACTCCCATTTGTTGTCGCTTCCTTAGTCGAAGTTTCCCCACTTTCGACCACTATCGAGGCAACGCCGGATTTTTCGTTGGTTTGCGGGAATTGATTTTATTAATGAGTGAATTAATTAAATGTGAAAATTTAATAAGTGTGAAACAACCGTTCTTTATATCCCAAAGCTCAGACTAGCTTGCGGTGGGTAGATCATACACGGTGTTTGCAAAACGTTAATTCCAATTTTATTGACTCTCTAAAAGAGAGCACTCTTGATCTGCTAAATGCGAGATTCAAGATATTTTAAGGACTCTTAAGACTCAAAGAAATTGTAAATGAAAATATACATAAAGTAGTAAAAAAAAACTTGAAATGATCTAAATTCTACCCAAGAATCTCTTTCAGGTCCAGGACCATACTCGAGAGACCAAGGGGGTTAGTAAAAAAAGTAAACTCTCCGACATAGAGCACTCTTGATCCACAAATGTCAAGATTCAAGAGATTTTGCATATAAACTTAACAACTTCACAAAAGGAAATGATGCATATATCTTAAAGAAAAACTTGAAACTAATTAACTTTAAAAGAAAGAAAGCTTTCACTAAAATTTGTACTTTTTGCATAAACAGTAAACTTATTTTAAAAGAAACTATGCAAAAAAGACTTTCAAGATTTTATGAAAAATTGAAACTAACCTAGCATGTTACTGATATGATTTTATGCAGGTAAAACGAAAAATGAGAAAAGATACAGGATTCCCCCAAATGGGGGAAGAAGGGAGTGGGAGCCGTAATCCCACTTGCTTTTTTATTAGACTTTATTACAAAAATTATGAACAAATCTTCGATAGAGAGTGCTCTTGATCCGCTTAAATTGTGAGATTCAAGAGACTTTAGGAATTTCAAGAAGGAAAAGGGATAACAAGGGATTGAAGAGGAAAGATATTTTATGAGTTAATGCTCCAAAAGGGGCTTCTTTTCTTGCTTTCATGTTAAAAAAAAAGAAAAACTAGCAAACACAAAGATTTGTTAATGCATTAGTACATGAATATAAAATAAAAAGCTTACACTTTAGTACTTGAAAAAAGTATTCAAAGATTGCTACAAGTACTTTAATGGAAACTAGATCTAACTTATGAATAACTTTAAACTCTTTTTAGATCTAGTATTGAAGCAAATAGAATCTAAAGAATAACACTTTTAGATCTAGATCTACTTGCGTTTTGTAAACAAAAAAAGGGAAAAGAGTTTGATTTTGATTTAAAGAGAGGTGAGAAAAGTGGAACCAATCCCAAACTTGAGGATTGTGGAAGCTTATGGAGATTTGCAAAAACTGTTGGTTGTGGAGCCTGATCTCCAGATTTATAGATATTATTATTCAGCCGTGTCCGTACCCCAGGTTTGGTTATGATCTTGACAAGATCCCAAGGGGGTTCGGGGGTTGTTTTCGCCAACAGTTTTCGGGCCCATGGTTTTGGGTAACCCGTGGTATTTTTCCACTGTATTTCCCTTATAAAAGAAAGACATTGTAACACGGCTAGGGTTGATGTATTATGTTTTATGCATTGTAAATATCTCTGAGAGTAGAAGAAAGACTGTGAGACAGTGAAGAGAAAGTGCAGCGGCTGTGCTGCAGGTTGTATCCCTTCACTTTGCTGGATGGAATAATAATAAGGACTGTCAACTTCAGTGTGGGCGTAGCCCATCTTGGGTGAACCACGATATATCTGTGTCTCTCTTGTAATGTGTATGTGTGATTATATTTGCATTTCTGTTTATTGTTATTGCTCTACGATCCTTTTTGTCTAACATTTGGTATCAGAGCCAAAGGTTTATTTGGAAGACAAACCCATAGGAAGCTAGGGTTTCTGGTTCGAGTGGGAGCAATGGCGGAAGAATGAAAGTTTAAGGTCGAGAAGTTTAATGGCCAAAAATTCCAGTTATGGAAGATGCAAATGGAGGACTATCTGTACCAGAAGGATCTATTCCTGCCGTTGGGAGGAAGAGCAAAGTAGCTGGTGGCCATGAAGGACGAAGAATGGAAGGTTCTTGACAGAAAGGCTCTAGGAACAATACGGATGAGCCTGGCTTCGTTAGTGGATTTCAATATCTCAAAAGAAACGACAACAGACGGTTTGATGAGCGCACTAGGTAAGCTGTATGAAAAACCCTCGACCTCCAACAAGGTATTTCTAATGAAGCGTTTATTTAATATGAAGATGTCTGAAGGTGTATCTCTTATTGATCATTTAAATGAGTTTAATACGGTTACAAATCAACAAAGTTCCGTAAGTGTTAACTTCGATGATGAGGTTAGGGCTCTTCTAATCTTGTGTTCATTGTCAGAAAGATGGAATAGCTTGGTCATGGCTGTAAGTAACTTTGTCTTTGGTTCAAACACCTTGAAATTTGATGATGTTATTGGTGTTATTCTTAGCGAGAAAATGCGAAGAAAAATCACAGGTGAGACATCAGGTAATGCGTTGACCATGGAGAGCAAGGGAAGACAAAAGGAGAGAGGAAAGAGCCAAGGTAATCGTGGGAAATCTAAAATGGGAAGATCCAAGTCCATACTGGGAAAGATTGAGTGTTGGAACTGTGGAAAGAAAGGACATCTGAAGAAAGACTGCAGATCTCTAAAGAAGAAAGGAGATGCATAGCAGGAAACTACCCAGGAAGCAAATGTAGCAGGTGATGTGTTACAAGATGCTTTGATTCTTGCATTAGATAATACTAGTGATTATTGGGTAGTGGATTCAGGGGTTTCATGTCATGCTACACTCCATAGGAAATACTTTCATGATTATGTTCTAGGCGATTTTGGACATGTTTTATTGGGTGATGATGAGCCATGCAAAATTGTTGGAATGGGTAAGGTATGAATAAAAGTTAAAAATGGAATTGATTGGCTGTTGAAAGATGTAAGGCATATTCCTCCTATGAAAATAAATCTGATTTCAACAGGGCAGTTGGGAGATGGCGGCTGTCTATCTACACTTGGAGAAAAGTGGTGGAAGATCACTAAAGGATCAATGGTGATAGCAAAAGGATATAGGGTATGTACGTTGTATTTATGTCCTCATAATACTGACCATTCTATCTCTTTAGCTTCCATAGGAATAGATACAACATTGTGGCATCATAGGCTTGGCCACATGAGTGAGAAGGGGATGCAGATTCTCCACTCAGGGAAGTTGCTGCCAGATTTGAAGCAGGTAAGTTTGGAATTATATGAAAACCGTGTTTATGGAAAACATAAGAGAGTCAGATTTCTCAGGGTTGGGAAGCAGAAGAAGAATGAAAAGTTAGAGCTTGTGCATACTGATGTATCAGGACTGGATCAGGTACAATCTCTTGGTGGCTCTCATTATTATGTTACATTTATTGATGATGCAACTAGGAAAACTTGGGTTTATTGCATTAGACAGAAATATGATGTGTTTGCTACTTTTAAGAAGTGGAAAGCTTTGGTTGGGAATGAGACGGAAAAAAAGTTGAAGTGTCTCAGATATGATAATGGAGGTGAGTACTGCGGCAAGGAGTTTGATAGTTACTGTTCATACCATGGGATTCGTAGAGAGAATACAATCCCAGGAACACCACAAGAAAATGTTGTGTCTGAAAGGATGAACAGAACGATCATGGAGCGTACAAGGTGTATGAGATTGCATGTAGGGTTGCCCTTACATTTTTGGGCAGATGTTGTAAATACTGCTGTTTATTTAATAAATAGAGGACCTTCGAGTGCTTTGGATGGTGGTATTCCGGAGGAGGCATGGACAGGTACAAAGGTAAACTACTCATTTATGAGAATGCTTGGTTGTGAAGCATTTGTCCATATTGATAAAGAAAATAGAACAAATCTTGAAGCTAAATCCAAGAAATATACCTTTATTGGATATGGGGTTGATGAATTTGGTTATCGCTTATGGGATTATGAAAATAAAAAAATCATCAGGAGTAGAGATGTGATATTCAATGAAAAGGTCATGTATAAAGATCGGTTGCAAGGAAAGAAATGAGAAAAGGAAAACATAGAGTACACAGTACTTGATGAAATTAAAGAAAATGAAGTTCCAAAGGTGCCAGAAAATCAAGAACAGCAGCAAGTACCTAAAACTCCTGCAACTGCAAGAAGATCTACCAGGTTAAGTAGACTCCCTGAACGATACTCTCCTTCAATGTATTATTTATTGATGACTGATGTTGGTGAACCAGAGTGTTATGAAGAAGCAATGCAGGTGGAAACTAGAAAGAAGTGGGGGCAAGGCATGAATGAGGAGATGGACTCATTGGTAGGAAACCAGACTTGGGATTTGGTTTAGTTGCTTGCTGGTAAAAGAGCATTGCAGAACAAATGGATTTACAGGTTGAAGGAAGAAGAAGGAGGCAAGAAGCGTTACAAGGCCAGACTTGTTGTAAAGGGGTTTGCATAGAATAAAGGTATATATTTTGATGAAATATTTTCTCCTGTTGTTAAGATGACTTCAATTAGGACTATTTTAAGTCTAGTGGTGGTAGAAGATTTGCATATTGAACAATTAGATGTAAAAAACAACCTTTCTCCATGGGGATTTGGAGGAAGAGATATATATGCAACAGCCACAAAGGTATGAGGTCAAAGGTAAGGAGAACTTGGTGTGTAGGTTGAAAAAGAGCTTGTATGACTTGAAGCAAGCTCCAAGGAAGTGGTATTTAAAATTTGACAGGTTTATGACAAAACAAGGTTATAGTAGATGCCATTCTGACCACTGTGTTTATTTCAAGAAGCTAGACAATGAAAGATATATTATCTTGTTATTGTATATGGATGACATTCTTGTTGCAGGGTCTAACATGCAGGATATAAATGTGCTCAAAAGAAAGCTAGCTAATTCATTTGCGATGAAGGATTTGGGTGCTGCAAAGCAAATCCTTGGTATGAGAATAATGAGAGACAAGAAAAATCACAAATTGACATTGTCTCAGGGTGAGTACATACAAAAGGTGTTGGAAAGGTTCAGAATGTAGAATGCAAAACCAGTTAGTACACCTTTGGCCAGCCATTTCAGTCTAAGTAAGGAAATGTGTCCCAAGACACAGGAAGAGACAGATTACATGTCCAAGATTCCCCATCAATCAGTAGTTGGCAACTTGATGTATGTCATGGTGTGCATAAGACCATATATTGCACAAGCAGTGGGAGTTGTGAGCAGACATATGAACAATCCAGGTAAAGAACATTGGAAGACAGTACAGTGGATTCTCGGGTATTTGAGAGGTACTACCACTCAGGCATTATGTTTTGGAGGTTCAGACACTGTCCTACAGGGATATGTTGATGCAGATATGGGAGGTGATAAGGATAGCAGGAGGAGCACCACAAGGTATGTGTTTACTGTAGGTGGAACAACAGTAAGTTAGATTTTGAGACTGCAGAAGGTTGTTTCACTTTCAACAACGGAAGCAGAGTATATTGTTGTTACAGAGGCTAGTAAAGAGATGATTTGGTTGCAAAGGTTAATGGAGGAAGTGGGTAAGAAGAAGAAGGATAGCAAGTTGTATAGTGACATCCAGAGTGCCATTCATCTTGCAAAGAACTCAACATTCCATTCCAGGACTAAACATATACAGCTCAAGTGCCATTTCATACGCTATGTTGTGGAAGATGAACGGTTGAAGCTGGAAAAGATACATACTAGCCAGAATCCTGCAGACATGTTCACAAAGGTAGTGACCAGAGAGAAACTGAGTTCTTGCTCAGTTTCAGTTAGCCTTCTAGCATGAAGGTGAAGATGAGAAAGTTTCCAAGTCCAAGGTACAGCAAGTACAGCAGCGGTGTAGTTGTTGTGATCAGTCTCCAAGTTGGAGATTGTTGGTTGTGGAGCCTGATCTCTAGATTCAAAGATATTATTATTCAGCCATGTCCGTAGCCCCCGAGAAATTTTTTTGGGGTTGTTTTCGCCAACAGTTTTCGGGCCCATGGTTTTGGGTAACCCGTGGTATTTTCCCATTGTATTTCCCTTATAAAAGAAAGACATTGTAACAGGGCTAAGGTTGATGTACTAGGTTTTATGCATTGTAAATATCTCTGAGATCAGAAAAGAGAGATTGTGAGACAGTGAAGAGGAAGTGCAGTGGCTGTGCTATAGGTTGTATCCCTTCACTTTGTTGGATGGAATAATAATAAAGATTGGAAACTTCAGTTTGGACGTATCCCATCTTGGGTGAACCATGATATATCTGTGTCTCTATTGTAATGTGTATGTGTGATTATATTTTCATTTCTGTTTATTGTTATTGCTCTGCGATCATGTTTTCCTAACAAAAACGATTTATTAGCATGTGCTCACTTTGTTCATACTGTTGGAGAGGAAGAGAATCCAGCTTAGGTTTGTTTCCAAATCAACCTAGATCCTGCAACAAACTCTGATACACTTACAAGAACAAATGGAATAAATCTAGAAGATATAGATGGTAAGAAAATATGAAGAGTAATTGTATATCTGACTATGCATACTACTCCCTATTCTTTAACTAACATATCAAAAGAAAACAAATCAAAGAATATGAATGAATGCTTCTATGGGCTCAAAGACCTTCTTAGCTGAACAATCCACAAATTCACAATAATAAGCATATGAAAGCAAAACAAGATTATACCTTAAACATAGACATGCGACACAATACAGATCTTGCACACCTCCTTGACCTCCAAAGTCTCAACAAATTCTTATTGCAAAAATATGAAATACTTGATAAAAGGTTCGATACTAATCCACCTTGAAAAATGGAGATCGACCTTGCTTTTATAGCCGAATACAAGAGGAGGGGGTGCACATGAGATGGAGGGCGAATGAGGGTCATGAGGGCACATCTCTAATTCAATGGAGTGATTTGAGGATGGAACTACCACTTGGTTGGTGTGATTACATGAGGTGGATGCCACCTCACAAGAGGGGCACCCCTCTTGACTTTGGAAACATCACCCTAGATTTAACGAGTCTCACACATGGAGAGTCCTCCCACGTGAGGAGGAGAGGAACACTTCTCATTTAATCAATTCGCTATGCTAACTTTGATTTTAAACATGTTCTTTTATCCAATAATGTGGTCACCCTCCATAAGAAACTAATATGCCACCCTTTCCATACTTTTTTTTAATCATTTTTTGGATTTTTATTTTTATTTTTGTCCTTTGTGCATTTTGTACCACACTTAACATTTCAATTATGTTTTGTAGCACTTTTAAGAAAAAATGCCGCAAATGACAATTTAATCGCCCGAAACCTAGGAAAAGTGGGTCCTAGGTTAAAGAGGATGCTCTGAGCATGAAAACGAGTATCGCCACGCCAAATTCCGCCTCTAGACCATGCTTTTATTACACTTTGAAATTTTCTAATTAAACCATTAAAAATGGTCTAATTTTACAGAACAAATTATTTTTATCGGAATGAAACCAAACTCCTGGGGGACCTATTGCATGTCCATATGACTCAATATTGATGGCTAGCATGAAAAAATACATAGACACATAGAATTTAATAACCTCCCTAGGTTCTTCCACCATGGTAAACACTCCAGCTTTGGAGGTGTGAGTAAAAAACTCAGGAATTATACGCTACTGAAGAGTAACACATAATTCCTAAGGAAAAAACATTCTAGAGTATCCCATTGATATCCAAACCTAAGAAAATCCAAGTCTTTTACAAAATAATCATGCTTAGACTGACTTATTACAATTCCCCCATGGGGGTATGGACATGCAATTATTACAAAGGGGCCAAAATTGGCCTTGAAAAATTCTTTGGAACTTCTGAGCACCGATGATGAATGACATGTTCATGAAACTGGCGGCTCACAAGAAGTCCAAATATGGTAGATAATAGTTGGTAACATTCGGCTCCAACTGCAGGATGCACACTCGTTTGATTTTCAATTGAAAAGAGTGTTCGAGAATCCTAGCCTCTTCGGTTCCTGCACAAAACTTAAGTGCATTAGTCCCACCTATACATGATAAATATGCCAAATAAAAACCAACATATAAAATTTAAAACGAAATTTAATTTACAAATGTTAGCATACAACATTTAATATGAAAAAAATTGTATATGAGATATTATACAAGAATAATATACAAAAATAGTGTACAAAACATAAAAGACAAAAAGGAGAGGGTTTAGAAAATCCCTAAAATGCCCCCATGGGAATTTATGTGTCACCGCTATAGAATAGCTTCATATGTTGTCCATTTACTGGCAGGTTCAAACTTTCTCCTTCCATGTTGTTGAGCAGAAAGGAATTTGTGCTGGCAAAATCATGAATGATAAACGAGCCCTTCCAGGGGCTATCGAATTTTCCGTGTTTGCCTAGCTTGTCTCTTCTTTTATGAAGGAACTAAAGTTCCCACTAATAGAATAACAAGTACGAGTAACATAAGAAAGCCATAAATGGCTAAGTAGTAATGTAAAATGGAATGTATGATAGATGATAATGGTAACATAGTTTGGGGCTTTTATAGGCCCGTCATGTACCTTTTCGACAAAAGGTCATGACTATTGATATTTGTTTAATTAATAAATTATTATTAGTAGTTAATATTAATTTATTATTATTTTGTTGTTACATTGCCTTCCCCTTAAGGGAAGCTTTGTCCTCAAAGCTGTATTGACAACAATGTCTGATTTCCCTTGAACGATCGTCTCGAGATTCTTTGCGACACTTGATGAAATAAGACGATACGAGTTATGGATTCCCCGGGAGAATTGTTGCATCGTATCTGCTGTGGTCCATCCCAAATCTATTTTGATCGTACTTCTGAGATCGTTTTGGGGAATGGGTCATTTAAATTGTTGCTTAGTATGTCGAACTGTTTACCTGTCAACATAACTTTTTTGGGAATGTTCATTTTGACCCCATCGTTGGTCAAAATGGCGATTATAATTGGGATGTCTGTAAGGCGTATGTGTTGTTTGTTTTTCTTTCTTTTGAAGTGTGGTGAGGACTGCCTTCACTTCCTCAACTTGATTTTTGAATGCATCTTCCTGGATTTGCGCTTCTTGGTTCTTTAGTAGATTTTTATGATTTTGAATCTTTTCGATTCTTTCATCTTGCGACTTTTTGTCAATTTCTAACTTCTTGATTTGATTCTCTAGTTCCTGATTACGATTCTTTAGACACTGGTTTTCTTCTTGCTTTTCCATTGTTCTTCCTTCGAGGTCTTCACCAGAGTGTTCCCTCTTGCTACTGTTTTTTAATTTTTTAATCTTTGTAATCAGTGTTTTGTTATGATTTCGTAGTCGAAAAATCTCTTCAGTATTGCTTGATAACACATTGTTGACTTTTTTCAATTCCATTTTATGTGTCTTCTTACTATCGTCATACTGCTTCTAGAGTTTTTCTTTTTGCTGTTGACGATGACATAACTCTGTTTCCTGATTTTCTAACTTTCTCTGGATGTGCTCCAATTCACTATATTTGTCCATGATGAGTTTGTTTAAAATCTTTATTTGTTCTTCTAACTCTTCATATCGTTCATCAGTTGATTCTTTGTCTATATTTTTCGATAAGGGAACTATCACTGAGAAATTATGTAGTATTATTTTCTTCTTCTTATGGATGAAGGTGATGCACTTCTTTTTTGCATTGATGGAGAATGTTCCTAGTGTTTCCAACCAATTATAACCCAACATTATGTTGATGAGATGGTCGTCTAGAGCTGCGATGGTGAGTTGAGCTGCAAAATGATAATCATCGATTTGTAATGGCACTTCTATTTGATCTTCGTTTGACTCATTCTTCATTGATTCTTGAACTTGCACTTGATTTGCGACATCAATATTTATAAAATTTTCCTTGTTGGATGGACAAATAGCGATGGCAATTGGACTTTCATCAAATATCCCATTAACTTTCAGCATGGCCATCAACACTTTTATCGGAACATTGAGAAATCTTTTCTCTGTTTTATTAAAATCTGTCTCTTTCATTTTTGCTTGTCTTCTTTCCTGATTTTTGGCTTCCTTCCCCTTTTTATAAAATAATTGTAATTAATTACAATTATTTAATAATATTAATTATTACTAACAATAATAATAAATATTATAATTTTTTGTGAATAGAAGCGGTATAGAGTTTTGAAACAATACAATATATATATTATTATAACTAATAATAATATTATTGTAATTTTTGTTTGAATACAAATAATAAGTATTATATTTAAATACTTTTATTATAAAGGTGGATTAATACGTTTCTAATAAAATTAAAATATTATATAATAATACTAATATTATTATAAGAATATATAAAACTAAGAGTGGGTTTGATAAAACCAAGGGACGGTTTTATAAAACCAAGGGCTCACAAAACCATGTGCACTGTCATAAAACCATGTGCGGTTTCGTGAATGTTATTCTTACTTCTTGTTCTTACTTATTTTCTCTTATTTTCTCTTTTTCTATTTTTTTACTTCTTTTTTCACTATCTTCTTTTATTTTTATTTTTATTTTCTTTAGGTCAAAGACCTAATTTGGAGAAACTCTCCAATTATTTGGCCAAAAGCCAAATCAATGAAATCACTTCTTCTTTTCTTCTTTTTATTTTTTTACTTTTGTCTTTTTCTTTCTTCTCTTTTGTTTTTTTACTTTTTTGGAGTTGGAGAATGGATTTTGGCCAAGGGCCACTCTATGGTCAAAAACCAATTGAAGGGAGAAACTCCCAAGGGGCTCTAATACCACTGAAGGAACTAAAGTTCCCACTAATAGAATAACAAGTACGAGTAACGTAAGAAAGCCATAAATGGTTAAGTAGTAATGTAAAATGGAATGTATGATATATGATAATGGTTACATAGTTTGGGGCTTTTATAGGCCCGTCATGTACCTTTTTGACAAAAGGTCATGACTATTGATATTTGTTTAATTAATGAATTAATATTAATAGTTAATATTAATTTATTATTATTTTGTTGTTACATTTTATCCCACATGAGGATTGTGTCCCCAATATGAAAATTTCTTAGCTTAGATGACTTGTCAAATATACTTTTCATACTCTCATGTTGTCTCAAACTCTGATCTAAGGTTGTCCTTCTCTCATCCAACTCAATGACATGATTTACTCTTTGCTCCATCTCCTCTCTTTATGAACCATATTCAATAATTATTCGAAACACTGGTATTTGCATGTTGATGGGAAACTCAACTATGAAACCATATACTAGTTCAAAGGGAGACTTTCCAGTAGCATTCTTCTTGGTGAATATATCGAACCAAAGTGCATACTTGATCTTGCTATCCCATGCCTTCTTATTGTTCCCCACAATTTTCTTGATGATATTCATTAATTTTTTGTTTGTAGACTCAACAATTCCATTTCCATAGGGGTAATAATTGGATTAATAGGATAGGGTAATGCAATACTTGAAGAGAAAGGAAGTGATATCAATGGAACTGAAGGCCTTGGCATTATCCGTTGTTATTTTAAGAGGGATACCAAATCTTGTGATGATTTTATCCTCAAGGAAATCAATAACAACTTTCTTAGCGGCTGATTTGGTGGGTATGGACTCTACCCACTTGGTAAAATAATCGGTAGTTGTAAGGATCCAGGTAAATATGTTACTTGAATTGTCCTTGAATTTACTGATGAAGTCAATCCCCCACTGTTGAAAGGGGGCAAGGACCACTATTGGCTTGAGGAGAAGAGCTTCCAATTTTTGCTTCCCAGTAAAGAGCTGGAACTCTCGACAACACTTAACATACTTATGCACATCTACGAATAGGGTTAGCCAGTAGTAACCTGCTCGGAGGATTTTGTGGGAAGTTGTATTTGCTGCAAAGTGGCCTCCACAAAATCCTGAATGGAATTCAACCAAGATACTTTTGTAATCTTTCTCATTCACACATCTAAGTATTATCCCATCTCGGTTCCTCCAACCCAAACCTTCTTGAGTGAGACAATACCTAACTGTTTTCAACCTTAAAACCCGTCTTTTATGACCCTTGATGTGATATGGGCAAGTAAGGTGAAGAAGGAAATAGATGATGTCCGAATAGTAGTGGTTTCCAAGGTTTTGTAATGATGTCATGACTGGATCAGACCTACTGTTTTCACAAATCATTCCTATGGCTTCCTCGTTCTTTTGAGTTAACATTTTAGCGAGACATTGTCCCTTGATGAGCTTGGTGGGTTTTATTTCTAAGTCATACTCCTGAATATTTGACACCCATGTGCCCCTTATTCCTAATCGATCTTGTTGGGACAAGATGTCTTTTATTGCAGCATGGGGAACATAACCTATGAATTTAGAATACCCAATGTAGGTCCTAAAATGTTTCAATGATTTGACCAAGGCATAATCCTTCTTCTCCATGGTGGTATATTTTAATTCTTAGTTTTGTAAAGCACGACTCATGAAAGCAATAGGTTTCTAAGACCCTTCGTGGTTCTTTTGGAGCAAAACCCCTGCAATAGTATCTTCAGATGCAAAGGAGAATATCATGAAGTATTTGGTATATTATGGGATGACTAGGACAAAGGATTTTGTGATTGCATTTTTTATACATGAGAAATCCTCCCTTCCCTCATCTGTCCATACAAACTTGGCATATTTTTTCAATAGTTTCTGCATAGGCTTCATTAGCTTAGCCAAGTTAGGGATGAATCTTCTAATAAAGTTGATGTGTCCATTGAAATATTGGAGGGATTTAACATTCTTAGGCAAAGGTATTTTCTTAATTTCCTCTATTCTCTTGGGATCAACCTTGAACTCATCCTTGGAAATGATATGTCTTAGGAGCTTTCCTTCATCGATACCTAGGACAGACTTAGCTGGATTTAAATAAATGCCATATTTTCTACATCTTTCAAAAACTTGCTTTAAGTGACTTACATGGCTAGATCTTTCTTTGGAGAAAACAATTAATTCATCCTGATAAATCTCTATGATTTTTCCAATTAGCTCCTTGAATGCATAGTCCATAGCTCTTTGGAAAGTGGCACCAGCATTCAATAAGCCAAAAGGAATTCTAAAGTATTCAAAATTTTACGAAGGAGTTGTGAAAGTAATGGTCTTATGTCTATCTTCTTTTTGGATGACCACTTGGTTGTAACCTGAAAAGCCATCTAGCATGGACATCATGCTAGCACCCATGACCCTATGGAGAAGGGTTTCCATATTCAGAAGCAGATAGTTGTCCTTCTGAAAAGCCACATTTAGATTCCTAAAGTCGATGCATATCCTTATGCTTCCATTCTTCTTCCAAACAACCATTAAGTTGGAGAACCAGGATGAATGTATTGTAGGTGCAATTATCCCTGCCGCTAACATTTTCTCGAGCTCTTTTTTAACAATGGGAGCTAACTTAGGGTTGATTTGTCTCAATTTTTGTCTGAAAGGTTTGAATTCTTTGATATCTTACTTTAAAGGTATAGTGTGCTGAAATACATCTTCACGATATGCTTTTAATTCATCACAAGTAAAAGCAAACACATCTCTATACTCTTTAACTAAAATGATTAAGTCATTCCTTTCCTTTTCAGAGGTACCTTTTCTGATTTTTATCATTTTAGGTTCTTTATCTGACCCAATGTTTATTTTCACATAATCCCTAGGTTTCATCGAATCAATGTTACTCTTTCTCCTATCCTGCCTATAAAAAATGGTTTCAAAATCCACTAGGCCACGTGGCACAGGATTGTTGAACTGATTTCCCTCACCCTGATACTCTTTACCCTCTTCTTGCAAATTGACATTAAAGTTCGAGAATTCATCAACATTATGAATAAACTTTAAGATTTGTTCATCATCTCGGAAAACCTGCTAATGTTCCATGTTATCTGGTACTGATGGCCTGAAATTGATTTCTAAATACAGTCACCATTTAACATCTCATATGATGGTTGAAGGGTTGATGCTGAAACTTCTAACTTATTTGCTGCGTTGTTCTGGTCTCTAGGAATGGATTCTATGTTTAAGGCATAAAAAAATTCCATGGTGTCCCCAATTGCATTTCTGTAATTTTTTAATCTTTGACACTTACATGCAAATTGGTTCTTTATTTGTTGAACTTTCAAATCAGAGTCTCCTTTTATACTTAATATATTTATCCCCATATCTTTTTCTAGTTCAATCCTAAGTAAGAGTGCCTCATACTCTACTACGTTGTTTGTCGCTTGAAATTCGATTCTATATGCAAAGTTAAAAATTTTACCTCCTAGTGAAGTAATAATAATCCCAGCCCCTTTTCCTGCTCTTGAATGAGCTCCATCAAAGTTCATTTTCCAAATTTCATCTACCTTTTCATTCTTGATTTTCTCTTGAATAGGGGATAAAAAGGTAGAATTGATTGCTTAATTTGCAAGATCACCAGTATTATAAACATATTGATTTGAGAGTCTCTTGGGGTTTTCCACATGATTTTTATTTTCCTTATCATTATGCAATTTTACTAATGAGTCTTTTGATGTAGGTACAGTGGCATAAGTCCAATCCATTTGGATCCAACCTCCTAAAGTAGCATCCCATTTTATGGAAAGTAACATCCCCCACTTATCAGGTACATCTATGACAAGGATATCCATAGTTACATGAATATCTGGATACTTGGCCAATCTGATAGGTTGATTTTCAATAATTCCTACTACGCCAACTTGTGTAGAATCCATGGCACCATTTTGGTAAGGTCTGGATGTTCTAAGATTAAGTTTACGCATAACTTTCTTGGTCATGATGTTGGATGAGGATCTTGAATCTAACATACAATTGTGTAGAAGAAGATCACCTATCATCAATGATACATAAAAAGGCGGATTATCCTCTTTTCTTGGGTCCATGGTATGTAGAATTACTAATGGATATTCAATGACATTGTTGTTTCTTGTGAAAGGTTTCTCTAAGTTTTCAGAAAAAGGTGAATTTCTTAGGGAAGGGAGGGTTTAAAACTCTCATTAACTTTTCTCTTTGTTCAAGAATTTTGAATATTTCGGTAGCAAGCATAGGTATTTTAACATTTTAAAACCAATTACCTAAATCAATATTCATATCATTAGAATCATAAGGATTTGTTACCTTGGGAGGATATTGAATATTCTGTCCAACATTTTCTCTTCTTTGGTACGTGAAGCCTTTGAACTTTGGCATCTCTCGGATTTGGTCAGGTGAAGGCATCTGTCCATAAGTCTTAGTAAGGTTGTCTTTCTCCTGGCTATAGTGTCTAGCCTGTTCTTAACTCTCTTAGGGAATGGTATGAACATCACCTATGCCATTTATATAATCAAGCCCGCTTGAAATCTGCTCACTACTGCTTGCCTCAGGAAAACCATTCTCATGGACATAGCATGCAAAGTAACAATTAGACTCTTCATGAAAGTCTTTGCATGCTCTACAGAAAGGTGTATACTTCCCAACCATGTTAGCAGTCTCTAATTGATTTGGAGGCCTCTTTTCATGGTTTTGTCCCTTCTTCTACCAATTTACCTGTGGAGGAAAATTTTGTTGAATGGGTTGGGACTGAGATCGTTCCATAGCTATTACCCGATTTTTCATTTCTTTGAGTTGGGAAACACACTTCATTTTCATAGCTTCCATCTTCTCATTCATCTCTTTGATTTTTCTGTCATGATTATCTTGATGAGAAGAGGATGCATTTTCTTTAGGATCAGTTTGTTTCATGGGAACTAAGTCTCTTGTATACCCAAGAATGTTGGACTTGCAAGAGGATTGCATATTTGTATCAATATTCACAGCGATATCCTTAGCCATCAAAATAGTGGTGGGCTCCTTATCTCTAAGTTGATATTGCATCGCCCCACTCAAAGCTTCGATTTAGTAAACCAATATGGATTGTTTTGTTGGTTTAAAGTCCATATGCATACTATTTATTAAGTCATGGAATTTTTTATTAAATTCATCGATAGTTTCGTTCTCATTTCTCTTAATAGTATGTAAGGGATCTAGTTGATGACATGGCTCATTTTTCTCTACCCACTTGGTTGTGAACGCATTTTTGAAAGATGCTAAAGTTGTGAAAGAGTTGTCAGGTAAATTCATAAACTAGTCACTAGCACCCCCTTCTAAAGATAAGGAAAACAACTTCATGTAAACATCATCATGTTGGTGTTCTGGTGTTCGTACCCAACTACTGAGACATTTTGAAAAACTCTTCAGATGGACAGTTGTGGTTATGGCATCAGTTCCAATGAATGTAGGAAGATTGTCAATAGCTTTGTCGGGAATATCATGGGGCCGACCTTCTATCTAAGAAATGTTAAGGGGACTAAAGAATTCACCCATTACATCAGATAAAATATTATTATTTTCTAGAAAAAGGAAATGGATGTCCGAAATAGGCTCGGATCCTAGATTCTCAAGGATTCTACAAGAAGAGAGCTTGTTTAATCTTCTCTGATAAACCTTCTCAGGTTCAGGGATGAAATCAAATAAACATACTTAATTCCTTCTAGTTGAATACGTTGGTAAATTAATTGACAATGGATTCCCCAGATGGATCAAGTCTAATTTCAAAGTTTATTGGACTAAAAATATATCAAAAAGTTTAAGGTAAAAAACTAAAATAAAAACTAAGGTAAGTCGAACTAGGAACAAAAAATTTGTCCACAGAAACAGTGCAAGAAATGTTGCTGCCGAGATGCACACCTAGGGGGGATCGCAACAAAAATATTTAGAAGTTGCTTGGTGTGGCCTTGGGGGCAAGCAAAGAGTCAGGTGCTGTCACCTGATCCCGACTCCTTCGTTTAGGAAAACTCCTAACGAAGCCAAGGGGGGTAGACACCACTGAAAAAAGGTTTGCTAAGGATTTTTAAAGTTTAAGTTTGATGTGATTGGAACGAGTGTTGTTTTTAGGAGTTGTTTGGATTGAGACAAATTTGAACCAAGTATTTGATTTATGCAAAATTAAAGCAATTTTTCACTCACCAAATTAAATCAATGGCACGCCCACAACATATAAAATAAATTACAACAACAACTTTTCCAATTTAATCAAAATAACATCCACAACATAATATCATAAGATGAACAAAAATTCGAGATAGATAAAAAGCAAAGACTTAAAAAGTTGTCGCTGATGAAAGACTAGTGCTAATGGAGTGACTATCTGTTGGAGTGCTAAAAGGACTATTGTGCGAATGCTTCTTGGTTTATTTTATTATATATTTTGAAAGATGAGGTTGATTTATTGTGGGATGGGGGGATTCTCGATATACCTTGCGGTACAGGGAATATGTCCAGAATGTAATCTAGGTGGCTTCATACAAGGACGTGTGGGATGGAATGGAGTCTCGAGAGCGGTGTTCAACACTACACCAACAAGGGTGTAGTCTAACTATGCTCCGAGGTCGCCTCCCAGTTGTTGTTGCTTCCTTAGTCGAAATTTTCCCACTTTCGACCACTATCGAGCCAACGTCGGATTTTCGTTGGTTTGTGGGACTTGATTTTATTAATGAGTGAATTAATTAAATGTGAAAATTTAATAAGTGCAGAACAACCATTTTTTATATCCCAAAGCTCAAACTAGCCTGTGATGGGTAGATCATACACGATGTTTGCAAAAAATTAATTCCAATTTTATTGATTCTCCAACAGAGGGCACTCTTGATCCGCTAAACGCGAGATTGAGATTTTAAGGAGTCTTAAGACTCACATAAATTGTAAATGCAAAGATACATAAAGTAGTAAAAAAAACTTGAAATGATCTAAATTCCACCCAAGAATCTCTTTCAAGTCCAGGACCATACTCGGGAGAGCAAGGGGGTTAGTAAAAAAAGTAAACTCTTTGACAGAGAGCACTCTTGATCTACAAATGGAGAGATTCAAGAGATTTTGCATATAAACTTAACAACTTCACAAAAGGAAATCATGCAGAGATATTAAATCAAAACTTAAAACTAATTAACTTTAAAAGAAATAAAACTTTCACTAAAATTTGTACTTTTTGCATAAACAATAAACTTCTTTTAAAAGAAACTATGTAAAAAAGACTTTCAAGATTTTATGAAAAATTGAAACTAACCTAGCATGCTACTGATATGGTTTTATGCAGGTAAAAAGCAAATGAGAAAAGATACAGGCTTCCCCCAAATGGGGGAAGAAGGGTGTGGGAGTTGCAATCCCACTTGCTTTTTTATTAGACTTTATTACAAAAATTATGAACAACTCTCCGATAGAGAGTGCTCTTGATCCGCTTAAATTGCGAGATTCAAGAGACTTTAGGCATTTCAAGAAGGCAAAGGGACAACAAGGGATTGAAGAGGAAATATATTTTATGAGTTAATGCTCCAAAAGGGGCTTCTTTCCTTGCTTTCCTGTAAAACAAACAAGAAAAACCAGCAAACACAAAGATTTGTTAATGCATTAGTACATGAATATACATTAAAATTTTTACACTTTAGTACTTGAAAAAAGTATTCAAAGATTGCTACAAGTACTTTAATGGAAACTAGATCTAACTTATGAATAACTTGAAACTCTTTTTAGATCTAGTACTGAAGCAATTCGAATCTAAAGAATAACACTTTTAGATCTAGATCTACTTGGTTTTTGTAAACAAAATAAGGGAAAAGAGTTTGATTTTGATTTAAAGAGAGGTGAGAAACGTGGAACCAATCCCAAGCTTGAGGATTGTGGAGGTTTATGGAGATCTGCAAAAACAATTTATTAGCATGTGATCACTTTGTTCATACTATTGGAGAGGAAGAGAATCCAACTTAGGTTTACTTCCAAATAAACCTAGATCCCGCAACAAACTCTCATACATTTACAAGAACAAATGGATTAAATCTAGAAGATATATATGGTAAGAAAATATGAAGAGTAATTGTATATCTGACTACGCATACAACTCCCTATTATTTCACTAACATATTAAAAGCAAACAATTCAAAGACTATGAATGAATGCTTCTATGGGCTCAAAGACCTTCTTAGCTAAACAATCAACAAATTCACAATAATAAACATATGCAAGGAAAACAAGATTATACCTTAAACATAGACATGCAACACAATATGGATCTTGCACACCTACTTGACCTCCAAAGTCTCAACAAATTCTTATTGCAAAAATATGAAATACATGAGAAAATGTTCGATGGTAATCCACCCTGAACAATGGAGATCGAGCTTTCTTTTATAGTCGAATACAAGAGGAGGGGGTGCGCATGAGATGAAGGGTGAATGAGGGCACATCTCTAAATCAATGGAGCGATTTAAGGATGGAACTACCACTTGGTTGGTGATTAAATGAGGTGGATTCCACCTCAAAAGAGGGGCACCCCTCTTGACTTTGGAAACATCACCCTAGCTTTAACAAGTCTCATGCATGGAGAGTCCCCCCACGTGAGGAGGAGAGGCACATTTATCATTTAATCAATTTGTTGTCATAACTTTGATTTTCAACATGTGTTTTTATCCAATAATGTGGTCGCCCTCCATAAGAAATTAATATGCCACCCTTTCCATACTTTTTTTAATCATTTTTTGGATTTTTTTTTATTTTTGTCCTTTGTGCATTTTGTAGCACACCTAGTATTTAAATGTCGTTTTGTAGCACTTTTAATAAAAAATGCCACAAATGACAATTTAATCGCTCGCAACCTAGGAAAAGTGGGTCCTAGGTTAAAGAGGATGCTCTGAGCGTGATAATGAGTATCCCCATGCCAAATTCCGCATCCAGACCATGATTTTATTACACTTTGAAAATTTCCAATTAAACCATTAAAAATGGTCTAATTTTATGGAACACTTTTTTTTTTATCGAAATGAAACCAAACTCCTAGGGGACCTAGTGCATGTCCATACGACTCAATATTGATGGCTAGCTTGTAAAAATACATAGACACATAGACTTTAATAACCTCCCTAGGTTCAAACACCATGGTAAATACTCCAGCTTCGGAGGTGTGAATGAAAAACTCAGGAATTATACACTACTGAAGAGTAACGCATAATTCCTAAGGAAAAAACACTCTAGAGTATCCCCTTGATAGCCAAACCTAAGGTAAGCCAAGTATTTTACAAAATAATTATGCTTAGACCAACTTATTACAATTCCCCCATGGGGGTCTGGACATGCAATTATTACAAAGGGGCCAAAATTGGCCCTGAAAAAGTCTTGAGAAATTCTGAACATTGATGATGAACACTTGACATGTTCATGAAACTGAAGGCTCACAAGAAGTCCAACTATGGTACAAAATAGTTGGTAACATATCCCACAAAATTATGTGTAAAAAGAACTAAGATTGTAAACATATCCTTCATAATGATGGAATCTGGAATTTAAGATGAAATAAATAATAAAAACTATAATCATTTCATAATTGTTTACACGACATAGAAAGTAAACATTGCATACATATTGCATATGCTTTTAGGTATTTAGCAATCTTGTGCGAATGTCCCGTGACATAGTGAACCAAGGTATTTGCACTCCAAGATATTGATGTTTATTATATACTACCAGACCACCTATACAAATCCTTTACTAAACTAAACCACCTCTAAGCACATAATACATATTGACTTTATATTGGCTGCAAGAATCTGCTCAGTGTGAATGTGAAAGCCTCTCCATGTGTATGAATTTTCATCAATACCATAGTTACACATTAGCTAAACCTTTGAGTAGGCTTAAGATTCCCACATCATTTTTTGTCATTCTTCCTATTCTTAGTCTTTAGATGATAATGAAGGCAAGTTCTAGTGACTATGAGGCATTATGTCGAGGATCACAATGTGTATCGTACCTAGATTGAATATCATCTAGAGTTACTACTCTAGATCCACTAATAAATTTTGTAACATTTTGTCCTATCATCTCTAAATGGACACCTCCAGGGTGGCTACCTTCCTCTTCATGGACATCAAAGAATGCCTTCATCTCATCCTGAAATATAACATGGAAAAATAGTTTACATACCAACAGTCCATTCAACTTCACTAACATGTTAGTTCAGTAAGACTAAATGTGTTCAGCATGTGTGCATTGATACATGACTGCAGAATAGTTACAAATCAAAAACATTATTCACCCTATGGAAATTCAATGCTTGCATGCCTAACTCATGACTCATGGATCAATGCTTGCATGCCTAACTCATGACTCATGGATCGACTCATGACTCATGTATTGATCTTTAGTCTCACCTACATATTCATTACTCTCATGGATCAAGAATAATGTATTGATCTTTGGTCTCACCTACATATTCATTACTCTCATGGATCAAGAATAATGTATTGATATTTGTACTAGTTTGTTGCAGGCAAGGAAGAATTTCTACAAGCTTCTTTTGAGTCGATCCATTTCCTTTTCTGTTTGAAATTTTTGAGAGAGCACAACAGTTCTTGCAATTGTGTTGTTGTTCAACATATGTGCCCATGGTTGTAGCAAATGTTCTTCATCTCTTTTTCTTGGTTCTCCGTTTGTACAAACCATATAAAAAAGGCCGAAAATATTTGCTTAGAGTCTCAATTAACATAAAAACATTGGCTCTATATTCTTAATTTTAGTCAGTAAAGATGGCCACTGTATTTCAAATTGCGAAATTTCCACATAGACGTCATCAGATCCAAAAGACTAAGTAAGCTAAATTTTCTGAAATATTAAGTGGATTTAGGCATATTGTACATTAGATATTTAATATTTTACAACACTCTTTGACATCTACCCCATGGGAGGTCTACTTGTTCCGTTTCAAAAGAATGAAACTACATTATTCCCGTTGTTAGCACAACCAATTTTTTTTTTATTTTGGGTGTTTTGGCAAAAAAATGGTGCTCTTATGGTCTATACTCCCTCAGGTTTATAACATATATTGTTTTTTTTGTTAACAAGTTTAAAAAAAGGGCTTTTTATATGATCTCGGGCTTGGTAAAATTTATACACAGAGTTAATTTGATTAAAATTATTGCGTTTAAACCCCCATATCCAAGTCAACCTTCCCAAGTTGAAAGCCAAGCAATGAAATTCAACAATCAATAGCCAAATATCATGCCAAGACAGAGCCCAACCATGGGAGGAGAGGAGCATGATATCATGCTCAAGAGAAAGAAATATTTTGGAACCGTCGGTGTATATAAACACCATGAACTACGGTACCCGACCAATTTGGGATATATACCAAAGAAAGTGTGCGCCCAAGCAGAAGGTGTCAAGACTTCCTACATGTGTTACGAATCTGAATTACAAATTATGCACATGTCTAGCAAATGTGAGCAATGTTATTCGCGATTGTGTGTCCCATTTTATCCCGAAGAATTTGATTATCAACCAGCTACAATATATGGTTATTAAACCACATCTTATATGATCAGAAGTTCTTATGGGAGCAAGCTCTTGGGACACTGGTTCAGACCGACATCTCGTTAGAGAAATTCAATAATTCAGAAAGGACTTTGGTTTTTGTGGCACATTTTAAAAATATTTTCCTAAAATAAAAACCCTAACTTTCAAACTTACAGGTCAGACCCCCCCTTCTCAGTCACATAAGTTGTCTTTCGGTGCCCTGTTGTGGAAAATTTAGAGAGAGGCACTTACCTGAGTTGTTGTGACTAGTTAGAGTGGGATCTTGCACCACCCAAACTAGTAATATCCCAAGGGTTTTCTCAAACCCTAGCTAAACTACTTAAGAAACGTTGGTCAGTGTTTCTACTCGGTGGAAGCCATATCCACAAAATGAAAATGAAAAAAAAAAAAGTTGGATCCCATATCCACACAAAGAATCAGTTCTTGGGAGGATGGGACATCAATAGGGTTTGATAAATACTTACCCGGAAGTGTCTCTGTCGATTCCTCACTCGAAAAATCAAAACTTGTGAATATGTGTTGGGCATAGGAAGGTTGTTGTGGGATTTACCCTTATTTGCTTGAAAAGTGCTATTTTCGCAGGTCTCTTGGGAGTTAGTGGAATGATCTATGGTAGTGTGATTTATGCCCGACCCTCTGAAAAAATATTCAGAGATTCTTTGCCCCAACAAGACAAACTCCATCATTTTTTTAATAATAATGTGCTTTCAAAATCTTTCCCTCTTTTTCCAAGTTAAAAAAAAATTATATATGTTTTTTTTAATTTATTGTTATATGTATTAATATATATAAATACACAACTATATTATATAAATATTTATTATAATATGTTTTTATATATTAATATATAACTATATATATTATAACTATTCTATATAATTGTATTTGAGCTTGTTCATAAAATGATATTGAACCCTTAAAATGAGAGTTTTTTTTATTGAAAGCTTGTTGTTGATAAAATAATTTATAATAGATTAAGGCTTGAAGAGTATAGTATATTAAATATATAGTATATAAATATATTAATATTATATAATATATAATATATAATATATCAATATATTAAGTATATTTAGCAAATGGTTGTGCATATGAAGGTCCTTTGTTCCACAAACAAGGGATTTTTATACACAAATTTGGTGTCTCGTTTGGTGGTGACCTTAAAAATAGATGATAATGATAATGATATTAATATATTAAGATGATAGTATATTAATATATTAACTTTAATTGAAATTGACTATATTTAGTTAACATGATGCAAAATACATGAACTTACCAAAACTTTAATAGATTTCGAGAGGGTCAAACAACAATAGTTTTGTTCAAACAAAATATGAACATGACCAATATGACGATTCAAACATAATGATAATAACTTCACGATAGGACATGTGCGAGGAGAACCATGGCAAATAGATGCATATGGAGAGAATTAATGGAGGTTGTGGAATTGACAATTTTTAGCTAACATGATACAAAATATCCAAGATATGAACGCGACCAATACGACGAGTTGAACATAATGAAAGCAACTTTACAACATGACAATGCCCAAAGGGAAAGAGGACAGATATCCAAGATTCAACTCAACCGACACACTATGATGGTGCACATGATGTAGTTTGGGGGATATGTCAAAGGGATAATACAGAAAAAATGGTGGAATAAGATATGGACATGCTAAGCACGTTGGAATGGATCATATTATACATTGAATCCGTCTACAATGTTACAATTTACTAAATTTTAACACTGCAGATGGATTCAGAGACCCTAGGGGATCTCTGAATCCATCTGCAATGTTAAAATTTAGTAAATTGAACAAATTTATTGCCAAAATTTTAATTTTCCATTGTCGCAATGACACAGCTAAAAATGAACAAATAAACGACGAATTCATATTCTTAATGTTATTGTTATGTGGTGATTTTTAGTTTAGTTACTTGTTATCTGGTCATATATTTTATCCCGTGACCCAATTGGTCATTTCTCTAGTCATTTTTAGTTGGTTCATTCAAGCTTGGTCATTTATACCTTGAAAAAACTATGTTGACTAATTTTTTTGGTCGCCTGCTCATTTATCTCTCATTTTCTAATAGTGATTGCATGGTATGTTAGCATAGCGCTCAGGTGCTAAGTTTCCAGTTTGGATTCTACTGCTCGAGCACTAATTTATTTAGTGCTGATCTCGTAGGATAGTACTCAGTTGATGTGGATGTCCATGTTATAACCCCTCATCCATGCAGTGGTTCCACATAAACTAAAATCCACGTGGCACTTCCACATCACACTATTTACATGGAACTTATGCGTCCACATGATTTTTCTTTTAATTTCCCAAAATTTTCAAAATTCGATTTTCCAAACATGTTGCTCAGGAACACTTGGCAATTTCTTCCTAAAAATGTGGCTAACTGGAGTGTACAGTTAGCCTCTCTCAATATTGAAATTTTGTTTATCAAACAAGAGAGCTGGGCACTCCTGACTTCTTCCTCTTGCTGGTAAATTTCGTCAAGAAAAACCAATTTAACACATAGTTCGAATCTACCTATAAATTTTCATTAGTTGACATAACTGAATTTTTTTCTTATATTGATGCTAAATTCTGCCCAAATTTTGAATATTGGATTTTTCCATTCATGATTTTAATTTTACCCATTTCCATACTAATACTAAACACCAAATCTGAGCACTTTAATCAAGAATGTATATGAGGAATTTGGCAAACAATTTGCCTATAAACTGTAACTTTTGCTCAATTTTTTCTTAAACTCACAAATTTTTCCACAATATCTCTCTGTGAATTGGCCTAGCCATTCAATTATATAATTACATATTGGAATTGAACAATGCAGTAATTTAAAATTGTTTTCCCAAATTTCTTTCCCTGATGTTGTTAGGATATTTCAATACTCCATCCTTGTCCTACCTAGCATTATTTATTTTTCTTAGTTGTTGATGATGTCATTTCCCCCCTAGTGGTGTGCAGATGTCATCCAGGATCCATATACCACCTTCTGAGCCCTGCATGCATCATTTTAGGACCACTTCAGTTAGTTCCCTATTTTACAATAACCTACCGAGTGTTCCAGTGCAGTCCACTTGAGTTAGCTGACTCTTGTGGGGGGTTAGAGCTCCGGATGCCACTGATTGTGGCCTCATGTGCCCTTTTTCTAAGTGGCATGCACGATAAACTCACTATTGTGCCCTCCTTATCCAGTTAATTGATTATGTATTCAATTAGCTGAGTTTAGGTTTAGTTTGTTAGGATATTTCAATACTCCATCCTTGTCCTACCCAAAGATAATTTTAAGGACCCATACTCATTTAAAAGTGTAAAAACCTTTGCGAATCTTACCAATTCTCAAAATGTCAAATATAAATATTTGGCGATATTTTTCTAAAATTATTTCAATTTCTAAGGATTTTCTATAGTTTATATAATAATTTGGCAATTTTTAGAGTGAAAAAATTTTACCCCCTCAAAATTGGGCGAAATAGGGCTTCAAAAAATGCAAATTGGCGAATCTTTTTTTGGAAAAAAAGATTGAAAAATAACCCATGGGCTAAATTTCACCCCTAAAATTATCCTTGGGACTCCTACCTAGCATTATTTATTTTTCCTAGTTTTTGATGATGACATTTCCCCCCTAGTGGTGTGCAGATGTTATCCAATATCCATATACCACCTTCTGAGCCCTGCATGCATCATTTTAGGACCACTTCAATCAGTTCCCTATTTTATAGGAACCTATTGAGTGTTCCAGTGCAGTCCACCTGAGTTATCTGACTCTTATGGGGGGTTAGAGATCCGAATGCCACTGATTGTGGCCTCATGCACCCTTTTCTGGATGGAATGCATGATAGACTCACTATTGCGCCCTCCTTAGTCAGTTAGCTGATTGTGACTTGAGTTAGTTGAGTTTAGGTTCAGTTCAGTTGACTTTGAGTCTTCCGTAGCACTCCAGTGGTGATAATCCCTATGCTAGACCAATTGAGGTTGGAATTCTCCTACATTATTCAAATTCTCTCCATTGTAACATCATTGTTTATTATACTAATAATTGGAACATGTGACATTATTCTGCTCCTATCTGAGTTATGCTGCATTATTATTCTTCCGCTCTTTTTTACTGCAGTTTTCACTCTTCTTCAAATTTTTTGCTCATTCTTTCTTTGTGACGTATCCTCAGCTCTTTAGATCTGTTGTGACATAGAATTTCACATGGTATTAGAGCCATTTGAGCGAATAGGTTGATCAGCTGCTTTCAGTAGTGCACTGGAAGCCTCTGGATTTCCACAGCAAATCCTGGCACCATTGCATTGATTCATTGGAGAAATCCAATGAGGTCTAGCCAGGTGTGAAGGATCTGGATAAAATTACTAAAGAAGTGCTCAGTAGTAGTCTACCTCCTTATTGAGATTTTTTTTGCATGTTATTCTAATTTTTTGAGTGCAGCAGTTTTCTGTAGTTGCAGCAGTTACAACAGTTTTTTGTAGTTGCAGCAGTTTTCTATAGTTGCATCATTTTTTCTGTAGTAGCAGCAGTTTCACCTTATATTCGCTCCAGCAGTTGTAATGGACAATTTGAAATATCCTCTCTCTCCTAGGATCCCGACACCCTTCAATTATCTTGATTGGAGGGCTGATATGCAGATGGTATTGCGAAACAAATAACTGTATAGGGTGGCAATGGGGAAGGATCCCGAACCAACATCAATTGTGGAGAAAACCAAGTATCTGAATCACTAGTACAAAATGAGAGATAAGTGACCAGGCGACCAAAAAATTTGGTCACCATAGTTTTTTCAAGGGATAAATGACCAAAATTGAGAAATTTTGAGTGAGTTAAATAAAAATGACCAAGATAAATGACCAATTTGGTCACAGGATAAGAACTAAACTAAAAATGACCGAGATAAATGACCAATTTGGTCACGGGATAAGAACTAAACTAAAAATGATCACATAACAATTGGTCATTTATTTGGTCATTTTTAGTTGTGTCACTCCAACAATGAAAAATTACAATTTTAACAATGAATTTGTACAATTTTCTAAATTTTAACACTGCAGATGGATTAAGAGACCCCTTACAATGTTAAAATTTAGTAAATTTTAGACCCCCTCATGTGTCACAACTCAACAATTGACACCAAATTAGTGTTATGGATCATGATGACATCCTAGCGAGCTATGGTCGAAAATTACAATTTTTATAATGAATTTGTACAATTTACAAAATTTTAACACTGCAAACAGATTCAGAGACCCTCGGTCTCTGAATCCGTCTTCGGTGTTAAAATTTTGTAAATTGTAGACCCCCTTATATGTCATAGCTTAGCATTAATGCATGAAGCAGTTTTTCACCGCTTACATTAATGGCCTTATACGTAGTCTTCAATTCTTGGAGCAGAAGCAATTTGCTTATAAGCTTTACATCCTTCCCAAGGTATCATAATTAATTTCCAATACATCTGTAGTATATAAGCAATAATAAAAACCATCCCAAGCTCATGAGATGGATTTAAAGCTTGGAACTAAATTTTAACACTGGAAATGGATTTAGAGACCCCTTTCAACAAGGGGGTCTCTGAATCCATCTGCAATGTTAAAGATATTGAATGGCAATTACTTTTTATTAAATTTTATTTTATTGAAGAAATATTAATAGTGTATATTTGATTATTATTGATTATCTTCACATTAATACAATTTAACTATTTTTATTCTTAAATATAAAATAGATAATTTTCCATACAATATGAAATTTTTTCAATTATCATCTTAAATTTGATAAGACATATAAACATAATACTAAAAAAACAAAATAAAACATAACATAAAAAACAAAATAAAACATCCTCGCCATTTTGAACACCTCCTCGACCTTGTACAACATTCCACAATGTGCCATTAATTGAACCCCTAGTAGAGATGAGATATGGCCCCTTGTTTGTGTTTTGAAATAAAATCCTCCTTGCTATAGGTCAATTTGAAAAAGTTCAATGGTTAAAGGGGGTATCCCTCAATAATAGTTGTTTTAAAAACTTTAGTAGTCAACGAAACTTGTTAGATGAGGTGGTGATGAAAATGAGTTAATTGAATTAAATGAAATCCAAGTACACAATTTTTTCTTCACATGGCATCTTTCCCTTATTTTATCAATCATGAAAGTAGCAAATATGGAAAAGATGGAAATATGCTAAAGAATAACTCCTAATATAACAATTAACATTGAAGTATTACAAATATGGCCTAAATGTCTAGAAAAGTGGCAGTTTGAATACATTAATTAATCATGAAATGAAATTGTACAAGCCATTAGAAATTATTCTTGTAGTGCAAAATCAATTATAGGGTTAAAAACAAACTTTCAAATTAATGAAACTCTCAATTTCAAAATTAGGAAGCAATAAATACCATAGCATTGTATCAAAATATTTTAGGAAGATCCATCCTTTAATTTTCTTGTATATTTCTATGATCCATAGAACATAAAACAATATGATACCAAGTTTGCACAAGAACCAGAAAGGAAGATACTGACAAAATAGAGGGTTGAATCTTCAGAAGTTAAAAAAAACAATGTCCAAGTTATAGTAACTTGTCTCATTTAGTCTCCCAAAAGTGTCGATCCTTCACAAAGTTTTTCGAGGTTTATTATATAGCTCTTTGTTACCAATTGCCTCTTGATTCTACAATTATTCATCCTATAAGATAGATTGAAAAGATGATGCAGAGAGTGGAATCTTGGAAATAACTATTTTAGTGACTAGGAGACTAGGAACATTATGTTGTCTTTTCGTTCCTTTTCTTCTTTACCTTTAGTTTTCCTAGTGATATATTGGCTTCTCTTTTTATCGATGATGCTACAACTTCCCTACCATGTGGTATTAGATTCTTGGATCTCAATTGAGTTACTTTGCTCGTAGGAAAATAAAACTCATGCATTTTTAATGTGCTATATCTAGATCAGTAAACAAATTAAAACAAATAAATCAGAGGCTATGTTTTAAACAAAATTTTGGCACCAACAAATATATTGAAGTCAAAAAGTAATTTTTCAATAATATGATTCCCTATAAGAACTCCTTGGTCTTTTTCTAATGTTCCTAAATTGTTTCAACAAGCCATCAAACCCCGCTCATATACAAGACTGTGTATAATTTTAACTTTTTAATCCATGAGGAAGGTAGCCTAATCTATATAGAGAAGAAAATTGACTCTTGAATGCCTTTGGAACATTGTCCATTAAGCTGTCACTCAGACATTTTCATAGTATTTTCATGTAACATTTTCACTGATGCATTTTCAATGGACACTTTCATGATGTACCTATGAAACCCTAACACATGAGATTGACCTAATTAGGTGCACAAGTTCCTTTTCCAAATCTTGATTATATATTATTTCATATTTATTTTTTTATCGCTATATTTTTTTCAAAGCCATGTTCGTAATATTTCATTAACCATTTCCACCGAGGAATTCTCAATGAGAATTTTTGTAGCATACCTTTCAAAACCCTAATTGACAATCTTGACGGACAAGGTTCGTCTCTCGATCTTGGTCATTATTTACTACATCTCTGTTTCTTTATTCCAATATGGAAAATTTACCACATTTACATAAACAGATCGAAAGGGGAGATCCAGTGAAGTAACCCTAGAGAGATTTGTGAATAAAGGGCACAATAATAATTAGAAGAATCCTCTGAAAATGGGGAAGGATTTGAGTGAAGAGATTTGTGAATAAAGGGCACAATAATAATTAGAAGAATCCTCTGAAAATGGGGAAGGATTTGAGTGAAGAGCAGATCGCTCCAATGAGGGAGGTGTTTAGTCTCTTCGACACCGACCACGACGGCTACATAACAGCGGCCGAACTCGGAACTGTGATGCGATCCCTAGGGGAGAATCCCACTCAGGTGGAGCTCAAAGAGATCATTAAACGCGAAGAGATAAGCGGCACCATCGACTTCCCTCGCTTCCTGGACATGATGAAACAAAACTTAAAGGGAGGTAGCTTCCACATTCAGCTCAGGGATGCCTTCAAGGTTCTTGACAGAGAGGGCACTGGCAAGATTTCTTCTAGCGAAATCTGTCATATTCTTACCAGTGTTGGGGAGAAGTTGGAGCCGTTTGAATTCAATTAGTGGATTCGAGAAATTAAGGTCGATTCCGAAGGAAACATCTGCTATGAAGAATTTATCGCCAGGATGATGGCCAGGTAATTACTAGCATGTTGTATTGTTGTGATGCACACTCTTTTTATGTTTTCTTGATTTTTAAAACCTCTAGCATTCTTGTGCCCTTTTGTTTAGGGAAATTCGGAGAGTAAATTTTATTATCTAAAAGGGCCTGAATTTAGCGTATGCCAAGGATTTATAGTAGGATTGTCTATTCATATGTTAACCCATTTTCATAGTCTGATTTAAAGTAGATTGCTTCAATCTTGGATGTTTTCACCCTTTCCCTGTGAGAGCCCCCTATTTGTCAATTTGCCGCCAACGGCTTCTTTGATAAATGTTTTTGCTTAAATGATTTCAGTGCATCGAATTCTTGTACACGGCTTACGTAGGTTTGTTGTTAAATGCTTCATAATTGATTGCGGATGTCAAAATATGCTTTGTGTGGGTTAAAAGATTCTTGAAAATGTAATATTTCGTTCAGGCCAGCAAGTTCTGTGTAGCCTCATTACAAGGTTTAATGTAAAATGCTTTAATTATGCTTTTATATTATCCAATCTTTGTTACCGACATTTTGATTTGTAGAAAATATGAAATGAAAATATAATAGGAGGCTGGACACACAGGACAAGAAATAGAGCAGGCAAATACCAGTCTTTTGGTGTCCATTCCCCTCTGGTTGTGTTATTCACAAAATTGTAACTTATAAAGATCTACGAAGTTACAAGAATTGCAGTCATGTGGTAACTGTAGTTGCAAAATATTTTTCTTAGTTGCAACTTGACAAGCATTTTCTTGAAATATAATCACATATTTATGGTGACCATGAGAGCAAGAATTTGGCAATAAATTGACATGATTTACCTTTCCCCCATATCCAAAATGAGCATTAGAAGCATTTCATGATGATATGACTTGCAAGGGGTATGCTCAAGATCTCTAGGCTTTGAAATGGTGTGATTATGTCCTCACATACCCACCCCCAAAACCCACAGAATCACATATTGCACACGGGATTGCAAAAATTTGTTGGCAATTACTTGGCCATGTACTCTTCTGCAAACTGTCGTGATCCTAGGGTCATGCAGTATTCTACTAGCTGACATGATCATAGGGTGACGTACTCTTTGTGAACTTGATTGATGTAGGAGCATCCCTACCTTACTAGCTATCTTGCACAACCAAGAAGAAAATTATGTTTGCAATTATGTTTGATTTTCTTTGTTACAGTGGTTGTGGATGATTTTTCTCATCTCACCAATCTCTAAGGAATTCAAGTGAGCTCACACAACTAACTCTTACCTTTCACATTCAAATCCTGGAAATTGTTGGCTATAAGGGTGAGAGAGAAACAAGTTTTGTTTGCTTGCTGCATTATACATGAAGGTCCATGGTTTTAAAGAAACGTGGATGCCCAATTTTATTTCATTGACAAAGGCGACAAATCGCCTTTTGCCAATGGGGAGATTTCTGAGCATTGTTTCTTTTAATGAGTGAGACAGTGACTTAATTATGGATGGTTGAGTGGTCGATGGCTATTTTGTCAATATATTTTCTGCTGAAGAGGGAGAAATTGTGTTGTTGGATACAGAAGATGGATTGGGAAAACAAAAAGACACCAATTTGCTGGGCGTTGATGGCTGTGTGAGAGATTGTGCATTTTCTGGGCGTTGATGGCTGTGTGAGAGATTGGGCATTTTCTGGGCACTTGATAGAGCTACATCAGATTGTTTGAGGCACTGATCAAGGGAAAAAATGGGTCTGTTGTTCATCCATTGCTGTGTGAGAGAAATTGGTTTTGTAAATTTCAGTTATCAAAATGGAATATTCAATATTGTTGTGCATTAATGCAAATAAAATGATTATTGTTGTTATTGAATCCACTCTTCATGGTGTGTCCTTACAGTACTGGTGTGAACAAAATTGATTGTTGTGCATATCATTTCCCTGTGAATTAATAATCACTTCCACCTTTTACTATGGCTCTGATTTTGGTGAATATGCTGTGTATGGATTTGTAAAATGTAGGCAGAAAATCTCTTTGGGTTTCGCTGCTTACATCAGTTGGTGTCAGAGCCAGATCAAAATTCTGTGTGGAGATAGCTCGAGTGGAAGAAATCTGGGTAGATCCGTGGTTTAAAATCATGTGTGGAGAGTTGGAGACAACTGCAATGGAAACAATCACTGGGTAGAGTTGTGAGGACTCTGAAGAAGTTGCAGGAATAGATTGCAGAGGAGATTGCAGTATGGCACAGCTTCAAGTGCAACCCCAAAACCCTGTTGTTTCACAGTAGCAACAAGTTTTTGGTAATGGGAGCAATAATCCGGCCAACCAGTTCGTATCGACATCTCTGTATGTGGGGGATCTGGAGCCCAGTGTTACCGATGGCCATATTTTCGAGCTCTTCCAGCAGACTAGCCCCGTGATCAATGTTCGCATATGCAGAGATATCAACACCAAGAGTTCTCTGGGATATGCGTATGTCAATTAAAACTCTGTTGAAAATGGTATGTCTACATTCCTTTGTGTTTTTTGGGGACACTGTTTCACTCGGCTACTTCTCTCCATGTCCATGGCTAGATTATCTGTAAGCCACACTAAAACCTCCATTTTGCAAAATATGTTGGAATAAAGAAGTGATCAACCTAGTGGAATTGGGTATGGAAAATCCTTATAGTGCCTGCTGTCTGAGGGTAATTGCCTCTCGGATATAGATAGGTAAACACCTCTGGTCTAGGTTTTGAAAATTGTAGCAAGGGACCCTCTTTAATATCTATTTAAACAATGAAATCTCCCCCAGATCTCATGTATATAGGATGTATGAAAATAAAGTGCTCTTCTGCCCCAACGTCTTCTAGAATGTACCTAGGAAGGTACAATTATCCTCCCTAGGCACATTATATCCTGAAGAGGGCCAACTTGACATGTCCTGTCCATCTGTGAGATGTGGGGGTTAGACTCTGCATGCAACTGACAAGAGCAAACCTGCACCTAGTTGAGGGAACTCGTGAACTTAGAAACTTTAACCTTCTTGAAAGCTTAGAGGCAATATTTCTGGTCAAGAGTTCATTTTAATTGCCTGAGAATCATCATGATAGATGTCTATAGGGATTGCTTTTTGGGACACTCACACAATTGAATATGATAATATTTTCTTATGGTTATTACTTATTATTCTAAGCTTTTTATAATATCTTTTCCAATTTCTTTGAGCAATATCTGTAAATTGTGTTGTACCATTCTCAGCTTTCATTGAAGATGTGAATTGAGGCTGTTTAAAACATGATTTGAGTTTAAATTGTGGAAGCTTTTTGTGTTTTCATACTATTTATTTGAAGCAGCAGAAGAGTTAGAATGGGTTATATATATTGTGGTTAAGAAGTCAGTTCGAGTTATTTATGGGATTTATAGTCACATGAATGATAATGTGTATCAACACTGGAGAGTTGAAATTTCATTGTATTTTCTGCAAAATAGTCTTTCTTATTAAAGTGGTGTTGTCACGTTTTGGAAGGAAGAGTTACTCATTCATGTTATCTTTCTTGGTAATTTAAAAGAAACATCTTATTGACATGCACTTAAACATTCTTTTTGTCATTCTACCTACTTGCCTTCCTCTATTGCACAATACTTGCAAAAAATGTTAAATCATATGGTTATCTTTATAAACTACAGTTACAACTATATGTTAAGTGCAACTAATTTCCTGTGGTAGAAAGAGTTTGTCATGAGTGATAACTTTGTTTAGATATAAATTGTTCTAAATTCCAATTAGATATATTTTTTTGGCAAATCACGTAGAAAACAGTTGCAATATGGTACATTGAAAGGCCGAGTGTGGTTTTGTAGTTCCATTATCATGTTGCTACTATTTACAGTCTCTGTTTTTATTGGAAGTTCCCAATCAACATAAATGTGGTTATGTGAATGAGAAAAAATGATGCACAGTTTTAAGTGATTTTTTCTTTCAAATTATGCATTATTCCATTTGACTTAAGTCCCAATATTCTGATTTTAGTCAATGCTATTCATTGTGACTATGTTTGGCGTGTTAGCTTCTTGCTTTGCAGCATCATACAGGTTTGACATGGTAAGTTGCATTTTTGTTTACAAACCCCAAGTCTATTGACAGAGCCATGCAATCCAGCTGGTGGGATGAATTGTTAGTGGCATATACTTAGTCTCGTTGTTTTGTATTCTACACATGCATAAGGGAAAAAGTATGAAAGATTTATGTAGACCAATGGAAGCCACGTGGTTTTTTTTGAGACAATTGTGCATTTTTGCAATTTTATGTCTTGTTTGCAAGTGCTATCACTCTAATCAATTTTGCTGAAATCTCTGTTGTATGCTTTCAAGGCACCACTAGCAACTTCTAGAACAGCTTTAGTTGCAACCTTACATAATTCATTGTCTTCATTTGGTGTACCTATATCACATTCTTTGGGTAATCCATTACAGGGTCAGATGCGCATTCCCTTGCCTTCAACACCACCTTCTTCAGTAGTTGGTTCTCAGATCAAGACTCCAACAAAAAGCCCCTAATTGGACAGAAAATCCTTATGAGGTTGTAGGTACTCAGTACAACTTCCAAGGCCAATATCAATATTGTTGGGTGTTATTTGTTACTCTGTTCTAGGCCATACATCAGATTCTATTATATTATATCTTGATACCCTCATGATGCATGCACTTATTAAATCCATTTAATTCCTAATATCAAGGAACATTGTCTATTTTCCATGTTTCATCTTTTTAGAGGTTTCAATTTTATTCCATAATCATTATCTATTCTATTACATGCAGTAAAAAGCATAAGACATCTGGGGGTTTTCTAGATCAAAGCATTGACCAACTTAATTATGTTATTGCTATCATTGGAGTGAACCTAAGCGTAATGTGTAGTTCTAAACAACAAGTGATATGGATATTGCATTGGTTGGATTTCCTTAATGTCCTCATGAAATATTGGAAACCTTAATGGCTAACTTAAATACAGTTTACATGTCAATTTTTTTTTAATTTGACAATACTCTCGTTTCTTTGCTCTGGTCCAGGAAGAGGTGGAACAATTATTTGCTGGGTCAAAAGAAGAAATCCATGCTACATAGGCAATGAGAAGGGTTGTGTAAGAGGAGGATAGAATGTTCTTACAAAAGGGACCATTGCGTGCAAAATTAGCTGGAATCAGTTACATTTCTTCTTATCTTTCTCCTGATTAATTGGAAAACATGATGGTTATTGCATACATATCTCTTAATCATTGTAGACTCATTCATTGAAACACTCTTAAATGCATATGTTTTTAAATTGTTGTGCCTTATGCTATCCCATCATGCATAAAATTAAAAGATGTTTTAGCATATTCCAAATAATCTTCATTATCTATGGCAATGGAAAAGTGTGGTATAAAAAATGTAAGTAGTGACATCGAGTGCTGCTTATCACTGGTAAGAAATTCTTCCTGAAATCATTTTGTGGTGTTGACTTATTGTATGTTATTTTATGTTTGATTCATACATCAGTTTTGCAGTTCGTTGAAGAATGTTTATGAACTATGGTGGGCCACTTGATCAGACTATCTAAACAAGTGATTTCCTTGGATCAATCCTTAGTTGGGAAACTTGCAACTAAACCCCCATTCTTCCTAATTGTGATTGGGTTTTCATAGCGAGTTGATCTTGAGAAGGTCAGCCACCAAATTACCATTACAGCTGATGTACGGTGTCAAATTCAACTAATGAATAAAAAAGCAAAGGAGGATTGGGAAAAGAAGCAAGTAGATGAGGCATAAAAACTTTGAAAGCTAAATGAGGTAAGTGCCTTCATGTTCATATGTAGCACAGAGAACTGTTCATTTTTATTTCAGATATTTCCTTCTATCTATTGAAGGTTTAGGCTATTAGAATACCTTAACATGCATAGGATTCCTAGAAATTGTTGCAATTGTTTTCTCACTAATTTGTTGAATTGTGGGATGTATCAATAGTTTTGTTTGCATGTCTGTAGATTTATTTATTAGGTTTTGATGTTCATTGGTTGCAGAAGAGGGAGAAAAATGGATATGTGTTTTCCCTACTCACCAAGTAAATTTGGATGCAGAATGCGAGGGAAAATAAAGGTTTTGCACCTAAAGCTTTTCCAACACATATATTGGCTGGTCGAATTGGTATATACATGTTGAAGATTTTCTTGACACTATAAAAACTAGATTACAATGACAAAGCATATAATTGTGTTCTTTGAATATTGTTGCATGATACTACTACAAAGTGCAAATAATTTAAAAGCCAATAGTTAATAACTTAAGTCACGTTTGTTGGTTGTCTTTTCAAAAACATGATCAAATTGTAGATGCTGCAAACTCTGCCTTTGTTTCTATTTCTGTTGAAGATGTTAAAAGCATTGTTGTTAGTCATAACTTAACATCAATGCTTATGTATTCATATTCATATGCACAATTCATAAACAAGGAAACTCCAGAGATAATTGAGGTGCCCATTAACATCTTTCAGACAAGCATGAAAGATGAAACCGATTGTGTGAATGACTTCCAGTCACTGTCTCAGGACTTGACACCATCATCACGCACTAGGAATTTTAGCCTAGCTATGTTCATGAGAAATAAAATGTCCAATCATAAAATGAATAATCAGAGCCTAGCAAATGCCCAATCATTCATGTTGGGTTCATGCAGGAAGAGTCTAGCAAATGCCAATATCGGTTTCTCACCAGTACTAAGTACATCTGCCCAGTCACAAAAACCACCAAAGCCCCCTGTTCTTCTAGGCAGATCAGCCAATGAGACATCCTCAAGAAATCTCAACATATTTTCATCGCTTAGATATTTAAATCTATTATCAGATACTGGAAAGAGTAATTGATCCCGAAGTGTACCAAGTAGCATATATGGATTTTGTGGGAGGAAAAACATTTCCTTTTGGCATGGTCCTCAGATTATCCCTTCACCCACATTTCACAGTCTTGCTATAACATGCAACAAGGAAGACTCGCCACATCCTGGAGGCCCCATTATCAATAGTGATTCTCTAGGTGAGAGAGAGATATTCATATTTCTTATAATAGTAGTTCGTAAGTTGGGAGTTGTTATATGCAATCCCGTGATAACTAAACCTTTCCCCTTCTCTTGTGAGATATAACCCGTGCAAGAAATGTTTAAAAGATTATACACAAAACAAAATAGTTAGTTTAAAAGTGGAAGCTTAAAAAGCATGAAAATCATTTATGCATTCACATTAAATATGCAAGGGGGGAGATAGAACATACCAGTGGACTCCTCAGTTAGAGGTGTTAATTCATCATACACCTGCAAATTTTTTTAGCTTTTCTACGCTTGTAGGTCAAGATGGCGACGAAAATTTTGGTTGCCATAATGATTACCTAGAGCTCTAAGAAGTGCATCTAACTGCTCTGTCTATGTAGCAAGATCACTACTAAGTTCATGATTGAGTATTAGTAATTAAAAATGACAAGTTGAAGTTAATGTCCTCACGCAACCAAAATTTGTCAATGTGACTAAAACACATCTACCAACAGAGCATGACTAGTGAGGGAGTGCCAAAGACATCTACAGCAAGCAATACATCTAAGCTACATATGGTCATCGAACAACAAAACAAAGAAAATAATAAAATAATGTATTCTGTGAAAAAATCACTTCAAGTTTCCGTGGGGTGCTGACATGAGCACAGTGGATAGTAATGCAAAATACATAAAAGAAAACAAACAATAAAGTAAGGATGCAAGCAAAATATGAGATTTCCAAACTTGCTCTATATTCATTATGTATTTATAAAAGTAATAGAGTCCAAAAATGGAGTGGAATCACTGAAACAGAGTGACTGATGGGTATCTGCCTCCTTGACTCAGGGGGTGATGAATGAGCAATTAGTGGTTGTCTCTCCTTAACTCCATAGGGATGAGTAAAGTGGACAGTGGGTGTTTAATTCCTTGTCTCGGGAGTTGAAATTAGAAGTTTACAATTACAATAAGATAAGTGAGAGTAAGGTGGAGTAGTAGGTGAAATTCACACTTAACTCTTAGAACACATATATACTACAATACTACATTGTTGACTAATTCAACTATCTCATCATTTCCTCCTTGTTGAGAAAAATTTGTCTCCATATTCCTCTAATGGTATACACTTTACACTTTCTAGCAAAGGACATATTAATCTGTAGGAGTGATGTAAGCATGTTTGCTAGATTGACACATGGATGCTTGTGGAGGTCGGAAAGAGATACTTTTGAAATAGGTATTTTCCACTTTTGCATTGAAAATGTCAGCCTCAGTTATATAGAATGAGTTTCCTATCTTCAAAGGGAGAGAAGAGGAAGCTCAATTACTTAGTACTAGTAGACTTAGTGATCGGTACCTCCAAAACTTATCCAAATAATTGATAGAATAAATTTGAATGTAATGAGCTGTCAACCAAACAAAATTTATTAATTCCTTGGATAATTGTATGTTGTGGAAATAGGATTCTCAATAAAATATGATGTTTATATCCTCTTCTATGGACATTGTTACAAACTTAAACCCGGCTTAAGATAATTCACATAAACAAGAATGTCATCAATTATATATTAAAAATACTAGAAACAATCTAAGCAAAGACGAAAGAATCTATATATTTATAAAAAGAGACAAATGTTTTTTAATATAAAGTGGCCACGGGATTTCTGAAAAGTGGTCATAATATAAAACACTATAAAAATTGAGAAAAATGGCAATTTCAAAACTGCCACCTTGAAGTTCTTGTTGTTTTTCTTTAACCACTCAATTTAGGGAGTGCGTCACCTATTTGGTCCACGTTTCATATATTCTCCACTTGAGGAAAGTGTGCCCCCCCATTTTTGGCATGCTTTATCATCTAGATATGCTCTCTCTTCTTCGAATGAGGATTAGTTGGATAATCCCATTGTAATACTGCTTTCCTTACTAGGTGATACTCTTAAAAATATATGTACCTATCATATGCAATATATGTCCCATGTGCAATGTAGCCCTTAATATAAAATGTCATTAATCCTAAGACCTCTCCATATAATCCTATGCTTAGTAAATATGTGAATCCTAGATGATATAATAGGTCACTATCATCCTGCATACATATTAATCTTATATTTTATTGAATGAGGTGCACTTGATTTTTGAGAGATTTTGACAAAAGAAGGTTATCATTAACATGATCATTTTTTATGGCTATTGGGTAATCTTTGTTTCTTACCTAGGTATGTGACCATTTTCCAGAATTTGACAAGATGGTGTTAACTGTTGGAAATTCTGTTCTCATATCAATCCATAAGAAATTCTATTTAAGGGTGCTAGCTCAATGGTAGAGCACCTGCCTTATAGGCAGGAGGTTGGTGGTTCGATTCCACCGTGCCCTATTTATATTATGAAACCACTAAAAAGAGATAAATGACTAAAAAAATGACCAAAATTTGCATATAAACGGCCATCATTACAACATGAGAGATAAGTAACCAAAAAAATGACAAAAATATGCATAAAAATGACCACTTTTGAGTTGGCGATCGCTGGTAGCAAATTAGCGGTCATTTATCACGTGACAATTAATGACCAAATATATGACCACAAGATAAGTTATAAATGACCAAGCTAAATATGACCACATTTTTGGTTGCATGATATATGGCCACTAATTTGCTACCAGTGGTCACCAACTCAAAAGTGGTCATTTATATGTGGATTTTGGTCATTTTTTTGGTCACTTATCTCTCATTTTGTACTAGTGAATAGATTGGACGAAGCATTTGGTTTCATGTGTATTCATATTTCCAGAGATCTACTCTTCCACATCAAAGGGTTGAAGACTCCAAGAGAGTTATCATTGAAGTTAGAGACCCTCTTCGGAAAACAAGATGAGCTAAGAGGCCATATTCTGGAAAATGAGTTGATTGCTCTACAACCGAACAATTTTGAGACCATTCAGCAATTATTTTAAAAATTCAAATCTCTGGTTAAGAAATGCAAGAAGTGTGGCATTGAGAAGAAGGATGAGCAGCTGGTGCTATCCATTCTGAGCAAGCTAGGTCCTGAGTTCTCTATCTTTGTCTCTACCTTCCATTCTGGGTGAATGTCAATCCCTGGTTGGAAGATTCCCTCCTTAGATGTTTTCACTAAATATCTCATCCACTAACGAGATAAGTTGATACAGATTGGAGCCTTGCAGGCCTCCAAAGATCAAGCTCTAATGGCTGGAGAAGCAAAAAGTGTGAATGGGAACGAGAAGCACAAAGGCAAGGATAAGAGGCAATCTGAACCTACGCAGAATGCCAAGTCAAGTCCATCAGAAGGAGACTCCATATCTAAGAAGGAAAAACATAATGGATTTGATAAATCCAAGTGTTCCTATTGCAAGAAAGGAAACCACTCGGAGAGATCTTTCATGTAGAAGAAGATAGATCAGATCACCAAGCTTCTTGAACAACACAACATTTCCCTCCCAAAAGGTGCAATAGAGATTGATTCCGGAAGTGAGTCTGATGGTCATGAGAGTTTCCATGCACTGAAGGCTAGATTTTAAAAATCACAATCCCTCCTCATAGATTCAAGAGCCTCCAACCACATGGTTTCCTCTAGAGAATCATTTTCTTCTCTAGATCTCAAAGATGGTCCGATTATTCACATGGGAGACAAATCTCAGATCTCTATTGAAGGGAAGGGAAAAGTACATATGGAGCATGGCAAGTTCATGAATGTTCTATTTGTGCCTTCTTTGGAAAATTTGTTGTTTGTATATCAAATGACTCACACAGGTTCACCGAAGAAAGTGGTCTTTGGTCCTGACATAGGTGAGATTGCATAGATCGCCAATGGGAATATTATAGTGAAAGGGTTTGCAAACCATGCCTCCAAGGCATATGAATTCTCACATTTTTTTCCATACTCTCTGCCTACCCCATCGGAATATGATGAAGATCAGAGTGATACCTATTCTAATCAAGATGAGGATTAAGATCTTGATGTTGAGAATAAATTTCAAGGAGATTTAGATTTAGATCCAGATCCAACACATGCTCCCAATACATAGCCAAGGCCAATATGGGCTCACAAAGTCCTTGTAGCTGTCGGGAACAAAGTTGGGGATCCATCTAACCATAGAAACACCATATCTCAATATCATGAAAAACTTGCACTAAGTCATGTAGATCCAGTTCTCTCAGAGAGGTGTTGCATGATGGTGGGGTTTGATCCACAATCTCTTGGAGATACTTGCCATGGGGGATCTACAACCAGGAAACAATATCAGTTGTCTGAGAAAAGGTACTCAAAGGTTCATGATTTGGACCACAATGAGCCATTCGCTCCAGTAGCAAGAAGGGTTCCTGAAAGACTTGTTTTGGAAAATACAACTTCTACACAGTGGGAGGCACATTAGAGGAGCATATCCAGATCTAGCACCCACATTGCTATCCTATAGAGGAGCAGATTGCTAATATTTTTACAAAGGCTTTCACTGAGGAATTTTTTTTCCTTCTCTGCTTAGCATGAAGGTTCTTTGAGTTCCCTACTACTATTATTTTTGATGGGGGGTATTTTTCCCATGATGTTTTCCCCCATTTCCTTGGTTCATGGAAAATTATTTATTTATTATCATTTATTTGATTGTATGGGTGACCTTTGGTCTTAGTAACCAGGGCCCCGGATGAAAAGTATGGATTAAGGTTGGGTGTTAGGATATTTCAATACTCCATCCTTGTCCTAACTAGCATTATTTATTTTTCCTAGTTGTTGATGATGTCATTTCCCCCCTAGTGGTGTGCAGATGTCATCCAGGATCCATATACCACCTTCTGAGCCATGCATGCATCATTTTAGGACCACTTTAGTCAGTTCTCGATTTTATAGGAACCTACTGGGTGTTCCAGTGCAGTCCACCTGAGTTATCTGACTCTTGTGGGGGATTAGAGATTTGGATGCCACTGATTGTGGCCTCATGTTCCCTTTTCTTAATGGCATGCATGAAAAACTCACTATTGCGCCATCCTTAGTCAGTTAATTGATTGTGACTTCAGTTAGTTGAGTTTAGGTTCAGTTCAGTTGACTTTGAGTCTTCCGGAGCACTCCAGTGGTGATAATGCCTATGCTAGACCAACTGAGGTTCGAATTCTCCTGCATGATTCGAATTCGATCCATTGTAACATAATTGTTTATTATACTGATAATTGGAACATGTGACATTATTCTGATCCTATATGAGCTCTACTGCATTATTACTCTTCTGCTCTTTTTTACTGCAGTTTTCACCCTTCTTCAAATTTTATGCCCATTCTTTCTTTGTGACGTATCCTGAGTTCTTTAGATTTGCTGTGACATAGAATTTCACACAATTCAATTGAGTTTAAGTCTTTTGAAGCACTCTAGTGGTGATAATCCCTATGCTAGACCAATTTAGGTTCGGATTCTTCTGTGTGATTTGAATTCTCTCCATTGTATCATCATTGTTTATTATACTGATTATTGGATCATGTGACATTATTCTGCTCCTATCTGAGTTCTACTGCATAATTATTCTTCTGCTCTTTTTTACTATAGTTTTCACTCTTATTCAACTTTTCTGCTCATTCTTTCTTTGTGAGGTATCCTCAGCTCTTATATCTGCTGTGTGCTACACCTAAATATCATCATCATGAGACCTATGTCAACTTAGTGCCTTAATCCCTGAAGTCTCCTTGATAAAGAAGTTAATTAGAGCAAGTTGTTGGCCTTTTTCCACAATTTCCATTTGGGACGACACATATTGCCTTCTAGCAAGGAGCACCCAACTAGGTCAAGAGTAGATTTTCATCTGGCAGACTGTGCAGATGGCTCAGGTTGCCTTTGTGTAGCCTATGCTTTCCCTCTCAGGCGCAAGTTGCCTTCATACAACATGAGCCGGTGGTGGTTAAATTGGATAAAGGTGGATTTCTAGAGAATTCTAGAAGGTGGATGAGGTGGATCTCTATCCCTAACATCTAGGTGAGCTGTCCTACGATTCTATAATATCAATGGAGGATCGCTTAGATCTCTCCCCATGATCCCCAACCTACTCTATCCACTTGGTCTTATAAATATGAAGTTTCTCCCCATTCCAAAGGGAGGAAGTCTATAGCACTTATATGCTGGTGGAATTAACCTAGGTGATCCCTATCCAACTCTTGGGAGGCATACATTTCCTTTGGAGGCATTGTCTTGGCTTGCTAGATGAAGATTGTAGTGTTAAGGCTTGGGTTGTAATCGTCACTCTTCTATGTATTTCCCACTCATCTATAGTAATATAATCTCTTTCCATAAATGTATTTGTATTGATGATGTTTATAGTTCACTTCATTAACTGTTTACTTAGATCAGTTAGTGTTTAGATATGTTTTTACTGCTCATTGGTCTCTATGCGCTTTGACAGTATTTGCAGCTACAGATCTGACGACCATGAAGCTTGGAGCAACAAAGGGGAGAAAGATCTACGAATATGAAGGTAAGACATCTATCTACCTTGATCTCTAATTGATCTAGGAAAGTAGTTTTATATTATGTTTCCATTTGTTCTAGATCTAGTTGGACTAGGGAGATCATGCTCGCATTTGCTCGAGTAGATTGTCCGAAAACAAATTTGGCGACCATACTGGGGAATACTTTGTTTTGATTTCAAGTTGACTGTGTTGTTCTTTGATTTCTTAATGGGCCATTGCTTTACCTCCTGAGCCTTTTTATGCCATCATATTTTCTTCTTGAAGAGTCTATTGACCTTCTTTTAGTTTGTTTGAATCATTGTCAAACCATTTACTTATTCATTGTTTGGATCTTTTTCATTTTTTGCATTGGGTTATTCACCTGACACACTTGGGTAGTGAATGCAGTGCACCTGTCCATCCCAAGTGCTTTCTTCCTTTGAGCATCCTGTGCCTTCGATGCTTTTGCCGATTTGACAGTTTGCGCTGTTGGCGCTTTACACCTGTATATAGACTGCGTCGGGCGCTCTGCTCCTAACCACCGACTACGCCGGTCTTTCAAGCTTGGTGCTTGGTCTATCCACTCTCCAAATTTTGATTTTGGTTTGATCCATAGGCTCCTTTGTGTTGTATCTTCCAGTTAGAGACCTCTTTATTCAACATTGTTTGTGTTTGGTTTGCTTGTGTTGATTTTTGGGTTCCATTTGGTCAAGTGAGAGATTCGGTGGTGGCGGGAAATTTCAATACCCCACGGTCATCTGCTCGATCTTGCATTCCCTTGTTCAACTTGCCAAGTCTATTCAACATGCTAGATCTGACCTCCAAACCTTTCTTGCACTTAGCCATTTAGGTTTGCTTACATTTGATTGATTGTGAGTGACTTAAGTGTCTTTGGGTTCATTTGAGTGCTTGTTATTTTTCTTTGAGAATTTCTTAGCTATTAGGGTGCTACGATTAGTCTCTTGTTTTCTGCTATTTATGGCTAAAAAGCATACTTATTATCATATCTTATTTTGATATATGCATTAGAAGAATCAAAAGTGTCTCATTCCTTTATTCAGAAATTTTGGTAGGGTTGTTTCATGCATTAGAATTCATCATTTATCAATCTTTGAGAAGTTTGAAAAGGAAATCAATTAATTGTATTTTTTCTTAAGCATGAGTAGTTCATCTTTTTGAAAAAATCAAGTGAATTCAAGCTTTTGCAAAGTGGTTCCAAGTTTGAAGCATTTTATGCACTTTTGATCTTTTCTTCCTTTTTAGTTCATTTTTGCGAAAATTAAGAGTTAGTGCATGCTAGATAGAAGTTCTCCTTTTCATTAATACTTAATTTTATTCTAGTTGGAAAAGACAAAAAGAAAAAACTTTTGATTTGATGTGTTGTTGATTTTTGTTTCTTGTTTGAAAAATGGAAAAGAGTGCTTTCATCATCTTTGGTAGACTTTGAACTTTTGGGAATTTTGTCTTGTTGAGATCATTGGAAAAAGAATTTCTCCTTCCCTTACACAGATTTCATCAAAAGAAAGAGTGCATTTCATGTAGTTAGGGTTGCATTATGTTTAAATTTATGTCTTCACCTCATGCATTCACCTAACCGTCTAGATAAAATTTATCAGTAGAACTAGGTTAAAATTTACTAGTAACTTGTGTGTCAAGGTAGTGACGTGTTCCAGTGTCGTAAAACGTGGCAGCTATCATTATTTTCCTGCACTACATTCTGGGGGCACTGTAGTTCTTCCATGTACCAACCGGTATATCGAAGGCTCTTTCATGTACCTTAGGGTATATCGAAAGACACTTCACGTACTCAATAGTATATAGGAAGGCTCTTGTCGTACGATTGTGCATTAGACAACACCACTACAGATTTGAGCTCCCACGTACCTTGTGTATATCTGGAGACACTCCTAGGATTCCTGAAACCAACCGAGCTAACCATTTGGCCGTCTTGGTAGATCAATACACTGATAACAACACTCGGGGAGATACTATGCACATACTATCAGGTAGTCGGGTTATATGGTCATGGGTACGGTCTTAATCCTCCCTGTTTAGTGCTATGAAATATTGGGTTGAGTATAATTATTGGACCCTGGAGTATATCGCGAGTTGTGAAGCCTTGAAAATATTGTGAGGTTTCATACTTTTGAATCCACACCTATCACATAAGTTTGCTTGCGGCCTTAGTTTGTGTATATTTTTCTGGATTTCTTTGCTTTTGTATAGAACACACTTAGGAGAAATTCTGGTTCAATCATTCTGGTTAAACAATCTTTGAGAAGGTCCCGCAGAATTTTAAAATTGCCACCTGAATATCCCCTTAACCCGGAGTTACTTTCGAGAGTAAGCATGGATCCACCAAAGTTGTCATATCACTTGAAGCAAAAAGCTCCACCATGGAGTCGGGAATGAACTTTTCGCTTCCTTTGAGTCCACCAGTCACTGAACCTCCAAGGTCTGAGACCATGGAATCATCTACTTCACGAGACACCTCCTTCCACCGTTCGATGGAAGTAGAGCCTGGGAATACCGAATGGTTTAATCAACCTTAGGATGAACCTGTATCCACAACTTTTGGCCCATCTGCATCTTCTTGGGAAACCTTTCTAGGTCAACAATGGGCTCAGTTTTCCATCTCACCTCCTAGTTGGGATTCCCATGAGGAGCTTCTGGCATCCTTTCGTGACCGCCTGAACTGGATACACACAGCCAACAGGGAGCTTAGAAGACAAATCCTCTCACAAAGGGATCAGGACCCGAATGTACCCATATTTAGACATACCCCATTGCGTTCTTTATCTTATGATTCACCGAAAACACCCGCACCCCATATGACCACTTATGAACTTGGTCAACTCTCATTTCCTGCGAGTACACCTCTTAATCACGAGACTGGTTCCATACCTCATATGACTCACAACATTGAAGGAAAATTGTCCAACACCCCACTTACTACTATTGGAACACTACCTCCTCCCCCACCCCAAAATTCAAGGGGAGGATACTCTTTACCTCCTAATTTCATTGTAAGTAATGTTCCTCCACTAGTAAGTCAACATCAACCTATCATGAGTCAACCGTCAGCTAGTGGTCAAAACATTGTTGCTGGGGGGCAACCCCTGTTCTCTAGCCATAATATGAGTGGAGGAATTCCAATTGGTCATTCTATGGGAAGCTCCTTCCCCGTTGTGGGATCCACCATGGGATTACATCATGGTGGGGGGCCATCCAGCCCAACTCAAACACCATGGAGTCACACGTATCCAGGTCATTTTGACCCTGTGTCGGGACAATTCAATCCTGGAAATGTACTCCATGGGATACCTTATCCTGAAAACCCATACACTCCATCGGGACATTATAATGTTGCACCAATTGGACCCCCACCAAATTTTCCTAATTTCCCACCACCCCCACCACCATTTGGTCCACCCCCACCTCCTTCTGCAGGATGCAGACCCCCACCTCATTCCAGAGGGGACAGACCTCCACCTTCTGGCGGAGGTGGAGTCCCACCTCATTCCGATGGTGGAGGCCCACCATACTCCGGCGGTGGAGGTGGAGGACCACCACCTTTTGGCATTGGTGGACCCCCACCTTTTGGAGGAGGCCCACCTTATTTTGAAGGTGTTGTCCCACCCTATTCCGGTAGCAGAGGCGGTGGCCCACCCTATTCTGGTGGTGGAGGCGGTGGACCACCTTATTTCTACGATGGAGGAGGACCCACACCTTCTGGAGGGGACCCACCTCATTCCGGCGATGGAAGACCCCCACCTTCTGGTGGCAGACCACCCTATTATGGCGGCGGGACACCATTTGGCCCACTACCCAACCTAGGCGGTCCACCCCCTTATGGACAATTCCCTCTGGGAGGACCTTATAATCAATCGATTCAAGGTCCTACTGGTATGCAAATTCCATACCAATACTACCAGTACCCACAACCGAACCAACAACTACCTTTTCTGGCTACCTTGGATCTGCCAGATCTGTCTCGGTTGAAGAATTATCCCATCTTGCATAATTGTAACTAGCCACCCATTCCGGTCAAATTGCCATCTGATATTCCAAAGTTGGCAAGCCCGGTGAGGACCCGAAGAACCACGTGATGACTTATCATCTATGGTGCTCATCCAATTCCTTGATGGACGATTCAATCCGTCTAAGGTTATTTCAACGAACCCTCATTGGTACAGCTGCCAAGTGGTATATTTACTTACCACCGCACTCATTTCCTTATTTCCTCTCTCTTGCTATGTCCTTCCTGACTCATTTCCAATTACTCATATGCTACGAAACTGGTACAGACTTACTGACTTCACTCCGCCAAACCACCGCAACTCATATATCTGATCATAACCATGAGTGGTGGAGGAGATGACATCTCATTAAGGCTCCCATTCCATACCAACTCTTAGTTGACTGGTTCATAAAGTCTCTTTTACCCACTGTAGCTTGAGACGTGGCAATGGGTGGGGCCGTCACAGAGGAACAAGCTATTGCTCATGCCTAGTATTTATACCTTATCTATGCTCAATTTGGCACATTGTACGACATTGTTCTGGATGCCCCCCGCCCTATGTACGATCCTGCAAGACCACCCATGGGACCTCAAGCCAACAAAATTATCGGTTTCCTTAACTCCTAGCCTGCTACAAAAAGTGATGGATCCTCTCCACCCTCAGCACTGGCCGACCGCAATACATCCAAATCCACTACTCCTGCTTCCACCAAAGAGGTGAATTTGGTTCAATCAACTTCCCCTCAGAAATTCGGTGGCAAGAAGAAGACCAAAGGTAAACCCAAGAAGTCTTCAAATCAGCAGGAGCACAAGAACCCTCCTGAAGACACTAAGCAGAAAAGGAAGGTCAAGTATCCTTATTTATTGTGTGGTGATGATCATTTCACCAAGGAATTCTCACGCAGGGAGGAAATTCAGAGGTTTCTCAAGGGAAACTCCACTCCCGGAGTTCTCAACAATCCCTTCCCCACACAGAATCAACAATTGATTGCACAACCACCTCCTTCGTAAGGAGAAACATCCTCCACCGCGCATTTTCTCATGATGCGTAGTGAAATGGTTAACCTGAACACACGATCACAATCATACAACTCGGTCCCTCCTAAGGAACCCACCAGAAGTAATACTGAAAAAGCTTCCGCCTCTAATCTAGATATCTCTGTGCCGCAAGGTCCTCTCACCATAGAGAAACCTTCGTTAGATTCAGTGTTGTGTCCTCCTAAGAGCACGATTTGAAAAGCAGTTTTCAATCCTAATGCTCGGGACGCTCAGAATTATAACATTGTAGAGGACTTGGCATAAGCTCCTTGTGCCATGTCAACGCTAGAAGTCTTACATAATTGTACCAATCAACGTAAGAATCTTCTTGCTTCTATTGGCGCGGTACACCCAGATTCCTCAAATATGATAATGTTCAAACTCGAGTACTTTAAACTGAGGCTTTCGCATCAGCTGGCCTTACAAGTTGCCATGAAGGTTGTTGGGAAGGAAATCCATCATATGGTGTTAGATGAAGGTGCTTCCACATCAGTCATGTCGTTATCCTGTTGGCAAGCCATCAACTCTTTCTTGAGTTAAACCGTTCTCCCACCACCTTGAAAGCATTCGACGGTCATGGATTCCAACCTCACGGGCTCTTACAAGCCTTAGCAGTAGAGTTGGGGGGAAAGACTGCAACCAGTAACGTAGAAGTGGTCACTTCTCCTTTGGATTATAATATTTTTTTTGGTCGTAACTGGTTTTATGCCATGACTATGGTTGCGTCATCCGTCTTCCGCATTGTATAATTCCCCCATCAAGGCCGAATTGTCATCGTCGACCAATTGGACTTCTGTACAATGGACACTGCTACTCATCTTGGCGATAATGTCCCTTTTCTAGGACAATATTCATAGCTATATGAGAGTGTGGGGGTCGGCCTCATAAAAGGCTCATCTCTTATGGGTGTCTTTCCAACCCTGGATCCCCCTAACCATGTTTCCATGGTGAACATGATCTCCTCCATAATTCCATCCTCTTACAACTCTCCAGATCCATGGCTCGTACTTGATGAGGCTACCATGCATCTGATTGGAGATAGCATGCCTCTCTCACCAGTTGAATCTACTTATGAGTCTATCCAGTCATCCTCTAAGGACCACTTGGTTGTGGCCTCTACATCCAATTCTCTACAATGGACCTCATCCTATTCAGATCCTCTGCTCTGGACGTTTCACTCCAACGAGTCCATTATGGAGATTATGAGTGTAGATGACCCCCCGTGGGAAGACCTCCACCATCGATCGTCTTTCCTACCTCCGTTAGACTCTATGGAGAACAACATCACAACCTTTTTTACACCAAATGTATATCCTTGCCCCCAGTCACCGATCCTCACTTGCGATACGGTCACTAAAGGAAACTTGGAAAACATCGAGCCCACCATTTCTATTGACATCTCGGTTACCCTTGGTGTCATGGAACATATTCGCTTAGGCCAGAACTATTCTCTGAAAGAGATCAACACATACACGGCCTTATTCAAATAGTTCTACGACATGTTCGTATGGTCCTACAAGGAAATTCCTGGGATAGATCCTGCCATTGTTGTGCATGAGATCCAAACCTATCCCGGCGCTAAACCAGTCCGCCAAAAGTTACGACTAGTGCACCCTAGAAAAAATGCGGCAATTAAAGCTAATATTGAAAAGTTCTTGAAGGTCGACTTTATCTACCCTATTCCTTTAATAGAATGGGTCTCCAATGTCGTCCCTGTGGCCAAGAAGCAGGGAACCATCCGCGTCTGTGTCTATTATAGGGACTTGAATAAAGCTTGTCCTAAGGACAATTACCCTACTCCCTTCATCGATCAGATCATTGACAACCATGCCAGAAGTGTCATCTTTGGGCCTTTATGGATGGATTTTGGGGTTACAACCAAATTGAGATCCACTCAGCTGACCAACACAAGACCGATTTCATCTGTCCTTGGGGTAAGTTTGCTTATCGAAAACTCCCGTTCGGCCTCAAAAATGTTGGTGCTACATTCCAGTGGGCTATGTCGTATGATTTTCATGACGTGAAGGACTTTGTGGAACCCTACCTAGATGATCTCCCTGGTCATTCGCAGCATCGTGAATTCCACATTGATCATCTAACGACAGTATTCCTCAGATGCAGGCGGTATAACATCCGTCTGAATCCTCACAAGTGCATATTCTACGTCGAATTGGGATGCCTCCTAGGATTCATCATTTGAAAAGACGGGATCCGCATTGATCCCTTGAAGGTGGAAGCCATTGTTTCCCTCCCACCTCCCACTGATATCCCAAAACTACAAAGTTTGCAAGGGAAGGAAAACTACTTATGAAGTTTTGTTTGTAATTTTGCTGAATTGACATAGGGCTATATGTGATTACTGAAGAAGGACATCCACTTCATTTGGGATGACCAAGCGCAACAATCCTTCGACAGTTTGAAACATGCCATTACCCATGCCCTTTTGCTCCAACCGCCCAATTACTATAAGGATTATATCCTTTATCTTGTCACTTCCGCCACCACAATCACCATGGTCTTGGTCCAGGAAGATATAACGCCCAGGGACATGTAATCTATTACCTAAGTAAGGGTCTTATTGATTCTAAAACCTGGTAGTTGCATGTCGAGAAGCTTGCTCTCATGGCAGTCATTGTTGTCCAAACATTCTGGCACTACATACTACTCCGCACCACTACCATCATTGGCGATTCGAACCCCATGTACCACATCCTTACACGTCAGGTGCTCAGGGGAAAGTATTCACACTGGATCATGATAATTCAGGAATTTGATCTCCTCTTCGAGAAGGCCAAGTCTAAGAAATATCTGGTTTTCGCGGAGCTCATTTGTGATCTTCCCTGTGTTGATTCAGATACAGAGCCCATCGACTCTCTCCCCAATGAGTCATTTCTAATCAGCACATCTGACCCATGGTATGGAGATATTACCTTATATCTTCAAACCCAACGGTTCAACCCCCAACTATATCGTGATGACCGTCATCGTAAACGCTGCCACACCAAGTACTACTTAATCGTTGGTGATACCCTATATCGTCGTGGTGTTGATTCCATTCTTCAATGTTGTTTAACACACGTGGAGGCTGAACATGTCTTGAATGACCGTCACTTTGGGGCTTGTGGTGGTCATCTTTCTGGGATGGCTATGACCTAGAAGATACTACGTGTGGGATATTACTAGCCTTCAATATTCAAAGATTGCATTAAATCCATTAAGAAGTGTCCCCCATGCCATCACTTTCAATTTAAAAAGTGCTCCCATCCAGCCCCTTTACATCCGGTTATTGCCGTCGGCCCCTTTGCCAAATGGGACATAGATTTCATGCACTGCAAGCTTACCTCGGCCGGGGGGCATGGTTACGTCATAGTATTTGTCGATTATTTCACTAAATGGGTTGAGGCTATGCCTACTTATAATGAGGACGACAAAACTGGTACACTCTTCATGTTTAATCATGTCATTGCACGTTTCAGAGTTCCACAAGCCATAGTCACCGATCACAGATCTCACTTCTAAAACAACATGGTGGACGAATTGAGTACCAGACTGGGTTTTCACCATGAAAACTCAACCCCTTACTACCCACAGTCCAATGGAAAAGTAGAGGCCATCAATAAGGTCTTGAAAACCATGATTCAACGCATGGTGGGTACACACAAAACAAACTCGCATAACATGCTCTTTTCTTCCCTATGGGCATACCGGACCTCCCTCAAGACTGCCACCGGATTTACACCGTTTCAACTAGTATACATATTAGAGGCAGTTTTACCAATAGAGTGCGAGATTCCATCTCTCAAACTCGCAGTTGAACTTCTCCTGAACACCATTGCCGAGGAAGAATGCTTCCTTCACCTAGAAAAACTCAATGAGACCTGCCACGATGCTGCTCTTGCCAACGAGGCACACAAGAAACGCATCAAAGCTCAGTATGATAAGTCGGTCAAAGCTCGTGTATTCAACGAGGGTGATTTTGTCCTCATGTATGACCATAGGCATGATAAGCTGGGGGCAAGTAAGTTTGAGTCCATGTGGCATGGGACATACATCATAAAACATGTTATGGAGAAGGGAGCATACGAGCTAGAGGATTACAATGGAATATCTCTGGGAGAGCCTCGCAATGGGCTCTACCTGAAGAGGTATTATGCTTGAGTATTTCACGCATAAGTATCTTGTATATATTGTACATGGCGTGTGTTTTGTGTGGTGTGACGCTTTGTTTTAGTGTGCTAGGATCTTGTTTTTGTACTTACACCATGTTCTGTCTGCATGTGCAGATGGAAACCTGTTTTGGATTCGTGGACGGCATCAGTTAGCATACCTGTAACCTTGCTTCGGTAGCTTGGGTACTTTATTGCCCTACCGGAGAGCTTATCAGCTCAGGAGGAAATTGTCTAGGATACGCAACCAATAATGCCACGGAATATCACGCGATGATTGGAACCCTAACCGATGCTCTTTCCTTGGGTGTGAGCCACATTGTTATCCATATTTATTCACAACTAGTGGTTTCTCATCTCAACCGGATCTATGCCATCCGCTACCTCGCTCTACTCTGTATTTTTTGACGAGTTTGTCTCGTGGAGAGTTTCTTTGAATTTGTTCAATACCTGCACATTCCATGAGACATGAACACGGTTGTCGACTCGATGGCACATTTTATCCTAGATTGGTACATTACTCACACATAAAATATCTAAAAATACAAAGAAAGACATAACATGTAAATCATCCATAGAATAAGCAAAACACATAGATAAGATCCCATCAATCACCATTAGAACATAGTACATAAATACGCCAATAGAGTTTGTATAAATCATAATACAAAAATGATAGTGCTGATATAAAAATCTGAAGCATATAAGATTTAAGTAGAAATCATCCGATACAAATTTGAAGCTCATGGCTTTTAGTATATACATAGCATGAGTCTAGTCCCTAGGATGCTCATGGTAACACATAACGGCCCTCACTACTCTCCTGAGCAGTGAGCCGAAACGATCGGACACGTCGACAGTAAGTCATTGGTAGCGACGAGGAAGGGCATGGACTGTTGGATCTTAATTATCTAGTCAGCCTCTGGAGGTTCTACTCCACCTCCTCCATCTCCTCAACGGCATCCCGTGCCGTAGGGCCCATCTCCGGCACCACTCCTCTCCGTGCAATAGGAGAGACTCCGACCGGATGCATCGGGCCCACATCTGCATAAAATATGTGTCAGTACCAATTCAAAAAAATATAATACATATAAAATGAAAAGCATAGTCAAGTTGTTGTTATTACTGATATCACCCCACTATGCTCCCTCAGGAAGCACTAGGTCAGGATCGCCTCTGAATTCAGTCCCATCGTAGGGGAAATCCTCAACCATGAGGAGTTGGCCCCTCAACCATCTGAAGAAACTTGTACTGAAACCAATAATGGGACCACCGCCACCATGGAGGGCCATCACCTCCGACCATCGAATCATGTGAGGGTCCCATACATATCAATCATCGACCTCGACCTGTGGATGCAAGTGCGGTACTGGCTCCAAGAAAAATGAGACCACCACAAAACCATAACCAAATTGCTTTAGCACCCCGCACCGGCATTTGGTCAGCTGATTTTGTAAACTAGTGAGAAGTCCCTCACACTAGTTGAACACTGTTGGGGTCGTACACTCCTCGGAACACATCATCTACGATTTTCTCTCCATATGAGGGGATCTACCGCCAGCTACTCTCACAATGGTGAATAGGACGGTTTGAAGAGGTCGATCTCTCACTTCGTTGATGGGAATTTTCCCACCTACCATCTGTGTACCAGCATGGCACCACTAGTCTATGAGATCATCCACATTGCGATCACCTAATCATGATCCATATAGTGATATGGGATTCCCCCATCGAGACAGCCCCGTCAAGAAATAGATTTCCTCAACATCTATCGTTAGAGTGTGCACACCGATCTGAAAGTGTTGTTGCACCGGATCCCAGCATTGGATCAAGTACTCCAACAATGCAACTTAGGCCCTCATTCCCGGAACCTGGAAATTCTTCAGTACTCCGCAGTTTCTCAATCCATCCATACATTGAGGGTCATTTGTCGCTTGGGCATCATCAAGCTCATGTTCCCTTTCACTCCACTCGATCATTTTTTTATCACTCCAACCCTATCCAATAGCCCACAAAAACACTATTAGAAACTTTCCAACTCATCAAAAGTACTTTTCTGTGGTTGGATTTTGAGTATACCATACACACTTTCGCTGGCGCTGACCGTCCTTGTAGACAGGGTACCGCCGACGCAAGGTACTAGTTTGGGTTTTGCGCTAGAACAAGTACAAAGCAGTTCCCGAAAGGGGAGACTGCACTGACTCGCAAGTGCAATATCCCCCCACCAAGCATACTCAAAACCCAAGAAAATGCAAGAAAAATAAAAATGTAATCTGCTGGAAATAAAGAAGGCTTAGTCTAGGGTTACCTGGAACTGACGACGAGGAAAATGGTCGATCATAGCTTCCAGAATCAGCACTGGAAAAATAGCTCCAAATGATATTTTTCACCTCTCCAACTTGGTAAAAACAAATAGTAATTGATTTTCACTATTTACCCCATTTTATATCAAAAAAAGGCATATTCCTTTTTTAATTTTATTCCATTGTGGGTTATTTTTTTTATAGTTGAGATTATTTTTATGTTTGAATACTCGGTTAATCATTTTGACCTAGTTTCGAAGCTTGGAGGTGAAGTCAAGTACCTTATTAATACTGTTTTTTGCAATTGTGGTCATCTCACGCGTGTTATCAGGTATGAACAACTCGTTGAGCGTTTCTATGTCGTTATTTCACTCATTAAATTAAATTATTAATGACACCGAGCTAACTCTTTGTTCTTTCTCGTGCTCGTAAAACGATGAGAATAAGTCACTGAGTTATAGTTTATCACTTTTTTGGGCTCATTAAACTTCCATGAAAAAGGAACCCCTCAAAGTCTTTCTTTAAGCTCTTTCCAGGCTCTCAAAATATGAAAAGATCTCCAAGCGAACTTGATACATTCACGCTTGTAAAATTATTTGAACGGTCGTCTTCCTAGTGATATTTTACCCCTTTTTCGGACCAGGAGGCACTATTTACGAAAAAGGAATACTCCAGCCAATCATGACTGGAAGAGTTCTCTCTCACGTTGTTTTACCCTTTTCCGGGCGAAGAGACTAACTTTACGAAAAAATACTTTTGGAGTCTTCTTTAGTTCTTTTCAGACTCTCTAAACATGAAATGACTCTGAGTTTACCTTCTATGGACTCGTTAAAATTTAACATTGAAGGGCCCGTCATGGGACGAATCCCTCCTATCCTAAGTTTGTAAAATGTTTGGATTGGAATCATCCATGGGATGAGCTATACCGAGCATCTGTTTACCCTCCTCAAGCTCGTTAAAAAACAAAAGAGGCACTCATCAATCATGATGGGGAAAAATGAAAGATTTTGTGTTACATTATAATTTACGGCAGTACATAGTTACTCTTGAGCATGGCACTCATTTTCATTTGCATTCAGTACTTGGGTAATCTGTTTGTCTTCGAGTCCTGTTAATTCCATGAGTCGTGTCACTCCTTTGGGTCATCCAAAGAATGTTTCCATCATCAGTTGCATTGGGGGTCAGTTTCATTCTCGTCATGTCAATACTGCCAAGTCATGCCATGCCCATGTTTAAGAGGCATTTGTCACTCATCATGTGCAGTCAGTACACCTTCCACCATGTCGGTCTACCTTGAGTCAGTCTTGCACATTAATCTACCGTCTGATCTACTCCAAACATCTGTTATCGAGTTTTATGTCGATGATGGGGTATTCATCATGGCCCTCCTTCAATGGATTCATCCTTTTCGACTTCAACACATCATCCAAGGGTTGAATCTAGAAACCAGTCAAGTACCTCGGGCCTGCATGCCTTAATGGTAGGTTACCTCGCTTTCAACATGAGTTTACATCATTGACTCTTGATTGAAATATTTCATCGAGTGTTCGACCTCAACTCATTGATTCACGCTCAGTGATGTGTACTCTGATACCTTGGGAATCATCAACATCAATGGTGATCTCTCTCGCACTTGTTAATGATATACATCAATGACCGCTAATCAAGTGGTTTCTACCATGTTTGACTCCAAGACATTGTAATCACATGGATAGATTTGTGTCATTGTGGGTTCAGCTTGAAGACTGTGGGGAAAATCATATCTTACCCAGGTTGCGGTGGATATTGTTTGAGTCATATTACATGGATCCACTTTGTATTGGTCGTGGCTATGTTATTATCTCATCATGGATCTACGATTGTGTCTGGTAGCCATGATTGTGTTCAATCGGTCCTTATTACCATGGATCTGCATTGTATTGGTCGGCATCCATGTTGTGAGTCATGTGAGACTTGTATCTTAGAGTCAGTTGTACTACAGCAGCATATTCCAACCAAGAAGTCCTTGCCATCCATCTTTCAAAGCATTTCACCTGTCTTATTCTTCTAGCTTCATGCCTTGGGGGGAATTCTGTTACACCTAAATCTCGTCATCATGAGACCTATGTCAACTTAGTTCCTTAATCCATGAAGTCTCCCTGATCAAGAAGTTAATTAGAGAAAGTTGTTGTCCTTTGTCCACAATTTCTAGTGAAGCCGACGCATATTGCCTTCTAAAAAGGAGCACCCAACTAGGTCAAGCGTAGATTGCCATCTGGAAGACTGTGTTGGTGGCTCAGGTTGGCTTTTTGTAGCCTGCACTTTCCCTCTCAGGGGCAAGTTTCCTTCATACAACATGCACCAGTGGTGGTTAAATTGGATAAAGGTGGCTTTCGAGCGAATTATAGAAGGTGGATGAGGTGGATCTCTATCTCTAACATCTAGGTGACCTGTCCCACGATTCCCTAACATCAAGGGAGGATCCCTTAGTCCTCTCCCCATGACCCTCTACCTACTCTATCCACTTGATCTTATAAATATGAAGCTCCTCCCCATTCCAAAGGGAAGAAGTCTATAGCACTTATATACTAGTGGAATTAACCTAGGTGATCCCTATCCATCTCTTGGGAGGCATACATTTCCTTTGTAGGCATTGGCTTGTTGGATGAAGATTGCAGCATTAAGGCTTGGGTTGTAATCGTCACTCTTCTATGTATTTCCCATTCATTTACAGTAATATAATCTCTTTCCATAAATTTCTTTGTATTGATGATGTTTATAGTTCACTTCCTTAACTGTTTACTTAGATCAGTTAGTGTTTAGATATGTTTTTACTGCTCGTTTGTCTCTATGCACTTTGACAGGTTTTGCAGCTACAAATATGAAGACCACGAATCTTGGAGCAACAAAGGGGAGAAAGATCTACGAATATGAAGGTAAGACATCTATCTACCTTGATCTCTAATTGATCTAGGAAAGTAATTTTATATTCTATTTCCATTTGTTCTAGATCCAGTTGGACTAGGGAGATCATGCTTGTGTCTGCTCGAGTAGATTGTTTGAAAACACTGTGACATAGAATTTCACATGGTATCAGAGCCATTGAGCGAATAGGTTGAGTAGTTTCTTTCGGTAGTGCACCAAAAGCCTCTAGATTTCCACATCAAATCCTAGTGCCATTGCATTGAATTCATTGGAGAAATCCAATGAGGTCTAGCTAGGTGTGAAGGATCTGGATAAAAGTTCCTACTGTCCTAAAGCAATGCTCAATAGTAGTCTACCTCCATTATTGAGAGTTTTTTGCAGGTTATTCAAATTTTTTGAGTGTGGCATCAATTTTCTGTAGTTGCAGCAGTTTTGCTGCATAAGTAGTAGTTTTCACCTTGTATTCGCTCCAGCAGTTGTAATAGACAATTCGAACTCTCCTCTCTCTCCCAGGATCATGACACCCTTCAATTACCTTGATTGGAGGGTTGATATGAAGATGGTATTGCACAACAAATCAATGTACAAGGTGACAATGGGGAAGGATCTCGAACCAACATTAGCTGTGGAGGAAACCAAGTATATGAATAGATTGGATGAATAATTTGGTTTCATGTGTATTCATATTTCTAGAGATATACTCTTCCACATCGACGTATTGAAGACTCCAAGAGAATTATGGTTGAAGTTAGAGATCCCCTTTAGCAAACAAGATGAGCTAAGAGGTCATATTCTGAAAATTATTTGATTGCTCTACAACCGAGTAGTTTCGAGACCATTCAACACTTCTTTTCAAAATTCAAATATCTGGTTATGCAATGCAAGCAATGTGGCATTGAGAAGAAGGATGAGCAGTTGATGTTATCCATTCTGAGCAAGCTAGGTCCTGAGTTCTCCATTTCTCTCTACCTTCCATTCTTGGCGAATGTCAATCCCCGTTGGAAGATTCCCTCAGATGTTTTCACTGAATCTCTCATCCAAGAACAAGATAAGTTGATCCATATGGGCGCCTCGAAGGCCTCCAAATATCAAGCTGTTATGGTTGGAAAATAAAAAAGTGCGAATGGGAATGGGAAGCACAAGGGAAAGGATAAGAGGCCATCTGAACCCAAGCAGAATGCCAATTCAATTCCATCAGAAGGATCCTCCAACTCCAAGAAGTACAAGCAAAAAGGATTTGAGAAATCCAAGTGTTCCTATTGCAAGAAAGGAAACCACCCAGAGAGATCTTTCATGCAGAAGAAGATAGATCAGATGACCAAGATTCTTGAACAACACAACATTGACCTCCCAAAAGGTGTAAGAGATACTGATTCTGGAATTGAGTCTGATGGTCATGAGAGATGCCATGCACTGAAGGCTGTATTTTCAAAATCACAAGCCCTCCTCATAGATTTAGGAGCCTCCAACCACATGGTTGCCTCTAGAGAATCATTTTCTTCTTTAGATCTCAAAGATGGTCTGATTCTTCACATGGGAGACAACTCTCAGATATTTGTTGAAGGGAATGGCACAGTGCATATGGAGCATTGGAAGTTCAAAAATGTTCTATTTGTGCCTTCTTTGTCAGCAAATTTGTTGTCTGTATATCAAATGACTCACACAGGTTCACCGAATAAAGTGGTCTTTGGTCCTAACATAGTTGATATTGTAGAGATCTCTACTGGAAAGATTATATCAAAATGGTTTGCAAACCATGCCTCCAAGGAATATGAATTCTCACATTTTTTTCCATAATCTCTTCCTACCCCATCAGGATCTTATGAACATCAGCGTGATATCTCTTCTAATGAATATGAGGATCAAGATCTTGATGTTGAGAATAAAGTTCAAGGAGGTTCAGATTCAGATCCATATCCAACACGTGCTCCCAATCCATGGCCAAGGCCAATATGGGCTCACAATGTCCTTGTAGCTGCCGGGAACAAAGTTGGGGATCCATCTTACCATAGGAACACCATATCTCAGTATCATGCAAAACTTGCACTATGTCATGCAGATCCAATTCTCTTAGAGAGGTGCTACATGATGGTGGGGTTTGATCCACAATATCTTGAGGAGACTTGCCATGGGAGATCTACAACCAAGTACAAATATCAGTTTTCTAACAAAAGGTACTTAAAGGTTCATGATTTGGACCACACTGAGCCATTCGCTCCAGTAGCAAGAAGGGTTCTTGAAAGACTTGTTTTGGAAAATACAACTTCTACACAGTGGGAGGTACATCGGAGGAGTAGATCCAGATCCAGATCTATAACCTACATTGCTATCCTACAGAGGAGTAGCTTGCCAATATTTTTCAAAGGATTTCACTAAGGAATATTTTTTCCTTCTTTGCTTAGTATGAAGGTTCTTTGAGTTCCCTACTGTTGTTCTTTTTGATGGGGGGTATTTTTCCCATGAGGTTTTCCCCCATTTCCTTGGTTCAAGGACAATTCTTTTTATCATTTATTTTATTGTATGGGTGACCTTTGGTCTTAGTAACCAGGACCCAGGATGCAAAAGTATGGATTAAGGGGGGGTGTTAGGAAATTTCAATACTCCATCCTTGTCCCCTAGCATTATTTATTTTTCCTAGTTGCTGATGATGTCATTTCCCCCTAGTGGTGTGAAGATGTCATCCAAGATCCATCTACCACCTTCTTAGCCATGCATGCATCATTTTAGGATCACTTCAGTTAGTTTCCTATTTGATAGGAACCTACTGAGTGTTCCAGTGCAATCCACCTGAGTTAGCTAACTCTTATGGGGGGTTAGAGATCCATATGCCACTGATTGTGGCCTCATGCACCTTTTTTTGATTGGCATGCATGAAAAAATCACTATTTCTCCCTCCTTAGTCAGTTAAGTGATTATGTCTTCAGTTATCTGAGTTTAGGTTCAATTCAGTTGAGTTTGAGTCTTCCAGAGCACTCCAGTGGTGATAATCCCTATGTTAGACCAACTGACGTTTGAATTCTTCCGTGTGATTCGAATTCTCTCCATTGTATCATCATTGTTTATTATAATGGTTATTGGATCACGTGACATTATTATGCTCCTATCTGAGTTGTGTTGCATAATTATTCTTTTGCTCTTTTTTACTGCAGTTTTCACTCTTATTCAACTTTTCTGCTCATTATTTCTTTGTGAGGCATCCTCAGCTCTTAGATATTCTGTGACATAGAATTTCACATATGCATTTTATCAAACACTTCTTGTGAAACCTATAATTATACCTATAGAATTCAAATTCGGCCCATGCAGTCCCAGTGTTGCAACCTAGGATTTGACACCAATTTGTCAAATATCCAGTGACCTCACGGTGCTTTTAGGGCTATGAGATACTCAAACTATTGTCCTGCCTTTAGGGCCATGATATACTCAAACTATTGTCCTGAATCCTCTCTGATACTCAATTTATTTTTTCTACCGGTTCAATTAAAATTTACAGCGGAAATATGTATTCAATTAAACACTTGGATATAAAATAAACATATCCAAGATTGTTGCATTTATTTTCTACATGAATGCATTCATTCAATGTCACTAATTTTGTGCATTTAAACCATACAAAAATAGTAATCAATTAAAATACATAACAAAAATAAATACCAAACATTTATACACAATTGGAGACTTTTATGAAAATATAACCAAGGACGTTCCTCCCAATCGTAGGGTGTGTCAATCCATATCTTTCTTTGACATGCAACCCTTGAGCTTGGACTATTAAACCACAATAAGGTACCTATTTCTCTAGCTACACCTATCCCAATCCCCTAGCACTCCTTCCCCACAAGCTTGCACAACCCAAGGAATGGGGCTCCCATCTCTGAGCTAACAGTCCCTTGAGCTCCCTTCTTTGAATTAAATTTTCCTTAGGTTTGTTACCCCAATTCCCTTCGAGGGATCCAACATAAGCTGACTAAGAAATCTCTATGCTAGGATTCCAGGGAACTCAATCATTCTCGGTATGGGTCCACTAAAGTACGGGTGATGGTGGTTCTGATCTGACAACGGTTGATGGATGAATCCCGGAAGAGTTGTCATGAATGACTAGTTCTCAATAATTTATATGCATGTTGAGAACTAGCCATGTGGCATGCATTAATGATGGGAAGTAAACAAATGGCATACATGGGATTTGACAATTTCCCCCCTCTAATCCTAAGCTTAGGATAATTAACCCAAGAGTATGATTAATGCACTTTTTTAAAGAAGGATTAATAAAAAATTAGGATAAAACAAATAATAAATATACTGATTTAAATGATAATTTATTAGGATTATCTCCCCCTTAAACCCTATTATCACTCTCCCTCTTGTGGAATCATATCTACCGATCTCTTCTTTGTCCTTATTGGTCTGCAATAGTCGTGGGCTTTTATATTAAATGTAAAATGTACATGATTACATAATCTTGGTTACAATGGACCATTCATGTATGGCTTCTATCCATTTCATCCATATTTACATATTACATTCTAGGGTAAAAAACATAATGTTACAATCCTAGAAACCACATTAGAAAAATAAAAATTTGAAGAGTGATGGGTAAGTGGGAGGAAGAAGAATAATCCATTGCCCAAGAACCTATAACACACAAAAAAAGATTTCACCTCCACCAATGAATTGGACATCATTCTTATGACAAATACAACCCATATTCAACTCTTATCTTCTATCATGCAGTGAAATCACTCATTCTTGGAGATATGTCAAAGATTGATTTAGAAATATCAATCAATGGGGTTCTTTAAGAGTCCATAATAGCTAAGAAACAACATTAATTCATGGAAGTAGAGGAAGCATGCATGCAGTTGTATAAAATAAGAAATCTTGAGAGAATTGAGCTTAACCTTTTGGGAACCAAAAGCCTATAAATAGGGAGGTGTGATCCGAAATAGATTTGAATAATCTCTTATCATTTAAACTTTGTAATAATATCTAGTTTTTTAAGTTTTAACAAATTGTCTAAGAGACAAAATATGGAAGATAAACGACTCATTTGGTGGTTCATCATCCAAAGTAGATGCAATACAAGTGATGATGGAAACAAATGACAATAGTGAAGAGGAGAGGAAAGGGGCTTGGGAAGAAGAGATATAGTAGAAGAATAAATGAAACTTTATGTGGATAATACTAATCTAAGGATGAATGAATGGGATGCTAAAATTAAATCCCTTCATGAGTGAAGGTTGTCCATGAGCTGGGTAATCTACAAAATGTGCCAATGGGTAAGGATGCATTAATTTTTATTATTAGGAATGCATATCTCACCTCTATAACTATTTCTTGTACATAATAAAACCCTATCAAATGTTAGTTTTCATGTTTGGGTCTCTAGGGTAAAATATATATCTCTTGTGATTTTTATTGTTGTGTGATTTATTTAATTTTGTGACTAAGTATGTAAACATAGTTCTTGTGTGATTTATGTGCATACACCATATTTTAACACTTGCAATTCATCATTTTGTTAACTCTCAATCATCATTTCGATTACTGGTGTGAAACTTGATATGTACACCATGTTATACAATGAGTTTACTAGTTGCTTTGTCAATAGTTTAATTTATGGGATGAGTAATCATACCCTACAACCGTATAATTGAATTGTTACATACAACCCTTTATTTATGGGTTGGTGATTTGCAATTATGAAATAAATTTTTCTATGGTTATTAATCACATGAATAATGGGAAGACAAGCGAAGAGAAATTTCAGCCCATGCCCATGTGTATTTGTAAGTTTCTCACAACATAATGATGAAATAAATGCAAAGAATGGACAAACAAGTTTACTAACCAAATCATTGGGTTTCAATGGATGTAACTACAACTTAAAAATAAATTTATTAATTAGTCTTTGTGTTGGGCATGAACTATTGGTATAACACAAAGTGTGTGTGTGGGGTTGACAAAACATCTAATTGTCATAATTTGTGTAGATAGTAACTTGTTCATTTAAGTGGCATTGACACCATAAAAAAGTATTGAATCCATTGAAAAAATCCATACCTTTTCTTGGTAATAATTGATGACAAAGAAGCAGAGCCATTCACTCAAAATTGCATCAAGAATTGAGTAAAAATTTATTTCTATAGAGATCCATGTTGATAAGACCAACAGACCATAGGATTAATATTTATAAATCACTCTGTACATAAAGGACCCCTTGGTTTGATAAATTCCCTATATTATTCCTCTATCCGTCTATGAACCAAATAAACATACAAAGTGTGAGTAGGGAAATGATAGATAGTAGATAATTCTAGTTGATTTTGAGGCTATAGTAGGTAGATGGGGGTTGAACCCTAAGGATAAAGACTTTCCTCAAGATGTAGGCACTATCTCAACAACAAGTTCATACTATAGTTAGATTAAGCTAGTGGATAGGTGAATCAATGAAGATGAGTAATGATTTCAAGGCATATGTTTTTTGTGGATGTTTTCGGGAGACGATTTTCAATGAAAATGTGAGTCATTGTAAATTTTTGAAAACTTAATTAAATAACCTATCTTTCAGCTTAAAAAGAAAATTGCAAAGTTTACAATTTTTTTGAACTCTTAAACTTTAAACTTTCTAAAGTTTCCATAAAATAACAAACTTTTGACCCAAAACATAATCTTGATTATGTTTTTTAACCAAATACATAGCTTGTTTTCTGCACATTTCATCAGATTCAAAATGTCCAAGCACACCATTATATTTATATATATATATATATATATATATATATATATAAATATAAAACACTAATAGATTTACATTGAATCTACTTTCTTTTCATATAAAATTTCCCATTTTTATTAGTTAACTTTTTTCTAAAATATTTATATTTATTTATTTATATATATTTCAAATTTGTTAAATAAAAATTCAATATATTCAAATCAACCCAATCAAAAAATTGGAAAAATCAAAATGCCCATTCAAGGGTCATCCTCCCAAAAGTGTATCTTTAAAATATTTATACGTAATTGAATGTAAAAAGGAAGTGGAGTCCAAACAAAAGTGAAGCTCTTACCCATATTAAAAATTGATTTTTTTTTTCATCCCATAATTTTAAAAAAAAATAGTATAATAGTATTGTGAGTGTAGTTTCTGGATAAATTAAATGAATCATTGAATCTACTTTCTTTTCATATAAAATTTCCCATTTTTATTAGTTAACTTTTTTCTAAAATATTTATATTTATTTATTTATATATATTTCAAATTTGTTAAATAAAAATTCAATATATTCAAATCAACCCAATCAAAAAATTGGAAAAATCAAAATGCCCATTCAAGGGTCATCCTCCCAAAAGTGTATCTTTAAAATATTTATACGTAATTGAATGTAAAAAGGAAGTGGAGTCCAAACAAAAGTGAAGCTCTTACCCATATTAAAAATTGATTTTTTTTTTCATCCCATAATTTAAAAAAAAAATAGTATAATAGTATTGTGAGTGTAGTTTCTGGATAAATTAAATGAAATGGCCAAGTTTAAGGCCATTGGATGTTACCACCACGATGTTATACACTTCGTTTCACAAATTGTCTTCGACCATGTAGATTCAATGGTATATAGCATTCTATTTCATATTTCTATAAATGGATGTCTTCGACCATGTAGATTCAATGGTATATAGCATTCTATTTCATATTTCTATAAATGGATGTCTTCGACCATGTAAATTCAATAGTATATAGCATTCTATTTCATATTTCTATCAATGGATTGATTAGACATGAACAAAGCAATGTGAGTTTATCTGTGCTCAAAGGATTTCTTTATTGTTCGAATTTCAAACCCTAGTGATTATGGGATTGTTTTTAAAGGATGGAAATTAGCTTTCGGGTAGAGAGGATGTTTACGTTATCCCTTGGTTTATACTTTCAATCTTTCCTCTCTAGCTATAACTAAAATGTCAATCAGGGTTAGGAAAATGTGTTGAAATTGACGTAAGCCAAGTTTACTTGGAAATATGTTCTTGCAATGGGGAAATTTGACTCGGGTTCAAAGGAAGAAATGATATAAACCTCATTTAAAATGCTAGCAAGAATGCAAGTAATGATATTAGGAGGATGAAGAAGGGGGAAATGTTATCAATAAGAAATACATTATTAAAGAGACATAGCATTTTTTGTTTAGAAAGTGTTGAATGAGGATAGAGAAGATGTAAATAAAGCGCCTAGATGGAAAATAAAGAGACTTTATTAATTATGCATATAGGCCTATATATTTCAACATATGGTGGGGGTTCTACATTTTTCAATTTAAAAAAAAATAAATGATCAGATTTCAAGGATGTCTATGTTTATGAATGAGGCATTTAGATTTACTAAATTAACTTGGGTGCATGTTTAAACCTAGATATATTTATGCAAGTTTGGTGGATCGGATGCTTTAGAGTCAATAGAAAACACTTATAAGAGTGAATAAATCTATTTATATAATTTTACATAATCAGAATTTAGATTATCAATTTTGACTAACCCATATCATTAAAATATAAGAAGTCGATGATAAAACCATTGAATTTGTCCACTGACTATACGAATACGTGCAATTTCAACTGGTCTCACATGGTCTTATGTCTAAATTTTAGTAATTTGATGATCATGAAATTAGTGGATGTCACGGATATTCTCTGAAGAAGATTGTAACATCATACGTCAAACTGTGACCTTATCGGAGATTGATGAAATATTGAAAGGCATGGAGAAAGACAAAAGTATGGGACTAGAAGGTTGGACTCGTGAATTCATCTTACAGTTCTTTGATTTGCTAGCCCCAGAGCTTGTTCAACTTGTAGAAGACACCCACTGCACAAGTAAGGTATCGGGAGTGGTAAATTTGACTTTCTTAGCATTAATCCCGAAGAAAACAAATCCTTCCACATTTCAAGACTACTAGCATATATCCCTATGCAATTTAATATACAAAATCATTTCAAATACTTTAGCTAACAGGATCAAGGGGGGCTTGTCCTTTGGTATTTCTAAGGAGCAGTTAGGGTTTTTGCATCAAAGGTTGATATTTGATGCAATTGGGGTCGCTGAAGAGACTCTTCACACTACGAAGATGAAGAGATTGGGATCCTTAGGTCTAAAATTGGATTTAGTCATCTAAAACTGGATTTAGTCAAAGCTTATGATTTAGTAGATTGGTCTTTTCTAAGACTACTTCTATTAAATGCAGTGCTGGATTATAATATTACTCAATGGATCATGGGCTAGATATCTACACCAAATTTTGGGGTTCTCCTCAATGGAAGCCCCACTGCTTTCTTCAAGGGTTCGAGGGGACTCCAATGAGGCTGTCCATTATCCCCTTTACTTTTTCTCTTGATCATCGAAGGTCTCAGCCACCTTATCCTCTAAGCTAAGGTAGATGGTAAGATCAGTGGGATAAAGTATCTCAGAATCATTTCATAACTCACCTCTTATTTGTAGATGATGTTCTCATCTTTGGTATTAGGAACTTACTAGAGTGGTTGCATTTCATTATTTTGGATACATTTTGCCGAGAATCGAGGATGGTGATTAGCTACCCAAAATCAAGTTTGTACTCTCAATTTCTTGAGGAGGAGACACTTATCCAACTCCATGCTATCTTCCCATTGGAAATCAAAGACATCAACCTTGGATTGAATTATTTGGGTTTCCTTCCTGAAACCAAATGCTAATTAAAAAGGTTGAGAAAAATATATCCTCTTGGACTTTCCGAAAGCTTTGGGAGTTTGTTTGACTTTATTGAACTCTGTAGTTTCCAATTTGTCGGTTTATTGGTTTTCATTAGCAAGAGTTTCGTCATCCATACTTTAAAGGATCAAGCAGCTGTTCTTTAATTTTCATTGGAAGGCATCCCATGAGAAACGAGGTATTCATTTGGTAGCATGGGAAAGAATCTCAACCCTGAAGAGTAAGGGTCATTGAGAGGTCTAGAATATATTGGGTATATAAGGTTTTTGGAGAGGGTTTATAGATAGGGCAAACAAGATTCATCCTGCTGCAGGCCTTTTAATGCAGTTTGAGATCCAACTATCAATAGGCCTCAATATTAAGCCTGCTGCAGGCCATTTAATGCAGCTTGAGATCCAACTATTAATAGGCCTATATTAAATGGCCTGCAGCAAGTTGAATATTGTTTGCTTATAGATAGGGAATTATGGACACTGATTATCAGAATGGTAGGTGATAAATTGGATTATAATGGAAAATAAGAAAGTGAGACATTGCTCGACAATCTGTATAAGTTTAGTGGAGGCTTTCCTCTTCTGAATAGATGGTTGACTTGGTTCCTTGGTAACGAATTTCAGGTCAGAGTGGGTGTGGATCTGGTACTTGGAGCCCAACAGTCAAGTATTCTATCCCTAACTACGCTTCAAGGTATTCACCAGAAAGGTGTTTACTTCCTGAACCATGCAAGGCGTAGGAATGAGGGGATGACATTGAATTATTAGCTAAATGCAAATGATTTAAACTTGAATGGAGTAGAAGAGATTGAGTGGAATGCATATGTATCAGAACTAATTCATGCTGGTATTAGACTTAGTGGTGATTTGGATCAATTGTATTGGTCTTATGGAAATAGCAACGGGATGGTTACAACAAGTTTGGCATATGAGGTGATTGCAGACTCTATACAATATTGTTAGACCCGATGGTGGTACATTCATATCTGTAAATGGAACGCCCTTGTCAAGATCAAGATTTTCTTGTGGATGGCCTTACATAATAAGATCCGTAAGATCCTTATGGGGGAGATGTATAGAATTCGGGGTGGATTTGGACCTACGTGTTGTACACTTTGCTACAGGGCTAATGAAATAGTGGATCATCTTTTTGCATAATGCTCCTACACACTACAATTATGGGATGAGATATTTACCTGGTTCAAGATCTTTGTAGATTGGTCTGTAGGTACGTTCGACTCTTGTCGCACTTTGGTATAGGAATCATGTTCGTTAGATTTCTTTCACAATATATTTCATGTGGGGATTGTGGCATTTTCATAATACTATCTTATTTGATGACAAATCATACACACTGATCGGTGTTGTTGCATATATTTTGTTAAGAGTTGTAATCTCATGTGTCAAGTTGGTTAGTTAGTTGAGTCAATGGTCCTAAGTTAGTTGAGTTAGTTGTTGACTAATGGTATTCACTGGCCCGTTGTATTAGACGGTGGTTTTGAGTCTTATGATAAACTATATATATGTGTGTTTAATATTAAGAAGGAAATCAATATGCCCTTTGTGTTTTTGCTCTTTATGTTTTGTGTATTGCAAACTTTATCATGGTATTAGAGCTGACAACCTAATCCTTCGATCTTGCTTTTTGGGTAAGCCTTTTCAGAAGCTGGAGAGCACACACACATGGTTGGAAGTTGCAGCATGGGATGCAGATGGAACACTCGGGCCACGACAAAATTTTAAAAAAAAAATTCCAGCGAAGGATATCTCAAAAAAATGCCTGAAAAGAGGCTGTTGCACCCTACCTGAAGGAAAACTGTGACATCTCACCCTGCCTGAAGGAAAACTGCGACGGTGTCGCACCTTGCTTGAAGACAGACTACGACAGTGTCTCACATTTCCTAAAGACAAACTGTGACACTGTCTCACCTTGCTAGAAGGAAAAGTGCGACGATCTGCCTTTACTTAGATAAATTTTGTCCGGTGCACCGTGTCGGCGCCCTGTGTCAGTTAGAAGCCTGTGATGGTCAGTTTAACAGTTGTCATAATCCATGGCAAGCCTGAACATGAAGCTGATATCAGGTCCAATGCTGAATGACAAGATGAGCACTGTTTAGATCTAGTTTTGAGCGAAAGTATGGTTGACGTTGAGCCAAAATATTGGACAACGTTTTAGCATTAATTGCAAAAGATCGAGTCTTGCAGAGATCGATCCAAGAAAAACCTGTGTAGAAAAGGGCGAAGAAGATCTGGAGTTTCTATCCAGTTTTCGAGAAGATCTGAAGTTTGAAGGACCACTGATATTGAAGGAAACCAAGAAGATCGAAGATGGTGCTAGAAGAGCTACCAGAAGAAATCGAAGAGGTAAGAAATCTGTTAATTTCAATAGGTTCATGGCAAACCTTTGACAGCGACAATTATGATTTATGGTCATTAAAAATTAGGGATCTATTAAGGTCACAAGATCTGTGGCATTTTGTAGCTGAAGTGGATCCTAGTGATCTAGAAGCATTTGATAATTTGACAGAGTATCAAAAGGAAAGAAGGCAAGTTGTTGTTTTAAGTATCATACAAAATGGTATAGATTATTCCATCTTTCATAACATTTCAGACGCTTCTACTCCCAAAGAAGCTTGGGATATATTGAAAGAAGAGTTTACTGAAGAGGAACCTGAAATAGAAGAAGATGAAGCAGAGTTCAGTGAAGGGGAACCTTATGTAGAAGAAGATGAAGCAGAGTTCTCTAAAGAGGAACCTGAAGAAGATGAAGTAGAGTTCAGTGAAGAGGAACTAGTTGACTTTGCAAGCCAAGCAAAGCACCAAGAATCCCACAGTGAAGTGGAAGACGGCCAAGAAGACTATTTTTATGATGCAGCCAATGATCAAGTAAGCTCAGCAAAGCTTGTTGATCTAGCGGTGTTTGCTGATGATAGTGAAAACAAACCTATCAATGTAGAAGTCCTTAGTGATGTGAGTGAAAGTCTCTCAAAAAAAGAGGCAGTTGATAGCAACATAGAAGTTGCAGCATCCAGTTCATCAAAGAACCAGAAAACTAGAAGACCAGAAGTTTGAGGGAGCTATATGAGAAGACTCCCATTGTTGATGAGTAGTATGAGTATGTTTTGTTTCCCTGTCATCCCACAATTTTTGAGGAAGCAGTGAAGGATGCACATTCTGTACAAGCTGCAACAGCTAATGAGAATGATGATGTAGCTGCCATTGAAACAAAAGATGAGGAAGATGAAGAACAAGGAGATGAGGAACACAAAAAAGTGAATGCTCTCCAAGAAGAGCTGAAACTCAGTGAAACAAAAGAAGAGGGAGATATGAATGCTCTCCAAGAAGAGATGAGATATATTCATCTTTTTTCTGACAATTTTTTTGAGTGTGCAGGTACAATGGACAGCAACATACAATATGTTGAAACAGAAGAAGAAGAAGAAGTCTTGCACTATGTTTCAAGACCAATGAAAAGCAATAACACTGTTTATTATGCAGAAAACAAAGAAGATGCCGAAGAACACCTACTTAGCATCAATTTCAAGAAGACAAAGAAGAAGTAGTCCAAGAACACATCAATGAAGAAAGTAAAGCTTAAGTTTATTTGAATGAAATGTATGCCTAGCTGAGACATAGACTAGCATGCACAACACTTAGACATTGATAGTGATAACCACACCATCCCACTTGAGATTAAGGGGGTGTGTTAAGAGTTGTAATCTCATGTGTCAAGTTGGTTAGTTAGTTGAGTCAATGGTCCTAAGTTAGTTTTGTTAGTTGTTGACTAATGCTATTCACTGGCCCGTTGTATTAGCCGATGGTTTTGAGTCTTATGCTAAACTATATATATGTGTGTGTTTAATAATGAGAAGGCAATCAATATGTCCTTTGTGTTTCTTCTCTTTATGTTATGTGTATTGCAAACTTTATCATATTTCACACTTTATTTCTGATTATACAAGTAGCAGACTAGTTAGTCGCACTATCCATAGAAGGATCCCAGTCATCACTCCCTCAATCCCACTAGGCTTCTTCAACGGTGCTGCACAAGAAGGCATATGTGGAGCAGGTTGTATTATAATTTCTTTTTATCAAGGCCACTATTTGGAGATGAGTTTAGGATGTGGTGGGGGCAGTAATACTTGAGCATAATTACTTGCTTTGTGGGGGTTTTATTTTTGTCTATCAAGAAGGAGGTCGACACGATTCAGATTTTCGGTGACTCCTTTGTCATCATTGAATGGGTATCGAGCACTCAAAGACTACAAGTTCCAATATCAACATAATGGAAATAGCATGGTCTAACAATGGTTACTCATGGTTCTCCTAGTTATGTCAACCATGGTAAAATATGGTTTAACATTGTCTTCCATAAATAACCAAAGTCAGCCATGGTTTACTAAAGTTAATTGTCGTTAAACAACTTCAACTACAATCAACCATGGTTAATCAAAGTTAACCATGGTCAACAATGAGATGTCATCAACATGGTTAAACATAGTTAACCATGGTTAACTAAATTCAACCATGATGCTACCATAAACAACCATGATGCACTAAATTCAACCATGGTGCACTAAATCCAACCTTTCCTTAAAAATGGTAAACCATTGTTTAATATGGTTAAACATAGTTTAAATTCAATCACGCCTAAACAATGGTTAACCATGGTTTAATGTTGAAACCATGTAATAAAGACAACTAATGTTTAAAATTCAATCATGGTTAGATAATCGTGATGAACTAAAGTCAACCATGTTTAAAAAATGATCAATAATAGTTTAGTATAATCAACTTGATTTAAACTCAACAATGTCTAAATAATAGCCAACCATTGTTCAAAGTCAACCTTGGAGGGTGGACATCCAAGCCATATTAGATGCCCTTGGGTTTATTTTCTTGATGAAATTTCATCCTATTTGGAAGCATGTTAATGAAAATACATTTTCTAGCAAAGCAGGAAAAAAACTATATTCTTGAATTACACCCAAGAGAAAGACGTTGTTATTTGCAATCCATTTCCGTCAATAGCTATTTTGAAGCATGTCATGAATTACACCCAAGAGAAATACGTTACCTCATCCTATATTCCTAAGTTGAACCAAGAACTCACACAGGAATGGGTATCATGTAAGCTATGAAGATGTGATAAATACAATCAATGAGCATGAAGACAGTCAATGCATACAAGTTCTTAGTCCATGACTTTGTATGGTTTACATGGCATTGTAGAAGAGAGTAAAAATATTACGAGAAATGCCAAGGTGTTCTAGTTTCAATGGATTCCCAACTTTCCATGGAATGAGACCAAATGGATTTACGTTGATTTTAGTTATATTTACAATGACATACCTGGTAGCACCTTACGGATACAATTAATTTATCCAAATCAACTTTTTCACATAATTATCCAAATCAACTTAGCTGTGCAAGTATGATAACTGTTGAGAAATTATATTTTATATAATTTAGATTGTTATATATAATTTTCAAATATACCATATATTTAAGTAAATAAATTTTATATAATTTAACCTCACCACACAATAGCAAAATCTCCCAAATTTCACAGACGTATCAGCCAAACTCAAATTATTGCACCGATGCAGCGACCAAACTCAAATTATTTCACTGCTACAGCTGCACGCTAAGGAATTGCAAAATAAAGAAATCTCGCTGCAGGGGCGGCCGGTTGTGAGGAGCTTACCGCAAGTGCCGACCTGAGAAATTCTAACACAACTGGCATATCCAGCCCACCCTCGGGTATTGAGATCACTGCGTGTGGTTCAAAAGTCTTGAGCTTCAATCGTGCACAAACCTTCACTATGCCAATGAGAAAAGAGAGATGTTCACTAAACTATTAATTACATGCTTAGAAAGAATTTCCACATACACGAGCCAGGCTTGTACCAGTCATTACCTCTAATGGAAAACTATAATGATTTGGTTTCTGCAAATAAAATGTGACCATCTATTACAGAGGATTTAGGATTTGGTGCAGAATGTGCCCCTTCTCTTAAATTGGTCTACGTGAAATATCTGAAATCATTGAACTAATAGGTGCAGAGTAGGAAATCCAAATTTATGAACCATCTACCGACATGTTTTCTTTCTAAAAGCGTGGAAATGTTAGTTAGCATATATATATAGGTAAATAAATTTTATTAATAAAAGTCTTTACATTGGAAAGCGACGCAAGCGTGATGTCTTTAGGGTTCCTCAACTTCTCCTAATAGGATCTTGACCACCTCTGTCATTGCGGGTCTAGCTATTGGCAATCTGTGCAGGCAGAGAAGAGCAACAATGATACAAAGTAGATCCTGGTTTTTGTCATAGTCATCCCCGAGCGTGGCGTGGATGAGATCCAACGCGTTTTCTGAACGAGCCAAGTTCCTGGCACACAATATGAGATTCGCTCTCTTGAATCCCTTGATCAGAGACACCATTACTTGTAGAGGCCTCTGGCCGGAGCTAATCACCAATAGAAGAATTCCAAAACTGTAAACATCGCCCTTTGTTGCAACTCGCGAGGACACCTCCACCTACATACTCGGGAGAAACGTAGCAACCTGTCTTTCATGCTTGGGATGCTGGTCACTCTGTTCCTCAACACATCTCCACTATCCCAATCCCTGCTATGGTGGTGAAGGGGGAATGGACCTTCACGAAACCAGTCTCTGCTTTAGCTTCTGCTTTTATAGTGTCTGTTGCTCCTGTTGCTACCAGATATCCAACGCAGGGAACAACAATGGAATGTGACGATACCTGGTCTGCTATTAACGCTGCTCTGAAATCTCCTCCCACCCAACGCTTATTACAATACAAGCCACAAGCATGGCAGTTTCTTCAATTTAAATTTAAAATTTAAAATTTCAATCTGCCCAAAACCATCTACGTCAATTAATTTTGAATCATCCAGCTGTTCTCTGCGCGCGTACGCCCCCATCAATCCAGATATCCGGTTAGCGCGGTCGTCACTGAGATCCCGTTGCTTATAATTAATGTGATGGGAAGTTTTCAGTCACCGGAATTGCTAATTGATAGCTCCTGCAAATGGATGCCATACTCATGCTATGGATGGATGCGGGATGCCTCTGACACCTGAGAGGCTCGTCTTAAAGACGAATCTGTCTGTTGGATAAGGCTCGCCAAATTTGATAGGCAAAACCTATTTTAAAGAACTACATAGTCTTACAATATTTCCTTCTTTCCTATAAATAAAGAACTACAGCCCTACAATTACTCATTGTCATTACTGTTCGTTGACGGGTGTTGGGTTTGAAATTCGAACCCAAGAACTTCCGAATACGAGGATCACGTTGGAAAAACCCCTGCAAGGCATAACTTTCTCATTTACTACCTCCAAAAATTATAGTGAAGGAGGCAGGAGCTGTGATGATATGTAAGACCGTAGAGTAAACATCCATATTATCGCCTCCCTGTATTATTAGCTGCATTACTAGTAATTAAAAAGCACACACCTGATTTCTCTGCACCCACAGACTGCCCCCGCAACAGAATAAAATCCGAAATAGTAAAACATCGAATCATACGCATGTAATACCTTACTTGTAAGGCGAAATGGATTAGACTTCAAACGATGGGCCAGATTTGACGTGGTGACGTGACAATGCATGCACATGCATTTTGTTTTCTTCTGCTTCTGCTGCCATCCTCCAGGCCTTTGCGTCCTTTCTGGACCACACATTCTTTACTATTTACGGCTTCCTTCCTCGTAGCTTTCACTTAAATTTAATATGAATGGTCACTTATTTAGGGTTTAGGATTAGGGTAGTTGCGTTACGCGTAGTAGGAAAGTGAAAGTATTTAAAATGTGGATGTACTGTCCAGTCTTCCTACGTTTTGTATGTACGCATTAGGTAAACTGATTTTGTATGCAGTTTGGAAGCATTAAAACCACATGCAGGTGGCTTCTTAGGAAAGTAAACCCGCTAAGGAGGGTCCTTACAGAGATTAAATCCTCCCGAGAATGCATCCATTTCGAAAACTTGGCTCTGAATCAATGTAATCAGGGAGACATAATGTTGGAGCTGTTTAAAGAGAAATGGGATGCTGTTTTGTTTTATAAATGGGACAAACATCATTGCAGTTAAACAATCCGTATGATTATTTTTTAAGTTAATTTTAAGTAAAGTTAACAATGTATGGAAATTTCGACAAACTTCCTCACATATCATGGATGAAATGAAATCCATCAAACTCTACTAATGGATCACATTATCCTTGACAAACAATCAATATTATTATTATTATTATTAAAAGTCCCATCAATTCCATATTTAATCCTTTTTTATTAGTATATTTTTATATAGTTCAGTTAGACTAGTTTGACTAGTAGGTACCTCTGATAATCATAGATATTTAAGTATCTTTTACTCGATTATAGAATTAAAAATAAAATTTAATTATTGTTGAAATTCACAATGAAGTAGTTTTAGTGTGATATAAGGATCCTTCGTTCACTAATTCTTAGAATTATATGTAATTTTTTCTCATAAGTTTTGACAATTATATAAATTCTTTAATTACACAAAATAATATTTTTTTTAATTTTATATAATTTATTAGAAAAATAAATATTTTAATTCAATTAAATATATAAAAAATTGTATATGATATATATAATAAGATAAAACTCACTACAGTTATTATGATATATATCTTATGTTTATTATGTTTCTATGTTAATATTTAATAAAATTAATTTAAATCATTCAAAAGATCATAATTGTATATATAAAACATAATTTAAAAATATAAAAAGTTTTCAAATCTTAGATAACTCATAGCATGCGAGACTGTAAGTCGTGAGGGGGTCTCCCTCCTCCGTGCTCCAAGTCTCTCAGCAATGCCACCTTGCAACATTTAGAATAATCAGATAAATGATGAAATTAGATGCATATAGTAATTTTCGTTAAAATTAAATGAGATTTTCATAAACTAGTCAATCACACCATGAACACAACCGACCGGTCTTCACGGATGGCGGATGGAGCAGTCGGCTGGACAACCTGCTCCGATGCTAGGGTGGATGTAGCCACATCGATGGTGGCTACACCACTGGGGGGCACAGTGGAAGAAGGAGAGGTGGAAGAAGGAGGCATGGACTAGCGTGGGCGAAGTGGAGATGCATGTCTAGGGTGATAAACCCCAATTCGTTGTAGTATAGATGGGGGCACGGTGGAAGGGGAAGCGAGTGTGGTGGGGGAATGTGGGGGGGGGGAGAGGTCTGTGTTGCGGTGGAGGGATGGGTGAATGTGGATGGGTGAATGTGGATGGGTGGTATGTCATGGTCGGATGGGGGAGGGTTGTAACATGGGAAACTGATGCGGAGGTGGTGAAAAGGTTGGGATGGGGTGATGCGACACAGGATATGAAACAGAAGGGGGACCTGGATGGAACTGTGGTGTTGGATAGGGGGGGGGGGCTGGATGGAAGGGGGTGGGGAGAGATGCATGGAATGGGGCATGTATTCCAGGGGATGCAACTGGCATATACGGTGGCCGAAAGGTTAGGGAGGGAGGAATAATGGCACTGGTAGGCCAAGGTGCTCGCACCTACATACACATTTATAACCTCATAGTTTAATATAGAAAAATATAAATATACACAAACAAGTCATCATATTTCAAATTAAATTTATACTTTAATACACACGATACCTACACATGTGGAGATCTGTTGATCCCCAGTGGCGATGGCTGGTCGCTAGAGCCCGCGGACACCTGTGCGAACATTACAATTTTTAGATTGAATTTATAAAAACAGTATTAACAATATTAAACACAATTCCAATGAGAATAACAACGATAGTACTTAAAAAAATGACTGCAATTAATTTAGATTCAAGTTAGATGATAGTGGTTTGATGGGATTTGCGTATTATATAAAGTTTTTATTGTATTGGTGCAGTTCATTTGTTTAAGACTTGGTAAAGAACATGGTTGTGGGGATTGTGTCCTTTGACCCACAATGGATTGGGCCCATGATAGGAACAAATGACCCATTCTGTGGTCATTCATTGAAGATAATGTGGCAAAGAATATTGACAATTTATGCTTGAAGTGTTTGATGGCCAAAGTTGTCATTGATGACAACACATTAATGACAAAGGTCAAAGTGACGACATGGAAAAGACTTGACTGGACAGATGGTAAACATGACAATCTTTGATGACTTGACAAGTGACAAGCAAGAATGACAAATGTAAAAGACTTGACAAAGTGAAGACATGACAAAGGATTGATGACAAGGACTTGATAATGACATTGATGACAATACATTAATGACAAATATATCGAAGAGTTAAGAACATGGAGCATACACATTATGTCAACCACAATGGATATGGCGACATGGATTGAGGAATGAAAAAGGTGACAAGTATGACAAACGTGGCAAGCATGACAAGTGTTTATGACAAGCATGGAAGAAGGACAATACAAAGGCAAGTGACAAGCAAGCAAGCTTGATGACTTGTTAAGCATGGTGTTTGATGACATGGAACATGACAAGGAGGACATGCTTGATGACAAGAAGGATTGATAACTTGGTGACATGGAGGACAATGAATTGGAAAACATAAGATTAGAGGACAAAGACAATATGATGAGGTGGACAAGGAAGATGTGCAAGCATTTCAAAGCACCATTGCGGGCGTAATCAAAAGGACCCTGCGGGCATTCTTTGAAGCACCCACTGCGGGCATTTGTGGTGTATTGTAGGGATATTGATAAGGGTCCGCGGGCATTTACATGAGACCATTCCGTGCATAATCCAAGAGCAATACAAGAATGTGTTGATGGCCCTTGCAGGCATCAAAGTGGAGCCCACTGTGGGCATTTTTAAGAGTGCATTGTGGGCATCTTAAGGGCATATGTGTGTCTCACATTTAATATTCTGAAAGGATAGAAGGTGACATGGCATGAAATTAAAATTAAATAAGGTGACATGGCATGGCCAAAATTAAATAAATCATATTTGATTTATTTAATCATCTTAATGATAAAACTATAAATAGAAGACAAGTCTCATAGAAGACAAGAGTATAAATACAAGACAAGTTTCATTTCTAAAGAAGCAATGTGTGAATATTTCGGGAGATTGAGGAGAGCTCTGATTTCAGGGGTCAGGGCGACTGAGGAAGGTTCGGTTAAGTAGGAGCAACAACAAGAGTAATGGTGCAGCGGTAAACTAATTTTTATCTCTAATCTTTTGGGCTTCACTAAGGCAGCAACAGTGGTAGATTAATGACAACATGCCCATGGAAAAATGAAGACATGTTTGGGGACAGAATGAGGACATGCTATTAAACATAATGAATATGATCAGCTTATGGACAGATTGCTGATGGTCAGAATGATGACAATGTCACCTACAACAAATTGATGATGGAAATTTCTCTCATCATTGGTCAAGTAAGAGTGACAAATTTTGAAAATTTCTCTCCCATTTCTATAATCATTAGAGGTCTAGGATGCCTAAAGTGAACATGAACACATGTGTCTAGTTTTCTTAGGTTTTCATGTTTTATAAGGTTTCATTTTTGTTTGGTTGGATTATATGAATTTATAGCTCTCAAATAATTTAGACAATATGATAAACACAACTGTAAAATCCAATGATAATATGGTAATTATTCAGTGCTAATTAATTTGTAATTACTGAACACAAATTACTCATAAATGGATCTAATTATTCAAAGTAAATAAGTTACCTATGTGTATGGTGCCGCAATCTCCTCTGTTGTTGCCATGGCTCAGTTTAGGTCAAAGGACCCGATGTCCTCCCACCTGGAGGATGGAGACTCAGCCCTGAATAACTGTACATTAAAACAAATAAAGTCAACAATGTGTAATTCAAAGTTAAATATATTAAACAATAAGATATCAAATAAAATACAATCAATACTTTAACATTAAATAAAATGATAGCTAACCTGCTCCATGTAGCTCTCTCTAGCATGCTGTTGTGTAGGACCATGGCAAGAATGACCACAGTGAGAACAACGATGTGTCGTTGTTCTAGTAGAACTAGATGTCCCCTAATGGGTTCCACCTATACCTTGCATGTCCCGGCCACCACCCATAGACCGTACAGTTGTGCGTGTCTCATCGATGTCCTCCCGGCTCTATGAAGACATAGCCACAAATGTGGTATGTCTAAGCAAATGACGTGTGGCACGTCTAACTGAGTCATCAATCTCATCTAGGCCGCTACCAAACCCGGGTGGCTGAGGAGGGGGGTTTGGCTCTCTCCTGGGTGCAAGAGGTCCTCTAAGTGGGTTTCGGCAGGCTTGAGGTCGATTTTGGGCAGAGCCAAGAATGACACCCTGAAACTCAATGATGTCAAAATAGTTGATATGGTATCCTAGCTCAAACTCAACCCACAATTTCTGAAGGAAATACTATGGGAGCTCCAAATTATTGCATGGGGGCCTGTCAAACACCATAAACCATCTCTTTCTCCAGTTATCTCTCTATGGCTGGTAAATACACCAGTCCATGCAAACCCATCTCTTCCTCACATCTGGAGGTTGTCTTGTCCCGAGATCTATGAATTTGCTGTACAACTGGGATTTGGTGATGTTGAGGTCTTTAATATGTTCTTTGGATATCCTAGTGGAGTAGTGCTCCCTCATTTGAGCCCTATATTGGCTCAAATTTGTGATCTCACTGTGGGCAATGTTGATGGATTCAATTATGTTTTGCAATGATGAAGCCAAGGAAACTCAAGAGGGTTCCTTGGTGCTCTTCAATTCATCGCTTAATACCCTTAATTCATTTAAATCTTGGTGTAATTGATCTTCAAGGTTTTCAGATGGTTCATTGTTCGTTCCAATGTTGATGTTGTCTTCTAATGGTTCGGTTTCATTGGTTTCATTTGATGGTTCTTGTGTGTTTGTCATCTTGTTAGGTGTAGTTAATATGCAATGACAATTTTTGGGTTTTTTAATTGATTGTAATTTTTTTTAAAATTAAAATTGAAATGGAAAACAAAAAAAACAACAAAAACATGGTTTGTTGAGCACCCACCTAGAGGCAACGTGGTGGAGGTTCGAATTGATGCCGTTGAGGAGGCGTTAGGTGCTCCACAATGCGTTTGTGGGGTGGTTTTCTGGTCGCTATGCGCTCACGGGTTTGTTGAACAATGAAAAACCCGTGCTCTTCTTTTCTTTTATAAAAAAAATAGGGACGCGCATGCATTAATAATGCGTGCGCGTTAATAACGTGTGCGCACATATATTTTTGTACGCGTTAAAAACGTGTACACACACTTTTTGTCCACGTTGACTCAACAACGTGGACGTTCGACATTGCCAAAGTAGGGACGCATGCACGCGTTTGAAAGTGCGTGCACGCCCCTATTTTTTTCCTCTTGTGCGCTCCTATTGCGGCCTTTTTGGGTACTAGCTTCATGCAGGTACCTAATGAGATGTCATCAACTATGGTTAGACATTATCAAGCATGGTTAACCAAATTCAACCATATAATTAAGATGCAACCATAGCCAACCATGATGCACTGAATAATATTATGACAAGCAAAATGCTCTAAAGTCAATCGTGCTTAAAAAATGGTCAACCATGGTTTAATATAGTTAAATTTAGATTAATGTCAACAATGACTAAGCAATGGTTAACCATGGTTCAAATACAACCTTGGTTTAAAGTCATCTATGGATTGAACTCAACCATGCCCAAATAATAGTCAACCATGTTTTAACCAAGGTTAACTAAAGTCAACGGTATGGCAAGCCATATTCTACCATAGTCAACCATATCCAACCATGAATTGTGGTCAACTAGGGTTAAGCATAGTCGACCACAATTAACTAAATTTAACCAAAATGCAACCCTAATCAACCAAAATCAACCATGAAGCAACCATATTCCAACATGGTTAACTGAATTCAATCATATTTAATCATAGCCAAGCATGATGCAATGAAGTCAACTATTCCCATGATCAAACATGATGCACTAAAGTCAACCATTTTCATAATCGAGCATATGCACTAAAGTCAACCTTACCTAAATAATGGTCAACCATGGTTTAATATAGTTAAACATAGTTTAAAGTCAAGCATGCATAAACAATGGTCAACCATGGTTAAAATTAAACCATGGTCTACCATGATGCAACCATAGTTAACCATGTAGTTAACCATGTTGTCTTAAAGTCAACCATGTCAAAACATTGGTTAACCATGGTTTAATATGGTCAAACTTAGTTAATCATAATTTGATGCCCTTCATCAACCATGGTTAATGATGGTTCTCCTAGTTATGTCAACCATCGTCAATGATGGTCTAACATGACCTTCCATAACTAACCAAATTTAACCATGGTTTACTAAAGTTAATCATGGTTAACCAACATCAACCATAGTCAACCATGGTTAACCAAAGTTAACGATGGTTAACGATAAGATGTCATCAATCATGCTTAAACATAGTTAACCTTAGTTAACCCAAGTCAACCATAGTCAACCATGATGCAACCATAACCAACCATGATGCACTAAAGTCAACCATATCCAACCGTGGTGCACTAAAGTCAACCATATCCAACTGTGGTGCACTAAAATCAACCATGCCTTAAAAATGGTAAATCGTGGTTTAATATAGTTAAACCTAGTTTAAAATCAATCATGCCTAAACAATGGTTAACCATGGTTTAAGGCCAACCTTGGTTTAATTTCAACCATATAATAAAGTCAACAATTGTTTAAAAGTTAACGATGCCCTATTAATGGTTAACCATAATTTAACCATGTTTAACCAAATTCAGCCATGGTTAGTGATGAGATGTGGTCAACCGTGGTTATACATAGTCAACCATGGTTAACTAAATCCAACCATAGTCAACCACGATGTAACTATAGTCAACCATAGTAAACCATGGTTAATCAAAGTTTACCATAGTTAACGATGATGTAGTAAACTAAACCAGGTCAACCATGGTTTAATACGATCAAACTTAGTTAACCATCATTTGACACCCTTCATCGACCATGGTCAACAATGGTCTAACTATGGTCTAACAATGGTTGGCCATAGTTCTCTTGGTTACATCAACCGTGGTCAACAATGGCCTAACATGGTTTTTTATAACTAACCAAAGTCAACCGTTATCCACTAAAGTTAACATTGGTTAACCAACGTTAAGCATAGTTAGCCATATTTAACCAAAGTCGACGATGAGATTTCATCAAGCAAGGTTGTACATAATCAACCATGTTTAACCAAAATCAACCATTTTTAATTGTGATGCAACCATGGCCCACCATGATGCACTAAAGTCAACCAAAGGAAACCATGATGAACTAAAGTCAACCATACTTAAAACGATGGTCAAGCATAGTTTTCTATAATCAAACATTATTTAAAGTCAACAATGCCTAAGCAATAGTCAATTAAGGTTCAAATTCAACCTTGGTTTAAAATCAACTATGGATTAAAGTCAACCAAGCCTAAACAATGGTCGACCATATTCTAACCATGGATAACCAGATTCAACCATGGAAAGCCAAAGTCAAACATAGTTTTAACCAAATTCAAACTCCATTAGCGTAAGTCAACCATGGTTAACCAAAGTCAACCATGAAGCAACGATAGTCAACCAAGGCTAGCTAAAGTCAATCATAGTTAATCATAGTAAAGCATGATGCACTAAAGTCAACCATTCCCATAATCAATCATGATGCACTAAAGTCAAGTACGATGCACTAAAGTCAAGTACGATGCACTAAAGTCAACCATAGTCAACTGTGTTCACACTTGGATCAATGATACTAAAAAATGTTTACCCATGGTAAAAAATGGTTGATGATGATTGATCATGTCTAACTATGTTTGACCTTTTCTATCTAAACTTTTATTTTTGGCACCATCCTTCTTAAAACATATCAACCCATATTCAAACATTCCTAATCATAATCTAATTTACTATAACTAAATTTAAATAAACTTATTTAAAAGCGTTTGACATATGCCACACTTTGTATATTGTATATTTTTTCAAAGTCAAGTTGTATATTTTATATACATTTTTTTACATTTACAAACTTTATATATTCATATTGTAGAATTCAAATAAGAAATTGGAATATTTGGAATAAGGAATTGTTCAAAAGACATTTAATCTTCGCTATGTTATATTGTCACAATAATGATCTTAAAATAAGCATCTTCAATCTGAATATATATGAGATTCAACCATTTTTATTGTCGCATTGTGACATAAAAAACATAACCCTCTATATGTCACATATGCCATAAACCTTTTCACTTTAGCATTTACCGAGCTATTAAAGATTCGTTCAAAACCTTGATTTTCCTTGGATTTTCCATTATATTATTATTTTTATATTAATATTAAAATTCAACCAATTATAACCATAGTAATCAAAATTCTAATATTGATAATCAAAATCAACTATAGTCAACTTTCATTATATTGTTATTTTTTATATTAATATTAAAATTCAACCAATTATAACCATAGTAATCAAAATTCTAATGTTGATTTAATCAAAATCAACTATAGTCAACTTTTAAGGAGTTCACCAAATTTAAAAGTATTACGAAGCACACCACACCAAAGTTTCATATATTATCAACCATGCCTCACCTCAGTTAAATATATAATGAAACATCCTACACAAAGGTCATCCAAATTTATCCATTGTCACCCATTATTTTACAACCAAAGTCAACTTAACTTAGCGAATTTACCAAACTCAAGAAAGTATAACCACAGTCAACCAAATTCAACCATGGTACTCTTGAGTTAAAAATATAATCAACTAAACCTTATCAAGCTCACACAAATCTTCATAATTTTCCTTAAACCGCCTAATCATTTAAGATTTTTATATTTTGTATTAATATTAAACATCATGGATATCTAATGAAGGTTCACTAAAGTTAAAAAGATAAACATACATGGTACACCAAATCTACACACAAGTTAAATTTATAAACAATCATGGTACACCAACAAACTTTATCAAAGCAACCCGCTTTTTTCAAATTGTTTGATTTACATCAATCAAAGTCTTCCACATTCACCCACACTTTTAAAACCAAAGTCAACCATACTTAACCAAAGTCGCCAAATTCAAGATTCTTTAATGGTCAAATGTGGCCAATTATCATTTAACACCCTTCATTAACCATGGTAGATGTTGTTCAACCTTTGTCAACCTTCTCCTTGCAAAGTCAATCATGCTTTACTAATATCAACCATGGTTAACTAAAGTCAGCCATAATCACCCATGGTTCACTAAAATAAACCATGCTCAGACAATAATCACCAATGCTTATATATGGTCAAATTGAGTCAACCATCTTCGAACATAGTAAACCATGATTACCATAGTCAATTACAAAATAAAAAATCAACATTTATTTATTTATGTTTTTTTATTTCATATAAATAAAATTAACACAATTCCTTTTTGTATTGTTTGTATAAATAATTGAACTTACTATTAATAATAATCATCTATTTTTCAATATTATTTTATTATTATTTATTTTCTATTTTTCTTTATAAATATTGAATTTTTATTTTTAATAATAATAATAATAATTTTTAAATATTAATATATATATATATATAACAAGAGTCACAAAGTGGCAATGTTCTGGACAAAAGCTATAATTAAAAAAAAAAAACATCCATACAAAAAATTTGAGGCTTTGTGGACAATTGATTAAGAGTTGAAAACAATTCAGCATTTGATTTTGGTCAACTTCATCTTTTTGAGTCCATACAAAGAATTTGAGGCTTTGTGGACAATTGGTTTAGAGTTAAAAACAATTCAGCATTTGATTTTGGTGTAGAGTCCAACTTCATCGTTTTGAGTACAAGAGGTGGACGATTTGACTCAGTATTCCAACGATATTGAACCTCCATTTTGTTCATTGATGCCCATTAGTTGCCCTAAAGTTTAAGGCTTTCATAAAAACGACTTTTCCAGCTCCAGAAAACGTGCATAAAACTCCACTGCCATCGAAGATATGGTTTGCATAGGGTGAAACAACAACTTAAAGTTCATAGAAATGGGATCGATCTAAACAAAAGTAATGAAGGAACCTGAGATCAATCACCAAATGGATGCCAATCATACAAATAACTCGGAGCTCCTGCATGACAAAACACTATGCTTAATGCCAAAATACTCTTTCGTTTCCAAAGATATTGTGACCCAACCGAGTAAAGCTGAGAGTCTACGCGGCTTGGTTGTTACCTGCCTAATTTTTCACGACTCCACCAAAACTCACTTTAATTCACAATAATATCGCCACAGAATATAGTCTCGATTCTCTCGTTTCATATGAGCAAACCATGGGAGAACCTCGACAAATATAGGTTTAATGCTACAAGATATTGCACCGCTTCATCCCGTTTGCATACTCAGGAATATATTTGCCTGCTCATCGTTACTTTCTTTTTGGATGCGGTGATATTGTCGACCTGTTGAACCTTCATGGAAAGAAACAATTATAACACGACGTCATTGAATCCGCACATCGCCCCTCAAACTAGAGTCTTCTATGGAATAAATTTGCAGAGAGGAGATCATCTATGGGAATAAATTCATGATCAGGTCGTGCTTTGGTTTTGGGGCCATGCTAAGCACCAGAGAAACTTCCAGCAAGGTTCGGAGGCAAAAGAAGATGTTTATATACCATCGTATCCTCTCATAAACTCCTTACTGTCACATTGTTGCAATCTCTGAACAAATTTAGATTGATCACTGACATAAATTTGATAGGAAACCACTGTTAAGCCCCTTGAATGCTGTTTTGATTAATTGGCACCACAACGAAGAACTCTAATTTAGATCAGATCACCCCCATCATCATTATTCTAATTTTGATTTGTACAGAAGAGTAGTGTTGAAGTTGTGGATGGCTCAAGCTACTCCCGGCTGGCTGTGTTTACTATTAGTGCTCTTTTTCTACATTGACAAAATGGCAATCATCTTCTTCATATGGTTATGCACCCAAACTTACCTAGTTGAGTCCATCAAGCTATGCTAAATGGATAAACGATCATCGATCGTTCACTGAAAATCAACCAGATGTCCCGGATATACAAGGTAGTGATTTCATAAATTGTAAAGAAAATGAGTGATTAGAAAGACTGGTGGTATTGAGCTGCACAGCATTTAATGCCGCAGCTCAGTGCTAAGGATCCGTGGGATCTGGATCCAATAGACCCTAAACACTGAACTACAACATTTAATGCTCTGCAATTCCAGTCTACTAAAAATCGGAGGTATGCTTTTTAATCTACTGTCTTACATGTCCTCACAGCACCTGCCTCCTTCACTATAAATTTTGAAGATACTAAATGAGAAAGTTATGCCTTGCAGGGGTTTTGCCAACGCCATCCTCGTATTCCGAAGTTCTAGGGTTCGAATTTCAAACCCAACACCCGTCAACGAACAGTAATGACAATGAGTAATTTTAATTTTAAGACTATGCATTTCTTTATTGACATTGAAATAGGTTTTGCCTATGAAATTTCATCCCTATATTAGTAACTTGGCTCACCATTCGAACAGTAATGACAATGAGTAATTTTAAGAATATGCATCTCTTTATTGACATTTAAATGGGTTTTGTGAGAGTATTATTAAAAAACCCGATGAATTAGAATTTTATGCAATTTATTTTTAAGGGTTTATGATGACTAATGGCTAGTAAAAGGTAAGGACTTGTGTAGAAAATTAAATGGAATTATTAGACTGACTTACCTACATTTTTATGAGTCATTTTCTATTCTTTTAAATGTAATGGGTTGGTTTACTTATATCAATTTAAAATGTATATTAATCACTTTTTAAAATGTTTAAGGTAAAGAAGGAATGGTGAATTAGTATTATTAGGTTTTCTATGGGGATGTATATGTTTTGTAGAGGTGGATTAATCAACTTGGTTAATTTTGATTTTTCATATTCACCAAAATTACATCATAGTTTAAATATATTTATTTATTTGTAATTTTTTAAAATTGTATTTAAATCTGATTCTATTGGCCTCCAACGGTTGACATTGGCCGCGTAGGATAAAAAAAAACTAAAACGTGGTGGTTTTTTAACCAATTTGGGTCTAAATTTGGTCTGAAAATTACAATTTTGGCAATGCTGCGATTTCAACAATCACGATGAGTGGTCTTACACTAAATGCGTGATTTTAAAACTACCCTAATCGTCGAAATCCCAATTTGAGCAACGGAAATTACGATTTGGGCAATTGTTGATCTGTCAGATTCCAGGGATAGGGGGTTTTGGCTGTTCCTTATACTACTCCGACGTTGGCTTTGGCTTTGGCTTTTGTTGCCAGGAGGGGGTGGTTGAGGTGCGTAAGCATCCGCGACATGGTCTCCAAGGTGCCTTATGGTGTTTGAAGAGGATTAATGCAAGCAAACCTGCCTGTAACACGTAGAAGTGAGTTGCAATCCCATTTTGTAAACTTTCAATACTTCCAAGTAAGAATTTATAGGTCTTGCTGCTAAAAGCTTTTCACTTATATTCACATTTTTTTAAAGGATTTATTTGATATATGTTAAAAGTTAATAACATTTTATTATTCTTGTAGTCTTAGTAGTTGGTTGAAACAATTACTTTTACTCATGGGTAAAAAAAATTCTAACCAAGTTTGAAGTTGAGAGTGGTTTCTTCTTATCCACTTATAGCCGAGGGAAAGCGAATGGCCCAAAGAAGAAAGAAGGAACCATGAATTGGTTGGTACAAATTTTGACCCCCGCACAAAACACATTGAAAATTAAATTGAATCCCATGGTTGTCAATTTGAATGGAAAAAATGTATCACAACACTAGCTCTATATTAGCAAAAATTGTGCCCTAAAATAGTTTTTACCATAAGATTTGCATAATGGATAATACATAGACAAATCCACTTCCCTGAAATATTTGTTGTAGCTTTGTATGTACAAGTTCAGGTGCAATAATAGTGTAGGAAACCAAAATAATCCATACCTTGGAAAAATAGCCTTATTAAAATTCTTCACACAAAGGAAGGGGAGAACATCATAGTACAATCTCAATTTTGACGTGTTTTTTAATAAATTGCCTCTAGAAAGGGCATATGATATCTATATCATCTTTTAAGTCAAGTCCTTTGGAATAAAATGTCACAATTTCAATTACACCATTGATGCAACATGTTAACCTTGAAAATTTTGGTATGTTGCATTACACGTGGCCTAACATTTACCTCTAGAAAGAATTATAGGTTCCACCTTTTGTTTGTTTCCTAACTTTATCAGTGAATGTACTTTAGATGCATAATGCCGACACATGTTACGTTTGAGTTATCTGTGTCACTGTTAGTAGGTTTTTTTGTTCCACCCTTCCACCCTTGATTTTCAGAGTGCACGATCAATGAAAAACATGGCTAAATGGGTCAATTGTTATCTTTTAATTGGAAATTAAAGTCCTTAATAAAATATATTTTTTAATTGAAAATTAAAATTTCACAATTTCAGTTACACCATTGATTCAACATGTTAACCTTGCAAAATTTTATATATTGCATTACATGTGTCCTGACGTTAACTCATAAAGGATTCTAGGTTCCACGCTTTCTTTGTTTCTTAAGTTTATCACTTAATTATCTCACTCTGAGTAGGTTGTTTTTTTCCACCCTTAATTTTCAAAGCACATGATCAACGAAAACATGGGTAAATGAGTATGTTGTTATCTTTTAATTGGAAATTAAAGCATATATTTTAATTGAAAATTAAATTCTTGAATAAAAACATGATTATTAAAGGGTATTTTTTTAATAAAACTTCATTTTTAAGGGCTATTTTTTCACTAAAACGTTGTGTGAGGGGTAAGATAAAAGTTCAAAATGTCAAAAAAAATTAGTTAGAAAGGTTGAGTTGAAATGAAATTCCAACCCTGCCCGGGAAAGCTCCTCTTGTCGTGTGTGATGGGGCTATCCATGATAGCTTGCTTGCGCAAAAGGGATAAAAGGCATGAGAGAGAAACAGGCACAACCAAAAACACAAACAAGAATGGCAATTGGGAAATCTCCTTAGAACTGAAATGCAGCTAAAACAAGAAAGAAAACCAATATCCTTATTAATGTTTTCATCCTAACCAAAAAGAAAAAAGTTAAAGGCGGGATTCAACCAAAAACCTCTACCAGTTACCACATTTCAAAATCACCAAGGATTGTGAGTTTAATTTGCAGATCTAATTTAATTTTTTTTAATAGAGGGTCAGTGCAAGCTAATGAGGGTCACTTTTGGCGCGTTAGATGCAATAGAAAACTGAAAAATCAGGCATCCCTCAGCTTACTTGGTTTTTTTGAGATACTTACGCAAAATATCTTGCATTGGGTAAAAAAGATGAAATGTAGGAAATTGAATCACATTTCCGAATATATAACTTTTATGTATTGAAAATTTGCATAGCTATGTCAAGTTTCATTTTTCCTAACAGACACTTTTTATTTTTCAGGCAAATGATAAGGTATATGTTTTTGTGGGTGTAGTCTTTGAGGGCCTAAATGATGGAATCAAGTTACAAAAATGGGCATGGATGTAGAGAACATATAACACTAGTGCATCATTATTTTTAGAAAATTAAATTAGTAATTTTATAATTTGTTTATAATTTTCTAAGTGATCAAACCTCGAAAATAGTACATCTTTTGTGGGTACAGCCTTTGAAGATCTTAATGCAAAAATCATGAAATGGGGTTTTGATAGAACATGGAGGTTAGTGTCTACTTGTGCACCATACAATTTTTTTTTGAAATGATCGGGAATTGAAAAATTTATGGAAGAAACACTAACAGTGTGTTTCACGAGTTAAGGAGGTAGGACACAAAAGAAATTGAAAAAAATAGGAAAAATAAATATTTTTAAATAAAAGTTACATATTTGGAATCTGCAAAAAAAAAGTTATTTGTGTTTCAGATTTCATAAAAAATGACTATGTGTAGCATACTGTAATGAGTGACTAAGCGCAGGCTTCTCCAGAAATTAGAAGAAATACCCAATTAGCTTTGGTTTATCACTACCATAGCACATGTATGGTATTACCGAAGCAAACTCCAAAGCATACACATAGGATTATGGTTGACATGCGAGCAAGTGAGTTGGCTTGGTTTAGGCTCTAACAAACACGAGTGCGTTCTGTTTAAATTCAAAAAATATTCCCGTGCTTTTAGAATTTCATACCACATACACGTTATATAACTACATAACGTGTACGTGTGATATAACTACATAACGCATGCATGTTCTGTAGTGCAAAAAAGCGGTAGCGTTATTTAACTCATAAAATCTATGTTTAATACTTTAGAGGGGGTGGGGAAGACTTGAGGGAATTTTTGGTTAATATTTGAGAAGGGGTGGGGAAGGGTTAAGGGAATCTATGGTTAATGTTTAATAGGGGCG